>CM069871.1:25000000-26250000 GCA_036172665.1 Prosopocoilus inquinatus
AATTATAGAACTATACACATGTTCTACATATCGAAATATGTTCGAAACTATGTCGCTTCTTAACAAAAGCCCGCGGTTTAATACCCAAGAAGCTCACTGCAACTTCCACCCGTTCATTATCCGCAAGCTGCATCCGATTCTGCTAACGCAGAACTTTTCTTCCGGTATATGGGTCGAGGATTAAACGATTATGGTGTTCTGCGGCGCGTTTGTTTCCGATTGTGCGGCTCGGAACTTTGTGTTTGCGTGTCGGGAAATACCACTGTTCGAAACCGTTAATGCACTTCGCTAATATCGTCATTTAGAACAGGAAATTAGAAGTAAATGCTATGGAGTGTCGTGCAAATGTGTTTTTAACGAGATTATTCGACTAAAGTTTTCTGGAGTCAACGCTGATGTGAAAAATAAGCTGCATTCTTTTTAATACAATCATAAGCTCGAGGAATAATAAAGAAGATAATAATAATTTTCATCTCCATTTAACGAGAGAATTAAAAATTATTACATATACAGGCTGTCCCAGAGCTCCGTAAAAGTTCCGTAAGTTTCTTGCTATTCCAGGTATCGACTCAATTTTTTTTTTTTTGTATAATAGAAGCGCGTCTGTTGCACATTTTAAAATTATTTTAGTTTAGATACAGGGTGTCCAAGTATTATAAAAATATTAAAGTTACGGTTTTTAAATTGAAATACCCCATTTTGACTTCATTTTTGGATTCTGCACTAAATTTTGCGTTATATTTATTTGAGTCATTTTTACGTATCCATCATACTTTTTGATGTGACTCAATTTTTTCTTGAAAATTCCCGGATGCAAGGTTCCATTCAAAAATTCTTAACTTCTAAACCACTAAAGATAACGCAACCGATTTTTTTTCAGTCAATGCCAAGGCTGTGGCCAATCAATCGAGATCAATCCAAGTCGTGAAGGGATGCTACGATTTTTTGAATATGAATAATTATAAATAATAAAAACTCAATTTTTTCAAATAGAACACTGTATATTTTCACACCATTCCATAGCGTTCTCGACAAGCTTTTCAATGATATACAGTTTGTAAGGTCCAGTCGTGATATTCGACAAGTTATTGAGAAAATAGTAATTTTTAGATGTAAATATTTAATAAACGACTGAAAGTTTCTAGTAGTTTGGTACCAAAATGAAAAGCGATTAAATTTTCAACCAACGTCGTACCAGTTACGGATATACTGTGTCAAAAAGTGTGAATTTCATTGGTTTAATATTTTATTCGCTGTGCATGATTATCCGCGAATCAGTCAGCAGGACTGCGGCTTTAATTTCAAATTTAACCTCCCTGTTTGCCTGATTTAGAAGTTTTCTTGATGATTCATGAAAATTCTAAGTTGGGTACTCGGGAGAAACTGATATACAAGTCAGTTTCTTTTGAGATTTCCCGAATACTCAAGTTAAAATTTGAAAGTGACATATAAATCAGTTTCTCTTGAGATTTCCTGAGTACTCAAGTTCGAATTTTCATGAATCATCAATAGAACTTCTAATTCACGCGAACTGGGAGGATAAGTTTGAAATTAAAGCCGCAGTCCTACTGATCGATCGCGGATAATCATGCACAGCGAATAAAATTTTAAACCAATGAAATTCGCACTTTTTGACACAATATATCCGTAACTAATGCGACGTTGTTTTAAAATATGAATCGCTATTCATTTTGGCACCAATCTACTAGAAACTTTCAGTTGTTTATTAAATATTTACATCTAAAAATTACTATTTTCTCAATGACTCGTCGAATATCAGAATTGGACCCTACAACCTGTATATCATTGAAAAGCTTATCAGAAACGCTATGGAATGATGTGAAAATATACAGGGTGTTCTATTTGAAAAAATGGAGTTTTTGTTATTTATAATTATTCATCTTCAAAAAATCGTAGTAAGCCTTGGAACATCCCTTCGCGACTTAGTTTGATCTCAAATGATTGGCCACAGCCTTGGCATTGACTGAAAAAAATCAGTTGCGTTATCTTTGGTGGTTTAGAAGTTACGAATTTTTGAATGGAACCTTGCATCCGGCAATTTTCAAGAAAAAGTTGACTCACATCAAAAAGTATGATAGATACCTAAAAATGACTCAAATAAATTTAACGCAAAATTTAGTGTGGAATCCAAAAATGAAGTCAAAATGGGGTGTTTCAATTAAAAAAAAAACGTAACTGTAATATTTCTATAATACTTGGACACCTTGTATTTAAACGAAAATAATTTTAAAATGTGCAATGGAAGCGCTTCTATTATACAAAAAAAGTTTGAGTCGATACCTGAAATAGCAAGAAAGTTATGGAACTTTTACGGAGCTCTGAGACATCCTGTATATATTTAAAGTTAAGGAATAGAAATAATGCTTAAAGAAGTTTGTAAATTTATCACATCCCCGTTAGTTAACGTAATAAACAAATGCCTATTGCAAGGCATATTTCCAGATCTACTAAAGTGTGCCAAAGTTATACCCATTTTTAAAAAGGGTGAGCGATCCGACATAAATAACTATCGACCTATTTCGCTCTTACCCGCTATCAGTAAAATTTTTGAAAAGATCTTGAATAAAAGATTGACCTCCTATCTGACGAAATTTGAAATATTACATAAAAATCAATTTGGATTTATTAGCAACACATCTACAAAAGATGCCATTTATAATACATTAACGTATATTTATGAGAATCTAGATAAAAAACATAATGTTGCCGGTATATTTTTTGATCTGTCCAAAGCATTTGACCTTTTGGATCATGATATTCTGTTAACCAAAATGGAAGCTTATGGTATACGGGGTACGGCCTTAAACTTATTCCACTCGTACCTTACTAACCGCAGTCAAGTTATTTCTTTAACGTCGGAACATGATGGTCTAATAAAGACTCATCAGTCCTCAAATGTACCCATTCACCGAGGTGTTCCACAGGGATCCATTCTAGGCCCAACATTGTTTTTGACTTATGTCAATGATTTACCAGTATCAGTAACTTCAGGTCATATCTCTCAATATGCAGACGATACAAATGTAATAATTGCTGACAGATCAGTCGCTGAAATTTCTAATACCAGTACTGAAGTTGTATATAACATGAATAAATGGTGTGCGGACAATAATCTTCTACTGAATCTGAAAAAAACGAATTTGGTAATATTCAAAAATCATATACCTGACTACAGCATTTTAGTTAAACATGACAGCAAATCTTTGCCACTTACAAATAATGTTGAATTTTTGGGTCTTCAGGTTGACTCCAGGCTCGATTGGGACCTACATTGTTGTAAATTGAGCAAGAAATTGTGTTCTGCTTTTTTTGCTATAAATAATCTCAGATTTAATGTGGGAACAATTTCACTAAAAACTTTTTACTTTGCCTATGTCGAGTCGAGGCTACGGTATGGCTTAATGTTCTGGGGCTCATGCAGTCACTTCACGAATTTATTTGTGCTGCAAAAAAGAATTGTTAGAGTTATGTGTGGAGCTCCGATGAATACTCCATGCAGACCATTATTTAAACAATTAGGGATATTACCATTAGCTAGCTTATATATTTTAGAATTAGCTGTTTTCGTAAAACAGCATGCGCATCTGTATACTCGGAATTCTGATATGTATATGAGTATGAACACTAGACACTGCAATGATATCTGCATCCCCAGTCACAAATCAACACTATATCAACGTGGTGCTCATTACAGAGCCATAAAAGTATTCAATGCACTACCTAGCGATATTAAAAATGTTAGTTTAAAGCAATTCAAAACTTTAACTAAAACTTATTTGCTTTCTAAAAACTTTTACCACATAAATGAATTCATTGCTACGTAACCTCAACCGTAACCTTTGCTTCGGCGACTAACTCCACTAACTTCTGCAAACCCATAATGTTCATTTTTGTATTTGCTAAATACGTACCTTCTTTACCTCTGTTTTTAAATATATATTTTTTTTTTGTTTCATGTTTATCTGCAAATATATGTTTTGTTTCATGTTTATCTGCAGTCGCATTGACGTCACGTTTTCTCTCAATTTCTATTTTACCGACAATGTAATGCTTGTTACGTAATTTTATTTGTATTTTTCAGATTTACATATATTTTGTTATATTTATATTGATACTATCTTTGTATTTGACAATGTCCATATCTGTTGATAAGCGACAATAAATAAATAAATAAATAAATAAATAAATAAATAAAAAATAAAGAAATGTTTTAAGTATAAGAAAAGAGGAATAACCTTCGAAAAGTAGAGAAAAATTAGAAATCGTATTTATTGGCCATTAGGGGCTATTATGTATCGAGTACGTTGAATTAGCGGAGTGTTGCTATGGCAACAACCTATCATAAGCTTTTTGATTGGTTGTAACCAGTGCAACATCCGTTAAATTTAACCTACTCGATACAGAATAGCTCTTATTTTCAGAATGACAAAAACCAATCAGTTTATCACCTAAAATGTCATCCCGCAGAAACGGTCGAATCATGGCATTACAGTGGAGTACTTTCCTAATTTGTACTTAGGAATACGAGACGTCTAAAAGCAAATCCTTAAATGAATTCTCCACATTTAAACGCATTTCGTGATTATTTGTTCGGCATATTATTAGTAGCCACAAATTGCCATAGATTCACGAAAGCATTTTAGTTCTGGCTAATAAGTCATAATTGAAGCACTTTCTTATCCCAAGGAAATGATTATAAAAATTAATTATTTTTGCACGGACACTTTGTAATTCAATTATATATCGACGTTTGGCTATGCGTTTTTTCAATTATTTAACCTGATGAAGCTGTCAAATACACTGCAAAACGACATTTAATTCAATTTTACGAGCTATCCGTGCAAAAATTATTGCATACTCTTATTTTTTAGTATAAATTGCAATTAAGCTAATTAATTATGTTGTAATTAAATTACATTTTATAACTTTTATTTCTGAGCTTTGATAAATTTGATTTAATTCCGCCTCTCTGAATACGACAGCTGAGTTGTTCTGTTTCAGACGTTAATTACAGTCTTGTTACGAAACAGTGCAACTGCCTTTACAATGCTTTCACGTTGAAATCTTTTTTTTAACTGAATTACCGCCTACGGTCCCATACAAATTCGCGACATTCGCAAGAAACACAAAAGATTTATTTTCCTTGTTCGTTTCGAAATAACAATATAAGATTACAGATATTTGTTCTCATCTTCCATTTTCCAAAAGAATAGAAAATTACAATGGCCAAGTTCTTTCAACTTCTTTTTAGGTATTCAATTTATTGCGATAAACGAACGTAAATTATTAGGAATAATCTGCGGAAGTATAAATTTTTATTTATAATAATAATAATAATAATAACACGTCTTTATTATACTCAACCAACCTCAAAAAAAAAATATAAACAATATAAACAAATATATGTACATATCATAATATGAAACTGAAAAGTATACAGTACGGAAATACATTTATATTAATATTAATGTTAATGTGCAATCACTGCTGAAGAGTAAAGAGCTGATTTCGGTAATTCTTTTTAAAAGTAGTCAACGTTGACATACGAGTATCATGGGATATTTTATTGTAAATTATTGAAGAATTGTAACTAAAGGATCTTTCGAAGAGGGCAGTATTGTGCATAGGAATATGTAATCCACTAGTGCGTCTTAAACTTAAATCATGCAGTCTGTACCTAGGTATTAATAAAGCACTTAGATAAGAAGGACACGAAGTTACAAAAACTTTATGAATTAAACAGGCCCATGAAGCAATCTTCTATTTCCCATATTTAGCCATTTAGCTTCCTTTAATTTATAAGATACGTGGTCCCTTCTCCTCAATCCATAAACGAACCGAAGACACGAGTTTTGGATTTTTTGAATTCTTGCAACAGATAGAGCGTCTAAACAGTGGCCATAGACAGCATCACAGTAATTGAAGCAAGATAGAACTAACGCTTCACATAACTGAATTTTCAGATTAGTAGTAAGGAAATGCCTATTCATATACAAACGCTTTAAAGTTGAATATGATTTTTGAATTAATTTCTTGACATGAGATGAAAATCTTAAATCACTATCAAAAAGAACGAAAGTTTTTTTATAGATTCACTGAAAGTCAGTAGAACGTTATTAACTGTGATTTTCAAACTGTCTATGGCCCTCTGCCGATCTTTAGACCCACCAAAAACAATTGCCGTCGATTTTACCGGATTAATATGCAAAGAATGAGAGACAGAAATTTCACATAGTTGTTCAATATCTTCATTAATTAGGTCAGAAGCAATGTTTAAGTCAGAAGCTTTAAAGCTGTAATATAGCTGAGTGTCATCAGCATAAAAGTGAACCTTACAATTTTTAACCTTCGTATAAAAATCTGCGGTGTAAAGAGAATATAAAAGGGGACCAAAAATAGAACCCTGAGGAGCACCAAACTCAACAGCCTCAAAATTTGAGTGATTGCCATTCACAGTGACAGCCTGCATTCTGTTACTTAAATAAGATAAAATAATGTAATTTAGCACACAACATTTTATGATTAATAGTATCAAACGCTTTCGAATAATCACTGAGAACAAGAAAGTTAAATCACCTTTATCGCAAGCACTAAGTATATCGTCCGTAACTTTTAGCAAGGCGGTACTAGTACTGTGTCCGGACCTGAAACCAAATTGCATTATGTATTGATAATGAAAAAAATATTGTAAACGCATATTTAATTTTAACTAGGAGTATTATTTATTTATACAGCGTCTTTCAAAAAATGTGCTACAAATAGAATTTTTATCGATTTTTAAACAGAGAGTGTACGCAACAGTAGGTGGTTTTGTCTTTCGTTGAACAGATTCCACCTCAATGATTTTGTCACAGAAATGATTAAAAAAAAACTATTAACTTATGACAATCATTAATGATGAATGATGAATGTTTACAAGAATGCTTCTCTGTTATGGTGTAATGTGACATGTATCAAGTTTATTGTCTCTTCTTATTATTTATTTTGACTTGTCCTACTTTGATGCAATCGTGGGATAAATAAATTAAAAAAATACACAAAGTTTTGGAACGCATTGAAGAAATCACTCCAAACAAAAAAGTAATTGAGAAATAAGAACGAATTTCGGTTTCTTGTTCATATTATTTTGACGGACACTAATCCCACCAGTATTTCCTAATGTAGTACGTATAAAAGTGATTTACAATAAATTTCGATATTTTATTATTGAGATAGGAGGTCGTTCATGTTTAACTACAGCTTTTAATTGTGAACGACTTATTTTCATGGCATTTTCCTGTATCTTGTAAAATAAAGGCACTTTACTCTTAAACGGTCTTAATTTCTCGTGTTTACACATTTCCCAATTTGACTTTAAGGAATACAGAAGCGTTCTGCGTTAATAAATTTTTATAAAGATCGATAATAAGAAAAATCCCATTGTAGCACACTTTTTGGAAGACACTGTAGATGTTAAGGAAAGCTTACGCGCAGAAGGGTTTAATTTTATTTGTAATTAATTTCATTTCAAATTAAACGAGATCAGAGGGAAAAGTCCTTTTCACTGTGAAACTTTTAACACGCCCAACTAAAAACTAACGAACGGCGAAATAACTTATAAGTTATTTACTGTGAGAGCGTCTGTCGAAATAAGAAATTTGAAACTTCAGAATCTGATTCAATTACAGTTTCTCATTAGTGTTAAGTTTCTTTGCTTTAAATGTGAACTGCAACTATTTCTGTCTGCACTCATTTATCTATCACATTCATTCCTTCTTTGTATCTTCCACACAGAAACTATTTTAGGAACTTCTTTTTAAGAAATCATTTGTTTGACGTACTTATTATTTTGTTAATGAGTTTTTTTAAGTCGAAATCAAATGGTTGACATTTTTGAAATATTGTAAAAGGCAAAAGAGAAATTTTATCTCTCATTATTTTACGTAGACAAAAAAAGTGCACGATAACTTTTGTCACTTTTGAAAATATGCGTTTCAATATTAATTAATCGTTTTAATTACAGTGAGTGCCGTGTCATGTCCGATAGCTTTAGTTATTACGCTAATTAAATTAATTGCATTTTATAATTTATAACAGTTCAGTTTGTAAAGCTCCATGTTTTATGAGTTTCATAACATTTAATGACCATAATATAACACTAGCGGCAGAAGTGTTTAAATGCACCGTTTTGAGAAAATGAGAAATTTAATTTTCTAGACGAATTGTAATGAAATAGTATGTCGCAACAAAACATAAATACAGGGTGTTTGCTAGTACAAAAAGAGAAATGTGGCATATGAAGATCCTAAGGAATTCAAGAAAACCTTTTTTCTCCATAAAATAACACCAAGTCCGTCAACACATTATTTGTATAAGCGGCATTCATTTCGGTAATAATAATGTACCGAGTTGTGACTATTGTAACAGCTTGTTACCTTAACTCAGCGGCGACGAACAATTTTGGCCAAATTTTTAATAATTTTTATACAGGAAACTAAAGAACTTTTATTAGAATTCTTTTTGTTGATGACGACTTCAACTCACCAATTACCAATTTTTTTTGTACTAGCAATGTCTAAACACCCGGTATAAACGTGAAGTAAAGTGAAGTATGTTCGGCGTGATTAAAATGAATTTTGTAAAGACTTGACTGATTGCTAAATTGCTCTAGATTTTTGCGTCTAGTAGAGGTATTGCTAACGACGTCTTGAGTAATAATAAAGTTTATAACAATATGCAACCAGGTGTGGCAACGATGTATTGATATATTATAACTGTCAAGTAAAGGAAAAGATTAACGTCAGGAAAATACACAAAGTCAAAGGAGATATTAATGGCAAAGCTGACAGGAAAAACGTAACTGTCGACGTGCATTTCGGTCTTATTGGACCTCCTTTTCCTTGCCAGCTATGCCAATACTTTATATATCAATGTACGAAAACATCGATATATGCATTTGTAATAGTTATTTTAGGTAAATAACATTTTCCTGGGCAAATAGCATTTAATTTTCCACGAAATAACATAATGATCTTGTGTACTGCATGTTCCTTCTGAAAAGTGAATGAGAAGGTTTTTGTGAATTTTTGACTATTTAGTTGGCTACTGAAATATTTTTCTTGTCTTCAGTTATATCTCAAAGTACTTAGCAATGGAGTATTTACTGCAGAAGAATAACTAAAACTCTTTCTTTTAATCAATTTAGGTCCCCTAAACTCAAGGTTATGTTGAAAGTTCAAACAACTAAGGTGTAAGTAATAGAAAAAAAATTACATTGCTTCACTGTTATTATTTATTACTTGCATTATTTTTATTTGTTAGTTTGGCATTGGTAGTCTTATTAAAAATAAAATTAAGACGAGAACTAATAAAACTGAATACTTCTACTGCCTAAGCGAGAATTTACAAAAGTCTGCATAGTTGGCATTCAAAAGTAACCTGTATACACATATAAACTCACTTAATTGTAGTACCTTCAGAACAAACTACTATTTGTCCAATGCGGGCCAGTCAAATAATATTTGCATAGGAAAATACCCTTTAAATATAAATGAGTACGAGTCGATCTATCGATATATGAATTCTTTTTACCATCTCTATATGCAACTCACTTTATATAGTGCCGGTCAAATTTATTTTAATGTCAAGCCCCGCCTATTATTCATATGCGGTTCGTCTCGCAAAGGACAAGTAGAAATGCACGGAGAAATCAGTATATATACCCTATTTTTCCTTAGTTCCGCTGCACGTCATCGACAATGATGACGTAGAGTTTAGACATCGTTGCCAGGTGTAACGTATGCGCGAACATATGTTTTGTTACGAAATGTAAACAAATATGAAGCAGTTTGGAATTTGCATTAATAAGTAGAATTATCGTACAGACGTGTATGTGGATTTATTTAAATATGAAAGAAACTTAAAGTTTTGTAAAGTTTTCGTGCTCACAATAAGAAATCCTACACACACGAACGACCTGATGTAAACAATTAAAATTTGTCAACATTGCAAATTACTGTCAATAGACTTTTAAAACGGAGAGATTATTTATATGTAAATATATTGTTACATCTGTAGCTGAATGGTGGCAAGACTTATTGTTGCTTTGATGACGTGCAACGGAACTAAGAAAAAATAAGGTATAGATTATATTTTACATCAAATAAAATTAGCGCGAAAGTGTGTGGTTTAGTTTTTATAAAAAAAATATCCGCCTTGCATGGGGGACTCATTAGGAGCAAATCCCGCTTCAATTTGTCTATCCTACTGCAATGTTAGGTCAAAAAGCGATAGTAAGATGTCGCTATTTTATATGTTCAAAAAAAATATCGTTGAATTCGTCCTCGAAACAAATAACTGGATCGACGAAATATTCAATGTTGCACTTATCAACACACTAGTGTTACACAACACTTATCAACAGCCAACAGGAGAAAACACTAGGTTTTCAAGATCGGCCAGGAAAATAATAAAGGAGAAAAAACTAGGCTGGTTCGGCCACCTGGTCAGGAAGAAGGAGGAAAGCCAAGTGAAAACAATTTGGGAGGCGAAGACGATACAATAAAATGGTAGAGGAAAAGCGAAATGGAAGCGGAACAGGGAAATAGAAGAAATATTGAAGGTCAGAGGAAGTTATTGGATCTCAGCAAAGGAATTAGCAAAAGTCTGGAAAAAAATGAATGAAATTTATATAGCAAAATAGAAGATAGAAACAAGAAGTGATGAAACCTCGACACCCTAATGGATACAAGAGGACTCATTATGATGATTCTGATGATGATGATATTAGCAAATTAAAAATAAAGAAAACATAATATTGAATAGGGATAATTGCCGCACTCGATAAGAGTGTGTGAAGCGAAGCAGCGGACACCATGTAATTAACTCCGAGGCTTTTGATCCGCTTCCAGCGGATTGGGGGTAGTTTCAACAATGAGAAGGGGCACGGCACATCACAAACTCGGTCTGACCCAAATGTGGTCTGTAGACATTCCTTTAAATTACGTATCCGAACGCGAAGACAATTCCAGTGGCTGGAATTAACTAGGTTTTTAAGCATCGAAGTTATTTGAATTGCCTAAATGGAACCGCGCAAATTTATCACTATTTACTTACATACCTTAATTTTTATTGGTGAAGGAGTCCATGTGTCGTCTATGCCGATACCGTTTACGCTTAGCTCATTATCAACAGGGGAAATTTATACTGAAATAAAATATTTAAAATTCCATCCACTACGGCAAAGTAATTTAAAAACTTTTAAACTTCAATTACTAATTAAATTAAGGCAGATTATCCGGCTGATTGCGTCTTCAACGACTTTGCTAGGAAACTGTAGAAGAAACTGTTACTTACATTTAGTAATCGAATACTGCCTTTATCCGTTTTAAACTGCCTCAAAAACTCTAAAACTATATTAATTTATTTCTTTTTTGTTTATTTTTTTTGTATTTGCAATGGTTTTTATGTATTATTAAAGAGCAAAAGAATTACATTTAGTTATTTTAAGTGTTCAAAATGTTGGCCATTTACTTCTTGACAATAAGCAAGTCTATAAACAAATCCCTGAGACACATTTGCGAAAACTTGCCTACGAATTAAATTAAATTCATCCAATATCCTTTGCCTCAATTCTTGCAAATTATTTGGACGTCTCACGTAAACAGCTGATTTTAAATATCCCCTTAGAAAAAAATTAAGATTAAGATCTGGGGAGCGAGCGGGCCATTCAATAAACCCTCTACGACCAATCCATCGATTGGGAAATGTTACATTCAAAAAATCCCTAACTCGTCTATCATAGTGCGGAGGCTCTTCATCTTGCTGAAACCAAAGATTTTGAGGAAGCAGTCCATTTTCTTGAAGAGCAGGAATAATTTCATTGTTTAAAAGTTCCAAATACTTCGCCCCGGTCAGTGTACCATTAATAAAAAATGGACCAATAATCCTATTCCTTACAATTCCAGCCCACACATTCAACTTTTCTGGGTATTGAGTATGTGCAATAAGTTAGGATTGTCGACAGACCAATATCGTAAATTATGGCGATTTACAGAACCATTTAAACAAAAAGTTGCCTCGTCCGAAAATACCAAATTAGTTGCAAAATGCTCGTCGCTATTACAAATTTCCATCATTCTTTCGTAAAATTCTACTCGACGATCGTAATCATCTTCTGACAGTTCTTGGATCAGGTGGACTTTATAAGGGTGGTATTTTTCGCGTTTCAATACTTTGCCTACAGAACGACGACTTATCCCATGGTGTAATGCAAGAAATGTGGTAGAAGTTTAAGGTGACTCTTCCAGTTCTGTAGCAATATTTTCACTAACACTTGCGTTAGTTGCGGTCTTTGGTCTTCCACTTTTTGGCAAATTTTTCACTGTCCCATTCAAATTGTAGCGTCTAAGTGTTTTACCAACAACCGAGCGCGTTATAGGATTTCGTTCTGGGTGTAAACCGTTAAATAAGTCGCAAACTTCTTGAAGAGTTCTAACACGATCACCAAAACCGATCATCATTAAGATTTCAATCAGTTCTTTTTCACTTAAATGAAACATTTCCAATGTAGAAATTGATACTGACAGATGTTGCTGACAATAAAATAACTATCAATTCCACCGGCTACTAGACAAAGATGTATTTTTTTGTGAAAACTAAAAGGTTATCTTTTCGGCTAAAGACTAGAGATAAAGGTAAGAAACCTGATATTAATGGATGCAGAAGGCAGAGGAGTATCAAAATACGTAAAATTATACAGAGTGTTCTATTTAAAATAAAAAAGTTGGTGCCGCTTCCGGCTAAACCGGAAGTTTAGTGGGAACAAAAATCAGTCCCTCGCATGCGCCATTTCTTTCTATCTGCATGTACAAAATTTCATTAAAATCGTCAATTCCACTTTCGAGATATTTCGATGGATCCATACTTTATCCCAACCCTGTATATATATCGTATATATGAACTAAATTTTCGTACTATTCGTCGAACGAGTGTGTCGATTTCTTTACCCTGCTTATCAGCCTATTTCTATTCTAAAAAACTAAAAATGAAGTAGCACAATCATTTACAGGCAAGCTTATTCTAGAACCCACTAGATGAATTTCTTTTGTACACATTTTTTACCAGACCTTGTTTAGCGTGAAATAATAATTGAAAACAGTTATGTACTGATAATCCGGGCACAGAGATAGTCTTTAATTAGCTCCTGCGACCTGACCTCGTGACTGTTGTATTAAATAAATAATTGAAAAGGTATTGATTCGAGAGCTACTTCCAGCCGAGTATCTGTCTATTCGACCCTGTTTAAATATCAGGTTTCGTTTGCAGTCATCAAATCGGATACATAAATGATATGCATTATTAACGCCAGGAGTTCGATCGTCTACGGAAAAGCACATTAATTTTAAACGTGTTCGGATAAAAGGACTCCCCGGTAGCAAAAAGTGTTTTACGAGCGTCCAGCCAAACGCTTCAAGCTTCGGAGCGACGTCAAATGCGCGAAATTTCCGGACGATTTCGTCCGTTCTGTTTTGTTTCGTCGTTCTTGTTTATCGCACTCTTTTTTTATTACGTTTGGAGTTCGTTTAAAGGCGTAGAGTCGTGGGAGAGCGGGGAAATTGTTTCCTCGTGTTT
The DNA here is from genome assembly GCA_036172665.1 of Prosopocoilus inquinatus. Lineage (NCBI taxonomy): Eukaryota > Metazoa > Arthropoda > Insecta > Coleoptera > Lucanidae > Prosopocoilus > Prosopocoilus inquinatus. The sequence goes on from CM069871.1 coordinate 25,013,633, forward strand.
GTGAAAAAAAACTCAAAGAGCCTCCTCCTCACACCATCATGATTCCACGTATTTTTAAATAAAAACGTATTCTTTACAGCTCAGTTCGTCTTCGATAATAAAATGTAAGAAATAACTTCACAGAACTTTCCATTGACAAGCATGAGTGATTGTAAAATATTTGGTGAACGTGGGCTGCGTTCAACTTTTCGAATATCACTGCAAAGATCAGGGCTCAATTACAGCTAACGATAGCAAACGGAATTCGGCTGAACGAGTTTGTATTTAACAACTGAAAATATTATACCGATGATTGACTGACCCTGAGTCATATATATTCAATGAGAACAAACAGGGCGAGAACTGAAGATAGAAATGTATGTAGCGCGAATGGGACAGCAATACGATCTAAGTAGAAAAGACGACAGGGCCTCCGCGAGGATTCAAAACATAGAAAGGTCTTCTCCGTCTCTTTTACGTGCCTATATTGCTCTTTGTCTGTTAGATTATATGTGTTCTCACTTTCAAACAAACACCTATCTATTTACCGCGTGCACATATTTTATTGAATTCGAATTGACTTCGGAAAGGCGAAAATTGTAAATTTTTGACAAACATTGAAACCGAAAAAAAAATTGATGAATGCTCAAAATATTTTATTGAATTATGTATAATTAGAAACTGTAACTGGGAAAGGTACGATAGAAGATAAAAATAGTGAAGGGCTGCACAGGTATGGCAGCGAATATGAAAGAAACAAACGATTGGACTGAAATAGTAAAGAATTCTGAAAAATAATAGTGAACTTCTTAAGAGGGAATTATCACTTCTTTGTTCAGTTCTTAAAGTATGTAAATATTTCGAAATAATAATTAAGTATTGTAGACTCAAAATTGGTAGTTAAACATCGACCTAAGTTTACAGAAGAAAACAATAAAATATATGTCTTAAAATTCCATCAACCCGAAAAGGATTTTAAATCTGGCGCAGGAGCAATGTAATATTAATAGGGTTATTGGCAATGCATTATGGGGAATGATTGATTAAAAAGGGAATATTGACAAGAGGAACTCAGGATGAGAACCCATTAAATTATTTAGAAATACAAAGTAAAGTTTATTTACTTTTTTCAATACAAAGTTTTTCTAATCTCGAACCAGACAGAAATATAAAGAGAACACACTCCACGTTTCGCTATAGATTTATAGCTTCGTCAGGAGTGAAAAAAAGTAAAGTTCATTTACTCATTTTTTCACTCCTGACGAAGCTACAAATCCATAGCGAAACGTGGAGTGTGTTCTCTTCATATTTCTGCCCGGTTCGAGATTAGAAAAACTTTGTACTTACAATTTTCATAGGACAAGAACCAACTTCAATTAAATTGTTTAGGTTGCATTATAAGTTTTATGCTACAATTATCTATCGTAAACATTGTAAGATACTTACGACATGTGCTTTTAAATGGCAAGGTAATACCTTACGATGCTTACGGTCGAACACAGAATTTCAGCATTACTTTGTAGTAGAAATTGTAAAACCAATAACGTTTCATGTAAATAAGATCTTTCACGTGTTATAGAGTCAATTGTCTTGTAATATTTTAACTACTTTTAACGCCGTTATAATGTGGAAGCTTGTAAAAGTGTTAAAAAGGAAAGAAATGATGCGCGGCATTTCATTCAAATTGAAATGAAAATTGAAGTAAAAGTGTTACGCATTTCAAAAATTGTGAATTAAATAAACTTCACAGCTATCTATGGAAAATTGTATCCTGCAAATGGTGGAGTGGATCCTTAGACCCTCATAAATGAGTACTTAAAAAAAAATAATTTTTTAAAGTGTATCCTCTGTTATTTACGATATTTAAATCTTATAAATTGTAAGTCGAGCTACTGATAGTGGAGAATTGACTATTTTTTTGGTTCTGCCGAATTTTTCTAAGACGATCATGAAATCTTATTAACAGTACTGCACTATACAGGGTGATCTATGACATGTGTGCCAAACGATAACCAGTAATAAGTCATTTTAAGTAAAAAAAATTATACAAATATATATCCAATCTCCTTTTTTTTCCTGACCTGAGATATAACAAATTTAAACTTTTGAGAAGTAAAAAATTACCCCTGGGCCATTACTGTGGAATTATTATTAGGACCCGTGGAGTAGCCTCCACGATCACCGGATTTAAATTCCCTTGATTATTACTATTGGGGACACTTTAAGCAATTAGTTTATAGTGAAGAAATAACTACACGGGAACAATTAATTCAAGGAATTAACAATTCTTTAACATAAATAATAACGTGTCCAGAATTAGTGACTCATTTATTCGTCGTTGCCATGCATGTATTCATGCCAATGGCGGCCACTTTGGGCACTTCTTAGGGCCAGTTTTTCAATTAGGGTTGTTACCATGGGAATAAAGCGGGAATAAAGCGGAATAAAGTTAAACTGATATGGAAAACTGGGCCTTAAAATCATAATTTATTATTTTTTTATTAAATAAGTTTAATATTGTCAATTAAATAAGTTTTGTTATAATAATGTATGTTCTTTTTATTTTCTACTTCTTGAGTTTCTCTAGGCGGCAGTAATTAATTTAAAAGTACTTAATTCAAACCTTCTTATCCTAAACATTAGCCACGTTGCATATCTTCCAATAAAATCCATACTAACGGCTTACGGAAAAGAAAAAACGCCATAGCTGAGAGACAAAAGCGGATAAGACAGATGTTGAAATGGACTCTTTTGCTCAATGGGATCCCCCCTATTACTGGTTACCGTTTGACAAACTTGTCATAGATCACTCTGTGTAGGTATTCATAATAATTGCAGACAATTAATTATCAGTTTTTCTGAAAGATAGGTGTCAGCGCGTTTCAATCAATATAATCAGGTGTCGGAGGCTCGCACTTTTAACTTAATTTCGCTAACCAATTGATGTATAGTAATGTACATTTTTACGCTGACGATATGTAAATATAAGTTTAGGTATGAGAATATTTTAACTCATATGCACAAATAAATAAAGTTATTAACAATTGAGTAAAATTTGCAAGTAGTCATTCATTAAATATGAAATATAGAGATGACATTCATTATCTCAATATTTGGTTTAAAGCCTTATTGACCAATAAACTTTTCTGAGAAATCTCTTACTTTTAATATCTCAATAATATAGAACCATAGTATACACCGAATACCCTAAAATTGCTGTCAAAAACTTCTTTCAATTATAAATGTACTTAAAAGAGAGCAGAGCATATAAATTAGGTTTACCTCAATGTAATAGTACTGATTTTGTTATGATGTTATGAATGTAATGTGGAATTAGTTTTTATACACATTGTGTGTATAATGAACTGCGCATCTATTTAATAATTTTATTGACTTATTGTAGTATTATCTGGATCTGTGAAAGAACAGAGATTTGTATCAAGCAATTCAGCTGAACTTCGTCTTTTTTGTTTTTCAAATAAAGTTCGTCTTCTTCTTCTTATTTTTATTAAAAATAAATAGTTTTAAAACTTTAACTGAATAGAATTATAACTGGAAATAGCAGTCGACGTTTCACTATCGATTGATAGCCGTCAATTTTCGTCGGACAAGAGTCGACTTCAATTATTATTACCTATTATTGTAAGAAAATAGTTTTTAAACTTTAAAACTGGAAAGAAGATTGAATGTTTCACTTCGTCAAGAGTGAAAAAAATAAATAAACCAGCTGTTAAGAGAAACGAAAGGGTAACGTGATTTTTCTTAATCTAAAAATACCAGCTGTCCGGAAAAACAAATTTAATTTCGGGAAATTGTACACAGGCGAATCTAATGTAAAACGCATGGAAAATTCCATGCGGAGCACGGACGACAGGTTGTTTACCACCGTTAAAGGTGAAATTCCCAAAATTTTGGAAAAAAAAAACTGTTTTACGTTTGCTATACATATAAACCGAAGTAAAAACACGAGATGATATGAGTTGCCGATGCGAACTCATCCCGCTTGGACGTTGGACAAGCAAACCCTCCGGTGTGCAGGGTAGGTTCCCCGATGCCGATGAGCATCAACGACGTTGTATGTCTTACTTTGGCTAAGTAAGGCAGAATTTTGTTAATCGCGTCCGTTGCGAGCGATTATGTATTTTATTTGTCTTACATTGGCCGATGAGCTAAGTAAGGGAAAATTTTGTTAATCATTTCGAATCGCGTTCGTTGTGCCTGATATAGTTATCCTCGGGGGTTGGGATTGATTATTATTGTAATATTTCGTTTACCAAATGTTTGTTGTTAAATTTTGTATTGCTCTTTGAATTGCAACATCGAACCCTGGCGTCACGACGAACTACCCGACAACCAAATATAAGCTACGCCCAAAGGACGATGGTAGGTAAAATAAAGAAATATCGAGGAGATTAGATCCTTGAGGCGCCCGAGACCGGATAACCGAGTGGCTACCATCGACAAATAGACGTGAACAGCTTACAAATTCATTGGACAAGACTCGACTTCAATTATTATTAATCGGTTTTTTTTCCAACTATTATAATCCTTGGGGCTTATCAACACAGGCTTATTTCTACATACTTTCTCATATCTTCAATCTCTATTTTTGAAAATTAATGGTTTAGCAAAATGTACAGACCATTTTTGATGGTTTTACCAGGTTTCTCAGTTATTTATAGGAATAGAAGAAAACCGTTTTCGCGACCCAATGCTACTTTTTCAAGAAAAACTCAGTGGAGAAAACAAAAGTTAGCTATCTCCATTCGTTCGGGAAATATCGGTCGAAAACGAATTTTTCCGAAAAATTATTTTTCACAATATCTCAGCTGTTTGACAAGATATTTTAAAAATTCAAAAAATGTTTTATTCAGAAATTAATGTAGATTTCGCTGACGTTATTGTCTTTTGTAAAAACTGCGCCACTTTTGCGAAACAGACTATAACTTTCTAATTTTAAATAGAAACCGTAGTTGGCTATGACACAAATAAATTGCTTATTTAATGAGGTTTTCAAAAATATAAGGTTTGATATAATTATTTTTATAAATAACAAAGATATCAATTTTCATTATTTTGCAGTACTTATCACGCTATCTATGACAATAAAAACAAAAGAAAATTCAGTTGTTTTCCTCAAAAATCTATTATTAGAATAAATAATACAGGTAATTAAATTTAACAAAATAAATATCTAATGCTATTAGAGAACTCATAAAACTACAAGTAATGTAAATATGGATTAACTGTTAATGCAGCTTTGAAGAATTATATGTTATATGTTCCTTTGAAATTATTAAATCTTAAATTTTATATTATCAAAAATTCTTAGATATGTTTAATCACTTCTATCCGCGATTACATTTATTAATATACAAAAGTTCTTGAAAGCATTATTAAACTTAGGAAATATCCGACAATTCAATTATTTCTTATAGAAATGCACTAACTTATGCAATTTAAAATTTATAAAAATCTCTTAACTATTCACATTAATAATTAAAGAAATGTTCAAATAGAGTTAATCCATTTTTACGTTCTTGTGATTTTATGTCAGTTTCTGATAGAGATATGAAGCTATTTATTTATTGAATTAAATTAACCGTTTTACTTAATAATAATTGATTTTTGGGAAAACAATTGAACTATATTTTTTGTTTTTGGTGTCATGGATGGCTTGTTAACTACCGGAAAATAAAAAATAATAAGTATCTTTATTAATTGAAAAAATAATTATATCAAACTTTATATTTTTGAAAACCTCATTAAATAAGCAATTTATTTGTGTCATAGCCAACTACGGTTTCCATTTAAAATTAGAAAGTTATAGTCCGTTTCGCAGAACTGGCGCAGTTTTTACAAAAGACAATAATGTCAGCGAAATCTACATTAATTTCTGAATAAAACAGTTTTTGAATTTTCAAGATATCTTGTCAAACAGCTGAGATATTGTGAAAAATAATTTTTCGGAAAAATTCGTTTTCTGCCGATATTTCGCGAACGAATGGAGATAGCTAACTTTTGTTTTCTCCACTGAGTTTTTCTTGAAAAAGTAGCACTTGGTCACGAAAACGGTTTTCTTCTATTCCTATAAATAACTGAGAAATCCTGTAAAACCATCAAAAATGGACCACACTGTACGCTCAAAAAGGCGAGTAACTTCATTTTCTGGGCCAAAAAACAATTCCACTTCACTAACAGTTTAATTTTATATTATATGCTGACTGATCACTGATCAGTCTGACAATGAAATGAAAATCATAAAACTCATTCCCTAAGAACTCACGACTCATGAGAGAACGGACGGCAACCGCACACGAGTTCTTCAGGGAAGTGTTTACGTCATTGTGCAGGCAAGCCGTTAAAAATCCTGGACTATTTCATACGGTGCCGTTCGTTTACCAAATTTAAGCCGATGAACAATAAACAATTATCATTATCAAAATAAGCCTTTTTGCTTGTCTCGCAACTCCCGCAATAGTATTCTGTTATACAAGTTCCACAAGAAAGCTTATTGTAGCACAAGTGCCCCAACAGAGCGAGTGCTACAGTGCCGCTTATGAAACGTGTATAATTTATTATTTTTTCTACTTTGCGTCATTTATTGAACAAAAATGTTTTTAAAAATTGGATCTATTTAGAAAATACATACATTGTGCCCGTATTTCGTAAGGACAGCATGGGTAAATTTTGTATCTGAGGAGATAGAGAGATGGTTAAATTAGCAAAAAGGTGCAGATTCAAGAGCTCGTTAAGAATTCATTTTCAAATATTACTTGTCGTGGCCTACTTTTTTTAAAATTTTACAATCTCCTAATTTCTTTGACTTTTTTGTTAACTACTAATTTGCACGATAATTAAAGTACTTTTATCGGCACTTAGTAAAACTAATTTCATTTTTACAAATTTTTAGTAATCTAACCTAACCTCAAAATTTCAAATTGTTATCGCCCAAATTTTTTAGCCCTTTTAAGAGAATTTTTTTTCTAATTGCAATGGTGTCGCACATGATATGGAATCTTCTTGAAAGTTTTGTAACTTTTTACGGTCAGAAATCACAAGTGCCATGATCAAAAAACTTTGTTTTTTGTTTATCAAATTATCTGTGAAATTATGTTTCGAAACAAAAGGCACGCTTATCATCACACCTGCCAGTCAATAGTGCCAGTGTTATTACTTATTTCAACTTATAATGAAAAACTTTGAAAATGATGAACAGTCGCGATCACCCTAATCAAGACCGTTGCAAGCTAACCGCGCCCTTGTTAACGTTGGTTATGGGTTACAGAGCTGTCAATAGGTCTCGATTCGCTTGATCGCGACTGTACGGTATACCAAATGCTACAAGAACGCAGAACTTACTTGTGAAGTATACGAAGTTCAATTACAGATTAGGCTTATCCACTGATTGTTCGAGGATAATCGTGTACAAGCGATTAAAATTGTAACCAATGAAATTTTCTTTGACCACTGATATGACATTGGTTTAAAATTTTAATCGATTGGCTGCGATCGATCGGTGAGGCTGTAGCTTAACTCAATAAACAAAAAACAAAAAAATATTCTGAGATACCAAATTAAAATTTTGAGGTTAAATTACTAAAAATTTGTGAAAATGAAGTTGGTTCTATTAAGTACCGATAAAGGTACTTAAAATAACATGCAAATTATTTCAAGCTGCATCTCAATATCTCAAGTAACAAAAAAGTTACGACAAATAAAAGATATTAGGAGATTTTAGTTTTTGTAAAATTTTAACCAAGTTGGCCATGACAAGTAAAATTTGAAAATGGATGTTTAATGAACTCTCAAACCTGCACTTTTTGCTAATTTAACCATCTCTCTATCTCTTCAAATACAAAAGTAAACATATGCGGAATTTTAATTGTAATGCCTAGCAACACTGGCAACCAAAAATCAAATTGACACATTTTTCTTGCCCAGCTTTTGTAAATATTCTGTTCATGAGTCTGTTAAATATCACGTTGCATAACAAGTCCGATTGGTAAGGTTCTAAAAATTACAGCTTCTTTTCTAAAACTCCCTAACCCCGAACAATACACTGTCTTTATATTAAATAAAATAAAAGTTTGTTAGGTTAAAATATCACCTGACATTTCATGATTGAACAATATACCACTGTCAGGACTAAAATTCCACCAAAAACAGTTTCACAATGAACCTCTTGTTCTAATTTGCGTTCACAACAAGCTCATTGTGACACCAAAAACAGTTTCACAAAGAGGTTCTGTTGGGGCACTCCGGGCTCGCTTCGTTACGCTCCAACCCCACTCGTGCTACAATAAGCCTTCTTGTGAAACTTGCATAATAATATACTATTGTGAAACTGTTTTTGGTGTTACAATGAGGTTGTTGTGAACGCAAAGTAGAAAAAATAAATAGTAACACCCACATATTTTTGTGATAGAGAAATATTCGGAACTACCTCCGTGATGTTTTGAGATTAATTCATAAATTAAAAAATAGGACTAAAAGCCCATTATTAAGGCCTAGGTCATTTGTACCGGAAAGCTGAAATGAGCGCCCGCCAGCGTACACGATCTGCTCATGAAGCTAAACAAAAGCGAAAGATTGTATTGTTCATCTTCGCGTTTAACGACATCCATATGTGAACTTCGAGCAGATTCATTGGTTCATGTGCGCACATAAGTGAGCGTTTTCGAACCCTGAAAGAAGTACACTTGCATCCTTATATTGTTCATCCTTCAGTGTTTCCGTTTGAATTTTGGAAGTTTTGGAATCCAACTGTTTTGTCTACAGAAATTGTCCAGTGAAAATTGCAATTTTATCGATTAGTAATTGTTAAAGGCGGTTGAAACCTAATTCTGCTGTTATTAAGATATAAGCTACAATTTATTTACAAAGAAATCACAAATCCTCTTATCTTGGATAACTGGTTCCCCAATGAGCCCTTTTTCTGTTGTTATTAAGATATAAGCTACAATTTACTAAAAAAGAATCGCAAATCCTCTTGTCTTGGATAACTGATTCTCCGGATACGTATTTGCATTCATTAATTTTAACGATTGTCTTTATGCAGATTATTTTAAAAGTAAAGCTCTTGCTTTCAGTAAATGAACAAATCGAAACAAAATAATGAAGAAATAATTATAATAATGATGTTCCTTCGTTAATGAGTTATTCAAAAAAAAAATAAACAACTAAATAATTTTTCCTCTGTAATACTTATTACAGGACGTATTTAAATAGATTTACTTCTATTTCAGTGCACATGAGCATTGCACGAAGTAACATGATGTTGAGGTACACAGACTGAACGTAAGGGAGATAATATAAAATATTTAAAGACGTGTTAAGGAATCAAAATAAGTTACGATTTTTATCCGTTAAAAGATAATTAGATCTAGATTTTCTTTTCCAGTAATTCATTTCATAAGCTTTGGTGTAAAGGTAAATGTGGAAATACAATTTGATTGAAACGACAAATGTCTAAAAGAATTGTCAAAAATATGTACATACCATCACCAATGTAGGCTAAACTTTAGATTGTCAATCATAGTTAAATTAATTGCCAGTCAAAAAATTGGTTATCTTAACGGCATTTTCAACATCTTTTTTAAAGAAATATTATCTAACTATGGTTTGAATCAAGTTATGCTTACGTAGAATATTAAAATAAAAAATACTTTAAAACGAGCTGAAAAATCTTTAGTTGTTCATTTCCTTTGACCTTTCACGGATTGGACAAAGAAGGTGAATTAATTGATGTGTTCAGTTAAGTTTAAATTTTTTTTCTTTTTCGTATTCTAATAATTATCAGAGTACTACAGCTACACTAATATTTTGTCCAATGTTTCACATTTAAATTGTTATTAAATCAATATAAAAAAGTTATATCTCTGTAATGGATGAAAATTGGACTTAATTAATTTTCGAATAAAAAATTGGTCTCGACTGGACTTTTAAAACAACATTTTTTATTTGTATGAAATTGATTTTGATGAGTTTTCCACATTTAAATTATGCAGTGTTTCTTTAATGGAAGAAGTTATAGATTTAATTACTTTTGACTCTTTGATGACAATCAAACTTAAACATACATTGTTTAACGTATTTTGGCTCAGCCTGTCTTTAAAATTTTTCCATTTCCTTCCGAATCATCCTATACATCCCTCGTTGACTAATTCCACAGCAGCGAGAATAGGAGTTATGACAACTTCGGCTTTCCCAGCAAGTTTGAAATAAACTTTTTATTAATAAAACACAAAAATAAATCTAAAAGATTTATAATTAATGATTATAATAAGCATAGAAAGAAATAGAAAGTTTATTTAATAGTAAAAAAAGAGAATTATAACAAATTCTAGCTCATGAAATACAATCCCGAATTCTGCATTGTAATTTTAATTGTATATCAGCAGTTTTTGTAAACAACATTTCTGCAAAGGTTAGATACACAATCGAAACTTTACCGTTCACTATATTTAAATAAGAACAAGCTTTGTATATTGATTACTATTATTATACGTTGACGCAATTATACGGACTTTTGGAAAATAGATGCTCGTTTACTGCAGATATGTTGACTAATTGTGAATATTATCTGTAAAAAAAATACAGTTTTCATCGGACAAGAATAGACTTCGAAAATCATATATTTTCTTTTCTTGCAGAAGTACATGGCAGCGTTCCAGGGCGTTGGAATCTGCATCGTTAATCTAACGGACGATATGCAGGAGTATATGAGAGGGATTTTCCTTGTCATGTAAGTGTTGCATTTATGTATTTGTTTTACAGTGTAGAATACAAATTAGATTCTTAACAGAACTGTTCAAACAAAAATATAAAAAAATAAATCGAAATGCTATTCACTCGGAGTTAGTCGCAGTGCTGCAACAGAAATAACAACTAATAAAGTGACCTTCATCGAACCCCAAAAAACTTTAGGATTAACCCCCCGCCGCTCCCCACTCATCGACCCCTATTAAATTTTCATCAACCTCGTTGGAAAATCGTCACATTAAGTGACCCGGAGACAGTCAATAATATTACCAATAATATTGACGTTGCGATTGATGGAGGTTCAATCAGCATGTCAATATTCAGTTGCTCTGTGAACGTTTCTGTGGTGATCTGAAATGTTTTGAGTGCATTTGAAATACAGATTTGGGCTTTCTTGCCTTAACTTCGGCTATCTACACTCGGAAAAAGGTAAAAAGAGTAGACACTTGCCCGAAGAGAGGTATAAACGGAAAATCTGCTTTTCATGCGAACATTTACTACAAGTTTTCCCTAATCCTGAACCAGGGACACTACTCAGAATAAATTAAGAATGTTTTGATAACCTGTTAGCGTTCTTTACAGCCTTCCACCTTGCGAGCAAATGACCGAACGATTGTTAATTATTCAGGTACCCCATCAATTGAAGACCATTCACGCAAAACTTGATAAGCCCAAAACGGCGAACTTCGAACTAGACTTGGAATCAAGGGTTTATTATTGAGTTGCATTGTCTGGTAAGGCCTGATTAATTAATTCTTGATACGTTAATTAATTCTTGATACGTTATGATATATTACACGAGAAATGAATGAATCAGGCTTCACCAGACAATTCAACTCCCTAATAAACCCTTGATTCCATGTCTAATTCGAAGTTTGTCATTTTGGACTTATTAGGTTTTACGTGAATGCTCTTCAATTGTGTAAACGGTTCCTTCAATTATGTAAAGCCGGTTAATTTCTATAATTTGTTTTTTCTTTGAGAGAAGAGGAAGATAATAAAATCCCGTCGATTGGCGGCAATTATGTAAGATGCTAAGCCACAAATTGTTTAAGACTGGGGTTGATAAAACTGCCAAAAATTGTAAAAACTGGATTTCTAGCGTTGGTTTTAATTTGGAAAAAGTAAGAAATCCCAACGCCCTTTTAGTAAGCGTGATCTTCTAGGTAAAGAAGCCGTGTAAAATTATATGACGGTTTTGTTCTAAGAATTTAGACAATTAAGGAAAGCCTTCCCTGATTATTTGGATTCGTACGCTGCCATCACCGACGCTATAATTTAACAAAACATGGGGCGTCGGGCCCATTTAAGAAAGACTTGGGTTGGAAATTCTATTCTCATGTAATTGCTCAGTTTCCTTACCTTAGTTTGATTTTCGAGAGGCGTGTGACTCTTAAGGTCCGAATTGTACAAATAAATAAAATCCCTCTTCTGCAATGAATTTATTGAGCACTAATTTAAAAGAGAGAAAAAAAACTACAAAATAAAATATACAAAAGTAAAATGCAATTTTGAAGAAATAAAAGGAACATGGTAACTTAGATAACAATTACAATACCTTATCAGGCGGAACGTAGTAACAGAGGCTTTGGGATGCCCTGGGGGTCATCGATTGAATTCTGGGTATCGAGATTATTTTTCTCCGCGTGTACAAACACACACACACAGGTTTTACTGAAGGGGTTTCTAGGAGGTTAAACTGCTACGGCAAAAACAATCGCATTGTTGGACAGCTAGGTGAACTCTTCTTAATTTAACTCATTCGTAACAGAATACCCCTTCTTACTAATTAACTTCAATCGTTAAAGAACTACGACTATCAACCAACAACGAACTATGACTATCCATCCACTGACGACTCTTGAGTAACAAGTACCTCCTAAAATTGATACAATCCTCTTTATGTGTGACCTGTAGCTAACGTCACAATCGATTCCTGCACCCTGAGTGCTAAGTTCGTGTAGAAGGATTAATGTCTAAAGTTCAAAATACGGATTTGTCAACGTCAATTTCTTTTTGCCAAATCTAGTTTGCAACATACACTCGACAACCCCATTAAACGGCTAATTGGATCAATTGTAAGTTAATAATTGGAACATGTAAACTTTACAAGCTTATGATTTGTTATAGAGTTGTATTTTTATCACACTCCTAACCTGGAGTATCGTAATATTGGTTAGTGTATGATTTTAAAGTATGTCATTAATTAATTCGAACATTTTTTTTAAATCTATTGTGTTAATATCGACGGAATTAATATTTATCACCATAATGTTACGAATTGAGGATTCACAAATTGTAGTCGTTAATTTCAGAACATTTTAATTACAAACTGTCGCTTTACACAATTAAAAACACAATAGTAGTGAGCTGCAACACTTGTCTATTAAATAACACTTCTACTATTCTACTATTTCTGGACACTTCGCTTGCTAACTTACAACTGTTCCACTGGCGAGCTGGTACGGCTTTTATAGTAGATCCCTGTATTCTGGAAGGTACTAGAATATACGCGAATCAACGAGATATTGCGATAACATTCTACGATGTAGGATGTGGTGACTCGTACTAAAAATAGATCTATTTTCGTGTCAGTGCTGTATCAATATCATAAAAACAACGACAAATATTTTAGAGAAACTAGAATTGTCCAATAAATTTTCTAAAAAAATGGTTCTTTGTTAATAATACACGATGTCACAATTCTTCTCCATTTCTTTTTTATTTGGAGCGATCTTTCAAATAGTTTTTAAGTATGTTTTAGTAAGCGTGGCACAACATAATGATACTGTTATAGAAAAACAGCAACAAACAAAACAGCTTTGCACTTGGGGCACTCAACTACTATATGAAGCAGTCGCTCCTGCTTTTTCTTTCTATTGACAGTAATAACAATTATGTTATTAGAGCTCATCAATAAAATATTTCCGACACCACTGAAGTTCAGCTGCATGGATGTTGATTAAATTTTATCTCGAATTAAAGCGTAGAAACTCCTATGTTTATTCAAGGATTAGTTAATAAAGACATCGGTGCAACTCGCTTGAGTTTATGAACGATTGTCATTGGAATTTGCTTCAATATCGTGATGTTAGGTACTCTAAATAGTCTAAATAGAAAAAGGAACAGAGTATAGAAACGGGGACTTATGTAGAAGTTTATGACTCTATAAAAGTGTCGGCTCGGTAGCCTAGTAGTAGCATGCCAAGGTTACAAAGCCGATGATTCGGCGTTCGATCCTCACACAAGTAAAAAAAATAGTCCAAGTTCACTTAATTTCCTGATTAATAAAAATGATTGAAGTCCTCTTTATTAAAAGGAATCCTCAGTGAATAACAAGGAGAATTAGTTACCGAAAGTTGAAATACGATTGTATCAAGAAATATGGAAATAAGTCGAAAATCAACAATATCAATGGTGCGTTAGATTCAGTACACAATGAAAAGGATTTATACTTAAACAGTAGCAACATCGAATCTCATTCGGTGGATAAACTTCGCCGTGTAAATAAAATTTATTCGTAAGCATAACTCATCCGTGCCAGGATAAATATTATTTATGGCGGTTAATAGTAGCGTGGCGCGATCCTGTTGATTAATTATTCGCGTCCCCTTTGTTTTATTGTTTTAATAACAACTCATCTCTGGAGGGTCGTGTTTTATTCGAGAGCAACGCCGGCGGCATCATTAATATCTGTTAGGAGCGATAAATCTGGCGGAAACGCCGCCTTAATTAAAAGAACAAGCCCTTTTGTGTCGCGTTCGACTTTGTCATTATTGGACTTTCGCAGAGACGTATCCATCTAGCACGAGGACGAATAAACTCAATGGCGTGCGACAAATGCTCTTTGATAACGAAATGACAAGGATAATTACGACTCGGAGCTGATGTTGTTAAGCGAAATATCGCAGCTCTTGGCAATCTGGAAGCATGAATTTGTTAGTAGCTAACGAGACTGTACGCTGAAGATTATGAAATTGCAGAATTGAGTTAATGTGTACACTGGGATAATTACGCTCTGCCATGGAAACTAAGCGGACGCAGCAAATTTGTGTTGCTAAGTGATGTTTGCTCTCCTCTGTCAGAATCTGAGAATGCGGTGCTGATTTTCCGTTAATATACAGAAAACTCTTGCCAAATTACGTGTTTAACAACTGAACACAATTAAATCTTGAATAATTAAATTATAACCTCTAAAACCTCGTCAATTCCTGATTGCTTCAGGAAAATAGATTTACCACACCAATAATTCTTTTTCTGACATCTAAAATTAATTAATTTTTTTAGTGAGTCGGAGGAAGTGAAGTCAAAAAACCTAATTTCAATAACCCACCGAAACAAGCCTCCTTTCCATTGACGCGATAAGAGCAAAGACCAGACAAATTCTTTCAACTGAAGACCCCAAAACCATCATCGATAATTTTTGGCTATCAAACTATTGTAGAGAATATATTTAAAGTTTGTACAATCGAAGATTGTATAATCGAATCTATTACTTACCATCCATTAAAATCTTCTGATCATTCCAGGTATGCTGCACCACTAGCGACTATTTCATATCTCTACGTGAAAGTCTCCAGAGAACTTCAGACACAAGAAAGTAACCTGTCGGTGATTTTATTCGAGACGAGGAGAGATGCTCGCTCGAGAACCGATTCGCATTCAACAAACTTGGACAATAGGTTAGTAGGGCAATTGGTAAAACCACGTTATAAGTTTTCGCGTTTATTAGATTTCCCTTCGCGTTTCATTCTCTATGCACGTCGTAATCGCGCGCCTGGCTTTTACGATCGGAAATGAGAATGCTACACTGGAGCACTTGCTTTAAAGTGTTCCTACATTGCTCGTAAATCTGTATAAAACATCTCATATAGCGCATTTTGCTTTTAAAATGATTTTACGGCCATACTACCGTTGATATTATATGCTAGTCTAAGAATAGAACGTCGAATATGGCGCGCAATGAAAAACATGTGAATCCCCCAAAGTCTCTTTTATCATAAGGTTTGGCACATACGGCTCTACATTGAAATCACGTCATAAGAGTGGTGTACAATTGATTCAGGGTTGGAAAGTTTAAAACATAGTGTTTAAAACATGTTTAAAACACCGAATTAAAAACATACCATCTGTTTTAAACAAAATGTTTTAAACATGTTTTTTTGTTAATGTTTTAAATTCATTTTTTTAGTTTTAAGCTAAAAAAGACCACTTTTGATATATATTTTATTTTTGCAACGTAATACTGTGTAACCAGAAGTTAATTGTTTAGGGTCTGTATTTCACTGACAGATTAACTTTAAACTTTACTTTGTTCTCATATCAATTGTTTTAATAATTGTAGACAGTGCGTGGCTAAGCTGATCACGTGATGACTACACTGTAGCTCTGATTTAAACTAAATTTAAATTGCATTAGATTGATTATAATCAATTCATTAATCATTACTGATCACTAGAATAATATTTATATTGTAAAATTTTAAAATACCTTTTCAATATGTAACCTTTTATTATTACATTAAGTTTTGAAACATACTGGGTCCTCCGCTTCCCTGTTCATACTATGGGCTACGGGATGAGTTATTACGTAGCAAACTGGCTTGAATTTGTCAATGATAATGCAATGTTAGGTCAAAAAGTGATCGTAGGATGTCGCTGTTTAAACTATTTATAACGTTATCGTTTCACTTGTCTTCATTGAATTTCTACCGTGTGTCCCAAGGCCGTATATTCGCCCTTCTAGAATTTTAAGGTTTGTTTAAAATTTGAAAACGATAAATTAAACAAAAATTTAATTTGAAATTTCAGACATATACTTACTAGACATTCGGTTTCGCCGGAAGTAATATCAACTTTGTTAATTTTAAATGAAACATCCTACATGTTTTTACATATTTGAAATTTTTGTTTTCCAGTATTGAAAGTCACGAGTCATGTATTTTAGTTCTAATGCGATCAAGTAATTTGAAAAAAAAAATATTTCTTTGGATTGTATTTGATTTTAGTTTTCATTGAAAATGTTTTTCTCAGTATGTTGATACCAAATACTTAATCCTTTTTTGAAAATCATTTAAAACACCGTGACCGTAGGTCCTAAACAAATCAAGTTCTGCCTTAAATTATTTAAATTATTATCAAAGTACATACATTATTTTTAAAAGGGTACATAATCTAACATTACAAACTTTCCATCTTTCTTTTAATTAGAGATCGAATTTTAATAAATTCTTCTTTTTACACAAATATCAAATAATAATAATAATATATATCTTTTTATGTAAGCTGTAAGGACAATTTAAATATTTAAAAGTTGATTTATACAGCTGTTTTTTTTTGTTTAAAACATGTTTAATTTAGGGTCAATTTTAAACATGTTTTAAACAATAAAACACTGTTTAAAACAAAAAAAAAACAGAAGTTTTGTTCTTTTAAAAAAAACAGTTTTTTTTTTCCAACCCTGAATTGATTGCATAAACTTGACTGTTCTATTGACTACACAAGCAGCTGCTTGCTACTGGTAGTCTTGCTGCTGGTTCTTGTTAGTCGTTGAGACTGATGGGTCAGTTTTTTTAATCCGTAAGTGTACCTACGCAAGGCTATGAGTTAGATAAAGCATCAATTACGCACATTTCGATTTAAAAAAGTTCGAAAATAACGATACTGATTTGCTAAACTTCACTAACTACGAAATAAATCGCGACTTCTCGAACAAAAAGTATCACCCGTTATGTACAAACCTTTCAATAGAGAAACTTTGTGCATCCCTACTTTAATAAGGAGTCTTTGTCTTCAAATATTTGTACTATATAGGGTATTCTTTTACTGTGTGCAAATATTTAAACCTGTAATATATCACCATAAATGGCAACGATTGAACTCATATGTTCTTAACACAAATTTAATAGTTTTCGAGAAAAATGCAGCGGCAGATTTTCACTACTACTACAGAACTACTGGTATAGCTAAAAGTGGAACGTGACCGCCGCTTCAATTAAGACCCGCAACCGAAGTAGGCCAGGGCCAGTGCGTTACTGGTTCTTGAGCAGGAATGACGTAAACAGCACCGCTCCGATCAGCTGGTCAGTCAAAACGTTTTCAATTTAAATTGATTCACTGTAAATAATTACAAGTTTAAGTATTTTTAAATTGAAATCTAGTGCAATTCAAGAAGCTGCGGTTCGTAATTGCCGAACAAATTAAAAACGAGGTACAAACCAATTGTAATTTCTCATTTCATATTATTTTTATGGACCGTAAGTAGTAATACTTCGTAGCTAGCAGCGATAATACAGTAAAAGTTTATTTACGTGAAAAGGTGAAGGAAGAACATTTTTAACGCGCTTACCTAATACCTGCATAAATTTTCGGATTTGTTCGTCGATAGTTGGTATCGTAAAACGTATTACTTCGCTGAGTGAATAAAAATTTTAAATAAAATAATTAATAAACGAAAACGCTACGAAATGGGTTTGACCGCGGAACTGCGTGGGTTGGTGTGTAGGAAGGCGTTGGGACCTTGTAAGTATTTCTCTCTCGCACATATCAACGGTTCCAAACAAGTGGAACCTCCAAAATTTTTGGCTATAGTACGGTAACCATCGGAAAATACGTACAGTAAGTATCATTTCATGTACTTATACTGAGGTTTTTTTATTTGCACACAGTAAAAGAACACCCTGTATTCTTATGCATTTCTTAATGTAACTAGAAGTCAAGTCGCGAGGTTACGGTGTCAAAAACCATGTTCAGAGTCACTCTGTATATGTAGAATTTCGTGCCGCTTTTATTTTAACAATGCAATAATAGTTGGCGACATTGGCACGTGTGTACTTCTGTACATATTGCGGTAAAAATAACTTTGTTGAATATTGAAATTTTCGTCGCAGTGCGCAATTTTACAGCGTTAATCACTTTCCTCGGTCTCGATCTATATCTACGGCTCACAACTTGTAGATGTTATTCTATACATTTCAGGGACGCTCTTGCAATAAATTTTAAGAGCTCGCTATTTTAGCATTATAATTGCAATAATGTAAATATCTCGTCGGCCTGAAATCTTGTTTTCGTTCGTTGGTCTCACAATTACTTCCGATTGTCTGTATTTGTATTTCACAATATTTCGTGAGAATTAAACAGATTGTTTGTCTAAAGTCGAGGCACAGATTACTATACAGATTGGAAGACTCCGGGCGGCACCTTTGATGTTGCGCGGCAAGATTCCGTAACCTTCCGCCATTGTTTATGTGGTTCATAAAGTGCGAAGTTTGAAAACTGCGGAGTATTGTAGTATTAATACATTAATGCACCTTTCATCAATTTGCTACCTTAACCAACGAATAAAGGTAGTAATAAAAATATCGTGAAATCATCTGATTAACTGTGCAGTGCATTTCCTAACCTCACACTATCCGATTAATAAAATACTTAAACAAGCATGAGAAATCTGTGGTTGAGGCGAGGCCATAAAATTTGACGTGGCATCTGGTTTCTTACTACCTTATTCCGGCAAAATAAGCTTTTTGTCAGCTCTGCTGCTCGACGATGTATTCACACTTGACATTTACGCGACTGGCTCTAACAGACATCAGATTTTACTCAGTTGGTTTTAGCTTATGTCATGGACCTTTCGATTCCTTCGAACTCCTCCTTCGGCACTTTCGGGGCGAAGCCAAGTGGAGGCTTTATTAACTTGAAGCGTGCTCTTTTCTCTCAGTGACGTCTCGATATCATGCCCGTCACGAATGAGCTGTTGGCTGTGCTGTAAGTTAATTTCCTCAGCACAATCTTGTTACGTAGGTATCAAGGCGTAACTAGGAGTCAAGGCGCTAGGTTGAAAAATTATGCCTTTTATTATTATACCCCTGTATAATCACTGAATGACTTGGCTAAACTTTAGTGTCGTGGTCTATTCTTCAAATTGAATTCATGAATTCAAATTGAAGAGTAGCCACAGGGATCTTTTTAAATAAAATAAAATTGTCTTGGTGTCACGGTCGTATAGGAAGTCAACACAATTTAACAACTTTCTTATTTTAGATGGCAACATATCATTTTTATTAGGAATGCTACACCTAAAAATGAAAAATGTTGCAATACATTTCCTCGTACCTTCCTTGGAATATTTTCAAGAAACCTTAAAATTTTGAATTTTGTGACTGAATTAAAAAAAATGTTGCTATTACTGAAGCAATTCTTTTTTATTTTTTCCTTAAATCGTATTAAATATAAAAAATCTTGAAACCCGAAAAGTAGTTTTTTAATCAAACTGAACGAATGGCATTTTAATACACCATAGAATTAAAAAGCTACATCGATCTCTGCTAACCATCCCTATACCTATCTCTTACCGTTGCAATGAGAATTTTTTGTTTAATTTGTAAAAATTCACAATAAATGGGATAGTCGCCTGGATCATCTACAGATGTGGAATTGTTAACTTTTAAGATGATGTTGGCAACCCTGCGAAAATTTTGCCAGCTTCAGTAAGGCAACAAGGCGCGAATTATGAAACTAGGATGCGAGCATTACAATCATTTCATACACTCATTGTTATGATTTCAAAACTATGAGTGGGCCTAATTAAGAAAGCAGATTTTTGTGCAAGTTTGCCAGTAAACCGGTATAAATAATATGAGCAGAATTCGGAACTTTAATCGTTAACTCGATTCGCCTTGAAGAGGCCGCAGCGGACCACATCAAGGCTACTGAGTTTCTACAACAACGCCAATGTGCATCCACTTCACACGATCAAGGTCATAGCACACCATAGCGCGGCGAACGGATGAGCGGCGCGGCGCCGTGAAGACACCTCCGCACACTGGAAGCGAAACTTCGCTGGGGCCATAAAAGAGGCCGTAAATAAACACAATTTAACATCATAAAGATTCCGAATTTTTGAACCGTTTTACTGGCATACCCAGCTCGTATTACGACAATTTCAGTTACGTTAATAATTTTTGTAAATACACTGTGACATGAATGGTAAAAGAATGTTAGATAATAAAAACATTTGCATTTTGACAGTAAAATAAAATTAATTAATTAATTTAACTACTCTTTGCAGTACCAGTGACCAATGTAGTTTTTTAATTCTACAACAGGCGGTATGTTGAAATATCAGTCGTTCTATTAAAAAAAAAAACTACTTTTCCGGTTTCAAATTTGCTCATATTTAACTGTGAATTAAATACAGTGCGCGATTTAATAAATTACTTTTTTTAAAAACCTTGAAGCTTTGCTTCTATTATGGTTTAAGGAAAATATTTTAAAAATGGTGCAATTAGGGAAATAAACTTTTTTTCTTGAAAACCTTTAACAAACAGTTTTTGTGAATAACCTTGTACAGTCTCGGTATTACAGCCACAGACAGCACAACACTTAATTTTCCTTGGAGGATCCATATAATCAATGCCAAATTTCCGTAGAAGAAAAAATATTTAAAAAAAATTAATGGCGTCAATAGTCAGGGATGTACCAACCGCCACACGCCGTGCATAATATGCCTACTTTTGCAAAAGAACCCAGAACCCATTCATTTGAATCCTCTACCCTTTCCTTGATTTTCTCCATTCTTCAAGGCATCCTGTCAGTGGCATCAAAATTGTAATATTATTATTGGTCTATTTACACTGAACCAAAAAGGTGCGTAATTTCAATAAAAAAATTGATTTGGGCAACTAACGTAATAATTAAAATTGGTTCAACGAACAATTTTATTGGCCTAATGAAACAAGATACATTAAATCTATTAACATGTTCATTGCTGAATAAATCTGATTTATTGTTTTTCATAGTATTGTTCATTATTTTAGTAAATGGATTAATGGTAAATATGAACCCGTGCGTTGCTACTATTACCTACTTAATTGTTTTTCTTGTATCTGTTTAATAAAATTTTTAATGACAATAATTAACATTTTTATTGCATTTATGAAATCATTGGCAGATTGAATCATAAGTTGTTAATGAATGTATTATATTTTCTCTCACAGTAAACGCTGAATTGTTGTATCAATAAACAAATCCATCAACAGTTTAGAACTGTTTTTTATAACAATAAATTGCATCATTGTCACAAAGAAGTGATAAGCAATAATCGCTGTTAATCAATAATACGAACCATTTTTTTTTTGAGTGTATTTGTCTCCTCTTTGGGTTCATATTTCCATCCTTTCTGGTTACGTTTTATGCCTCGACTTTTTTGATTCTTCTTCTGCAATGCTTAGAGATCTACTTTCTAGAACTATGTATATCGCAATATAATTTGCCTCATCGTCTAAATTTCCTTGTTTGTTTCAATTGTTATTAAATTAAATTATTAAAAGAAAAATAAAGGTAAGCTTTACAACGTTTTTTAAAATAATATTTCATTTTCCTTTTTCCATGCACCGAATAAAACAAAACTCGAATAAATTAAATAATAAATGTCTATGAGGCTAACTTTTAAGCTTGTAATCGTTGGGGAAGTTCAAGTGAGAGACAATTTAAACAGATTATAAATTATACCCCCACAGACGCCACGGGCATGGTGTAGAAATCATTAATAACTGTCTGCTGCTCTGCGGGAAAATCCACCGACTCTGAAAATTGTTTATTAAATCGGAGAAGTCGGTTCGAAGCGCGTCTACCTTAATTAATCCTGAATTATTTCGTGGTTCGATGTTAAATGGCCCGAGTCCATTCGATTTTCGAATTTATAAATATCACTGATTGAAACGTCCAAGTAAGTAGCTGCATTTATGAAATATTTAAATTTTATTTTGCCAAAATATGAAGACAATTTTTCACTTTTCAGTTATCGTTTGGGTTGCGGTTTCGGTCGTAAACCCTCGGTCGAATTTATGAAAATGGGCAGATTTAAAAAAGGAAACCAATTTGTTTCTTGCGTCGGCTCATTTTTTCTTCGCCGCGAAAAGAATCTGGGCAATAAGATTAGCCGGGCCAGCAATAAAGAAAATTACAACAGCAATTTCGTAAATGTGCCTGCTACAGTTTAATCGATGATTTGCTCCACTTTGTTCTATTCAAGGCGAATCTTTTACTGACCCCTCGCGATAGCCTTCAACAATTAATTGTAGTGCTTTCTTGTTAGGGGTGCGAATACAAATCAGAAGAGATTAGGGTGTAATACACAAATAAAGATGTTTTCAAATAAAAAAATATCCTAGTCAAAGTTACAGCATCTTACTGTTTAGTTTATTATATGAAGCAAGAAATGCATTTATTAAACACATTATACATATTAGGTACTTTTGTCCAATCTAAAAAAGTCAAATAAAAGGTGATCAGGATACTAGAAATATTTAATTACAGGCTATCGTATGGTGCTATACATACTACTTAAATACGTTATACGGTGTATATTAATACAATTTTACTTACGATATGGAAAAGGGGATAAAATCGATGGTATTCCGGATAAAAAAGGCGTTGTTTGCATTTATTCTTTCCGTATACTCTTCGAAACTAATATTATTCATGAACCAGGCCTTAATTAGTTAAATTTGAATTATCTGACAATCTGATGGTTTAAATCCAAAAGGGTGATTTCTTTCGCTTAAAAGTTTGAATCTGTTTTCGACTAGTTTGAATCTGGATTCTGTAGTGGTTGCAACAAAACACCTCAGCTTTGAATTATTGATGTGATACTGAAATTTCAAGCAGAATGGGGATTAATCCATTTGCAAAAGAACTTCCGTCTTTGAATCTAAACGCGTTTGGACCACGTTTTTGTGAACAAAAGAAAGCATCCAATTTCGGTTGTCTTCAGAAATGCCGACAATCTTTATCAAAATCATGGCTTACTTGCTCACTCTAATTAAAAATTTTAAAAAGATCCGTTATTACCGAGTTATTTAAATTCACAAACCGCAAATACCTTACGATCGAGCTTAGAATAATTGCAGTGTTAAACTTCCATTCTTTGCAGAAGCAGTAAGGGTGAATGTGATGCGTTGAGCCAATACAGCCGGAGCAGTTACCGTGACAGCAGGGCCAGCTACCGTGACAGCCGGATCCGCTGCGAGTCCCGCGAGAACGACCTGGACATCCCCAAGGAGAAACGCACACAGAAGTACCTCGTCTCCATGGTGACAATGTATGCTATTTGCCTGTGCCCCCTGATGATACTACGATTGGCCAGATTAGCCCTGCTGGAGACGTACGACAACAGCGGTCACTTCGATATCACTTACACCATGTTTGTCTGGATTGCCTTCCTGCCCACGTGCTCCACACCGCTTCTGTTCGCCTCCTGGCAGATGAGCAGGTTCGTATGCCTTAATTTCCTGTTCTGATGCAAACCGGAAATACATCTGTGCTTGATCTGTGTAAATTATCGAGATTAGCAACGGAAATTACCAGATCAGCACAGATGCATACATTGTGTATATAGGGTATCCACGTGAGAATGTTCACTCCTTTTAATATTAATTTCTAACATGTGTCTCAAAGATCTTGCGACCTAGAGGTTGTTTGCACATTAACATTAGTCATTTGACTTTTTCAATAATGGATACTTAAATATTCAAGCTATGCAAAAAACTAAAATCCCAGCCACCATAGCAGTTACAGACATCTGCATTACAAGACTTCTAAGGCACATGCTATATTCAAAAAATTGTAATATTAATTTTTGCTCAGATACCCTGTATAAAATGCTAATTAGATTTTCATTTCGTAATCGATGTATACTTTCCTCTAAATTTATACAGTTTGAATGTAAAGTTTCGAATAATCAGTACAAAACGTAACTTATTGATTTTCGACGTTGTAGTTTAAAAGAACTGTCAGTGATGTCGTCACTCTTACCTGTAACCATCAGGTATAATGTGAAACAACGCGGAATTTTAATCAAAAATTGACTTATTTTTTGAATTTTCTTAAAAATCAATCATTTACATTCTACATTGTGTATTCCAAACTTTACACTCTCATTGTTTAATTAAGGCCTGATCTTTCCACCTCTCTGTAAATTTATTGACCATTCACTTGAACGAAACGATGGTTGTGATTAATTGAATGAGGGAAACCTTTGTTGATTTTTTAGGCCAGAATTAATAAAGACACTCGAATTACAATTAATTTTAGAACTTAAAAAAAGTTACTCATTTACGAATTTAGATTGGCTCAGCGGTTAACCTAGCCGAGTTTGGGGGTCGTGTCACACCGTAGCTGAGTTCGAATCCCACCGGTGCCATGGATGTCTATTCTGTCCGTTAGCTGGCCCAGCTCAGTTTTTTCTTAGTGAATGCCTGGAATGGTTAATACCAAAAGACAAAATGAGCGGGGACTGCGCAAAGCAAAGCAGACAAAACAAATATATTGTTTCGTTGAAATTTGAAGAAAGTTGAAGATAGGGCAGAAATATCATCTTTATAAAATAAAATATCTAAGAGGAGTGTTTATTGGTTGCTGCCATTGTATCTAACTAATAAAGTAAATACTGCTTAATAGATGGCATTATCTAATTGGCAGAATCTCGTAACAGATTATCGCAATTGGTGTTCTCCAGGCTGCATTCTTTATGTTTCTCTTCATCCATTCCAGCAGCCTTGTTTATGTTGTAACGAAAGCAGGAAGCGTTTAGCGCGTTCTGACCCGCTGTTCGAGGTGCTGCGCCAACCATAACTTACCGTGCGTCTAGAAGCAAAGTCGGTCGTTCCCTTGGAATCTAAAGTGTGAAGAGGAGATGCGTAACTGTACCCACTCGGTGTAGACGGCATGGGAGAATTCTAAAGGTTACGCAACCCGCAAGTAAATGGCAATATACGACCAGGAAAATGTATCCCTGTATGCCCCTGAAGGTACAACTTCCCCAAGATCCGTTTCTCCAAAGGTATACACCAAATGAAAGGAATAAACAAAGCCCAGAGGTGATCTTTAAGTTCCCTCTCGAAAGTATAGAGCCGCAAAAAATGATGTTTAGATTCGGACAAAAACAGAACGTTTATTAAAGAACACAGTTAAAAAGAATATGAATGTGCGCAACCACAAATAGGGTTAACGGACGCAAAAATACCAAACGTATTCAAATTTACACCGCCCAAATCAAAGGGCGTTGGCGCATAGGCGTGAGTATTCTTGTGTTGCTTACAGTCTTTTAACATTAAAAGAAATATCCAAAAATTACGACATGAAGCGGACAAACCAGAATGAAAGTAAAAGAAAACTATTGAAAAAAAGGAGAAAAGCTCCAAAATTACATAAATTCGCTCTCTATTCAGATCCAAGGCAAAATTAACAGTTAACAAATACTAGTAAAATTCGCAAAATATGGGACAACACAATGTAAATACATAAATAGTAAAAAAAAAAAACAAAAGCTCCCCTGACTACGTTATCACAGCAAAGACAGACTCCCTCCTACCAAATTCTAGGTGAAAAATACTGCCCACACCGGGCTCCGCCACTGGCTCTTACCATGCCCACGGACTGACGTCACGTAACATATTTCCGTGACGAAAAGAAAAATGAGGAAATTTCTTACTCAATCATTCCGGGGCGGAACGTCGGTGAGACAGCCGTTAAAGCCCGGAAATGGGAACGGTCTAATTTTCCGCAACAGAAAGCACAAGGAGAAGAGTCGGAGAGTTGCTCGGAGCGACGCTTAGGGGAAAAACGAGGCGGCACTCGCCTTGCACTAAAAATCGATGGTGGAAATCTGCCCGGGGCTACTTGCTAGAAGGAAGAAAATTTATGACCGCGAGCGCTGAACGCACGTGGAAAACAACCAAGTAACAAAATGGAGAATCAACATGCCGCTTACCTTGCTGATGTACAGCAAGCCGGAAAAGTTTTACACGTCTCTCAAAATCGAACAAACGGTTTCAAAGCTCGCTGGGATAGCAACTGACGATGTGGCTATATCTGTTCAACACGATAGCTTCACTGATCCACCAGCAAAATCGATCCAAATAACACCTAGCTCACAATGTTTCACAGACGTGATCAGTACGTCACAGCACGCTTGTTCGCCGTGTAAAAGGGAAAGAGCCATTCCGCTGGAGTACCACCTGGATAAGGCATAAGCGCTACCAACTAGACAACCAAACAACAACAAATGCCCCAGCGCAAGGAAAAGCCTGCCCGAATGGTTAATAAGAAATTCAAATGTAACAGCCCCAAACCACTGCATCTTTCTTCTTTTAATAAATTCTCCGTTTGCTTTTTCCTCCAAAAAGATTTTAGAATTCAAAATTTGTGTCTTCGGTCCATGATCTGCGCCTTTTACCATAAATTTTCTTAACATCTTTTTCTCTCAGATTTCCAGCACTTGTTGACTTTCTCGCTTCTTGACGCATACACGTACATTTTGAAATTTTTTCGTTTCCGGTTTTAATTCTGAGTTTCATAAATTTGGTCTTTCTTTCCGCGTTGAATTGAGAGTGTATACGACGTTTCTGTTGAATTTTATGTATTACTCAAATTATCTAGGAGTTACATTAATCAACACTTAAAGCTGTCCGGGTTTAAATTAAACATTTTACAGTGAAATGGAAGTTTTCATTTTGCGAAGGTATTATGAGAAATGCGGCTTTTCTGCAGGCGCGTTGGAAAGTAATTGGGAGAATTAGAATAACGAGAGCGATTTTATTATTCCGCGGAAGAACAATATTCTTTCCAACTTAAATACGGCTCGGAAATTTAATACGCTCCTGAAAGTATTCATTTGCGAGAGATGTAAGGCGAGCTCACCTATCCGTTGTAAAATTAAAAGAAGTCGCTGATTACGTTTCAACAACTGTTCACTCTGATCTAAACATACAGGGTATTCTGACAGTGTGTTCTCGGGTAATATTGTAATAAAAGACAGAATACATTTTTGTTTAACATTTTAGAGGTCTACAATATAAAATTATTTTTATTTAGGCAGGATGAATCAAAACTTTATTTCAATTGGCACAATTGGTATGTGATGATATAAATTTGAATTGCCCATATGGGTGACATCATATGGAGGGTGTGTTATTTTCTAATTCACCCTCTCAAAATGAAAATAATTATTTATTGTGGACTTCTAAAATTTAAAAAAAAGTTAAAATTTCTTTTATGTCTTCAGTAGTTATTGAGATATAGCCGAAGAACGCACTGAGATAACAAACGTTTTTAAAAGATAGTGCAAACACTAAAAAGTATAAAAATTAATAGTAGTGCAGTAGGAAAAATTTTCGCTGTGGTTGACGAAGCAAATCATCCGAGTGAATAAAGGCTACAATCAAGAATATGTATGTTTATCTCTCTATGCCTTTAGTACTCTTATCGTTGCATAATTCGGGGGACTTTTTACTCTTGAGTAGCAAGAATGTATATTACACCCGTAAAAGTAAGCTAATAAATCAACCTATGAAAATGAATCAGATTTCTTGCGATCACGACATTCCATAAAAGAGACTTTTCCAGATTTTGTTGGTAGCGAATTTTTAATCAGAATTATTTTGGCTGCTTGTGTTCTTTCTAATGAGTACAGTTTTGGTCATCACTACTAAAGTCTTTCGCCTATTTTATTAAGCAATTATTATTTCATTTTCATTTTCATTTCATTTCATTTCAAATAAAAAAAAATGTCAGACACTGCAGGAAATATGTATAAAAGAGGAACTAAATAATTCGAAGCGGTTATAAACTTTCTTGTAATTTCATAATTATTGACCGTTAATTATGGACAATAGGAATACAATCTAAGAGGAGTAGAAAATTACACGTAACTTATTTGTACAAACGGGAAACATGAATTATTGTTATCTTAATAAAGGTTGTAGAATTTTCGTGTTATCTACTACCTAGAAGCTCCGGAAACTTTAGTGAAAGTGAAGGTCGGTCGATGCGTGCAGAATTACTTTGGCAAACCTGGAGGCAAGTTTCGACTAATGCCTATTATCTTTCGGTTGTAGGAATAATTTGATTCTATTAAACCCAGTCGCAGAAGGTTACGTGTGTAATTCCAAGCCGAACTTAATGTTAGTTTACCGGCGATTACCCTAACAGGGTTATCCCCACATTCCAACACGTTTGTGTATATCGGTTTTCTTAATTCAACATTCCAAGAATTACAAAATTAAAGTAGAACCAAATAAGTGGAAAGCAATAGTATATGTGTAATAATCTTAAACAAACAAATATTGCGAGTGTGGAAGATGTATTATTTTACAATTAAAATTAGTCGACATGGCTTAAAATGTAGGTATAGGGTGATAGAATGAAAAGAAATATACGACGAAACAGTAGCTTTAACAACAACAGCAACATATATAACGCCGTTAAACTTATCGTTTTAATGAAAATGAAATACAGGGTGATTCAGAATAAGTGTCCGACCCATTAGGAGCGTATTCACTAGTGATGGGCGATATACATGGATGTTCATCAAACATCGATGTTTTTGCTATCGATGTTAACGATTTATTATCATCGATGAAATATCGATGTTCAAAGGAAACATCGAACCAATTTCCAGCTCAAATGCGTTCAATTATTAGACAGCTGTTCAGTGTTGCCAATCAACTCGACCAAGAATTCCTTTTTCGGAGTACTGTATTTACCCAGAATTCCCTAAGAAGTTAAACCGAAAAACATGATTAACAATGAAACAATAAACAATATTTTAACACAAATTTATGAAATTTTTGTGCAATTAACTGTAAAACTAAATGAAATAAAACAACCTAAAATTACATTTTGATGCACTTTACAGCAATCAGGAGCGGTGTTGTCAACTCATCAAATTTTGAAGTACGTGCCTTTTTCTAGAGAGAAAATCGTTAATTGACGTTAAAAATCGTATTATCCCCAGACGACCTGCAATAATAATAATAAGAAAAAAATTGAAATAAATTATTATCGAATAGAGAACGATTGTAACGCTATGGTTAGATTTTTTAAAATTTTGTCTTCGGATGTAATGTGATTATTACTTGTTCATAGATTATTGTTTTCAAGTTTGAAATTTGTCCTCGAACATTTCTCTCCATTTTTGAATTTTTTCTTGCGATCTTATTTGTTTCTATCTTCAAATATTTCTGTCACTTTATAATTTTTTTGACGTTGTTGTCGTTATTGTTTGTTTTACTGTTTCGCAGTAGTTTTGAACTAATCATTTGTATTTCTGCTCTTTAATCTACAATTTTTTTTTTGCTTTCGTAAAAATTGCGATCGTCATATGCTTTCGTTTGCGGTTTTCTGTCGTGAAATTTACGATCGTCATTTGTTTTTCCTTTTCGTTCTGAAATTGAATAAATCGAAACCTTCTTCTTCTTCTTTTACCTTCGCGAATAATTGCAGTCGTCTTTTATTTTTTCCTGCTTTCTTCAGAAATTTTCATTTCGTAAAAACATTACGACAGTGATTAGCTTTTGTTCGTTGGTTTTTGTGAAATTCAAATTATTATTAAGTTGTCTTGAATGTTTTTAAATTTTAAATATGCAATTCGTTTAAGCTCTTTTCTTCCATATGTAGACAATCGACATTTGTTTTTCTTTTCTTTTGTCAGAAATTTTTGTATCTTTTTCCATTTGTAGTGAGTTTTTCGTTTGTCAAATTGCTTCCAATTTTTCAGAAATCGACTGATTAAAATTTCTTTGAAAATTTCGTTTGCCACGAAATGAAAACTGTATATTTATTGAATATTTTTCATATTACCTTCAAAATTTATTTTATTTAATAATAAGAAACGTTTTTCTTTTAAAAATTAATAAATATGACATTGATTCCTCATACTTTTAATTATATCTAATTTTAAACCTTTCAAACCTGCAGACATTCATATTTAGCAGGCGATGTGATTAAACATCGATGTGAACTTTCGATATTAACATGGATGTGAACTTTCAATGTTTATCCCATCCCTAGTATTCACTAAGGTCAGCGCAAAATTGCAAGAAATAAATCTATCAGAGGCATTTCAAAAATCAACCTCCTTTGAATCCAAAATGGAAATCATAATTCATTTCTTACGTATACATACACAAGTTCGAAATTCGAAGGAATGAATTGCGTATTATACATTTTTTTCCACAGAAAGCCATAAATAAAAATGTTTTAGAGTTTTCAAGATAAACACTAGTGTTTCATTCTATTCCAAGCGAGTTCATTTCTCTTGTGACATAATACAGCTGTAGTAGTGCCCATCAACAAATTTATATCTGAATCTTCAATGCATTTTATCTCAAAAACTATGAATATTAAACCCCTATGCACGTAGACTTTTTGTTTTCTTTCTCTGTGTACTACCTGTGGTTGACCGGTTGGACACTTATTTTGAATCACTCAGTAATGAAAATGAAACATCATTTAATTTTTGGGAAGAAAAAATATTTTTCGCTTCTTTAAACCGTTTTTATCATGCTTCATTAGCGACAAGAAATATATACCGTTAACCTCCGGGAGGAGGAGGGGGGTGGGGGGAGATTGATGCACTTACCCCCCAACGACGCGACACCGTTTTTCTCTTAGAATTGCTTCTGCGGGGCCCAAGCAATTTTCCTATTTTGTTCAAAAAACGGGGGTAGATGCGCTCGTTGTTTTTATTTTGCTTTCAATTTAGCGTCAAATTAAGATCGACGAGGTGATTATAACTGCTTTAATTGCGCTTGAAGTTGATTTATTTCAATCGACCCACTTTATGTTCCGGAAGAGAATTATTATATTACCGCCAAATCCCCTCTTGTTTTATTTAATAGAGCGAAACACCGGACTTTTTTTTTACTTTTAACGCTGCTTTATATTGTATTACGAAAACAAATAGCGGAATGTAAAATCAATTTTTTTTTGATGCCTCAAATATAGAGTAAACTCAAATAAATATACAGTGTTTTCCAAAAGTAACGGATAAATTCAATAAAATGGTTAAGAAAGATGTTTCATAAAAATGCTAAGACAGGTCGATCTTTATTTTGAATATCATCATTTGAAGATGTAATTTTCAACCCCCCATTCCACATGACCTAAGCGATAACAACTCCAACTTTAAAATGCTAAATACAACAAATAAAACTTTTTCAAAATCGGTTGATAAATAACTGAGATATTGAGAAAAATATATTGAAATAAAAAAACAAATTTTCGAGCGGGCATTGTTGCGGCTCTAGCAATAAGTGATAAAAACAATTGCAAGTTGCTAACAATTCTAGACCTACTAGATTCCAGAAATTTTTCCAGCAGCCCACGTACGCAGTGTTTGTTACTTGTTTTGTCGATTAGATACCAAAAGTGAAGCCGTTATTTATTTATTTATTTATTTTTATTTATCAACTGATTTTGAAAAAGATTTGTTTATTATATTCAGCATGAAATGCTGTTAAATCACAAGGGGTATCTTTCTATTTCAATTTTTAAAGTTGGAGTTTTTATCGCTTAGGGAATGAGGGGTGGGGGGTTGAAAATAACATCCTCAAATACTGTCTGAGCATTTTTACGAAACATTTTTCTTAACCATTTTATAGAATTTATCCGTTACTTTCGGGAAACACCATGTATTTCACGAATTTTGCTTTGCTTTTTGCTTAAGGGTACCGAAATGAAATTTTAAAATCCTTTATTAATCAATTATAGGATGAAGAACTCGCAGAAGAATTTTTCAGCGAAACAAGGGTACAGTTACAGAAGATACATCGATACATCGATAAATCGATAAGTTGATATATCGATGTATCGGATACACCAATACATCGATACATGAATTTTAATCATGTGTCGAAATATCAGTATCCATTCAGATAAATTGATGTTAATATAAATCAGATATATTCTATAACTTTTTAAAGTCGCATCGAAATTTTTCACAGCTATCAGAATGTTTCAGAATGTTTTTAAATAAAAATTTTCAACTTTACTTTCAACATTACTTTGTAATTTGTAGCGTTTCCCAACAAAGCAGAAAGTACATGCAACGTCCTATTCCACAAAAAATACAGACTAATAAATACAAACGATTTTACGTAAATTCGCTTGTATTTATTAGTCCATATTTTTTGTGTTTCCGATACATCGATATATCGACTTATCGATTTATCGATGTATCGATATACATGGTCTTCTTTTACTATGTGCAAATATTTAAACGTGTAATACATCACCACAAATGGCAACGATTAAACTTAAATGCTCTGAACACTAGTTAATAGTTTTCGAGAAAAATGCATTGGTAGATTTTCACCAAACCGTTTGAGAACGACTGGCTAACGATTGGATGGTACGGCGCACAGTGGGTAAAAACGGCTAGTTTGCGGAAAAAAATCAATAACTTTGCAATTAGATGACATAACTAAATGAAATTTTGAACAGTGATCAATTTTGTGATTATGGTTTAGTATGACTGGAAGTGTAAGTTAGGTGTCATAATTAAGGAAATTAGCGATAAATAAAGCTCGGGCATTCCTAGGATATCTGGTAAAAACCAGTATAAAGATAAATAAAGCAGCGGCGTAAAATTGAAAACAAAGAGCAAGTTCTATTTCTCAAGGTTTTTGACGTGAAATTTCTAGTGACTTTGATTGTTGCTGTTGGCTGTTGGTTCAGATGAAAGAAGAACGACTTCAGTTAGTTTATGCCGGTATATGTTTATAAATAATTTTAGCTTCAAGACAGTTTAATCAGTGATGACCACGTGCTCTTCGTTTAGATGACACCCTTGATAATATAATCCAACATTCCCAGCTGCTCGAAGAAAATAACTTGAAGTTAGAAGCATTAATGAGTTACCATCTTCACCAACATTAACATTCTAAATTACTATTTAGCAGAACATCTTTTTATTAATATAATTGAAACGTGTATTGCAAATTACAATTCGTGAATATATACACACTTGTTTACATGAATTTTTACGTGAAATTATTGGAACATGTATTGCCGGCTTCAGAAGCAACCGTTTGATGTACAGGATTTTTGCTTACATTACGAATGGTACTTACACACTTTATTATCAAACATATCAAAAAATGTTAAACATCAACATTTTAGGAATTTATCTGAACCGCCAGAATTTTATAAAAACGAAAACAAATGACGATCGGAAATGTAGCAAATGAGTTCCGACTTTGTTATTTTTAATGAATAATAATAAAGTATATTTTCTCGAATTAAAAAAGATATTTTTCTCCCAATTTCAAAAATATATAGTTTGCCTACATTTGATTTTAGGGAGTATAGTAGGCGTTGAATTTATAAGAATTTTATTTTATGTGACAAAAGTTAATTTTAATTAAGAAACTATTAATCTGGGACATTTCATAATACAAAATGTTAACAGCTAAGACAAATTACTGATGTAATGATGTAAATTAATAAAAATATACCAAAATATTGCCGTGAACGTGCCCCAGAGGCCACCTGTTGGTGGGTATCTGGAATAATGAAGGAGGGGTACAAGGTAAGCGGGATGTGAGAGACACAGTGACTAGTGGAAGGTGCTGCCTGGTACACCTCCTCTTTTGGGGGACAATAAACTGCTTATATAACCGGAGACTGGAGTAATTATTGGATCCCCCATAGAGAACTGCCGGTAAGTACCTTTTTCATTGTCACAGGTACCTTGAGCTAGCGCGACGACCCCCAAGGAGAGGGATACGACCCCCCAAATTTCGAACCCTCGGTGGGGTACGTAACAATGGTGGAGGCGCCGGGCATTGGGGTAATCCCACGGCTCCCCTGGTGTGTTCCAGTAGTAATTCCACCCAGGAAGGAAAACAATTTTCTATTCAGCAGTTACTTCAGCACCAATCGTCGTCTTTGCGGAATATCCTGTCCATAGCGAGGTTATATTGGCTGGACAGAAATAATCGCACATAGTGGAATTGTCCACACCATAATTTAACCAGGTTTCGACTTCTTCATGCCATAAATTAGCAGTTACGGCCTCCGGTCACAGCGAATGGCTGTGTACTCCATCGTACCCCAATGCCTGGCCCTCTTTGCAACACATGGTGATCGTAAGAGTGAACAACACCGAAAACACCGCCGCCAAAAGAAAAAAAAATTATGCTCAAAATGGCTACCACGTGGGTGAAAATTAACTACAAAGTTTCTAATAAAACAAATTCCATGTTCAGAAAAAATGTCAAATAATTAACTTGTAAATTGTAATGGGGAACGTTCAAGGCAGAAACCTTAAAACCTCAGAATTGATGAATTCAAATGAAAATGCCAGGAGGCATATTTTGGAGGGAGGGGGAATTGCCGTGAACGTGCCCCAGAGGCCACCTGTTGGTGGGTATCTGGAATAATGAAGGAGGGGTACCAGGTAAGCGGGATGTGAGAGACACAGTGACTAGTGGAAGGTGCTGCCTGGTACATCTCCTCTTTTGGGGGACAATAAACTGCTTATATAACCGGAGACTGGAGTAATTATTGGATCCCCCATAGAGAACTGCCGGTAAGTACCTTTTTCATTGTCACAGGTACCTCGAGCTAGCGCAACGACCCCCAAGGAGAGGGATACGACCCCCCAAATTTCGAACCCTCGGTGGGGTACGTAACAATATGGTAATTTCAAACTTAATTATTGCAAAAAGTTTAAAACCAAACATAGGTAAACTATATATTTTTGGAATTAGGAGAAACATATACTTCTTAATTCGAGAAAATATACTGGATGTCCCATTTAAAATGACAAAGTCGGCACTCATTTGTTACATTTCCGATCGTCATTCGTTTTCGTTCTTAGTAAATTCTGGCGGTTTAAGTAAATTACTAAAACGTTTGTATTTAACATTTTTTGATACGTCTGAAAATAAAGTGTTTAGGTACCGTTCAAAATATAACCAAAACCTGTACATTTATGTGTGTAACAGAATCGCTTTTATAGTTTCTTTCAAATTAATAATTATGAAAATATTATAATTCTTTAAAGTAACTTTTAAAAATAAACTTTTAATAAATTTAATTCATATCAATTATAGCTCAAATATGAGCAAATAATGAGAACAGTGAGGTACTAATATTAATTTGTGTGATCCACAAAAGCAAGTCAGTACTAGTAAGAAACTAATTTAGATTCAGAAAATAGTATTACAATAATAATACACTCCTGTTGACTTGCCTGTTGACAAAATTCCGGACACAATTGGCGCAGTGAAACAATGTCCAAGTATATGTACATATGTATACTGAACGCTAAAATACTGCGCGTCACCAAAAAATTTATTTGCTTTTTGCTTTATAAATTAGCAAGGGACAGTTGGTAGCAGCTAAATTTTTATATACGCGTTTTCATAAGATGTAGGGAATACACTGGTTGTAATAAGAAAGCGGAGGTAAGCGGAGCTATTAATGAAAACTTTACACGAATATCCGCACTTCCGTAAAATGCAGTACTTTACGTAACAACTCATAATTTTAAATTGTATCCCTACATTTCGACAACTTTAACACAAATAAATACGGAAAGGATGCCTACTAATTATAAACATATAATTATTTTTGTAACTTTATTCTACTTGCGTATACATGCATATGAATTTCCTTAATACTCGACTCTCATTTTTGTCTCGTTGTATCACTGAACTTCAAAGTCTTCCTGATCTTCTGTTTCTTATATATACCTGATTTTTTTTTGTTAAATAATAATCCACCATCTTTTAGCTCTTAAATATACTACTAATAAAACGTGCTACAAACACTTCGAAAAATGACTTTTTTCCGCTCATTTCCCACTGTGCGCCGCCTTGCCTGTGTGAATGACGACTTGAATATAGGTCAGTATTTTACGATGTTATGTGATTACAATTTTAGGTATTTTCAAATTATAAACCGACGATTATAATTACTGCACAAAAAATGCGGATGAGTTAATGACATCGCCGTCATTCATCGCATATTTTCGGATATTTTACCCTCACAAGTAATAAATTCCCTTTCCATTTCTAATTAAATAGATTCAGATTTCTTTAGTTTAATAAAGACACTTTAAAATAATGTTGTAATTTATCTACTGTTTGTACAATTTAAAATCGGCCGCATTACGTAATCACACTAAGGAGAATAAAATAGCTGTTAAAACTGATATGTGCTCACTACCAATATGACTGACATTAAATTTACAATTTCTATTAATTAAGTAAAGTATTTTTAACGCGCTTGCAAATTCCAAAATTTACAAATTGATTAGTGTCTTACAGTATTGTCGCATTCGATAAAGTCGCAGTTTCGGATTTCTTTTGTTGCTTTTTATTACGGCAATTTTTTGTGTTTTTACAACGGCGGCCGCTGGAAGGCGTTTAAGGTGGGGCAGTATTACATTAGCGTTCTGCAGTTACGAAAAATTTGACAAAGGAAGATAGATTTTTGATTCGTAAAAACGCATACGTACATTAAGATCGTAATGGCATTTACAAATAATGAAAAAAGAGATGTGTTACTCTTGTACGTGGAAGTCCGTGGAAACGCACATAGGGCCCGGGCATTGTAATAAACAATATCAGTGATTTTTATTACGAAACGCTGGAGAATGAGTTTAAATGCGGAACTCTTTTTATGATCGGCGCTGTGTGTGCGAACACACACTGACTTCAGAGGAAGGCGTCCATGACCTTGCTGAATGTTTCTCTCTCGCACATTTCAGCAGTTTCAAACAAGTGGAACCTCCGAATTTTTTTGGGTATGATTCAGTAGCCACCCGAAAATACGCGCAGAAGGTAGCATTTCACGTACTTATACTGAGATTTCTTTTATTTGCGCACAGTAAAAGAACACCCTACATCGATATATCGATATATCGATTTAGAGATCGGAGGTTCATGGTGAATTTCCTTTTGTGACATGACTTGTTCCATAAATGCATTCGGCAATATGGTCAACGTTTAATCAGCTAGGTAATCGTACACTTGCCCTAACTCTATCTTAGGCAGTACATATATCTTATTTCTAACACATCTCTGGCGTTGCACATTTATTTGAAGGCAAAGTATATTGTTTGTTTAATATTTTTTTCTGCGCTGACAGTTAACTGAGCTTTTTCTGCAAGATTGATCATATATGCACATGGATGGGAGAGGATGGAAAAAGGCATAAAATACGAAATAATTTAATTCTGACCGCAGTGAGAGTTATCGCGTCGAAACCGAGAGAGATTTTAATGAATAATAAAAATGTGACGAGCTCGCGCCGGTCATAAAACCCTTTCGCGCGTGTTAAATTATGATGGAGTTTTATAAAAATTTTACCCCGCTAAGAGTACTTTAAAAAAACGATCGGCACGGCGTTGGCTTTTCCATTAAAAATTGAATTTGATTTCAATGGCGATAGGCGAGCTAGTTTTAATTAACGCGTCGCGACGCCCCGATCAGTAAATGTTTTTTGGGTTTTAATATTTGAAGTATTATTTATTAACCACGGATTAAATGTAATTTATGATATAAATTGTTGCCGTGTGTTAAATGTGCAACATGTGCGATGGTATCCTTGAAGGGGGATATTACATTACCCTTCATAATACGCTCGTTCTGTGGCCCAATGTGTATACATGTAATGTTTCACTAGGGACCCGGAGCGTGTTGCTTCCTAAGGTAATTTTGGCCTATTATGTTTCTATGTTACACCCAAACTTTATAACTTTCACGACTAAATTTGTTTATTAATTAATATCCAGTTATTGCAAGAGCCTTGCAGGTATATCTAGACGTTCAGTGAAAATAATGAAAAATCTTTAAGGTGATAGTTATAAGTCGAGATGGGAAACATATATTTTGATGTCATTATTAAGAAAACTATTTTTTTTTAATTTATGTAAAAGACACCATATTATTTTAAGTCGTATAATTCAATCCTTTCCTGATGTGAATATAGATTAAAATTTGCAAACAGCGCTTCAAGTGGTCTTTAGATACTAACCCTCTGTACTTGAAGCAGAGTGCTGAAACAACGGATTCTGATGATTTGCGACGCCGTATGCCATCATGTTAATGTAAGCCGACTTAAATTATTCTGTAACGCATGTATCAGCGTCCTTTATATGTAAATTATTCACTAGCGTCGAGACGTCGTGATTTTTCCATGCGGATACATTTGAATATTTTAAAGCAGAACGCGCAGTGCTTTCAACGATTCTAATTCATCTCATACCAGCTGTTTCGTACTATTCGTTTAACTAAAATTGCTTTTATAATTGACGTCTTGAATTAGATTATCTGATTGTGAAACAAAGTATTTTCTCGCCTACGCCGAAATTGATGAATTATGAATGCGACCCAAGTCAGTTCAAGGAAAAACTGGTCGTTTAAAATTTAATAAACACGGATGGATTTGCTGTGACCTAGATATTTGTAACTTACAATCGAGAAATGTTTCTTTTAACAATGTAAAACTCCGACTAAACTAAAACGGCAATCACACAAATGATTCAAACAAGGCAACCCCAAGTTCCCTCAGCGGATGAGGTCGAAATTTGGATCGGGAAATTTATATTCTTAATCGAGTTACATAAGAAAAGTTTCGTTTGTTCCCTCCAAGTCTGACAACGTAACGAATCGCTCGCATTAATTCAATAAGGCAAGCTTATTTCGAAGTACTCGATAGTACTCAAGTGTAAATACAGAAACGAGAAAGACCCGCGCAAACAAACCAAAACAGAGGGTGAATTGTGCTTTATTGTTTCGTGGATTTTTGCGCGGAAGTTACAGTTGCCAAGTTTGCACAGTACTTGCTTTTGGCATACACTGCTTGGTTTTGAAATTTATTATCGTGCTCTAAGAAAACTCTCATGATTTAATAAAAACTTTTTTCCTCGTAGATCTCACGTTTACTTTATTTTAACTGCATTTATTTTTCAAAATAAAATCAAATAAGCATTATTAACGAGGCGCCGTGACGCCGGATGTCTTTTATGTATTTTGTTAAAAATTTCCACACGTGTGCTCACTCACAGAAGAAGTGCTGTTGCGCAACGAATATCGGAATCGTTATCTTGTCCTCATTATATTTATGTAATGGTTGTAATTCGAGAAGTTTTGCATATTACAAAAGTTTATAGTTTGGTTTTACAAATCGCATATTGTCTTTCATTATTTTTGTCTTTTTTTTAATTAAATTTCTACGGCCTTAGATTATTATCTCTATGTGTATTACTTTTCAGAATGTAAAGATTGGTAGTGTTTTGGTCCTACATTTTTATTATAAATACATTACATAAATAAACTACCACACGACCTAAGGAGGTTCGGCGGATATTAATTATACTTTTCTATAACATGTTTAATGCTTATCTGTTCAAATCTTACCTGCTTAACAGAAAATAAACTAAATTTTATTAAAATATAAAAATTCACTGTAATTCACCATTTTTAAATACAGGGTCCGACCCGTTAGGGCCGTATTTATTAAGACCAAGCAAGTACCAAATTGCAAAAAACAAATTTATCAGAGGCATTTCGATAATCAGCTTCTTTTAAGTCTCAAATGGAAACTGTTTGAATAGTGCTGATTACTATTAGAATGTGATGCATAACGTATTTAATTAAATCGGGTTGAATAACTGTTTACGTTTTAGAAACTGTGTCACTGAGTCTGCACCTAGTTACATGATTTATGAATAAGCCGCCATACACAAAGCGTCTTAAGGAAAGCTTATTCAAATTTAATTTATTATTTAATTTATTTAAACTTCAGTTACTCCTGGTATGCAGGTGTACTTGGAGCGCAAGATTTTTCTTCTTCTTTGCACGAGCAGGTGTGAGTGCCAAGTATGTTACGAGCCAAGAACGTTCGAAAGTTTTGTGTGAATGTCGGCCTAATGAATCACATACGCCGAGTAGTGATTTGCACTGTTTTTATTTTTTCTTGTTCCAGCAATATTCGCAATTTAATGTTCCTCAACCGTGTCAATAGAGTCTTCATAAACTGAATTTTTTATTTGTAATATTTGATTAAACGCAAGATTCTTTTCACTTTAATTCGACTAATTATCTCTCACATGAAGCAACTGCAAACACGGAAAATAGTGTGGTAATACATATATTCAATTAAGAAAATCCTAAAGGGCCGCGGTTGGCATTAAAAGGAATTACTTATTGTTGTCTTCCGCCAAGGCATGTAATTTTAAGCTACGTACAGACTTGCAACTGCGCAACGAACCGCAATGCGCATGTTGCCGCGAACGTCTTTAAGACGTTGTGTGGTTCGTTGCTTGGTGCAGTTGCAAGTCTAATGAGTAGTTTTAAAGTGCTCGAATTTCAACAGGAACAGGAATACACTGACAAAGTTATTATTGTGTCCCTAACTTATAAAAAAATTCAAGTTCAGTGTTCATATTATGCAATTTTTCTTCAGAGAGTCGTAAACAAAAACATTTTACAGTTTCAGTTCATGGTAAATGTTCCTGTTTTGTGTTTTTTTCTCGAGAGTCCATTGCTGTGCTGTTGTGACACATTCAGCTTTTCTGATGACCACGAACAAGTTTATATGTGAATTTTCAGTCTATTTTATCTCAAAAACTATATAAGTTAGACCCCCCATGTATACAGTTATTTCCATTGTTTTCTTGAGTACTATCTGTGGCTAACGGGTTGGACACTTATTTTGAATCACCCTGCAAGGAGTATTTGAATTAATTAATACACATTAGTCTTCGTTTTTCGATGCACATTATTGGTCCTTGTATAGCGTAACCATGACGACGGCCATACAATCCTAAGACTGCTCATGATTCATGACAGAAATAATAAATTGGAATAACATTATCGAACGATAACTTAAATAGAATTCTTATTAAGTATGTTTAAATTTGAAATGGCCAATAATTATGTGTAGATTAGTCGAATGTTCTATAAACCTATTCAAAGAAATTATATAGTAGATAGTGGTGAGATAAATTATATTGAAAATTTAGATATTTCAACCCACAATATCATTTTATCATTGGTGTGCTGGTGACATAAACTTAGTTCAAATCTGTATTTAACGAGTTTCCAACAATCATACCAGTATAAGACGTGCAAACGGAGGTGGAAAATGGTGACAGATTTAAAAATACAGGAACTCTTTTCTCATGTTTTAATAATACTCAGAAACCCAACCCCTTTTTGTCCACAATTCTTTAGGAAATCCACACAGACTTGGATCTCGATTTTCCTTGTTAGTAGTGCCGTGGTTTTTGGATGGAAAGCTAGAAATTGATTTCAAAATCGTTTTCCACAGATTGCTTGAATGGAGTCTACTTATATTTTTGAAATTATCGAAATCGGTCCACTCCTTATCTTTTGCTCGGCTTACTTAACAGTCCTTCCTTATAATAGTTCAAATAAAAATCCGAGTCTTTAATTAACAAAATATATTCAAATATAAGGGAAATTTTCGTACAATAACAAAGAGATTACAAACAGAATAATATGTGAATTAATTTGTGAATGTGAATTTTGCGTTCTGTAAAGCAGTCCAATGCAAGCTTTTTTTTTCTTTTAACATAATAGCCTGGTATGATTTCATTTCTTATTAAATTGCAAGCATTGAAAGCATTACGTAAGTGGCAGCTGCATGAGTTTCGTTTGTGTTTTCCAATGTTCTCATATTTCGACATGAGTTCTAATTTAATAAAGTATTTTAATTAAATTAATAGTATTGAATCACAGAAAAATAATGATAATAATCCGGATGCTTACAATAGTCCTGGGTGGGTGTAGAATCAAACATGGATGTCGATTCTTACTTGGTGTCAATTGTGATATTTGACACCTCAAACAACAAACAAACAAATATATTCTTGTTTACGTATTTAATGTTTTACCGCAATTTGAAACAGTAAGTACTTAAAAAAATTGATTTCACAGCCACCCAGTACTACAAAAGTTGTTGGATACCTGTTATATTCCATTCCTTTATTATTTGTTATCGCATAGTAAGTTGTCATTTTAAGTTAGTAGGCTGGCTATCATGTTAAATCAAATAATTTAAATTTAATGTTCAGTGTAACATACATTAGGTTCTGAGAGTTCGAATCAAATACATAGTTTCATAAATTTGAATTCATACAAAGGGAAATACGTATCTTACATTTGTGTTAAATGTTTACATGCAGACTAATTTCTTGATTTTAATGCTTGATACTTCTTCATTTTGGTTAAAACAAGCCGATTTCGAAATGAATCGTAAAATTAGACCGATTTTCTCTTGATGTTTAATATTAAATTAAGGTTGAGTGGACAGAAAATTTCTGAAACCACTGTCATATCACCAACATAACAGTGAGGACCAGTCTTTAGAAATAATTAACCTCACTATTACCTTCAGTCAAATTTGGTTTAATTGCAGAATTTAAACGCTTGCGATTCAGTCGGTCTCAGTGTTCTCTTAAAGGATTAAATAGTATTTTTTGGACAAAAATTATTTGTCACATTATTAGAATATAATACATGCAACAATTTATGTGTGACAGAAAAGAAACTTTAAAATTTAATTTCCAAACGTCAATC
Source organism: Prosopocoilus inquinatus (assembly GCA_036172665.1). NCBI lineage: Eukaryota > Metazoa > Arthropoda > Insecta > Coleoptera > Lucanidae > Prosopocoilus > Prosopocoilus inquinatus. The sequence goes on from CM069871.1 coordinate 25,056,771, forward strand.
AAAATGAGAGTAAAGATTGGATTGCATCAAGAAAGACTACTCATTCTTACCTCTGTTAGTTGACTGTGGTGTCCGAAATTTTCTGTCCGCCAATGTAAGTACATATTAACACATCAGACATGTATGCTCGCAAGCATGCACGAGTGTCTGGGTAATCCTTCAGCTTGTTCTTGTGTTCAATACTTCGTTGCCATATAAAGTAAGTAGCAATTCTGTTGTATCTAAGTGGACTACAAAGAGGGAGATTCTGTAACTTCTTCGTTTTCAAGCAGATAATCTTAGATACAATGTATTTCTATGTAATATTAACTGATCGATATAAGTCACTTTTGTTGAACGACGAGACGTTCAAGGAGCTTAGAGTAAATTACAACTTTTAAAACTTCTGTAAATATGTTTTCTATGGGTTTATTGAACGGAGTATCTCCTAAAGAAATAATACAAATCCATCCAGCAGCCCTTGGCTCGATATTCTTTCATAAACATCCGTCGGTTCTGCTCATGTTTGCTGGCCGTAAAAATAAATGTTTGCGGAACGCCCTGGAATGATGTACGCACTCCTGCTGTCGAAACATATTGAGTTCTTCATACTCCGTCTTTTCGCCCACAACCATTTTTTCATCCAAATTTTCCATTCTTGAAACAATACGTTTTTGTCATTGAACACGCACCTGTCACATCCAGAAGATCGAACAATAGACGCTGTAATAAACATGCCATGTCTATTTTGTTTAATGTAATTAAACGTGGGGTTACGTGAATACTTGTGAAATTGTTGAGTGGTGTGGTAGGCACGACAAAACACAAAAACAGTGAAATATCGACCTTACGTCTTTCATATCGACAAAATCTTCTTATTAATAGATATTTAACAATGTGTCTGAGGTTTATCAAAATAACAATTAATTTCTATCCTACATACTTTAGTTTTTGTTCATTTGCAAAGTGTGTCTCGCTTTACTTTGAATTAATTACATTTATTTGCTTGAGTTTACTTAGAAGTAAGTAAGGAAAACGCTCAGCTTTTCCTTGTCCACTAGGTACCGTTTGCTACTATCACCTTCTATTTATATGGTGCATTCATACGACAGTCACACGTATTTAAAAAAATAATTACTCAAAATTCTTTTCAATCTCTAACCGGACACTGTGAAAAAAATGCAGCACCGCCCAACGTTTCACTATCGGTCGATAGTTTCGTCAGTAGCGTGAAACTTTCAGTTTTTCGCAGTGTTTGGTTAAAAACTAAAAGGAATAATATTTGAAATAAGTAGTTTCAAGTTACTTAAAAAGAACGTAAAACAATTTCGACTTTAATAAATCTCACTTCAACTCTTCTGCATTATGATTAAACCATGAAATGCAATCTGATATACAAATGTTGATTATTACATAACAAACTTTAATAAAACGCTTGCGTCTGAAATGAAATTAAAATTTCAGGAGGCAGTTGAAACAATGCCTAATAGTTGAATATACGTATGTATAAGTAGGTACCTTTTGTGGATACAAACGCGAGTTGCTTATTTTGCTGACTGTACTTAATTACGAAGTTTGTTTTGTTCGAGTTATCTACATGCGAAACAGAATTCCGATTCGGGATTGTATCCTAAGCAAAGATTTACTCCTTGTTTAAATGTGTTTTAGAGGGCGATTTAATTTGGTTAAGTTTTTTAGGCCGGAAATTTTTTCCTCTCCCCTTCCTAAATTTTTCTGTTATTTTTATTGTTTTCTTTCATGACTAATGCGTTTTTTCTTAAATGTACGACACGTAACCCGGACAGATCAGTTGGAGTTATTGAGCCACTCCCTTGTTGAAGAGACCCCAAACAGATGTACAGAGGCAGCTCAGGATGTCCACTGTGTTTTTCATATACAAATAATTAGTGCGGATTACTTTAGTTTAACAATTAAACCTTAGTCTTGTTATTATCTCCGCTTGTGTGATTCTTTTCATGGCACTAAAACACGTTCATATTAAATATATAACATACTACCGTCGACAAAGTATTTTTCTTCTTCCTATGGAAAACTATCGAACAAGTCTTTAGACGCCCGTTTTTATTCGGCCTGTAAATATAATGAACGCTCATAAATAGTGAGCTGAAACGAGGCGTTTTCTACAAGTTTCAAGTTTTGCAACTTGCCGAACTTTATTGACTTCTATAAACTATGATTTATGTTTCTTTTTCCTATTGGAAATTTTTTCCTATTCAATAGTTTTCTTTTAGTTTGGCGTGCGCTTATTCAAACTCAACCATTTAATAAGGAAGTTTAAATACTAACGGGTGACACCTTAGTATGGTGAAGTTCAGTAACTCCGCTGTAGTAGTAGTTTTTTTTCCTGCACCCAATCACAACAGGCCAAACAAATTTACTGTGGTACTCAAACTTGTTCGGCTTTTTGCAACTGGGCTCAAGAAAATATACGAATGTGGCCACGACACGAGAGTGGGACCGCGCCCCTCACAAACAACACTACCAATTGCTGGGGATATCGCTGAACGACTGACTTGCTCCAAGCACGATGCAAGTTAATAAGGCAAAACTAGTCGTGCCCTCTAATGTTCGAAGGAAGAGTTTACACGAATTAGAAATATAATGACATCAGCAGGAACAAACCGCATTCTCGATGACGCCAAGAAAACCCAATCGCGTTAAAAGTCAAGAGAGAACGCAATTTTAATCTATCCACTGAAATAACAACTCGTAAAAAAATGTTTTTTTCGTAAACTAGTCCATTAAAAAAGGAAGACGTTGACTGATTTTTTTATATCTAACCGCATGGAATAATACTTTAGAGCGATTCTCCCGAAACAGATGAAATGCGCTTACAAACGTTTACAAAAGCTGAGGCACTTGTATCTAAAACTAAAAACTAAGAAAGATTAATTAATTAAGTTCCGATCTTTCCACGTCCTAATAAATTTATTTGACGAATAATTCAATGAATCACCACGACAGCCATTCATAAAATTCAACTTATTCGCCAAATAACGTTATTGGGAAGTTTATTAGCAAGTGGAAACATCGGCCTTAAAACCACAAAATAAAATAAGTGCCGATGCATCGATAATTTTACACTATTTCATGGCCGCAGTATTTTAAAACGAATGCACAAAAGCGTAAAACACAAAGTGTGAGATAATTTTAAGTTTTACGAATTTAAATATTCCAGCTACGAAGACGACGGGGTTGATAGAAGGTTGTAGAAGATAAGAGAAATGCTCACCCCTTTGGGTTGATGTTTTTCTCTTTATTATTCGAATTCAACTTTTTTACATGAGTTCGAACATGCTAGATTTTTATAACAATTTATAACAAGTAGGTTCAACTCAACAACCTTAAAGACAAATTTGAAAATCTATATTTACATTTCTTCATAAAAATAATATGCTTCTAAATGCAATAAAATCCGATGAAATAGTTGCGGCATGAAGTGCAATGGGGAATAAATGGAAGTCAAACTTAATATAACAATTTTTTAAATTGTACATTGTAAATTGACTGGGTAATTATTATTTACACACATTATATACAGGAGTCTACGGTTTTCCAAGGAAAATACTGTAAAGATATCATATATCATTTTTTATTAAGTCTATTCTAAATTTGCTCCGTGTCCCAGCTATGAATATTTAGGTTAGGTCAGAATTTATCACTCTTTTAACATTTTAGGATTTGAATAATACACTTAAACTGGGCGGATTATTTCTCAAAAATTTTCATCTCAACAACTAGAAAATAATATCACAGGATTTTTTTACTCTCTGCTACCTGTGAATATATCTCGTGGAATTTAGCGGGTTGGTAGTGAAATAGCCTGTATATATTCTGGTATGTCTCCGGTGTTCTTTTACATTTCTTTGTTTGATATAATGCCAGAGATGCCTAATAACGGTCACAGTCTAATGACGTTTACAAGTTTACAAAAAATATTGTCCAGAGAGTCCAACACATTTGCTGTATGTAATACCAAATTTTTATCGTTCTTTTTAAAGTTGTTTTCCAGCGAAGTGTCCTTGTACTCGTATCGATTACTGATAATTGCGGGAATATCTCTGACTTGTTTATTGGGATTCTATGAACAAGCGCACATGAAGAGCACACACGAAAAACACCCACTTAGAAAATACATTTGAACCGTTTTCAATTTTTTATTCTGTGCGCAAATTTCGTATGTTTGGCGAAGTGTGTGAGCTTTAGGGTACTTCCCTTCAAATTAGAGTATTCTGAAACTCTCCGTCACCAGTGTTTTAGTTGCAAAGCTTTTTTTATTTCACAAAAGAATGATCATTAAAAGATTCAAAATGTTATTTTACATAAATAAAATTGAAATAAATAATAAATTATTACGTTTAGTTATAACCACAATTATTGATTAATTCGCTACTTCAAATGGTCGAATGTACCGTTTGTATCTCATTGTGCACGTGCCTCTAACGTGACAAGAGCTTTCCTCTCACGAGAAGCAAGCAAAAATATTTCAAATTTAACTTTCAAATGTCTACAAACGCAGACCACATTACATTTGCACATGGATTGTTTTGTTTCGTTAAGATTAAAGAGACAATTTTTTGGGGTGCTTTTTCGCAATGTTAGCGTCAATGTCTTCATCTTCATCTTCATCTTCATCATTTGAAAAAGTAGTAAATGTATTATTCTCTAATTGTGGAAGGTTAATGGTGTACGGTAAGTGCAAGACCGGAAAATAGTATATCTACTCGTACCTTACGGATTCTAGTTTTGATTCTTTTAATTTCTGAATGCCCATTCTTTTCTTAACCCCAAAAAACTTCTCACAGTTAGATATGTTTTGAAAATGTATGTTGCTTGACAAGTAAAAAATTTCCAACTTCTAGAAGGTAAACGCCAAAGTTTCCCGGCCTGACATAAATCCAGGTTTAGCAGTGTGTTTAAATTTTTGTAACACATTGTTCCACGCTTTATTGGCCTTGGAAGAAACAAAACTGGAACTTTATGTCAATTAGATTTCTTATAACTGACTATCGTTCATCACGATGTCAGAAGTCATGGAAATTGAGAATCGAGCTGTTGTAAAATTCCTTACTTGATAAGGTTTTTCTCTTGAAAATATCAAAGATCGTCAGGGTAGGGTGTACGGAAAAAATTCTCCGTTTTATTCTGTGTAATAGATTGGTCAAAACGATTTCGAATGGGGTAGGAATCTTTGGAAGATGACGTAAGAACAAGAAAGACGGTGGAAGTGGTGACGAACAGCAAAATTACCCTGGATGAAGATATCGTACTAAGCGACTGACGTTTGAAAGTTAAAGAAATATGAAAAATGTCGGGATTTCAGACACCAGCGTTCGCCGTATCCTCCACCATCATTTAGGCATGAATAAAGTTAGTACAAAGTGGGTTGCCAAACATCTTTCAGCAGCTCAGGGCCAGCGTCGTGTTGAATGTGCTCGAGTCTTTTTAGAGATGTGGAGAAAACCGTGTGGACACGTTCAAGACAATTGTCACAGGGGATGAAACTATGTTTCTTTATTACGATCCTTTGTCCAAAAGGGAGTCGATGGAATGGAAATTAAGAAAGTTCAGGGTCTGTCAATCGACAAAAAAGGCGATGGCCACGGTATTATGGGATTATGAGAATAGACTTTAAAGAGCATAACACAGTACTCGACGGGGCATATTATGCAACACTACTGTATACATTATTACAAAATACTCGGGAGAAAAGACGCACGAAAGCGACTGGAACCGTACATTTACTGCATGACAATGCACCCGTGCACAGTGCTGGAATTACATAAGCCGCACTTCATGACTGCGGTTTCAACAAAATCCTCCCTGTAGTCCAGATAAGGCCCACATTGACTATTACTTGTTGGGAACTTTGAAAGAGAACCTTCGTGGGCGCCATTTTAGTGACGACGAAGAGCTGAAGTCTGCAGTTTGGGCACATTTTGAAAAATAACCCAAAAATATCTTTTTACGCGTATCGCAATATTGATAAAATGATGTAATAAGTACATTGATGTCAGAGGAAACTGTACTGAAAAATGTAAGTCTACGCCTTTTCTTTCACAGTCAGGCTGGGAATTTTTGGCGCTTACCTCTTAGTTCTGACCCTCTTTCAAAATTGTATTGTTTTCCCTTTGTCAATAATCTTCCGTTAGCTAGATCATTGCTTACTGATTTACTTACAAAACGAAAGTATCTATGCAACTGTAGAATCAAGTCATTGTCCTCTTATTTGGTATTTTTTGTCGTCTTGCCTACTGCTATGGCTGTTGATGATGCTGCAAATTCCTAAACTGAATCAGAAACAGTTCTTTTGTAACGAAAAACGAAATATGGGAAGGCGTACAGAATTAACTCACGATGATCATGGAAGTTTTCAAATTAAATAATTTCTTAAACAACTTAGAGCCGATTGACCTGCTTCTCCATCTCCTTAGATGAGTACCTTTTCGCTTATTGACACTAGCAATAAATACATTTTTTGTGAAATAGTTTTTGATTGATGTATAGGTATAGTTATTGGCTTTTATACTCTTGTAAGAAATGTAAGTTAGTACATAGAAGCCAAAGGCTAAAACTAAAATATATTTTTCTGAATATTCTGCAAATTTGTTAATTTGTTGGCTTCAACTCATTTCCTCATACGTTTTTAATTTCGGTTTCTCAATCTTTTAAGTCTTGCGATCTTCCAATAAGCCTAAAAGTTACGGGATTTTACGACCCCTAATCTATATTTTATCAATATTTGAGAATGATTCAAAAGTATTTTAATTATGGTAACTGATTGCGACCCCCCCCCCCCCACACCCCCCTTCATATAATCGTGACTACTACGTTGAGAAACGATGCTATAGAGCATGATTCTCTGTGGGAATATCGACTCTTTGGTTGTCGATGATGACTTGAAAGGGGTCAATTAACCTGGGGGTCGACCGGAAGTCGATTAACCTCGTGGGGTATTTCAAGGGATCAGAGTTAGGCTATTAAATTTACGAATGATATTAAATGAATTTGAATTATACATTGCACAATGTAAACTGGAACAAAAGAAGAAAATCGATTGATTATAAAAATAAAAATTATATACAGTCGAATCGAATGGAAACAAAAAGAAAAGACGATCGTCGATGAAGCGATGAAGTAAGAACGAAAACAAAAAATTATTAAAACTAACAATTAGGCGTCAAATCGATGTAAAAACTGATGAACTTAATCAAAACTATAATTTGAAAAAATAAAATAAAGTCGAATCGAAAACTAGAGTAAATAAACTCCAACCGAACAAAAAAAAAACAACAAAAGACAGTTTAATAGTTACAAAATAAATCGCATTAAATAAAATCAAGCACAGAAAAAATTAAAACAAGAGATGATTAATTGATACCTAAAAAATAAAAACTCGGAACAAATGTCGATCAATTAATAAATTTATATAAAATGTATAAAGTAATAAATGTATTAAATAATGTCGAATAAGAAATAAAAAAACAAAAACAAAAAGACAATTGGTGTTGAATATGAAACGAAAATATTAGTAAATAATTTTTTTTTAAATTAACCAATCGATTTGAGAGTATTGAAGAACTTTTAATCCAACGTTTGAACAAGAGAAAAAATAATACAAAAGATAGTAAAACTAATAATGCACATGTGAAATAAAGTCAAATTGAATAAAGAAAAGCCAAAAGATCAGATGGGTTTCTAATTTAAAAAAATAGATAACTAAGGACGAATAGAATCACAGAATGTACTTTAATAAAATTTACATCCAGAAATATTAATTATACACCGTGATTCACAAATGTCTCCCGATATTTTCAGGGTGAATAGAACATCAAAAAATAAGGTCACCTTTTTATATATTTTTTTTCCAAAACTGAATAATAAGGGAGTTTAACCACTGAAAGAGGGGTAATAAATTTTGTTTTTTGGCAATATCTTCTGAATCCCTTAACTTATCAAAATAATATTTTGAAAACAGATATAAGGTACCTAGCTGCGCATTAACAACATATTTGTCAGATCCTCTACTCTTTTTAAAGGGTAGTTTTGTATGGGTTGCTTTCAGTATTTTATCCCTAACTTTTTGTTTTTTACATATTTCGTCAAAAATTTGCGAAGGAAATATTCTTTAGATTATTTGGCACTAAAAAGGTTCTTATTGCACTTCGATAAACTCAACCGTTTTGGAGTAATTGAGGTTTAAAAGTTCGTATGCACCTATTCCGTTAATACCCTAAAATTTACCAATTTCTTATTTTATACTTTTCGAAAAAAAATTATATAAAAAAGTGACCTTATTTTTTGATGTTCTATTCACCCTGAAAATATCGGGAGACGTTTCTGAATCACGATGTATTTAAAAGTCGATGGAAATTTTTATTTTTTTGTAAGGTACTTGTACTTGCTACCACTAATTAGTTCTCTCAAGTAGGTGTTAATAGATTCGTTTCTTACTGTTTTTTTTTCCTTTTCAGATCTTGAGTAACTTTGTTAAATTCACTTTTATCAAAAGGGAAATAGATAATTATGTATAAAATACATGATATACTATTTGAAAGATCTAATTTATCAAGGTAAACGCAGGATATCTTTGAGTACATTCGGTTAATGAAAACATAATAGTGTTAAATGATTCACTGATTCAACCATTACTTTGTGCTAGACACTCTGAATGAACACAGTAATTTGACTCTGCATATTCAACAACTGTACTTTTAACAATTTTTGTCATTTTCAAACTCATCATCAGATTTAAAATGGCATAGTTTGTTGAAACGTAAAGAATTTATGTATTACAATTGAAGTAACATTTGTAAATCTCACTGTCAATTTCCTAAAGAAAAATAATACATTTTTTTTCCTTTTTAGACCAGCCAAAGAAAGATTGCGCGGATACTTCCGTTTGAGCAACAGGAAGTTACGCCAGTCATGCGAGACTGTAATAACGTCTGCCGGAACTCCTGCGACAGTGCCCAGGGCGAGTGGTCACCGGAGCGAAGCCATGCCCCATCATGCCGAAGAGGGCCACTCTGATAGTAGCAGCTTCCAGCATGATTTCACGTCGTCTTGATTACATTTCGGAGCAGTTCGGTACGTATTTTTACAATAACTTCTAAAATAAGCCTAATCGCTCGTAATTAACCGCCCTTCGGGGGATAAACTCAATAAAGTACATCAAACGAACAGTTTTCCAATTATTACGACCATTACGTCAACGCAAACATCCGGCTGCACTAACGAATCCGTTTTTGGTTATACGTGGGGGTTGCTAATGGTTTCTCGCAATTTTATTTTAAAAAAAACCTTGACGTGTACAAAACTTTTAATGGCAAAGTAGCACAGAAAGCTCGTTTTGTCATTTAGGTATCAAGGACTTTATAACTTACTTAGACTGCCTCTTCTGAAAAAAAAATATAGGTAAAACATTTTTTGCAAATAAAAATCTGTAATTTATATCGGGTGTCCCGCGACGCAATCTCACCACTTCACCCACATAATTATCACTTTAAACTAAGTCCAAAAACTCTAGTAAATTTTTGTTTCAAAGTAAACCGTTACAGATATACTGAGTATTAAATGTTAAAATTCATTTTATTTTTTTTTATTTTAAAGTTCACCTAATCATGTCTACGTTCGCCTAATCATCAATTCAAATTAGAAAAAACTAATAAAGCAAAGCGTTTTTTTAAGAATACGACTTGTTTTCCTTTTTGGAAAACATATTGACATTCCTGATGGATATCTAAATTTTTTGAATAATCACAAAAAATACGTCGTGTTCTTGAAAAATGGTTAGCTTTATTGTTTTTTTCTTGTTTGCATTGAATATTAGGTGAACATTGAAATTATAAAAAATAAAAAATGAACTTAAAACAGTGTTTTCTGAAACGGTTTACTTTAAAACAAAATTGTGTTAGAGTTTGAATTGACTGAATCACGTGGATGAAATGGTGACATTACGTTACAGGACATCCGATATTATAATTATTCGTAGTAAAGAAATTTCTTGTTTCAGTAGGAGCCCTCTACCAAGAAACTACTACATCCATTTCGAGCATCTGATTTAGACGCAGAAATGCATTCAGAAGCAACCGTTTGATCAATCGATCCGTTCCGTTTCTAAAACGCGCCGTAAATAACGATTTGCGTTCCATTTAATACTTAAAAGATAGAAAAATCAATATACTTACACCAAAAAGATAACGATACTTAAGAAAAATGTAACTATGCATGACCGTAATGATTTATATAGGTTATTCAGTGTTGTATAATTTGTTTGTAACAGTTAACAAAAAGTCGTAATAAATGTTACCCAAAAGTGGTTGGCTTCTATTTTATTTTTCATGTCGCTAGAGGGGTTGCACGTTGTCATCGCGAAGGAGTATTTCACGCCCGCTTTTTGCTACGGGTAAGTTTATTGTCGCGTCCCGACGTAATACTACGCAAACACACAAAAAAGGATAACAAGAAAGTTATTTTTCATTATCCTATGATTCTAGAAGTTAAGAGAAAACAACTTAAAAAATAAATAACTCAATAAATTTTAATAAAACTTAAGATTAATTATTATATAATATCAAGGTTATACTGGGTGATCAAGTAGAACTGTTTGAGTTGGCAACACAATTAAGAGTATTTTATTATTCAGCTATTTGCAACAATTTTTTGATTAATTTGACAGATATTTGACTTGGCGATAAAATTGTAGGTTACGTCGAGCGTTTACTTTGGCCACGTTAAGTGAACGGTCAAATTGCACAAAATCGTCAAATCAGCGGTCCGACTAAACCCTCTGACCAATCACCAATTGAGAAAAGTGATAACGTGATTTGGTCTGACCACTTCGACCGTTCACTTATCGCAGCCTTTGAATCTGAAAGACGTATCAATATTGAAGACCGTCAGCATCGAACCTCAACAAACAGGAAGACACTTCAGTTTTACAATTTTTAAATAAAATTCAGCATTGCCAACTCAAACAATTCTACTTGACCACTTTGTATAACTTTGTGAAACTGTCAGTTAGGAAAAATGAGTGGTACAATTTAATCTTCCTACATTTTGCTTCTGTTCTATAAAACCTTACGTTTATGAAATTCACTGCAGAAAATAATATGTTACTCTAATAGAAATGGTACACAAAATAAAATAAATACCAGCGTTATCAATGACAGCAAGTCAAAACAGTACGTCTGGTCTAAACTTCGTTATTACTGTAAATATTCACAATACTTATACCGGGTATCGTCTTTGATTATGCATTGTAGAAATTTCAATGCATTTTTTTATAATTGTAAATTCCTGCTTTCTTATAAAAATCTCGTAAAGCATTAGGCGGCACATTACCTATCTTTATGTCACTTATTAGTTAAGAGTACATTTTATTGTGTTTTTTTAATACATGCGCTATTAAACAATAATAATAAATGAATATGCAGATTTTTTTTTTAATTCTACAGTTTTAGATAAGTAGACACAGTTCTAATTGACATACATACCTGATTTTTTCAAACATAGAAAAATCATACATAAATTCGTACTGAGAAGTAAGTGTCATGATCCTTTGACAATGTTTGATGGAACACAGCGCAACACAAAGCTTATGTAAACTGGAAATTAGATAATTCAAACTAGTAAAGTGTACCTTCAGTTATCAGGTAAGTTATATTTGCAATTCCAATAAATGTACCTTAATTTTTTTATGTAAACTTGATTACCAATAATTAAAAGTTATATAGGCTGTTCTTTTACTGTGTGCAAATAAAAAAAACTCAGTATAAGTAGGCGAAATGCTAACTTCTGCGGGCATTTTTTGGTGGCTACCGTATCATAGGCAAAAAAATTCGGATGGACCACTTGTTTGGAACTGTTGAAATGTGCGAGAAAGATAGGAAGGTCGCAGCTTCTTGAATTGCACTAGATTTTAACTTAAAAATACTTAAACTTGTAATTACTTTCAGTGAAGTTAAGTTAAATCGTAAACGTATCGACGGACCAGCTGATCGGAGCGGCGCTGAGTTACGTCGTTTCTATTTGAGATCCAGGAAGGCACTGACCGTGGCCTATTTCGGCTGCGGGTTGTAATTGAAGAGGCGCCCACGTTCCACTTTTAGCTATGCCAGCAGTTCTCAAACGGTTTAGTGAAAATTTGCTACTGCATTTTTCACATTTATGTTAAGAACATATGAGTTTAATCGTTGCCATTCATGGTGATATATTGCAGGTTTAAATATTTGCATACAGTAAAAGAACAGCCTGTATTGTATTTCAGAAAATAATAATAATAAGGTAAACTTATCAACAAGGAAAAGAATTCTACCTCAACAATAGATTTACATGGAATAGTACTTTGTTGCGATTGTATTGGAATAATTCAACGCAACAATATTACAGGTTACAGGCGCTCAGGACATTGATATCCCCACTATATCTCGTAATCTTTTTTGATAGTCCGAAACCATGGTGAACGATATGTTAGGTGACGCCACAAGAGCACTCGGCCGTGTGTCGGTATGTGTATGACAGCGGGAGAACTGTGAGAGCGACAGTTAAAAGAGGGGTTCAAAATCAATGCGCGAGAGAGAACGGTATTTAATCCTTCAGCATGAGATAACATTAAAATATTTCTGGCAGTTACGTGCACGTTTTGAACGCCCGCGCTGCTGCCTATTAATTCCTTACTGTGTCCGAAACCTAGGAATTCGTCGCTTGACTGTCGAGCGAGAATGTGTAATTTAGAGCGTTATGTACTTTTTTGATTTGTTAATGCTTTTAATAAGTAAAAAGTGCTCATTGATTTTTTTGCCTTCTATAAGTAGAATGACGTTCGTGGTTGTTTTCATATTTACGTAAAACTTATCTTTGCTTCTTAAGAGTGTATAATAAAGATTTAGAAAACAGTTTTACTATTTCATCATTGTTTTATAATGTGGTTTATTTAAACACCGTAAACTAATAAGTATACAGTGATTTGTCTGTACTAGGGAAATATATTTGTTACACACCATTACAAAGAAGTTTATAAATGTTTAATAGTGGATTTTATAGATTTTATATAACGATTATCCAATTAAAACGTGAAAAAGAAGTAAAGTAGATTTATAATTGTTCGAATAATGGTATATTAAAAAGCAAGTTTTATTTTAGATCACGCGCGTGCGTTAGGTTAGAAAATGAGACGAAGGCAATTGGGCAAGTGCACTATTGTTTTTTATACTATTGTTCTTCTTTGATTCTTCGATGGAAAACTAGTTACTAGTTCGCGCTTGAAATAATTTCAAATGACGATTTGATGATTATGCTTATAATTACATATTTTATGAGCTTACAGAGTGTTTTTTTGTGTCTTAACTTTACGATAGCAACAATTAAAGGTAATTTCAAACAAAAATAATACTCCTAATATTTATGTAGAACTTGAAGACTTCCGCGACCGTCGTCCATAGATGAATTCTTGGCTTGGTTGAAACCACGTGTCTTGGATTTCTTCTACTGCCGAAGTTTCGTTCTTCATTGCAGAAGAACTTCGTCAAGGCTGCTGCTGGTAGTCTTGCTGCAATAAATTTGTAAATTTTTATAATAAAAGTTAAAATAATAAAGTAAAATGCTTATAATTTAAAATTGCATACTTGTTTTCCTTCGTTGTGTATTTTTCACTGAGACGTCCATTTTTTAATATCTTGCAAAACTACCTGTGTAATGTGCAATATATAACTTCAAATTCGCGAAGCAATATCCAAGCACAATGGAAAATAATATTCGAAGCGAATGAACAATGAACAACGACGACGTCGAAGCTAATTTGAATGAAATTACATTTTTTTTGCCGGCTTCGTTCTCTTTCACCGGCTTAATTTAAATTTAAAATAAAATTGGAGAGGACACACGAAATGAGTTGCACGAAAATAAAAAGTAATTCGAAAAATGTGTGTCGTGGGCGTGTTGAGGTCGTCGGAGTATGCTGGAAATGCCTTCGACTCTTTGGAACTTGACGAGGGATGAATTGCAACGAACTTTTGCCTTTAAAGATAAGGGAAAATATTATTCAAACGTCAGCCTAAACCGTGGTCATTGGTTCAATTTTTCATTGTCAACTTTAGAACTTGAGTATTTCATATTTCTGAAAAATTTGTTTATGGAAATTCACATCAGTCAATCTAACGAGTAATTAATTGAGTAAGCTCGGCAAATTTCCTCTAAAAGGATTGGTCGCGGAAAATGTAGCACCAGGCAAGCCCTAGATCTGGCGAATTAATTTATGCAACGTCACATGGTATTTACCCTTTAGATAACGTAATTAATGGCTGCTGTTAACTGTATTGAGTCATCGGTTCGTTCCAGAAACGTTCGGGTTGTAGGTACTTTGCACTCCGATATTAAATTTGCAGCGAATGCTTCGCTTCCATAAAAAATTTAATAACCGGCCGCGGTATTAGCTACGCGTCGCCGCTTTTCCTTTCCTGAAAAACTGATTTGATGTGCACGTAAAAAATGTTTGCATTTGATTTACCTTAACGAAAATGATTTTTCTCCTTAAGTCATCATCATCGTTTTTGTTAAACTAAACATTAAAATTACTAGATAAAATAGCGACATTTTATTATCGCTTTTTGACCTGACATTGCAGTAGGATAGACAAATTGAAGCGGGATTTGCTCCTAATAAGTTACATCGCAATTGCGAGTAAATTGGACAAGTCGTTTTTGTTTGTAGTGGGAATGTCGAGCTATGTATCTGTTGAAGAAGCCCCAAGCAGGGCTGAAACAGCGTACAGAGGCTGCTCGAGGTTTTCACTGCAATCAAGAACGATTTGCACAAAATTTTTATTAAAATTACTGTAGTTGATAATTTCACTCTATATTTTCTCCCAAGCACTTTTATTTTTACGTTCTAGTCACGTTTCCTTTGTTGTTTTGATTACTTAACTATTAGAAGTTCTTTTATTTTAATGTTTCTATTTTTATACTATTTTGAGTCACATAGAAAGTCCTTGGTGCTGTAAAATCCAATGAGGAGTCTATGATTGAAATAAATTGACGTAATACTGTCTACGTTCAGAGAAGCAAGTTTTGTAAGTTTTTTTTTGTTATTTCATGAGCACCGAATAAGGGACGGATAAAGGAATGTTTTCGATATACGATTTTTTTTGTATTTTTTTCGTGTTGTTTGTCCTGTCGGCGTACTGTGGTTAAAAAAATTTACAAACCCTGTATAATGATAATTAGGCTTAAGAATTCAGTACACTTAGTACGGACGCTTTACAAGCCGAATATACTGTTTACTCCTTCCACCTTTGCGCCACTGCGATGCTTCTAATTGTCATTGCGTGGAAACGGAAGATGTGGGAATTACGAGTTCAAGTTTTTTCTTCGATGACTATACCTTATTTTTTAATTCGGAGGAGTACTTTGAAATGTTGGCGCTAAAAACAAACTTTGCCATTAGTCAAACGAGCTTCGTCATTGGTCAACAAGCCAGCTACCAATGACAAAGCTCGTTTTTAGCGCCAAATTTTCAAAGTACTCCTCCGAATTAAAAAAATAAGGTATAGACAATTTAAATGTATTTAATCGTCAAAGGATTTTTCGCACATCCTAGAGAGATAATAGAAGAAAGTTTCTCTTTGAAAATAAAAAAATACATTTAATATTCGCTGCAAATCACCACATACTACAAATACTTAATGTCAAACAATAAAAGCCGATATCGTATTGTCCCCGATGCAGCCAGATGAGATAACTCCCTTCCAAATACTGCGGGTGGAGCTAGTACAGTCAGAGTATTAAATTTATATAATAAGTAAATAATATAAATATGTTTTTTTTTATCTATGGTGTGTGTCCGACAGACTTAGGGCCCCGTTATTTATTATAATTAATAAGAGTAAAATTTTATTATTTCAGTTTATAAGCAGACAGTTTTATACGAGGCCTTCATAGGATACTAGGAGCCCTGTTTCTGTAAATAGGCACCTAACTACAGAAAAATTAGAGAGGATAAACTTTCAGAAAAATGCAGGAAGGTGAAGGACAGGATGGCTCCTTTATCAATTCTTCACAATAATTCACGATCTTTGGGAGGGAATTTTAAAACAATAATAATGAAGAAATAGCTTTTTCATAGTGAAATAAGCAATTTTAATGCTGCGTTTACACATGTAATCGGTGCACTTGGCGTTCGCTTCTTCGTCCACCTCGTCGCTCTTGGTGCACGCGTTGGAAGCGTTCTTTTTAGTGACGAACGGACGAGACGAACTCGGCATTTACACATTCGCTACGAAATTTGTATCGAAAGTGTGCCAGTGCACGTTCGCGCTCATGTTTCGCCTCCTCACATTTGTCCATTCGCCTCGACATAGTCGCTCGAAAGTGTAAACGAAACCAAACGCGAGCGCGAATGTATAAACTCTACAATAAATTAATACAGTCAACTTTACTATTGAAATATACAGTCAGTTGAGTCAGGCAACTAGGCAGGTAGGCATTGGGAATTTCCGCATGTATTATTTGTGTAAGTTTCGCTAGGAGAGCATTTTCATTAAAAATATCTTCATTAGAGAAGCAATGTCAAATTAAATTATTAACAATTATCAACTTTAGAAATTTTAGCAAAAATGTATTGAATTTCTCGTGTTATTTATTGTCCTCATTAACTTCATTAACAACATACTTTTTAATTCTATAATTTAAATAGTTTACATTAAAAACATTTGCACAATCGAATTTTATTAGTAACGGGGTTCGCAATTTAAGGACAAACCTTACTTTCATTTATTATCTTGATTATTACTGCACATATTTAAAACATTTCTAACATGCATACTTTCAACAAACATTTCAATTTTACAATCGGAACAAAAGTAATTTCAATTTGTCGTTCTTTAGTGTATATCTGGCGTACCGTCGCGAGCAGCAGCATGCTGCAGAGCCCAAAAGAACGGCGGGAAGTTTATTCGACTACAAAATCGATGCACAGGAAATTAACGCAGCAATCTAAATCTGATAAACTTACGATTTGAAATTTTTCATTATAGAAATGATTAAAAATGTTTTCAAAATATTTTTAAACATCGGCAATATTCAGTCACTCTTCACGGGCTGAATCGTATCTGCGGTGGCTTATTTTTGAAAGAAAACGCTTTTCATTTATGTGTGTTTGAAAAACAATACCTTTTTTGTCACGTCGAACGAAAACAACTTGTGTAACGGACGCGAGTTATTTTTCTACACAATTTAGGGGTGATCAGCCTAAATATTTACCCAAAACTCTTTCACCCTGAACAATACCAAACCTTCCCTGCGTTTTATAGAAAACTCAACCAGCTATTTTGAACAATGAGCCACCGTCAAAAAGCAATTTTTTTATTTGGTAGCTAGTTTGAGTTAAAGGCCAAAAATATACTTTCGACGGTGTTTTCCCCGAGGAATCGAAACAGTGCTGTTTTAGTTCCCTGAAGATTGTCAAATTTCTTTCCTGTCATCTCTCTCCTTACGAGGATATCCTCCTCCGAATTATTGAAGGGGGTAAACAAAGTGAATTTAGAAATTAGTAAATAAAAGACTGGTAAATTCAAGAAGTTTATTAAAAGAAAAATACAACAAAAAAAATAAATTACCAAAATGACAACTAACTAACAATGATACAAGGTAACAGAACTTTACGAAAACAAAATATATAAAGGGGGAGAGACAAGGATTGCACTGTCGAACGCAGTGATTTGTTTCCAAGCGGTATGTTAGCTTACCAAACCGAATCGAAAGTTCTTCTCCTAATCTAAAAATTCAGGAAACACAAATTAAATGAAATACTCTGCTCGGAACGATTTTAAATACACAAATATTCACTTCACTTCCTTCCGTTTGCAAATTTCAAACTTAGAAAAAGTTACTGATTTTAATCGAAATTAAAACTGAAGTTCTGTTTAGAATCGCCCGGTGCGCGGAAGAGGCGCGAGCTTTTTCTGAAGCTGATTTGACGACCGCGAAATAACTGCCCGCTAAATCAAATGTTTTTATGAATTATCTCGCGATTTCCCCCCGCGTACCTACGAACGAACTTCTACCTTAGATGTTTTCAAAAATTAGATGGCGTAACGATGTCATTTAGCCTTGCCTTTTTCTGATCTCGCGACCTCGGACCGGAGCCTGAGATGCTGAATCGACAGAACGTTCCAGATTAAGCAGAAAATTATAAGGATAGAACGTAGGGACATAAGGACATAAGGATTTTATAAAATATAGTACGCGAAACATAAAAAAAATCATATTCCTATTACTTTTTCCCGTGGAATGGATTGTTGAAGCAGATCTCACAGTACTTATTTGATACAGAAATAAAGTTAAATATTTTACATTATTCGTATCGAAGTTTTCAAAATCTTACACTTGGTAATACAGTGAGGTTTTTTGAAAACAGACTAAAGTTGGTTATCTGAACGATCTTAACCCGCAATCCCATTGTCAACATTTTGATCAAAATTTCTAAAAAAATAATAGATATTACTTAAAGATCTAAATTATATCACAGTATTAATATCAATAGATTATTATAAGAATTTAATTGAAATTAACCTCCGTCCACAATAATTTTTATATCTGTAGATACGTATTTCGGCAGCTAAGCTGCCATCTTCAGTACGCTATCTTTAATACGTTACCAACTTAAAAGCACTTAAAAAGATCTAAAAACAACCTAATCATCCTAATAAAATCATAAAAATGTTGAAACTAACAACAATCTAATCATCCTAAAAGATAGTAAATATAAATTAATATGTAAAGATCTAAAATTAAGCGTCAGACAAACCTTACATATAAGTTCTAACCAAACAACACGGAAATACGGAAATAAATAGTCCAAATACCCGAAAAAAGTTCTTATTCTAACCAATAAATAAGTATAAATTCTCTAATAAATGAAATTGGCGTCTTCTTTATTGAATTTTGAAAAAAAAATAAATAAATTCTCTGTTATTTGATACCTAAAAATCGTGAAAATAAATTATATATGTTATGTATAAATCGGAAAAAAAATTATTCGTTAGAATAAGAAGTTTTTCGGGTCTTTAGACTATTTATTTCCGTATTTCCGTGTTGTTTGGTTAGAACTAATTTGTAAGGTTTGTCTGACGGTTAATTTTAGATCTTTACATATTGTGGCGCGCCACCCAGCTTAGCTCAAGGCGTCAAGAAGTCGGTTCGTTATGCGTCATTGGCTGCCACGCCACCGGGGTCTACATCGAACAGCCTAGACTTTTCCGGCGATGGAACAAACTCGAATCTTCCAGCGTAGAGAGTTCCAGACGGCAGCAAATGATATAAAATCGCCCGGAGTTGACTCACCAGTCAGTCGAATTCGAACAGCGATCGTCGAAGTTAGATTTTAGTGTGAAAATAAATTGTTACAAATAAATTAGATTTTAAGCTTTATTAAATTACGGTTAAGTTTTTTATCGAGTGTTTTATTCGTTTAAATAAATAAATTAAAACCCTAGAAACGTAACAGTTTGTGCAAATAAATAAACAATTTAAAGTAAATTAAATTTAATCAGATTATTAAATAAGTACAGTATCGGAAAAAAAACAATGGCTACGAGAAAAGTGTTGTTGAAAGACTTAAAAGTGGCCGAATTAAAAACCGAATTGGAAGAAAGAGAGTTAGAAACCTGTGGTTTGAAAGGCGCACTTCAACAGCGTCTCCGATGCGATTTGTTGACAGCTGGTGAAGATCCAGAGACGTTCCTTTTCGAAATTTCGTGTGGTCCCGTCGATTTTAATAAAATCTTGAAGGATGAATTTCGAGAACAATCCAGAAATTTCAAGGACGAACTTCGAGAACAATCCAGTAATTTGGACGAGAAGCTTCTAGAACAATCTGGAAATTTCAAGGAAGAACTCCGAGAACAATCGGGAAATTTCAAGGACGAACTTCGAGAACAATCCAGAAATTTGGACGAGAAGTTTCAAGAACAGTCTGGAAATTTAGAGAAGCTTCGAGAACAATCCAGAAATTTAGAGGAGAAACTTCTAGAACAATCTGGAAATTTCGACAAATTACAAAATAAATTGTTGGAACAATCTAGAGACTTAGACGAGAAATTTCTAGAACAATCCAGAAATTTCGACGAGAAACTTCTAGAACAGTCCGGAAATTTGAAGGGTGAATTTCTAGAACAGACGAAAGGACTCGAAGATAAACTAGTGGTAAAAATATCGGAAGAAACAAGAAACCTGCAAGAAAATGTGGAAGAAATAATATTCCAGCAGGATAACAAAATCAAAAATCTGGAACAAATCATGTCGGGGTTGCGAGTGTTCGGGGATCAGCCACCAGTAGAAACACTAGAAAATAATGAAACCCGAATTGTGGAAGGACCAGCAGAAAATTCGAAATTGACAATAAAACCACCGACGTTCGATGGAAAATCTTCTTGGCCCAACTACTTCAAACAGTTCGAAGCAGCAGCAAAGGCAAACAGATGGACGGCCCGCGAAAAAGCCACTTCGTTAATTGTGGCCATGAGAGGAGACGCTATCGATGTGCTACAGACGATGCCGCCAGAGGAGCAAGAAGACTTCGACAAGCTGGTAAATAGGATGGAAATGCGTTACGGACAGGCCCATCTGACCGAGGTATACCATGCGCAGTTGAGGAATCGCTGTCAGAAATCCGGAGAAAGTCTTCAAGAATTCGAAGCGGACGTAGCGCGTCTGGCCCAGTTGGCATATCCCACAGCTCCCGTTGAATTCCTCAAATGTTTGACGGTGCAGACCTTCATAGATGGAATCCGTGACCCAGACAACCAGCAGGCATTGAGAATGACCCATCCGAAGACGTCCAAGAACGCATTGGCTTATGCCTTGGAATTTGAAGCGGCGAGACGAGTTTCAAGAGGGCATGTCAAGGTGCGAGCGGCTATGGACTTCCAAGAGGAAGAAGAAGAAGAGTCCGCCAACGCCAAGGTGGGATCTGCTAATAAGGGGCAATCCAAGGAATATGCCACCGCCGAGGATGTTCGCCGCATTGTGGAACAGGTCCTCAAGCAGAAGAAGCCGCTGGTGTGTTGGAATTGCCAGGAGGAAAGACATATGCGTAGACGATGTCCAAAACCCAGACAGGATCCAAGGAAGCCACAGTTAAAACTAAGCCGGGTCGGTACAGAGGGGCAAACGTCGACCCGTATTCAAAGGCCCCCAAAGACGAAAGCCAACCAAGTAATATCTCTACGGCAGTTAACCAGCAGTATCTTCGTGGATGTTACCATTGATGACATTCCTCACACCATGTTATTGGATACGGGTGCGACGAAGACCATCCTAAGACCCGACGTCATTAAGTCATCTGGACGCACCGAGCCGACCAAGTGGAAACTGAAAACTGCAACTGGAACATCAGCAACTGTCCACGGTGAAGTAGAGGTTATCATCACCATTGGTTCAACTCCAATAAAACACCGTGCACTGGTGGCAGATATAGAGGACGAGGCAATTTTGGGCATGGACGTCATGTGTGCCCACGGGTTCCAATTGGACTTAAAGCGTGGCGTGATGGCAATCAATAACGAGGAGTTGGTTCTACATCAACGAGGGAACGTGGCCGCTCGAGTAGTCCTCGCTGAAGACGTTGTATTACCCAGCAGGACTGAGATTATCGTCGACGCAAAACTGGACGGTGTTTTTCAAGATGGGCAAGTCATTATGGTTGAACCTAATACTGATGATCAAAGGATTGGAAGAGGAGTCCTCGTTGGGAAAATGTTGTTGACGGCGAAGAAGGAAGTACCTGTCCGCCTGATGAACGTCAATTGTTTCTCTGTCAATATCAAGAAAGGAACAATCTTGGGAAGCTGCACCATGGTGTCCTCCATCTCCCGGCAACTTGAAACAAACGTGCCAGAAGCAAAAGTCCCAAAGAAATTATGGGAAATGGTTATGTCAACAGCCCAGGAATTGACTCCAGACTAGAAGACAAAAGCAAAGAATCTGATCGGCCGCTATCAAGATGTATTTGAGGTAGAAAATGGATCCAAGGGAAGAACTGATGTCGTGAAACACAAAATAGAGACTGGAGAAGAAAGACCTATGCGTCAAGCTCCAAGGCTATTACCGTTGCAATTCACAGTGATGCCATTCGGATTATGTAATGCCCAAGCGACATTCGAGAGGTTAATGGAGACGGTTCTGAAAGGTCTGTCCTGGACAACGTGCATGGTGTACCTTGACGACATAATTGTCGTGGGAAAGACGTTCGACGACCACCTAAGGAACCTGGAAGGAGTGTTCCAGCGGCTTCGCGGAGCTGGACTAAAGCTTAGCCTCAAGAAGTGTCACCTGTTCCAGAAGGAAGTGAATTACCTGGGGCACATTGTTAATGGAAATGGAATCGCCGTGGACCCTGTGAAGATTCAGGTGGTGAAAGACTGGCCAACTCCCAGAAATAAACACCAAATAAGGAGTTTCCTTGGCCTGTGCACTTACTATCGGCGCTACGTTCCTGGATTTGCAGACATTGCTAAGCCGTTGACAAAACTCACTGAAGAAGGTCGTCCATTTGAATGGGACCAACAGTGTCAAATTGGCTTTGAACAACTAAAGCAGTACTTGATTAGTGCTCCTATTCCGAGTTATCCTCTCCCGGAAGGCAAGTTCGTCGTGGACACAGATGCTAGCAACGTTGGGATTGGTGGCGTACTCTCCCAGATACAAGAGGGGCAAGAGAAGGTGATCGGCTACTTCAGTAAAGTCCTATCAAAGCCGGAACGAAACTATTGCGTCACAAGAAGGGAATTGCTAGCCGTCGTAAAAACGATAGAACACTTCTACAAGTACTTGTATGGTAGACGCTTCCTGCTGAGGACCGACCACGCCGCTCTAAAATGGCTTCTCCGTTTCAAGAACCCAGAAGGGCAAGTTGCACGATGGATCGAACGACTTCAGGAGTACGATTTTGAAATTCAGCATCGGGCAGGAACTAGCCATCGAAATGCCGATGCTTTGTCGAGAAGACCCTGTGCCGAAGACTGTAAGCACTGTAGTCGTTTGGACGAGAAAGTAGCCACGACTGCGAGGACAGCCATAGTTGACGACAAATGGCAAGACGAAGAACTGCGAAGAGACCAAAAGAACGACCCGGATTTGAAATTAGTGCTAGAGTGGAAAAGCAGGGACGCGAGGCCTACCTGGGAAGAGGTAGCACCATGTGCACCGTCCGTAAAATCATACTGGGCGCAGTGGGACTCCATAGTGTTGGATCGTGGTCTTCTGAGACGAAGCATGGAGAATCCAGAAGGCATGGAACAGAAGACACAGTTACTAATCCCCAAGAATAGGGTGCCAGAAGTTCTGAGGGAACTTCACGATGGAGCTTCGGGAGGGCATCTGGGAGTTAAGAAGACTATGGAGAAGGTGCGCGAAAGATTTTACTGGGTGAACTGCAAGGAAGACGTGAAGGATTGGTGCAGAAAGTGTGCAGTCTGCGCAGCCAGTAACGGTCCCCACAGGCGGGGTAAGGCCCCCATGAGACAGTACAACGTTGGAAGTCCTTTTGAGAGAGTTGCCATCGATGTAGCCGGCCCGTTTCCAGAAACGAATGATGGAAACAAGTACATCGTCGTGGTAATGGACTACTTTAGCAAGTGGATTGAAGCTTACGCCCTACCTAACCAAGAGGCAGTCACTATTGCGGAAGTCCTTGTCAGGGAATGGATCAGTCGGTATGGTGCACCTATGGAACTGCATTCAGACCAAGGAAGGAACTTTGAATCGGCCTTGTTCAAGAACGTGTGTACTCTGCTCGGCGTACGAAAAACTAGAACAACTGCACTCCACCCACAGTCGGACGGAATGGTGGAAAGGTTCAATAGAACCAGCAACCGACATTTGTCCAAGGTCGTTTCCAATCATCAGAGGGACTGGGACACGTACATCCCCCTGTTTCTAATGGCATACCGCTCATCTGTTCATGAGACAACAGGGGAGACTCCCGCGAAAGTGGTATTCGGGCGAGAGCCGAGACTGCCCTGCGACCTGAAGTTTGGTGTGAAGCCTGGCGAAGTCTCTGCCGACGAAGATTACGTGAGCAAATTACGCAGGAAAATGGATGATATCCACAACCAAGTGCGTTACAATATACAGACGGCCAGCGATCGGATGAAGGAGCACTATGACATCAACGCTCAACACGGGGGATACCAACCTGGAGCACTGGTCTGGCTTTATAACCCCCAAAGACGTCGAGGCCTCTCCCCAAAATTGCAGACCTCTTGGGAAGGTCCTTACAAAGTGATGAAACGGATCAACGACGTCGTTTACCGCATCAAGAAGGTCCCCCATGGCAAACCCAAAGTAATCCACTTCAACCGGATAGCCCCTTACCATGGAGAAGCAGATGAAGGGACAGTACAAAGGGCGCAAGTTTCCGAAGTGAACTTCGATACCTTCATGTGTCATCACGCCGAAGGAAGCAAGGCACGGTTTGGAGTGACCACGGAGAAGCAACAAGATCTCTTTAAAGTGCCACTGGAGTACAGTCTGGCCCACTGCGTAGCAGAAGACCTGAAAATGTCCAAAGGAATCGCTCAGGTGTTTAGGAAGAAATTTGGCCAAATCGAGGAGCTACGAAGACAGCATCCCATGGTAGGCAAGAGCTTGCAGATCATTGATTCGACGGCAGATCGGAGGCGCCACGTGCATTATTTAGTCACTAAGAAGACATCAAGCGGTAAACCTGACTATCAAAGTATGTGGAGAGCGCTATATAGCCTGAGAAGACAGCTAATAGAGAACCATCAGATGAAGTTAGCCATCCCCAAATTGGGCTGCGGATTGGACGGACTAGACTGGATGGAATTCGAAGCATGCTGGAAGTCATCTTCCACAGAACGGGAATTGAAGTCCTAGTCTGCAGCCACCACCCACAGGCAACAGTCAGCAACAGCAAAACCGTAGACTGCTACTTCTTCCAGACGGGAAGTTGCAAGAATGGGCCAGCATGTAGATTCCGACACCCTCCTTCAAGACTATCACCAGGAACATTTCGAGACGAAACGTTTTTAAGAAGGGGGCAGTGTGGCGCGCCACCCAGCTTAGCTCAAGGCGTCAAGAAGTTGGTTCGTTATGCGTCATTGGCTGCCACGCCACCGGGGTCTACATCGAACAGCCTAGACTTTTCCGGCGATGCAACAAACTCGAATCTTCCAGCGTAGAGAGTTCCAGACGGCAGCAAATGATATAAAATCGCCCGGAGTTGACTCACCAGTCAGTCGAATTCGAACAGCAATCGTCGAAGTTAGATTTTAGTGTGAAAATAAATTGTTACAAATAAATTAGATTTTAAGCTTTATTAAATTACGGTTAAGTTTTTATCGAGTGTTTTATTCGTTTAAATAAATAAATTAAAACCCTAGAAACGTAACAATATTAATTTATATTTACTTACATTTAGACATATATATCTTTTAAGATGATTAGATTATTGTTAGTTTTAACATTTTTATGATTTTATTAGGATGATTAGGTTGTTTTTAGATCTTTTTAGTGTTTTTAAGTTAGTAGCGTACTGAAGATGGCAGCTTAGCTGCCGGTATACGTATCTACGGATATAAAAATTATTGTGGGCGAAGGTTAATTTCAATTATCTCTTAAACCACAGTCTCCTTTACTATTTTAGATTATATGAATTTGATAAACACATAAATGTTTCCACTGTCCTAAAACTATATTTATTCATTACTGTCGATAATTTTGATCAAAATATTGAAGAAAATAAATTTAATTATCAAGGGAGGAATGTTAAAATATTTTTAAAATTATAGCCAGAATGGTTTCGAATGAACAAAAAACATTTTTATTGAAAACGTAGGAATTAGAAATGGAAACAGTGTGTAGGAATACTGATTTCCAGAGTGTTAAGATTTACTAAAATGTTATGACGTTAAGTAAGTTAAATTAGACATTAATTTTAAAGAATAGCTAAAACAGCGACATCCTACGATCGCTCCTTGAGCTCACATTGCATTAGAATTGAAATTAATGCCAGGTTTGCTACCTAATAAGTCATCCCATGCAAGGCGGCCATGCTTGCTTTCAAATATGGTTTCAACAGAAAATAATAGATACGATTTCCTTTATTCTATTTTGTTGAGTATCCGGAATCTTAATGCAAATTTTTGAAGGTTTTTTTTTTATTAATGAAATTTTGATAGCCTTTTAGACGTATACGTGGGCTGCTGGAAAAGTTTCTGGAAACAGTATGAAAAAGCGCATGTGAAATTTGGTAAACGGTATCATTGTTTTTCGAAGTATTCGCCTTTGATGTCAATTCACTTTTGCATACGCTCGAACCAATTTCTAAAGCACGTTTTCCACTCTAAAGATGGTACCTCAAAAACCAGTGTCCGGAAATTGTGTTTCAACCGCTGCTTCAGCCGACGAAAATTGCTCACCACGCATTTTATTTTTGATATTTGGGAACAAAAAGAAATCATTAGGTGATAAATTAGGTGA
The DNA here is from genome assembly GCA_036172665.1 of Prosopocoilus inquinatus. Taxonomy (NCBI): domain Eukaryota; kingdom Metazoa; phylum Arthropoda; class Insecta; order Coleoptera; family Lucanidae; genus Prosopocoilus; species Prosopocoilus inquinatus. The sequence goes on from CM069871.1 coordinate 25,083,272, forward strand.
ATATGGACAATGAGTCACTAATTCAACATTTTTGTTGGACAAAAAAATCAACTGTTTGACGGGCTGAGTGAGAGCTGGCGTTGTCATGATGGAGAATAATTCGTCGATTTCGATTGTTTCTTCTTATTTGATCAATGACTTCCAGTAAACAAATTGTAATATACCAATCAGTATTCACGGTATTTCGATCCTCTAAAGCCACCGTTGCTACATGTCCAGTTAAACCAAAGAAACAAGCAATCATTTGCTTCACAGCACTGCGTGAACGGACAACTTTTCTTGGTTTTGTTTCATTTTGAAATACCCAAACGGTAGATTGTTGTTTACTTTCTGACTCGTACGAATAGATTCACGTTTCGTCACCCGTAGCGATGTTATAAACTAAATGTGAACGACCTTCATTGAATTTCTTGAGCATTTCTTCGCACCATTTGACACGACCCTCCTTTTGCGCTTCTGTTAAATTGTGTGGGATTCAACGACTGCAAAGCTTTCGTACGTTCAAATGATCATGCAAAATCTGGTGTATTGTTTTCATGTCAATGCGTAAGGATGCTTGAATCCTCACGGTATGTCACATGTTGATCTCGCTCAAGCATTTCACGCACAGCATCTACATTAGTGGCAACAACAGATGTTGATGGACGACCTTCATGAAATTTGTCACTGAGAGAGGTACGTCCACGCTGGAATTCGGCAAACCAATTATAAACACTGCTCTTTGATGGTGCTTCATCTCCAAAAGCCAAATGAAGCAGTTAGAGGCATTGTTTCGGCGTTAGACCACATTTGAAATCGTAAAAAAATCATGGCACGAAAATCTTCACGCGAGATTTCCATGTTTACACAAAATTACGTTTTGTCAAATGCTGTACAAACAAAACTAGTTCACTTAGATATTAACTGTCAATAGAATTATAGGTGAAAAACGTCAAATTTTTCAAATATGACAGTTGATAAACGCTAACAATTCTAAACCTACTAGATTCCAGAAAATTTTCCAGCAGCCCACATATTTGGGATTAATATTCAATTTAGATTATTTTCATTCGCTGTTGATTTTCCTTTTAACATGTCATCGATGATTAGTAATGTCTCACAACCACAACTTATTAGCGTATGTAGGATAACTAACTTTTCCTCGTCGTACTTTTTTACTTCAAGATTGATTATTGCAATATTATATACTCTACTTATGAATATGTGCGTTAATAAATCTCTTTTTAATATAAATGAAAGTTTTAATTGAATTAATTAAAAAATTAATCTGCGGCGAGTGATCTCTCATTCGTCTCAGTCGCGCTTTCTAATACAATTATCATCGGGTAAATTAGTCAGCAAGTTGTGACTAACTACAAAATTCTCATTAATTATCGCGTCTTAATTAAAGAACTCCCCTCAGTGTAATTCGGTGCGCGAAAATTTCGCGCTCGCGTCGAAACAATTCCGCAGACAAAGCAGCCGAACAGAATTTACCGGCGCGGCGTTCTCCTCAAAGTCGACGTTAACGAGGTGCTCCGGATTATCGCCGGAGTTTGCGTCTCGTCGTATCTGTTTACGACGTCGAATTGTGATCTTTGTACTCACCAATCGGACGACAATCGAAAGATCGGGGGCGGCGAACGCGGTTTGCGTTCTCCGCGTAGGGCGGAATGGAATTTAATTAGGGGTACGCGGAGAGCAAGTAACATCCTTTGTCGTCGAAATTGAGTCGGGACTGAGATTACTTCTTGCAAGTAAGAATATTTTGGAGGCTGTTATAATCTCTGGTGCAGACTCACGGACAAAAATTACGTCACTAGACTTTATGAAATCTACCTAAATAATAAGTCTTTTAATGAAGTAACATACGCGCGCCATATCTCTCTTGATAAGCTGTACTATACCGGCTGTTTCAAATTGAGTGTGCACTGAAGGGATCTCCTAAACCGTAAGATATACAAATTCGGTTAAATGGAAGAAAAGTTGCACTAATAAATGCCTTATTCGTATCCATTAACAGAGTGATTTTATTTTTATTTCTTCTTAAGATATTAATTAAAATGTAGAAATTTTCTTTTTCCCTATATATTTCTTTTATTATAAATAATTTTGAAATTCTGATTTGACTTTCTACGGACACTTTTTGATTCTGCCATGAATAGGGGTGGCAGAATTGGAAGTCAAGCGTTTCGTCTTCCCACGACCATCATCAGTTTTGATTTCTTAAATACGACATATATCTTTTTATTATTCTGTTCGATAGAATATTTTCTCCTGATTGTAATGATGTATCACACTTAATAGGTGAAGCTTAAATAATACAGTTTTTTGCGTGAAAATTTTGTTTAATACATAATTTCAAATTTTTGGTTAATTTTTTAGCTACAGTGTAAATTATAATAAATTATTTCCTATTTTTCTGTATTGCTAATGTAATAATGCACTGCACTTACAAAAATTAATTGTTACCGACAAATACCTTGTGAATAATGAATACTTAGTAGTTATCGCACCATTGCCTTATTAAGAGTACGTACCCATTACTCATTTAAGTAGTTTACGAAATCCTCCGCTTAAATTCTTCTTTTTTTAAATTTAATTGTTAGATTCACAGCACTTTTTTTTTTCCTGCAATTGAATTTTCGGTTTTAAAACTTTACTTCTTAATTTACAATTTTTCTCTCTTGTAAAATATTTAATTTTTTAGTATACTGAGTCATTTCATTTACCTATGATTAAGTTCTAATATGGATATCGCATGAGTGAACTGCATTTAAGGATAGCTCATCTCAACGTCAGATCACTTCTAAGTGGCTTCGATGCAATTAAAGATGTTATTTTAACTAATGATTTCGATCTTCTCTTTTTAACTGAAACTTGGCTCCCTAATGACATAAGCTCTGGTTCACTTCATATTGCAAATTATGTTTTTGTTAGACGTGATCGTACCAGGGGTGGTGGAATTGGTATTTTTATTAAGAAGACTATAAAATTTACCCTGATTTAATCGGAGATCACACCTTTTATCGAGCACTTGTGGGTGAAATTATTTATTGAATCTACTTCAGTATTGGCTGGTGTAGTGTACAGACCGCCACATTAAAATTTCCATGAATTTTTCCCTTACTTTGAAGATACCTTATTGAAATTATCTATGTCTCATGATTACATTTATATCCTAGGAGACTTCAATATTAACTTCCTTTCGCCTTTTGAAGGTCATTCCCTCCAATTTTCAGAAATTTTAGAGTCATTTAATTTAAAGCAAATTATTAGTGAACCAACTCGTTTCTCAACAAATTCTGCCTCTCTTATTGACCTTATTATTACCAATAAAGATAATGCCGTGGATAACTCGGGCACTATTGATGTTCGTGAAGTTTCCGACCACTCCTTAATTTGGTGCACAACTACTTTTATTAAACCTACAAATACAACTCCCATCACCTTTTTTATCGTGACTTTAAAAATATCAATCTAACTGATTTTAATAATGATTTGGCTTCCATTCCGTGGCAAGAGATTTATAATTTTGATAATATTAACAGTAAAATAGATTTTCTCAATGCCAACTTACTTGCGCTCTTTGATTTGCATATGCCCTTCAAAATATTTAAAAGCAACAACAAGCAGTCACCATGAATGACTGACAATGTGCGGTTCATGATGAATCTTAGAGACAAATCTTTATCTCGTTTTAAACGGACCGGTCTACAAGAACACTGGATTTATTATAAATCCTTAAGGAACTTGGTAACAGTGGCAGTCAGGTCTGAAAAGAAAGCTTATCTTAACCGTATTATTACCGATGGTAATGCTAAACTAATGTGGAACCAGCTAAAAAAGTTCGGCATACGTGGCAACAGTCAGTGCGCTATTCCTGATACGCTCAACGATGCTCATAAAATAAATAACTACTTACTCGAGTCTTTAAATATTTCTGATTGTGAGCTTCCTGAAACTGTGGACTTCTACTGCAATAACTCCAATTGTAGTGAAAATTTTCAGTTCTCTCCTGTGACGGAAGATGTTGTTGCTAAATTACTACTGGGTTTTTCTAGCAAAGCGAGCGGAATGGATAATTTAAACATTGACCTATTATATTTTTGTTGTCCCTATTTACTACCTGTTTTCACACACATTATAAATTTTTGCATTGAAAATGGTGTTTTCCCAAAGATTTGGAAAGAGGCACGTATTTTACCGTTACCCAAAAATAGAAATCCCAAAACATTTAAGGATTTACGTCCTATAAGCATCTTGCCCGTTCTATCCAAAGTGCTTGAAAAGATTTTAGACAACCAACTAAGACATTTTTTATCTACTAATAATATTTTACCAGAAATGCAATCTGGATTTCGTCCAGGCTACAGCTGTTGCAGTGCGTTACATAATGTAATCGATGATATCATTACTGAAGTAGACGAAAATAAAATGGTTTTATTAGTTTTACTCGATTACTCCAAAGCGTTCGATCTTATCAATCACAATGTGTTACTTGCTGTTTTAAAATCTTTTGGATTAGGTGAAAGTGCTTTAAGTTTTTTTCATAATTATCTCATTGGTAGGACTCAAAGAGTTTTTTGTGGTGGTGTACTTTCTGACGCCTTATATGTTCCCTGTGGTGTTCCTCAGGGTTCAATTTTAGGTCCCTTGCTATACTCAATTTATACATCTAAATTATTGTTATCAATGAATTATTGCAAATATCATCTTTACGCCGATGATACACAATTATATTATTCATTTAATTTACAGGATGTTGGCGTAGCATGCACTAAAATTAATGACGATATAAACACACTAGTGAAAATATCCAACGAACATGGACTGAGTCTGAATGCCGCCAAAACAAATATCATGCTGTTTGGTAAGAAAAAATCTCGCCTGCAAATTACTAGTCAAATTAACTTGCATATGGGTGACGTCACATTATCGTTATCTGATTGTTGTCGTAGTCTTGGCCTATACATCGACTGTGATCTTAAATTCACACAACATGTTACGAAAATTATACAAAGGGCTTTTGCTAACCTTAAAGTAATTTACGTCAACCGCCATTACTTCTCTCAGTCTATTAAACGCTTACTGTGCGAGTCAATGGTTTTGTCGCATTTCAATTTTTGCGATAGTATATATGGTCCATGTTTGAATGTCTCCGACATCGCGAGAATTCAACGGGTACAAAATAGCTGCATGAGACTTATATGTGGAGTAAGGCGTAGATGTCACATCTCTCATAAGTTGAAAGAATTACATTGGCTTAATATGCATAACAGACGTTTTCTGCACAGCGCACATTTTTTTCACAAAGTCTTATTATACAAATGTCCTCCATATTTGTACAAAAAAATTCGGTTTCGAACAGATGTTCATAATGTTAACGTGAGACGTAAGGACCTTTTGACAATTCCTCGCCATCACTCGGAATTTTTTAAACGATGTTACAGCTATCAAATTGCCAACATTTTGAATACGTTTCCTGAAGTTTTTTTAAAATTGTCACCGTCCCAGTTAAAGACAAAACTAAAGAGCTTACTTTTTAGTGATCCGCGTTGAGTAGAGTTTCATATATTTCTTTTTCTGTATACATTATTTTCAATCATTACCGATTTTCGATTGTGAATCTCTCATCGATATCCTTGCCACCAATATTATTTACTCGTTATCATGTACTGATATACGTTCATATATCTGTTTAGTACCAATTATTATTACGTTTGGTACCAATTATTTATAGCAAAGTGTGTGTGAGGGGTAGACCAGGGAACAGTTACTACTAGTTCATCTGACCTCACACACTTTAAGCACAAAAATTTTGTTTAGAGTGTTTATATATTGCAATAATTGTATTTACCTTTGTGCCTAATAAACTGATTATTATTATCATTATTATTATTATTATTATTATTCTGGTATAACGTGCCAGACTGGTATCTCAGCTTTAGTAAAGGAAGGAAACAGCCTAATTTTGTAATTTTGGCTTACGCCGCACAGTGGGGCCGAGGTGGAAAAAAAAAACGATTTCACAAGAGGATTAATTCGTTGATCTAACTGATTTTTCCTACATTACTTTAGTCGTAGAATCTGGATGTGATAATGGTTTTGCGGTCAAAATTAGCTTTCATCATGTTTTAGCATTTTATCATTTGTTGACTCATGCTTTATTCAAAGCATTATTATAAGGGCTTAAATCTCATTCAGTAAGCCATAAAGCCTTAAAAAGAGTAATTTCGTATAATTCCGTCAGCTTCGTGGATTAGTTTTAAAAGTTACTCCATTATATATTTGGTTAGTACATACTAACAGCTTTTTGTAAAAAAAATAAGTTACTCTTTAAAGAAACTTAGACGTGATAATTAAGCCGAAATTAGATTTCTGGGCGTAATGCGAATTTTTAGTAAGCATACAAAAGAAGCTTCACTTTCCTATGGTCTGTAATATTGTTTTTCTAAAAGCTATAATATTTATCTAACTACCCTAAAAGTTTCACGGGCGCAATCAACCGCATGCGATATACAGGATGTTTCAAATTCAACTCTCACCATGGGGATCTCGCTTATTTGAAGAGATAGTTGGTATGTATAAATTTGGAAAAATTGTTAAATTTCATGAGCAATAATATCAGGAGAGAAAAATGTTAATTCTTATTCGAAGTAATTCTAAAAAAAAGGGAAATCATCATTTTCTTATTTTGCCTCTATCTTCTCACATTAAACATTTTTATTCTGGCCTTGTTTTAAAGAATTTTTATAATACGTGCTATGTTGCCGTAATCGGCATAATGAGTAGGTTCTCTTGCCACTAAATTTCAATATAGGCGCCATAAGAAAAAATGAACTGAAAACGTGTTGTAGAAAAATAGTACTTACCACTGTGTAGAGAATTGAGAAGTTTCTTAAGGAAGTATTTTTATTTTTTTGATATCTCTTTAAATAAAGAAGATAGAGATAAAACAAGAAAATGACAATTTTCCTTTTTTTTACAATTATTTCGAATAAGAGTTAATATAGAAACTTTTTCTCTGCGGATTATTAATGTTCATCAAATTTTCCAAATCTAAACCTATCGTCTATCTCTTCAAATAAGCGAGATCCCCAGTGAGGGTCGAATTTGAAACAGCCTGTATATTGAATACGAAGTTGAATAGAGATGCGAAAAACAGCACCAGCAAACTTATACACACCGTACAAACATGATTTGTTGAATCAAGGAAGCTAAGAGAGCTCCTCACTGTTAGTTTGTAATAGGTACATAAAAACGTTCTGCACTTGGAGTAAAATTAAAATGATTATACCTTATAAAAAAAATTTCGTTTTTGAAACTTTGAGTAAGTCAAAAATTGTTATTTAGTACCTTCTTGAAATTTCCTGAGTTTCACTTCGATCAGACAAAAATTCTTGAAATGAGAGGTTTTTTCTATAAATCGGGCATTTGGCCCCACTGTGCGCCGTTGATTTAAAAGAAAAAATGAGTTCAAATTTACTATGTTGAGAAAACAACAAATAACTTTCTCTACATTTTTATTTTAAGTAATTATTGGCTTTAGGAGGCTTTAGACATCATTATCTGAAAGAATTTTACGCCAATAAGTCACTTAACATAAATATCTAGAAAGTTATTTGTTGTTTTAACAACACAGTAAATTTTGATTGAACACCATTACGCACTCATCGATTCAATTATACTAAAAATGTTTGGATGTCACTGAATAGTGTCTTCTACAAAGACATTGGCAGCTAGAAACGAATATTTTTGTGACAATTTCAAAGATAATTTCTATAAAAATGTATATTTTTTTTAATTTCTTTAGTACTGAGCGGTTCTCAAAATTTTAGTTTTTTTTAAACATGGTTGCAACCCAAAAATCGTACTAAATTTTGTCACTTGTTTTGATGAGGTGAATTACCAGCCGGAGTTTGGCACGTAATATTGGAACCACCATGCAAAATTTAAACAGGATAAAGGGAGTTTTGGATTTTGAAATTGAAACAGTTGCTAACACTGCGATAAATAATAAGAGGGAACTAAGAAGGCGAATATTAAATTCTTGCAAATATGTTTCGCGATTTCATATTCGACGCGCTAGGCAACACATAGGATTAAGAATGAATGTATATCTTGAAGATGGTCTCATCTCATCTCAAGGATTCATTTCAATTTATTAATTTCACTTTATTTATTTCACAAATTAATTTTTCTGTGAATGTTGTTCAAGTCATTGTTTATTTTTTTCTGCTAATAAAAGAGATCCAGAGGAAAAAAGAAACTCGACTGTTTTATATTTTCATTAATATCTCAAGAAGAAATAACAATAAAATCATTCTGTCGATGGATGCGAATAACGCATTGATTCGTGCAACTTTTCTTCCATTTAACCGAATTTGTTTCTTTTACGGTTTAGGAGATCCCTTCAGTGCACACTCAATTTGAAACAGCCGGTGTAGAAAAAACAGTACACAGGTAAACAGCCAAAAATTTAAAACCTGAATTAAAAACCAGAATTAATGCAATTCCCTCCGGGCGTAGGAATTTCAAGTTTTGATTGCAAAGTAAACATTTTTAATTGATAACGGGCGCAAACGGCAATTCCCTAGCTAAAACATCAGACCCCTTTAGTCAAGCGAATATTTATTTTAGCATATTTAAAGCACTCTCGATGCGTGAAATACGACTGTAAAAAGCTGCAGATGTTTTTTTACAGAGTGTTTTATATCAGCTGAAATTTCTTAAGAAGATACTTAATACATATCTAAAATAGAGAAAACGATAGTCTGGTGGGGCAGTTTTGTGTATTAATAGTATATTAAAAAATAAGAATTTTCGTTTTGTTTACGGTGATTGGCGAAATTTGTTAAAGCTAAAAATAGGTTGCGTTAAGTGAACGGTTATTTTGAGCAAAATCGTTAAGTCAACGGTCAGACAGTACCACGTGATCAATCAGATGATTAGGAAAATTGGTCGCGATTTAAAATGTGACAAGCGTGGTCTGAAACGTCAAGTGGATAGTCGGACCAATCTGACCAATCAGAATAACAAATACAGGTGATGTGAAATAAGGATTGTAGCTAAAAGTTAGATTTATTACTTTTTTATTTTCCAAACATTTAAACGAAGTAAACCCGTGGCGTATTTCACTAATTTCGAAACTTTAGAGACCCTTTCAAAACTTGTTCCATTGATAAAATAAAATTTGGGTTTCATAATGTAGCCCATTAACGCACCGAAAAAGAAAAGAACATATTTTGAAATCTCTCTGACTTAAACACACGCATCTGCAAAATCCCCTCTCCGTTGTACTCACGTGAAATATTCTAGAGTACTTTTCACAATGATGGTGCTATCCAAATCACATGGCTTTTCTTACGGCATCATGAGTGTTATGCGTAAAATATAGGCGACGTAAAATATTTTGAATATAACCGTTAAAAGTTCAACTTTGCAATCGTCTAGCAGCAAGTAACACCCAACCAAGACGTCTTGCTACCACCTGAATATGATTATTTTACCTCCTGATTAATTATGAAAACGGTGGCAAGTTATCGCTGAGAGAGACTTCAGCTTTCCCGAGCTAGAACTCAGATGGAGATGAGCTGGGTCAAACTTCAAGGGCGCTAGGGAGTGAGACTCCAGCTGATTTCTACGCCACTGAAGAACCGCCTCCCAAGATTCACAGCGTGCACCAAAATTCGGAAAACTTCCAGGACAAACGACCAGAAAACCAGGACATATTTAAAAGGCTTACATTAAGATGCAAAAATATATCAACAGTATAATAATAATAGGATCCCTCGGCTTAAAATATTCTGATCAACAGTTCATGAATAATATTACTAAAATGTTCGACTTACGTGATTAAGCGAGGTTCAATCTGATCCAGTACTGATCTGCACAAATGTAAACTGATAATCTAATCTTCTTAAATTAAACACAACTTAAATTATTAGGGAAAATGTTAAATTAATGCACCAACTTGTGCCGGTATATTTGCGTCATGTACTAACATGCGATAAATAAATAAGATCACCAAATTGGTGCGTTACAATTTCTGTTCGATTCGAGTTCGAAATGGATCGTTGTCACTTGTATGGTGACTTGTAAATAAGCATCATGGAGCAGCGCCGCTACTCGTGGTACGTCAAACTTCAGTTTCGTCGCTTGTTGCCAACTATCCTGCACCGATGACTTTTGGAAGGACACGCTGTTACTAAGTGGTGACCATATATGAAACTCCGCTGCGTACTTAAGTCGTATACGCCCTCGATAGGAAAAGGTTCGCCGAAGAAAACAGGGAAACGATATAACGGGAAGAAAAAGCGAATTCCTCTGGTAAAATAAAGAAATCAATTGTTAGCTCAGCTCACACTAACGTCGTCTACAAATTATCTTTCTGGTCGAAGTAGAAAACGGGTTAGCCGCTCGGAAAAATTTGCGTACGGCAAAGAAATATCGAATTCCTCTGCTAAAATAAAGAAATCAATCGTTAGCTCAGCTGACACTAACGTCGTCTATAAATTACCTTTCTGGTAGAAGTAGAAAACGGGTTAGGCGCTCGGAAAAATTTGCGTACGGCAAATCAAACGTCATTCAAGGCTCAAAGTATTCCAGTTACACTGTATTTTTCAGAATTCAGCTTCAAAGTTATGTTTCAATTCTAGAAAACACGCGTGACCGAAACGCAATGTGATGCTCTCCGTCTGTTTGCCGGAGGTGAGCAACAAACAGCCAAAAATGGCGACCAATCAGAATACAGAAATAGATAGCGTGATTCTTAGATCCAATAGCCTTTCAAATTAAATAGGAACAAGGGGGAAACAGTGCTACAACCTTATAATAGCAAATCCATACCACCTGAAAGTAAACGAGAATTTACACATAACAGTCTGTCAATTTTTTTTATCACTCAGAAGAAATTGAATATGTTAAATAAGGTATACTTCACTATTTATTTTTTTGAAATTTCAAACAATTAATGTACTTATTTGCCGAGTTTTTACAGCAGATCATCAATTTCTTTTTTAGCTGCTTATCAATCAAGTACCTTCATAAAAAATTTCAGCTGATGTAAAATACTATGTCAAATTTATTATTATCGCATTATCGAATATAGTATACTATGGTGGAGCTTTCTGTTCGAGGAAAAAGAAAGTAAAAATTTCTTAATAACGTCACGATTGATTCGTTCTTTGCATTTAAGTTCGTCCATGTCAAGTATCGCTGCTTTGAATCAAGAAGCAGTTATCCGCTTTCCCTTACTTCTGCGTTTGGGGCTTCAACCACAATTGGATTTCATGAAATTTTGTGAATATTAAGATACCCAATAAATCTGTTCGGTACTAAAAGGATGTCAAAAAGTGAAGCTAAACAAATCAGCATTCTTGGATATTCTCATAACATATCAAGTTTTCTATTGGTAGAATGCTTTGCAGTTTTCTAGTGACAGAATGCTTTCACACATTCAGGAAAAATTAAAATAGAAAATAGACTAAATCTCAAGAACAGTTTAGTTGACTAAGACTTTTTTGTTTGTTGTATCACGAAAAGAATGGGCCTGCGTCAACCGTAACTACCCTAATTCTGAAGCAAGTTCGGTTGTACACTCGGAGACTACGATGGTGAGAAGAGTTGCTTAACAATGGAGACAGTGGTGACAGCGTGGGAAACTTCAAAAGATGTTATGATTATGATTCCACCCAGCGGTGGACCCAAAAAGCTTCGGTGATACATAGCTGAGAAAATGTATCCCTGTTTATCCCCGAAAAATACAACTCCCCAGATCTACTTCGGCGCTGGTATATTCCAAATGGTGATCGATAGGGAACACAAAAACAAAGGAAACCCCCACTTTATTTTTATTTTTTTCTTGGAAACTCCTATCCACAGGTGACAGATATGTATCCCAATCAATACGGTTATGCAACAAGCAGATCCTAGTTCGGCCCAAAAACAAACCGTTTATTTGGTTAAATGCAATCTCAAGGCTTGTAACTAACTTAAAACTCCTAGTGGGCTGATCGAATAGGTTAAAATTAAGAAAATTCTAAGTTAAAGGGCCCTCGTCGAGAGCAAAGACCGTATTGACGTGAGTCAATAATTCAAATAAATTTTATTCGTGAAGCGTAAGGCTGAAAAATCATCAAATTAAAATTCACGCTGAGAAGAAACCAAAACTCGAACAATACACATTATACAGAGTAAACATAAAAATGCAAAAGCAAAAAAAAAATAAGTAAATTACACAAATGACACACCGGGAAATATAATCTAAAAAGTAAAGTGACGTTATCCTAAACAGAAATCTCCCTGGCCGCGTTTCTCAAGAACAGTTGCCGCCGAATTTATGGCGAAACTTCTCGCAGCACATTCCCCAAATCTACGCTAATGGTAGAACGTACGTCTGGGCGAACTTCGAATAAAAAGAAAAATTCTTACTTTAGGATCCCTCCAAGACGAAATGAAAACATGGCTGCTAACTCAAGCCAGAGGCGGCTCAACCTTCTTAAATCTTTCCAACGAAGGTACGTGGTTAATGGAGGACGTACACGTTGCTCGCTCCACATTAAACAAGGACACGCACAAGGCGTCACACTGCCGGCGATTAAGTATAAAAGATTATCTGCCCCGTACCAGTCACTAAAAAGAGAACTAACAACAAATAACAATTGCGAACAACATACGCCCGTGATTCCCAACAAGAATTCCCTTAGCCACGTTGCCCAACAATAGTACATCTGTCCTCGCAGAATTCGTAGCGAAACCCCCCGCAGCACAGCCTCCAAATCTATGCTAATGGTAGAACAAACGTTCGGGCGACGACGTCTCAAGCTCATAAGGGCAAGTACGAGGCGTCACATTCCCGGCGGGTTAGAATAAAAGATTAAAAACGTAAATTTACACGTCGGAAAATTCGTGACAAACAGCGGACCAACAAACAACGAAGCGAGAAGACGGTTGGGTCACCAATTCCAACAACTAATCGCTTTAACAAACTCCCAATCTCACTTTCTTAAACAATGCCCGTTGCCCAGTGAACCGTCACAAGCACAGTCGAACCGTTGCGAGTAGCAACATGCAGAGCCTAAAGACACGACTCCACGAAAAGTAATCGTCAGGAAAACTGAAGTCCAAGAAAGAAGTCCGGAAGTGAAGGCGAACAGGAAATAAATAACGGTACAAAGAGAAGTTGCGGTTTAAAAAGCAAAATATTCGTCATTACTGGAACAATCAACTTCAAATTTTATCGAAAAGAGAGCTTCCGGAAAGTCTTCTGTCCCTTCTTGGACACCACTACTCCAAATACTGCTCGTCAGATCTAGATTCAATGAATTTGTTGTCAACGAAATGCACAAAATAATAAAATGCTCACGAAAGCTAATGGTATGGTTTTGGAGGAGAGTCTTCATTATTAGTATATTACATTAGTATGACATTACGAGTTCAAAATTTATTTATTTTTATTGTTTTCATTTTTTTAATGATTCAAATGACAATAGAAAGTTCAGTTTTCAATTTCTGCTTTACCTTAGACTTTTACATTACAATTTTCTATAGTCACATTCTAGTATCATCGAAAGGAAATTGCTTAGATAAATTGAATCTATTAAGCACCATACATATAAATCTTATTTCCTGTTGAATGTACTTCAGAAACTAGGGCAGGTTTTAATCAACTTCCACGAAACTTTCTGAAAGTTGTAAAACAAGACTAAAACTTTTCTAGTGTTATTATATTAACCAATTTCTAAGATATTTATTAGAAAAGTTGTTTGTTGTTTGTCTATTAAGCAACTGGAAATACAAATTGGTATCCTGAACTCCCTGTGCGGATTTTAACTCTTAATCTCTAAGATTAAACCCGAAAGGCAACTTCTCGAGAATTATTTCCTAAATTTTAAAGCAAGCATAAAAGTGCGAGCTAAGTCAACTCATCAAAATGTGAACCACGTCCGACCTCGAGCCATTCCGACTTTAATAATACGGAAAAAGCTTTCGCTTTCCTTACCTTCACTGGATCGGCAGGCAACTTTAATTTCTGAAATGGTTTACTTAAATTTATTCTGGGGGATGACACTTTATACTGTGGATGTTTTCTTACGTTCGTAAATTTTCACATCACTTCTTTTTATTTCGCGTTACCACTGACGAGTTAAGATATAATATCGATTGCTGGCGCATTGGGCTTTTTATTTCCTACGTTTTTCAACGTTCAATGTATTTCAAACGATTCGGTTGAGATGTGATCTCATACATCTAAATCGAACGTCCAAAAAGTCTACTCTACACCATAACATAAATTTAAATCAGCCCCTGTGCCAATATTGGCGACCGTTCTTACTCCGAGAGCTTATAAATTTTACATCTTGTCGGAAAAACCAGGACATATTTTCTATTAAAGTAGTTCTGCGCGTGATTTTGGTAAAATTATCGTCAACTGATACCTGTATTTCAAACACAAGCAGATTAATAATTGTATAATTTTCAATATTCATTAAGTGCATATATGAGTTATTTCATGATTTAAAAAGTAAATTAAAACAAATTTTAAATTTCATTACATATTAAAAACTATTTTTAGAAAAATTTTGTGCAAATCGTTTTAGATTGCAGTGAAAACCTCGAGCAGCCTCTGTACAGCTGTTTCAGCCCTGCTTGGGGCTTCTTCAGCAGAAACGTAGCTCGACATTCCCACTGCAAACAAAATTTTTCTAAAAACTTTCATTATGCTTTGACAGCTTTGCCTATCCTACTGCAATGTTAGGTCAAAAAGCGATAGTAAGATGTCGCTATTTTATCCTTTCATTAAAAACTATGTTTAATTTGGTTGTTCACTTGTTTTGTATTGTGATAATCGAGGGTCAAGCTGAATTTATTGAGAATAAGAAAATTTAGCAGGCCTTGAAAAACAAAACATACATTGTTATACATTTGAAGTTTGAAGTTGCTGAATCTACGTTTGGTATAACCGAAGTTATTAATTTTTAAAAGTGACAATACAAGTACAAAAATGGAATTAACCAAATAGCATTTTCGAATCATGATTTATTATGGTTTTAAAAAAAGCTTAAGCGCTTGAGTGCAAGGAGAGTTTAGATTCGGGTTTCAGTGAACAAGCACCTTCCTTGGCTACAATTCACCGATGGTACAAGGAATTTGAACGCGAAAGAAATTCTGTTCAGCATCAAAAAGGAGCAGGGCGTCCTCCTACGGCTGTCACCGACAAAAACATTGCTGCTGTTAAAAAAATAATTGAAGAGGACAATAAAGCCACTTATGCGGTAATCGAGCATCAACTCAAGATTGGATCCTCAGCTGTGAGAACAATCTTACACGATCACCTACATTTAAAAAAAGTGGTTAGTCGTTTTGTGCCGCATCAACGTTCCGACTTCCAAAAAGCAGAACGTGTAAGGATTTGCCATGAAACTTTAAATTTCTTAAACAATGGTGGCCACCAAATTTTTTCCAAAATAGTGACAGGTGACGAAACTTATATTTCATTTTTTGACATACCAACCCGCCAAGAGAGTCGTGTGTGGATTCATGAAGATGAGGAAACTCCAACAATAACCAAGAAGCTGCGAGCTATGAAAAAAGTTTGGAAATGTGCGCGGGTGTGTCCTATACATAAATCAGGTCAACGAAATATGATATGCAACTACCGACCATGGCTTTATGCCGCAAAGATCAACTTTAACAAATCTATGTAATTTTGTACAATATATTTATAAGGCTTATAATGATAAACTACAGGTAGATACAATATATACGGACTTCACAAAAGCGTTTGATAAAATTAATCATAACATACCTCTAATGAAGGCCAATAAAATGGGTTTCGGGCCTGCACTGCTCCTGTTAATACGTAACTACTTATGAAGTCGACCATTGTTTGTTTCAATTAATGGATATAATTATATTAATTATTTTATCCGACGTCTGGCGTCCCACAAGGGAGTAATTTAGGACCATTACTCTTTTTACTTTACGTGAATAACATCGTTCACGAACTTAGATATTGCAATATTTTACTTTTCGCAGACGATATAAATTTTTTTTCTACAATTAATTGTGAAGATGATTGCACAAAAATACAAGCAGACATAAGTCGTATATTCAACTAGTCTGAAAAAAATTGCCTTCCTTTTAATGTTAAAAAATGTAGAGTAATGTCCTACACATACAAAAAAAAACACAATTAAATACAGATATACAATTAACGATGAAGAACTTGAAAGAGTAACATCTACTACTGATCTTGGTGTAGCATTTGATACGTGTCTCTCCTTTAATAAACATATAAATCAAATAATAACAAAGGCCTATCAAATTCTAGGTTTTATATACAGAAATATTAAACAATTCGAAACATCGAAGGCTTTAGACGTTCTGTACAACTCATATGTACGCTCTAAATTAGAATATTGTTCATTAATTTGGGCACCATATTATCTTCACAATAGGCTGCAAATTGAAAGAGTACAATTCAGATACTTTAAACTTAAATATTACCTAGATTATAAGATTTATCCCACACAATTATCGTATTTCGACTTACTCGAAATGTTCAATGGAATTTCATTGCATTGCAGACGGCTAATTACAGGTCAGACTTTCGTATATAAAATACTAAATCGATTAATAGATGATCCACAAACACTAGGAAAAATCGGCTTCAGAGTTCCTCATCGGAAAACCAGGAATAAGGAACCTTTTCATCTATCGGTAGCTTTAACAAACTATATGAAAAAAGACCCAATTTATGTCGCTTGTGATACTTACAATAAATACTGTTTTCAAATAGATGTATTCAACATATCAATATTACAATTTAGGTCTCAAGTAAAAAAGTTACTAAAACGACATTAGTGGGATGAGGTTTTTATTTGGCGTTGCATTGCTTAGTCCTGCATCTATAAACAGACTACAGAAAGAAAAGATATGTTACACTCTCCGTTTGTTTAACTGTGACTGTCTCGTAATTTTGTAATTATCCGTTTATATTGTTTTAAATTTTTAAATTTAATTGTTAAACTGTTAAATTGTTACTCTGTAAATGGTTCTTGTGACTGTTGAGTAATAAACTGCAATCAATCAAGTACTGGGCTAGTAAAAGTAATTAAGCTAGACGGACAAAAGACAGTTACAGCTAAACGGTACACTGAAAAATGTTTGCCTGAATTATTCAGTAAGATTCCAAACAAGGGAATTATTCTGCACACTGCAGCTTTAACTCTCCAGTTTTTGACTGGAAAAAATATAAAAATAATAGAACACCCGCCGTATTCACCTGATTTAGCTATGTGCGACTTCTGGCTATTTTTTGGGCTTAAAAGTAATTTGGGGGGTAGAAGGTTTTCGTCTGAAGAAGAGATTGATGCCGCAGTTCACACTTATTTTGATGGTATTCCGAAAGAAGGGCGCTTTTAAACAGTGGAAAGAAAGAATGGTTAAGTGTATCATTGCTGAAGGGAATTACTTTGAACACATTCAAAATAAAATCCTACAAAATATTAACCATATTTTTTATTCTCAATAAATTCAGCTTGACCCTCGTATTAGGCAAAAAATATTAACAATTGCTCGGACGCCCCTGTTTCCACACCCTCCAACAAGTTGCAAACAATTCAAAAAATTCGCAACGAACATAATGGAAAATGTTCTGGATTTAAAAGGCAAATTGACGAAAACAAAACCGCCGTTAATTTCACGTTCCCGTGCAACAAAACGAAAATCGATGCGGCCTTCGCTGCAATTCGAGGTTCTGGTTACTCTCGCGATTGCGAATTAATCTCGTTATTAGTTCCAATTTCCGCGGAAATTGAAGCGGGACGATTTCCGGAAAACCGGACGCCTTTATCTCGCTTAATCGAGAAAGAAGCACGACAAACTTCGGAATTTTCCGGGGAAATTTTTTATCGCATTTCGTGCGACATTGTGGAAGATTGAAAACAATTTGTTGCAATTTGTTGACAAATGGTTGAAATTTTTAAGATTTAATTGAAATACTATTTTTATATTACATCGCATAGAATGGTCATGATTAAATCATCGATACTGCCGCACACATTAGAACAAAACAATCTACAAACTATCTGTTTCACTATGCATGATTACTTAAATTATCTCACAGTTCTGTATTTATCGCGAATTTATTACATTCGTTTTTCTTTACCATGGAATAAACTATTCAAACACTGGACATACTCGGACTTTTATATCTAATCACTTCGTCTGGAATTTTACGAGAACTCACGAAAACCTATGCGGACAAGCGGAAAGTTTATTGAAATGTGGCAGCTAGCATTCAACATCCGCCTGATTTGTTCGAAGATTATTGATCAGAACTTCAGCCTACCATGTCCAGTTGTTTCTCTTCTTGCTCAATTATTTTTAACCCTTATTCTGTATTTATTACGACACGTTGCTCAAAATAATTAGGGGAAAGGGTCCTCTATAGTTTCAGAGCTCATTATATAAAAGATTTTTGCAACTGAAAATTACTTGGCCTCAAATAGCGGCTGAAATACAAAAGGAGGTATTTTTACTTAAAAATATAATAAGTACGTTAAAACAAAACAAAATTAAGCTTGGATGCTTTCATAAGCAAAGTAAAGTTTGAAATCACTAACTAACAAAACATAGGTAACAGCGATGAGAAAAAAGAAGTTACGAAAAAGAAACTCATTAAATTATGAACTTGAATAAAAATGAAGCAAGAAAATTGTACGTAAACACATACACAAAAAAATGAAAATAGGATTGATCGCGCGGTAATTTTAGAAGAATCCAGAAGTCTATTCCACAAATGGATATGTAGAGATCCGAATGTTAACTCTTTGTCATCCATTTTAATTTTCACGATGTCTTTCTATTTTAAATTCTTTTCCTCCCTTTTCCTTTTATCCACAATTCTTTTAACATTTCGTACAAAGTTGGATATCGATTTTCTTTGTTGGTAGCGATTTTGATTTTCTGTAAAAAGCAAGAAATCGGTTTTCTATTTTGTTTTCCACGGTTTCTCTAATGGCGTTTGCGTTTCGATTAATTTAAGAATTGTCGAAACTGCTTCACTCTTTCCTCTCTCTGAAAATGAAAACTTTGTTTAGGAAAATATCTCAAATAAAAATGCCCAAATAAAAAAAAAATTAAAATATATCAACAAGAACTTGAAATTTAGTTTACAATACAATTATAAACAAATAATTAATTTTAATATGAATAATTTTCTTTAAATTAAGATTGATTAAAATAATAAATAAAAATTTTACAAATAAGAGAAATCCAAGATCATAGAAATAAATATTAAAACGAAAATGCGGCTGTAAAAATAACATCGTGAAGAGAGAATGGAACGAATATTCAGTACAAAACAAAAAAAAAACCCAAAATAGAATTTCACAAATCAAAGTAGAGGATATTGTTCTTCCTGTTCCTTGTTACAGAAATATTTCTTGATAAAATTCTCTTTAATTTCGATTTAAGATTCATGCCTGAAATAAAATTAGAGGAAGAATCATTAAAGAGCAATAAGAGTATTTCTGCATTTAGGATTTGCTGATTTTTAATTACATACATATGTTGAGAACTGTACAAAGCTAAACTTGATTAATTTCAGTTCTATTTCACCCAAGTTTATTACTCAGTGGTTTAATGTGCAATTGCGAATCACTCATGCATTTTGTGCATGTGAGTTGAGTATTTCATAAGCGTTTAACATTCGCTTCTAGCAGTATGTAGAATATTCAAATATTCACAAACGCAATTGTAAAATAAACGTAAAGCTTTGCAGTTCCAATTTTATCTACACTAGAATATTTACTCTAATTTTGTATTTATATATTTTCCAACTTCATACTCGTTTTTTTATTATGACTGATTAACCCGAGTAATACTTGAAAATTTTTTTGTATTACTCCAAATGTAACTAAGTTTAAAACTTCTCATTCTCCTCTGTAAAGGAGGTAAGTACATACTAATGTTGAGTTGCAAATAAAGTTTCTCCGCCAACTTTTAAGAGCTTTGCGCTTTATAAAACGTTTAATTCTCGACGAAATACATACGTTTTTGTCGACGAAACGTCTTCTAAACATCTTCACTGTCGAGTATCTTGCTTTATCGCCCGCGATAAGTAGCAAAAAGTTCTTCGTATCAGACGGCAGTGTGCTTCTTGAATACGAAGCGCGGTTAAATCTGCGCGTTTTTCATTAAAAATTCTCGGAGGAACTAGGACGCAACAGATATTAAATGAAGAAGAAGCAGGGCTTCGCCAAGTCCGAGGCGGATAGAAAGAACGCTTTGAATTTTAATCTGGAAGTTTGTGTACATCGGGAAAGTTTCCGCGGCATCCAATTACGGCCCCAAATTGGAATTAAAAGTCGTAAACGTCGCGAACTGCAAAGATCGATGGAAATTTTAACTCTGAAGGAAACGTATCTTCCTATGTATGAGAAAACTTGGAATTAAAACTTTTAATGATGTTTACTCTAGCAACTAAAATTAGCTTAAATCTAGTTGCTAGCAAGTTTTAATAATTTATTGTAAATAACAATCACTGATTCTTCTACAACTAGCATAGAATGGAAATGCAGATTCAGAATAATTTTTCAAAAATATGAAGCGGCATCTGTGTTATATTTTTCATTCAGTTCGATCTGTATTTCCATATTTCCTTGCCCTTAGCTATGGAAGCGAGTTTCATTCGGTTTTCACAATATCAATTCGTTTGTACCTTTTTTTATTTATAATGTGTTTAACGTATTCCATCCAGACATTCCAGCATGTTGAATTTTATCTTAATTTATGAAAATAAATAAACACTTATCGCAAAAAAGTCGGCATCGAAAATATATTTTTGATTCTCCGAAATAACTTTTTACACCAATAATTTGTGTTCATCTAAAAACCTGTAATACATACCGATTGATTTTTACTTATTGTTAGTTAGATAATAGCTTTTTTTGAAAAAAAAAATCGTAAAATATTTATTTCTCGGAAATTAATCATGATTTCAATGACACCTTTTAACGTTTCACTAACGTTTGATGGCTCCTGATAAAGCTGTCTAATATTCATCAGGAGCGATAGTGAAACGCTGGGTATTCTTTCCAATTTTAACAGTCCATTGGTCCATTTAAAAAAACATTTTTTTGTATCTTTAAGGTATGGATTGTAACTGATTAAAAGGGCGTTGTAAATTTATCTTTGCTTTTAAATTTGTTGATCTGTTTGTTAGAAACCATTCCAAAACCAGTAAAATCACATTCTGTTAAGGAAACTCTATTCTCAAAGTTCGATGCTGCTTTCAACATTAAGTGACGCACTAATTTTTCGAAAACAGCTTAAACGAAACTCTGGCATCCATTACATATCATTTTAAAATACCTGAAGTGCATTCTGAGTTCTGAGGAAAAAAGAAAACTCTATTGACCATTTTTTCCCCTATGGCATCTTTCTTTGTAGCCTATTAGCTTTTTCATTTGCTCTGGCATAGGGAAAAATCGTAGAAAAACGACAAAAAGAAAGAAATGAAACAACCTGATAATTAAATCTACATAATCTGCACGCGTGTTAATCCGCCATGCTGGTATGTAACTTTTTGTTTGAATCCAGGAGCTTTAAAATCCATGCTCCCGGCGATGCTTTTGAACAGACAGTTAAATTAAATGTGCACCGGGATACATTAAATTGCATACAGTTCCAAGCGATAAACGTAAACTATCACTAACCCAGATTCACAACAACAAAATATATACATATTGATTATTTATCTGTTTCTCTCTTCCAAACGACATTAGATGATTAAGTAAGGGGAGTGCAGTTTAAAATTTAACAAAATAAGCAAAAGAACAATACATTCAACATACACGGTTTAACCTCATTTTCGCACTGTAAAGATTAAGATTACTTTGCGAAAATTGCATAAAAATTCATTAGAACCAAAAAATATAAAAGACTCATAAGATCTCTTAATTATGACTGTGTTGTGACTGTGATATTTACGTGTCGTAAAGTATTGTATTGCATTTTATTATTATTTGCTGGCGCTTGTTTATATTGTTTATATTGAACAGATAAAACAGCGACATCCTACGATCGCTTTTTGATCTGACATTGCATTGTTGTTTATATTGTTCATGTTGTTTGTTTTGTATATATTTGACGCCGCTGGCAATCAATAAACGATTACGAACTATTACGATAAGTTTATCTATGGCTTTCGCTCGAACAGCACTTCTTCTGTCAACGTTTTGTCCTATATTATAAAAGGGCTTCGTTAAGATTGTTGTCCCTGCTGTTTTTTTTTTGCCTGCAGTCACTTTTCGTAACGCTCTTGAAATAATGATAACTTAACTCGTAATAATTAATTTCAATTTCGGCGCGATTCCATTGATTTGCTTCATTAAACAATGAACATCGTTAAGTGATAATTCTTGACTAATGAATATTTCGATTCTTCTAGGCATAGATTGGCCAAAATATGTTACACAACGATTTGCATTATTTAACAATGTTCTTATGAGTTATACAGTAACACTGTACACAAGCACAGTTTATCTCTAAACTTGGTTCAATTACAGAGACCAACACGATTTTTGTTGACTTCTAAATGAGACTTGCTTTTTAGTAATTAGGGTGTGCCGAATCCGAGAATCATATTGGTTTTTACACATCACGTAACAAGTTAGCTCTCTGGCACATGTACACCGCGTCCACGGATTGAGTTTACTTTGAAAAAAACTTTTTTATTTTTAAGTCACTCTTAAAAAATTGGTTGTCATAAATCACCCAGAAACTGGATGACAGCAAAAAAAAATTGAAAATCCTCATTTGATTTTTGTAAAATATGAATCAAAGTTTTTCGTAGTAAAATCACGTTAGCGGGTATTGCCTGTGTTGTGAATTAAAACGTTTTTTCTCAGAATATACATAAAAATCCTAAAGTTCCAATTGAAAAATATTTCTGTCATAAATAGCTTAAAATAAATAGGAGTATTTATGCCCCATTACAAAGGCAAACGAAGTGTTACGGAAGCCACTGGCGCACTGTAAAAATAGTAGAGTCATCCTTAACACAAATTTTCATAATTTTCTTTTAGTAAAGGTCTTATTTCATAAATTTTTTTGAATCATTTTTTTTTAATTACCAGCTCACCAGAAAATTTTAAATAAATATCTCTACTGGGATTTTATAGTAAACAATTCAAAATTCCATAGTAATCAGTTAAGAATTAAAATTCTTACTTGAGTCGTGTCTTCACGTATAAATTAGGGTCATTAAGTGATAATGTCAGCAAAGATGATTTTGACTCAAAATTTTTAAATTTTGCCCTGTTTTACGTCGAAATAAAATTTTTAATTTTTATCAACAATTACTATAAGTTTATCATTTCCTACAATATTTCTAGAGATATTAGGACATGCAAATAAATAAATTTTATAACAAATGGTTTTTTTTTTCAAAAACTTAAAACTAAAAGTTTTTTCTGCAGTGAACCCAATCCGTGGACACAGATATACACTTTGTGGTCATGCCATAGAGAAAACACCTGACAAGATAGAGAGAAATAGATCTGACATTTGAAATCACATTAGTCCAAAACAGATGTCAGATTACAAAGAACAGAAAATAAATTATTGTAGGCCTGTGTTATTATAAGTAATATATAAAATTATACTTCTGGACCAGGGCAAAATTATACTTCTGGAATACGGTGTTATGTATTTAACAAAGATATTTTACTGAATTAGAAATCATGTCGAAATATGACTCATTTGAAGATACAACATGAATCACATGCAGCTTATACAGGACCAATACAGGGTGTTATTTTACTGTGTGCAAATATTTAAACCTGCAAAATATCACCATGAATGGCAACGATTGAACTCATATGTTCTTAACATAAATGTAATAGTTTCCGAGAAAAATGCAGTGGCAGATTTTCACTAAACCGTTTGAGAACTGCTGGCATAGCTAAAAGTGGAATGCAGCCGTCGCTTCAATTATGACCCGCAGCCGAAGTAGGCCCGGGTCACTGCCTTACTGGATCTCAAGTAGGAACGACGTAACTCAGCGCCGCTACGTTTAACTGGTAGTCGATACGTATACAATTTAAATTAACTTCACTACAAGTAACTACAAGTTTAAGTATTAAATTAAAATCTAGTGCAATTCAAGAAGCTGCGTTTCGTAATTGCCGAACAAATTAAAAGCGAGGTATAAACAAATTGTAATTCCTCATTCCATATTATTTTCAAAAGACATATAAATATTTTACATTTATTTTATTTTCAAGGACCGTAAGTAGTAATACTTTCATAGCTAGCGCCGAGATTGCAGCAAAAGTTGATTTACGTAAAAGGATGAAGGAAGAACATTTTTAACGCGCTTGCCTGATTGGTGTATAAATTTTCGGATTTATTCGTCGATAGTTCATATCGTAAAACATATTAATTCGCACAGTGAATTAAAATTTTAAATAAAATAATTAATAAACGTTATCAGTGATTATTATTACGAAACTCTGCGTTGATCATCGAGTGCGGTATCGGTGGGCGTGTTCATATCAAGAGGAAGGCGAAGTTCACCATCCTATCTTTCTCGCACATTTCAACAGTTCCAAACAAGTGGTTCATCCGAAATTTTTTAGTTATGATACGGTAGCCACCAAAAAATACCCGCAGAAGGTAGCATTTCGCGTACTTATACTGAGATTTTTTTCATTTGCACACAGTAAAAGAACACCCTGTATAGCTAAAGCATTAGTTTGCAATGTAAATGAGATCATACTGGAGTAACATGTTAAAAAAAGAACAAGCTTGCATTGCACTGCTTTGCAGCGTTGAGTCATTGGTAGCCTCCATACGTTACCGAAGTGCAGTTTTCAATGTTAGGGATTTCTAAGAAACCCCGGGACCAGCTTTAGCTCCTCACGTCACTAGATCGTAATATTATACGACCAGAGAAGAAAGCTTGCAGAGAGTTTCGAATACGATTTAATCTATGTAACGTGCGTCTTCAATTTCCTCGTCGTAAAGTTTTCAAAATCCCAAATTATTTAATTTCAATAAAGTGTAACTAAGAAGCATACACGACCGGCGAGGGCGTGTTTGAGTAAAGTATTGTTGACAAAGGTTTTTAGAGGTAAACGGATTTTTGTTGACATTTCCTTCACTCTTTCATATTCTAGTTCTAACTTTATGCCAACTGCTAAATTTAATTAACAGTTGTTCAGAGGCTGCTCGACGTTTTCACTGCAATCAAAAACGATTTGTAACAAAATTCGTAGTCACCCTCTACAGATTTTCAGCAAACTTTCCGATAATAACTCATCGTAAATACCTATGTATGTGCAAATGATGTTGACGAAATGATGAAAAAGTATGCTTTTTCAAGAATTTCAGAATTTCAAGTTATAAAAGTTATAATTTGATTTAGATGTAAGGTATTATAATAATTCGGTTATTTTCCGACTATAATATCCTTATTTTCGCAGCAAGTTTTAAACTTCATGTAGTAACCCTCAAAGTTTCGCTCAAGACGGCGGCCTTTCCAGTGAAAGACAGATGACAATCTAATTAAGCTCAACTTGGAAAATGACGGACTCGTAAATTCATAAATAATTTATTCGAGGGAAAGCTTTAGGCTTTGCGCGTCACTTTACCAGAGGAGAAGCAGTAAAATGACGAAGTATCATCAGAACGATGATAAAGCTCCGTCACGGACGCGCACACCGTGTTTGCTTTAAAGTGACACTTTGTAATCGGTTAGGGCTGAAGCGACGCCGACGCCCGGGCACGGTGACAGGTGCCGGGTGCCCATTTTTTTCGACGAAACTGCCATCGTAAATATTTTTCAGGGCTACGTGTTCTCGCGCGGTTCCGTCTAATCTGATAAACGTGACCGAATATGTGCAAGTAATTTTTTTTTCAACTCAAATAAAATCATGTAGACGAGTCGCGGTTTTATGGTTACGGAGGGACATTCGTTTCTAAATGAACAGACTATTATCTGTAAATACGAGTATAAAGAAGAAAATCGACTTTACGACGTCGTTTTCGGATACATTTGTCGTCATCGATCTCTATATTGTGGTGTATAAAGCGATAAAAAGTTCTTTCGATAATGTGTAGGTGGGTAGGTTTTTATGTTCACCTTTGATTTCTTAATGAATATTAAAGTCCAAAACAAACAAGCAAAGCATATTTTTTCGGGTATTCAGAAAATCACTCACAAAATATTCAAAAGCATGTAAAATTAATGGAAGAAAAAACTAATACGCTCAGATGTTTAAATTGGACAAAACACAAAAAAGCTTGTGCATTTCTTTAACAAATTCAATATAAGCATGTATGTTGATTAATTTTTATTAAATTTGGATGTTGTATGAAATAGTCATTGACAATTATTATTGTCAATTATAAATAACACGGGAATTCAAAATTCAATGCTTCATTAAACAGTAGGTATATTGCTTTGAAGCTCTTGAAAAGGAAAACATTTTCTTTACTTATTTGGTACGAGACTCTAAGGGGTCTATTCTGTATCAAAACCGTTAAATTTAAAGAGGTGTTAAATTTTGTTGCTACGATAACAATCAATCATGGAACTGTATTTTAAATTTTAAAGGACTTCTAAATTTTAACAGCCTGTTAAAAAGTTACAGAATACGCCCCTATGGATGTTTATTTTCTAGATTAAATCCAGCAATCTGCGATTAAGCGATATCACTCTGCAGATTTACGTAGCTCACTTGCTTCTCAGAATAGATGCACAGCAAGCAAGTCAAGCAAGCTTAAGTCATAAGAGATTGTTTTGTTTAAACAAATCAAAAACATGCACACCTTTAATGTTTGTTGCGTTGGTGAATTTAATACTCTTACGTTAATTCCTAGGCTTCAATTTTCCTGACGAGTAGGCTTCCTACTTTTGGGCTCTGCGTGTTCGACTGTGGACGGTAGTGGAATCTTTTAGATGAGCAATTCTCTGGAAGGCACGCTGGAGAACGGCTGTTGTTTGCACGTCGTTT
The DNA here is from genome assembly GCA_036172665.1 of Prosopocoilus inquinatus. NCBI lineage: Eukaryota > Metazoa > Arthropoda > Insecta > Coleoptera > Lucanidae > Prosopocoilus > Prosopocoilus inquinatus. Next base: position 25,110,283 of record CM069871.1, read on the forward strand.
AACGAAGTAAGATTGAAAGTTTTTAATTAATTAATTGTTGGAATTGGTGATCCGACCGTCTCTAATGGATTTTCTGACTTCGTTGTTTGACAGCCCGCTGTTTATGGGGCCATTTGCTACGGGATTTTCCGACGTAGAAATTTACGTTCTTAGGCTTGCTTTCTCTCATACAAGGTAAGTGCCATCTTGTTTAGTCGTCCTGTCCTGTCTGATTTCTACGGGCGTATATTGTTTGCGTTTGTAATTTTTTGTTAATATGTTCTACCATTCGCGTAAATTTTACGGTTGTTCTGAGGGAGTTTTCGCCACGATTTCAGCGATTAGGATCTTGATTTTGCTGTGCAACGTAGCTAGTGGAATTCTTTTTGGGGGATCACGTCACTTTACTAAGATTATATTTCCCGGTGTATCATTTGTGTAATTTATGTAATCCATACTCAAAAACCAATGACATTAGCTTTTATGAGTATTTAATAATTTTTGCATTTTATCGACAACGTATTCATTGAATTTAAACTTGACAAGCAGTATTAGGAGTCATAGTTTTCTGGAAGCTCTCTTTGGATAAAATTTGGAATTGATTGTTCCAGTAATGACGAATATTTTCCTTTTTAAACCGCAACTGCTCTTTCTTCAGTTATCTATTTCCTGTTCGCATTCACTTCCGAACTTCATTCCTGGGCTTCAATTTTTAGTTTATTTTTTAGTAGGCTTCCCGTCGTGCTTTTGGGTTCTGCGTGTTGCTGCTAGCAACGGTTCGACCGTGCCCGCTAGAGAACGGGTGTTGTTTGCACGTCGTTTAAAGAAGTAAGATTGGGAGTTTTTTAAAGCGATTAATTGTTGGAATTGGTGACCCGACCGTCTTCGGCGAATTTTCTCGCGTCGTTGTTTGTCAGCCCACTGTTTGCCACGGGATTTTTCGACGTATAAATTTACATTATTAGGCTTGCTTTTTCCCAGGTTGGCGCCACCTTGTTTATTCATCGTATTCCTGTTAGTTTTTCCACGGGCGTACATTATTCGCGGTTGTTATTTGTTGCTACTTTCCCTTTTTAGAGACCGGTACGGGAACAGATAATCTTTTGTTCTTGCCCGCCGGAAGTATGACGCATCGTGCTTGCCCTTGTCTCACCTGGAGCGAACAACGTGTACATCATCCATTAACCACGCGCTTTCATCGAGAAGATTTCAAAAAGTTGAGTCGCCTCCGGTTTGAGATAGCAGCCAGGTTTTCATCTCATCCTGGAAGGATTCAAAAATATGAATTTTCCCTTTTATTATGTCCGTCCACGGAGTTCGCGTGACGTCATCGCCCGGAAGTACGTTCTACCATTAGCATAGATTTGGAGGCTGTGCTTTGGGAGGTTTCGCTGCGCATTCGGCTAGGACGGGCGTACTGTTGTTGAGCAACGTGTTCAGGGGAATTTCTATTGGAAATCACGTCACTTTACTTATATTACTTGTCCCGGTGTCATTTGTATAATTTATTTATTTTTTTGCTTTTGCAATTTTATCTTTACTTTGTGTAGTGTTTATTGTTCGATTTTTGACTCCTTCTGCCCTTTGATGACTCTTCGGCCTTGCGATTCACACATTAATGTTTACTTTTATAAGCACAAACGAGAGTACTCACGTCAATGAGGACTTTGCCCTCGGTTTGGGCCTTGTAACTTGGAATTTTCTTGATATTAACCTGTTTGATAACCCCACTAAGGGTTTTGTGTTAGTTACAAACCTTGAGATTGTGTTTAACTAAATAAACGGTTTATTTTTGGGCCGAACTAGAATCTATTTGTTGCATAACCACATTGCTTGGGACACATACCTGTGGGTAGGGTTTCCAAAAAATAAAATAAAGAGCATTATCGGGGTTTCCTTTGTTTTTGTGTTCCCTATATATCACCAGTCGGGGTATACCAGCGCCAAAGCGAAGTTGTATTTTTCGGGAACAAATAGGGATACTTTTTCCCGGCTGTGTATCACCTAAGCCTTTTAGGTTGCTTAACCACCGCTGGGTGGCGCACCTTTTTTAAGTTTTCCACACCGTCTCCACTGAGTGGGCATTGTTACGCAGCTGTCTGGCTTCAGAGTTACGATATGTTACGATTGACGCAAACTCATTCTTTTCCCTCTTTTTGCGGGTCAAAACGCGCTAAGTGCTCTTTTTGTTATACACTTTTCTCTAGAAACAGATTATTATCATATAACCAAATATTATTACATGCAACAACTTATTAGTTACTCGTAATAATTTATTACGTGGCAATAATCTGTACTAGTGATCGCTATACTTGTGCGTTAGAAATAGTCTGCCTAAGAATACTAAAATTTTAAATCGCAATCTAGAAGTTAAGCAAAACACCTGTTGAATTATTTTTTGTTTTCATTTTGTGGTTTTTTTTATTGCTTACTCGCTTGCTCGTTCGTCTACTTGTTGTAGAGGTCAGAAAGGAGTAGGTTAAAGTTTAACGTTTAGCGGAAAGACATATCTTTGGTTCTCAATGTACATATTTACTAATAATATTTTAGATGGAGATTAATCGAACAATACCTGGGGTAAATTGAAAAAATATATCATTTTTATCAGTAACTTATAACAAATGTTTCTTTACGATTGTACAAGGACATACGTCTTCAAGGGATGCTGAGAGCGGATAATCGTCATCATAACGCGTAACGAAGATGAATCACTTTGCGATATCGTTTTGGTGGTTACCCTTTTAGATCGGTGAAATATTTTCCTCGATATTCTATAGACAAGAAAGAAGCAAAATTTTATCTGTCCGTTTGATTTATCTCCGAGAACTGAAATAATATATAAATTAAATTGATAAGTTATTTATTGAATTACTAATTGCTATTTAAAAATTCCACTCTTGTACATAAAAATATTTTGATAATTGTCAGTAGAGAGTGGATTTACAATTACAATAAAACTAAAAATAAGCGCTTAGAAAAGCTTAATATCGTCACGATTGCGAACAATTTAGAAATCGTATTAATATAAACGTAATTTTTGTATAAAGCAATGCGAGTTATTTGCTGATAAGCTAATTACTATTCACGATCACGAGCTGCATGGTAAGACGGTGAACTTGCAATCTTAAATACAACTTGCAAATACCTGCAAACTTGCAAATAAATAACTAGAGCAGTGTGTAAGTGTTAACAAAATCAGTTAAAGTCGCGATTTAAAAGAAATGATGATTGGAAACGGCGTGAAAATCCTTACATCACCTTTTTGGCAACCAAATGAAGTACACGGTCAATTAAACTTTGGGACTTTTTGTCATGACATCACGTACTGTACTGTACTGTAGTACAAAGTAAGTGCGTATTTTATAAACGATTTCAATTAACTCTGATCATCTTCGTGGGAAGCAGCTAATCTATACTTCTGACCTTTAAACAATAAAGATAATCCTTGTTGTTTTAATGTGTTAGTTTACAGTTTTCCTTGTTGCTCCCTTACTACCCTAAGCTATGCAACCCCCGAGTTTGGACGCCGATGACTCGTGACATGCTGGAGATGATAGACTCGCGATAATGTTTTATGGAAAAAAGCTTTATTTTACCCAAACGAAAACATTAAAAAAACAAGAGACTATAAGAGAATAAAAAAAAAACAAGAAAAAATCATGCAAACAGAAAAATGCATAGTTTGTTACAAATTTTATTCCAAGTGATTCATTTGAAGATTTATTCTTCGATGTCTTAATTTAATGAGAAACTTTGGTCCATATCTGCACTAGTTATAGCACAAAATTTAAATTTTAATGTGACAGAAGACTCAGTTTTAATTTCTTCATAAATTCACTCTCTAATGCAGGGAAGCCCGTGTTTTTCTTTGCTTAGGGCAGTTTTTGTATACAGGATGCCTCAAAAGTAACGCCTGTGCTCCTGAGATTCGATTCAGGAATTTGATCGAAATGAAAGAATGACTCAAATTTCGATGTGCTTTCTTCAAAGAATTATTCGAGAAAAAAAGGAAACAACTAAATTAATTTTTATTTATGACAAAATAAATTATAATTATATAATAAATAGCAATATCTATATCTCCTTTTTTCAAGAGACGTTCAAATTCCGTTATGCCTCTGTTTGACCAAACTTTGACTAAAACTGAAATAGCAGCAATTGACAATCTACAAAAGACATCAGCGTCAATGCAATTTAGATTGGAGGAAGATGTGATAGAATGTTAACCGCCCGAATGATAGCAATAGTTTATTCAAACGGTCTCTAATATGTCTTCATCAATCAATTTTACAGCGTGAATTGAAGCTACAATCTTTGACTCCCACTTCGAAGTAAAACTTAGCATAATTATTATGGGATAATATTCTGTTACTTGTCATACAATGAAAATACATGCAAAACACATCAGAAGCAAGTGTTTTGGAATAAATATTCTATCTCAACAGTGAGAATGTTTACTTTCTATTATTAAAATGATTTTGTAATTATTACATACACTAATGGTCGTTTCAACAAATATTTCTCCCGTGCAAATTATACAGGGGAATCAACGGAATTCATAATTACAGGTGCGAATTTATGGTGTGTGGTTGGATACATGGAGAAGTAAATAGTAAATTGACAGTTGTCATATTTGAGGTTACGCTCGTGCTTTGCATAATCTTTATTTTGTGTGGATGCTGGTGTAAATTCTTTTTTAGAATATTAGGGGAGGTTCCATAAGACAAATCCGTTTATTAGCAATCATTAAAAAAAACTAAATGTCGCAATTCTGATATTCCAATTTTTTAATTCCAAACTGCAAGCCTGTGTTGCCAACTTTTTGTACAATATCACAGCCTGCTCTAATTATAAATTCCGTTGATCGCTTGGTATAATGTGACGGCATTCCACATTAATTCAATAACATTAATAAAAAAAGACTTCGACTTTAATACTACATAGTGCTAATAATTGCATTGAAGTAGGAGAAATCCACTTGAACTCTTGTAAAAATTGGATTTGAGTATTACCATTGTCATTAGTTTTGTTCTATGTAAGTAAAATTGACTGAATTATTTTTTTTTTCTCAAATAACTCGTTCGCAGAACTTTCATCATTCTTCCATTTTGATTTTTTCAGCTTCCTGTATGCGAATAATTGAATTTTAGATTAGAATATGCTGTGGATTGAGAGAGGACATCGTTACTTTATTATAAAACCTGATAGTATTTCTTTGGAAAACTTAAAAAACGAAACGAAAAAATAACTTGAACATTATTTTCGATTCGATTTCGTAAAAAATAAAACCGATTTAGTAAGATTGGATGAAAAAACGATCGAGAAAATAATTGATATTTTTAACCGAAAAAATCGATCTTTTGAAAAATCGATTTTTATCTCCGGCAACCCTAGCAGAAAGTTATATTTATATTCAAACATTTATATTTTACTTCTTTTAATTGCAATATGTAAATAGTGTAAGATATAAGTAATAATTTCTTTGGAAACGTTTTAAACTCTTATTATTCCCTGCATCAAATTGACAGCTTCTTTAAAAATAAAACATCTATAAGACAAGTAACGTTAATTACAAATGTGTTAGCCACATAAAAAAATATAAAAATTAAAATGGTGAATATAAAGGGAAATTTGTGACACCAAGCGATCGTAAAATATTTTTGTGACGCCGAATGCAAATCAAGTAAAAAGAATTCATCTAGCGGATGATTCAATTTACATATTTTGTCGTTCTCGGAAGCTTTTAGCAAACTTGGTACTCAAATAAACACGATATTCATAAAACTCCCGTGTATTTTTACAACTCAGCTTATGTGACCGTCTTCTCTAGATACTTGATGAAACTAATAAATTATTCAAGATTTTCCACTAAATTTTCTTTGCGCTGGTAATATTTTTCTGGGTGAAGCTAGTAGTAGCAAGGCCGGCAATTAAGTCAAAGCTCTGCGAACGAAGTAATTTATAGATTCCCATCATCAATTTACCCTGGTCATCCACGTCGATAGGGACTGAGACATGAAGGTTGCCCTTTAATTTAATTAAATCAATGGAAAATTGATGGGTACGCTCAAATTAAAAGGTAGGAATTTTTGATTACGTTAATCTTCAATTTTAGCATAATATGCAGAAAGTTGTTTTTTTTTATCATATCAGGTTCAGTACGCCACTGAAATGACGGCACATAAACACAGGGCTCCGGTTCATTACGCGCTTCGGGCGTCTTGGCGTGTGTTTATATCATCTTATTTTATTTTCTCTCTCTTTTTTTTGCTGCGTTGTTTTTCGGTTGACATAAAGAGGTATTGTGCTGGTAGTCATGACATCTCGTCTTTGCCTGAAAATTCAGCTGTGCATCCCACATAAAATCTAGGGCTTACTTACATTTAGCTTTGAATTCCGGCAATCCTATAAAAGATGTCATTAAATATTTCACTAATGAGACAGTGAACCAAAAGTAAAATCCGTTATCCAACCCTTATTAGAGTACTTACACGTAAAATCAAACGAATTTTGCATTCGTTTGATATAATAAATGATCAAAAGTATAAAGTTGTTTGTTATATTCGGCTTAATTTTTCATAGAAATGTTATAATCAACTATCGGACAAACATATTTTAATGTCACACTACGCCTACTACTCTTATAGTAGTTAGTTAGTAGTGTTAGCGCAGAGTAGGAACACACAGTCGTTTCACGTATGTCTATTTTCATAAAAAAGATCATTGAGTCGGTCCTGTAAATAAGTAAGTGGCCCGACAAAGTATTCAACGCTCTGCTTATCATTAGCCAAGAAAGAGAATATGTGGTCGACTATTGTTTTAGCTTGTTATACAGTCAACTGAAGCGGTTCCAATTTATGCAAGTGCAAAATATCTGAAACCAGGCCCTAGTTATAATTTAACGAAACGCGTGGCCTTGAGTTAATAAAAACCTTCCGATAAAAGGGTTTCCTTTTTGTACTTTATAAAACACGAACTGGTTTTATTCAACGAAAATATGCTCCGCAGTTGAGGTGTATCCATTTCAATCGCGTCTTCTTCATGCCGGCGTCTTGTTTATTATCAGCAGTCGTTTTCAATAAGATGAAACTGTTGAAAGAAACGTGAGCCTGTGTCACGCTGAAGTGGCAGAAAATCGAACGAAAACACGAGACGTCTTTGACGTATTTATGATAATTTTTTTTTTGGAGTGACAGTACTTCAAATATTTCGGTCGATCACTCTTTTGATGTAATTAAAAAAAAACATTTCTTGGCCGCATTGTAAAGAAGACAATTTTTCTTTTTATTTATTAAATGCGGGCAGGGGTGGTAGGGGTAAAATTGCTTCGGTTAAAAGCTCTCAACATATGTTAAAGAGATGCTTTTAAGGTAATGCGTTTCGAGGAAAGTCAGGTCATAAAGGTCTTTCAATTTAGTTTCTAGTCGGGTTAGTTTCGATTCTCCGATAGTTCCATATTAATTAGTTTTCAGCGCCATTATGCTAACTGATTGCAAAGCCCGGAGGAAATTACTCAAGAAACTTTAATAGTAGGTATTATTTCAATGACTTGATAAGTCATAACTAGGGCTCGGAGTGCCATATTTTTTTATTAAAGATGCAGTTCATACAGATGCCCATAAATTGATTTCGCTTGAATTATAGTGATGTGAACTAAAGTAATATTAATATAAATTGTCATGTGGTTTAAATAACAGCTTTGCTTGATTGAATAACCAACAATAACCAACCTATAATACTCTGAAAATAAAATGTATATTTGTCACAATCCATAAATAATAATAATAATAATTTCAATGATAATAATATTTTGAAAATAAAACATATAAACTTCACTTATCCTTTAATAATAGTGGAACAATTGTAAGTAAAAAGATATTAAAATAACTATCCTAAGAAATTAATAATAACCTTCTAAAAGCAACAATAACAATAAACAAGAAAAAATATAGAGGAAACTCAGAACGACGGTAGAACTTTGAAAATAAAACGAAAATTTTTCAAATCAATAGTCGATAACGAAATAATAATTTGCAATAATGATAACAGTCTATTCTAAAGAAATTAATAAACAAAATTTTGAATCCAACAATATCCTCAAATAAAATAAATAATTAATCTTTAGTAATGATACTGATAAGACTCAGAGAATGCAACGTAAATATTTCCCTATCAGAAGAATGGAAAAAGCAAAAACTGAATAAAAAAATCAAAAAGTAAACGTCTTTCAAATGAAAGAAATGGAAAGAAATGAGAGCGAGAACACCGCGTATTTTTGTATATTAGCAAGAACCTGCTTGTTTTGTGCATATTCGTCGAGCAGCACATGGATAGTAGGCGGAGCATAGCTTTCAACTATAAATGTCCTAGCCTGAGTCATAACACATTAATTAGGCTCTTTTATCCTTTTTTATCTTTACCTCCTCTGACAAATAAGTGAATTTAGACAACTTTTCTTGTTCTTATCTTTCTTGTTTTATCCCCAAAAATAAATGAGAAAGTTTTTTTTTTCAGAATTAGAAGCCCAATGTAATTTCTTGTTAAAAATTTTAATATAATATTAATCGTGGTTTCCACAAGTTAATTTGTTTTCTTTACAAGAAGCACAGCAAATTCAATTCTGCGTCAATTATTAATTAAATTAAAACTTCGAAGTAATTAACAAGTGTAGGCGTCATGGAGGAAGCAAAAAATCCGGAGAGCCGGAAGCATCGATTCCGGGTGAATACTTCCATATTCCCAGCTGCTTTTTCTATTTAATCTACGGACGCTGAGCTGACGGATTTAATTAGAGACCAAACAGAGGGTCGAAAGCCGACATAATCCGTCTCGATAAACATCAATTTCCATAGACGGAGAGCGAAGGTTAACGCGTATTAAGTTAATTTACCGACACTCGTGTGGACCGCTTTGAATTGCAAAACTTGGACAAACAAGTAATCGTTGCGGCCGAAGATTCTCACGGCCTACTATTGAGGAAAGCCAGGGAAGCCCCGAATCCGTGTTAGGAACGAGACGATTGTTTCGTCTCAGCTGCCTTGATTTAAATCGTTTCCGTCGTTTATCTGTGCTGTTATGAAGGGTATCTGCGAGAGATGGGAAGATCTTCCGACGTCGGATGGTAAATTAAATTAGGGCCCGTTTCAAAATATGGAGGAGTTTTCTTTCAGAAATTTCATATATTTCGTGTAATGAAATACCTGAGCAGGTATTATTAATCTGGAACGACTTTTGTACCTCTTAATTAATTTCTGAGATGCTGCTCCAGTTTGATTACAAACAGTAATTTAAAAATCCATACAATTTCAGCTGAAGCAAATTAAAGAAAGAAAATCCTGGAAAAGTCTACTAAGTTAGCGGTGAAATGTAATACGTGGCATTTAATTAAAATAGGGAACATCCGTGACAGTTTACCGAGTGTAGAAAATAAGACGAATTAAATCACTATTGAAACAAGATCTTGTACTTGCTAGAGAAATACTTTTAGGTTATTTGCAATTCAAATTCGTAATTTCACAAAAAATGTATCGAGGCATACTGGGTGATTCAAAATAAGTGTCCGAATAGTCAATTACAGGTGGTACACTAGTGTCGAAAAGCTTTAAGACGAAAAGCAACACGCCGGGCCGTACAAATATCCGTACTTTGCAATTATGAACTTTAACAACATTTAGCCAGCTGACCTGCTTTTATGGTATTGTTACGTTTCTAGGGTTTATGTTTATTTATTTAAACGAATAAAACACTCGATAAAAACTTAACCGTAATTTAATAAAGCTTAAAAACTAATTTATTTGTAACAATTTATTTACACACTAAAAGTCTAACTTCGACGATCGCTGTTAGAATTCGACTGACTGGTGAGTCAACTCCGGGCGATTTTACATCATTTGCTGCCGTCTGGAATTCTCTACGCTGGAAGATTCGAGTTTGTTCCATCGCCGGAAAAGTTTAGGCTGTTCGATGTAGACCCCGGTGGCGTGGCAGCCAATGACGCATAACGAACCGACTTCTTGACGCCTTGAGCTAAGCCGGGTGGCGCGCCACAGTATGGTCGACGGTAAGCTAAATAAATAAATATTGGTTAAGGTTTCCAATATTAATAAAAGGCAACGTTGGTCCTACGTTAATATATCGCAAATAATATCTCTTTCCTTGCTTTTCGTTGAAAATTTTAAATTGCAACACATAAAACACAAAAAGTATTTTCTTGTTTCTGATCACTTCGTTTATTTGTTATTCAACAATAACATATTTACTGTTTAAATTTGAAATTTAAATTTAAACGCATTTCAAACTGAGGGCGGTTTAAAACATTTTGATTTAATATCTTTCAATGTTTTTTTTAAATAATTTTAATATGCTAATCTAAATTGAATCATAAAAAATACAGAATATAGAAACAAGGGGTTCATTACTACTTTCTATTCTACATTACATTGGCTTTAATAATGATGCTAAATTATTTTTGGAGAATTACTTGCATGGAAGACTACAAAGATTCGCTCTGGTGTAGCACAAGGCAGTATTCTTGGGCCTTTGCTTTTTTGTATTTATACGAGTTTTATCTTTTATCTTTATATTTTTATAGCTGTTCAGTTTTGCAAATACCACTTGTACGCTGATGACACTCAACTGTATCACTGCTTTGACCAATCAAACATTGTTAATGGTGTGGCAGAAGTTAATTCGGACTTACCAAAACTGTATATAGTTGCTTCGGAACACTGTCTTACAATTAATCCTGACAAATCATTTGTCTTGGTTTTTGGCAGGAAAATCTCGTTTAACTGCTATGAATTACATTAATATTCAATTAAATAACTCTTCGCTGGAATTGGTGGATTGTGCTAGAAATCTTGGCCTTTACTGTAATTCGGATTTAAGATTCAAAGTACATCTTAGCAAATTACTTCAAAAAGCGTACGGGAGACTTAAATTATTATACGGCAGCAAAGATTTCTTAAACGAAAATTTGCCAAAATGCTTTGTGATTCCCTTGTATTATCGCATTTCAATTATTGTGATGTGATCTATGGCCCTTGTCTCGATTCCACTGACATCAGAAAGATTCAACGAGTACAAAACTCGTGCTTACGTTTTATTTATGGACTGAAGGGCAGGGACCATATTTCACACACTTTCGATTTGGCTCCTTGGTTAAATATGCTTAAGAGACGTGAACTTCATTCTGCAGTATTTTTTTTATAAAATTATCTATAACAAGACACCGCAGTATCTTTACGAAAGACTTACTTATAGAACTGATGTACACAACATTAATATTCATTATAAAGGGTTGCTAACCCCTCCTTCGCACCGTACATCTATTTTTCAAGGAACATTTTCTTATAATATTGCTAGGTTCTATAATAAGCTTCCTAACTCGTTAAAATCATGTTGGATTCCTTCTTTAAGGCGACAGCTCCGTCAACGTTTACATAATGTTTAGTTTAACTGAATTGTTTCTGTTTCAAACTTCCAAAATTCAAACTGAGTTGGAGTATTTTTAAATTGCAACTGTGTTACAATAAATACTGTTGTCTTTTTTTCTTTTCTTGTAATTGAATTTAGTTTAATTTAATTGTTTTCATTGTGAGATGCCATTCGTCATTTCTCAGGGTCTAAAATTTAATTTTAAAGGTTTTGGAGGAAGAGCAGTATAATTTAAACTACTGATCCAAAACCTTTTAGCCATTTTAAGTTATCAAGTTGAAATTTCATTTCACTTTTATGTTCATATGTCATATTACTTTGTAATTAATTAATTATACTTGTAATTATACTTGTAACAATGGTTAATAAACCATTATTATTAATTATATAAGTCACATAATTTTATTAATATTTACTGTAATAATAATCATAATGCAATACAAATTAAGCAGTTCCCATTACCTGGAATTTCCATTCTTAATGCTTTACATATTACCTGCTCTTCTCGTGAATGAATTTTATGACCCGGTACAACCCCTCGTCGTGAGAGAGACAGAGAAAACCGGGGAGGCTCAAATGCAGAAGGTTCTAAATTCAAACGGGCTGTTTCAAAAAGGCTCATATTCCAACAGATTTACTGCTTTTCGTCTTAAAACTTTTCGACAGTAGTGTACACAGAAAACAAGAAGTCCGTATGCATAGGGGTTTTAATATCCATAGTTTTTGAGATAAAATATATTAAAGATTTAGATATAAATTGGTTGATGGGTATTAGTACAGCTGTACTGCATCACAAGAACTCGGAATATAACGGAAAACTAGTGTTTACCTTGAACTATAAAGCGTTTTTGTTTATGGCATTCTGCGAGAAAAATGTATAATACGCAATTTATTCATGAGAATTTCAGACTAGAGTATGTGTTCGTAAGAAAAGAATCATGATTTCTATTTTGGATTCAAAGGAGGTTGATTTTTGAAATGCCTCTGACAGATTTGTTTCTTGCAATTTCGCACTTGCATGACCTTAGTCTTAGTAAGTACGCTCCTAACGGGCCGGACAATTTATTCTGAATCAACCTGTATAATAGAAAATTTTCAGAATGAGTTGTTTGGAAATCCGAGGTGCGATTTTGGAAATGAAACCGCAACGAAATCATCTATAAATAATTTAAGGCTAACAGTAAAAGTCAGTCACGTTCACTAAATTATTGAAATAAAAGAAAAGTTCGTACAGGTGAGGGTGTATCGATGCAGTGCTGTTAAATGAGTTAGCACTGTGAGTAACCCTCATCCTCGTTAACGAACGCTTCAAAAAGTGGTCTGCCTCTTCAAGTAGGAATAATTGAGTTTTTGAACGTGCTACGCCAGTAATTGGATGTTGTACCAAGTGGACTCTATCTCGCAGTGTTTTCTCTCTGGAGCGAAGCCCCATTATAAATGCCGAATTTGCTATAGACAACTTTTGGGACTCCGCTAATGAGCAAAGTAAACTCTGCCTATATTTATGTTGAATGGAGAAATGACTCCCCAGTTAAATATTTTTAATTAGGCAGGAAGACTTCAGATAGATCAAATACCTTACTTGGAAAATAAAAAGCGTATTATTGATTAAAAGATTAATTAACATTAAATAATAATCAGTTCCTTGTAACTTCTATTGTACGTACTTTCTAATTACGTTTTATTTCCTTTTCATTTACAATTTGTTGCATATGAAGTTTTCAATTCAATGACATTCTGCTACAGTAATAGTGTGTTCATGTGAGGAACAGTTTTAGGTGGTACCTGCAGAATACAGTGTTTCTATATAATCCTCTTTATTAGAAGGACCTTATCGATGTTCGTTTTAAAAACGTGCGGCAGCCGCCTCTTGGGAAATTAAACTTATGTGACTTGAAATAATGTAGACTTCGATGAGTTCATCGAGTTTAATATAAACGGACATCCTCTATAAAACAGCCATGTACCTTTGTTCCTGAATCAGTGTCTCCATGTTCATAATCAGCTACAGCTTAAATCGATTTAACAGAATTATTAAGGTGCGATTGTAGAAAAATAAATGCTGTTCTTTTGCACGAGATTATTTTTTTACTCGAAAAGAATAAGAAAGCCCTGGAACTGACACTATGGCCCTATATTTCAATTACAGTTTAACTCTAACATTCAGGTTCTGGGAAATGGTAAAACTGAACAATTTGATTAAGATCAATGACCCCTTCGTTTATTAAAATAATTAATGAAGGTAATATTATGAATACTTTTTCTTCTTCCTTTATTTTTACGTAATTTAAGTTTGATAGCATTATATTAATGAAAGGGATCAGAAAGGAGAGCAGCTTTTCCCACGGGTAACCCTGATTTGGATTTCTTGATCATTACCTTGATCATTTTGTCTACCTTTTGTTTTGTATTTTTCTCTCGTAATGATCAAATAAACATTACTATTATTATTATTATTATACAGTGTCCTTCAAAAAGTGTGCTACAAGTGACAATTTTTTTTATTATCGATTTTCATTTAAATTTATTGAGTCTGCACACTTCTGCATCCCTAAAATCAAATTGGAAAATGTCAGATAAAATTTATCTAGAATTCTATACAGCATAGACACTAAGAAATGAATACCGCTTAAGAGTAAAGTACCCTTATTTTACAAGATACAGGAAAAGGTCATAAGAATAAATCGTTCAGAATTAAAAATTATAGCCAGATATAAAATTATTGCTATCTATCTCAAAGACAAAAGAAATACAATTTATTGTGAACCACTCTTTATACACACTACATTAAGAAATACTGGCGGGATTAATGGTGTCTGCCAAAATAATATGAATAGGAAAATAAGAAATTCGTTCTTAATTCTCTATTATTTCATTTGGTTCCGAGTGACTATTTCGATGAAATGCTGTCATGCTACAAAAAAAGCACAAAGTTTCGGAAAGCATTGAAATAATGTCTCAGAAAAAAATGAAATAATTGACAAATAAGAACGAATTTTGTGTTTTCAATTCATATTATTTTAACGGACACTTCAACTCCTCCTGTATTTTCCAATGTAGTGTATAAAAAGTGGTTCACAATAAATTATGATTTTTTCATTTTTGAGGTAGGAGTCTACAATTTCATATCTGGCTATAGCTCTTCATTCTGAACTTATTCTTACGATATTTTCCTGCATCTTATAAAATAAGGGCACTTTACTCTTAAGCGGTCTTCATTTCTCTTTGTCCATGCTGTATACCGGTTAAGAAAAATTTCATCTGACGTTTGCCAATTTGATTTTAAGAGATGCAGAAGCATCCTGCATCAATAAATTTTTATAAAAATCGATAATAAGAAACATTTGTAGCGCACTTTTTGAAAGACAGTGAAATTAGGGCACTATTGTATGTTCGTATTTCCTGGCTTTGCATTCGCCCTTTATTCTAGTGGATAACGGATGTCGAATAAAGTATCCAGTGCATAGTGCTGGAAGAAGCTTCGCCTCTGGGCAGGAATGAACGTCGCTTTGTGGCTTGCAGAGGAAACATCGATAGTCGGCGACGGTAGCTCAAAAGGAACCTCTTTATGGAACTGTGATTACCATCTTAACTAAACATCAAATTTCTTATATCCGTTTTAGCCTTAGGTTATCGATACAATCGTTTCTAAAAAAAGAATTGAGGCAAATACGATGAGGAAATGTTCCTTTTTTTCCATGTTTTATTTCAGTTTGCACAAGCTGCATGATTTCAATAATAAAAAAAAATAGCTCAAGTATGCACGATATAATATAAAAGTCGTTGTACATATCAGAAAGAAAATGTTTAATTCATTATCTCCAAAGACTTGCAGGCATCAACAGTTGGGAAATTGATGCAGCAGAGCCATGGAATTTGTTAAGTAGGTAAATACCTATACATTTCGGATCTCAGGAGGCCGTGAAAGAATAACTTATCGTCTGCTTACAATAAGAGTGTTCTAACTCCATATTTTTGTGAAAATAAGAGTTATACAGGCTTCTGCGTTTTGAAACGAAACGTAAGAAATCCCATGTTAATTTAAAGGTGGAATATTCGCTTCCCTAATTATTTTACAACAAAATTCCATTTAGGTTTTCCATTTTAGGTACTCTTCAAGATGAATTTATCTGTGAAGTTTGAGAATCTTTTATTCGATCAGTTTCAAGGTATCTTTTTTAAATATCTTAAAACTGAGCGTATGAAAAATTCTCAATCTTCACGGAGAGATTCATCTTGAAGAGTACTTTAAAGAATCTAAATGGAATTTTCTTCTAAGATAACTAGAAAAGCCAATATTCGAGCCCTTTTGAATTAACGTGGAATTTCCTATGATGCGTTTCAAAATGAAAGGTTCTATCTCCATTTCACATATTTTAAAACTTTCACAGACTTGTTACGCTTACCCTAATTCCTGAAAATGTACAGTTCAAAAATAAAAATTTGTTTAATTAATCTACTCTCAAAATTTATCACATTACTGTATATCAGTAACAGTATAAACAGTAGTAAGCTGCGAAAAGAGACACGGACGGCCATTGCAAGTTAGTTAGAACATCCCACTTCTCTTACAGGCTATGACTTGGCTCTGTAGAGTTTCACGTGTGAAAGGATTTACGGAGTGTCTATTTTCACTGAACGGGGCCATTGATAATATTTTTTATTTCCAGTTTCATAGTAAATGACATTTTACAGGTCAATTGTGTTGTTTATGGTAACTAAGTAAACGGTAAATTATTGGAACAGACCTGTAAAATTTTACGGGCTTGTATAAAAGACCTGTAAAATTTTACAGGCTTGTAGAAAGCAGATTGTCTGTTTACTGTCTACTGGTAGATACATACGTACTCCGTATGCACATCTGTTGGAAACTGTTATTTCGACAAATGATGCACGGAAATGAGATAATTGTATCATTCCAATACTGGTTAAATTTAATTTTTTAATTTTAAAAGAGACATTTTTGTGCAAAAAGCTTTTCATGATCGGCCTTTTGTTTTCTGCTGCGACGTCATCATCATTTTTTTAAATACTGTCCTAACTTTTTGATCGTTCTCCTTGTCAGCTAAATGGTAATATAAAAAGATATACATAGTTCAATGAGTAGTTACCTCTAATGTCACCGATGTTTTTGATGACTTTAGACTGCATGCTATTTTCAGTTTTTTTTTTCAATCAGGAGACGAAACGCGAACGCGAACGTGTAAATTCGCGCGTTTCATATAAATTTCGCATCGCTGCAAATGTGTAACCACCAAATTCGCCTCGTCAGGCCTTTGATTTGCCTCTAAAAGATTGCTTCCAGCGCGACCACTACGAGTGATGAGGCGAACGACGAGGCGAATTCCGAGTGAACCGATTATACATTCGTTTCGCCCGCTCGCCCCCTAGTTCGCCTCGCCATTCGTGCGAATGTGTAAACGCGGCATTGGAGATTGGGTAATTTAATTACTAATTAGTACAGTAATTTAATTTTTGTACACGAATATGCAATGGGACGTCTATAATCCGAACACAATCAGAACAAGGTCTCCTTAATCCGAACAGCGAAGTGATTCTCACTGGAAATCTCTAGGTTTCGTGTTTTCTAACAAATGCCCTGTTTATATTTTTCATTCTTCATTAGAATGTTGACCGTTAAGCCTCGGATTTGTAGGATAGCGTCAGCACAAAGTAGCGGCCGTAAATCGGCTGTGAATGACCTCACGATAAACAAATTATTATTATTTAAAATAGTCAGAGGAACTTAATCAACTTGGAAATTAAAGAGAAAGAGAGGTACGCGTCCAAGCTTGAAGAGCTGCAGACAAACATTTTTTTTGTAGTTTGAACGGCTTTATTATAAACATTTCGGTGTATACAAAGTAATGGAGGAATATAAAGAGATTCCAAAAATGTGCAGCCAAATACATATCAAATCTAATAACATTAAGCACACAAGGTTTGCTAGAAATATCACCGACACATAAGAAAACGTAAATTGTATTTTTTAAAACGTTTGGAGTCATTTTGTTTGGTGACTCTTCTTTTTCCAAAAATATGTTAGTAATGTTAATCAAGTAGAACTATTACGAAAAATGTAAAATAACTACAGATCGTTGGTTTTCTTTTTGCTTAATTTACGTTATAGGTGTTACCTGTTGGAAATAAATTATTATTATTATTATTATTATTGTTATGTACTTTACTTTTCCATGCTATGTGATGCCATTTTTCAACGCTACATAGTCATATAACGGCGGCTATATTACGGTACCGTTGTCCTAGGAAACCAAAACTTTACTGATTGTGCGATCAGTTTGCATTGCAATTTATATTTTCTGCATTTTATTTGATGATCCGAACATTTCGAAAATCCGAATCAGCCAATGTAATTTTTAGTTCGGAAATTTGAATCTTTTTGTCGCTGTCATCGCGCATCGCAGAGGTAAATTGTATAAATTGATAAATTCAAAAGGTCTTTGGATAGTTCCTAAATAAATTCAATATCTTTTACAATTACAATTCCTCCAGGTCTCTTGTCCAGCTACAGACTACTTTTTGTAGTCTTATCATACCATTGCTCTCGTTAGCTGCTAGCTGTATGAATCCTTGGTCAAGCCACCTAGTTTCTTCTTCTACTAATTTCTATTTAGTATTTTAGATATGCTGGTAGTCCTCCGCTTCTGCATATTAACTTCCAAAACTGGTGGTTTCCAAATAAGTTCCTCGCATCCAAGCTCATTCAACGATTTATGCATTTGTGGGAAGAGTGTTTTCTTTACCACACTTTTCTATTACATCTGCAGGAAAACCTTTTCTAAAAACGATAATTCGATAATATTGTAAAACAAGAAATTTAAGCTAATTAGGCAGTCATCGCTAGAGTTTTAAGGAATACCGGATAGTTACAAGCCCCATTTATTTATTTCATTTTCCGCTGTCTATTATTGGACTCGAAAACTGTAGAAAGTGACTTAAAATGTGGAGATATATTCACAATAAAATAACGATGGTAAAGATAATAATCAAGTATTGGATCACGATTATTCCTATCTTTAATCTTTAACTCTAGTTGGGTCCGGTTTCTTTTTACTTTCTTTCAAGATCTCATTGAACCTTCAGATAGTTTATGGGCACGAAAAAGGATTGCTCTGTAAGATCTATTATAAGAAAAAAAGTCACTCAAAAAAAAAGAAACTAAACTGTTAACGGCAAGATCGCGACAGGCATTCCTGTTTCAAGTAAAAAAGCACACGGGCTTTCAGAAAGGGTCTGACGAACATGCTCCATAAATAAGGGTAGGATTTTGGTATGTTCACGCCATCGTTTCAGTAGCGCCGTAAAAATGCACCGAACAGGCACAACGTGTAATGGAATTGTTAAAATAATTTACGGCGTTCTTACTATATAATGCAACTTGGCGATGTATTCCGGAGGCGCAGGTACAACTGATCAACTAGTTACTCTGAAAATCTTTATGTATTGAAACAAAAAGAGTAAAACTGTAAATTTTTATTGCGGCAATATTGCTCTGTTTTTCATTATACTGAATAACACCATTGCTAAAGCGACATTAATTGTCTCACGCATTTACGCTGCACTCTAATATCTTATACTGCCCGCTTCATTAAAATTTGAATCGCCCAAAATATATGGTCCCCACCCGTACTCATAAAAATTACAAGACGGTTCGCGCATGTGGTTCGATGAAAATTCTTTTAACAAGCGTCCGTTTGCGACAAAAACCTATTGAACATTAATTGATTTTGAATGTTCTTCAAGTCAGAAACCTTCGCTGTATGCTTTGATTCCATTTTTATCGCGTTAAACTTTGACTTAAATTACCTATTTTCAGGTTTTCTAAATCAGCTGCGCTTTTTGGCGTGGGTGTTATTCTCACGCTTTCAGGATCTTTATAGTGATTATTTACTTTTATCATATCTTAATGGACATTCGGTCTCAAAAACTGGACATTCAGTTATGAATCGGCCTGGGAGAAGTTTATGTTTCAATCGAAGGGCTGACAAACAAGCCTTTTTGTTGCTCGATCAACAAACCAAGAAAGAAGGACAGGATGATCGAAACTTGAAATTCAGACGCTTGAAGGAAACCGGGAGAACTTTATATTAATCTAATATTACAGTATACGTTATTAGCTGTTCACGAGTCTGTTATCCTGTACGAATTAGTAGATGATAGATTGCCTAAAGCAAAAATAATATATTTTTTTTAATTTCATTAATGACGATCCTTTAGCCATAGTTTCCCAAACAGTTTAAATTACAAGAAGCAAGGTTATTGATTCTTATACCTATTTTAAAGATTAAACTCAGCATTTATCAAATTAATTGATTTCATTCTTCATCATTTCCGTTAGTAAGTCGTTTGGAGTTTGGAATTTTTCAATTATTAAGCGCCTGCTTGAATTTCTTGTTTGATTTTCGTCCACTTCATTTGCTTTAACAGAATTAGAATTTTTTTTTCTTAAATAACTTTTTTATGTGTCATTTAACTGAAGTATTTTCACTTTTTGCGTACAAGTCAGCGTGAGCAATTTTATTTTTAAATTGTAAAATGAATTTCGATGCCGCCGACTCAAACAGAATAAGAAAATGTTTACGCAAGCTTTCAAGCTTTTATTGGGAAATTTTGTGGCACAGATTTCACCTTACCAAGCAGGGTGAAACAATTGTAAAAGGTTAAGTTGAAATGAGGAACCGTAAAGCGTGCGGTTTATGGATGAATTAAGGGGATATACGCTCGTAAACTTTGAGGAATATCGAAGTGGGCGTTTTGTAGCAGCGTCCGAGCGGATGGATTTCGAAAGGGTGCCGCAAAAATAAAAAAAATCGCTTTATTATAAAACAATCTTGAAGTAGATCATAGATTTTGATTAACAAATATGATGAAATACTTGATTGTCATACATGTGCTTGAAAAAGTTTATTTTATAAATAAATATACCTTTACATAAAATGAAATTAGTCTTTGTATCATTGCCGAAAAAAAATATTCGAGAAAGAAAGAAACGGGACTCGGGTTCCCAAGGGATTAAACTTTAGAAAAACAAATAACCCTCCAGGAATCGGATTAAATTCCATCAAATACAAATGTGAAATGTTTGTTTTGCGAGCCGCCTCTCGGCCATATGTATAAGCAGCAGACGAAATATTCGGCTAAAAATGCAAATAAAAAAGGGTTGATTAAAAAGTAGCGATTACCAGAAGGGAATTTCAATTATTGAGATAGGAACTCGATTCATTGTTTGCGATTAAAATTAATTTTTCAATTCAAGTGATTCTAAGTAGGAAAGAATGAAATCGTATATCAAGTACTAACTGCCATGAAAACGAAAAATTGAACTAATAATAACTCATATTCCATGTATGATTACTTTACAGACATCCATAGAGAGTATTTGCAAAAGGTTTTCAAACATCAATGTTTGTGTACATAAGGGTTTAGTAAAATCTATTACCTACCCTATCTTTCTGCCACACATTACGTCAACAAAAAGAATCTTTAAAAAAAAACAACGTTTAAAAAAATTATGTTTATTTGGAATGTCACAATCGTACCGTTGTGTGTTGTATACCCTATGCGAAAACTAATAATAGAAATAAATGACTTGATTTGTTCCCGCACAAAAGAAAGTATAATAATATTTCGACTTGACATACCAGAAAACAAACGAGTTTACCCCCGAGGGTTGAGAAAGCATTTGCTTAAAATATGAGGCCTTCGGGCTGCCGGGCGTCAATCAATAACTTCCGGCACTATTTCATTTCAGAAATGTATCGGTTACGGAAGACATAACCGCGAGAGTTATTGACAGGCCGCTTGAGTGGAAATTTTGAGCGTAATTGCGTCGGAAAACAAGGCGTCCCGACGCGGATTTCGTAATTATGTCCCACACGTGGCAGTGGTGCTGCCGTTAATTTTGTCGTCTGTCCGTTGCCTAAATTACCTCGCACAATAAATAATAATTGCGACTACCCTGTTCCTGGTATTATTTGATTCAACGCGATTTTTCATTGGGACGTTGATTGGCAATCGAATTGCCAATTTCGTATTGGACTGGTTTAAAATTGAATTCGTTGTTGTTTATCTGCTTGTGTATGTATTATTTTAAAGTAGCAATTTGGTTAGAATAGATTAATAGAAATATATTGTACGTGATTGCTCTTAAAAGCCGCTCAAATAGTAAAAAAAACTATTAAAACTTTTGTAAAAAGTAACCATCTATTAAAATATATATAATGTATATACATAATAATTTCCAACTATCGGGTACTTTTACATCGAAAGTTGCCATCAACTTTCTTGTAAAGGATTGAATTTCCTGTCGGTAAGCACAAAAAGAAATAATCTTATTTAATTTTCCGTTCTGAGTTAAAGCTCTTTCATTTAAGACTCACGACCAGCTTACATCAACAATGTTTCACCCCAGCACAGTAATTTCAATTTTTTCTTATTAGGCATGATCTGAGAGTCAATTAGATGTCATGTACTAAGTAAAATACGAGCTGTGGTATCTGTCACTATGACTCAATTTGTTGCGCAAGTCACTTTACTTTGAGAAACTTAAACTGCCAACATCAGCATTTCGAATTGGAATCAGAGTAACATGAGTGAGTATGTGTGAGCCGAGAAAACCAGCCTCGACACCAATAATCTAATCGAAGACCCCCAATGTAAATAATCAGTGATTACATGAGAATAGAATTTCTAATACAACTTTCATCTTTCTTAAATAAGCCCGATACCCCTTTTATCATTAAATGAATGCATCGATGGTGGTAGGTTTAGAAAGGCAATTCCTTACTGTTAGGCAATCTTTAGGCTAATAACGGCGCTACTCTGGCGTTCGTGGGAAAACTTCTGCGAGCGTATTTTTGGCTCTAAATCTCAAACTCAACTACCAAACAAGACAATCGTCTTGCAGGGGTGGCTCATTGGTTAAGAAAAAGTAGGTAAGCCTGGGATGGTTCCGTGGTCAGTTAGAACAGAAAGAGTTTAGAGTGAGTATTTAGGCAGACCATCTCTAAATTGCTAGATAAATAACCCGCGATCGTTACATCCTTATTTTAAGGGCAAACATTTTATTACAAAATTTTAAAAAGTTTTGAGCAAAATGTAGATTATTTTGATCATGTATGTAGTTGTTGAAATATAGAGTTTGTCATAGGTGACAAGTTACTTTTGTATTTACACAAATAAAGAAAAGTTTCTTGTATAAACTTTTAACTGCGCATCTCTGAAATTACATCTAACACAAAATGTGAAATAAGAAAAATTAGCTGGTTTGCTCAGACTTGAAGTAGCTTGTTTAAAAGTTCTGTTTTTAAAATAGAACACCCAGTATATTTTTATACCATGTGAATCAGTATTCTAGATACAGTACGCTAAATTAAAATTCTAAATTTACATTAACAGTTTGCAAAAAAGGCATTGCAGGTATTCTGTTTTTTTTTTTATTTTTTGACCAAACAAAGACACATAAAAGGTTACTAATTAGTGTTGGTGTACGTCCGGATATCCCTGAACATGTCCGGGTTTTACGGCAGTCCGGGGACATCCGGACGGGTTTTGAAACCTAAAAACCGACTCGCAAGATAGAAATCAGAATCTGCCTAGTCAATTGAAATTTACAGCACCATTTAATTGATAAGAAGACGATCAAAAGCTGATGAAAAAAGTTAGGGTTGTAATTAAAAAAATAAATAACGTTGACGTTAGCGAAAAAACAAGTGCTGATCAAGAAATTTAAAATATTTAAAATTAAAAAAACCTGTTTAAAGATTTCACGCAGGAATAAATACGTTTTTGTGACTAATGGAAAATCTTTGCCGTCAGGATTTTGTCTAGATTTTTAAGTAGCCTTGTCCTGGTTTTCAAGTTTTAAAGATGGCAACCTCATAATAATGAATGAATCTTTCTGAAAATGAATTAGTTATACAGGATCATCCAAAAGTAACAGAATAAAAAAGCAAGTGTATTACCGACTTCAAAATATTGCAATTTAGCTCAGCTCACTTACTCCAGTACTTGATAATAACGGAAATACAGGGCGTAAAAATAAAAATTTGAATTTCAATTTTCTTCAATAATTCATCATGTTTTTGACATATTGCATTAAAAATTGACTTATGGATTTTTTTGGGTTGACAAATAATAATTTGTCCTCAATTTTGATATAGCAGATAGACGATGCTACGTAAAATATCATTCTTGCATAAAATGCTTTAACTTTTTCATAAGACACCTTTTGGAACTTTTCATTAAAAAAAAGTTATTCTCTTTAAATCAGCTCGACATACTTGTTCCATAGTGCTAAAGTTAACCATTTTCGAAATACTTTATCTTTGAATGCAACCTCGTTTGTTGAAGCATTTTAAAAGTGAAAATTTGAGGACAAATTATTATTTCTTGGCCCAAGAAACTCCCACACGTCAATTTTTAAGGTAAAATGTCAAAAACTTAAGAAAGAAACTGAAGAAAATTGGAATTAAAATGTTGATGTATCTTCTTGAATTATTAACATTTGGACTAAATGAATTTAGGTAAATCGTAGGATTTTGATGTCCGAAATTCATCATCTGGATCCCGTTACTTTTCGACTACGCAATACACGAAAAAATTATTAGAGTATGCTCGTTTTCAATAAGTAACTTTGCAGCCATTTAGATTTTCTTATTCTAAACGGCAAGAGATATTAAAAGTTAGATAGACAGAAAAAAGTCCCCTACCGAATGCTTCTTTCCAAAAAAAATATTAACTAAAGTTACACGTACCTTCGAAGTCTCAATAAACTTACGGTAAAATATGTATTGTGGCAACCCTGTTTACCACACTAGCAAGTTCACTACAAGTAATTAAAACCACCTGCAAATATGTTTTCCTGTGGGACCTCGTACCCAAATATCATTCAAATGGATTCAGACGTTCCTTTGTTATGGGAAAAATTAACTTTATCTTCAAATATTTTGAAGTAACCTTAGCAAGCGTTTTTAGATAAAGATAACTTTGATTAAATTGTCTTAGTTTAAGTTCAGAAATCTGTGGTTAAAGCACGTTCTCGGAATTTAGAGACGCCCAACAAATGAGTAAAAATTGATAGATGGAAGATGTACTATTTTAAAGAAACATGGTGACATTGAAGTATATTTAACTTTTCATTGTTTATTTTACTGTGCAAATTATTTTCAGCCATTCTTAAACTAACTTTCTGGAGAAGGCACATGGTGCATAATGAAACACAGCAACTGCAATTAATTTTGAAACATATTTGTTAACGTTTCACATTCCATAACACTTAAATGTGTAACTAGAGTTAAACATAAAGAAATTTTGTATTTATGTGAACTATTAGTAATGCAATTCTACTACAAATGCCACAACTTGACTCTTTGTGAGACTTGCAGAGGCTGAGACGTACAGGAGGTGCGTTTTAGTTGGAATGAGTATATTACCTATAAAAAAATTAGTCTATCCTATTATATCCTCCGTTCATTTGATAGTACACATACTTGCTTATGAATTTTATTACTTAATATACATTACATTATTAATTGACACAAATACTTTCGCATTAAGGATCATTTTAAAAACACTATCCAGAAGTAACGAGGAAGGGAAGTTGATGCAAGTCCGACTAAGAAATTTAATTACCTTCGAAATCACTCTTTCAGTAAATTCAAGTCGAGTTTCATGCTCCAGTTTTCACTAGGGATATTAGCAACTCTGCTGCGTTTCCGGTGGATAGTGCTTTATTTACCTCGCTCTTACTGACTAGACGCTGGAAAATTAAACAAGGATACATACATACAACTCTCGAACCATCAATAAGTTCAGTATTCCAGTTCCTACAAGTCGGTAACTACTTATTTTTTATCAATAATCGTTGTGCGTACATACAGATTGTCCCAGCGCTATGAGGAAGTACGAAAAGAGCATTTTATAAACATTTTATCAAAAGACTTTTTTAACGAAAGTGGTGCAGGCTCGTATTCTGCACAACATAGTTTTTTTCAACTGTACAGGGAGTTTCTTATGGAACCCTATATATAATAATAATAATAATAATAATTATTATTATTATAATTTGGCTTTATTGTCAACTTGGATACATGCACAATAAAAAACAAAAATGATAAAGCGAGGTCCAGCTCAGCGTCACAAACGCTGGCTGCTCAACTTAACTTAAATTCCTAATATTAAGAGATTAAACAAATGAGTAGAAAATATGAAAAATAAGTGGAAAGTCAGAGAAAAAAAAATAAATAAATAAATATACGGAAGGAAGCAGAGAAGGAAAGCAGGAAGAAGAAAGGAATATTCAAATCAAAGAATGAGGAAGGAAATAATAATAAATTTTATTACACATTTGGATAACACTTGAAGAGCTGATAATATTAAGTCCTGATACTTTTTGGAGACGAAACACAGTTTTATTTTACTCCGGTTTCCAATCGTAAATATATACCGAAAGGGAGAAAACTGACAGGGTTCAACAATTTGTGCTAGCATTTCAAATTACAATCAAATGTTGTTGTAACATTAATCAATCACTTTTAATGCATTTGATGTTATTAATTGCAGAATTATGCAAATGACAATTTGAACGACACAGTCGTTGAAATTAACGATCCCATTCCGATTCGGCCTAATTACGCTTTCATTTTAATAACTTATTACAACCTCAATTCTCACGGAGCTCTACAATCAAGCGAAACCACCTTTGCAATTCAAAATGCAGTCAGTCAGTAAACTATGAAATTTTTCAAACTTGTTGCTAAAATGTAGATTAAATGTGACAGCAGGATATAGGTGTATAACTTCGGAAGCGATGCACCGCCTTCAGGATGTTACATTATTACTTGCGCCGTAAAATGTGAAAATACGCGAGTTTGATGGCGAGTTATTGCGACAGTTTGAATTTGCTTTATTCGTTCTCGTTTATTTGAATTACGTGCGGAGTTCGCCTGCATTTGTTGCGCTAAAGAAATTGAGGAAACGCGTTCCGACTTCCGTCTTTCAGCTTGCTTCGAAAAGAAAAATGCAAAGCCGCAAGCAGATCGTGCTCAGAAAGCTAAAACGCAATGTTGGATGCAATTGCGCTTGGACTGCAATACTGAGACGTGTGCATTTTGCCGATTTCTGGAAAATCTGGAAAACGCGAACGTAACCCAGATTTTAAAAAATTATCGCTGAAATAAAACCTACCACTCGTACTTTTCTGGATTGTTTGATACTTTACGGTTAATGTACAGGGTGTTCTTTTACTGTGTGCTAATATTTATACCTGTAGTATATCACCATAAATGGCAACGATTGAACTCATATGTTCTTAACAAAAATTTAATAGTTTTCGAGAAAAATGCAGTGCCAGATTTTCACTAAACCGTTTGAGAACTGCTGGCATAACTCAAAGTGGAATGCGGTCGCCGCAGTAAGACTCAGCGCCGCTCCGATCTGCTGATCAGTCGATACGTTTACAATTTAAATTAACTTCACTGCAAGTAATTACAAGTTTAAGTATTAAATTAAAATTTAGTGCACTTCAAGCGGTTTCTTAATTGCCGAACAAATTAAAATCGAGGTACAAACAAATTGTAATTTCTCCTTCCAAATTATTTTTAATAGACTTATAAAAATTTACTTTTTTTCCATGAACCATAAGTAGTAATAGGTAACAGCTACACTACAGTAAAAGTTTATTTACGTAAAAGGGTGAAGGAAGAACATTTTTAACGCGTTTTCCTAATTGGTGCATAAATGTTAAACTTATTCGTCGATAGTTGATATCGACGAAAAACATATTACTTCACTCAGTGAATTAAAATTTTAAATAAAATAATTAACAAACGATATCGGTGATTATTATTACGAAACGCTACGAAATGGATTTGACTGCAGAAATCAGCGCGGGTCGGTGTGTAGGAAGGCGTTGCGACCTTGCAGGTATTTCTCTCTCGCACATATCAACGGTTCCAAACAAGTGAAACCTCCAAATTTGTTTGGATTTAGTACAGTAACCACCGGAAAATACGCACAGTAAGTAGCATTTCATGTACTTATACTGAGATCTTTTTTTATTTGCACACAGTAAAATAACATCCTGTATTTTGGTTAACTAACAAAATAACGTTATAAAATAAGTCATAAGTACAAAATAAAAACAACCTTAATAAATGGAAACATACCAAACAAATTATTTATTATAAGATAAGATATACAGAAATTAAAAAAAAAATACTAAAATTATACGTTTCTTTTTCAGTGATAAATCTCGAGCATCTCCAACTCTTTGCAAATGTTGGTTAAAAAATATTAACTAAATTAAGTGAACATCACTAAAAGAACAGTCGATTTGAGTTAGCATGTGGGAAAAGGCAGAGGAATACACTCTTATTGAATTCCTTGTAAGAATCCAGATTCTTATGATTGTTATTGAATCTTATTGAATCCCTTGTTAGAATCCAGATTGTTATGATTATTATTTTTATAACACAGTACACTTTATTTAATTAAGATACTTTATTTAAATTAGAATTAACGTTGGAAAACACAAATGGCACACGTGCAGCGTTATATAACGAAAGCATTAGACAACTTGCAAGGGCTTTAAGTTAAAAAAACAAGCTTCCTTTGCAGGAGACAGAATATCGTTGAATCACCAGTGAGTCATAGTGTAATAGAAAAAATAATTATTTAAGGGCAAGATTAAGATTAAGATTTCTGCAAGCAAACCTTGACCTACAATCGCACATCGGTTACCTAATAACTGCTGCCAGTAAAATAGAATTAGTCATCAGGATTTTTCAAGTCCAGCGCCTAATGCAAGGCACACGCAAACTGAAAATTAGGTCAATCATTCATATAAATAAATAGCTTTTCTGATCAGATGAGACAGTTTTCACGGAGCAAGAAAAAAGGCCTCCTCAGTTTCGAATGTTTCAATCTTCCTCGTAAAGTTTTCAAAAACCTATTTTTTTTTTCAATCAGTCAATTTTCCTAATTTATTTTAATTTAAGTAAAATAAGGAGTATCCATGGCGAGGGTAAGTTTAAATAAAATAGATTCATTGGATTAATTCATGCTTAAATTCAGTATCTAACAATGTTTTATAAAAGTGAACTAGTTTTTGTCGAACTTACCTTCCCTCTTTCGTATTCTAGTTTCAATTTTATGGAAATTGTTAAATTTTAATTAATTTGATTAAATTCACATATTGTTTGGTTTCTAATCTCTCTTTTATTTTATAAAAATTTCTCTTATATTTGAATATATTTTGTGATCTGAAGGCTTTTTTATTTGTAATACTATAAGGAAGGACTATCAAATAAGTTGAGAAAGAGAGATAAGAAGTAGACCGATTTCGACAATTTCAAAAATATAAGTAAACGCCATTCGAGTCATTGGAAAATGGTTTGGAAATCGATTTCCGATTAAATTTGTTAAACTTGTAAAAACGTGATCAGTATAATAAATTAGCTTACAAGTGAACAAATATTGATGAAACAGAGTGTGGATTCCTAGGAAATTAATTAATTTCATCGATTTCAAGCTGACTAATCTGAAGAAAGTAATACTAGAGAACCAAGTCGATTTGAGAAAAGGTTCGAAGTGTCTGTGGAAAAAAGAGAAGAAATAGTTTTTCATTTTGTTTGAACCCTGTCGACAAAATTAATCTAACCAACATCACTGAAGCTGGTATTACATGCAATAGGCACAAAAAAACATATTTAAAATATTCTGGTAAAACATGAAAACAGTTTAAAAAAAGGCTAAATTTAACCTGTTTAATGCACATATTAGATGCTTGGAACTTTTGTATATGTATCTATTTGCACTCCTTAACTGTTTTGATGCATATTACATATAAAACCCAGCTTTAAACATCACTATGATTAAAAAAATTGATAACTATGTAATTGTTTTCTGATACGTCGGTGTAAATGTTATACCAACAAGGAATTAAGAAAAACGATTAAAATTACTTAACTTTTTTGTTTTGGATTGAATTGAAATGGATTTGGACATTCAATCAGTTAAGAGTATAATTGTTAAAAGGTTATATTATAAATAATGATAAAATTAATTGTGCTCTCCTATGTTAATTACAAATATTAACACATAAAACAATTTAAAAACATAAATTGATAGAATTTATTTGCACCTGGAAGGTTAAAGTAAAATAAAAAATTTGAAGGCCGATTTTATAACAGGACTTGAATTTATTTAAAGTTACTTTAACATAAAAAATACATTTGTCCTATTCTTAAAGTAACTTTAAACTAAAGCTTCCTTAAAGTCTGATTATGAAAACGACCATCAGTATTTTGCAAAAAGATTTTCAGCTTTTCAAAGACGGCCCAAAACTTGTCAATAATTTCCTATTTGCTAAGATCCGATCTTTTATCTGCCTTTTAGGATGTTAATTTTTGTGTAAAATTAACATCGAGATGAAACTTTACCTAAATGAAAGTTTATGTTTGATTTGATACGCCTCCCTCAGTTTTAATAAATTTTATACAAAAATTATTACTATATCAAAGGCTTGACGTTTCTTTTACATAAATTACGTCAATGTTAATGAAAAGTTCGACAAGTCGTTAATAAAATAACGCAACAAGAGCTTTTCTAATTCTGAAAAATTTTTAGATTTCATTAACAATAAACAATTATTAACAATGCACTACCAATACTGAATGAAACAATAAGCAGTAGTAGTATCCTACATCCTGCCACTGGTACGCAATTTTTTTGAAAAATTTGCTTTAGTTCAGCCTGAAATATCCGCTTGGCATATCAGAATGAATGAGAATCAATCATATTAACATATTTATTGGAGAATTTAAACTCTGATTTAGGCTGCACTGAAGCAGATTTTGCGAAAAAGGAATTTAGGAATCCACGTCAACATGCCAACTTTTTTTATACTAAAGATCATTTTCAATTCTTAGGCCTTGTCTTTTAACTTTATTGTAAATTCATTTTCATTGAAATAATCTCGTTACAATTGTCTCCAGGGATTTTTTGGGATAGAAAAAAGGAGGTAAAAAGATCACACGTTGGGCCCCATTTTTGTATCATAGTTTAACATTAATCCTAAGTTTATTTTTATTTAATCTTGTGAGAATAAATTGAATAATATAAAAAACCTTGTTGCAAAACCGAAGCTTAGACAGACACATTTGTTTAAAACCTACTTTTACATCACATTTATTTCAAATAGTATCGAGGCCACAACGTGGAGCAAATCCAACACAAACTTTTAACTATAAAAAGCACTAGGAAATTTTATGGCATGTATTATATTAAAAAATAAGGATAAAAAAATTAAATATATAACGTATATTAAAAAAAGAACTTTCTTCAATACAGAACTTTTATGAACAGTTATTGAAGAATAACTATATTAAAGTAGAGAAACTTATAAACCAACAAAACTTTCCAAATAGAATCGCGTGTGTGCCCTAGAAATTGTTCAAAATAATTTATTCACATTATCGTTACTATTTGTAATAGAGGGGCTAAAGTAACATTAATTTGCATTTTAATTTAATGTTCGATGAGCTAAAAGACAAAGACTACAATCAAACTGCAGCGATTTACTTAGAGACATTTAATTTTAAAATATTTTATTTATTAACTATTTGTATCATGTGCTTACTATTTACGTTTTAACGTTTTATGTATCTAAATCCAAACACACATCAATTATAATCTATACTTTGGTTATATTCATCCAAATGCCTCCAATCGCCGTTCGAAGAAACGTTGTGCGATCTATTCTAATTGGTCTATCCGTTTTTGGGCTTAAACTGAACCTATAATTTTTCATGAGCAACGCAAGTCCAACCTTGATCTGCATCATACCGAACCGCATGCCTAAAATATGAAAACATTTAACGATTGCATATTATAATATAAAATACCCAATTATTCTTACCCACACACACCCGAGGTCCATCCCCGAATGGTAAATACGTAAACGCAGGCCGCTTCCTTTTGTTTTCTTCGTTAAATCTTTCCGGGTCAAATACACTCGGATTCGGGTAATAGTCTGGATCGTAATGTAAACCAACGACTGGTATCAAAACCTGCACGCCCTTATCAAGAATTACATCGGTATTTGGGATCTGGTAGTCTCTAGTGCATATTCTGTTCAAAACTGGTACAACAGGATGTTTTCTTAACGTCTCTAAGTGAAAAAACACAAGTTTACTCTTCCTTTTGATGACCTAAATTCCTACTTACCATTAATGACCATATCCATGTATACCATTTCATTCAAGCTTTCGTAAGTTAAACGACTCCCGTATTTGCTTAAAACATTCTCAACTTCCCGCCTTAATTTTTCCTGAATCTCTGCATTGCATGCCAACTCATATAGGCAAAATGATGTTGTTGTAGAGGACGTTTCGAAGCCAGCCATGAAGAATACGAAGGCCTGTCCTGCTACTTCTTCGACTGTCATGGTCTTTACTTGATCTGATTGTAAAACAGTTGTTCCATCATCATCGTCAAGCCTTCCTTTGTTTTTAATCTGCAAGAGCAAATGCATGAAGTCATTCCTGCGGATCGCAGATTTTTCTCTGTAGGCTATCATTTGTTTGATGATGCCCATGAAAAAATCGTGGACGTCCTTTCGCAACAAACGAACGCCAAGTACCCTCATGACCTTTGGAAAAGCGAAAGCCAAGGACCCGGTAATTTTCTGCCAAGTCGACAAAACAAACATTAGCCGCCCGAATTTCCTGAATTCTGTGTCAGGGTTTCGCAGGCTATTGCACTCGATTCCGAACGCACAAGTTCCGATTATGTCGGTCATTAAACGTGCGAGTAACTCTTTGATTTCAATGGCCTCACCACTAGGTTGTTCTTCCAGGAACTGGATAAGTTCATGACACGCACCCACTACAAGCGGAAACATCATCTTCATCTTTCCGGAGGTGAAAGTCGGAGACAATTTGGATCTGAAATTCTTCCACTTGGCTCCATCCATCGTAAACAGGTTGACATTCAAAGGTTCATCCCGCTCGTTGGTGTAAACTCCCCGATCGACGAAGTGTTGGAAGTCAGATTGAAGGATGCGTTTTATAAGTTCTGGATCGACGGGGACATACTGCGGAGTCAGAAAGAAGTAGAACCCGGCGTGTAATTCTCCTTTGGCCTTCATTTTGAAGTAAAGATCGGCGAACGTCTCCCCGAACGATTGATTTTGCATCACGAGGCGACGGGCGTTTCCCCAAGGAAAGCTTATTTGTGGGCAAGGTACCTTCTTCTTGTTCCAGTAAGAAAATCGTCGTTTTATGAATATTCCCGATAAAAGCGCCAAAATGGACACGATCGTTAAGAAGACCAAATTATTTTCCGCCAGAATTTCCATCTTCGTTTAAGCCCTAATAATAATAATAATTAAAAAAAGTTCATTTTCTCTCTTTTGATCTTCAACTTACCTATGCCCTATTGAAAGGTAACACTATGTAACTGTTGCTGTTGCAGATCAATGTTTTATATACTTGTCCAGCTTTAATCTATCACGATAGGAAAATAATCGGAATAATCAACGGGGCATTCACCTGGCAAAATGCGTTAATTTTGCAAAGATGTCAAAAGATAATCTTATCTCTGAAATTAATGCGATCAAAAAATCTTCGGGTCAAAGACTTCAAAGCAAGGTTTACTACAATCTTGGTTTCTGACACGTGGAACTTTTAAAAAGCTTTTCAGTACTTAGTAATATAATCAACTCACGTGCTTTAGAAATGAAAAAATACAGATCATTTGAATCCTACGCAAGTTTTTTTAAACGTTTCTTTAACTGCTTAATTTATACTTAAATGTTAAGTTCTCTCGAAGGACCAATGCGTTCTAGCAAGATACAACAATTCTTGTTGGATTAATGAAAGTTTATTTAATGAAATTCTGTGCAATCTTTTTAATACCAGTATTTTTGACAATAACAGAAATTGTTTTTAATCAACGAAATCAATCTGTTCGTAAAAATAAAAGAGCAAAGTCAGCCTTGCCTTGTCAATAAAATCAACTGGCTAGTTAGAAATTTGGTAACAGAAATAATAAGTTTATTAAATAAATAACGGTTATGAATTCTGATTTTTTAATAATTATAGTAAATAATGATTGGTGAATGCTTTCTTCATTTCAACGTTTAAAATACATCTCTGCTTTCAGGCATTGAAAAGGCTTAAGAATTAAAATGAATATAAATAATATAATTGAAGTCAAATCTTCGGTCAGATTTTAAACTTTAAATCGGGCACTATAGAACACTCTACGTTTCGCTGTCGCTTGATAGCTTCGTCAGGAGTGAAAAAAATATGAATAATAATTTAGTTATTATTACTTATTAAAATCGTGTTACCTTTTCGTTTCTCTTGACAACTTGTTTATTTATATTTTTCACACCTGACGAAGCTATCAAGCGATAGCGAAACGTAGAGTGTTCATTGCGATTTCACAGTGCCTGTTTTAAAGTTTAAAAACTATGAACAGATAAAATAGCGACATCTTACTATCGCTTTTTGACCTGACATTGCACAAAATTTTTTTAAAAACTATATCTTCATATGTAATATAATCTGTAATAAAATTGATTTAGTAAATATCTTGACATGACATGACGTGAAACTTCAAATATCTTACAAATTCAGTACTTCAATGATGTTTTACACGAAACTTGTGTTTTATGCCAAACATAACGCAACAGGTGGTGGCTTTTTGATTTACGAACAAAGTATATTTTATACAACAATGGGGCGGATTCTGTAACTTATTAACGGGCTGTTAAAATTTTGAGGTCCTTTAAGATTTGAAATACAGTTCCATGATTGGTTGTTACTGTAGCAACAAAATTTAACACCTTTATAAATTTAACGGTTAAATTGTAAAATGTAAAAATGTAAAGAAAAATACTTTTCAGATCAGACAGAGCAACCGAATGTTTGAAGAAAATGTGCAAAACTGTCAGTGTGAAGAAAGAGTGCTGGAAAAATGTTGCATCTTAAGGCTTAAGAGGTATTGTAAGATTTATTATTATTGCGTTCGATCTCGTATTGTTTGAAATAAGGTAAAAGAGATTAAGAAGTATTTCGAAAACCAAAATAATTTAGAAGCTGGAGTTTTAAAATTGTGAAAAAACAAGGTTTCTGTTTGCTTTTCCATAGTAAATGTAATTTGATTTTCGTTTTTTTTTTAATAATAATGGAAATGAAAGCATTCGTGGCATTGTTGATTGTAACCAGGACCCCCATAACCATGTGGGCGCCTTATTCAAGGGGCGGCAATTAGCCTCTTGGCAGCTAGACGTGTTTTGTCATTTAATTAATTAAAAAATTTAAATAATCGGAAATAGTTTCTTGTCTGGTGAAAATTATTCGAAAGAAACTATCCACAAGACTGAACAGCCTTGATAAAGCCGTCAACCTCACAGCAAAACATCGACTAAAATAGAACAGTTAATTGTGGCAATTAAAATTAGAAAAATTAAATTTTTGTAATTTTCAATAACTTATGTGTGCTATTACGGTTTGGTTAAAAAAAAACAAATTACATTTTGCTTTTTTAAATTTGTAGAAATTTAAGTTACTTTTGCTTTGTTCCTTTTTTTCTGAACAGACCCGACCCGTAGGGCCCGAAACGTCTCCGCTCTCATCGCATTATGTGGCCCTCGTAGAGATATATTAAATGTTTAACATTTATTTTTTTTTGTTTTTCCATTTTTTGTTTCTTTTAATTTTTTTGATAAGTTTTTGACCGTTTTTGCATGCCCCAACTCATTTGGGGGCTTGCGGCAGCTAGTAACTTGAAAGAAAATGGAGGAAAATGTTAAAAAAAAATAATTTTCCCTAATGTTTACATTTTTTAATATATTTTCCGTTTTTTTAATTATTTTGAGAATTTTGATAATGTACCGTTTATGCATGCCCCAACTCATCTGTGAGAGGGCGCCAAAATATGGAGTGGCCCGGATTCTAGCGCTTAATTTATGTTTTGAATGAATATTTCTGTAATTATTTTTTTTTTACTTTTTGTTTTCTAATTATTCATTCCAAAGCTGACTACGACCATGGACTTCGCAACATACTTTAATCTTCTTTATCGCAAAACGCTTGTTAGGAATTACGTTCAAGCACATTACTCAGGTTCGTTGACCGATTTGGGCAAAGTGCAAAAATTTTCTCCAAAACTTTCCACATTATTAAACTTGCTTATCTAAAAATAGTGAAGCTAATCTGATGCCTAAATGACTTTGAGTATTCCCGGGGGCAACGACCCTCTCATTATTTCCTAATCACAAGGACGTTAAGATACTCATAATTTTCAATCAATAAAATTAAATTAATAATCTGTAATTACACTTTCACATAGTTAGTCACTGTTTTGAAATGTATTATGAACGTAATTATGTTTAATTTTATGTTCAAAATTATAGGTACTTTAACCCTTGAAACTTAAATCAATCTGAACTGTGAATTCGAATTAAATTTAGAGTATTGGGAAAAGAAATTTTAAAAATAAGACAATTCTTTCTAAATAAGTAGCTGAAGAGCATTAAATCTTCTCCACTTAATGAACAATTCCATGTTTTTTTCTTAATTCTTTTTAACATCGTAAAGCCTTCTAGCCTACAGAAATAATTTTAACAAAAAATGATTTTTTATTTACGAATATTTAATACTACATGATTTTAAACAATCCTTTAAGTTCAGGGATTAATCCTCGTCACCTTCACCCATATTCCGCCCACGACGCTGGTCAGGAAAGTAGTGTTGTCCAATTTCAGCGGTCGAGGTGTTTTAGGATCAAGCTTGAGTTTGTAATTTTTCAAGAGCAACGCAAGTCCTGCTTTTGTTTGCACTAAACCGAACCTCATACCTGAAAAATAAATCTTTCATTGAAGGTAAAGCTCGGGTTCATTTAAATTTGAAAATTTCAAATAAGAACTTAAGAGTTTCATATGAATTCTGACCATATACATTTTATAGTTAGTCATGTGAGTCAAATTTTCTCAATTTAAACTCATTCTGTGTTCCCTACCTACGCAAATACGAGGTCCTTCCCCGAAAGGCAAATACGTGAATGGATGGCGTTTACTCCTGTTCTCCTCGGTGAACCTGTCAGGATCAAATGCCTCCGGATTTGGATAATATTCCGGATCGCTATGCAATCCATGAATAGGTATTATAACTTGCACTCCTTTCTCGATGGTAATGTTGGTGTTAGGAATTCGATAATCTTGCACGCAAATTCGATTAAGAACCGGCAAAGGAGAGTACTTCCTCAAAGTTTCTTAAAGATTTAAAAATCAGTATGGCGAATTAATTACCTTCAGCTAAAGGACTCTTACCATTAACAACCATGTCCATATAAGGCATTTCACTCACAGCTTCATAAGTTAAATGCCCATCATGTTTGTCTATGACGCTAACTACTTCGCGTCTTAATTTTTCTTGAATTTCTTCGTTGCAGGCCAATTCATAGACACAAAACGACATGGTCGAAGATGATGTTTCGAAACCGGCCAAGAAGAAAACAAACGCCTGCCCGGCGATGTCCTCAACGGCCATTGGGTTGGCGTCCACGGCTTGGTTCGATGAAGAATCGTCTTCTCCTATCGATTTTCCGTTCTTAATTTGCAACAACAAATCCATAAAATCGTTCCTGTTGACGTTATTCTGCTCTCTGTAGCTCACGGTTTGCTTTATGACGCTCATAAAGAAATCGTTGACTTCCTTTCGCAGCTGCGTCAACCCCAAGAATTTCATCAAAGAGGGTAACACGAAGGCAAAAAATCCGGCGACTTTCTGCCAGGCCGTCTGCTCGAATATCAACCGGCCGTATTTTCTAAACTCAGCGTCCGGATTTCTTAAGCTCTTGCACTCGATTCCGAACGCGCATGTTCCGATTATGTCCGTCGTCAAGCGAGCAAGCAAATCTTTCATTTCAACAGCCCCTTCAGTTGACGAATCTTGCAAAACTTCGATGAATTCATTGCAAGCCTCTATTATAAATGGAAACATCATCTTCATCTTGCCTGAGCTGAACGTTGGTGACAACTTCGACCTAAAACGTTTCCACTTAGCCCCCTCCATCGTGAAGAGGTTCGTGTTTAGGGGTTCGTGACGCTCATTAGAGTAAACACCTCTATCGACGAAATGGTGGAAGTCCTTTTGGAGAATATGCTTTATAAGTTCTGGATCTAGAGGAATGTATTGGGGACATAAGAGGAAAAAGAAGCCAGTGTGCATTGCTGACTTTGATCTCATTTTCGTATACATGTTGTTGTATATTTGTCCAAAGGACTTTTTTTGCTGCAGAAGTTCGCTGGCATTTCCCCAAGGTAAGGATGGTTCCATGTAAGGGACGCCTTTTCTTCTCCAATAGGAGAATCTACGCTTTATAAATACAGCTATTAAGGCAGTCAAAGTTAAAAGAATGCTGACCACATTGATTATGTTGCTACCTTCCAAGAAACCCATTTAGGTAACCTGAAACCAAAATACTTGTTTAAGCATGAGGGAAACAGATCGTTGCAGCAAGATCATTATAAAGTAAATTTTGCGAGATATTTTCGCACAATGAGAAACAACGGGAATCGAAAACTACCGTCTGTTCTCCCGATGACCTCTCATTCTCACCATT
Source organism: Prosopocoilus inquinatus (assembly GCA_036172665.1). Classification (NCBI taxonomy): domain Eukaryota; kingdom Metazoa; phylum Arthropoda; class Insecta; order Coleoptera; family Lucanidae; genus Prosopocoilus; species Prosopocoilus inquinatus. Next base: position 25,148,353 of record CM069871.1, read on the forward strand.
TTGACATTTTCAAATTTGACTCCGCATCTCCATAACCATTCTAGAACATTCTTGTGTGATCGATATTCCATGCTGCACACGTAAACAAAAATAATCCATTCTTATTTTAGAGGGAGACGAGAACTCCAATCCAATTCAAGTCAGAATACTTTCAGTACAGTTGTGCACACCTGAAATGTTTGGATCGTATCGGTGATTAAAGCTGAAGCCATAAGGTAAACCAATTCATCCAAAAAGTTTGTTTCTTTCAATGTTACCACTTAATTACTGCTTTTGCCAAATTTAAATTGGACACGCAGGGTAGCTGACTTTAAACACTAATTATCAGGGAAAAGAAAGCGGCCGACTTGTTCAGTAAGGAAATTTAGGATTCGGAGTGTATTATTCACGCCCATAATTTTGCCGATCGCGAACAATCGCACTGGAACCCTTACCCTCCCGCCCAATAACAATTAAATGCATCGAAGTTGCGCAAGGACTACATAGTACATTCCGCGTAAAAAGCGTTCAACATTAAGTGGACCGAATTCCTTTCCCTGCTAATTATCAGTTTTTCCTCACTGGATTGTTGAAATGTCGACAAACAAAAGAAAATAGAAAATTTTGTTGCAAATCGTTTTTGATTGCAGAGGATCCCTTCACCAATCTCTGTACAGCTGTTTCAGTAATGTTAGGTGAAAAAGTAATCATAGGATGTCGCTGTTTAAGCTATTCATTAAAAAAATACCGAAATAAAGATGTTTTACCGAAAAATCTCAAGCCGGTCGCTTCCATCTACGGTTTTAATTTATTGTAAGTAAAATTTGTTTAAGTTCCTTTAAAATTTACTTGTAATTTTGCTCTGTGCCTTGTTCCGTGAACATGACCTTAAAAGGAACAAATATTTATTATTATTTTAATTCTTTTTAATTTCTGATCTAAATATATTTCTAAACAATCAGTGTTCGGAAACGCTCACTCATGGACCACTCGCGAGTGCATATTGAAAAATATGCTCGAAAGAAAATGCTCGTGTTCGTGAGAATGAACGTTATCATTTCATGTACGCACATGAACGAATACATAAAACTCATTCCGTAAGAACCCATGACTCATGCGAGAGCGAACGGCAACCGAACACGACTTGCAAAGTGTTTATGTGCAGTGTGCAGACAAGCCGTTAAAAATCCTCGACAATTTCATACGGTGCCATTCGTTTCCCATTTTAAACCGATGATCAACACACAAATATCATTAATTTTTAATTTTATTACAAAAATAAGCATTTTTATAATATTAAATATGTAATAGGTTTGTGTCCCACACAATAAATAACCGCTTACATATTTTTGTGATAGAGAAATATTCGGAGAGAAATTGATTAATAAATTTAAAAAACGAACTAAAACTCCTTTATTGGACTTGATGTATCGGAATGAGCGCACGAGAGCGTCCACAAGCTGCTCATAAACCTGATCAAAAGCGAAAGAACGTATTGCTCATCTTCGCGTTTAACGTCTGTGAGTGAACTGTGAGTAGATTCATTGATTCATGTGCGCACATGAGTGAGCATTTCCGTACAATGTAAACAATTAAATTTCTCTATTTCTTTCTCCAAAAAATATAAAAATACTTACAATTTTTCTTTCTTTTTATTTTAAGAAAATCAAGGTAAATACAATACAACAATAATTTATGCAAAAAAATAACAATCAAAAATGATTGACAATTGGTAGGAAAAAATGTTCAACAGGACCACGACTGTACTTAATCAATAGTTATACTGACGACCACAATACTTTCCGACCGATTGCGATTGCCCTGTTTTGGACGTTACCAGGCAACTTCAAACTTTGTTACACATACATGTATGCAACCAAACATGTTGCACGCTTGAATGAAAAATAACGAGGTGTTTCCTAAATTATTGATATTTCTATCTTTAATATAATTTGTCCACGACAGAAAGAAAGAGTTAAAAAAAAAACGTTATCTCACCTAGTTATCTTCAGTATAGGACTGCAAGGGATCAAGCTCTTGTCAGTACTAGAACTTCGCGTGATCTGATCGGTAGTAGAGTTGAGAATTGGAGGTACAGTCACCTCCCAAAAATGCGTAACTCCCGGCGAAATATCAAAAGATAAAGTCCGCTTGCACTTGCTCAGAGCAAAAAAATTAAATAACCGGAGATGCGCATTTTAAACGTGTTCAAATAAGAGCCGAAATCGAGGACACCGCGTAGTCCGCAACCTTGACATGGCCCGCCAAATTAGATTAGATTTAATAACTGAAAAGCGAAACATATTTTATTGAGTATTTTGATACGTATAAATTTTCACTTTCCAGAAACTAATAATTGCGTTATCTAGTCTTTTATGTCTTTATTTTACGTTCAAAAGAATGTGAGCATGCGACTATATTTTTCTCGTCTCCTCCTTTCCAAAGATGTGTACGTTGAACTCTTATCAGTACATCACGGCAGAATCCTTCAATGGGGATTAATTAATACCAATCGTAATTTGGCAAATCATTTATCAGGTTCGCTGACCGATTCAAAGGGGAATTTTCCGGCGCAATTTTGACGTGTTCATCTAAAAATAATGAAACGCAATCGAACGCTTAAAGGACGTGGTGTCAACGACACCTGTGTTATTATCTTTCTATTTCCAAGGCCGATGTGATGCAATTATTGCTACCTGGTAGAGAACGCATCATTGTTAAACAAACGAATGTAATGGAAGTTTTGGTTTGCAAATTTTCAAAGTGCACAACACCTTTAAGTTTTCCATTAAATGTTTCTCGTCATCAGTGAATATTGTATAGAAGATAGACTTCTAAAAGCATTTTCGTATGTCTTTACAGTATCTTCATCTCGTAAAAACAAAAATTTTGCTTCTGCTTTTTCCAATTTGCGGTGCCCTTTTGCTTATTGTAATAACTCTAGAAGACAATAGGCATAGTACCCTACAACTTTTGCATTTAAATTTCTTTTCTGACTTTTAAAATAAAGTCTCTTGACAGAGTACAATACATAAAAAAACTGTATAAATTGAAGAGGAGAAGTAACAAAGGGGCTAAGTGCCAAAAATCTAAACCGAGCAATTGACAAATACGCCATCATTAAAAAAAAGATAATCGATAAACTATTATTATTAACAAATATTCTTCGCCCTAAGTGGAAGTATACTATTACACACACAACGTAGACAAATTCAAAATGTAATAATAACAAGAAAAGTAAAGAAACATATTCGTTTTGCCGAGGAATTGACTCAAAAGTTCTTCTGTTAAAAAGTTTCAGTCCGCTTTTTTCCTGGAAATTTATATCGGAGCAATTCGCCCGTTTCACACAATGCAGGTCATGACACGTAAAACCTTTTTGCGCCAAAATCTCATTTTTTGAAAAATTGGCACTTAGCCCTTTTGTTACTTCTACTCTTCTCTACTCCTCAATTGTTAATGGTGAACACTAAAATTACAATTCATCAAGAGCAATAAATTAAAACAGTTTTTATATTTTTAAGACATTCTCTCCTTATTTACCTAATGAAAAAATGATAATAAAATTATACTTATTTGCTAGCATGCCGATGATAAAAGATATAAACTAGTATGCATCGATTTCTTCACTAAAACTTGTAAAAGGTAGACAGTAATGATCAGGGAAAAGAATTCGGGCCACTTAGTATTGGACGCTTTTTATGCCGAATGTACTATTTAGTACTGTCACCTTTTCGCGGCTCTGATGCATCGAACTGTTTATTGAGTGGAAGAGGAAGTACGCAATGGGAGGGCGAGGCTGATACAGTCCGGGTACTAAATTTTCGTACCGTTCGCGGAACAAGTGGCCCGAATTCTTTTCCCTGGTAATGATCAAATTTTAAAATAAAGCAAGTAAAACGCAAACGTCCGCTTTGTCACACTTTTCTCTCTACACACTCACGACACAAGTAGTGCGAATATGAATACAAATCAAAATGATATACATACAGAATACTTTTCTCCAAACTCGTTAATTTAATAACTGGTTCTTACAATTAAGAAAAATCTGTTAAATAAGGTCATGCACAAAATGTTCACAAAGTCTTCTTTACTAAAAGGAGATTTAGGATTCTTTTTCATTTAGCGCAGTTTTTTTCTTTTACCCTGGAATTCTACATTTTCGCTTCTAGATCTGTAGTACTCTTTCTCACAATACCTGAATCGTGTTTTGCTTCTCTGATAACACAGGCCGGCAAAATTATATTTTTTTATCTGGGGTTTGAATTATTTCGGGTAAGTTAGTTCACTTTGTGTTTACACATCTCTGGGATACCATCAAAAAGTTTCTATCACGTAAGGATTTGAAACCACAAGACAAAATTATATATAGTGAATGTGAGCAAGTTTAAAGAATTTTAGCCTTTACTTTACCCTTCTTAATATTTGCAATTATATTGTTTATGAGTAATTTTTTGCTGCCAGTTTGCTTTCTGCAACAACAGACCGTTTTTTTTTTATTTTTCGTATAAGCAAGGCCCATAACACGCTTTAAATGCCAGCAGTAATCTGCCATCATATTCACATTCCAACGTTCTTGATATCGTTTTTCCATGTTTTCTGTATCTTAGTGGAACGTTGCTCTTCACTCACCACACCGAGATTTTCTGGGAAATAGTCCAAGTGAGAAAATAGAATAGATTATATACAAAATTTTAAAAAAATGTTTTTCAAAAACTGTGCGTGATGGAAAAAAATACTTACAGTTTTGTTAATAGTATGTGACCCTCTTCTTAAAACAACAATACAAATTCAAACCCCAGATTTATGCCGACCTGTGTAATCTTATAGCATTTTCGATTCACTTGCACTGATTACGCTCAGTGTATGTTCATTTTGCTTTAAGCTAATATAACATAGAAAAGTGTAACCAGTTTGGTAAATCAGGTTTTTGTTGAGGCTATATTTTTGACAAAACCTTGTCATTTACAGTCTTCACATAGACCTAAAACGATACATTAGGTGACGCCGCAAGAGCACTGGGCCATGTATCGACATGTGCATGAAACCGCGAGATCAATTGCGAGAGCGACAACTGAAAGAACATGATATAACATTAAAATATTTCTCGCAGTTGCGTGCAGGTTGAAAAAGCCCACGCTCTTACCTATTAATTCCTTACTGTGGCCGTAAGTAAACTGCAGACACGTGTTCTGTAGACATTCACAGGCTGGACAGTTTTTAATGATGGTAGAGATTTTGATCATTTATGAAGATAGAAAAATTTCCATGATTTAAAGGCATTTTTAATCCTTATTAAAAACGTTGTCAATTTCAAACCTACTAAAACAATATACGATTAAGATAACAGATTGTCATGTATCAGCACATTTTAATTTTTTTCTCGAAAACTATTTAACACATTAAAAATTTGTTCAAGTTGTTTCTGTTTAAAAATTCTATCTAACTCGTTAAATATTCTAATAATATAATATTCTAATTTAAAATTTCAACGTTGATCCCTGTTATCCTTACTTGAAAGATAATTATACCACTTCAATTGACTTCATATTCTTGAGAAAAGGGCTGGAACGAGTGATCTGAAACACCTGGTATTCAACTGAATTAACTTTAATGGTTGGTTTTTGTATAGTTACAATTACAGACACAGTTATTTCTAGAGCAATTAATCAACGATTAAAATTAATTAGAGATGAAAACTTAAATTATCAAAATGAGTAATTAATGCTAATGTAATAAATAATTTGTTGTAATAAACAATTCCTAACAGTGTAGATAAACATATAAATAATACTGTTGTCATTACGATAATTTGTCTTGTCTTTGCCACCATTATTCAAAAAAAATAAAACAATCAAATAAAACATTTTTTTCGCAACTAGCTCTAGAACACACTATTATTATTATTAACTATCTGTCACTTTTTGACACTGACAACAACAAAATATTGCACTGTTAAAACGAAATAAATAAACTTTCAGGCGGGAATTAATTAAAAATCTTGAGGGATATTAAATTTCGCGAGCATATACATATGCCTGGCTAGGTAGCGAAAGCGAACAGCGCTGTAGTCATACGAACATGTGGAGATCACAGTATTTTGAACTAAATTCCATTTAATCGTTGTGAATATAAAAACGGTTAGAAAAATTATTAAATATACGTGCTAGTAGCAAAAAATAAAAATAAAATATAAACCACGGGTACGAAGTTTTTTGTAGCCGAGCTTCATTACCTCCCTCTTCGCACCCTTGGTATATAATTATTAGTATCTATTTATTTTATGTAACAGTGGAGTTCTTAAACTTTTAACGTCCAAACAATGTATCAGCCCGTATGGAAACACTTCTAGCCCCCCCACCCCCCACAACTTAACATTAAATTTTCTTCCTTTGTAGGCTATAGAATGATCATCTTTTATTTTACAGAAAAATTCCGTTTAAAGTACTCTTGAAGATGAATCTGTCTCTGAAGCTTAACAATTTTTCATTCATTCAGTTTCGAGATATTTAAAAAAAAATCAGTGACGAAATACAATTCATACCAAACTATTAACACGGCCTTCATCAGCAAATATTAAAATAAATAACTGCAAAAGGCTTCTGTATCTTTTTCAAAAACGACTAGATTTATTAATTATCTGTCCAGTTTTACTATCATTGATCGAGGCTGTGCTGATGGTTTGGAATAAATTGAATTTAAATACAGAATCTTCTTTTAAATTTCTTGAAACTGAGCGAATGAAAAATTTTCAAACGCCATAGACAGATTCACCTTGAAGAACATGTAGAAAACCTAAATGGAACTTTGCTGTAAAATAATTAGGGAAGCCAATATTCGAGCACATTTAAATTAACATGGGATTTCCTATGTTGCGTTTCAAAATACAGCATCCTGTATATTTAATTATAGTAAATTCAATGTATTGCTGAAAAAAGAACTCTTCATATAACGTATTTCAATTTTTATGTTTTAAAAGAATTTTGCTTGAATTACGAAATTTTCAAGAAATCTAACTTGCCTGTCTGGATATTGATTGATTGCCTTTTCATTGTCGGATAAAACCATGTACATTTTGACTATCAGTCGCTAGCTGGCGCTATGAATGCCAAGAGCCAAAAGTTTATTTCGTCTCTTACAATTAGATATGTATTTCTAGTTTATTTTAAATTAAATTATACAATTCCTAAGAAATCAAATAAATTAATAAAAGATGTGTACACGTTTACATACTCTTTAAATTTATAATACAATATGATAACGCCCAAACAAATAATTTAGATATCAAGATATTACATTATTATACAGATAGCTTATCAGTAATATCTTTATTTATAGAAAAATCGATGTTATTAATTAAACCCTTGGATAAACAGGTTTAATTTCTCCTTGTCTTATAACGATGACAATAAATTGTTAATGTTAATTCGTATTACGCTGACATTGACAAAAAGTATCTTTTTCTACTCTTCTTATTTCCTTATAATATTTGTACTTATTTCTATACATTAGACAAATCCATCCAAATTCCACCAATGACGCCATTCAGTAAATTAGATGGATCCAGCTGGAGGGGTTGGATAGTTTTTGAATTAACTTTGAACCGGAAGTTCTTCAATAGTAGAGACAATCCAACCTTGGTCTGCATCAAACCAAATCTCATGCCTGTAAAAGAAGAATATCTGAATAAAACCGTTTAACATTCTCTAATTCTCTTTTGATAGACTAAAAATAAATGAAAAACTGAGATGCAAAACCGGTGGTAACAATGGCATTCTAAAGTACACCCAATTTATTACTCCTATATTTTATTAGTTTTGCTTACCCACGCAAATTCTGGGACCTTCTCCAAACGGTAGATAAGAATAGGGATGGCGCTTATCCTTGTTTTCGCTGGAGAATCGTTCCGGGTCGAACTGCAGGGGATTCGGGTAATATTCTGGGTCATGGTGTAAACCTTGGACAGGTATAATCAGCTGAGTCCCTTTATCGAGCGTGACGCCTGTATTCGGAATTTCGTATGTCTTGGTGCAGATTCGGTTTAGTACCGGAAGTGGAGGATATTTACGTAAAGTTTCTACGCAAAAAGAACCGATACGTTTCAAAGTCGAAAAAAGACACATAATGAGATTTTTTTTTAAATAACTAAGTTGATGTCTTCTAGGTATTGCCATGCATCTGTCTTTTTGATGTTACCATGTATCTCCTTGTTGTTTGACCAATTACACTTTTTTGGATGAAAACAAGGAAACCTCTAGTATGAATTGCAAAACGTCAAGAGAAATAAGTACATGGGCCAATACAGGAAAAACATCAACTGGTTACAAAAATTGCACTTAAATGTCCTCTTACCGCTAATAACCATATCTAGGTAATGCATCTCTGCCAGGGCTTCATACGTTAAAATTCCACCATGCTTTTCTAAAACGGATTTAATTTCTTGCCTGAGTTTGTCCTGAACGTCTTGATTACACGCGAGTTCATACAGAGCAAATCCCATTGTTGTTGAAGAAGTTTCAAACCCTGCGAAGAAAAAGACGAAAGCCTGCCCGGATATTTCCTCAATCGTCAAAGCTTTCACGTCTTTACTTGGTAAAGCGGTCGTCCCGTCTTCTTCATCCACACGTCCGCGGTTTTTAATTTGCAACAACAAATGCATGAAGTCATTTCTTCGGACATCATGCTTTTCACGATACAACACAGTTTCCCTTATAACTCGCATGAAGAACTCTGCAACGTCTTTGTGCATGACAGTAACTCTTAATTTCCGCATCAAATCCGGATAGAGGAAGGAAACGAACATTTTTACCTGTTGCCATCTATTCTGTTCGAAAATTCGTTTTCCGTACGCCCGGAAATCTACGTCCGGACTTTTCAAGCTATTACACTCGATGCCAAACGCTACATTTCCTATTATATCTGTGGTTAACCGCGCGAGTAGCTCTTTAATTTCAACAGCCTCGCGCCCGCAGGATTTCTCTAAAACTTGAACTAGTTCGTCGCAAGCGTTTACCACGTGAGGAAACATCATCTTCATTTTGCCGGAAGTAAAAGTAGGCGACAGTTTTGACCTGTACGTCTTCCATTTATTTCCTTCCATCGAGAAAAGATGCGCACCTAGAGGCTCGTCTTTTTCATTAGAGAAAACTCCTCTGTCAACGAAATGATTGAAGTCCCTCTGTAGAATGTGTTTTATAAGCTCTGGATCGGTGGGGATGTATTGAGGTATGTGCAGGAAATAACAGCCCACATGTTTTTCTCCTCTGGATTTAACACCGTCGTAAATTTCCTTGAATACTACACCAAATGGTTGTTTGCGAGCCAAGAGCTTCTGAGCGTTGCCACAAGGGAATGTGGGTTCAAGGTAGGGTATGCCCTTTCTCTTCCAGTAGGTGTACCTCCATTTTACAAATGTAAATGATACGATTACCAAAGAGAGTATAATTCCAATGAAATCAATAAAATTGTTTCCAGTAAGGAGAGTCATTTTTAACTGTTTTCTGAAAATAGAGTTATGTTCTAAAAATAAGCGAATGAATTTTAGTAAAGTGTAACCTACCTTCATATGCTTAAGTTATTTTTCATTTAACACTTCATTTTTAAGACCGTCACAGATGTTTATGTTTGTCTGAATTCAAAATGCTTAGTTTGTTCAATTTAAGATCGCTTATAAAGCTCGACATAATCTTATCTGATAGGAAAAAGTGCTGTAACAGACAGTCATTTCATGAATTGCGAACTCTTAACTCACACCAAATACTATTTTAGGTATTTGCTCTTATGTTTAGATTATGTGACTCCGCAGACATCAAGGTGTTTACGTGACTTTGCTAATAATGACAGTATATTTGGTCATGAAATTAGTATGTAACTGCGTGTAATCTCTTATCTGCTACTTTAAAATGTGATGCGTAATATTTATTAGGGCAGGCTTACCTAAATGTTCTAGTGCACTTAATATGCAAGTTTAGTTTTCAAGTTATAAGCTATGCAGATGGTGCCTATCTGTAATCATGCAAATTAGAAAGGACACTCAAAAGTAACAGCGTTTGGAGTTGACCCTGGCCTTTGTTTAGAAATTACGATTTAAGTTAAATATCAATAAACCTGCACAAAATTACGTATTGCATTATAATTATGAGTTTACTACAACAATAATAACAGACCTTAATTGTGTTTATATTTATTACTACTACTACTACTATTTATAACTGAAAATCAAAGATGGGGATGCTCTAATAGTGCTCCAGGATAGTCAACTGAAGATGTTGTAAAATCATGTTTTGTGATATACATGAAATGAAACTCCAGAAGGTTAATTCAAAGGTTTTTTGGTCTTATCTTCCCAACAATTCGTATTTTTCTTTGCTCAATTATTTTCAATATATTTGAAACATAATAAGGATGTATCACATAAGCAGAAGCAACAGAAAAATTGACTTTACTTAATTTTGTTAAGATATAAATTGAAAAAATTAAGTTAACGAAAATAGAGAAAATTTAGAGGTGAGCAGTTAGACAATATATGGAAAAGAAGAACAAATCAAGAGCAAAGAGAACTATTTAAGGAAATATGTATAAAGAAAATAATAAAAGCTCAAATAATGTATGGGTCACATAATGAGAATGTCGAATGGGGAGGACCGAAACAAATACCACAAATGCTGTTAGTGGAAAGTGGAAGAAAGAGAAGAGGAAGTCCAAGCTACAGGTGGAAAAATGAGTTTGAAGAGCACATAAGAAAACTGAACCTTAGGAATTGGGTATAGAAAGCAGAATATAAAAAAGAACAAGAAGTTAAACAAGTCATGGGCATTTTAAGCCCGTAAAGCTATTATATTATTTTTCATTTCTTAAATATAAACATTACACATCTATTTTAGTTACTAACAGACATTCAGCCCAATTCCAATTCATGTCGCTAAAAATTTACGTGTCGGTAAGTGACGTAACATCGTTAGGTTCCCTCACATGCTATTCTCATTGCCACAACAGCAATGAAAAGTTAGCGCGAGAAGTCGCCAGTGCAGTCGTTAAAACGTAGGTTTCTAGCGTCGCAAATGTTTAATTTTTATCAATTAGATCCAGGCCGATTCTGCTTTAATTGTATCGACGTTCTAATTACTACGGAGAAATTTTCTCAACGTTCATCCAGATGCCGGCTACCAACGTATTTATGAAATTTCTGGGGTCTTTCTTCACGGGTAATTCCGTCTTGGTGTTTATCTTAAATCTGTAATATTTCAAGAGCATTACGAGAGCAACTTTGAATTGCATTTGCCCAAAACGCATTCCTAAAATAACACACTTTCATTATATTGTTACCACTCGAGTTAAGAACTGATCTTAATTTATTACTTGTGATATTTGTAACTGAAGGTGTTTTAATTCTTACCAATACAAAGACGTGGACCTTCTCCGAATGGCAAAAATGTAAAAGGTTTTACGTTTTGTTTATTTTCATCTGCGAATCGTGATGGATCGAAAACTTCGGGATTTTCAAAATATTCCGGGTCGTAATGCAAACCCTCAGCAGGAATGAATACCCTCGTGCCTTTTCTGAGGATAACGTCTGTGTTCGGTATCCTGTAATCTTTCGTGCACATGCGAGGAAGAGCAGCTACAGTTGGGTACTTCCGCAAGGTTTCTGCAAGCAATTACTCTTAAGAACTAGTTTATCAAAAAGATATTACTAAACATACCGTTAATTACCATATCAATGTAATGCATATCCATCATCGCTTGGTATGTAAACTCACCCTGGTGGTTTTCTATGACATTATTGATTTCATCACGCAGTTTCTGTTGTATATCTTGATTCAAAGTTAATTCTAATAAACACAAAGCTATAGTGGTCGACGACGATTCGAAACCAGCAGCAAAAAAGAAGAATGCGTGAGCTGCAAGTTCCCCAATTCCAAACTTTGGGCCTTCAGTTTCGTTTTGCATCTGGATCAACAATTGCAAGAAATCATTCCTTTGAACGCCATTGGCCTGTCTAAAATTTATCGTGTTTCTTACTACTTCCATGAAAAAACGCGCTGAGTCTTCGGGTATAATTTTCGTTCCAAGAAACCGCATGAGATAGCGGCAAGCGAAACCGGCAAACCCCTTCGCCACTTCTTTTCCTGTCAAATCCAAAAATCTTTTCCCATACTTCCGGAATTCGCAATTAGGATCGCGCAAGCTGTTACACTCCAGACCAAAAGCGCAAGTTCCAATTATATCCGTTGTTAATCGCGCGAGTATGTCCTTCATTTCGACTTCTTGACCTGGAGGTTTGGAATCGAGGACGGTTTTCAGCTCACTTGATGCTTTAACCACAAGAGGGAACATCATCTTCATCTTTCCCGACGTGAAGGTTGGTGTAAGTTTCACTCTAACATTCTTCCATTTACTCCCTTCTAGGGAGAAAAGATGCGCGCTGAGTGGGTCACTCTTTTCATTAAAGTAAACACCGTGGTCGGTAAAGTGGTCAAAATCGTTCTGTAGAACCCGTTTTATTAACTCGGGGTGGATAGGCATATAGACAGGCATGTGGAAAAAGTACATGCCTGCATGTTTTGCTCCTTTCTGTTTCATTTCGGTGTAGATTTCCGTAGTTATTTCTCCGAGGCTTTTGGACTGTCTGACGCCATCGAAGAAATTGCCGAACGGAATTATTGGTTCACGATAGAATAAACCTTGTCTTTTCCAGTAGGTAAAGCTCCATTTCAAGTAGATAAGAACGATCAAGGCTACGATAATAAACGTAGCGAGAATGTAAAAGAGACTATCGCTGGTCAGTGACATTTTTGCCCAATTCTGTGCGAATAAAAAAAAGATTCATAAATAAAAAGCAACGTATGGTACACTATTAAAATACGTTGTGCTTTGTCGTCCAGTGTGAAAAGTAACACTGGTTTAGTACGAAAATTCTTACTTACTTACACGAAAATGCGTTAATTTTAACTCAAAGATTCGGTGAGGGCCGAAATTAACACCGACCACTGTTATCATTTACAACAGTGTAACGTTAAAACATAAACTAGTGATGTTATGAAACAAACGTTCAGTAGTACTTACCCCAAAGACGACTGTGAATACAATTTAAATAAAAGAGTCTTGTGTGTCGGTTGTTTTATATGTGTATGAGGATTCGCTCCCTTTATTTTGTTTTGACAAGATTAATCCAATTTGCATAGTCAGATCGTAAATTTCTGTCCAAATCATTGTGTTTACCACAAGTAAAAGATTTCATTTTGATATCTCCAGATATGTGTTATTGGTTAATATTCTGATATTTAGAAAACTCTAAGTCACTGTTCTCTTTTTTTCTATATACTTATGTGCATTTCATATTTTTAGTTACAACATGATTATTTCAATAATAATGTGTCAGCGTAAACGCATCATCGTTATTTTTCAGTTCGCAGACTTAATAACAATTTTTATCTTCTTCTTTTATATTCTCATATTCTTTTATATTTCCTTTATTTTAATTTTCTGAAACCGCACTATACTGTGACTGAAGAGCGATTACATTAAAGTTTGTAGTTATAAAAGTATAAGTCTATTAACATAAACGTAAGGTAAATAAGTAGTTAGGTAAATAAATAAGAGTATACCTTTTTTATTTCAAAATTTTCTTTGCTCTCTAAAATTTTTCAATCTCCTTGAACTTTGCTTTTTTCTCTTCCCCTTATACTGTTCTGTATTCTTTTGACTTGGGTGCATGATTCAAGCATACTCTCAATACTCTATACTTTTTGTTCAATGATATTTCAATTACTTAATTATTCTCTGAATGTTTTATTTTTTTTGTTTCTTTGTTTTCCCTTCTCATGTACTTTACCTTGCGTTTTCAAATTTTAGTGTAGATTTAATAATTATTGTATTGCTAGTACATATCTTTATCTTTTTTTTTGTATTGGTACGTATTTTTTAGCGAATTCGCTTTTACTAAATAGACTTTTCCGAGAATCTAAATTTATTTTTAAACTTATATTATTTCTCTTAATTTTAATTGTGTTTTAGTCAATTTATACTCTGTATTCTTTAAGTTCCTCACTAGAGTAATACAATTATTTTATGAATTTTGAATTTGTAGCATGAGAACAGAAATAACGATACTTTCATAATTTAGTTTCATTTTACTGTAAAACATTTTTTATCCAGTGGTAAGGGACCGGCCTTGCAATCGTAAGGTCGTGGGTTCGCATCCGCTCGAGATAATTCTCGGGGGTTGTTACTCACTTCAGGTACCCTTTAGTGCGGGGGAGAAAATTCGACACTACTTCCCCTTCAACGGCGAGGAGGTTTGGAAGTAACAAAGCCATGGAACACTTTACACACACAAAAATACATTCCCCTGCTCCTGAGGTCCTGACAAGTCTATGACTTAGGACCCCGTTGGGCAAACACCACAGATAAAAAAAAATCTGATTAAATCGTATGAGGTTTAATACACATATATTCTTTGTTTACGTGATTTTATGCTTCCAATTGCGTACGTGATTTTTAGTAACTCCTTTTTTTTAATGAGTTCGCTTTACTTTCAATATTTTATTTCCCTTGTGATATAACAATTGTTCAATGCTGATCATTTTTCATTTTAATAGATAATTAAAAATTTGACACCAGAACAGTAGATGGTATAAATTTATTTTGTTGACAGCAATAAGTCTAGGATTTATTTATGCACTCTTCCTTTTTTATTTGTGACTATTTTCATTCGCATATTTTGTATTCACCTATACAAAACACATCGTATTTTGGAACTTTCTCTTTTAAGGTTCTCTTTTTTGTTTAACTAACTCTTTCTTAAGTCGATCATCTTTTATTTTAATATCGAAAAGAATAACGTTATTTTTCGTTCAAATTGTAGAACGAATTTTCTTAGTCGTTCTCCTAATCTTAGGTTTATCAAATATTTGCTATTCAGAAATAGAGAGACTGGAACTTATAATAATAATAATAAATGGTTTATTTCCATTTTAGTATAGCGCACAAATCATACATGCATACAAAAATGTCAATGGATATCACAAGGTGGCATCTCAGATTACCCTGCTCTACCGTACCACCTTGAAGTACTTTAAAGTTGTTTTAAACAAACATTTTAAACATATAATCAACGAACATATAATCGATGCGGCTTACGCGAATAACGATTTATATACAATTAAAAAAAATCAAGAGAAAAAGAAATTGTACTGTAATGTCTCACACAACAGCACGAACCTTGTTTGGCTCTTCTCCAATAATATTTTTTTAAATTTCGATCTGAAGACTGTTATACTAATTTTTTTGATATAATCAGGTAACGAGTTGTAGGTCAAATAAATATTGAATGAGCTCCTTTCAAAGAGTACAGTTCAATGAAGAGGTTGTGAGATTTTTCCTCGATACCTGACGTTTAAATTATGAATATCAGTTCTACATTTTATTTTAGCAGTTACATACGGCGGACATTCAGCTTTTATAACTTTATAATAAAATACAGCAGTCTGAAGGTTTGCTCTGTTTTCCATGTTTAACCAACCTACATCTTTAAGTTTATATGTTATGTGTTGATATTTCCGAATTCCGTAGATAAAGCGTAAGCATGAATTTTGTACCAATTACTTACGTTTCTTATCATGACAATCCAAACAACTTCTAAAATTTTAATGTAAGCGTTAATAATAGTTACTTTTTTGAGATTATGGTCACCAAAGGCCATGAGAAAAATTTTAATTATTCAAAGAAGTAAAATTTCACTTCTATAAAAACTTTTTATGGTTTACATTAAAGATATCTACATTATCAAGTTTTTAGTAACAATAGACCAAAATAAGCAATTCAAGTTTCTGATATATTTTCTGTATTTATCCAAATTCCCCCGACCGCCGAATTTAACAGACTATCAGTATCCATTACCAAAAGAACTGGCGTTCTAGAGTTCAAATGAAACTTGTAATGCTTCAATAGAATTGCCAGGCCTACTTTTGTTTGCATCATTCCAAACCGTAAACCTAAAAACCAAAGTAAGATGTCCCGTATTCTTAAATTCACTTTCTTACGTACCAATGCAAACTCTTGGCCCTTCACCAAATGGGAAGAACGCGAAAGGATGCCTATTCCGTTTGTTTTCGTCTGTAAATCTTATCGGATCGAAAACTATTGGATTTGGATAGAGTTGCGGATCGTGTTGTATGGCCTGGCAAGGTAAGAAAATTCTAATGCCCTTCTGAATGACTAAGTCTGTCCCGGGTATTTTGTAATCCTTCGTACAAACGCGATTGATGACGGGTAGAGGGGGGTATTTCCTCAGTGTTTCTATAATCTTTGTTGAGTTATTCACACTGGAACTAGTTTTGAAAAAATAAATGGTGAAAAATTCAGTTTTTTTTAGTTCATAACCTTTGAAAATAGGAAAACATTCTTAAAAGACGATGGACGTTATGAACACTTATGTTGGTACAGGTGCAAATTCAGACAGTCAGTAAATTGAATCGGCTATTAATTTATCTGAGACCAATAAAAATTTGTTTTTGAAATAATTAAGTACCTGGTGACTCGACTTAGATAGTTACTTTAACATCCCTTAGAAAACGAATCATGGACAAGTTAAACCATTTCGATAGTTCATTTTACCGAATCATGACACAAGCAAATAGAATTTAAAATATTAGGAAACACACACCATTGATTACGCTTTCCATATAATTCATTTCCAGCATTGCTTCATATGTAAACTGTCCTTCGTGTTTAGCCAGAACAGTATTAATTTCGTTACGCATTTTGTCCTGTATGTTTTGATTCTGGGTAATCTCGTATAAACAAAACGACATCGTCGTGGAGGACGTTTCAAATCCAGCTATGAAGAAGACGAACGCCTGAGCTGCTAACTCACCCATGGTGAGTTTCGATGAGGACGTAATTTCATTCCCAATTTTTTCGCTGTTCTTCATTTGAATCAAGAGCTGCATGAAGTCGTTCCTTTTAATGTTGTTCTCTTCTCTATACATGACAGTATCATGGACGACTCCCATAAAGAAATCCGATATACTTTTCGGTATCAACCTCATTTGAATATGTCTCATCGTATTGGGGAACAGTAAACACATGAACTGTACTAATCTTGCCCAACCGACATTTTTAAAGAATTTTTTCCCGTACACTCTGAATTCGGCGTCAGGATCACGAAGGCTATTGCAGTCTAACCCAAACGCACACGTTCCTATAATATCGGTTGTAAGACGCGCCAGGAGATCTTTAAATTCGACAGGCTCGTTCGCAGAATATCCGTCCAAAACAGGAATTATTTCCTCTGATGTTTTTACAACTAGCGGAAACATCATCTTCATTTTTCCAGACGTAAACGTCGGCGTAAGTTTCGTACGTAAGTTTCTCCACTTCGTACCTTCCAAGGAAAACAAGTGGGCACTTAGTGGATCTGCCTTCTCTTGGTGGTAAACTCCACGATCCACGAAGAAGTTAAAATCGTTTTGCATGATGTGCTTGATTAAATCAAGATCTATTGGTATAAGCACGGGCAAGTGGAAAAAGTACAAACCCACTTGTTTCGAGCCTTTCGCTTTCATTTGGTTGTAGAACTGCTCAGTCTCCTCTCCGACAGTTATTTTGTGTGTGCATGTTTCACAGAAGTTCCCGAAAGGAAAACTGGGTTCCAAAGTATCTACACCAATTCTAGACCAATAAGAATATCTCCATTTTACGAAGGTAATTAAAAGGGCGATAGCAGTGATGATGAGAGCAAGGACATCTGTCAATAAGTTATTGAAAATAATCATGCTGTCTAGATTTTCTGCAAAAAAAGAAATAAATATACATAAAATATAGAAATAAGTCGAAAATGAATCTAACGATAAAACTATGATCTACTTCATAACAGAACAATTTTTATTAGATAAGAATGAAGCCTTACAGAAAACATGAGTAAGCAAATAATAACATGTCAAACAAAAGTCTGGTGTTATTTTCGATTAATTGCTCAGGACCGGATAGAACAACAAAAAACCACTAATATATTACGTTTCTTAATGCTAAGAAAAATTTTTAGGAGCGAATTTCAGGATCACTTTTGGAAAGATTTCTTCAAGTTAAGAGTCCCTATATGGTTTATATCTATTTTAGTTGAAGACGTATTTTGCTAAATACCCGATTCAAAAAGTATGAAGTGTTTACATTGCAGTTTATTTTAAAGGTTTTTTTAAAGGAAGTTTAACAATATCAAATTGTTCACTCAATGTGTTTCTGAAATAATAGATATTTCAGGACAAGTCGACGTTATATACACAGATATTAGCAAACCGTTTTACTGAAAAAACTTGATGCAATTGGTTTCAGCTATTCCCTGCTGCTACTATTTAAGAAGTACTTATTGGACAGACATCAGTTCGTAGAAGTAAGTAGTTGTAGATCACGCTTAATGAGAGTTACATCTGGAGCACCGCAAGGGTCAGATCTTGGTCCTTTACTTTTCCTAATATTTATTAATGATTTATCTAAATGCATAGAAAGTAACAATTTTCTATTTTCAGACGATTTAAAAATCTATAATAGAATTGATACAGAGAAAGATTGCTTAGACTTACAATTTGCGTTAGAATTGGTCAAAATTTGGTGTACTAAGAATAATTTGAAACTGAATGTAAATAAATGTAAATCGTTAACCTTCCACAGAAAAGTTAATCCCATTATATAGCATTATAAACTTGATAATACAGTTTTGCTACGAGTTGGTCATACAAAAGACCTGGGAGTCATATTTGATTCTGCTTTCAACTTCTCTAATCACATCGATAACATGGTACAGTCTGCGTTAAAAACGTTGAGTTTCATCATCAGAAATAGTAGAGATTTTGTTAACGTGCAAACTATGATTAATTTATACTATGTATTTGTAAGGCCTAAATTAGAATATGGAGCTTCAATATGGTATCCTATTTATAATTATTACATCGATAACCAATTACTGTTAGACAGATTCAACTGTAGATCGTTATACACTCGCCGTATAGTTATGTCTATCTTTTCTGTTTAATTTAATTAATAATCGCATTCATTGTCCTTCCTTAGTGCAAAAATTAAATTTTCTTGTTCCTAAATGTGAATCTCGTTATGATAGAACTTTTTACTTAACTCATTACCGTACGAATATTATAAAAAAATCCCCTATGTAATGTGCAATAATTTTAATGCCATATGCAGAGACTGTGATTTTTCACAATATGTATTTAAGAGATATTTTGCAATTAATACTACAGTTTCTTGGTACAAATTCTGTTTTTTCTTACAAAATATTTCTGTAGTTTATTGTTATACAAAGTAATGTAGATATACAGATACGCGAAACTTAATTTTTATATTTAGTATTAGTGTTAATTACTCCGTACCTTTTGTCGGATTATAATTATATTGTGTTGTTTATTATTTACAATTACTACTGATTTGTTTGTCCTGTCTGGTATATTATGTACTGTTGGACAATAAAATATATTATTATTAATATTAATAATATGTAAAAACTAAAACTAAGTACTGTTTTAAAAGCAGATAACTACATCAGTTTCAGTCAAAAATAATGATGCTACTGATCAATACAAGTGTTTA
The DNA here is from genome assembly GCA_036172665.1 of Prosopocoilus inquinatus. Classification (NCBI taxonomy): domain Eukaryota; kingdom Metazoa; phylum Arthropoda; class Insecta; order Coleoptera; family Lucanidae; genus Prosopocoilus; species Prosopocoilus inquinatus. The sequence continues at coordinate 25,167,931 of CM069871.1, forward strand.
GGTATAATACTTTCACAAAAATTGATACTAAGTCAAAAGGTGCGATAGACAGAGAAAACAGTAATTCTCAAAATGAAGAATTAATGATAAGTAAATTAAAAAATTAGGTTTGTACTTACTACTGTTCAGTGAATTCTGTTACACAATTACGATATATTCTTCGGCCAGTTTTAAAATTTCTGCCTTTAAGTTATTCAAGTTTAATGAGTACTCCTCGTGTCACCCAGACAATTAAACTGTCTAATGGGGAAATATTTTACTTTGGAATTAAAAAAAAAAAACTAAGAGAAAAAATAACGATTGGCTTTAAAAATATTACAGAAAATATTTTCCTTGAAATAAATATTGACGGAATTCCACTCTTTAAGAGCAGTAGTATGGATATGTATGATTCTTGGGTTATGTAAATATTTCATTGATGATAGCAATAGCAAGTTTTTGTGGAACTGGTAAACCAGAACCATACCTGCATAACTTTATTGAAGAGGTAAAATTGTTAATGTTAAAAGGATTAGCTTTTATTTGTGATGCACCTGCTCAAGCACATTTAAAACAAACTGTAGGACATACGAGTAAATTTGGATGTGAAAAATGCCACATTGTTGGAACTTGGAAAAAACATCGAATAAATTTCTCACAAAAAGAAATTACTAAGTTTCCTCTTAAATTAGATTCAGATTTTTTATCTGATACTTCTTCAAACTATATTAAAAGTAGGTGACCTTTATTAGATATCAATTTTAAATTAGTCTCTCAGTTTCCACTCGATCCAATGCATTTAGTGTACTTGGGTGTAGCAAGACGGTTGTTAATGAATTATTTAATTGAGGGATTTGCACCACACAAATTGTCCAGAAAGATAATTAATGATATGAATAAAAAAATAAATGACATTTAGCCGTGCATGTCATCTGATTTTCTAGCTTACGTTTAATGATATTAAAAGGTGAAAAGCTACTGAATTTCGAATGTTTCTTCTCTATACTAGCCCAGTATTACTTCACAATGCATTAAATTTTAACAAGTACAACTAGTTCTTACTACTTCACATAGCTATTTTTATTTTATCTAACAATAATTTAATTAAGAAGTTTATGAAAGTAGCTGAAAAGTATCTGGGTAATACAGAAATTTAACGTTTAGTTACATGTAAAACTGTAACCTTCTTTACTGGGTTATACCTGACGTTGAAATATCGTGGATCGAGACGTTTAAAAAAACTTGATTCGCGCGACATTTTTTCGTTGGTAAAACTTGACAATAACACCTGAATTGAACGTTCGGTTACATGTTATTCTACAACATTTTTCCCCGTATATGTGTTTACTGGGGTAAGTATGTACCAGAATCTGAACTAGAAACTCGAGCTGTCATATAATTTTTTATTCTATCAATTGTTTAAGTAATATATAATTTCTTACCTTCATTCGGCTCAGAATATATCGAGTCCTCCATTGTTTTATTGCACAGTGATCACTGCTCATTTCATTTTTATGCCCTTGCCAAATTAACTTAATTGTGACGTCAGCGCTCTTTATGTATGTTAAACTAATACATCAAAATCGTCAAGTTGTCAAAATAATTGAGCAATCCTAGGTTAAAGCAGAAAAATATTATCATTTGCTGAAATAAACGATCATTTCGGCAACAGATCTTCAAAATCTAATCATATCGAAGATTCATCATTTCGCTGTTATTTAAATGACTGTTTACAATTTAAAGCATACGGATCATGTACATTTGCAGAATTCCCGGAATTGCTGGAAATTAATTCCAGGTTAGTTATTTTTCTAGGTCGATTTTCAATAGGCTGCTCCTAGAAGTGAACGTCGACCTTTTCACTCAATTAATTATTAATATTTTTAGAACCTTCGAAGGAATCTCGGGTTAGTTTTTTAGCAATACACGATGTTCTCACAAATTCATTATCCCTAACCGATTTATTTTGAAAATTGTGCCAAATAGCCTCATAATTGAGTAGACTTGTCAATGCGTTCGACGTTAAGAACAGGCACTCTGTATAAAAAAAATAATTATTGTTAGTTGCAAATTGTAACCCTTCATTTACAAATACTTAACCCTCTTTTTCACTAAAATTAACTACAACCACCTGTAAATCTGACTTCGTCTCTTCAAGAAATTTAAAAAAGAATACCGGCTTAACGAAACAGTGTGGTATATAGAGAGGTTTGGTTAAATAAATAGTCAGGAAACTGTGGTGAAGCCATGTCAATGGAATTTAGAACCACGCCGTATTTACTTGTTTTTAATATTTACTAAGTAATTTTTTATTTTATGAAAAAGTGGGTTATGTTAGACCGCCTGTCAAATTGTCAATTTCAACGATACGATAATCAACCTTAAGCCAAAATATGTTGGAATATCGTATTTACTTATTTTTAGAATTTATCAAGCTATTTTTAATTTTATACTTTATAATTTATTTTATTACTATCCTTATTTATCAATTTTATCTTAAAAATTATTTATTTCAATTCTGTTTAGGAGACTTAACATTGATTTAATTTTATTTCTTTAATACTTTGTAACAGATTTTCAAACGAAAGGTCAGCTACCGCCAAACAAGAAGAAACAGGCAAAAATCACTTTTAATAACGACATAATAAACTCAAAATTGTATGTGAGTAAACAAACCAGTAAACGCAATATTATTTTTTTTATAACTTTATAAAACTTCTTGTGAAGGTATTTTTTTCACGTCCATCCAAATTCCATCCAGGACCATAGTCACAAAATTCCTCGGATCTAGTTTTAATGGCAATTGCGTCTGTGCATTCAACTTGAATTCATAATACTTCAGCAAAACGGTGAGAGCGACCTTGATCTGCATTAGCGCAAAACGGGATCCTAAAAATTTGAATTTTTTCAGCAGAGAACGTTTAATATCTAGTAATCTTACCAATACATATACGCGGTCCATCCCCAAACGGCAAGAATGTAAATTGGCGCCTATTTTGCTTATTATCGTCGGAAAATCGGGCCGGATTGAAAACTTCTGGTTCCTCAAAATATTCTGGATCATGCTGAAGACCTTCAGCAGATATGAAGACCCTCGTGCCTTTTTCAAGGACGACGTCCGTGTCTGGTATTTTGTAGTCCTTCGTGCATACGCGGATTATAGTTGGAAGCGGTGGATATTTTCGCAAGGTCTCTACAACGTATTACAAAGATAAAAGCACTATTTTCCAAGATAACAAGGTATACTTACCATTAATTACCATGTCCATGTAATGCATTGCCATCATCGCTTCATAGGTAAACTCACCCCCATGCTTCTTTAAGACATCATTGATTTCATCACGCAGCTTTTGTTGTATGTCTAAATTCTGAGCCAGTTCCACTAAACAAAAAGCCATAGTAGTTGAAGAAGTTTCAAACCCCGCAATGAAGAACACAAATGCATTGGCGGCTAGTTCTTCAAATGTGAATTTCGAGTTAGAATCGTCATTCTTCATCTGAATCAACAGCTGGATGAAATCATTTCGCTCAATTCCGTTGGTTTCTCTGAAATTTATCGTGTCCTTTACTACGCCTAGGAAAAAATTCGAGACACTTTCAGGAAAGAGTTTCGCCCCAAAAAACCGTGCCATGTCCGGGAAAAGGAAGGTAAAAAAGCCCACAGCAACTTCCTTTCCGGTCATATCGAAGAGTCTTTTGCTATGCATTCGGAATTCGCTGTCCGCCTTATGGAGGCAGTTGCAATCCAAACCAAAAACGCAAGTCCCGATGATATCAGTTGTTAAACGTGCGAGAATGTCTTTAATTTCGACAGCTTCATTTGCAGGAGATGTGTCTAGGACGGCTTTGAGTTCATTAGACGTTTTGACTACAAGAGGAAACATCATCTTCATCTTTCCGGATGTAAAGGTCGGGCTGAGTTTCGCTCTTAAGTTCCTCCATTTGTCCCCTTCCAATGAGAAGAGATGCGCGGTGAGGGGATCGTCCTTTTCATTGAAGTAAACCCCATGATCGGTGAAGTGGTCAAAATCTTTTTGCAATACCTGCTTAATTATTTCCGGATCGATTGGTATATAAATGGGAATGTGGAAAAAGTAGACGCCCGCGTGTTTCACATTTTTTGATTTAATGTCGAAGTAAAGGTCTGCAGTCATCTGACCGAAGGATTTGTTCAACTTGACGCTGCTGACGAAATTACCTAACGGTATCGTCGGTTTCGGACTAAATAAACCGATTCTTTTCCAATAAGAATATTTCCATTTGAAGTAGGTGATTATGATTACCAACAATGTAATCGCAGCAACGGTAGTGTCGCCAAGGACGCTGTTAGTGAAGAACATTTCATCTGAAATTATAAGTTCCCAATTAATCAGTAAAGGGCGAATGAGATAAATAGGGTCACTCGGTACCAAACATATTTCGCGCCGTTATTTCATCCGTTGTCTAATAATAGTAATAATTAACAAGATAAAAGGATTGTTTGACAGCGCATGCGCAGATAGATAAGTAAATACATACTTACAAGAACGATTTCGTGCCTACACTATTTCTGTTATACGTACATACATTAATGAGTCGAAATTCGCAATCTTTCTAAAATATTTGTAGTGACAATTTATTATCGATACCGTATTAATTAAATAAAATATTTAATGTATGAAACACGAAAAATTTAGGCGTATCATACAACTTGTGTATACGCGAAGGAGAACTAGGTTGTTGAATCTGGGCATCACATCGCGTTGCCTATCGTAATTTTCAGTTAGGTAGGCAGGGTCGGATCCAAAACTTTTACATCAACTTTAAACCATTTTCATTCAAAATATTTTTAAAAATTAGTAAATTAACTTGAATGTGAATTTACGGTAAAGTATAAATTATAGTCCGTGACGATTATAAACTAAACAAATTGAAACACGATGGATTCGAAGCAAAGTTTAATTCCATTAAAAGCGGATTGAGAGTGATTCCTGGTTAATTATAATCAAACCAGAAACGTACAAATCAGGTAATTTTTACTTGTAAGTAAATTGTACCTCGTTCATTCTGGCTGTTTATTTTGTTCATGTCTGATTAATTTACCTGTGCTTTCTATCCCGCGATGTAATACTGAGAAGGTACAGTTTTGTACATTTTACTACACTAGTTTCAAGTTGGGTTACATATTACCACATAATTGTTTATAGGGATTAACAATTCTTCTTAATTAACAACGCATATTATATAACATGAAATTTTAAATTCAGTGTCTAAAACCTTTTATCTTTGTTATAACAATTAACTACAGGGGTTCTTTGCAATTTCTATAAATGAATGCTCGGTTTACATTTGAAATCAAATTCTCGCTAAATTAAAATCATTTATTTTTCAAACTTTAAATTCAAATTTTCCAATAATTAATGAATGTTTTGTTTTTATTTAAATTGTTTATGACAAACTAATTTCTGCAATGGGTTTTTGTTTGATATTGGCAGCAATGAATCGCAAACTTAACGCACATACAGGTTATTTACATAAGTAATTAAAATATTTTAAGAAATTATATTAATCTGTTCAATTTTCTTACGGTTTTGTTTCACTTTAGCACTAGTCAATATTAGTTATTTTCACTCGTGCATCAAGTTTGTTCACGTTTACTTACGATGATTGTCGAAACGGTCGTTATTATGTTTTTCGTCGAATGACCCTGAAATGGTATTTTCTCTATTTATAGGCGTATAAAAAAATGACTCCTACCCCTTAAATTGCTGGTCAAAGATTTTTTTACAATTTCGCGGATTCGTTTCATTCACAAAAACCAAATTTCTTAATTTTAAACATTTAAAACTGTTCCTAATGAAATTCTTATTGCAAATATCAAACAAAAAATTCCGTACATGAATTGGTTCTGTTGTAATTGAATGAATAAATTGGTTCTGTTGTAATTGGCCTTGCATTTGCTTGTTGACTTTCTTGGCTGATAATGACCATTTCAGCTCACGATGTGTTCATCTCTGGATTTGACTTTGGAGTTACGTAGGGTTCTGCGCATCGTAGTGGCTCCAAGGCAGACTTTTGCTTCGGTCATTTGTGGTTCAGTATGTTTTATTAATCCCCATATCATATTGTACTTGTAACAAAATTTGCGTTGAAGTATTATTATCGAGTTGAAATAATAAATAATAATTTTGTCGCGGTCTCTACAATAATAGCTCCATAAAAAAAAAACAAGAAAATTGTGTTTTCGGTATTTTGGAAATACTTCAAAAAACAAGAAATGGAACATTTTTCAAAATGGATTTTCGTTCAGCACTAAAAAAAAGTTTGTCCCAATTTAATTATATCCGTGTCTGTTCTTACCGTTTTCGAGATTCTTGAATTTCTAACAGTCTATGCAACTAATTTTTTGGTTATGTTCCTAATAGATCATTTTCACGTTTCTTACAAATTTTGTAGTACCTTTCTTCAATCGACATTATATTTCTTTTTAATTCTTATTTCAACTTTTCTAGTATTTGTCGTTAGCCTTTTTCGTAACGTAATATATATTTATGAGATAAAGTATACGTTAAATTTATTCTGATTAAATGTAAATATTATGCATTTATTTTTTCTAATTACTAACATTATGCTTCAATTATATCGACGTTATAATTACTACGGAGAAATTTTCTCAACGTTCATCCAGATACCCGCCACCAGTGTATTTATGAAATTTCTGGGATCCTTTTTCACCGGTAGTTCAGTCTTGGTGTTTATCTTAAATCTGTAATGTTTCAACAGAATTACGAGTGCAACTTTGGTTTGCATTTGCCCAAAACGCATTCCTAAAAAAAATTACTTTGACTACTTCTGCACTAGTCAAAACGACACAATAAAAGGTCTGTTTGTTATTCTGCACTAGTGCACACTTAGAGTATCTTCATCTCATATTAATTTATGAGGTTAGAACAAGACACAAACACTTTAATGTACACCAGTGCAGTTTTTTTAATTCTTACCAATACAAAGTCGTGGACCTTCTCCGAATGGCAAATATGTAAAAGGTTTTATGTTTTGTTTGTTTTCATCCGCGAATCGTGATGGATCGAAAACTTCGGGATTTTCAAAATATTCCGGGTCATAATGCAAACCCTGAGCAGGAATAAATATCCTCGTGCCTTTTCTGAGGACGACGTCTGTATTTGGTATCCTGTAATCTTTCGTGCACATGCGAGGAAGAACACCCACAGTTGGATACTTCCGCAAGGTTTCTGCAAATGACTGTTCTTAAAATCCGTCTTTTGATAAGGTATTAATAAACGTACCGTTAATTACCATATCAATGTAACGCATATCCATCATCGCTTCGTATGTAAATTCACCCTGGTGTTTTCCTATGACATTATTGATTTCATCACGCAGTTTCTGTTGTATATCTTGATTCAAAGATAATTCTAATAAACACAAAGCCATAGTGGTCGATGACGCTTCGAAACCAGCAGCATAAAAAAAGAAAGCGTGAGCTGCAAGTTCTTCAATTTCAAACTTTGGACCTTCAGTTTCGTTTTGCATCTGGATCAACAATTGCAAGAAATCGTTCCTTTGAACGCCGTTGGCCTGTCTAAAATTGATAGTTTTTCTTACTACGTTCATGAAGAAACTCGCTACGTCTTCGGGTACTATTCTTGTTCCAAGAAATCGCATGATATCGGGGCAAGCGAAACTGGCAAACCCCTTCGCCACTTCCTTTCCCGTCAAATCCAAAAATCTTTTCCCATACTTCCGGAATTCGCAATTAGGATCGCGCAAGCTGTTACACTCCAGACCAAAAGCGCAAGTTCCAATTATATCCGTTGTTAATCGCGCGAGGATGTCCTTCATTTCGACTTCTTGACCTGGAGGTTTGGAATCGAGGACGGTTTTCAGCTCACTTGATGCTTTAACCACAAGAGGGAACATCATCTTCATCTTTCCCGACGTGAAAGTTGGTGTAAGCTTTACTCTAACATTCTTCCATTTATTCCCTTCTAAAGAGAAGAGATGCGCGCTGAGTGGGTCACCCTTTTCATTAAAGTAAACACCATGATCGGTAAAGTGGTCAAAATCGTTCTGTAGAACTCGTTTGATTAACCCGGGATCCATAGGCATATAGACTGGCATGTGAAAAAAGTACATGCCTGCATGTTTTGCTCCTTTCTGTTTCATTTCGGCGTAGATTTCCGTAGTTATTTCTCCGAGGCTTTTGGACTGTCTGACGCCATCGAAGAAATTGCCGAACGGAATTATTGGTTCACGATAGAATAAACCTTGTCTTTTCCAGTAGGTAAAGCTCCATTTCAAGTAGCTAAAAAGAATCAACGCTGCGGTAATAAACGTAGCGAGAATGTAAAAGAGACTATCGTTGGTCAGTGACATTTTTGCCCAAATCTGCATGAATAAAAAAAGATTCATAATTAAAAAAAAATACTACAATCCACTGTTGAAAAATGGTGTGATTTGTGGTTAAGTGTATAAATTGCAACGGGTTTAGTGTATTGAAAATTCTTACATTCTCACACGAAAATGTGTTAATTTTAACACCAAAATTCTACGATACCACCAAATAACATCGGCCGGTGTTATTATTTTCAACAGTGTAATGTTAAAACATAAGCTAGTGATATTATGAAACAAATGTTCAGTGGTACTTACGCCAAATATGATTGTGAATACAATTTAAATAAACAAGTTTTGTATGTCGGTTGTTTTATATATGTATGAGGATTCGCCCCCTTTATTTTGTGTTGATAAGATTGATTGAATTTTCTGCATAGTCAGACCGTAAATTTCTATCAAACTCATCGTGTTTACCACAAGTAAAAGATTTAATTTTAATATCTCCAGATATAATTTTTTAACTAGCCGTGGTATTGGTTAATATTCTGATATTTAGAAAGCTCTAAGTCACTGTTCGCTTTTTTTACATGTATTTATGAGCATTTCATATTTTTCAGTTACAAAAACACGATTATTTCAACAATAACGCGTCAGCGTAAACACAGCATCGTTATCTATCAGTGCGCAGATGTCATACAAATAAATTTTATCTTCTCCTTTTATACTACACTTCTTTCATTTTATTTTATTTTTCTGAAACCGTGATATACTGTGGTTAAAAAGCGATTACTTTATAGCGCGTAGTTATAAAAAATATAAGTCGTATTAAGATAAAATGTAAGGTAAATATGAAGTTATGTAAGTAAGTAAGCTTACGTTTTCTTATTTCAAAATTTTCTTTACTGTTTCTAATCTTCCAATCTCATCGATCTTAACTTAATAACTCAATGATTCTCTGAATCACTTAATTTTTTGCCTCTATGTCTTTCCTCCTCATTTAGTTTATCTCTTTATCTTCCGTTTGTGTTTAATATTTAAACTTTAGTATCGATTTAACAATTTTTGTATTAATTGGAATTAGTACATATCTTTATCTTTTTTTTGTATTGTACATATTTTTTTAACATATTCGATTTTACTAAATATAATGTTACTATTCCCTATTTTAACTCTTTGCAAATATCTCACTGTATTCTTGAACTTATATTAATTCTCTTAATTGGAATTGTGTTTTAGTTAATTTAAATTATTTTGTCTTCTAATTTATTTTCTTTAAGTTCCTCACTGGAGTAATGCAGTATGAGATAGATTTTGCAATCAAAACAGAAACGGAATCTTGTATAGGTTTAATATACCTGTATTTTTGGTTTACGTGTTTTTAAACTTCCAATTATATGTACACTCATGGACTTTAAAGACGCCCAGGTCTTTACAACCCCTGTCCACTACTTTACCGGTCGACTATATTAATCCGACCGACCTAAAATTATTTACGACGGGTACTCTTGCAGTCTTTCCAATAATTATCTACACGTGTTTGTATGTATTCATGCTGATACTGCTTTATACGCCGTGTCCGCAGATCGGGTTTACTATAGGAAAAACGTTTTATTTTTCATTTTTCTGCTTGCCCTAAAACGTAATAAATATTACGAAAATAATAAAACCCCACTACTAACTGAAAAAGTTAGGACATTTATCTTTTTACTTTGTCAATCATGTCAGCTAGGAATTGGCGGTATTATGAATTTGATACCTTACCACGTTTTCATTCACAATATCTTTGTTTTATGACAAACCTGGGCATAAAATACGAGAAGAGCCAGCTTGTAGTATCCCCCACCCATCGACGGTAACAATGAATCCATTAACAAACAAGTGCGATCACATAGAAGTTACAGGAAAGGTCTCAGTGTGATTGGTTGCTGAGATAAGCGCGCAACTAATATCGCGAAAAAAGGGGATATACCCCGTCTTGTTCCCCTACCATGTCTGTTTTATGAAAATGTTTGCAGGTTCTTAAAATTTTAAAATTGAAGTTAAAAGACGAAAACCTGTTTTGAAGAGAGTTTATTTTAAATTATTTTATTCTACGTAACTATTACCCCTTTTACATTTACAGTAATTGAAGAGTAACTTCTAACTGGTCTAAGTGCCAATTTTGTGTTAAATTGTTCTTTTTTTTTGTTAAAACTGCTCCAAATTTTGTTTTTAGTTTTTGGAATTGACTCTATTTACACTTGCACCATTAAAAAGTTAGGTACACTCTTTAATTAAATTGATATTACTTTACTGAAACAGTTTACGTTTACGTATTTACTAACGGAATTTTTGAGTATTGCCATATTTTGTGACAGTGTAAATGATTTTATTTTATTGTTGTTAATGGAGATTAATATTTTCTATGGCGGTTTTGGAATTTTTAGGACAACCAGTTTTTTTTAATAAAGAATGATTTTTTTCGAAAAGTGAAAAATTAAAACGTTTTTCCTGTAGTGAACTCGATCCGTGGATATGGTGTATATTGGATTCTATACAGTGTGGTGATAAAGTAACGCAGCAAGCGAAAAAATACCCTTAGGGTTGACTTTTTATTTTTGGCCGGTATAACCGTTTTTCCCACTGTACGCCGATAGGAGACTGATTACCTGTTCTCTGAACCAGAATTGCGAATTGTTACCTGCCAGGTGTTTTACAATCCCTATAAAGTATTGGGCATTGTTTAAATTATCCTATATTGTTCTCACTACAACAAAATTAGAACATTTTGTGTAAACACTTTCGGAGAAGAATTAAAATCGTAAGGGTGCCTAATACTTTTGGCCCAGGCTGTAATTGTGGGAATGGGAATTTATTATTTTCGTAATATTTATTACGTTTTAAGGCAAGCAGAAAAATGAAAAATAAAACATTTTTCCTATAGTAAACCCGATCTGCGGACACGGCGTATAAAGCAGTATCAGCATGAATACATACAAACACGTGTAGATAATTATTGGAAAGGCTGCAAGAGTAACCGTCGTAAATAATTGTAGATCGGTCGGATTAATATAGTCGACCGGTAAAGTAGTGGACAGGGGTTGTAAAGACCTGGGCGTCTTTAAAGTCCATGAGTGTACATATATGCGAATTTTGGTATCTCCTTTGTCTCTGCTAAGTCTTCTATATTCCTTGTGTTTTACGATATCTACTACTAGAAGGAAGACCTCCTATTCAATGTCTCAAGGTTAGCGATTTCTTAATAATTATTTCTTTTGTATTTGTATCTATTCGTTTTAATGAGTTCGCTTTTGTTTGTAATATTTTATTTAAACATCGTTCAATGATCATAAAAAATATAAAAACGCTTCATTTTTTTAGCTTTCTCTTGTTACGATTTCTTTTTGCTTGACTCACTTTTTCTTAAGTCGATCATCTTTATATTGAAAATTTAATATAAAAAGGGATAATGTTATTTTTCGTTCAAATTATAAAACGAATCGTTCTCCTAATATTAGATTGATTGATTCCTTAATTGATCAGTCGTGATGATACTTCGCGTATAATATATAATCTAGTACCTACGGAATTAGTTATTTTTTGATATTATCGTCACCAAAGACCACGAGAAAACTCAACTACGGAGAAGACTTTTAATTATTCAAATGAGTAAAACTTCACTTCTATAAAAAAAATGTATGTGTTATAGTTTAATTGGATCTACGTTATAAATTTTTAGATAATAGATCAAAATAAGCACTTCAAGTTTCTGAAATTTTCTCTGTATTTATCCAAATTCCACCAACCGCCGAATTTAACAGAGTATCGGTGTCCATTACTAAAGGAACTGGAGTTCGCGAGTTCAACTGAAACTTGTAATGCTTCAATAGAATCGTCAAGCCTACTTTTGTTTGCATCATTCCAAACCGTAAACCTAAAAACCAAAGTAACGTGTCCTTCATTCTCTAAATTCATTTTCTTACTTACCAATGCAAACTCTTGGCCCTTCACCAAATGGGAAAAAAGCGAAAGGATGCCTATTCCGTTTGTTTTCGTCTGTAAATCTTGTCGGATCGAAAACCATTGGGTCTGGATAGAATTCCGGATCGTGTTGTATGCCTTGGCAAGGTATGAAAAGTCTAATGCCTTTCTGAATGACTAGATCTGTTCCGGGTATTTTGTAATCCTTCGTGCAAACGCGATTGATGAGGGGTAGTGGGGGGTATTTCCTCAGTGTTTCTATAATAATTGTTGAGTTATTCATACTTAAACTAGTATTGATGAAATAGATAAGTATTTGGGGACTCGAATTAGACAGAGTTACTTTAACATTCCGTACAAGAACAGATGGGCAAGCTAAGCGATTTTGATGATTCATTTCACTAAATCACGACACAATCAAATGGAATTTCAAATATTAGGAAACACACACCATTGATTACGCTTTCCATATAATGCATTTCCAGCATTGCTTCATACGTAAACTGTCCTCCATGTTTAGCCAGAACAGTATTAATTTCGTCACGCATTTTGTCCTGTATGTTTTGATTCTGGGCAACCTCATATAAACAAAACGACATCGTCGTGGAGGACGTTTCAAATCCAGCTATGAAGAAGACGAACGCCTGAGCTGCTAACTCACCCATGGTAAGTTTCGATGCGGTCGTAATTTCTTCCTCAACATTTCCGCTATTCTTCATTTGAATCAAGAGCTGCATGAAGTCGTTTCTTTTAATACCGTTCTCTTCTCTGTACCTAACAGTATCATGGACAACCCCCATAAAGAAATCCGACAAACTCTTAGCTATCAGCTTCATGTGAATAAGCCTCATCGCATTGGGGAACAGAAAGCACATGAACTGTACTAATCTTGCCCAACCGACATTTTGAAAGAATTTTTTCCCATACACCCTGAATTCGGTCTCGGGATCACGCAAACTGTTGCAGTCTAACCCAAACGCGCACGTTCCTATAATATCGGTTGTGAGACGTGCTAGGACATCTTTAAATTCCACAGGCTCCTTCGCGGAGTATTCATCCAAAACAGGAATTATTTCCTCTGATGTTTTTACAACTAATGGAAACATCATCTTCATTTTTCCAGACGTGAACGTCGGCGTGAGTTTCGCACGTAAGTTTCTCCACTTCGTACCTTCCAAGGAAAACAAGTGGGCACTTAGTGGATCCGCCTTCTCATGATGGTAAACTCCACGATCCACGAAAAAGTTAAAATCGCTTTGCATGATGTGCTTGATCAAGTCAAGATCTATTGGTATAAGCACGGGCAAGTGGAAAAAATACAACCCCACTTGTTTCGAGCCTTTCGCTTTCATTTGGTTGTAGAATTGCTCAATCTCTTCCCCAACGGTTATTTTTTGGGTGCCTGTTTCCCAAAAATTGCCAAAAGGAAAGCTGGGTTCCAGAGTCTCTACACCAACTCTAGACCAATAAGAATATCTCCATTTTACGAAGGCAAATAAAACTGCTATAGCAGTGATGATCAGAGCAAGGACATCTGTCAATAAGTTATTGAAAATAATCATGCTGTCTAGGTGCTCTGCAAAAAAAGACATAAACATCTGCTAAATAATCTAATGATAAAATTCAATCTACTTCAGTACAGATCAATTTTTATTAGATAACAATGAAGTCTTAAAGGAAACATGAGTAAGCAAATGATAACAAGTCAAATGTAAGTCTCGTTTTATTTTCGATTAATTGTGCAGGGCCGGATTCAAATACTATTTAAAATACTATTTTTGTTGTTGTACCTGTTACTTAAATGCCAGGAAAAATTTTAATGACCGGATTTCGGGATCATACATACTTTTGGAAAGATTTCATCAAGTTAAGAATCCCTATATGGTTTACTAGTTTTACTAGCCTTGCTGTTTAGAGTCTGCACGTAGGACAAAGCAAACACACAAAACTTGTCTGCAATGTAACACAATCATCTATACACCTCTTAATTTTTTTCCACAATGTTAAGAAACCCTAGAAACAAGAAAATAAAAAGGAACGCCCATGTGTACCATGACCCGAACTTGTATAAGCATTAAGTGGATGTTGGTGTTCGTCCTTGCGTTCAACTTTTTATTTTATTGTTACTCTAATATATAATTTTTTATTATATCATTTAATATGTAATTTCTTACCTTCATTCGACTCAAAATAAAACAAATCCTCTTCAATATTATTGCGCAGTAAACACCTTTTACATCATCTTCATGCTTGACCAAATTAATTTAACAGTGACGTCAGCGCTCTTTATGTATATTCAATCTGCCGTAGTGTTTTTTTTGTCGTTTCGCCGACGACTTACGCAACACGGATTAATAATCAGAAATTTCACCTGTATGATAATGAGCAAAAATAATCTATCATGATAAGGAGAGCAAAGGCTCAATTTTTTATACTTGACTCATACACAATATAGGTACTTTCAATGCATGAAACAAATCACATGAGTTAAATGTGCAGGGTCTTCCAAAGTTCCAAAAAAAGAGAAGACCCTTTATCTTTATATGCATTAGGCTCTTTATCTTTATACATATATAGGATGAGTATCGTAATAGTACGAGCCTGACGAACCTAAAATGCAACCCACCATAAAATTTACCTAGATCTAGATTTCTAAGATTTCAATGAAAATTGTATGTTGGGTGGCATTTTAAGTTCGTCAGGCTCATATTCTGACTACTCACACGCGTAATTTAAAATTATTTTTAAATATACAAATTATTCATTTAATAAGTTACAAATCGAGCTTATTTATTTTTTTTTACTTATTTTTAGTATTTACCAATTTATTTTTAAAATTATGCAAAATTAGTTTACATTTGAGCGCCTGTCAAATTGTCAATTTTAACGATAGGATAATCAACTTTAGGTGAAAATGTGATAGAACATACCAGTTACGCATTTTTAGTATTTATCAAGCTATTTTTAATTTTATGCAAAAAAATGGGTTATATGGTATACCACATTCGTGCAATTTTATGAAACCTAATACTCCTAGTATTTTATTTTATTGCTATCTTTATTTATCAGTTTTATCTTAAAATGTATTTATTTCATTTTTGTTTACGTGTCTTAAAATTTATTTAATTTGGTTTATTTAATAGTGTCTAACAGATTTTTAAACGAACAATCTGCTGCCGCCAACCAAAAAGAAATAGTCCTTACCATAAATGACTTTTAATAATGACGTATCAAACTTAAAATTCTATATGAGTAAACAAATCACTAAACGCAATATTATTTCTTTCATAATTTTATAAAATCTCTTGTGAATATATTTTTTTCACATTCATCTAAAATTTTTAGTGGCAATTGTGTTTGTGCATTCACACTTGAATTCATAACACTTCAGCGAAACAGTGAGAGCGATCTTGATCTGCATTAGTGCAAATCGTGATCCTAAAAATTTTAAATTATTCAGCAGAAAATGTTTAATATCCGTCAATCTTCGGGCCAACAAAGAAAATATTTTCCTCAAAGTATTCAAAAACTGTCGTGTAGGCCCAGTATATAAAAGGGTGCGACTTCTGACACTGACAATTACAGATCATTTGTATTATCCGTATCCTGGATAAAATCTTTGAAATATTCCTAAACACTAAATTACTTGCATTTTTTGAATGCAATAACTTGTTATGTAATTCACAATTCGGTTTCAGTCCTGGTAAATCCAAAGAATCTTCACTAATGGATTTTACCTCTTACTTAAATGATAATACAGGACATGACTTTATGTTAGCTCTCTTTTTTGTGACCTTAATCATGCCTTCGATTGTGTGGACCGTCAAAATCTACTCTACTACTTATAAAAAAAAAATTGTTGCAAATCGTTTTTGATACCAGTGGAACTATCGAGCTACGCTTCTGCTGATGAAGCCCCCAAATAGGACTAAAACAGCTGCACAAAGGCTGCTCGAGGGATTCACTGCAATCAAAAACGATTTGCAACAATTTTTTTTTAAACTCTCACTGTGCTTTGACAGTAAGCATGCCTGCCTTGCTGGGCTGACTTGTTATGTAGCAAACTGGCTTTAATTTGTCTGTCCTAATTCAATTTCAAGTCAAAAAGCGATTGTAGGAAGACGCTGTTTAAAGTATTAAAAATTTTTAATATATCCTTTGATCTTTTATTGCTACTCAAGTCATATTTTACTGAGAGGTATCAATTTGTTGACATTCACATCAAGAAATCTGATCTGGTTGAAACAAGAAATGGAGTCTTCCAAGGATCTCTCCTAGGGCTACTACTCTTTTTAATTTATATTAATGTCTTAGCTTTTCATGTTCATGATGCAAACTTAATACTATACAAGTGATACTACAATTTCAGTAACCAGTGACAGTTTCAAAAATTTCTAAGAAGATGCCAAATCTTCATGCCATAATTGGTTTCTTTCAAAAAGATTAAGCTTAAATGATTCCAACACACGATTTTTTCAACTCGACCTACTCACGATTTTCGTAATCCAACATCAGCTACATTATTTGCCATACATTTCGAACCGTCTCTATATTGGCAGGAACGCTGTGATATTGTAGCAAACAGGCTAACATCCCTTATCTATCTTTTTAGGAATTTACATGATAAAATCACACGAAAAAACATCTGTGTATACCATGGATTGTTTGAAAACTCTCTATCATATAGTTTGCTTATCTGGGGTTACTTCCTACCCAGTAAAAGAATTTTCCAACCAACCCAACCCTGTAAAAGAATTTTCGATCTCCAAAGGAAAGCTATTAGAATAATCACTGATAAACCTTACACTAAACCTTTATTTCGCCTACTAAGGTCCAGTTTTACAAATGGGGCTCAACTTTGAGCTGAGGTTTAAACCCTTAGGTCCAGTTTTACAAATGCGGCTCAACTTTGAGCTGAGGCTTAAACCCTTAGCAACGATTATTTCAACAATCGTTGTGAGGGATTTAAGCTTCGGCTCAAAGTTAAACCATCATTGTAAAACTGGGCCTTAGGTCCAGTTTTACAATTGCAGCTCAACTTTGAGCTGAGGTTTAAACCCTTAGCAACGATTATTTCAACAATTGTTGTGAAGGGTTTAAGCTTCAGCTCAAAGTTAAACCGTGATTGTAAAACTGGGCCTTAACAACGATTATTTCTATAATTTTTGTGATGGGTTTAAGCTTCGGCTCAAAGTTAAACCGTCATTGTGAAACTGAGCCTAAGGAACCTTACGATGCCGTCATTGTATATTTTGAAATGTCTAGATACAATAAAAAACATAAAATTAATTATGACAAAATTTATGAGATCCATAATCATAATACCAGATCAATAGGCAACATATATATTCCATACCATCGCATTTTCCGAACTAAAAACGGGCCAAATTATGTTGCCATCAGGAGTTATAATATCAAAAAGTAAAACTACCATTAAAAAAGTTTACTTATAATGAAATTTTTTTTATTGACAATGCACCCTTTGATATTAACTAATTCTTCTCAAGCTTATAATCACTCTAGCAAGTCCAATCGTGGTGCCTCCTTAACCAGACGCTTATTGCTCATTATTAGTCTTTCCTTCTTGTTTATTGACTTGTTTGTATTTTTCTTGTCATATACCTCTGACCGTTTTTCTACTACTCATTCAATTTTCGTGCACAATTTTTCTTGGTAGAACTTACATATTATACTACATATTTTGCAATAAATTTTTGGAATCTGACACCTGAAAAATATTATTATTTACTATTATTGTTAGCAGCTGATTTCGCCGTTTTGATTTCCAAAGTTTGTAAAGCCTGTTGTAATAGCTTTTTTTTTGTTTGTTGACTTGTTTTTATTTTTCTTCTCTGTTTATTTAATATTCTTTCAACATTTTCAATATTTTTTCGTGTTGAAATTTACATTTTACACTTTATATTTTTGTAATCCATTTTTTGGAATCTGACACCAATAAAAATATTATTATTATTAATACATAGGTACACACGGTCCATCCCCAAAACGGCAAGGATTTAAATTTGCACCTGTTTTGCTTATTATCGTCGGAAAATCGAGCTCGATTGAAAACTTCAGGCTCCTCAATATATTCCAGATCAGGCTGAAAACCCTTGGGCCTTTTTCAAGGACGACGTATGTGTCTAGTATCTTCTAGTCTTTTGTGCACACGCGGATTAAAATTGGCAGCTGGGGATATTGTCCCATGGCCTCTGTAAATTATTATACAAACATAAAAGATAACAATGTATACTTGCCATGCATTACCATCATCGCTTTATAAGAAAACTCCCTCGTGCTTTTTTAAGATGTCCCTGATTTCGTCATGCAGTTTCTGTTGCATGTCTAAATTGTAGGCCAGTTCCACTAAACAAAAAGCCATAGTAGCCATTTTTACTCTATCATATAATTTTCTATTCTGAGAAGAAGTTTCAAACTCCGCAATGAAGAACACAAATTCTTTAAAAATATTCTCAATCCTCTATTTTTGGTACAGTTAAAATACTTAATTATTCTCTAAATGCTATTGTCTCTTACGTTTCCGTTCTTATTTACTTTTTTTTTGTCTTTCTGTTTGGTATTTACTACAATTTTAATAAAGTACGTTAACTAGTTTTCATTTTGCTTATGAGATTACGAATACAAGGTAGGCAGGTATTCAAAGAATCCGAGTTTCACTTCCATAAAATTTTTATTTATTATGGTTTATATTATATTGATTTACATTATCAAATTTATAACACAGTGTGGTGTTAACAGATTAAAACAAGCAATTCATATTTTTGAAATTTTCTCTGTATTTATCCAAATTCCACCAACCGCCGAATTTAACAGATTTTCAGTATCCATTACCAAAGGAACTGGAGTGCGAGAGTCCAACTGAAACTTGTAATGCTTCAATAGAATCGTCAGACCTACTTTTACTTGCATCATTCCAAACCGTAAACCTAAAAACCAAAGTAACATACTCGGTACTCACCTAATTTAAATTCTGGCTTACCAATGCAAACTCTCGGACCTTCACCAAATGGGAAGAACGCGAAAGGATGTCTGTTATGTTTGTTTTCGTCTGTAAATCTTGTCGGATCGAAAACCATTGGGTCCGGATAGAGTTCCGGATCGTGTTGTATACCCTGGCATGGTATGAAAATTCTAATGCCTTTCTGAATGAGTAGGTCAGATCCAGGTATTTTGTAATCCTTGGTACAAACGCGAGTGATGACGGGAAATGGGGGATATTTCCTCAATGTTTCTGTAATAATTGTTGAGTTACTCATGGTTTAACTAGGTTTAAAGAAAAATTCAGTCTCAGATTTTTTTAGAAAAATGCAGATAATTTTTTTTATCTAAGAGTTCATAATCTTGAAAAATAGGAAAATGATCATTTATGTTGGTGTAATCGGTGCAAATTCAGATACTCAGAAAATCCAATCAGGTATAAGCTATTTATATATCCAAGAACAAATAAAAATTTGAGACTCAAAATAGATAGAGTTACTTTAATATCCCATAACAGAAAGGAAAGCTAAGGGATTTCTATTGCTCATTTTACTGAATTACGATACAAGCAAATAGAATTTAAAACTATTAGGACATACATACCATTGATTACGCTTTCCATATAATGCAGTTCCAGCATTGCTTCATATGTAAACTGTCCTTCGTGTTTAGCTAGAACTGTATTAATTTCGTCACGCATTTTGTCTTGTATGTTTTGATTTTGGGCTACCTCGTATAAACAAAACGACATCGTCGTGGAGGACGTTTCAAATCCAGCTATGAAGAAGCCAAACGCCTGAGCTGCTAACTCGCCCATGGTAAGTTTTGACGAGGACGTAATTTCATCCTCAATCTTTTCGCTGTTCTTCATTTGAATCAAGAGCTGCATGAAGTCGTTTCTTTTGATATTGTTCTCTTCTCTATACCTGACGGTATCACGAACGACTCCCATAAAGAAATCCGACAAACTCTTAACTATCACCTTCATTTGAAAAAGCTTCGTCATATTGGGAAACAGCAAAGACATAAACAGTACTAATCTTGTCCAACCGTCAAGTTGAGAGAATTTTTTCCCGTATACCCTGAATTCGGTGTCAGGATCACGCAAGCTATTGCAGTCTAACCCAAACGCACAAGTTCCGATAATATCAGTTGTGAGGCGTGCCAGAATATCTTTAAATTCCACAGGCTTGTTCGGGGAATATCCATCCAAAACAGGGATCATTTCCTCTGACGTTTTTACAACTAGTGGAAACATCATCTTCATTTTTCCTGAAGTGAACGTCGGCGTGAGTTTCGTACGTATATTTCTCCACTTCGTACCTTCCAAGGCAAACAAGTGGGCACTTAGTGGATCTACTTCCTCATTATAGTAAACTCCACGATCAGCGAAGAAGTTAAAATCGCTTTGCATTATATGCTTGATCAAATCAAGATCTATTGGTACAAGCACGGGCAAGTGGAAAAAGTACACTCCAACTTGTTTGGAGCCTTTCGCTTTCATTTGGTTGTAGAATTGCTCAGTCTCTTCACCTAGGGTTATTTTTTGGGTGCCTGTTTCCCAAAAGTTGCCCAATGGAAAGCTGGGTTTCAGAGTATCTACACCAATTCTAGACCAATAAGAATATCTCCATTTTACGAAGGCAATTAAAAGTGCAATAGCAGTGATGATCAGAGCAAGGACATCCGTCAATAAGTTGTTGAAAATAATCATGCTGTCAAAGTGTTCTGCAAAAAAAAAGAAATAAATGTCTTTTAAATTCGAATGTATACCTAACGATAAAATTATGATTTACTTCAGAATAGAACAATTTTTATTAGCTAAGAATGAAGTCCTAAGGAAAAAATTTGTAAAATTCATTTATCATTTTAGCCGGTAGTGCCAGTTAATTATAATTAATTTCGAATTGTTTGTCATAAAATACCAGTTGAGATGTTTTTTTTTAATTCGGTTGTGCGGATAAGCGAAAAAATGTTTTCAAAATTTCTTATAAAACAAAGCTTGGATATGGCAGAGAAATATCCCCTTTCTTCGCAATATTAGTTGCACGCGAATCACAACAGCCAATGACATACGTAACTTTTTTTGTAATTTCTATGAGATCACACTTGTTTTAATTTTACTATCGAAAACGAATTCGCTCTTTTTAAATTTAAATGCCCCCGTTTAGTTTATATCAGGCCTGGGCATAAAATACGAGAAGAGCCACGTTGTAGTATCTCCCACTATTCCATAGTCATCAATGAAACGTCAATAAGAATGAGCCAGCCTGCCAGCCGATCATGTACCAACAGAAGTTATAAAACGTGTGGCTCTCGTGAAATACAAACATGAACCAAAATTATGAATTTAAGTATCTGTGTTTTATAAACAGTACAGGTAATGCAGAATGTATTATATGCGGTAAACTGTTGAGCTAAAAACGATATAATATTGCTCGTCACTACAACATTTTCCATAAAGAATATTATCTACATAAGTTTTGTATATCGTTGGTTGTTGAAATTGAAGCGACTGAGCGTCAAGCGGGAACCGGCACTGCCTGTGCGATGGTAGAAGAATATACCCCGACATATTCCCCTCGCATGATTAGGCCTGGTTTATATCTACGGATTTTAAGATGTATTTGAATCTCTATATGGCTTATATCTACATATTTTAAGACATATTTTAATACCTAATTCAAAACGTTACAAGGTGTTACTAGTATCAAATTTTAACTTGTCGTTTATATTCTTCACATAGACTAAAGCAACCAAATAAAGGAAACATACCAAACTTCTCTGCGATGCATCACCGAAATCGTCTATAAATATCAATTTTTTTCCACAATGCCAAAAAACACACTACAAAAAATAAAAAATATAGTGAACACTCACGCACCGTGACCCGAACTAGTAGCATGAAGAGGTCATCGATGTCCGTCCTTGATATTCAACTTGTTAATTTACTGTTACTCTGTCACACAAATTTTTATCGTATCATTTATTTAAGCAATATGTAATTTCTTACCTTCAATCGGCTCAGAATAAAACTAGTCCTCTTCTGTTTTATTGCGCAGTAACTAAACACTTCTTACATCATCTTCGTGCCTAGCCAAATTAATATAACTGTGACGTCGGCGCTCTTTATGTATACATATTCAATACTCTGTAGAGTTTTTATAGTCTCCCGGGCAACTTACACAATAATATATAATCATGAGAAATCTCACCTGTATGATAATAAGCAAAAATAATCTACCACGATAAGGAAATCGATGGCTCAGTTTTGTATACTTCCATTACACAGTATACTTTCAACGCATGAAACAAATCGTACAAGATGAATGTACAGGTGTCCCAAACTTCCAAAAAAGTGCAAAAATGCTCCTTTAACTTTATATACAATTTAATCAAAATTTCATCTTAATAAAAGTTACGTCCGTTTTCATTTCGCGTAATTTAACGTGTTTTTAAATGTACAGGTTCATTTAGCAATTTACAAACCTAATTTAATATTTTTTTAAATGGATTGCTGTATTTTATTGCAGTTTCGGTTGGTCCTTGAAGAGATGATAGAAATGATGTAACATTATATAGAGTGTTCTTTTACTGTGTGCAAATAAAAAAGCCTCAGTATAAGTACACGAAATGCGGGTATTTTTTGATGGCCACCGTATCACAGCCAAAATATTTCGGATGGACCACTTGTTTGGAACTGCTGAAATGTGCGAGAAAGATAGGAAGGTCAACTTCACCTTCCTCTCGGTATGAACACGCCCACCGATACTGCACTCGATCTTCAACGCAATCTTTCGTAATAATAATCACTGACATCGTTTATTAATTATTTTATTTAAAATTTTAATTAGCTGAGCGAAGCAATATATTTTACGATATCAATTATCGACGAATAAATCCGAAAATTTATGCACCAATTAGGCAAGCGCGTTAAAAATCTTCTTCCTTCACCCTTTTACGTAAATAAACTTTTACTATAATCCCGGTGCTAGCTATGAAAGTATTACTACTTACGGTCCTTGGAAACAATAAATGTAAAATTTTTAACAGTCTTTTGAAAATAATATGGAATGAGAAATTATAATTTGTTTGTACCTCGCTTTTAATTTGTTCGGCAATTACGAATCGCAGCTTCTTGAATTGCACTAGATTTTAATTTAAAAATACTTAAACTTGTAATTACTTGCAGTGAAGTTAATTTAAGTTGTAAACGTTTTGACTAACTAGCTGATCAGAGGGGCTGATTAATGTCGTTCGCGTTCAAGATCAAGTGAAATACTGACCCTGTCCTCTTCGGTTTCGAGTCATAATTGAAGAGGCGGCCGCGTTCCACTTTTAGCTGTGCCAGCAGTTCTCAAACGGTTTAGTGAAAATCTGCCATTACATTTTTCTCGATAACCATTAAATTTTTGTTAAGAACATATGAGTTCAATCCTTGCCATCTATGGTGATATATTAGAGGTTTAAATATTTGCATACAGTAAAAGAACATCCTGCATTTACTTATTTTTAGTATTTACCTATTTCTAAACCTCTCTACGTTTATAATACTCATTACTCAACATTTCTGAGGATCTAGCGACAACAATACCACTACGATTCAGTTCGCGTATTGTAATATTAGTCACTTTATTATCACTTTCAATAAAGCAAACAATCCGTTTTGGGAAGCATCAAGATAACCGTAAATAAATATTATATTTAGATAGATAGATATTTTTATAAATGCTTCATTCACCATAGGTTTAAATGCTGAAAATACAGAAAACAGGTAAATACACAGTATTTTTATTTTTCTGCTTTTTTCTAAAATCTTTCTTTCTTTTTCGTTAAAGGTAAATAAACACCTTTTTCATTAAAGGTAAATAAATAGCCTTTTCATTAATTGTAAATAAATAGCTTGTTTTAGGTGTTTTCTTTTTCATATCAATTCTGCAATTTTCAGTACAATGACCAGATAAACCATAAAAGACAATTTAAGTTTTAAATGAATTTGATCACGCTTAATAAAAAATGGTTCTAAACTATTATTGTCAAACATTTTATTAGGCGAACCATGCAATCAGAACCTAGCAATATTTATTCAGAACTGTGTCACGTGTAGTTTCAGATGCTGCTTTTTTGTGATTTATTGGTAAGATTTCTTTTATAAGCATGAAAAATATGCCCAAAATCTTTATCAGGAAAACTCATATCTGCTAAAGGTACTCGTGATAAACAATCAACGTTTTCATTCATCCGATTTAACAAGTTTTATTTTGTCATTGGTACTGCAATATAAATATTGCCCATTTTTGTAATCGACTAGTCACCCTCTCGGAAACTCCTTTCTTTCTGGTGATTTGTGATGGGTTGCCGAAAATAATGGACAACGCTTCTTTATTAATTTGGGAGTTATTCTTTCCATTTTTTTGTTGATTAGCTTTCAAGTAAATATGTGAAATAAATAGTGTCCGACCCAAGACCGGTTTCGACCGGCCTTGGCCACAAATGCGTGATTCAGGCCGAAAAAGAGAGCCGAAACTTTGACCGAAACCGAAACCGGCCGATACCGAAGCCGAAACTCTAGAAATAACTGCTTCGAGACTATAAGCACTAGCATCACATGCCAAAGTCATAGATAACTCCTAAGCATAATGTTAATGTATTAACACTCGAGATAACATTAAAGAATTTTTAATCAAATGAATATTAAAAATAAGACTTAAATATAATTACATACTATAATTGTATAACTTACAATCACTACTGCTAACTGCACACTGTTAACTAAATGTCTGCCATTCCGTCTGCAACTTTTTGTAACTTTTGTAACTTTGTAACTCTTTAGTATTTTCTAATCCTTACTCTACTAAATTCCGTAATACAAATTACAAATAAACATGCTTTCAAATTATGTTATAATCTAATTACAAAATGACCCGTGTTGGTAATGTTGCATTATCGTAACAAATGAAACAAGCAATTTACATTTGTAAATAACAGAACATGACCCAGTTTAAATTTTGTAACGATTTCCATAATATAAATAATTTTGAACTACTTAGAAATGTTTTGACTAATAATAATTTCGAATAAAATAAATTTTTACAAATATTCGACTTGCAACACAAAAATACATAAAATTTAGCCACTACAATCCTAATACCTGCACATTCACTTCCACTTTTTATTTATTATGGCTTACACTAAGTGGATATACGTAACATTACAAAGTTTTTAGTAACAACAGATAAAATAAGCAATTCAAGTTTCTGAAATTTTTTCTGCATTTATCCAAATTCCCCCAACCGCCGAAGTTAACATAGCTTCAGTATCCATCACCAAAGGAACTGGAGTACGAGAGCTCAACTGAAACTTGTAATGCTTCAATAAAATCGTCAGGCCGACTTTTGCTTGCATCATTCCAAACCGTAAACCTAAAAGCCAAAATAAATAATGCTCCGTATGGTCCAAGATTACCTTCTCGCTTACCAATGCAGACTCTTGGACCTTCACCAAACGGAATGAAAGCGAAAGGATGTCTGTTCCGTTTATTTTCATCGGTAAACCTTGTCGGATCAAAAACCATTGGATCTGGATAAAGTTCCGGATCGTGTTGTATGCCTTGGCAAGGTATGAAAAGTCTAATGCCTTTCTGGAGGACTAGGTCTGTACCAGGTATTTTGTAATCCTTCGTACAGATGCGATTGATGATAGGTACTGGAGGGTACTTCCTCAGTGTTTCTGTAATCATCATTCATGCTTGAAGGAGCTTTGAAAAAATAAGTGAAGGTGAAAAATTAAGTGACAGTTTCTGTGTCTGTGCAGTATTTTTTTGCTAAGAGTTCATAAACTTTGAAAACAGGAAAATGTTTTTGAAATAGTTAAGTACCTGGTGGTTCAAATAAGATAGAGTTACTTTAGCATCCCATAGAAGAATAGGTGGGCAAGCTAAACGATTTCGACAGTTAATTTTATTTAATCACGTCACAAGCAAATATAATTTCAAATGCCGGGAAATACATACCATTGATTACGCTTTCCATATAATGCATTTCCATCATTGCATCATATGTAAAGTGTCCTCCGTGTTTAGCCAGAACACTATTAATTTCGTCGCGCATTTTGTCTTGTATCTTTTGATTTTGGGCAACCTCGTATAAACAAAACGACATTGTCGTAGAGGACGTTTCAAATCCAGCTAGGAAGAAGAGGAATACCTGAGCTGCTAATTCACCCATGGTAAGTTTTGATGCGGACGAAATTTCATCCTCAATTTTTTCGTTAATCTTCATTTGTATCAATAGCTGCATGAAGTCGTTCCTTTTAACGTCGTTATCTTCTCTGAACCTGACAGTATCATGGACGACAGCCATAAAGAAATCTGATATACTCTTCGGTATCAACCTCATCTGAATATGTCTCATCGCATTGGGAAACAGAAAACCCAAAAACTGTGCGTATCTTGTCCAACCGACATTTTGAAAGAATTTTTTCCCGTACACCCTAAATTCGGTGTTAGGATCACGTAAACTATTACAGTCTAACCCAAACGCACACGTCCCTATAATATCTGTTGTAAGGCGTGCCAGGATATCTTTAAATTCGACAGGTTCGTTCGCGGAATATCCATCCAAAACAGGAATTATTTCCTCTGATGTTTTTACAACTAGTGGGAACATCATCTTCATTTTTCCAGACGTAAACGTCGGCGTGAGCTTCACACGTAAGTTTCTCCACTTAGAACCTTCCAAAGAAAACAAGTGGGCACTTAATGGATCCGCCTTCTCGTTGTGATAAGCTCCACGATCCACGAAGAAGTTAAAATCATTTTGCATGATGTGCTTGATCAAATCAAGATCTATCGGCACAAGTATAGGCAAGTGAAAAAAGTACAGTCCCACCTGCTTCAAGCCTCTCGCTTTCATTTGGTTGTAGAACTGCTCAGTCTCTTCTCCGAAGGTCTTTTTTTGTGTGCATGTTTCCCAGAAATTGCCGAAAGGAAAACTGGGTTCCAAATTATCTATACCAACTCTAGACCAGTAAGAATATCTCCATTTTACGAAGGAAATCACAAGTGCAATAGCAGTGATGAGCAGAACAAGGACATCTATCCATAAGTTATTGGAAATAATCATGTTGTCTAGGTGCCCTGCAAGAAAAAATAATAAATTTTTCATTCGAAATGTAATGATAAAATTGATATCTACTTCAGAACAGAACAATTTTGATTAGACAATAATAAGGAATCCATGGATAAGTATATATTGGATTAAATGTGCCGAAGCGGATTCAGATACAAAAGTGAGTTTTAAGAGAGCGATAAGGGGTGAAAAATCCTGGATCCTGTAAGTTATCAAACTCAGGTATAAAGTATTTAA
Organism: Prosopocoilus inquinatus; assembly: GCA_036172665.1. NCBI lineage: Eukaryota > Metazoa > Arthropoda > Insecta > Coleoptera > Lucanidae > Prosopocoilus > Prosopocoilus inquinatus. Next base: position 25,195,572 of record CM069871.1, read on the forward strand.
CTGCACTTTAACAATGTATATCTCAGATCCTTCCTCTTTCTTAAGGGGTAGTTTTGAAAAGCTTACTTTCAGTATTTTATTCCTAACTTTTTATAAAAACGTCGCGGTGGCGGTACTGCCGTAAGGAGAATATACAAATCCGCCACCGCACGCGTTTGCGCTCTGGTTTACACCTCATCTTATTGATGTTTAAAAGTTAGCAAATATCTATTACGTAATGTTAATATCATGCAATGTTATCAATTTCTTATTCTTCACTTTTCGGAAATGTGTATAAAATGGAGACCATATTTTTTGATGTTCTACTCACCCTATTCTGTAATGTTGACATGCGTATTAATTGATATGGTCTTCAATGATTGAAGAGAACTTGATACGATTTCATAACAATTCAAGTGAATTGCCTACCGCCAATTAAAGAGATATGCGTATTTGGGTCTATTCTGTAACATTGATATGGACTTGATATATAACAATTATTGCTCTGAATCAAGTGACCTTTCAAAATCGGCATTCTGTAAACAGTTTCGTAACAACCTGCAATCCGTATTGAAAGTGGTATCGAATTATATGCATCACTCTTTAATTGGCAGTCGGCAATCGACATGAATTACTATGAAATCGTATTAAGTTCTCCTCAATTATTGAAAGCCATATCAATGTTTCAGAATACTCCTGATTAACTCGATTGGTATAGATTGCAAGTTGTTACGAAACTGTTTACAGAATACCGATCTTGATTCATAGCAATAATTGTTACGCATCAATGCTACAGAATAGACCCCTGAACAGAGCAAAAATACGCAATAAAAAGTTACAGTGCAATCAACTCTTCTTGTTTCAATATATAAAGATTTTCAGAGTAATTAGTTTACCAGTTATGAGGACAGAACTGGTAATAGATGATCAGTTGTCGGAATATACTGGAAACAAGAGGAGTTGATTGCACAATTGTAATTTTTTATTGCATAATATTGCTCTGTTTTTTTGTTATTCTGAGTAACGCCATTTATCTATCGGTGTTAAGGCTATCGCAAACACAGCGCGGCGACTTCTTTTTAGCTGTACTTGCATTAATTGGTTAGCTTCGCCACGCTTCGTCTAAGTGTGCACACTCTCATCAGAATACATCAACAGAAGTCTTCGCCGCCGCACTATGTGTGTGACAGTTACGTAATTTTTTACCTGCAGTTCGGTCCAAAATGAAGTGAATCTTCTTTTTTTTATTGCGCAGTAAACACTTCTTACATCATATTCACGCCAAGCCAAATTAATTTAACTCTGACGATAGCACTCTTCATGTGTGTACGTACATACATACATATATGTATTGAATTTGCGGTAGCGTTTTTGTGGCCGCGTACCTCGTGGTAATCGTGAGAATCTGACCAGTACCTACCCAGTACGTTAAACAAAATAATCTATCAAGATAAGCTAAGGATTGGCTCAGTTTTGTGTACGTCAATTACACAGTACATGTACTTTCCATATATGAACAAATATTATGAAATAAATGTTCGTAGTACAACAACGCTCAAATGATACCATTCGTAGCCCTTACGTTGAATGTTCTTAAGGATGTGGGTCGCACGCAGGAGTATCATTTAAGTTGAGCGTCGTAGTACCTATGCACGATGGTACAGGGTGGACCATTTTTGATGATTTTACAGGGTTTCTCAGTTATTAATAGGAATAGAAGAAAACTAATTTCGCGACCCAATGCTACTTTTTCGAAAAAAACTTAGTGGAGCAAACGAAAGTTAGCTATCACGATTCGCTCGGGAAATATCGACGGAAAGCGAATTTTTCCGGAAACTTATTTTTCACAGTATCTCAGCTATGTGACAAGATATTATAAAAATTTAAATACTCTTTTATTCGGAAAATTAACGTGTATTTCACTAACATTATTATTATTTTTTTCTTGTAGAAAACCGTATCAGTTCTGCGAAACAGACTATATAAGTTTCTAATTTTAAATGGGAACTGCAGTTGGTTATAACATAAATAAACTACTTATTTAATGAGGTTTTCAAAAATATATTGTTTGATATAATTGTTTTTATAGATAACGAAGATACTAACCTTTATGATTTTGCAATACGTATCAAGCTATCCATGACATTAGAAACAAAAGAAAGTCCATTTGTTTTCCTCAAAAATCTCAAGAATAAATACTACTTTAATTTAATAAAAAATTAATAAGTAGAAATACATACAGGGTGATTCAGAATAAGTGTCCGACCTGTCAGGGGCGTATTTACTAAGGTCATCCAAGTCCCAAATTACAAGAAAAAACCTTATTGGAGATATTTCGAAAAGCAACGTCTTTGGTGCCCCAAATGGAAACCGTTTAAGTAGCACCGATTATTATTGGAAGCGATGAGTAATGTGATTTTAAAATCGGGTTGGCTCACTGTTTATGTCTTAGAACTTTTCGGATCGTGGTTTTCCAGGGACTCGCTCTCCTTCCGGGGCTTCTACTACCACACTTCACCCAACAAAACCCTTAACATTCCGTGAGCTACATTTACATTAACAATTTCGACAAAAACAACGTCTGACTTAAATTAGTGCCCAAAAACGACTGACTTAAGCACTAATTACCTTCCTTCTTCTTTTCGCCGGGAGGTTTGTTTTAAAAACTCCCCTGCGCTTCTCACGCACATTCGCGGGTTTTCTTATACCAGTCAACCAAATAAACCGTTATCGAGAAAGGATGTTATGACTGCATGCTGACTGACTGCATTTTGATTTCGCTACTCAAATTTCTTTTCTGCTAGAAATTTCGGCTGTTTACTGTTTACAGTGCAAACATTCCTCATTTAACCGTTGCCTTATGTCTTCTAATAACCGAGGTGCCAATGGTGAGCATCGAAATGTGGACACAGTGTATGTATACAACTTTATTAAAGCAGGCCACACACTTCGTTCAATTCGCGCGAATTTGACCACACAAACCAAATCGGGCGAACCAATATTGTACAGAAGAGATTTTACACCGTACCGTTTTTTCTCAACACTTTGGATTTCTAGCAGGTTCGGACGAAGAATTAAACGAAGTGTGTGGCTTCCTTAACACATACCATTCTATTTAAAACCTTAATTATTGGAATGGATACAGCTTAATTTGCCCCATAATTATAATTATTTCATCGCATGATATAGATATTTCTAATAAGAAAATGTGAATTTCAAATTTTAACAACCACCAAATATCACAATATTTCCTGTATTTTCAAAAACTGCAAGGAACAACGACAGATTAATTAAAAAGAGAATTATAGGTCTGGATACTGTCAGACGTTTTGAGTTCGTGGAAACTTTCTAGTCTCACGAAATTACATAAGTAAATTTTTATTTGGAATTCTGTGAATTCTATTTTGATGATATTCTCAACCGCAGCTCTTGTATTCTCATTGCAAGAACCATAAACAATAAACATATTTTCATACCTGAAATTTGAGTAACTGCTTCGCATTAAGCCACCTTCAGAAAACCCACTCCATCAGTCACTATCGTTAGTATGCACTTTTACATATTGAGAAAAAAGAAAAAATAAATAAAAAGCAAGGAACCAGGTAAACAATTTTTTATTTACATATATTAGGAAACAATTTTTGTATAAAATTTGAATTTGTAAAAACAAAAGTACACTTGCGGCCTTTGAAAACTGATACACTAAGAATAGACGTCAATGCCAAAAATTCGTAATTTTGTAATGTGTAAATTTATTTACTTATAATTTTCTGCGTGAATTTTGGACAAATCTTGTCATTTTGATGATACTTTTTATTAATAGAAAATAAATTTTCCATCACAGTTTTCTAGTTTAACCTTAACAAAAGAATACCTAAATATTTACACTTTGATTAAAGATATCGCTAAGATAGTTCAAGTTTCACCTACACTTTATTTTTATTTTATTTTAAATGAAGAGTAACATAAAGTTCTTCACCATAAATTAATATTATTGTATGTGGTATAAGAAGTTATAATTTCATGAAGATTCAAAATTTACTACAGACTTGGAGAAAAGCTTAGAAAATGTTTGTAGCATTTAATTTTTTTTCAGAAACCGAATAGATGCATCAAATTTATCGTGCATTGCACATCTAATCCCTGCTCTAAAGACATTGCTTAAGAGGCATTGATCGTGAAAATGTAATTTATTTACTTATTTTTATTTTTATTTAATTAATAATTTAAATAAGTTAGTTAAATTTACTTCACTTATACCGGGTGGAAAGTTTCAAACACGAACATAGCAAACTTGCATTGAAAACTACGCTTTTGTAGCCTACTGCTCGGCATTTAAAGATACAGAAATGATAAGGGTATAAAATAAAAGATAAAATTAAGGCCAATATTATCTTTTTTGCATCTTTAAATGGTTAGTAGCAATTTACAGAAACATAGTTTTCAATACAAGTTTGCTATGTTTGAAACCTTCCACCCGATATGTACTATGTCCGCCAAAAGAATCGGGGATATGCAATATGTCCTATAGCGAATATAACGAGTTAAGTACTATCATTATAATATATTCAAAACTGAAGTCAACTCTTGTGAAATTTATTTAAAATCTCTCAACCGGACACAGTAAAAATCGCAGCTATCTACCGATAGTAAAACGTTGAGTTTTTGTACGATTTTCAGTGTCCGGTTTAGACATTTGAAACAATTTTCATGTAACATGTTCGTCCATTTATGTACTTCTGTGATTTTTACACTACCGTGGAAGCAAGATCTAAATAACAAGATGAATTGTTAAACTTCAAAATTTAAACTAATAAAGTAATTCAAGAAAGCATATAGAGAGTTGTCGCAGATTTTTTCGGCGCGCATAGCATATAATATATGTACGTTTTGGAAAACTTTAATCATCATAAGCTTATTTAGTTTCCTGTGGTATTTTCTCCAAATTCAACCAAATTCCTCCAGTCGCGGAATTCATTAGCGCTTTGGTGTCAAAAACCAATGGAACCAACGTCCGGGGATTCATTGTAATCTTGTAATTTTTGAGCAAAATTGTCAGTCCAACCTTGGTCTGCATCATACCAAAACGCATACCTAAAAAATAATTTTTAGCAGTACTAAAAACACCAAAATTTAGTAGTATTTTGGAGGAGGATTGCAATTTTGTGCATTTCTCTAGCCACCTTTAAATTTGCTCGCTTATTAAAGTGCTTGGTTCAAATAATTACTCCTATAAACCAATGTTGCAAAAGTGAAAAGCAATTGATGAAGTAGGAGGTTCTTGAGACAATTTTTTAAAATAAAATACATTGTGTTTACAGACTGGGTTCACAATAGGAAAAACTTTTTTGTATTTAAGTTTTCGAAAAGAAGTCATTATAAAAGTTTTTTTTTGTCGTAAAACACACAAACATGTCTTATTAAACCCTGTTACATTCCGATTAATGAAATATTGAAAATTCTCAGAATATGCAGTTTTTAGTAAACGTAAGCGTCGGCTGATGTTGCCTATATCATGAATTAAACTTTTTTCCACAATACTAAAAATGCTAAAATTGATTCAAAAATGTTCTGTTCTTATGAACAGCTTTGAAAAAAATTCAGTTTTTTAACAGCCACCTATAATTTGATAATTTTTTTAATCAATTTTTAACACTTAACTGCACACTGGATTTTTTTCAGAAAACATCTCAGCTGGGATTTTACGGCAAACGATTTGAAACACTCAATTTATTAAATAATTAACTGACAATAGCGGCTAACATAATTTTATTAAAAAATTTTTGGACGTTGCCATATTTTATGAAAATTGAAACAGAATTTTAAATTTTATTTTATCGTTTCAATAACAATTTTGGAGGTTTTAGGGCAAGTAAAGACTTTATAAAGAAAACTCAAAAATGCAGGAGTTTTTCCTTTTGTGAACCCAATTCCTGGACACAGTGTTGTTGCGGAAATTTTACTGAATTTATAAATTTTCCTAAAGAAGCTGTCAAACATAGTCAAACGTCGACATAAATCTCAATTTTCCCCAAGTATCCGCAACAAAATAATTAACATTTTATAATAATTTCATCGGGTTGTGATTCAATAAAAAAAAAATTATTACCAATGCAAATTCGTGGTCCTTCCCCGAAAGGCATGAAAGTGAATTGATGTCTCGTCCGCTTGTTTTCCTCTGTGAATCTGTCGGGATCAAACTTCTTCGGATCCGGGTAATATTCTGGATCATGTTGAATAGCTTGAGCCGGAATGAACACCTTGTCGCCTTCCTTAAGAACTATGTCAGTGCCTGGGATTTTATATTTCTTGATGCATTTGCGAGTAAGAACAGAGAGTGGAGGGTATTTCCTCAAAGTTTCTGCAAATTGTTGAAACACAAAATTAAATCAATAAAAAAAATAAAGACATCTATTATGTGGTTTTCATGCTTATGCAGTTATACACACCGTCATAGTGAAAAAGAAACTGGTAGATATCATTTAGGCGGAACTTGCAATATAAAGTTGCAGTTTTAATCAAATTTCGAACAAAATTGTTCAGATAAGTGCAATAGTTTTCAAGTAATACAAATTTTAACCTGAAAAAGTTATTTATAAATGCCTATTGACAAAATATTTGGTTGTCCCAGTTTATTTTAGCCATGTTGGTGGCAAGACCAATATTGTAACGTAAAAAATGCAAACGTCAAATGTACACACGATTAACTTGAGCCAAAATAATTTTAGATAGAAATATAATAAATTAATTACCATTAATAACATTTTCCATATAGGTCATCTCCAACATAGCTTCGTAAGAAAATTCCCCGTTATATTTTGCTAATACTGAATTAATTTCATCTCGCATTTTCTGCTGTATGGTTTGATTTAAAGCAATTTCATACAAGCAAAACGACATCGTCGTCGATGAGGTTTCGAAACCCGCAAGGAAGAAGACAAAAGCCTGAGCTGCAACTTCATTATCTGTCAGCGTAAATTTCTTAGACGCTGCATTCGCTTCCTCTTCCGACGCGGCTCCGATGTTCTTCAGATTAATTAATAGTTGCATGAAATCCTTCCTTTGCACGTTTTTCTCTTCTCTGTATTTTACGGTATCCCGCACTACACCCATGAAGAAGTCTTCTATGTCTTTAGGTGTGAACCTAACTCCGAAAAATGTCATCATGTCAGGGTATATGAAAGTCAACAACATTACAAATTTTTGCCAACCGGTACTTTGAAAGAATTTCCGACCTTGATTTCTGAATTCTGCATTAGGATCTCTTAAACTATTGCATTCCAATCCGAACGCACAGGTTCCTATAATATCAGTCGTAAGACGTGCTAAAATATCTTTAAATTCAACTGGTTCTTTCTGGGGATAGCTATTCAGAACGCCAACCAACTCTTCAGATGTTTTCCTAACGAGCGGAAACATCATTTTCATTTTGCCTGAGGTGAATGTAGGTGAGAGTTTCGTCCGAAGGTTCCTCCACTTGGTTCCGCCCAAAGAAACTAAGTGTGCGCTAAGCGGATCCACTTTCTCGTTATGGTAAATGACTCGATCTGAAAAATGGGCGAAATCCACTTGCAGTATGCGTTTAACCATGTCTGGCTCAAAGGGTACGTAAACGGGGGAATGGAAAAAGTACAAGCCGGCCTGTTTGATACCCTTCGATTTCAAGTCAAAGTAATGCTTTTCTAATTCCTCTCCGAATGTAATTTTTTCTCTTGCGGTTTCCCAAAAATTACCAAACGGGAAACTCGGTTCTATGTAATCTAAACCGACCCTCGCCCAACGTGAGTAGGTCCATTTTATGTATGCGAAAAACGTCAACACCACCGTGGAAATCAACACGATGGCGTCTATTAGTAAACTATTTGTAAGTAACATCCTAAGAAAACGCACGTCAAAGAAAACACACAACAAACTATTTCAAAATTCATACCTTTTTTTAATATAACACAACCAACAACATCTCACTTTCGATGCCCGAATTTAACCTGGAGTCGTTATCAAGGCTTCGAGGATAAATATGGGCGATTAATTGCGAGCTGAACAAGCATGAGACAACGGTTTTGCGACACACTTATCTTTCGAGCATGTCAATATAAATATAACTAATGAAATATAATATTAATAAATAAAAATACCTGATCTATTGTAATGATGATGGTACACATTAAATTTGTCGTCCGTGATTAGTATGATCGCTAAGATTAGATTCAGGGTCGATGCGAAATTCCCGACTATCATAATAAATTATGACGTGTAATGTTTACATTTGTGATCTACGAAATCTTGAAATGCCTTACAGTTATCGATTTATGTATACACAGATGAAATGCATAGTTGTGGAACACATTATATTCATTCAATCAGATAAACAAGCTTTTACAAGAATATGCCAGGGAAAATTCAAAAATTAACTACCTTGGCATGGAGAAGAAAAAGAGAGGAGTGACTTAAACTTTTTATTTTTTAATATATTCTCCATTTAAGTCATTTCTTCCCACTCAAAAAAATTCTTTTGGGAAATCGTATTTCTTTTTAGTTGACGTAATAGGTAATAAATAGTTGGAGCGTGCCAGACATGGACTACATGGATAATGACTAATGACCTAATTCAGTAAAGCTAATGGTGTCTTGCTTTCTTGTACCTTGCAATTGTCGTGCAAGAGAAAAGTTTCTTTACAGAGTTTATTTAAGAAAATATTTTTTTGAAGTTTTGAAAGGTATGTCGGTAAGTTTCTGCATTAATTAGGGAACCCGTCGATCTGAAGAACATTTCGCTAATCCAAAAAATCTTAGCCATCAATTTTCGCTGAAATGACGCCCATGCCTTTTTCGGTAACGGAGAATCTCCAAGCATCTCTTACACAGATTCTTGTTTCATTAGAAATTATAAATTTTCTTGCGGCAAAACTTTTATTTTGGCGTTCGTAGCCTAAAAACCTGGCGTGCAGACACTTTGCTAAAGCCCAAATCTTAAAACTGAAGCTTCAAATCGTCCAACTTCTGTAGTAATTAGACGCTTTCGAACGTTGGTCCTTCGTGACTAAATTCTCCATATTTGGAACCCTCTTTTGAATTATTCTGAAAGAAATTTCTACCCAACTAAACTGTCTTGACCAAAACTTAATTTGTAAATATGATGGGTACTGAGAGGACCACATAAGGTTTTACAGTTTACTATTGCATGGAAGTAGCGAGATGTAGATACAGCGCCAAGGCGGCTTTATGTATTTGCCGTGATCCCACGGAGCAATATTGAACAATCGACGAGCCAAAGACGTAATGCATTCGTTGAAACGGCGTGACTCACAGTGTTGTTACTGGCTGAAAAGACGAAGGGCGAGTAGTCAGTGCAACGCAGATTCTCCATCAGGACTGTCACTGTCTGAAACTGAATGAAACCGAAAAGACTTTATAGGTCCTCTTCCTGATGATGGGAATCAGAGTTATACCCTGCTGTCTTACTCTCATTGATATTTTCTGTATAAGTATTTAAGTATTTCCTTCTTTAATCACACATGTTTTAATAACTTCTATTTTTTGATTACTGAATTGAATTATTACACATATCTGTAGAAAACTTATTAATCAGCACTCTGTTAGAAATGAAAAATGTCACTATTTTAGGTAGATAATTATTGAATCTCCTATCGTACAAAAGAATTAATCTTTCTGTATACATTTTTTTAGCGTTTGACACTTATAATTAAACGAAATGGATGACGTCGACTTTTTAGTAATCAAAATACACTTTAAAATAAAAATAAAAATAAAAATCTAACACTTTTCGGTGTTCCCTCGCGTCTATCCGTTTGGGGAGTTAGAGAAAACAGTTATGATGTTTACCATGTAAAAGTAGAAGTAGAGTTTATCCTTGTTGGAGTAAACACTCATTTTTAGACACAATTTAGTTGAAAAAAGACAACAATAACGCCAAATTAGATAAGAATTAACAACTTTTCAAAAAAAAACTTTACCCATTTTTAACACCGATTAGGCAGTTTACAACCAATCCCAAAATTTTTTATATGTGTATATATTTTTGAACACTTCAATAAATTTCCAGGCACTTATGCACAGGTAAATATCTTCAGAATTATACTATTCAAATAATCCTTCTAAAATAACATTGATAAATAAAAAAATAGAAATTTGAAGACGTACTTTGTGAGTAAACAAGAAACTAAGTGACTTAACAGAAATTTTTTATTCTGTAATTCTAAAATTGAAATAACGTCAAGTTTATTACTCACTTTTTTGTAATTATAGTTTTTGTAAAACCAAGTTTTACCTCCGCCTTACGTCTTTGCAAATTATTTTTTGGAATTAAAAATTAAAGAATTTTATTGACCCCATGTTTGTTCATTTAAATTTTAAATGTCTGTAGCAGGCATCCAGGTTTCTTTTCTTTTTGTTTAGGTCATAAGAACTCATTTAACACCCGGTGATGAATCTGGAAATTCAACAAATCTCCACCGTCCAACATTGGATGAATATTTTCTACTCTCCTTTGGAATCATGCAAACAATAACATTCTAAACGCGTAAAACAAAACGTTCTAACGGTTCTAATACCAAAGATAGGATGAAGCAAAAGAAGAATTCTGTGTCCTTAAACAACTTTGTAACAATAAAATTTTCTTCTGTTTTCAACTTACTACTTACTTCCGCTCCTGATTATCAAACTTGAGGAAAATTACTGAATTTAAATAAAAAAGATTGAATCTATGGTTTAATTTAGTAAGTAGTAAGTTTTTAATAACATTCAAAAGGCATCTCTCCGCCTTCCCTCCGGACGCTTTTATCACAAATGTATCTGTCCACTAGGTAGCGTGGTGATGTTGCTTGGGAATGTTTTTTGAGTTTCCCAGGCGTTTTCGGACTCGTACTTGAGAACTGCATCGCCAGCTTTTCATTTAATCATCAAAAGTGAATAATGTATTCCATAGAATGCGCGAAATTAAAGAAAACATATTATTTTCCCGTGAAAGAGATATCGTTGCATTTTTCACCCTGTAACTTATCGTCTAAAGTTAAATGAAATTAACTATGTTTCTCTTACATTTACTTTTCTTACAGTAAGAACGCAATCTTTATAAACTAATGTATAATTTTCGAGAAAAAGAACGAACACGGGTGAACACAGGTATATATGGAATCTTTCAACTTAACTATTCTCTAAAAGAAAATAGTTAAGCATTGTAAGTATACGCATCATTCAAGCATACTTATAGCACGGAACATTTTAATTTTAATGTATTCAAAAATTAAACAACGAATAACTAAAATTCACCAAATTTGTGGACAGCTAATCTATTCCTATATCATAAACTAAGTTTTGAATTAAGAAAATATAGCTTCTATGAAGGAAATTAAATATGAAGACTATTGGTAACGTATAATAATATTAATAATTTCTTTATTTGGCTTGAAATACTTATTTATAATGTTTAGTAACTTATAAATTGTCTACAATTTTCGGTGAATATCTTATTCTATTCTATTCCTATTTATATTAATTAATGCATTAATTATCAATAATTCCTATTCAAATCATGTACCCCGTGGCATTAAACATTTTCCTTTGATAGTTTTTCTACGTCTATTAAAATTTTGCCTACGATGGAATTAAATATTGCTCCGGGATCTAATTCCAACGGAACCCGTGTCTTGGGGTTTAGTTTGAACTTGTAATCCTTGAACAAAATTATTAAAGCGATCTTAATCTGCATCATTCCGAAGCGATATCCTACAAATAAAAAAGAACTGGAAATTTGCTCTTAGAGAACTTTGTATCGTTACTTACCAACGCAAATTCGAGGTCCTTCGCCAAAGGGCATAAACGAAAACTGCGGCCTCGTTCGTCTAATTTCTTCATTGAATCTATCAGGATTGAATACATGTGGATCAGGATAATACTCTGAATCGTTGTGAACGGACTCGATTGGAATGAAGACTATATTTCCTTTTTTGAGGATCAAGTTGGTATTAGGGATTCTGGAATCTCCGGTGCATCTGCGAGTAACAAAAGGTACCGGCGAATGTTTCCTTAGAGTTTCTGCAGTACGTAATTATAATATATTTGTGTGAGGAAAACAAATTAATATCTTACCAAAAATTACGTTATCCAGGTAGGTCATCTCCATGATAGCTTCATAACAAATTTCACCGTTATGTTTGGATAAGACCGTTTGAATTTCGTTCCGCATTTTATTTTGAATAATATCATTTTGTGACACTTCATACAAGCAGCAGGTTAAGGTAGCCGATGACGTCTCATTTCCAGCAGCAAAGTAACCAAAACATACAGCCGCTATTTCACTTTCAGTAATTTTTCCAATTGTTGTCTTTCTTGATGACTTTGCTTCCCCTGCATCATCTTCTGGTATTGCAACGCCCACGTTCTTCATATTAATTAACAATTGCATGAGATCATTCCTTGTTACGTTGTTTTCTTGCCTGTATTTAATTATGTCACGAAGTGCGCCCATGAAGAAAGTTTCTGTGCTTTTCGGCGTGAATCTCGTTCCAAAGAATTTCATCACTTTGGGATGTAACACAGACAAGAATATTACTAATTTCCGCCAAAGTGAGTGGTTGAAATATTTTTTTCCTTCAATTCCAAACTCTGTATCCGATCCACATACGCTATTCACGTCAATTCCAAAGGAACAGCTGATTATTACATCGACCGTCAGACGGTCAAAGAGGCTCTTAAAATCTACAGGTTCGTTCAACAAGCGATTATCTAAGAAGGTTGTCATTTGCTCGGATATTTTTACGACCAGCGGAAATACCATTTTCATTTTACTTGGAGTAAACGTTGTGGATATTTTTGCACGCAGTTTCCTCCATTTCATTCCTTCCATGGTAATTAGATGCTCGCTGAGAGGATCAATTTTTTTATTATGATAAGTTGCACGATCTTCAAAATTATTAAAGTCTAATTGTAATACGTGTTTGAGAACCTCTTGGTCTACTGGTAAGTAAACTGGTGCGTGGAACATGAACAGACCCACGTGTTTAGCTCCCTTTGATTTCATCTCCAAATAATAGCGGTGCACTTCTTGTGATATATTCATTTTGAATCTAACTGTGTTCCAAAAGTTACCAAACGGAAATGTTGGTTTCACATATTCCAATCCAACTCTTGACCAATACGTGTATGACCATTTTACGTAGAGTATTGACGATAATGTTATCACAGCCAACAATACTGCGATATCTTCTAACAAACTATTCGCAATTATCATAATGGAGTCTTCCTCTGATATATTAATAAAAGATAAGCGAATTTCACCCTAATTAGGTAAACTCGATACTGCCAATCTGTTAAAAGCAAGAAAACAAACACATTTAAATTTCAATTGAATCGCCAATCTAATTTAATTTACTTATACAAAAATATTGTATAATTGTTTCTATCAAATATATTGCAAAATCCATTGATTCTTTTAATTGTGGGAATAGTAATAATTATTATTACTTCCTTCATAAAATAAAACAAATAGTTATTCGCATAGTCTATTAAAGCCAACTCGATTATTAATAATTCTGTTATGAACGTTTCCTTAACTTACCTCTAAGGTACTTGTTATGATTTCATTCTACCCCGAACGTTAAACAATTTCATACATGATGTACCATGTATACCAAACTCAAAGCAAAAGTATATATTGATGGCAAGAAAAACAATAAAAATTTATGCAACCTCTTGGAACTTTTATTTATAAACAGATTGATAATCCAAGACTTAATTAAGGGCATTGCAGTTCAAGGCAAAAAGAAAGTATTGAACTATAGCTGATTTAAAAATAAATATTCTTTTGTTGTGATTTCTTTCTTAACAACATACTAACTTACCTTTTCAAATTTTATCCCTTATAAGAAAACGATCATAAGTGTTCGGCACAAGTAAGAAAAATTATCTGCTTACTCTAAGAAGAAGGCAACGTTATTTTATAAAGCTTTAAATCGTATTTTCCCATTGATTAACAATTATTTTCTAAATAATTGCTTTGCATAAAACGATATTCGTACGCAGAGAAAACCAGATTCCACGTTTGCGGTATAAACCTTCGAGATAACTCAAATTAATATGAAAAGCGTCGGCGTTGCAATGAAACGAACAAAACAAAAAATACTGATTTTTTAATGTCATGTAAAACATCGGAAAAAACATTTTTTGTCTTCCAAAGAAACTGAAGTCAAACAGAAAATTTTCCAAGGCAATTTACTACTTAAATGGCAATCTTTGTAATCTATTAAAATGTTAATTTCTTCGATTCGTGCTAAATAATCATTAATCAGTAATTGAATTTACAATTTCTTTCAAGTTTTAATTATGGAATTTATACGCGACAACAAGCCTGCTTAATTTCAAATACATTGATTTAGTTATTTACTTTTGTAATTGAAGAAATGAAAAGGATATTCTCGTAAAAGGTATCGATTGAACAAATTGCCACTTTCGGTGTTCTGTTTTTAATTTTTTGTTGATTTTAATTAGTATCTTTGCTTAACGTGAGGATGTTGTTTTGTAATTTTCTGAGGTACTTAATAATCACGAATTTTATAGAAATATAAAACATAATATAAGTTTGGAAAATATTTGCCTTTTCCATACATTCCAACTTATATTTTAATAGTCACTAATATCATATGGACAACCGTTACATAAAATATAATACACTTTGTGAATTCGAATACAAATACAAGAAATATATGCGAGCCTTAATTACAATTTTTTACGAGTCAGTTTTGATTACAATGGAATATTCGAATATGCCCTGAATTCTAAAGTAATTTTAAAATTTTCTGAAGCGTCTTTAGCTAAGTGTAATTTTACAATACTTTAACTGTTGATAAAAGCAATACTTTCTTAATGTTTGTCAAAAAGACATTAGTTTTCCTATAGTATTAAACAACATTAACAAGTAACATTCTGAAATACATGTGAAGCACTATTGTAGTTAATCAAATCATGCATACCACTAAACAAATTAAATAATTCTAGTTTTGTAATTTCATTGGAAAAAACACTTCTTTAAAAACACTTAACGAAAGCAAAATTCATAGAAACTATTTCACGAAAAAATCGGTACAAAACAAGAAATATTATTATAAATGCCAGTTCAAAGAAATAATTGTTTATTAAGTTAAAGATAATTGTGACTTACTTACTATTAAAACAATGTACTGTTAACGAGCTGCAGTACTTTTCTACAGATAAACACTTCAATTAGTTTATCGTTCTACGACTCGTTATTAACTAGTGTGACACAGTCGTAACTTTTTTACAAAATTTGTTAAATACTGAGAGAGTAGTGTCAAATCAACCAATAACCAACCAATAAGCAAGTACTGTGGTGGCAGGGGTAGGTATTTGTATGTACAATCACTTTGTAACACATTTTACGTGTTTATGATTTTTTTCGTTTTTGTTTTTCCCATTCATGGTCATCAAGAAATTTCAGGTATCGTAATGTATAAAAGGATTTAGTTACGTGCCGGGAGTGTCATCCAATGGGATTTCTTCGATGGCATTGTTCTTGATCAATACACAAAAAATATTTTAAGTCCCATCTTTTCAAGCCCCGCATAATTTAAAATTACTTTAAAATATATACAGAGTGTCTCACTTTATCTGTACGTTGTGGAGCGAATATAAAATTACAAGACTTCTTATTATTATAATTATTTTGTTATTCTTGTAGCTTCTAAAGGTTTCGCTTTCATTTTATAAAAATATGTATTTAATTTTGATTGTTGAAATGTGATTAAACATATTTGTTGCAAAAATGTGTTTGACACTCTTTCTTTTTAACTGAAAAAAAAACAACAGTTTTAAAAACTTAAATATAAGAAATTCTAGGGCCGATTGTACAAGCAACATACATAAGGAACTCCAACTGTTGATGATCGTTTAACATACCGAAATGTATCTACACAGGCTGTCCATTCTTCGAGTGCCACTATGGGAATCTCACTTATCTTAAGAGATGTGATATTGGTTAAATCAGGGCAAAGTTGCGCATTTCCGTACTGAATAATAATCTGAAAAACAAATTTGAAATATCTTCAATAGTTTTGAAAATATCGCAAAAAAACAAAATTTCTGTTTTTCGTTTTTAATTTTTTCACGATAAACTAATCGCACTAGGCTTTTCTAATCAAGATATTATTCAGACACTTTTTTATGGAGAATATGTGGCATCCGCTTTTCAATAATTTTCAAGATGACGGAGCAACACCTGGCAACTTCATTTTTTCTTATGAACGCCATTTTGGATTTTAACATTTTGAGATTACGTTTTTTTTTTTCTCTTTACAATGGTGGTTCAAAATCACATTTTTGCCAAAAATCCAATTTTTTATTTTTGCGAAAAGTGCTTTGGAAAAACAAAACGTTCTTTTATTGTGAACAATGACGCTCAACTTAAATGATACCCCTGCATGCAAACTACACCCTTCACAGTCAAATGGTATAATTTAAGGTGAGCGTCGTTGTATGTATAAAACGTATAACATGTATAATACGTTCATACTTACTTGTCTATGGAATTGTACATAAACTACAGTATTATACGGTATAAAACTGTAAATGTACAAAATCATGAAGCATTCTGTTCTCCCAACAGTGCGAAAATACAATTTTTATGTCACTTTCTAGTGCAGATTCTATTTAACTGGCTGTGTTAAATAATTAATTCTGTAAATCCAAACGTGGAAAATGGTAACAGTAGAGTGTAACTGATATCATTGATTTGTGTTTGTCTAAAATTAAATTATTTGCTTGTACATATGATGTGCAACAGAGGCAATTACAAACTTCAACGGTAAATACGTATCGTGATGTACCTTCATATGTAAATAAAAGTAAAGACCTTGATTGTTTGATTTATTTTTTAAGTTGGTAAACATTTATTTAGAGAGTAAAATATTACTCAACTCTTCATAGATAATAAAATAAAATTTTATACAGTTTTATACCTGTATTATACTGCATAATACTGTACAACGTAAAATACCGTATTAAACAATACATCAATATTTTATACAGTATTATACTCACGTATTACACTATATTAGACAAAACGTATAATACTCTGACATCCCTGCTGTAAACACTGACTCATTGCATTTTATATCTAACAATGTGGTCTATTCTGTAACAATCATATGGACTTGATACGTAACAATTATTGCTATATTTCAAAGCCTTGCAAAATTGGTATTCTGTAAACAGTTTCGTAACAACTTACAATACGTATTAAGTGTGATATCGAGTTAATATGCATCTCTCTGCAATTGGCGGTCGGCAGTCGACTTGAATTGTTATGAAATCGTATAAAGTTCTCTTTAATTATTGAAGACCATATCAATTGATATGCATACCAACGTTACAGAATAGCCCTGAATATTGGGGAGAAATGAATTGAAACGTAATATCGAATTAAAACAAATCACTTGTTATGCTTGTTACATAACAATCGTAATAAGCATAACAATTGATACGAAATGCTTACACAATAGAAATAATTAACCCATTCGGAGCGTACGTTGAAATTCCATGGTCTTCCTATAATAGACATTAAAAGAATCACAGTTTCCAACTAAGTCTAAGGCCCAATCTTTTTCCCTCCTTTTAAATTTATGTTCCCCATAATATCCATAATCGACTATGATTTCTGATAACTTTCATGGCCTAAGTTGTATATTTTTATACGTAGATATTTCATTTCGAAAAGCTTATTCTCCGGAAGTAAGTAACGATAACGATATGTATTTAACTGAATTTTAATTAATATCCTAAATAATATTACAGGTTTCCATAATGTAGTAAGCATATTCAATGCAATTTTTACGTTTTTAAAAATTTTAGAATATACTCCTATTTATTTTTCCGTTTAAAGTTCAGTGTAGTTGAAGTTACACTACTATTCAAGAATACTCATTCAACTATTTATGATGAATTGTGTAGTTGTGCTAAAATTTTACAGAATTTATTCTAAATGCATCTACATAAAACTGAGATTCTAAGTTTCTTTCTAATGTAAATCAAATTTTTTAAGTAAGTAGTTAAGAAATAAACTCTCATCGACGATAAAATTTCAGCAATTCGATTACTGACAAAAGTTAAATATTTCGAGGCCTTTTTAATCTTCCCGATACGATAGTACCGAAATACAAAAATTATTTTTGTCAAGGGCGGTCATGAATAAACTATTAATGGCAAGTGAAACTCAGAAACTAAAGAAATAACAGCAAGTACACTTTTTCAGGACCGCTTGACAAATTTTGACAATCAAAAAATGATTGTTGTAATGCACGAACTTAAAAACTTTTAAAATCCTTGATTACCTTCGACCAAAATAATTTTTGATGTCAAACTAGAATTAAGTTCGCAATAGGTATAATGGATCAAAAATTTTTTAATTGAGGTTTCATGTTTTGCAGTTCAGGCCTGCTTGGCCCGAGATGGATGAGTGCCAAGTTTAACTTTGAATTTCTTCAAGGCGGTAGCACAAGAAGAAATAAAATTTGTGTATGTAAAGTGGTCTTTCTTTTGACTTTAAGAGAAATTTGAACTGAGGTTAAATATTTCCAACTTAAAATTAGGGAGATATGCCAAATTCCAATAACCTAGAAGGAAAAATTGAATTACGGAAAATTACCAATTATAAATAGTATTTCAGTTCAGTTGTAAAATGTTCACGCCATCTGCATATTTATCGACCCACATGCACATGAAATATTACTTCTTTTATTTAAATAATACTGCACCTATAAGAGCACCTAATGGCGTTAACGTCTTACAACTCAACCGAAATAGAGTATTAATTTTCTGTATTGATTTTTTTTGTAGGATGTTGGAATTTGGTATATCTGCCTAATTTCAAATAACAATCATTTTATCTCATTAAAATTTTCTTCTAAATTCGAAAGCAAGCGCACTTTGCCAACACAGAATTTTGCTTCGTCTTTTGTTAATTCCGCCTTCGACGTCAAATTTCGATAAACTTCCATTCTACGTTGACTATGGAAAAAAGTAATGACTTTGTTTATACCTTTTTTTTTAGATATCAATTTAATAATTATATTAATAATTATTAGTTTTTGCTTTGATTTATTAACAGTATTTTTACAGAGTTACAAAAAGCGTATGTTAGAAGCGTATTTTCGTGTTAGATAAAAGATTAATGGTCAGTGGCAACCTTCGAAGGAAAATGTCCTTATACACCTGTTTCGTGAATTTCAAAACTTATTCAGAAAAAAATAAGGCTCGCCCAAAGAAAAGGACTAAAAAATCGTTCGAAAACTTGTCAGAGAATCTGACATTTGAATTAGTATCCTCATAGTTTGATCCATGTTCAAGAGCTCTTGCCTACGGATTATGGAACACGACAATAATTTCCTGAATAGTTTCTTAGTAATACCGAGGAGAAAATTATAAATCAAAGCTTCGCTTGTGACAAAGCATAACTTTATCTAACTGGCTGTGTCAAATCCTAGAATCTGAGAATGAGGAATTCTGAAGATCCGAATTCTTATACAGAAACATCACTTTACCCACAGGGAAGATTTAAGCGAACGATGATTAAGAGCCAAACTACGCGAGAGGGTTTTCCGCCGTGATAAACACGCCGCGGATTGCACGTCTGAATGGAAACTATGCTTACAAACAAATGTAACTAGAACGGATTAAACGTCGCGTTCCGTTCGTCCAGTTTCACTCGTCTGTATGCATGGTTTCCATTAAGAGCCAAACTACACGAGCGGGTTTTCCGCCGCGGATTTCATGTTTGAATGGAAACCATGCATATAAACGCGTGCAACTAAACGAACGGCACGTGACGTTTATTTCGCTCGTCTAGTTTGTAAGCATAGTTTCCATTCAGACGTGCAATCCGCGGCGTTTTTAACGCGGCGGAAAACCCGCTCGTGTAGTTTGGCTCTAAGACGTGCAATGCATGGCCTGTTTAATGCGATGAAAAACCCGTTCGTGTAGTTTGGCTTTAAAAGAACAATTTTTTTTCAATGACACTTATATGAGAGAAAGATATCGAGAAAAGAATTTCTAAGAAACTATTCTTAATAGTTTCATCAACTAATTACATAATTGTGTTTATTCTGAACTTGAAAATAATCATTTAAATAAAACCCTACTTTTAACAAAATCATTGGAAATCTTTCACAAAATAATTAAGATTGAGCTTTTTGACGTAAATGCAAATTTACAGTCGACGGATATAAACCCATTCACCGTGTATGCACATTCAAATTTCATCCGCTCTTGAAAGAATACCTGCTAACACTTATTGACTTATTGCACCGCTATTTTTTCTCAACCACAGCGACGGTGTAATAATTTTTGTTATCACTGTGCATTAGTGTTTCTGATTTTCCGGTTTTTTTTTTACTTCCCAGGAATCGGGAATGTAAAAACCATAATTCCGGGATCCCGGGAAATTTTATTTATGTGGTATTTTATTATATCTTCTTAGAAAAAATTATCAACAATAGGAACCTTGGTTATTTTGTTAAATATCTTAGACATGAATATTAATTATAACAATGATTGGAAGTACAGGGTGCATTGGTGCATCAGTTTAAAATGTTGTTTATTCATTTAACGTTTTGGCACAGGCGCTGAATTTGATGATATACTTTCAGTCATTTAATGCCATTTACTAAATATTGACCAGTAGTCTGGTCCACAACGTGCTTTCTGTGTTAAATCGTTTTGTAAAATTGATGATTCCACAACAAATGTAGACTCGAACCCCTGTCCATCTGCTTTTATGCCAAGTCGCTCTAACTTAAACTATGATGCCTTCGGACTTATCATGTATGTTAATCTGTATATGTATTCGAACTTCGGAGCCGCTGTAGCTCAAATGAAGAGCGGTTTGGCATGACAGTGGAAGGTTATTTCGCAATATGGACGGGCACCGTCTGCATTATCTTTGAGTAAAAGAAATTGACACTGGGTCCACATTAAATTTAAAACATAAAGGAGCAAGCAGCTTAAGAAAACTTTTGTGAACCACATATTTTCAAAAAATTGAGACATTCCCATCTATTCTATAACTCGATAACGACATCGTTAGACAACGAAAAACGTTAAGTGGCGTATTTTGACCAATGAGGTTTTAGATACAATACATTTCTATGCATTGATTGGTCAGAAAATATCATTTAACGATTTTCGTTATCTAACGATGTCGTTATGAGTTACAGAATAAGGGGGATTGTTTGCGACTAGATATCCTAATTTGTCATCCTGTAATTTTCTTTTTGGAATTTGCAAGCACGCAGGGTGTACGTTGAATGACCGCAACAGTTAGCGGAACTAAAATTAAAAAATCAAGAAGCTGCACGTATGATACGGCAAATAATTCAAAGTTTTGTTACTTACACTCCAAGAGTGCATAAAGGGTGATGTTACCACTTATCAAGAGATATTAAAAATAAAATAAAATGGCATGTCTGTAGAAACATTCATGTTAAAATAAAAATCTGTTTTACATGTAGGAGTTTTAAATTTTCCCGCTTCACTGACGGACCCTATACAATACAAACAAAAGTTATACATTTCTTTCTTCTACTAGTATCAGTCAGGTCAACTAGAGGTAAGTATATGTATATATCTGCTTACGATATTATCATTTGTACTCTCTATCAGCACAAAGTATTCCGTCCTTTTCATGAAACGAAGTAACTTTGTGTGCTCTTTCTGATCAACGGAACCGATTCTTTTTTGTAGTACAATTTAAATGCTCGATAGTCATTAGTTGCTGAGGGACGTGCATTTTTCCAAAATACCTGTTCTGTTACTTGCCAGAGTGATTCGCCAGGGAACTAGTGACGTCATGAATAGATGGGCATCTGTTGCATCTAAGTCCACGTTTTCAGAATATTTTTGTTTAAACTTGCTTTGACCAGATGCACCATCGAATCTCCATTTGGCATCTAAAATGAGATTACTATCTGCTAATGTATCGATGTCGGAATCCGATTTTATTTGCAAAATTCTCTTTGCTGTATGTTCTAGCAATTGTTGCAACGGAATTTCCGCAGATGTTTCTTTTACTTCAATACTTGCAGGATAACATTTAGTTTTTGCTTCAGTTATTCTCGTATAATATGTTGATATTTAGTCAATTTAACGGTTACGAAAAAAAACAAAGCAGAATCATTATCAAAACTTATGCTATTTTGTGGAAGATGTTTGCCAACAGCATTAATCAAATCCTGTGAATATGACGATTGAAGTTAAAGTGTCTTCTTCCTTTTCGCTTTATAACCACATTCCTCGAAGTTTTTACTGGGTCTACCTCCAGCGTTTAGTGTAGTATGTACAACAAGCTGTATCTGGTACAATATCTTTAAAATGCACTACAAACGTACCTTGAAGCCAGCTACTGAACTTGTTAAGGAAAGTTGTTCGACAGTTACGCACAGACCTTAGCTTATTTTTGAAATGGGGCTGGAATCTTTTCGCTATTTCTACACGTATTATCGATAATTGTTGATCACTAAGTTTCAGTTTAATGGGTTTGAATGGGGTAAATAAATTTTCAGAGTTTCTAGTGCAGGGATTTTCACTTCTTACATTTCTATATGTTTAAGTTATGAATAACCATTGTTTACAGTGTAATTAAGAAGAAGAGATTGTTTTATTATTACGCTTGCAATATTACGAATGTGCCAGATTTTCTTTTTACAAGAGTAATGTAATGTGGCTGTGAGTATTTACGAAAATTTGCTCCAAACCAAAGAATGTGACTCATTCGTTGTTTTACGGTGTTGTAAGTATTGATAATATACAAACTTAGTGAAAGTGTGTTTCTTTATGATTCGTAATTATTCTTTATAACTTACCAGAGAATTAGTCAATGGAAAAATAGCGAATATTATAAAATATAACGTTAATTAGCTAATATGGCACATTCGTTAGGTTTTCATCAGAACTGCACATTTTCACAAACCTCGCATAAAATGTAACGATAGTAAGGAATACTTCTTATTAATTGTATTAATTAATTGACGTTAAGAGTTAAAAAGTAGTTACATTGGGAACATCATTTTTTCTTGTGCACTTTTATATGACTTTTTTGTAAACCGGTGCAATTATTTAATTTATGATTTTATCTCAGGAATATAAAGCAATAAAGTAATAACATAATAAAATATCTTAATGACCGTCTGCTGTATTTGTAACACCAGCTTTAATACTGCAATGAATAATAACAATTAATCCAAATAAAAATTAGATTGTTAAATTTTCAGCTAATATTTATCAGTTAACAATTAAAAATAATTCCTTTCCAAGGCACAATCATTAATAATATTAAGGATAGGGATACTTTTGGTAGGGAAAATTTCTTAAATAATACGAGGAATGTTCAAATATAAGAGGATGTAGTTGCCTTGGGATAATGATGAACTCATTACAGCAGTGCAAAACTGGATACGCGCGCAACCAAAAACCATCTTCGAAAATGGTATACATAAGTTTCCAGAACGGTGGCGCAAGCGTATTGAAGTGCGTTGAAAAATAGTACGTAACAAGTTTTTGGTTTATTGATAATAAAAAAGTTCTAAGCTTATTCTAACTCATATTTGAACGCTCCTCGTACATCGAATTTCGTAACTTCAACAATATGCTATTTCAAAATTAAAAGCGATTGGACATTAATGATTATTGAATTTGGCATTTTCATGAGCCAGTGATCAGTGTACGATATTTTAGCACCACATTTCGATTACACCTGTCTTCATGGCCAGAAAATTTAATTATAGCTTTCAATTAATCATACACACATCGTTAATCATTAAATATCTTACTGTGTTAGTTTTTCTACGTCTATCAAAATTTCACCTACGACGGAAATAAATAATGCCCCGGGATCTAACACCAACGGAACTCGTGTCTTGGGGCTTAGTTTGAACTTATAATCCTTGAACAAAATTATTAGAGCGACCTTAACCTGCATCATTCCGAAGCGGTATCCTACAAATAAAAACAGAAATGTCAATCTACTCGTGAAAAAAAAAACTTTATATCGATACATACCAACGCAATTTGGAGGTCCTTCTCCGAAAGGCATAAACGAAAACGGTGGTCTTGTTTGCTTGTTTTCTTCATTAAACCTCTCAGGATTGAATACATTCGGATCAGGATAATATTCTGGATCGTGGTGGATGGAGTCGATCGGAATTAAAACTATATCACCTTTTTTGTGTGTAAGATTGGTACTAGGTATTTTGGAATCTCCGGTACATTTACGTGTAGTAATTGGTACTGAAGGATACTTCCTTAGAGTTTCTGTAAGGCTTAGGATATATATATATATTTTTTAAGTAAAGTAAATTATTATCATACCACAAATTACACTGTCTACATAGTTCATCTCCATCATGGCTTCATAAACAATTTCACCGTTATGTCTGAATAAGACCGCATGAATTTCATCCCGCATTTTCTTCTGAATATTTTCATTTTGAGCTACTTCATATAAACAAAAGGTCAAAGCCGACGATGACGTCTCAAATCCTGCCGTAAAATAACCAAAACATACAGCCGCTATTTCATAATCAGTAATTTTTCCAATAGTGGCCTTTTCCGATGGCTTCGTTTCGCCTGCATCATTTTTAGGTAAAGCGACGCCGACGTTCCTCAAATTAATTAACAGTTGCATGAGATCATTCCTCGTCACATTTTTTTCCTCCCTGTATTTGATTACGTCGTGAACCGCGCCCATGAAGAAAGTTTGGGTACTTTTCGGCGTTAATCTCATTCCAAAGAGTCTCATGGCATTTGGATGTAACACACCCAAAAATAATTTGCATTTTCGCCAAAATGTGTGTTGGAAAAACTTTTTCCCTTGAATTCCAAACTCGGTTTCCGATCCGCATACACTACTTAGATCAATCCCAAAGGAACAATTCATTGCTATGTCGACAGTAAGACGCTCAAAAAGGTTCTTAACATCTACAGGCTCATTCCGTAATCGGCTATACAGAAAGCTGGTCATTTGTTCGGATACTTTCACTACGAGCGAAAAAATCATTTTCATTTTACTTGGCGTAAACGTTGTAGAAACTTTCGCTCGCATGTTCCTCCATTTCACTCCTTCCATGGTAACTAAATGCTCACTGAGCGGATCAGACTTTTTATTATGGTAAAGTGCTCGATTTTCAAAATTGTTAAAGCCTGCTGTCGTTATGTGTTTGATTATCTCTAGATCTATTGGTAAGTAAACTGGTGCGTGAAGCATGAACAGACCCACGTGTTTGGCTCCCTTTGATTTCATCTGCAAGTAATACCGCCGCACTTCTTCTGCTAGAGTCATTTTAAATCTAACTGTGTTCCAGAAGTTACCACACGGAAATATTGGTTCTACATATTCTAAACCAACTCTCGACCAATATGTATAACACCATTTCATGTATATAGTTAACGTTACTATTAAAATAGCAAACAGTATTGCGACATCTTCCAAAAAGCTATTCGGAAGTATCATAATAAAATTCTTCTGTTATGAGCAACAAGATTTAAGCAGATTTCACTCTAAGCAAAAAAGAGAGAATTACAATGAATGAATGAATTGAAAGTGAAAGAATTAGTTATTGATTTTGTTAATCAAGGCATGCAGGAAGGGCATTCGACTATACAATAAATTATTCGAATCTAAATTTTCTTTAGATGGGCCTTGTTATAATTTCTCTCTTCAGTATAAACTGACTTACCTTTTCCTTTTTAATTTACGCCGCTTATAATTATAGAAAAGAAATACTCAATGTTCCATTCATATTGAATAGAAGTAAGAAAGAATCTACTGACTGTACCACGAGTGCAATTTATTTTACAGCGTTTTAAATAGTAACATCATGTCGATTTGTGGTATAAATAATTAATTTTTACTGAGTAATTCCAGCGGTTAAGAATTCTGTGCAATATAAAAAAACGGTTCGGTTCCATTTACAATGCAAATGAAAACCAACAATTAAATAAAAAGGAAGCTTAATGTAATACAAACAAGAATCAGTTCAAACAACAGTAAAGAACTAATAGGAAGGATTGCGGGCGTTCGGAACCTGCAAACAACTGCAAGAAATATTTTAATGTTTTTCTCATGCTGAAAGGTTAAACACCGTTCACTCTCGCGTAATAGCATTTGAACCCCTATTTCAGCTGTCGCTCTCGCAATTGATCTCGCGCTTTCTTGCACATATCGACACACGGCCGAGTGCTCTTGTGGCGTCACCTAATGTATCGTTCACCGTGGTTCAAACATATGAATAGACAAAAAAATAATGATGGAAATTTTTTAAATGCCTCATCACCCGTAAATATTTCACATTCATTTTATTCAATTGAACGCGGAAGAGGATATTTTATTGGTTATCACGTATAATGCTGTCAATAAGTTTTACTTAGGAAAAAACTATATAACTATGCAAACAGCATCTACGGCCCATTAAGGGAAAAAGTCAATTATAGTAAGTTTCTTCAATTAGCACTAAACCCGATATTTCACCTTGAATACTCAGACTAAAGTTATTCACTTCATAATGAAAACGTAAAATTCCAAGATTTAAAATCTAAAATTTAAATTTAATGAAAGCAGTTAAAACGAATGACTCCTGGCGATATGCAATGTAAAAAAATTAAATTAAAAATAAATAATGCCGCATCAATAAAAACGCTTAATAACAACCTCTAGTTGTTTTAAAATATCAAACATCATTTTTATTAACCTAACTGAACTGAAAATTATAATAGATTATCAAACATTGTTGTAACTTTGTATAGGGTAACACATTAAGATCTCAAAAGTGCTTTGTGAAATGCATCAATCAAATCAAAATCGTCAAAATTTTTAAGTTTTCTTCTTTTATCTTTGTACACCTTATTTTACCTCAAAGTGCCAAAATTTAAAAAATATATAGAGTGTTCAAAATATACGGGATGAATGATTATTATTCTTTGAAGTGGAGAAAACTATAACTCGAAATACCAATGACATTTGCAATTTCTAGTTAGTAATTTGACAGCAATAGTACATGTTTTTCGGACCTATCGTACGCACACTGGGCGGAGTAATGGAATTAAATGGAAACCAACAACGAATGATAATTTCAAACAAACCACTTCTTCTTTATCTTAGATAACAGAACTGCTTTAAATTGTTGTTTTTAATCTTGCTGACTTTTTTCTTAGATAAAGTTAAGTGACTGTCATTTTATAAGGAGATAGCTCGAGTTAAAAAATACGATGATGCGATGTTTCTCTAAATTGTAATCCACAATGACTTTTGTCTCTGGAATATATTCAATATATTATTAATTTCAAAACCACATCATGCTGAGAGCAGAAGTTACTATACGTATGTAGAACAGCAATTTTAAAGCTTGTAGCAAGTCAGCTCAGAGCACGCATCCACTGGATATGTATTTCGGCCCTAATCAGTGCCTCATCGCCAGGAGAGTAACTGGAAAACTTCCACCGCAATCCGAACGACTTGTCCGGTTTACAGAACGGTAACGCTTAACTTGTAGAACAGCAAATTCAGTCGTCCTTGATCATAGCGTAGTAAATTTTTCTGATCAATCGTACAACAATAATGGCGAGTAATTCAAATTGTCTCAAATAGTTAGGTTTGAATTTTTATGATGAATTGGAATATATTTTTTTAACTTTTACGCATTTTATACGTGTTTTGTGATCGGGGAAGAAGAAAAGGAAGTTATACGGAGTTATTTGGAAAAATACTTAAGGCTCAAGGATTCAGTCCATCTTTTGCAGGTACAGTACACACGCTTGCCTAATTTTACGATTTTATCACATCTGCATCGCAAATGCCGGGATGTACGGAGCAGAAATTTTTTGTAAGATAATGTTGTTTAGTAAGGTTTCATTGATTAAAATTTATTTATTAAGTTGTTTCAATGTTGTCTCATCTCAAGATTTTAAAGCTTCGCGTAAAGAAACCGTGAGCGATGGGAAATGCGAGGTAGCAATGTGTCGTAATAATATCTAATAATAATCTAATAATAATTTTTTTCATCCCACGAAATCAATAAACAAAATAAAATAATAAAATAAATAATAAAAAGAGACTCAATTGAATAAATGCAGTTTGTTGTCTATTAGATTTTTCTTCATTTTTGATTTAAATAACGTGGAATTGGTACCTTAACCGTTTCTATGATAAAGCTGTTTTAAAGGCATTTAAGAAACACCTGTGTATAGTGTTTGCCTACATATAACCAATATAAAAGAAAAGGGAAATTCTAAAGCCTCAAAATTTCAACGCACGGATTTTGCAACCTTGTATCTGTTTTTTCTTTTTAAATTTTTAAAGTAACTTTAAATTAAAGCCTCATATAATTTTATTATGAATGCGGCCCAAAAAGTATTGTCTACGTAAAATGATTTTCGTTATGTGTAACAATATCTGGATTCTAGATACTTATCATTATTTGTTCCGCAACATGATTCGAACTACATTGAATGCAGTTGTTTACAATAATTATTTATTGCGTTCTCATTAATTAAGATACCTACGGTTTAATAATTATAGGAAAAAATCAAATAATGAAAAATATTTACTTGCTTCTACGTGTTTCTAAGAATAATTATTTTATGACTGGAAAGAATGGTGTTAATACAAAACCGATTATAGCGAAAAAGTAATATACGTTGGAAATGTTCGCATCACGCACTTTCTATTCCACATACGTCAAGTCATGCTTAAATATGTTGTTTTTCAATTTAATAACAATTACTGTTTTATGCAATGTAATAACAAGTTCTGACATTGTATTATAAAAATACAAATCCAATTTCAAACAACTCTAACCAGGTATTCATCACATCCCGTAAATTTCCATCAGTATAAACAAGTTGTGCGTGTAAAATTTTCAAATTGAAAAAAAAAACTTCTTGTGTCGTATACCGGGTGTCCCGTGACGTAATGTCACCACTTCACCCACGTGATAATCAATTCAAACTCAAAAAACAAAATTTTGTTCTAAAGTAAACCTTTTCAGAAATAGTGGGTGTTTAATGTTATTTTTTTAATTTTTTATAATTTTTAAGTTCACTCCATCATTCTCCGTTCACCTAATAATCACTTCAAATAAAAATAGTTAATAAATCAAACGATTTTTCAAGGATTATTCAAAAAACGTAGATATTCAAAAAACGTAGATATAGTTTGAATTGACAATCACGTGGGTGAACTGGCGATATTACCTCGCGGGATACCCAGTATTTTTAATCGTATACGAAGGGTAGTAGTGAAAGCATCTTACGGTAATATTAACAAATACTTATTCATTATCACAGCGTTTGACATTAAGCTGTGGAGTCCCATTGGGCTCCATACTTGACGTTACCCCCTACCCTATATCTTATTTGCGTAGGGTTGCCATAATTGCCAGGCATAAATACGGGACGCTTAAGTACTAAATAAAAACAAAGTAGGTAGGCAGTGGTTTATTTTATTCTGATAAAAAAACGAATAAAGTGTAAACAGTGTAATAAAATGAACACGTAAAATAATAGAAAAGATGCAAGGCTAATCCATTTTAGTCCATATTTTAAAGCTGATTTTACTTTCTTAATTGTATCATTTTCTTCTTTCACATAATTATAATTATAATTCGTTTACGATGATAATATAAATGGTGTTCCATTAAAAGAAAACATGTAACATAAAGATATCTCGAAAAGTTTGCACTCAATTGTTTTTCTGTTTTCATATTTCTAATGAGCGGAACAGGTCAAACAAATTTGCTAATTTGAACGACTCTGTAGCTCTAAAAATAAAAAAGTTAGCAATGGTGCCGACTTACTTTGAAACAGGATGTATATCCTTAATCCCTATATTTTATGTGATTGCCGCTTATGCGTAACCTATTCATAAAAAAAATCACCGACCAAACTAAAGTACGTAGTGAAAATGTGTTATGTTAAAAAAATACATTTTTGAAGTTTCAGGATGATTTGCATAATCATAAAATAAATATGTAACGTTACTCATATAAAGAAGTAAATGCACTAAATAACATGAATCACATAAATCAAATATTTATATGTATAAACGGATAGTAAGTAAAATGAAATTTTTAGATTTAAGATTAAAGTTGTATAACAAAAAAAATGACAAGGGTTGGAATGTAGAAAATGGAACCTAATTGTTTTAATTATCTACGTCGTGAAAATTAAATTAGCTACGTAAAAAACTACGTTGTTTTTTGTTTCTTCATTTAAAATTATAATTAATTTGTACGCAATTTAAATGTAAAAAGGTCTAAACTGCTGCATAAGTTAATTAAAAAAAAAAAAATCGAAAAAGGTAATATTTATTTTGCAAAAGAAAAAATACTCCTATTTAATATGGCAATATTTACTTTACAAAAAGAAGTTATCTCATGCGCACAGAAGTTTTATCTAATTTTAGCATTTTTTTGGCTCTAAACTCTAAACGATCACTGACACTATGCATGAAAAACAATTTCTAAAGAACTTTTATGTTGAAATTGAAAAGGCCGAAACGCTAAGTAATTTTAGGCTAACAGGTGTCAACACTGTGGTATTTTCTACTCTGCCAGATTCCAAAATATTTCCAGCAACTGTTTTTCTCGTTCTGGCGCAGGAATTGTTCCACGATGTACAGTAACAAAGTATTCGTTCCGATCTTTAATTGTAGCACGTTGGAGTCAACGAGTCAGAGAATTTCTTATGAATATCAAATCTCCACAATACCGAATACATTAATATTTTAGTAGGCGGTGCACTGCGTTATCTTAAGGTCTCAAATTCGGGGTTTTTCCCTCCTCATGAAACAGGCCTGTATGAAGTAGGCGTTGGTGGAGCGCGTATGTCTTTACATCTCAACGGCTAGACGCTTACTGCCGTATACCCTGAAACTCGCTAAGCGTATCCAGAAATATGATATTCCTACAGGATAAAACAAGCCTATATGAAGTCCGATGTTGACTGGAGCGATTATTTTAGCACTGCTTATTACGAATAAACTCCGGCACCAGATTTGATTACAAAAAAATAATAATAATAAACAGTTGCTTGAGTTATGGTGTTTATTGCGAATTCGTTGCGTTTTTAATTTAGGGTCCCAAGATTTGATTGACATTTAATATGTCGGAGAAATAAATTACAATACAACAATATAATTTGCCGTAAAACTCTGAGCGCGAGTTATGTTAAACGAGTACTCCAATGAATTGCATTTTCGATGACAACCATTCCGGAAAATCGAAACCGGTCCTGCCCGGGGCCTTTAATATACCAAACCAAACGGAATCTGATGTATCGTACACTTCGTCACATACGTACTGTGTTCTCTGGTGCTCTTTATTTTTGCCATACAAGAGAGGGGAGCGCGAATCCGAAAATCGGCTCGTTTTCTGCTCACTTGTTACTCCTCCAGTATTTAACCTCCATGATTTTTATAGTGCGTTCCCTGTCGCATGCATTATTCAGTTACACCTTGGCTTAATCTGTGTATGTAAAAAGGTGGTGTAACATAATCAAATTTTTAAAATGTCTTAAAAATTGAGCAATATATCGAAAATGCACCCAAGAACAAAACTCAACTATGAAGCTTTTAGTTCAAATGAAACAAGGGACGTAACATGAAAAATTTAAAATTACGTCCACAAAATTAATTAATATTCGGTTTGAGGACTGTTATACTTGCAACTAAATATATCAAATATCAAGGTAATTGCATTTTCCGATTCAGAGATATTCTTAACAAAAGTTAAAAAAAATAGAATTTGACGCCATTTTTCTCCGAAATTAAGCTTTTTGGACATAATAATAATAATAATAATAATAAAGAAACAGATAAAAAATTGAATCATTCTGTTTATTTCCTTCTTTGCGTTAAGAATTACGCTTCTTCACATACTATATGTATTAGTATGGAATAGTAAAATAAAATTTCTATATGAGAACAAGCCATTATTATAGTTAGTAACCTCTGAAAAATGTCTGTCGATGTGTTGTCCGAAAGAGGAAAGTGCAAGTTACTTCTCGATGGAGAGCGTTTCTTTATAGAAAAACAAAGTGCAGAAAAAATATTTTGGAAATGTAAATATCATCAAACAACCAAGTGTAAAGTAAAGGTGACAACAGTGAATGATGAAGTTATAACAATTTCAAAGGCACACATAATCATGTCACTAACGCACCTGAAGTGGAAGCGGTACGAAAATCATCATAAATAGAAACCAAAATGCGTTTTGGAATGCTATTTACCCAATACAGTAGCTTTACTGGTAGAACAGAAACTTACATAAGATTACTCATACTTAGTAATATACAAATACACTTACTGACGGTAATGTTAATATATAACTCTTGTTTTTTTTTACTAAAATTGAATGACACGTCGTCTCAACCGTCATAATAGTTAAATAAATCATAAAAATCAAAGCAAAGCATTGATAAATACAGTAAAGCAAATAAATGAAAATAACATTTCAATTGAAAATAAGACTTCATTTATTTGCTTGTGGTACTTTTTCTAGGTTCATCCAAATTCCTCCTGCCGCTGAATTTACCAAAGCCTTGGGATCAAACACCATTGGAACTGCGGTACGCGAATTTAATTTGAACTTGTAGTTCTTTAGTAAAATTGCCAGACCGACTTTAGTTTGCATTACACCGAAACGCATACCTGAAAAATGAAAAACCTCTGTAGCTTAGAGAAAATCATTGTCCTATTTATAGTACCGATGCAAATTCGTGGGCCTTCACCGAAAGGAAGGAACGTAAACGGATGTCTTGTTCTTTTAACTTCTTCAGTGAACCTATCGGGATCGAACACCTTCGGATTTGGGTAGTGTTCCGGATCGTGTTGAATAGCCTGAACCGGAATAAAGATGCGATCGCCCTCATGAAGAACTACGTCAGTGCCTGGAACTTTATAATCTTTGACGCATTTGCGGGGGAGATTAGGCACTGGGGGATATATCCTGAGAGTTTCTATAAAAAATTTAATTGTTCAAAATAGATTAGTTAGAAGAGTAATATCGAATTACTTACCGTTAATTACATTCTCCATATAAGTCATTTCTAACATAGCTTCGTAAGTAAATTTACCACCATGTTTGGCTATGACTGCATTAATTTCATCCCTCATTTTCTGCTGGATTTTTTCATTTTGTGCCACTTCATACAGGCAGAAGGACATGGTCGTTGAAGAAGTTTCAAATCCTGCAAGGAAGAACAGGAATGCCTGGGCGGCAAGTTCGTTGTCGGAAATTGATACTTTCATCGATGAAATTTTTGCTTCTTCTTCCGAAACTGCTCCAATGTTCTTTAAGTTGATTAACAGTTGCATGAAATCCTTTCGCTCCACATTATTCTTTTCGCGGTAGTTCACAGTATCACGCACCACACCCATAAAAAAGTTTTCTATTACTTTAGGAGTAACTCTGGCTTTTAAGCGTTTCATTGTGTCCGGATAAATGAAACACAAAAATCGCATGATTCTCTCCCAACCGCTGCTTTGAAAGAATTTTTTTCCCTGGATTCTGAATTCTGCATCTGGATCGCGTAAACTGTTGCAATCCAATCCAAACGCACAAGTTCCTATGATATCAGTAGTTAGACGAGCTAATATATCTTTAAATTCCGTTGGTTTGTCCGGGCCAAATTTATCCAAAACTCCAGTTAGTTCTTCGGTCGATTTTAGAACTAGTGGAAACATCATTTTCATTTTACCAGAGGTAAACGTGGGTGAAAGTTTTGCCCGTAGGTTCCTCCACTTCGTCCCTTCCAAAGAAAATAAATGGGCGCTGAGCGGATCAGCCTCTTCATTGTAGTAAGAACCGCGATCTACAAAATTACTAAAGTCGACTTGCATTATGTGTTTTATAATTTCTGGATCGAAAGGCACGTAAATCGGCGAATGGAAGAAGTAGAATCCCGCATGTTTTACCACTCCTTTCGATTTCAATTGAAAGTATTGGCGCTCCATTTCTTCGCCAAAAGTGGTTTTTTGCCTACCGGTCTCCCAGAAATTACCAAAAGGAAATCGAGGTTCTATGTAGTCCAAACCGACTCTCGCCCAGTATCTGTACCTCCATTTTACATAAGCGGTAAACGTTAATAAAGCGGTGATAATTAATATAACCGCGTCTACTAAGAAACTGTTGGTGATTTGCATACTAAAAATATT
Organism: Prosopocoilus inquinatus; assembly: GCA_036172665.1. Lineage (NCBI taxonomy): Eukaryota > Metazoa > Arthropoda > Insecta > Coleoptera > Lucanidae > Prosopocoilus > Prosopocoilus inquinatus. The sequence continues at coordinate 25,229,776 of CM069871.1, forward strand.
TCATACATGACCTTACTTAAATGACTCTCCATAAATACCAATATTCTTACCTTCCTTTTTCGATACTACCAAGTAATTAACCAAGCACAGCGCACATTACAAACACATGATCACCCAGATCGTATTGAAATTGTTTTAATCTGTTTGATTTGTTATCAACGATTGTCAAATTTATATTGATGTAGAAGCAGTCAGGCAACTTAATTTATAGTGTCAACGAAACGAAATGAGGTGGCACGTTTGTCAAGTATTTATGGGATCCTTGTAATCAAAACACCGAGAAAGGATGAATCACTATCATCGTGATATACAATAAAAGTTGCAGGTAATTATTTTTACACACATATTTTCGCTTACTGTGTGTGCTTTTGTTAGGACGGTTAGACCAGATAAAAACGAGACAGAGTACTTAATATCAAAAGTTTTATTTAATTTAATGCATGAATAATATTTATTATTATTTCCTTATTCTTATTTATCACTTATCACTCATTTGCCAAATTGATTAAAATTTAATAGGGTAAAGTCGGCAAATATGGAATAGACCGGCTAATATAAAATACCCGGCATTTTTGAAATAAGAAGCGCCATCCGCTAAACGACTCTGGCATTAACATGAGTTTAGGTATTGCAGGTCACTACTACAGAGGTTCTTAGCCGGTAAGATTGCATAACTTTACAATACATGATTTTGTGAATTTGTCGTTTTGGAAGTTTTCACGCAGTACCAGAAAAATGTATTTTGGCGTATTTTTTAAAATAAAATTGTTTTTCACACCAAAGTTAGTTTGTTATAGTTTCGCTTAGTCCAACAGTTGATATTTTACCTTATTAATTCAAAGTGCTGCATATTTTCCCTTATTTCATATCATATCCCCCAACTGACTATTCCATATTACCCGCCACTTTAAATCATATCATGAAAATGCAATTTTTTTTAATTGTTACAGAATTTTCCCAAAAAATATGTATTTCTTAAATGTATTATATTTTTAATTAAAATATCTGAGTATCTGAGTATCTTAGTTCAGAATTTATGACGGTCCAAAGAATGGGTATTCCATATATGCCGACTTTACTCTACTTTTATAAACTTATAACCGATGAAATACATTTTAATTGGTTATAAATACCGTTTCTTAAGATTTTCAGCGAAGATGAAAGATCTAATGATGCGAAATATAGGGTGATTCAAAATGAGTAAATTGTTCGACCTATTAGCCATAGACAGTACACAAAAAATAATATGTCTTTATGCGTAGGGGGTCTAATACGCATAGGTTTCAATATAAAATGAATTCAATATTCAGATTTAAATTGATTAGTAAATACTGGAAAAGCTATGCTGTCGCAAGAGCAATGAACTCTCGAGCGAATAACGCGCAATTCGTTGGACTTTCAACTTGTGCGTGGATTTTACAAACGTAAGATAAATCACACAGAACAGAACTTCTAGGTAAATTGAAACACAAACATGATTTTGTCAATGCAAGTTTGTGTATGTGCGTGAAACGTTCATTTATATATCAACAATGAACAAGGCGCAGTGAGCTCGTAGCTTGGCTTCTCCACTCCTTCAATATGAATCCCTTTATCCAAGTGCACCGACATCGAATTGAAACGAATAAAATTCTATTTTCAATCAAGGATTTCTTCACAATGACATTTTTGCTGATAGCCCAGGATAAGGAGGTCAGAAAAGCAACTGTTTTTGAAATGGTAAGTTACATCACTTAATATTTTGTGGACACAGTGACACAGTTTTTAAAACATAAACCACTAGTTGTACCGAATTTTATAAATACGTTACGTATATTTCAATAGTAATCAGTACTTTTCAAACATTTTAATTTGGAATTCATAGAGGTTTATTTTTGAAATGCCTGTGATAAATTTATTGCATGACTTTATTAATATTAAATACGCCCTTAACAGGTCGGACACTTATTTTCAATAACCCCGTATAAGAGGAAAATTTTAGTTTTATTTAATAATATTTTAATACTTACGTTTGTGTAGTCATAAAGTCTCGCTACCCCAGTAAATTTAGGAGTTTGGGGGTTTAAAGTAAGGACGTCTATTTAAAACGTTTAATTAATCGAAATGACGTTTCTGTACAACTAAATCACATATACCAAATAATACGTTCGACAATAATATTAATGAATGAGAATTAAATTAAATTAAAAATTTGAAAATTTTTTCCATATTGTTGACTATTTACAATTTTCATATTACGTCATGCTAGCCAATATGTATCAAAGAATTTCACACTTCTCTTGAATTGTTTGCGCAATATTTTATACCAATATTTAAAAACTTCTCGAGGTGTTTACAACTTGGAACTAATTTTGATACATTTTCGCTAAGTTTAAAACCTTTCAAAAAATGTCAAGGAAAATTCAAAGTGATACCGAACTTGCAGCCCCTAAACTATCAATATTTGCACAATATTTTCGCAGATAACGCAATATTATTGCCCAATAATATTAATTCACGGGGAAACGTAAAAGAATCGCAATATTACACGATAAAAATCAACAGTTTTTGATTAACGCAATATATTGCACCATCTTTCAATACGATCTGCAGATGCTCGATATTATTGTGCGTGCAAAATTAAAAATTAGAAATAAATAAACTGCTGAAAATTTCAGAATGTAAAACTTAATAATTTAGTAGCATGAGGCACATCATCAAGCGGCCTGGGGTTTAAACTTATGCTACGCGAATTTTTATTACCGTTTGTAAATAGGGCGACTTGTTTAGCGGTGGAGTTTCTCGAGCTACTCTTCTGCTGTTGAGGTCCCAATTAGGGCCGAAATAGCTATCCAGATGATTGTTGAGAGACCCACTGCAATCTTAGTTGAATTGTCTCAAGCTTTAAAATTGTGATAACACGCCATTGTGTCCGCATTTACCACTTGGTGTATTATAGCTTATAAGGCAGCAGTATAACTTGGTGTATTAAAGCTTATAAGGCAGCAGTATAGCTCGGTTGAACATTAAAAGAGTTTTAATTGACCTTTTTGACTGCAGTCCAGCTATAGAATTTTCCTTAACTGATCATTCGTGATCATACTTCGTCGATATTATTTTTAACTCGCACAGTATAAGGTCAAACCCCTGGACGCTTAGTGGTGCTCCTTAAGCTGTAGTCTGCTATTTCAGACTTAACGTTCGTAAATTTAGGCGCATTTCAAAATAAGTCAACATGCGCTCAGGCTCAGATAATGATTTACGCATGCTTCAGTTTTTCAATTAATTCAAAATATTTTATGTAAATATTAAATTCAAATCATCCCGCATTTTTACTTAAAGTTTTCTACTTCTACGACGCACCCCACTTTGATGCGTCTCTGGAGACTGAAAAGAGATATGCCACAGATGCGACACTGCCGCGCCTTCCCCATTGTTTGCACTGTCATTTGCTTACATCAAGAATGGGCACTAGCGGGAAAATGTATTCATACCATGCAACTGCGACCATTGTGTCTCTGTGAATGAATTATCATTTCTCCGATACAAACGAGAACGAAGATGGCTGTTTCGAAGTGCCGGAGAACAGGAATGGACACTAGCGGGGAAATGTACTCCCACTGTGCAACTGCGACGAATAAACACATGTGTTTATTAGCCAGACACATCTCTATGAATGAATTCTCGAATCTCCGATACAGACGAGACCGGGGATAGGTCTTTCTAAGCGCCCGAGTAAATCGCTGGTTTACATGGTAGCGCCTAAATTGAACTATGCAGAACAAATATATCACAGTAGTAGATATAGAGGTGTTCTGACGCTGCATTCGCTATGGACAAAAGTGAATGCAAGATTCAGTGTATGAGAGAGATATCACAAAGCAGGGCGAAATTGAGGCAAGACCAATGAACAGAGTTGAACATGTTATAAGAAATCTATACTCAATGTATCAACACTATTTAGGCTTCCAGTGCAAATTTGTTATGTAACGTATATTGGCACACAAATACTCCACTCCACCGATGAAAAAAAATCAAAAAATTTTAAAATAAATCCTTATTAAGCTATCTAAATACTTTGATTCTCACTTACATTAATAATTTAAGCCTATTTAATCAATTATTGGAACAGCGATTTTTTTTTCATTTTTTGACTCATAGCTTCTTTATAAGAACGAAACACTCTTTTATTCGTCCATCCATGTTGCAGATTACCATTACATGAGTCTCAGTGGTAGATTCGACCCCTATCAAAGTCGTTCTACTGATGGAATTGTCTACGTCTTCGCACTCTATTTAAACTACTGTACACAGAGAAAAGTGAAATCAAGTTGAACGAGTTGGCAAATAAAATATCAACAACTGTTTTGACACAAGACCTTGTAAGACAAAGCAGTTAAATGTACAAGAATAATAAGCTGTAAAAGGCTAAAAATTTTACCAAAACATGTTTCGTATCAAACAAACTGAAATATGAAAAATGGCCAGAAAAACGTTTTCTAATGTATTTTAGTATAACAGAAAAACAAAAGTTTATACTTAAAAGTTTATAGAAATTTTACGTGAGAAATAATTTAACGCCTGCTTTTGGTCCACGCAGAAATCATTGTAGGGCTCTCCTTTGAACTGTTTTCTTTGTCACATTGTATAGCTAATAAATTTCTATGATAAATACTAGTATAAAATAAACTATCTGATATAGAGTTAACAGTGTAGTTCTATTTTGACCTTCAGCAGTTGTGATGTTATCTGTAATAATTAGAAAAGTTATAAGCAAGAATGTCCACCCACTTCGGGGACTAGACTTCACAATTAGAAATAGAATTGTGTTCGTTTAGATATTTACTACTTACACAACTAAAAATGAATGACTTTTCAAGAATTTTTGCACAAAGGAGTAATATTGGACTTAGGTTTTTAAAACCTCATATAAGAACTACATTAATAGCTGTTGATACTATAACATTTTTCCGTGTGTTCGTTTCTCATCTTGGAAAGATAAATTGACTAGGTTTAAAATCGATTTATAACATATCGTCGGTCTACAAGAGAAAGGTGACCAAATCCACCGATAGTCGTTTTCAGTTATTAGAATTTTAATATTTGCTTGTGATTATAAAATCAATTATTTTACATCAGGTTTGTTTATATTGATTTTTATGAATAATAGAGTTTCTAGAATATGTATTTTAAATTAAAAAAGATTGAATGTAAGGTACATGGGTACATTCCCTTGTAGACCGACGATATATAAGTACCAAACTCCTGAATGACCTTTAAAATATACGTCAAATATTAACCCGTAATTGATATGGTACCTAATTTTTATATTTAAAAATTCAGTTTATTGACATTAAAATTTGAGGTACGGTTTACCAGTCCTAAGAAGTCTAGATTACAAGATTTTTGAGACACAGGTTAGTAATACCAGTATGATCTAGATACTGGTCTTTTTACATGAGCTTTATCTCTTAATTTTATTAATAATTTTTTATTATCCATTAACCAAAAACGCTTCTTTTTCGTAATATGAATCATTTTTAGCGGTGTATACAATATTTTTAGCGGTGCATACAATTATGTACTTATCTCTGTCCGTGTAATTGTCTTATAATAAACAAAAATCAAAGCAAAAAGGAAACAATTACAGTGCAGTAGATAAATGAAGATAAGAGTTTATTCATTTGCTTGTTGTATTTTCTCCATGTTCATCCAAATTCCTCCGGTCGCAGAATTTAACAAAGCCTTAGGATCCAACACTAATGGAACTATAGTGCGTGAATTCAAATTTAGCTTGTAATTCCTGAGCAAAATCGTCAAACCAACTTTGGTCTGCATCACACCGAAACGCAAACCTGAAAATGAAAAAAAAATACTTATAAAAAAATACTTTTCTTATTTACAGTACCGATGCAAATTCGCGGCCCTTCGCCGAAAGGAAGAAACGTAAATTGATGTCTCGTCCTTTTAATTTCTTCAGAGAACCTGTCTGGATCGAATACCTCCGGATTTGGGTAGTGCTCCGGATCGTGCTGAATAGCCTGAACCGGAATAAAGATGCGATCCTCCTTATGAAGAACTATCTCAGTGCCTGGAATTTTATAGTCCTTGACGCATTTGCGAGGGAGAACAGGCACTGGAGGATACTTCCTGAGAGTTTCTATAAGGAATTTAATTAATTAAAGCAGATTACTTAAAAGTGTGAAATCGTATTACTTACCGTTAATTACATTCTCCATATAAGTCATTTCTAACATAGCTTCGTAAGTAAATTTACCACCATGATTAGCTATAACTGTATTAATTTCATCCCTCATTTTCTGCTGTATTTTTTCATTTTGTGCCACTTCATATAGGCAGAAGGACATGGTCGTTGAAGACGTTTCAAATCCTGCAAGGTAGAAGAGGAACGCCTGGGCGGCAAGTTCGTTATCCGTAAGTGAAACTTTCATTGACGTAACTTTTGCTTCTTCCTCCGAAACTGCACCGATGTTCTTTAAGTTGATTAACAGTTGCATGAAGTCCTTTCGCTTCACGTTATTTTTCTCACGATAGCTCACAGTATCTCGCACAACACCCGTGAAAAAGTCTTCCATGATTTTAGGAGTAACCCTCGCTTTCAAGCGTTTCATCGTGTCCGGATAAACGAAACACATAAATTGCACTAACCTACGCCAACCGGTACTTTGGAAGAATTTTCTTCCTTGGCTCCTGAATTCAGTATCTGGATCACGCAGGCTGTTGCAGTCCAATCCAAACGCGCAAGTTCCTATGATATCAGTGGTAAGGCGAGCTAATATATCTTTGAACTCCGCTGGTTCGTCTGGACGATATTTATCCAGGACTCCAGTTATTTCTTCGGTCGTCTTTAAAACGAGCGGAAACATCATTTTCATTTTACCTGAAGTAAACGTGGGTGAAAGTTTTGCCCGCAGGTTCCTCCACTTTGTTCCTTCCAATGAAAACAAGTGGGCGCTGAGTGGATCAGATTTCTCATTGTAATATGATCCACGATCTATAAAGTTACTAAAGTCAACTTGCATTATATGTTTTATTATTTCCGGGTCGAAGGGCACGTAAATCGGCGAATGGAAGAAGAAAAATCCCGCATGCTTTACCACACCTTTCGATTTTAATTGAAAGTACTGACGCTCCAGTTCTTCGCCAAAAGTGGTTCTCTGTAAAGCAGTCTCCCAGAAATTACCAAAAGGAAAATGTGGTTCTAGGTAGTCCAAACCAACTCTCGCCCAGCGCGTATATCTCCATTTTACATAAGCAATTAATGTTACTAAAGCACTGACGATTAAAATAATCGCATCTATTAGCAAACTATTCGTAATCTGCATGCTGGAAATATTACAATCTGTTACAATGAATCTAAATATCATAGTATATCCTTACCTTTATTTTTTGATGCTATGCTAATAAGTAATTATTAAGAATTTCCACACCTTACAAATACATGATTACACAGATCGTATAAAGTTGTTTTGATTTGTTATCATGCGATGCCAAATTTGTATTGATGTGGAAATAGCAAGTAATGTAATTTATAGCGTAAACGAAATCGAAATGAGATGGCACCTTTGTCAGGTGTTTATGATCCTTTGTAATAAAAATATCAAAAAATAATGAGTCATTGTCATCATGATAGTCATTAAAATTTACAGTTAATTATTTCGTTCGAATTCCTGATTAAAAATAGACACCTTCTACTTTTTAGGAGTACAGTGACCGCCAAAAAATTCGCACCATGTGGGAAATGTTTTTATTATTATTTCTAAACTTTAAACATGCACAAACTACTGGCGCAAAAACATTTTCCGCCATGGTGCGAACTTTTCGGCGGTCACTGTATATGTGGTTATACTTGCTTTCCTTACACTATCAAAATGTAGCCCTTGAGTCAAATTATAATTAAGAATGCGAGATTTGCACAATTAAAATGTTCATATTCAATTTATCACACATATGATTTAATCTCAAGCAATTGAAAGCATGCTTAATCTTAATTTAGTAACTAGTGCTAGTTCAAGGTTTTCTTTTCATTATAAGTGTATTATTCTGATATCGTGTAATTTGGCTTCGATTTTATTTACAAACTGCTTTCTGAACAAATAAATTATACCATACGTAAGGACATCTTATACCGTGTGTGTCACTCCCAGAATTGTGTGTATCATCGTCATAGACACTGGCGACTCGACTCCATTATGCAATTAGAGATTTTCGTAAACGATCGTGAAGTGCCTAGTTCTGATGGTCCACTCGGTATACCATCTATAATTCGTTACGAAGCTCCGACAAACAATAAAAAAAGTTACAAAACAGCAGCAAAGGAACAGCAGATAATTATGATTCTAGATGTTATTATCATCAAGATTAGATTCAATAATACTGGCTTCTACTGTGGAAGACAATTTTGATTATTATTAGCAAAGATGAAAAAATTGATACTCCTGAGAATTTAGATGTACCGTGTCCGAAAAGTGTGGAATGTGTGTGTGGAAAGTGTTATTCAATAAAATCAATATATCTTAATACCATTGTAATCAGCTCACTGTGACGCATCCAAATATCTAAAAATATACAGGGTGTTCCATTAAAAAAAAATAAGTTTCCACGAACCACCATTTTTCTGATCACTCTGTATAGTTCAAAATAATTTTACAATATGTCGCGTATTGTCTAGTATAAAATTCTTTATCGATTTTTTCCTAATTTTTTTCCTATAGGCCTCACAGAAGAAATACGCATCGTTGGGCCACCCTATACAGTCATGCACACCTAAGTGCTACAATTTAACATTTCTATAACCCTTGTATCGTAACTTTTTCACAAATAAAAGCGCAGTGCTTAACGGCTTAAGTTTTTTTACAAAGTACAAATACACATAAAGGTACAACTCCCCACGACCCGATTCTCTAATCGTATACTCCAAATTAAATTAATAAACAAGGCCCATGGGTGATGTTTGAGTTTCCTCTCTGCAAAAAAGAAGTTGTTTAGGTTCGGCTAAAAGCAGAACATTTATTAAAGAACACAGATAAAAAGAACGTGAATGTGCGTAACCCCAAATAGTTTTAAAGAACGTGAATATGCGTAACCCCGAATAGTTTAAACGGCCGGATAATACCAAAAACATTCAAATTTACGCTACCCAAAACAAAGAGCGTTAGTGCTTCGTGCGCGCGGCATGAGTACTCTCGCGTTGCTTATAGCTGTTAACATCAAAAGGAATATTCAAAAATTAAGACGTGAAGCGCACAGACCAGAGTGAAAGTAAAGAAACCATCAGAAACAATGAGAAGAGAAGAATAATGAGAAGAGGAGAATTTGCTCTATGTACAAAGACAAGACAAAATTAATAGTTAACAAATACTAGTAAAATTCGCAAAATATGGGACAGTAACAGTGTAAATAAGTTCTATATGAATACAAGAAAAACAAAAGCTCCCCGGAGTACGTTATCACAGCAAACAAAGCGTCCTCGCCGAATTCGTCGGTGAAAAATAGTGCAGGCCCATACCGGACCCCGCCACTGGCTCGAAGCACATCCGTGGACTGACGTCACGTAAACGTTGCCGAGAACGAAAAAAAAAAAGGGAAGGAATTTCTTACTCGATTCCCCCCGCACGGAACATCGACGAGAGGGCCGTAACAGTCCGAAAACGGGAACGATCTAACTTATTTTCCTCAACAGAAAGCAGGAAGAGAACATGTCGTCCCTCAGAGCAACGCTTACGGGAACAAGCAAGGTGGCAATCACACTGCACTGAATCGGCGGTGGAAATCTGCCCGGGGCCACTTGCTAGTGGGAAGAAAACGTGTGAAATTTACGACCGCGAGCGGTAAGCGCACGTGGAAAACAACCAAGTAACAAAATGGAGAATCAACATGGCGCTTACCTTGATGATATGCAGAAAACCGGAAAAGATTCACAAGTTCGTTAAAACCGAAAAACTACGGTCCCAAATCCTGCTGGGACAACAATTAACAATGTGGTTGTAATCCGTTCAACACGGTAGAATCACTGATCCATCAAACAAAATCGATCTAGATAACACCCGGCTCACAACGCTTCAGAGACGTGGACACTACTTCACGACACGCTTGTTCCCCGTCGAAGGGAACGAGCTGCTCCGCTGGAATACCACCTGACATCGGGTAAGCTCCACCAACCGAACAACCACAATGCCCTCAACATGTGTGCACAAGGGAAAGCGTACCAGACTGAAATGGTTACTGCGAAATTCGAATGTAACCCTAACTAATACGAAGAAAAATCGCACAGAAAAAATTAATTTTTGGAAAATCGATTTTTTTGCTTAGAAATCGTTATCTTATGTGATAACAGAGTCAGAATACAGAACATTTTAAAAAATGCACATCAAAATAAATCGAAAATATAAACATATTTTAAATTTTAAGAAACCTTTATTACAAAAGAAAAGAAGAAGAAAGTAATTTTGAAATTCTCCTGAACTGTAAATTAAAGAGTATTTTATTTGCACCGCGTACGTATCTCACGTGTCTGAATTCGATGTGTTTTAAAAGGTTTACTACCTAAAGGTGACTATTGCGAAAGATCGCGCTGATGAGTAGCTACATATAAATTCATTTTTTTTATCTGTGGCGTTTGCCAAGTCATAGACTTGTCAGAATCTCAGGAGCGAGTGTATTTTTGTGTGTGTAAAGTGTTCCACGGCTTTGTTACTTCCAAACCTCCTCACCATTGAAGGGGAAGCAGTGTCGAATTGTATCCCCAAAACTGAACGGTACCTAAAGTGAGTAACTACCACCCCCGAGAAATATCTCGAGCGGGGTGCGAAACCGCGACTTTACGATTGCAAGGCCGGTCCCTTACCACTGAACCGTTCAGGCGTTCTCTTCAATTATTGTTGTTAAATTAAAGTGAGTCGGTGCGTAAAGAGCACATGTAATTTGTCTATGGAACTTTATGAAATAGCAGTTTCTCTAGAGGGAAGCAGTTTTATTGGACTATAGACAGTCAAGATAAGATATTTGATTGCAGAAGATCCCCTCTCTAGGGTTACGTAACGTTTTATTTTCTTGTTTTGAAATCTACGACAATTTGGAATAAACGAAAAGTAAAAAATGAAAATTCACTTTTGAGCTTTTAATCGTTTCTGTTCTGGGTACAATAAAGAGCAAGTGTGAGTAAATAGAGTATTATAAATATGTTTGTACTCTTAGATCAAAATGAAATTCGTTATCAAATTTGAAAATGCACAACAATCCATAACTACGTAAGTATAAAAAATAAAAACAATTACGGTTTTATTTTTAAATTAAAATGTTCACAGTGACATTTTAATCAAACCAATCGAAACGATAGTAGTGCAAACCTACATTTTTATTAATATTATCTGAAGGAGGAGCAAAAAAGCAAAATTATTTTACGAAAGACTCTGTAATAATTAAACAATGACACTTCGCCCCGATAACGAAACTGAACGGAATTCCGATGGGGTTAAAATTTTACTGGATGCGCTATCTCTTTCTGATCACATTTGTATATTTAAGTCATTTTGGCCTAAATTTGCAAGTCATTCAGGGCTATTCTGTAACATTGATATGCATATTAATTGAGATGATCTTCAATACCTGAAGAGGATTTGTTACGATTTCGTAACATTTCACGTCGATTGCCGACCGCAAATTGAAGAGAGATTCATATTAACTCGAGATCACACTTGAAACTGATTGCAAGTTATTAGGAAATTATTTAAAGGACACAAATTTTGCAAGGTCACTTGAAACATAGCAATATCAAGTCCATATCAATGTTACAGAATATACCCCATTGTTTTACTGAACCGGCGATATATTGTGTAATAATAGAAAATTTCAATAAATTTATATAAGTAATGTTTCAAAACAACTTGAATTCCCGTTATAATTGTCTCGTAATAATTCTATCCTAAATCATAAATCAAGTAATTATGTTTTTGCATCCTAGACAGAAGATGTAGATATGTGACAAATGTAGTCATAAAATCTCACATATCATAATTATTCATAATAATGATAATGTCACCATAAAAAATGCGTAAACGCAAGCATCTTTTACGTAAGTTATAAATAATATCGTAGTGCTATATCTTGTCTGGTTAGTGTAAAGATTTAATCTGCTTTAATGGTATTGAGATAAACCTTAGTCAGTAAAGTATTTTATTTTTTTTACAGACAATTAATTCTGTAAGGTATGTGAAACGTATAGTAACGTTTTTGTGAAACATTACTATGTATTTGGGATAATAATAATAAAATGAATCAAATTCAAGAATAAGTTCGACAATTTTTTTTATTATTTATTTATTTTTCTTTTTCACGTGAACGTCTCAAATATACCAGAGTTAAATTATAGTTATTATACTCTAGGAATTTATAAATGATTTTAAAGCTAATTAACTGTAGGTGATTATACTTAAAACAGATGGGAAATTTCTCATTCAGGGTGAAATTTGAAAGAAAATAAACTGTAATAAGAATTATTAGGTAGGGCTGTCAAACGTCCGGATTTCTTGGGACACATCCGGGTTTTAAGGCAGTTCGAGGACGTCCGAGCGGATTTTGATAACTGTTTCGGATTTTCGTTAGGTCTCAAACCCAAATACTAACTCGCAAGACAAAACCTGTCCAAGCAATCTAAATTTACAGCAGTTTATCATTTCACAAAAAAAATCGGGAAAATAGACACTGAAACTCAAAAATATTATTTATTTTAACAATTTTGACAATCTCAAAATTGAAAACAAAAATACGTAAAAATTAACGGAATTTCAAACTGTTCCTTATACAAATATTGTTCACATTTTCATTGCAGCGTAACATAAATTCCTCCCAAAATCCAAACTATGGTCCGAATTTGTGTCACCATTTAACTGACAAGAAGTACGATCAAAAACTGGATGAAAAAGTGAAGGCTGTCATCTTAAAAAAGAACATGATGACGTCACAAAGGAAAAACAAATGCCGATTAAGATTTTTGTACTAAAATGTAAAAAAGATTTTGAAAAAAAATAAAATATGAGCTTGATGCAGGACTTTATGGGCCGGTATTTTAGATACGGATTAACTTTAAACTCCGGTTTATTGCCATACCTACAAATTCAGACAACTGGTTGTATGGGAATAAACCAAAGCTTAATTAATGCATGACTGAAATTCCGGCCCTTAGACCACATATAATGAAAACAAACACATTTTTTATTACAAGTAATTTTTTGAAATATCTTCGCCGTCCAGACAGGATTTTTAAGTAACGTTGTCCAGATTTTTAAATTTTAGAGATGACAACCCTACATTAGGTCTCTGTTACATCTATCTACAAACTCAAAACTCCGATCGAGTTCTCGCGAAGGTTTTGATACTGGAGTAACATGTAACGAAAATTTCAACACGTGTAGTGTATTGCATTTTCTTAGATAAGAATCATTCAAAGCGGAACGTTTGATCTTTCGTACAGCCTGCAGATGACCTTGAATGATTCTTATCCAATAAAAGGCAATACACGTGCAGGGTATTCAAGACGGAACGTTTGATCTTTCGTACAACCTGCCGATGATCTTGGCAATTTAAATCAGTAGTGCGCCAAAGATGCAACTATTCTTCTTCTCTCCCATGTTACGCCCCTTCCAATGCGATAAAAGCTAACGTGTGAGATGCCGAATGTAAACGAAAAACATTTACATTTTTCTGTAGCGTTACATCCTCCATGCAGAATAATGAAATCAAACATGCGCTTATTGCCGATTGCATATGAAAGGTATTTTAATTAGTAGTGCACTTCTGTCCCCTTCAGATTCTTAGTTTACTTGTCGAATACCGATTCCGCAATAAAACATTAATATTCTGTGCTGCAACAATAAAATATACCATGCATTTTCCGCAGTGGTAGTTAAATCAAATTTCAAATTTACCATTTATTTTAAATTATACTTATACATATGCATAATCAATGGTTTTTATATTATTATTTATTTATTCTCCTGCGAATGTATTTTCTGGATATTCATCCAGATACCACCAAGTGGACTGTTCAAAAAATTGGTAGGATCCAATTTGAGAGGTACAGGAGTCTTTGGATTCAGAGTGAATTTATAATTCTTCAGTAACACTGAAAGACCAATTTTAACTTGCATCATTCCAAAACGTAGACCTGTAAGAAAACGTTTGCCGATAACGATAGGATGACGATTCACAAATAACTAGTAAAGTTAGAATTGAGAAGAACGTCTGTAACAGGGTGCATACATTTGAGGGTGATGTCAAAGTAATTGAAATTAAGGCCTGGAAATATAGGGTAGAATGAAGAAAAAATTTTCCGATTGTAATACCAATTTCATAATAAAAATATCATACCAATGCATATGCGTGGTCCTTCCCCAAAAGGCAAGTAAGTGTACGGCTGTCTCTTGTTCTTATTTTCCTCTGTAAACCTCTCCGGATTAAAACAATCTGGATCCGGATAATGTTCGGGATCGTGATGCAAACCTTCGACGGGTATTAAAACTTTAGTGCCCTTCTTTAAAGTTATTCCGAAACCGGGAATTGTGTAGTCCTTAGTGCAGACTCTATTTAAAACTGGCAGTGTGGGATACTTCCTCATGGTTTCTAAAACAAGAAACACGTATGCTGTACTAAATTTGAAATACAAATTAAAAAGCGTAGGTACCGTCAACTACCATTTCCATGTAACGCAACTCCGTCAATGCTTCATAAGGCATTTCGCCTTCAAATTTATCTAATACTTCATTAATTTCGTCTCTGACTTTTTGCTGAATTTCCTGATGCAAAGACAGTTCATATAAGCAAAACGCCATCGTTGACGAGGACGTCTCAAAACCGGCCAAAAAGAAAATAAACGCTTGGGCAACCATCTCGTTAAACGTTATTTTATCGCTTGCTTTCACCACTTTCTCGTCATCGTCGTTCACTGTTCCTTTGTTCTTTAATTTTAACAGTAGTTGCATGAAGTCCTTCCTGTAAAAATTTGTTTTCTCTCTGTACTCGACGGTGTCTTTCACTACCTTCATGAAAAAGGCCTCTACTTCTGGAGTAGTTACATTGTATTTAAAAGATGCCATAAAGCCTGGCCAAATAAAGCTAAGAAGATCCGTGATATTTTTCCAAAGTTTATCGTTTTTGAATACTTCCTTACCGAATTTCCTAAAATCTGTATCAGGATCTTTGAGACTGTTACACTCAATGCCGAACGCGCATGAGCCAATAATATCTGTAGTCAAACGTGCCAAAACGTCTTTCATTTCGATCGATTCGTCTGGATTAGTCTTGTCCAAAATTGAAATCAGTTCTTTAGCCGCAGATACCACAGTAGGAAACATCATTTTCATTTTATTAGACGTAAACGTAGGTGTCAGTTTCACCCGCAGATTCCTCCATTTTGTTCCTCGTAAAGAAAACAGATGTGCACTCAGCGGGTCAGCTTCTTCGTTCACATATATGCCTCTATCCATGAAATACTGGAAATCCTTTTGCATAACAAGTTTTACGATTTCTGGGTCAATCGGAACGTACATGGGCGCCGTTAAGAAATATATTCCAAAATGTCTCAGACCATTTGCCTTCATTTCATTATACCACTCCGTTACTTTTTCTCCGAAGGAAAGCTTCTGGGCGAAGATGTCATAGGTATTTCCCAGAAAAAGCGTCGGTTTTGGATTTTCCAGGCCTAACCGCTTCCAGTAACTGTAGTGCCATTTTAGAAGGAGGTAAACAATAATAACTATTCCGATGATGATTGTGATATCCATGGAGACACAGTTTTACCAAAGTTTACTAACAAAATAGCATAATAAACCAATATACAGTGTGTTTGTTACTAAGCATGTTAAAACTTCAACCTCCGATTAGATAAGAAATTGTTTTGTAGCAGATAAAAAAATATTTTTATCTTTAGTACTAACGAATGAAAATCAAATTAGCAATCGTGTCTAATTCATGTTAAACGCGGAAAGAAATAATTTTTTTTTATATATAATATTTTATATTACAGTCAATTAAAATAGTCAGAGAATGAGAAACACATATTTTAACACCAGAAAACACTTTTAGGTTTGTCAACGGCAAACACTGCGATACTCATTTTAATCTTCTGTGAGGTCAGTGCAAATTATATAACTAGTGAGGTCATTCAAATTACATATGACTGTGGAGCTTGCAAAAGTGTGCTGTAATTAAAGTTGCGTTAAGTTTTCATGTAAACCGGTGGCGTCTCCTAAAATTTGCTGACTCAACTTATGACGAAACGACCAAAATAAACAAAACGCAGCCTTTGTAAAATATTCTCGAACAAGATTCGTATTAAATTCCCATCAGGATTCCTATGTTACTGAGTCTCCATCTCACGGACAGAACTCTAAATAGCAAATATTCGCACAAGTATAGAGGTTTCTATTATAATTTTCTTATTATTTATAAATTTAAACTAAACTTAATTTTCAGTTGAAAAAAGTAATAGTGTTTCGGATAATTTCACCCACGCAGTTAGTGTATCAAATTTTCAGATTTTAATTTTATTTGTCACAAGCGCTTGTATTTAGTACCTATTTAAAATACAGGGCGATTCAACTTTATTCTGTATACAGTTGAAAGCAAAAAAAAGTAGATAAATTAAAATAAACAAAATTCACCTGTCCGATCGTTATTTCGAAATGTCAAAAATAAAGAAATTACTCACTGTATAAAAGTAAAATTGAAAGAAATTTTAAAAAGAAAATGTTAAATGACTTGGAAAATCACAATTATTATATCCCGGGGGATGCCGTAGGGGGTTTTTGATTGGATTCTTCATCGAGGCTGGTTTCTTCCGCGCATACATACACACACAGTCACTCATATTGCCCTGAAGGGGTAAGAGGGACGGCAAAAACAACCGCATGGTTGAACGGTTAAGTAGATCACTGTTGTAAGAATCCAGATTCTTATGTTATTTTTTTTCGTGCAATTCAGTACACTTTATTTAATTTAAATAATTTGTTAAATTCGAAGTGTGACTCATTGGAAAATACAAAAATACAAAGTTAATCACACGAAGTTTATATATAATAACGAAAATATTAGTCAGCTTGCAATTCCTAGAGAGTATTATGTTAACAAAAAAAGAAAAGGAACAAGCTTTACAAAATGCAACTCAGCGGTGACTCATTTGGAAAGCTCTATGCAATGTGTAATGCAACTCCCAAGCTTTCGCTACCCACGTAGCATTCTGGATCGTAAAAAATAGCACCAGAGAAGAAAATTGAAGGCAGTCCCGCAGAAGAGTAGTTCCGCGTTCTAATTTTTCCTGTTGTGAAGTTTTTTTTTTTCAAAATTCCGAATAGTCTTCTGATAGTTAATTTTCATAATTTAAGTTAAATAAAGTGTACTTGAGAAGCATCCACGATCAGCAAGAGTGAGTTTAATTGTAACAGATTCATTATAGAGTAAAATTTCAATTTTGTTGTCATTAAATAAGTTTTAAATGATTAATTAACTTAAAGTAAAATTCACCAACTGATTTCTTTATAAACCGTTTGGTGTTATCAGACAATTTCCTCTTAAACTTAAATATGTCTTGTTATTTGAAAGTTATTGCTGTTCATTTCCAAGTGTCAACAACGTACATCTTGTAGTTAAGATAGTTATTTGAAAACTCAGAGTTTTTATTTGAATTACTTGAAGGAAAGATTCTTCAGTAAGAAGAGAAAGAGATAAGGAGGAGCAGACCGACTTCGATAATTATTCTAAAAATTATTTCATTCAAGCAAGCCCAGGAAAACAGTTTGGAAATCGATCTCTGGCTTTTAAACTAGACCGAACAAAGAGATTCGAAATCCAAATTCGTACGGTTTGTCTGAAAAGGGACAAAAAGGGGTTGAACGGCAGTTCCCAAACCCCTGTCTGCATTTCTTAAACTGTAAATTTTTTCATTCTCCTCAGCCGCGGTATCTAAATGTTTATCTAAGGACGTCCCGCCCCCTCTTTCGCTTAACAGGCGTTATTTAACGAGCTTCTAAATTTAATTTATCACGGGATGAGCAGGACGTATTCGCATGGTTCTGCGGGTAAAACGATTTTCATTAACAATTGTTTGCAATAATAAACATTCAAATTAATTCTCGCGAAAATCTCGGCTGACACAATTGAATCGGTAAGAATTAAACGTAACTAGCTGCCAAACTTATAGACAAAATTATATTTCTCTTGAGTGGTCTGTTGAAAATATTGTCCATCGTTTTAAATGTGCTCTGATTGAAATTGGAAGTTTCAGAATTTTATTTCTGTCAGTATGTATTATAAGATCAATCCCAGAAAACTTCTGCTTTTAAGAAATTCTCGTGAATAGTTTCAAGATGATTTTGGTCTTTCTTTACGTTTTCCCTTATATCGACCACTCGCTTGCAGGGCAGGACATTGGCGAACGAAAAATAATAAGTTCCATCGACGGAAAAGTAATTTGACCTGCAAGCTAAGTAGAAGTCGATAAATCATGCTAGACAACTTCCGCGGCGGTTAAGCCGATGCCGTCGACCATACTTGCGAAATGCTCGCTACGCAATTTTGTCAACTAAACTAACAGCACGTTAAATTTTGTGTAGTCCCAAAAATAAAAGACGAATTTTAGCAGCTCGAAAAAAGCATTTTATATTTTTTTCGCCTAGCATACGTGAAAGTATCTCATATCAACCCAAGAAATCGGACCGAAAGTAATGTTTATCTGCCCTAAGGGTACTAAACTCATAACAACACGATTTTGTAATTAGATCATAGATACATTTGACTATCATTAGTGCGCTTTGACAATTCACAGAATTTTTCGTTAAACGTCAGTGTTAAACAAAGTTTGAATTCAAAACAGAAAAGCTAACTGTAAAACCACTGCAAATTAATCTAATTATTCGTTTTTCTTTGAAAAAGTGAAAATAAGAACATTGATAAACATTTCCTATCATTGCTTTTATCTTCTTTGTAGTAAAAAATTGTTATAAATAGTTTGTTTCCGAACTATATTTGCTTTATTGCCTATATCTTTATTGCCTCTACCCAAGAAACGTCTTTGGTTGAATTTATCTACTGACGAAACAGAGTAAGTCGTAATTATTTAGAATCATTGTAAAGGTAGAATCGTCTGTTGTTTAAAAATTATCCATATACGTGTGCGTACCAAAATATAGAACTCGTATTTTTACTAAAGGGGCTAACGAAAATAGAATTTAAGAGAATTTTTGACATGAGATGTTTTGATATAATAGGAACGACATTTAACTAAGTTTATCTAGACAGTATTCGATTTTTACATTTGACAACAGTGTAATACATGACGTCACTTCAAACTTAAGTAAAAATTCTATAGTTGACACGCTCCATGGCTTGCTTTACTGGAACCGTGGATGGAGTATTAACTGGATGGAGCATAGCCTATAGCCTATACTAGCAATGCATAATACGCGGGACTGGTTTTGCTGCGCGCCTTTGTACCTTGTACGATTTTGCAAAGGCACGGTGAATACAGCCGTGGAGCGATAACAGGGGGTCGTTTAGGAACTGAAAAGAGCGTGCTGTGAGTAATACTCTTTCTCTCTCGTGTAAGTGATTTTGTATATTTTGTTTTTCCTTTTAATCGCCTCAAATGCTCTCCCGTTACGGTTTTTGAACACAACGCTGTTCTGCAATGACCTTTTACAACCCTAGTAGAAAAGGCGAGATAACCGTAAATTTGACCGTACTTTCTCTCCACTTAATATTCCCTCCACAACTGGAATACATTTCTAGCCGAATTGGACTGGCCATGTACAGATGGGCCAATAATGCGTATTCGGTTGATAGCGCCTGTATTAATGCAGATTTTTAAAATCTGTTTTCGGTATTACTTACCTATGGTATATATGCATGATTTAAAATTAGTTACAATTGTACAGTGTTCCGTGTTGCTGTGCCAAACCAAAGTTATGTTTTTTTTTTTTAATGGAACATACAGTATATTATAGTTTATTTCGATTCGTCCTTAAGAGTGGATAAATTTATTACAAGAATATTATGTACCTAAACCTAATAGTTTTTGAAATGTTGACATTTCAAAGTACAAAAATGATATTATTTGATGTTTTATAGATTAGATGTTTATTAAAATTCGGCATTTAAATTTTACAGTAACATTACATAACCTCTATGCGACAGAAAACAATTTCCATCTCGAACATATTCCTATTATTTTACACAGGGTGATTCATAACTCCGATGTTTATTTTACTCTGTTAGTTTAAATAGAACAGCCTATATTTTATTACTGAATTTAATAGATCTTTGATAAGCTTTACAATGATATAGGGTTCAGTATGTGTTACATAACAAGCCTACACACAGTAAGATTTCAAAATCGTAGATTCATAAATCAGCTTTTATTATATCGTCCAATGGAACATTTTATCTATAATTTAGTTGATTTTAATTTAAAAATCTGTATTGAGAGTGTTTGTACTTTTTAGTCTGTCAAGAATTTACATTTATTTGCTGCCCCCCCCCCCTCCTAGTGTCAGTTCCGTTGCCTGCGAAACTAATGCTTAACTCCTAAAATCTTAATTTTAATTTTATCGACACTATCTAATTATTTTAAATAAGATAAGAGTGATGAACAGATAAAATAGCGACATCTTACGATCGCTTTTGACCTGACATTGCAGTAGGATAGACAAATTGAAGCGGGATTTGCTCCTAATAAGTCCCCCATGCAAGGCGGCCATGTTTAAATAAATTAAAGAACTGGCACAAATATAATGGGTTAAGTCAAATTGTCCGTTAAATATACATTGTTGATGATTAAATTATTTTTGTGTGACCAGAGGATAGTCTCCAATATAAACAGAGTTTGAGAAAAATGGACCTCGCAAAAGAAGATTTAAATGTGTAGTTATTGGATGCAATTCATGTTCCAATCAGACCAAATTTCCTTCAATTTGGAATTGGGACTGCTAATTTAGGTAACGAAGCCCTGTGACAATTTCGATGCAAGAAGATGTGTATGCGTCACACTGATGAAAGGTTAGCATTACCGTTAGCATCCTAACAATCCATAATAAAGTTTTTATTTTACCAAGTTAACAATGGCAGTAAAATATAAATTGTTACAGGTATGTGTACCCAGGACATGAATGCAGGAAGATTAAATTAATACGGAGACTTAACCTGTATCCTACATCGTATTGCCTACCGAGACAATTCATCATTTTAATAGAAACGAAAGTGCAGAAGGTAGGAGCTGCAACTATGAAACAATCACTTTAAATAATTTTATTAAAGTGTAACAAGTATTATTATATGTGAGTGTACAAAGTACAGTATTCTGAATAAAAATTGTTAAAAAAAAGTTTAATTTGCAGTAATTTTGAAGATATTCGCAGTTAAAATCAAAAATAATGTGTACGGATAAAGAAAGAATGTATTGAATTGCAATTTTGAAAGCATTTCCATAAATTATGAACTTCATGAATGACAATGTACAAATAATGTGTTATTACTTGCAGTTACTTTTGCAGTTAAATATAGTAATTTGAGAATAATATGTGGTTTGTTTTATTAGCTTAAAATCTAGTAAATATCATAATTTAAGATGATTTTCCGTTTTTTTAGGTTTTCTTCTCCACACGTTCATTTAGGTAATACGTTATATTCTGTAAAGACTTGTAATGTATATTACAGCATATTAGAGTCTTTGCAGAATATAACGTATTACTTAAATGAATGTATGGAGAAGAAAACCTAAAGAATTATTTAAATTAAAAAGGCGCGTAAAAAGCGCGCGTAGAATAGTGGTGCCATCGCAACAGATAAATACGTTACTAAGTACTACTACGTCATATTACGTGGACAAAAAATTTACATGGTAATTGGCTCTCTCTCCTGTTCAATACCATAGGTAAGTAATAGCGAAAACAGATTTTGGAAATCTGCATTAATATAGGCTACCGAATACGCACTATTGGCCCATATCAATTCAACTGACCGTGTATAAAATTGAACTAATTTAATCTAAAACCAATAGATGGCGAATCTGCGCAAAATTATTTGAAAATTTATGGAACCTTGAAAATGATGTAATGTAATTTTTGAATTCATCAATCATCTTCAATAATTTTCTTTATTCAGTGTTCAGTTATGCATGCATAAGAATAAATAATCTTTTCGAAAGAATTTTTTATTTTACTTGATATAAAACACCTACAGGAATCTGTAAATGGTGCAATGTTTGCGCACAGATTACCACTACACGTGCTAGTAGCCTGCGCAAATAAATTTTATGTGAATTTAGGCGGCTGCCGTTTGGTTGCAAAGTCACAGTCGCAGTTACAATTGTTTGTTGGCGGCAGGATGGTCTACAGTACAATCGAACGCGGTGCTCCTAATTCTACCGATTACAGAGTTTACATAAGTAAGTACTCAAAGATGAACTTCACCTCGTAACCTTAACCTTCGCACCCTTTTTTCATATCACAGATAAATCTCATGCAACAAATTTAATTTTTTTTTTGTTATTTATTAGGAGATCAAAATGGCCCCATCTCACCCCTACATGACGTTCCTCTGGTGGCTGATGCCAGCAAGAAAATTTACAATATGGTGGTTGAAGTGCCTCGATGGACCAACGCAAAAATGGAGGTAAAATTCACCTAAAACAGCTGTCTGCCATCAATCTTGCTAACTCTTCTCTCTCTTAGATTACCATGAAAGAAACTCTGAACCCGATTAAGCAAGATGTTAAAAAAGGCAAGTTACGATACGTAGCTAACTGCTTTCCTCATCACGGTTACATCTGGAATTACGGGGCCCTACCGCAAACTTGGGAAAACCCCGAACATTTAGATGATGGTACTGGTTGTAAAGGAGATAATGATCCGATTGATGTCATTGAAATCGGATATCGAGTAGCAAAACGAGGTGAAATACTCCACGTTAAGATCCTGGGGACCATTGCTCTGATAGATGAAGGTTGGTTGCTCTTTATTATTCAGGAAGTCACCTTGCATAAATGAAAGTAAAAGGTCATCTGTTTGACATTAATGCGATTAGAAAGTTAGATTGCATGCTCGAAGTTATTTTTGTGAATTTTCAATTATGGTGGCTGGAGTTAATTAATGTCTTATTGTGTCCTGTTGATTTCAGTTGACCTACTTAAAGGAAATCAATAAATTCTGATATATGTTTTCAGATAAGTAAATAAGTATTTACTTAGCCTTAGGTAATGTGGTTTTAAATTCGTTACATTTGCCTTACTTTAAATTAAAAAATAAAGGGATTTTATCATTACATCATTTGCTGATAGTTTGTAATTATCACATAATTCTTTGAATGTAAAGATAAGCCATAAGTGTTTACTGTTCAAATTATTGTAATCGTAAATTAATAGTGATTTTTATTTAGTGTTTCAGAGTACTCTCAGAGTATCTCCATCCACCTATTAATATGAGTATATTATGGGAGATGACAATACTCAGAGAGTACTCTAGTCTGGAGCACTAAATCAAAAGTACTGTAAATCTAAAATATAAAACTTTTTGAATTTTCCAAAAACTAATGTAAATGTTGAATGGCACATCAATTATTATAAATTTGCCATGTTTTGAATTTACTTGTACTATTGAAGTAATATACTAGTTTTCTCTTTTGAGAAGATTTATGCTGTAAGTATACCTAGGCAATATCATTTAAAAAATAAATGACATAGTTCATACTTCACACCAATGCTAGAACATAGTACAAATAAATTAACTTTTCCAAAATATGCAAATTTCTCCCTCCATTGTATAATTTTAGTTTCATTTCGTATTCTCACCTCGTCTTTAATTTAGCAACGCCGTGATTAAATTCTCTCTCGCTCTCTTACTCATGAAATTCGTGTAAAGCTATATCGTTTATGTTTATCGCGGCTTTAATTAAAGACGACTTAAATCATGATCTGAGAATACGGCCTATAGTTTTTTTTTTACTAAATTCAAACATATTTACAGAATTGAAATAAAAAAGAAAAGGTTTTAGAATAAACTGAAAATATAATATGATTTACCTTTAGCTTAAGTTTTCGCTTTATTAGAAGTGAATAAGTGAATAGTGTGAACTCTCTCATTATGGACACCTCTAATAAACGGACACCTCTCGTAACCGGACAATTTTGTGGAACTTTTCTATTTTATCTTTTAATAAAATTCTCTCTTACAAGCGGACAGATAATTGGCGACGGTTCGTGTCCGCTTATCAGAGATTTCACTGTATTAAGAAGTGAACTTAGCTTACTAAGTTTTAAATTATTTTGTGAAGAGGTCGTTTAAAAAACTCATAAGCAATGATATAACAGTCTCTTCATAATAGTCATAGATAATAAATATATTAAAAAACAAATTCCATAAGACGTATTTTAGTGCACTCGTCCGGTTTTCTAAATGGACAAATGGACCCAAATGTCTTATGAAACTTGTAGGTGTTTATAAGATTTTTTCTATTTGGGTTCTTAGACATGAAAAACATTTTGAACAAATGGAAAATTATTTTAATTTAACCAAATGTTTTGGTACTTGAAATGTGGAACCCTCTAAGGCTAACTGATTTTACTATTAAAACGAAAATGACAGAAGACTTCTTTGTATACAGAAATTATTATGTATTTGCAATTATTATAATCGTGCATTCTATAAAAAAGATTCTTTAGTAAATGTAAAATTCATTTCTATTTAATCAGGTGAAACTGATTGGAAACTCATAGCCATTGACGTAAACGATCCTCTCGCTGACCAAGTTAATGATGTCCCCGACGTCGAAAAGCATTTCCCAGGCCTTTTAAAAGCGTCCGTCGAGTGGTTCAAAATTTACAAAATTCCTGATGGAAAACCCGAAAACCAATTCGCTTTTAATGGCGAAGCAAAGCCGGCCGCTTTTGCTCATAACATTGTAGATGAGGTACACAACATTTGCCACATCAGCTCTGAATAAAAACGTTGTTTCACTAAATGAATTGCAGGTTCATAAATTTTGGAAAGCGCTTGTGAATAAGGAAGTTGATGCAAAAGGAATTTCTTGGTAAAATCTGCGCGTTATTGGTTCTTAGACCTTAAGTTAAATGATATTGTTTTCAGTGTGAATACTACCATCGAAGGCAGTCCTTTTAAAGTTACCTCTACTGAAGCTGCTGAAGTAGTGAATAAAACACCAGCTCTAGGAACACCACAACCAATAGAACCAATAGGTATAATAAACTTTAAGATTAATTGGCATTTTATTTTCTAACAATTCCTTTCAG
Source organism: Prosopocoilus inquinatus (assembly GCA_036172665.1). Taxonomy (NCBI): domain Eukaryota; kingdom Metazoa; phylum Arthropoda; class Insecta; order Coleoptera; family Lucanidae; genus Prosopocoilus; species Prosopocoilus inquinatus. The sequence goes on from CM069871.1 coordinate 25,255,067, forward strand.
TCAACAAAATACATTTCATCAGACCATGTGTTTGTAAAAGCAGGCTGTAAATAAGCTAATGTAAATAACTCTTTTTTTTCATTTTGCTTAATCACTATTTCAAATATTATTTACTAATAATTTTTTTTTGTTTTTCAGTGGACAAATGGCATTACGTTCATCTAAAGTAAGAGCAAAAAGGGTTAACTCAGTGTTCTATGTTCCGCTACCTTATTAGTTATAAGATATTATTTGTGATGTTGTAGCATTTAATTTTATACACAGGACATAATAGAAAACAGTTTTGTACAATGGTTGTAAGAGGAAAATAAACACACACCTGAATTTTACACAGTCTTAGTCCTCTGGTCTTAATTTTCCAAACCATTTTAAATCTACACTATTAATATTTACTGAATAAAAAATACCTCATGTTATAATTGCATAATTGTCGTCTACGTATACTGTCGCCGCCAAGAAAAACACTTTTTGACGTAAATTTAATAAAGTTAGTTTAATAATTTAGGTTACAACTTTCAAGTAATTACACACATAAGTTGTACTTTACCAAGTAGTTTCACACTGAAACTGCAGTATGAGAAGATATATGGGCATCTTTACAAAGAAATCCTAAATCTAAATGGGTTATAAAAACGCCTCCATTTACAGAAATTTCCACTCCACGTGGACTAATTTATACTCCGTCGTACGTAACACAAAGAGAGATTCTTTAATATTATTGGTCAATTACATAACAAAATCTAGAAATTATAGCCAATAGTATTCATCCGTGATCTATCTTTTACTATCATTTCTAGAACCGTAAATAGCACGCTCTTTTCTTTAACTAGGATTCATTAAGACGAACGCATTGGCGGTGCGTACATAAAGAAGTAAATTTTTTGGATGGCTGCGGCTTTCCTTTGTGAAACGCGAAAATGTGAAACTACGACTTGATAAGATACATCAAAGTTCTACTTAGGATATTTGTACGTATAAAAAATTGGGCAAAAATCACAGATTGTCAAAAGAACTAACAATTGCTTTTTTTTGAAACTTAACCAACACTCAAAAAAATATTTTCTGGGTTGTCTTACTTTTCATACAGTAAGCCGAAAACTACTCGCTGTTTAAAACAATGATACCTCTAAATGGTTTTGTTTGTGTTTAAACATTCCTCTTGTGATGTTAAACTAATTGGGCAATAATTATTGCACACAAGATTTATAAACAGGCAAAACTATTGATATTTTTCAGTCACTTGGTAAAATATTGTTATTAACACTAATTTGAAATAGAGCGTTAAATATTTGGATACGTGATTTCCTCCAATTTGTAAAATTTCGGCTGTTATAGAGGATGTCGCAGAGCATCGTAAAAGTTCCATAACTTTCTTGCTATTCCAAGTATCAACTAGAATTTTTTTTTATAATACGAGTGCTTCTATTGCACGTTCTAAAATTATTTTCGTTTGTATACAGTGTCCAAGTATTATAAAAATTTTAAATGTAGAATAACCACGTATGAGGCTCATAGTGAAGTGTTTTTTCGTCAATTCAAAAATTTTAAAGTTACGTTTTTTTTTTAAATTGAAACACCCCATTTTGACTTCATTTATGGATTCTACACTAAATTCTGCGTTGAATTTATTTCAGTCAAATTGATTCCAAATATGTCACTAAAAGAAATGTTATCATTCAGCCAGGATTCAGATCCCACGGTAATATCAAGTTCATGTGTCTCAATTAACGAATTGAATTCCATTTTTTTTTTATTTTGTGAAGCTACATCATAGATTTACATTTAATATTCTTAACTTATCAGTCAATTTAGAATTTGTCATTTTTTTTTCTCGTTTTTAATGAAATTGAAAATTAATACTTTCTGTATACGAAAGCACTGTTGCGAACACTAAATGTTAGTCACCACAGTTATTCAAAACGCCTTAATTTCAAAAATTAAAAAAAAAGAATATCTTTAAATTAAATTTTTTTAAGAGATTATTTCCAGTCCTCAGAATTAAGATATCGATTTTCTTAATTTTAATAAATATGTAATTATCAGGTACAGCGGCGGCTTTTGAAAATTGGTACCCTGAGAATTGACAGTGTTAAATTTGATAAATTCATGTGACGTTTAGAAATTCAATTTTAAGATCAGTTTCCGCCAAAGTGTGTACCAATTTTCAAGTGCCGCAACTGTAACAATCTTTGACAAATAATGTCCTCAAAAATTTATTGTTCGCGACATTTTTTTGGAATAGTACCTACATTATATTTACTTTATGGTATAAGTATAAACATAATATTATAAACATATGATATACTAATAGTGTTTTTCGCTGGATGCACCAGTGTGCACTGAGTGTATCTCTATTTCGTTTTATTACATAAAGCTGAACCGAGATGGAGATATACTCAGTGCGCACTGGTGTAGTCAGTGGAAAACGCTATAAGAAAAAATCAGTTGAATATATTTTCGATTCCGGTGTGTCGGGCGTTCTTAAGCAACATTCTTAGTTGGATGATACGCGTTGACGTTAGCAGTTATACAAATAGTGACTGGTTAACTCAAATTGCACGGCAACCGATTTTCAATTAATCAATCAATTACTTGCATCGCTCGACTGAGAGTACTGCTACGAACTGATTCACTATTTACATGTAGTGGTGGGCCTATCGATATCGACAGAATTGTCAACACTTTAGGTTAAAAAGTCTTGTAACCAGGGACCAAGGAAACTTCTTTTCTTGCCTTTGATTACAAAAAATGTATCATTCTTTTTCCTCCAATAGAGAATGATATTCCTTTCTAGCTCTCAACACTTAAAAGAACTCTAATCTGCCTAGTTTTTTTTTTCTAAGAAACACAGCTCCTCATATATTTTTCACTAATTGTAATTTAGATCTTTTTGCAGTGGAGGTTACTTGTTAAAAATAGTACTGCAGAGAAACAGTACATAGGTACCGACATACCGATATACCGGATGTCCCGCGCCATGTACTCACCTTTCTAGAATCTTTATTTATTAATCGATTAACCTAAATTTTGGAGACGATAAACTAAACGAAAAATGGAATTTTTCGACATACTGATAGTGGTCATAGGACTTCCGGTTTCGCAGGAAGTGATATCAATTTTCTTATTTTAAATAGAACACCCTAAATATTTTTACATTTTTACAATCTACGGAGCATTACGTTTCCGAATACGTATCAATTGTTATTTTTGGTTTCCATGACACCGAAAAAAGAACTTTTTTATTTTTCAATCTATAAAGCTATGAATCGCATTTTTTCGATCTAATACGATCAAGTGTTTCGAAAAAATCACTCCTTTGATGGTATTTTGATTTTTAACATTTTTACAGTATTTGAAATTTTCATTAGCTCTTAACTCATTTTTTTCGATAGAACCTCATATGTTTCTTAGCTTAGTTCAACAGAACATTTTTTTCTGAGTACGCTGATACCAAATACGCCATATTTTCTTTGAAAGTCATTTGAAATAAAGGGAGCGTAAAATTTCAATAAGACATGCTCTATTTTAAATTATTTTCAAAGAAAATATGACGTACTTGGTATCAGCGTATTCAGAAAAAAATGTTCAGTTGATCTAAGCTAAGAAACAAATGAGGTTCTATCGAAAAAAATGAGTTAAGAGCTAATGAAAATTTCAAATATTGTAAAAATGTTAAAAATACCTTCAAAGGAGTTATTTTCTCGAAACATTTGATCGCATTAGATCCAAAAAATGCGATTCATAGATAGGTATTCAGACTCGTAATGATCCGTAGATTTTAAATATGTAAAAATATATAGGATGCCCTATGATGACTGTCAGTATGTCGTAAAATTCCACTTTTTGTTTAGTTTATTGTCTTCAAAATTCAGGTTAATCGGTTAATAAATAAAGATTCTAGAAGGGTGAGCACATGGCGCGAGACACCCGGTATAATAATATAATAATATTCTAATAACTGCTGTGTTTACTGAAGGTAGCAAAAAATCCGCAAGGAGGCCATCAAAATTAATTTTCGATCAACTAGATCTTTTTCACCTCTATTACAAAGCAATAGGAGACGTGTATTTCCCCACTCTCTTGCCCTTAGAAGCAATGTAAGTTGCCTAACTTAAGCCGCGTTCCCAGAGTACGTGTTTTCACGGATCGTATCTCGAACGGTGGACGACCGCCCATTACTCGGGACCGCACCAAGAACTCTTCTCACGATTTGTATCGGTCCGCGCCAATGCATGGCATTATTTGCTATTCCGATAAAAACATACAGTAGAGCCGGTAGATCTTTGCGGTTACATTACACTTTCCTCATTTGAGTAACGAAAGTTATTATCGAATAGTTTAAATAGTGACATCCTACGATAGCTTCCTGACGTTCCTATCGTTATCTAAGCATCGTATGTGATGCTTTTATTTTTGTATTCCGTTGTTGAGGATTTTCAAAACGAAGGCTTATTTTAATAAAGATTCAAAAACTTGAAAATTAAGTCATTTGCCATCATCATATTGATAACATACGTGTCCATCAACAACGACAATGAAATTATTAATAAAAGATATCTTTAAATCCAGAAAATTCAAACCTATAATTTAAACTAAAAACGACAACATCGTTAAGGCGGAAGTTTGTCCATGTTGACCACAGTAAAGAATCAATAGGAAGTAGCGCGGTCGCTCGAAACCTGCACGCAGCTGGGAGAAATGTTTTAAAGTTATCTCATGTTGAAGGATTATACACCGTTCTCTCTCGCGCATTGATATTTGAACTTCTCTTCCAGCTATCGCTCTCGCAATTGATCTCGCGTTTTCATGCAGATATTGACACACGGCCGAGTGCTCTTGTGGCGCCACCGAACATATCGTTCACCATGGTGTTGACAGACCACAAACATAGACAAGCACGAATCGGCACGCACGAGCTCGCATCGCACCTTTGAAGTGCGACGGATCAGACGAACCACCACGCACGATCCCACACAGCCACAGACGACATTATTCCCACAATGCGATCGTGCGGGCTCGTCCGTAAAGATACACACCATGGGAAAGCGCCTTAACAAGGCCAAGTCGGCAACGTTCATTTAGCTGTTGGAAACCATCGGGTATATAAAAAGTAAACGATTTTAATCGCTATTACTTGATTGTCAAAAAATATAGTGAACTCTTTTTACAAAACTAAAATAACGCAAAAATGCCCTTAGGAGTCGTTTATTTATTTGCACCCGATGGTATCAGTAATCAGAAAAAAATCAAGCTTCAAGCGTGCTTCAAAATGAACTTTTGTCCTATTGACAAATAAAAATGCCCCCGTTAGATTCAATCAGAAGGTAATAAATCAAGATGGAAATAGCATTCGAACAATTGCAAGTAATGTAACTGAATCAGATGATAGTAGTGATAGTACCCATAACCATACCAAATCTACAGATTAACAATTAACGAATAGCTAAAACAGCTACATCCTACGATCGCTTTTTGGCCTAACATTCATAAGAGTTGACAAATTGAAGCCAGTTTGCTACATAATAAGTTATCCCATGCAAGGCGGCCACGCTTGCTGTCAAAGATAAGGAAAGTTTTACAAAATTTTATTGCAAATCGTTTTTGATTGCAGTAAATCCCTCGAGCAGCCTCTATGCAGCTGTTTCAGCCCTATTTGGGATTCACTGCAATCAAAAACGATTTGCAACAAAATTTTGTAAAACTTTCATTATGCTTTGACAGCAAGCATGACCGCCTTGCATGGGATGACTTATTATGTAGCAAACTGGCTTCAATTTGTCAATCCTTATGCAATGTTAGGTCAAAAAGCGATCGTAGGATGTCGCTGTTTTAGCTATTAATTATTATTACATCGCATTTGCGAATATATTGGTTAAGTCGTTTTTGGCTTGCAGTGGAAATCTTGAGCTACATTTCTGAAGAAGAAAACCAGTTTTCAATGGTTCTAATTGTAGCTTGGGTGACATAAAAAATGAGAACACTTATGATGCTTTAAGGTGTTTCAGAAAACTGTTGCTGTAGTGATGAAATTAATTTAACAAGATAATTGTATAGTCACTTTCTTATGTCACCAGTGATATATCAAAAAAAAAAAAAACGATAAAATCATTGCTAAGACTTGTCGTTAGTGGACTTAACAAAAAATTACTGGCAAAAGCAGTTTTAGTTTCTTCCTAACATTAGTGCTTAAGTTTATGTTTCACAGTATTTTACTGAATTTGTTTTGCATTTTATAAATCATCAGCAGCGTCCAATTAAGTGGTAGAGATAAAATTAGAAACGTTTCGCTTTTACGCGTTCTAATAGGTTCGCAGTTCAGTAGTACACTTGCAATCGATTTTTATCGCTCTCTCGTGTCCGCTCGCTTGTTATAACACATCCTGTATATTGTAAATTTTTTGAAACCAGTTTTTAATCTTATTTTTTATATTATTGAAAACCATAAAAATATTAATTTTTAAATATTTTATTATTCTGCCAGTCTTTCTTGTTTCACCACTGGCATATGATTTTTAATCAAATTATTTCATTATTCATTAATGATATTCTGCATTCCATTAGAGTTTATATTCGATTTAACTTACTTTCACTTTCGTCATGAAGTTTTTTCGCGTCTGATCTGTGGATCATCGAGGTTAATTAAATACAAATGTGAGTTCCGTTGAACTGTACAATTAAAATTCTGTTTATTATTAATAGCTTATAATAATAAGTTTAGAAATAACTTCTGTAGCTATAGGTAGTATTCGTTGACCTACGTATTATTGTACAATGCGTATTGTAAGTCTAGTAACGTGTGTCTTTTTTTTTAATATGACGTCCAGAATTTTGTGAATGGTGCTGTCTGTATATATTTCAGGTTTAACGAACACCATTCGCAACACTGTGGACGGGAAATTAAAAAAAAAAAACAATACCCATTATATCTTATACGGCAGTTCGTCTATCCTTCCTTACAAATTAGTTTATTTGCGAAAATTTCTGATTTGTAGATAAAAGTCGCCGATCCTTGCTTGACTTAAAATGGTCTTCTCTGTAAAAAAAAAAACATTTTCATATTGAAAATCGAAAGTTATATTTGTAATGGAATAAAGATTAAATTTTGAAAATTCCTTGGCAGAATTCACAGTCGCTTTATTTTTTAAATGCCACAACGGCTTCAGTGCGTCATATAGTAACGATCAGGAAACGGAATTACATATTTTGTTCGATTAAATATAAACAAGGCGGCAAACGTCTAACGCTGCAGCGACGAGTCAATGCACACACGCTCGTTGCCACCTCGTCCGAAATAAACCGAACAAAATATATAATTCCGTCCTGTACTGGTGCATGGTACTAAATAAAGACGGTATAATAAAATAATAACTTTCGAATTAAAATTTTTGCGTTTACGTTTACAAACTTCATATTCAGGATCATTTCTCACTATTTTTAATAAAGTCTACCAGTTTTCAAAGGCCAGAATTGTATTAAATAAAAAACTTATTCATTAGAAAGTTAATTTATTTTTGGGGAAGTTTGTGACTGTAAATCCTGTAACTGTAATGATTACAAACTGCGCTGATGACTGTAATGAGTATTGCAGTTCTTAGGGCCGGTTGCTCAGTCACAATTTAACGTTAATCTTCAGTTAACTTCCATCTGTTCCTATGTAAAAAAAAAAACTGAAGATTAAAGTTAAACTGTGACTGAGATACCGGGCCTTAAAGAAACTGATCTTGAGGAAATGACTGTTGATCTGGAGCATTTCAGTATTAACAAATATCTTAATAAATATGTCCGATTTTCATTATATTTGTCCTTCAAAATTCTATAATTCTCGTACGGTTTTTTTCTTTCTTTGTTTCCTTGGATAAAGGAAAAAATTATCTTCTTTATATTATAAATTATTTATTTATTATTAAATAAATTATAAAAATGTAACTGTGGAAACGAAGAAATAAAATTGTGATGTTAAAAAAAGTAACAAGTCGACTTTTGTCCGATATTTTTTTACAATTTTCTGGCTGCAGCCCAGTTACAGACTCTATTCAGTCAGTCGTGATCATACTTCGCATTTATCTATAAACCGATACTGTTGAAATTGGGAGGAACGTTTCACTACTGACGAAGATATCAATCGATACTGAAACGTTGAGCGTTCTTTACAGTTTTTACAGTGCGTGTTTAAAGATTAAAAACAATAATTTTCTTGGAAAAGGTAATCATAAAAAAACCGTCAGATTTGATATGCGCACGCATTAGGTATACGCTCGGTTTCTAAACACTTTTATTTATCATTAAATAAGTTAAAAATTCCTGTAATATGGATAACCTTAGTTACTTTATCAAATGATAAAAGTTTCTAGAAACCGGGTATTAGAACTTAAATATACTAATTAATTATTACAAAAGTAAATGCATATAAAATAAAATAATTTTAAGTATCTGCGGCTTTTCTTGTGACTAAAATCTTCAAGATAACTATAATCTAGTAATCATTTTTAATTGTCAAACGAGCTAAGACTGAAAACAGCAGTGGTATTACTATTGGGTCATCGAATTTCTCAAATGTTTAAATTATCTTGAAAAAAACCTTTAACTTATTGCTCATTTATTTCGGCTGTTATGCTAATATCAAGAGTTTACAAACGTAAATTAAATCTAAAATGCAATAATCTTATTTACATTTTTGAAAGTAGAACAGTTTTTGTTACAGGAATACGATTGTTTACAAACAAACTTAAATTCTAAGAAAAAGCACAAAATTAATGCAGACCAGAAAATCTAGTCCTCATACACCAGATGTTATTCTATGAATAAGAGCAGATTTGAAATATTGTTTCTCGAAAAGTACGATTTCTTAAGGAACTATTACGGAGGTCTACTTGTTCATTTAGCATACTACTGAATTTATTATTTTTCTTTTCGACTAAAAAGATGTCTAATGTGTTCATTACATACAGATATGCAAATATTTCCGTATTTGTATGATTGTAATTTTTATGCAGATATTTGATGACTAAACTACCGTGGATTAAAAAATTGAAAAATTCACATATTGCAGATGGTAGGGGTCCCTGAAAGCGCCAGGCTCCGGGCAGTTGCCCGGCTCGTCAGCCCCTAAGGCCGCCTAAGGCCAGGGGCCACCACATAGAACGGCATTATTTGTCATATACAACGCCTATAACTTAGAACGAATTTTTGAAATATTGTAGTAACTCAAATGGTTCGTATTTCGTATATCTTATATTATGTAACCGGACGTAGGCAATTGTTATCGCTTCTGCGTTTAATTGTAAATTGTTGTTTGTAATATTTTTATCTATATACCGGGTGGAAAGTTTCAAACCTGAACACAGCAAACTTGCATTGAGAACTACCCCATGTGTTTATAAACCGTTTAATAGAGGAAGTGATGTTGCCTGGGACATTTCTGCAGATTACTGCTTGCCTTTTGAAGATACAAAAATGATAATGATATTAAATGAATGATAAAATTAAAAAAAACTGTTACGATTTACTTATTTGCTCCTGCATTAATTCTTAAAATACTTTCCTACTTTTCCCGTTAATTTCAAAATAATATTGATGACAGCTGAATTTGTGGAATTGAATTTAAAACCAAAACTGATTTATCCACATGTATCGATATGAATCGACCATAGCATCTTGTCAAGTTTATTGATAGTATCAGAAACAACAGTATTCTTGTATGCAATGACGTAGAATACAATTATCATTCTAACAAAGAAAGAATTTTTGTAACTTAAACGACAACAGTACCTACCTATTATTTACTCTATTTCTGTACAATAATTCATAACACTTTTTGACTGTCTATAAATTATTTTCCATTAATTCGAAGAACTGAAAGTTTTAAATCAGATTTTTTCACTTCTTGGTAAACTTATCTGCCAGGTACTGTCCTCAGGAGCTATTATCGATACAATGGTTTCCAAGGATAATACATGGCAGATAAATTTTTGAGGAGGTGAAAAAATCGGGCGACTAAATTTTTCATTTAAAATTTGAAAATTTTATTTACATTCCGAAAGTATTATTGATGTTTAGGAATAATTTTAACAAGATAATATTGTCCATAATTTTCTCTTTTCTTTATTACCAACGCCATTTTTGTATCTTTAAATGGCGAGCAGTAATTCACAGAAACGTAGTTTCCAATATAAGTTTGCTATGTTCGGGTTTGGAACTTTCTACCCGGTATATGTATCATCGCGGCCATAAAATACTGAGAAAAGTTTTGTCAGTTTTATTAGTTAAAGTTGACTTTATTAATGACGTTTTCCTGACGAAATTTATAATTAGTTGAAAGTTTCTATGTTTATCCATAAGTAAAAACAGCTTTTTCTGTCGAAGTACTGTAGCCGCCAAAAAAAAACTTGGACTCTTTTCTTCACCTAAATTTAACGATAACTTTTGCTAAGTAGCTGTAATTGTAATTTACCAATGACAAACAAATTAGTTTTTTTTAAAGACAAATTCATTTCCATTTTTACCTAATCTGCAAGGCTAGTATGAGCCAATATTTCTCAAACTGAAATAATTATTAATTATTGTATGTCATACGTATTTGGGCGATTATAATTACAGCTACTCAGCGAGATTCTTAGCATTAATGAATTTACTTCAAAGAAGTGTCAACTTACTTTTTTGACACGTTTTGGCTGCGACAGTAAACTACGAAAAGAAACTTAATTTTGACTTTCGTCAAAGTTAGGTTTAAACCATAACACTTTGTTTGATTTCCATCAAAAATGATATCTGTTTTGTTCCAGTATTTTATGGCTGCGATGATAGTATCGCGCGCAAAGGAAAGTAAACGATTTTAAACCCTACACATTGGATAACGGACTAGTGTTACTTAATTGTCAAAAATATTAGGCAAAAAATAGATTTAACCTTGTTTTAAAAACTAAAATAACGCAAAATTCTTTTAGGAGTCGTTTACTTTTATTTGCACTCGATGGAACATACGTGACGATCCTAAATACGTATTATGCCTTTTGGAGGAAAAATAAACTAACTACTTTTAAGGAATAAAAAAATCTTTTATTATAGGACACTCTGTATACTTGAAAATACTTTTACGGTACAGACTTTCTTGTGTGTTGTAACTTTTGTCTGAAACCTTTTAGCGTACACCCTGTTTCAATGTAAGTCGGCACCATTGTTAACTTTCTTATTTTTAGAACTACGGAGACGTTTTAATTAGCAAATTTGTTTGATCTGTGGCGCTCATTACAAATATGAATACAGAAAAACAATTGAATGTAAAGTTTTCAAGATATCTTTTGTTACATGATTTCTTTTAATGGAATATCCTATATATTATCATCGGAAATGAAAGAAAATTGAATGGTAATAAGTTTTTATGTACGCCATATTTGAAAAATGATATAATTGAGATACATCAACTTAAAATTGACAAGAAACCTCTTCCTTTTTTTTAATAATTATGATTTAAATCATTGGCCAACTCTAATAATGTAAAAAAATGGTATTTTAGATTATTTTGTACGTGTATTGCATCGTACTTTATCATAACGTAGCTTTATTAGCCTATGGTACAGAATAAGCTAATACAGCTGGTCACGTAAGGTGGTATTATACGCATTTTAACATGCGTATAAAACGCATCTTTCCATCAGGTTTATAAAATATGGTATTTCGAATGAGTTTGTACAATTTTGTGTGCATTACATCGTATTTTATCCTAATCCAATTTTAATAGCGAGCAGTAGTAAGTAACTTAGGGCAGGTATTATGGTATTATACTCGTCCTGTAATGGTAAAAATGATGTAAAGTTGTATTATACACGTTTTAAAATGTGTATAAGACAACTTTATATTATTTTAACAAGTTTAGAATGCATGTGATAAAAATTTATATCATTAGCTATACCACGTTATCTACTGCATTGCTACTACTTTATTTAATAAAGGTAGGTTATGATAAAATGCGATACAATACACGTAAGGGCGCACAAAATAACCTAAAATACCGTATTTTTATATCACTAGGGGTCGCTAATGAAATAAATTAATATTATTAGAGCAAAAGAGGAGATGCTTCTTGTCAATTTTAAGTTGACATATTTCATCGTTGAATTCCTGGTTTCCGGTTGTAACCGCGTCTCTCCTCGAATTTCTTCTACTGCCGACGTATCGTTCTCCATTGCAGAAGAACTCCTTATGGCTGCTGCTGCTGGTGGTCTTGCTGCTGCTTCTTGTAAGTCGTTGAGTTTAATGGAGAACGAAACATCGGCAGTAGAAGAAATCCGAGGAGAGACGCGGTTACAACCGGAAGCCAAGAATTCAACGAGTTCAAGTTAACTTTAATAACTTTCAGTTATACGACATTTTTCAAATATGGCGTACGTAGGGATTTATTATTAAAAATCAATTTTCTTTCGTTTACGATGATAATATATAGGGTGTTCCATATTTTGAACAACTCTGTAGCTTTAGAAATAAGAAAGTTGGCAATGGTGCCGACTTACTTTGAAACAGGGTGTATATCATATCACTAAGGATAGGATTAGAATAAGTACACGCCATCGTTTCAGTAACGCCGTAAAAATGCATCGAACAGGCACATCGTGTAATGGGACGGTGAAAATAATTTACGACGTTTTTACTGTATGATGCAATGTGGCGATATACTCCGGAGATCGAAGTACAACTGGTCAACTAATTACTCTAAAAATCTTTACAGTTGAAACAAGAAGAGTTGATTGCATAACTGTAATCTTTTATTGAGGCAATATTGCTCTGTTTTTTGTTATACTGAGTAACACCGTTGCTGTAGTGTTAATTGTCTCCGCCGTCCTTGCGTTTGTTTACACGCTCTAATATCGGTCTAATATCTTATATTGTCCGCTTCATTAGAATTAGAACCGCGCAAAATATATTTCCCCGATATACACGTATCACAATGGATTTACCGAACTTTGCCATGTTAATTTGCCACTCTATATGTGTATTTAAAATATTCCACACTTTTATAAGTATAATATTGCATATTCTCATATCTTATTTAAAAATAGAGTTTTAAAACCATATTTGTTATAATGAAAAATGAGATAGGACGCATTGAAGGTTGTATCTTGTAATTGAAAAACTGGGGGCGAGTTTTTATTTAAAACGTAGAAGACGAAGTGGATTACGTGTGAGTATTTTGACATAAATAGGAAATACATTTTAAAGCTGCCTTCGGTGCATAAGAGAATGTAACGACGCGGCGTTCGTTTTTATGTACGTGATAAAATAAAACAAAATGCGGGATTATCTTTTATTCAAGCAGGGTAGGGGGGGAACGCAATTCCGGTGGATTTTTCCGGTCGCGCTTTCGTATTGTCCCTCCGCGTGTACTATTGTCAAATGCCGATGTAAAAGTAACACAAACGAGCGTCGCTGTTGGAAAAAACGGCCCCTTTTTTTTGCCGACAAACTCAAAAAGGGACGGACCCCACGACGACGGCATATTCTCCGCATTAAAGCATCGATTCCGTGTACTCCCACTATCCCCACCAAATCATCCCGCACAAGAAAAGCTTTCTTGATGGCGCCGCGCAATCTCCGACAGAAAGAGAGAAGCGTAGTGGAATCGAATAATCAAAAAGTTGTCGTGTCTGCTCGAGGCCGGTCGCTCCGACGTATACACGGTCACTCACTTGTGTTTACAGTGTCCACCAGAAAAGTGAACTAAATTTCAAAATCCATCACCGATAGAGACGTTTTTGGCATCTGCCAAAATGAGGTTGTTGCTTGTATTTGTGGTGGCGGGCGTGCTGCTCGCGTCTTCGTGCGACGCCAAGCGGAAACGAAAATTCGACGGCGATTTTGAGTTCGCCGAAGAGGTGAGTGCCTTCTCGATGCCTTCGATTACGTTTCTTTTTTTCGCCGGAAAAATGTCCGTCGTTAAACGACTAGTATAATTCTTTGTATACATACAATGGAGTTCGCTCCGGGGCAGGACAGGTGCCTGGATGGAGTGCGGTCTGCGACTCCCCGTTTGTTACCTGTCAAGCAGGTTTTTACCGGACCACTACCGAAAACATCTCGTCTGTCCTTAATATTAATGTTAATATTAATGCACTTTTACTTACACAGCTGGGCCAAGAATACGCACGCACGTTAACACTCACACCCATTCTCATAAAGCCGCAATTAAAATTACTCTTACTTAATGAGGGCAAAATCAAAGTACATAATTAAACTACAATAATAACAACAACGGAAGTGCGATGTGCTTCCTTTATAGCGGTTTTGTTTTCTAATCAAACGCTGATTTTTTCGTCTGTGTAATTACCAATTAAACGCAGGAATTAATAAAACAAACTGGATCTTTTACCTACTATTTAAATTAACATTCAAAATATGCGTAAATCATTACATACCTACCTTCTATCTTATGTAATCCTCTATGAAAAGCTATTATAAATAATTTCATATTTTATAAGCCGAGCGAGATTTTACAAGTGAAGGTATAATTTGCAAAATATAAATTTTTATGTAACTCAAAAACCAATCAATTTATTTTGCTTTATTCTCTTTTTTATAAAATCTACTGTGTGTGTATACAGGCTGTTCACGAGAAGTCGCTGCAATGTTGCCTTTATTAGCATTTTGCGAAGTAACTTAAAGTAGAAAAGTTTCATAACCTTTTTATTTATTGTAGCATCAGATTTTTAATTGTTTTCAACTTTCTGAACTGGAACGTTATGTCTTCGTTTACAATTCGCCATAATTCATAAACTGTACGTATTTCCCGCATTTTGGGTGCACAACCACTGAAAATTTAAGAACGTTTTATGAATTATTTTCCCAAAATGCGGAAAATAGGTAGGGTTTATGAATTATAGCGAACGTATAGCGGATATAAGTTTTGTTTATGAATACCAACCTAAATCTTAGTGTTCACAGAAAATGGCTGCAATAGCTACTTTTTTATTTGAAAGTTCACGAGGTAGCTTAAATTAGAAAAGTTTCAAGTCTTTTCCTGCTCGATTTTATGATACCTTCACAGAAACAAATGACTATTAGGTTTTCAAGATTTTCAATTGTCTTCAACTTTTTTAAATGGACAGAATACTATTTTTAATCATCGTATCGCGTTC
This sequence comes from Prosopocoilus inquinatus, assembly GCA_036172665.1. Lineage (NCBI taxonomy): Eukaryota > Metazoa > Arthropoda > Insecta > Coleoptera > Lucanidae > Prosopocoilus > Prosopocoilus inquinatus. Next base: position 25,270,192 of record CM069871.1, read on the forward strand.
AGGATATTAAATTAAGTACGACTCAAAAATATACTCTTGCTAAGCCTAATATTTTATAAATTGTTTGGTAAATAATGAATAACGGTCTTAAATATTTTAACATATCTCGCTTCCAATATTTGAACTAAATTTAAAGAAATTTTTAGTCAAGACAGCTTAGACAGTATAGAAAAAATGTAGTAAAATAGGAGGCAGAAACAAATTGTAGGAAATATTCGTACAATTGTACGAAATATTTATACGCTTTTCTTATCGCAAGATTTATTGTAATTCGAATTGAATTTTTGCTACAATTTGTTTCTGTCTCTTATTTTACTACAATTGTGTTACTTTTTACTGCATATTGTTTTTGTAAGGTTTGACGGTTTGCAAATACTTCTTTTATCCTGTTTCAACACACACTTCGTATTCGTATCTATCGTAACGATATACTTCCAGTAAATATCAGACTAAACTATTTATAAGATATTCTGTTTTAAGAGATAATATTTTACTTAATTTGATTACTTAGGCCGTAATAATCTGCTGGCTTTACTTTTCAAAAATACAAAAACTGAAGTAGAGACTTGCTTTAACTTGAAATTTACGTCGATATTTGGTTTCTTAAAGTTGTTATTATTTAAGTGCGGTATAATAGCAACAATCGCATATGCTGTATCAGTAAAATATTAATTTAATTCATTACATGGTACACGAAGTGGTTCATATTTAACAATGCTGTTTATAAAATTTGTTTATCACATCCTACATTGTTTTGTTGCTATTGTCTATTACTGTATATGTTGATATGTTGTATCTTTAATCAATTGAACGGGATGCGATGATAAAAAACATAATGCTTCAATCAAAAAACTTGAAAACAATTGAAAATTTGGAAAGCCTGCAAGTTAGCTATTGTGGCGTCTTCCCATGAACATCCATTATACAAGATGTTGATTCGTTTTTCAGACATAAGGAAATAGCATGTAAAAGTAAATATGTATTTGCAAATATTGGCTCTCATGTAAATTTTATCGCAAAACGATGAAGGAAAAATTATAAAAAAATTTGTCAATCCTATTACCATGTGAAGTCAAAAAGTGATCGTAGGATGTCGCTGTTTTAGATGAAGGAAATAATTGTTCAGTTTTTTTAATGCATTTAATGATTTATTTACCTTCTTAAATTTTGTACATTTTTGTATTCCCAAAAATGGTAAAATTTTCAAGACCTTTTATTAGCAGTTAGCCAAGACAACGATAACAAAAAAATCAAATTAATATTTTTAAATAATGTGTTCAAACTGATCTCAAGTTGAAGCTAAATTATACCCTAATCGATGAAAAGTTCCCGTTTGCCAATTGTACTGACATGATACCAATTAAGTCTGCCAAATGGTACAAAATACAAAATTTTAAAAGAAAATAGCTGCAAAAATTTAAAAAAGATTTAATTTAAAAGAAAGCCAATAGTTTCATATATTTAGTTTCACATGCTATTTCCGAAAAGCGAATCAACACAGTGTATATGGGCTCATTATAATATGTATACATATTTATTTTTTAAGAAACTAATTTTGGAGATGCAGTCATATAATGTATCCTCGAAACCAATTTCTTAATCAATTACCGATCAAGAACATTATAACGTTTTTTTCTCCATCCCTTTCTGATGTTAAAAAAATGGAGTTGGTATGTTTACAATTTAAAACTAAAAGAAGAGCTTATCTTGTTGCAGTGAACTCCTACTTTGAGATGCAATTTAGTCGCGAAAAGAACAATAACGCCAAATTAGATAAGTATTAATAACTTTTCTGGTAAAATTTTATGCAAATTTAACACCAATTAGGAAAATAATAATTTATCTCAAAAATGTCTCTGAATTATTTTTTTATGTATTCATATGTGAGAATAATATCGAACGAAGTTGATTCTTTACAACAATAGTAAAAATTCCGGTTTGGATTAGCAATAGATTGTAGGGGAACTCTACGTAGAGACGCCAGTCACCGGTCCGTTCTAATTGTCACAATGCAAAGAAGAACCCGACTGCTGCGGGATTCCAGCGTTCTGGCGTCTATACCTAGGGTCCTCTTTAGCCACGTAATTTTGTTTTCTATTTTTAGTGCTGTTAATGATTTTATTACCTAGAAGATTACAAAATCTACTTGCTTGTTTACAAAAGAACGCTTACTCGTCGTTTTCATTAATTTCAGACGCTGTTTAAAGTACATATTTATATTAATGTACAGGTAAGGGCAAAAGTATGGAACCGGCTTAATACCTCTAAAACTGTTTGACGTATCTATTTGAAATTTGTTGTGTGATTTAGAGTCAATAAGACCTATGTATATTTTCAATTTGTTTCAATTGTTTGTCTGGTCTTGTTTCTGAGATACAATGCCTACTTGATTTTTTTTAAATGACAACCTTCCTTTATTTAATAGTTTGTTTAATTCTCTAACCGACTACATCAAAATATGAATCTATTACATAAGAAAATTTTCCGGAAAATAACGTTTGAATAAAAAAGTTAGAAAAAATGGTTTATTGGTTGATATTCGAAAAAATACTAGTTTTAACAAAAAAACTAGAAGGTCACAAGATTATAGGTCGTTTTTAAGATAGGAGTAAAGAAAATTTTAATAAAGGTTGCTTTAGAAACATGAAAACAAATACGGGAAAAGACAAAAGTATGAAACCAGTTTAATATTTTGAAAACTGTTTGACGTATCTATTTGAAATTTGGTGTGTGACTTAGAGACAATAAGACTCACATTACCAATTTGTTTCAATTGTTTATCTGCTCTTGTTTTTGAGATCCAACGCCAACTTGATTTTTTTTTTTAATCACAACCTGCTTATTTTTTTCCTTTATTCATTCAGTTCTCTAAACGACCACATAAAAATATTTGTCTATTACATAAATAAGTTTTCGAGAAAATAGCGATTGAATGATAAAGTTAGAAGAAATGGTTTATTGGTTGATATTCGACAAAAATACTAATTTTAATAAAAAAAACTAAAAGGCCACAAAATTATGGGCATGAAAACAAATACCGAATATCAACGTAAACTGCAATAGATAAATATCTTTCTATGATTATTTAGAGGATTCAACGAACTATTAAATAAAGGAAGAAAATCAGCAGGTTGTCATTTAAAATCATCAAGTAGGCGTTGTATTTCAAAAACAATAGCAGATAAACTATTGAAACAAATTGATAACATAGGTCTTATTGACTCTAAATCACACACCAAATTTCAAATAAATACGTCAAACAGTTTTCGAACTATAAGGCTGGTTCCATACTTTTGCCCTTCCTTGTATAATAAAATATTAGGTATTATCAATTGAAAATAAAAAAAATGCGTGAAGGAACTACAGAAGAATACTTTTTGTATACTTAATCTATTTATAATTTTTCTCCGACTACTTTTGATAACGTTTTGATTATCATTTCCTTGTGAATTAAAAAAAAGAGTATCATGCAAACTGGCTCGAGGAATAGTTATTACGGTTTTGCTTCACCAATTTTTAAGTAAGGCTGCACACGCGAAATTTTTGGGATTAATTGTAAATTGCCCAATCGGTGTTAAATAAGAATAAAGTTTTACCTGAAAAGTTGTTTTAGCGTTATTCTTGTCTTTTCCCGAGCAAATAAATTACTACTTTTATCATAACTCCGGTTTTCTTTTTAAATCCACAAACGGAAAAACTGTTTCCTGGCGTCCAAAAAGTGTTAGAATTGAGTCCAGATTTTTATCTTAGTATGACACGGTGATGTTTCTTGTATAAAATTGCTAAAAAACTGACAGGGAAATATCGAATTAACCAATAAACATTCGTTGCGGTATCTTGGTCATTTTGTAACAATTTTGACACACAAATTAACATCGTGTCATGTGTTAATAAGTTAATTGCTAATTATATTAAGTAATGCATGTTAATAGTAATGTCTCCCCTACAAAATTTTAAATTAGGGATGTTAATGAACGAACTAGAAAGGTAAAGAATATACTGGAAAGATAATTCAAATACATATGCCTTTGATCGAATAAAGTTTCTCCCTACAACTTTCTTTTTACAGTCAAACGACGCTTTCCCGCTAACTATATTGGTACAATTATGGTTTTTCTTTCTAATTTGTTCATTTATTTCAGATTACTATTTATCCATTTACATTGGTTCTTGTGCCAAAAAAATTAAAGATAATTTTCTTTGCGATGAATGCGTTCAATTGATACGGGGAAAAAGCGCAGAATAAGTATAATAATATTGCAGCAAGTTTATTTATTTTTTTTTAATAATTGTTTCAACTGAAGCACTGTTCATCTAATTCTTAAATACTCCAAATTTTAATTTAGAACTTAAAATACTACTAGAGGTTCGTAACGTTCATTAGTTAATTAATTTGACTTAAAACTTTTTAGTTACTCATTTTTTTATCAAAAGTTTATTATGGAAAAGAAATTTGATCTCCTCTAGCTACCCTTTTAATTTCCTCCATATGAGACGACCAGTATTATAAAAAATAATATTCAGTAGATAGCATCGAAGGCTTCTGCGACTTCTTGTATGCTATGGTGTTTTTCCGGGTACCATTGCTGTCGTGATGCCGTCTTGGCAGAATCACATCTGCCATCTTCAGATCTTCTATAAATTCCAGTCGCATAACAACGCGCAGCAGAAGCAAGAGAGCACCAAAGAAGACCTTAAGGTGGCAGTCGTGTTTTGTAGAATGTCGTCAATGATTCTCTTCTCTTCGGAAGAACACCACAACAATAGTAATTTGTATGCATAAATATAGATATCTAGTTAGTTGATTAAAATTAAAATATGAACCACTTTTTGAGACCTATTGCAATAAATCTAGAAATGAACACCAAGTAGCGACAGAAGCAATATTTAATAGTGGGCGGTATCTATTATTCCATAAATGAATGGATTCTTTGGACCATGACGAGGATGTAAGTAGTATGGCTGCCGAATAACTTCCAGTAATAAGCAAGCTTTCCGACTTTGTTCATTTGCCTAATATTTATGATCTAAACCTTTTTGACCGTTGTCTAGAGCAGGCAAACAGGAAGGCGAGCTTGCATTCCTATTAGTAATAAAAAGATTAGAGGGCAATTTAACATTTTATTGATGAGGCGTTACTTTTGCAACTTACTGTACAAAATTCCGGAACGCAAAATGAACCCATCTGTAGGTCATAGCTACGAGTACTTTTTCAAAAATACCTTTTTATCTTAGAATATACTTTGGAATAGTGGAATAGAAACTTTTGATTTTTTAAGTTACATAAACCAAAATAAAATTTAGATAAAGAATTGCGAAAAGAAAGCGTAGAAAGTTCCATGTTTAATCTAAGATTAGTTAACGACGACGTTGGTGCAACTCAGTTCCAGCATAATAAACAGAACTAAAAGTTTGACATGTTAACTGGAAATACGCTAAGGGTTATATGTATGTATAATAAATGAAAAGTAATGCCTCCGAAATAAAATGCAGATGTGGCGGAAAAACAAATAGCAAATAGCCATAAGAATTCGAAGTAAGAGATGTTATTTAATTCTAACTGTATATCTAAGGGTAACTTCATAAAGTAGCTGTGATGATAGATTTTCTGCTCGCACAAAAGTAGCTCGTTTAACGATAAATTCAAAACGTAGCTCCGATGATAGATGATAGCGAAGATTTTGAATACCGCTGACACAAAGAAACGCATATTCAAATGCTTGTGTTCATAACCGAGCTGCGACTATAAGCGCTCATATAAGCGATTGTAGCAATGAGAACTAAACGGGCTATTCTTCTGCCAGCAGGAAAAGCTATCTATCATCACAGCTTCGTTATGAACTTACCCTTATTCTTATTGCTGCAACCGTTTATATGACCGCTTATACTCGAAGCTCTATTATGAACACAAGCATCTGAATACGCGTTTCTCATTATCAGCGCTATTCGATATTTTCTCCATCATCTATCATCACAGCTCCATTATGAACTTACCCTAAGTTCAGACAGAGATGTACTACAAAAATAGACATTTTGTGAGAGGAAATTAAAGCGTGGTGTGCGATTAGCAGGTACTTCTCCCTGAACTAAAAAGTATTTTCTTCGTAAATGCATTTTGAAAAATTTTTTAAGTTCTAACTTCTCTAAAACTGATTAGCTTAATGACTAGTTTTAATTGTAAAAATAACTCAACTATTAAAAACATTCTTAGTTTATAATATCATTAATTGTTGCTTGTGTCGGAATCGGTTGATTTTCATAAGCGGTGAAAAAGAAATTGTTTAGTTTTTGAGTAGATTGGCCCCCAAAGTGCACGACATGTTTCTGTCGCCCTGGTCTGCTGAAATGCTAATGATTGATGAAAGTGAGCTACTTCCCAGCTCAAACGCTTACAGAAACTTCCTATGTCAAAGAAAATAGATTTAACCTCCTAACCACAAAAAGTTGTGCCGTCTTCAGTAGATGCCTTCTTCTTGATCACAAGAGAAGAGTTCACTTGTGATTAAGAGAAGTCTACTGAAGATGGCAGCATAGCTGCTGAAATTTGTACGTATTTAGTTTTTAAACAAACTTTTTGTGGTTAGGAGGTTAAATCCATTTTCTTTGTACTACAAACCACAATCTCCAATACATTTTAATATTCCTATGTCAAGTCAGAAACTTACCTTTTTTGTGTAAAATAAAATAAAAATTTGAAAAAAATATCGGGAGAAATACAACTTCGCTATGACAGGTTTGATAAATGTCAATACATTATCGAACTGGATATCTTTGGAGGTCTCAATATCTTAACTCTATCGCTTATTTTGTACACTCAATTAAAAAAATAATATCACCCCAACAAAATATAAGTGCGTATATTATCCACTGTGGTCACCGTACCAAATAGGCGCCCAAGAAAACATGATAACTTAGCTTCTTACTGGGGTGACATTATTTCTTGCTCTGACTGTATAAAAACAGTTTGCGTTTAGGTGTTTAAAGAGGAATTATTATATTATATGTGATGCGAGGTTGTTGATTGATGACTACCTTACATTTTTTGTACACGTCCACTATTTTCCAAACGACATTTTGCAAAAGAATTATACGTGTAAGTACGTATAAATTTAAGTAACGTGTTTCGAATAAAATTGAAGATCGCGCTTTTAGTTTCGACAATTTTTTTTTAATATACGACTTTCGTTTCAAGTAAAAAAATAATTTCCTCTAAACTAGAATAATATTTTTTTTAATAAGCAAGGTATCAGATTACGTCAGTCAAACAAAAGCAAAACAAAAACGATAGAGGACCTAACTGAAGTCCTGAAGCGTCACAGAGAATACTATTTATCTATTTATGAATAATTGAATTTAAAAAAATTAAGGCACTTTTAGGGTAGCTATAATAATTGTAATTTTTTACTCCTAAATTATACAGCAATAAAATTATAATAAGATGTGATTTACAATTCGTTTTGTGCGATGTTTGCATTGTCGTCTTGTATCTTTAATAATACTATATTTCCGTAAGTAGTAAATAATAAAAGTCCAGTGCGAGGTACTAACTTACTTTTTAAAAATAATTTTCATAACCGTGCTATGTTTTATTCATAGCCTTTCGTAAATAAATCTGATGCCGTTGGACGAAGGTAAATTTGCCCGTCGACGTTTAAAAAGTGGCGGTCGTTACTTTCACGCTTCATTACGTCGGTTTCCTCTCTTTAATAATAATGGTTTATAAATAGGAAGCAGAAAGGCTTTATGCAACGGTGATTTATGTAAATGTCCAGGTGTGCTATTTTTACTTTCAATTCAATCGCGAAAAAAAGCTAATTGCTTATCCAAAGTCTAGTGTTGTTTATCATTACTAATAAATTCCCATGAGTAGTATAATCTGGTTTCATATTTGATTTGCGGTATTCAGCAAAGAAATTTACGAAAACAACTAAGTAATTCTTTAAAAGTAAAAGCAAATGTATTTTTTTTAAATCAAATTAAATGAATTGAAAGCAATCAAGTATTATCAACAAGAGAAAACAAAATCTTTTGTGATACCATACAAAGTAAAAAGCTCGAACTTACGTCTGCAACAACTACAGCAAAAGCATAGACGTTGTCGTCGGTGCAAATCAAATTAACACTTTCAGGAATGTTTGTGTTGTAATAACACAACGATAAACAGCGTTCCTGAACAGATCTATTAATTTCCAGCTGCAACCGACAAAGTATGTAAACTATTATGATAAAATATTCCTCGGCGTTATCAGTTTCTCGTCGCCAAGCTGGCTAGTTCACAACTTCATTATCACCGTTGTTAAATAAATACTGTTGGCATCGTTCGAAGAACGCGGAAGATTTTTCTTCGTGGGGACATCCCCAGTGCCAAACATTTGCCCGAACGAAACATTTCTCGTGTGGACAACCGAGGACCTTGTTTGTGCATTTCACAGTGTACATTACAATTAACAATGAAGCAATAAATATCCAAGCTGCATGGAAACGCAATACTCGCCTTAAAAATAGTACACAGTAGCAGCGCTGTGATGTAAGTCTACTAATGGTCTCAGCTTCAAATTAACAACCTTGACGCTCCTAATTTAATTTAATAATAAAAATACTGCATTATGCAAGCCGTCTATTTTAAAACGGTTTTGTAATCGACGTGCTGCTCGTGCGTGTGTATTAGCCAAGAATCTAGATGAATGTGAAATAATGTAACAAAAGTAAATGTGCTTTTTACTTTGCAAAATTAGATTAATGCTGAAAGGCGAAGTAGAATAAAAACAACAATATTTGCAAAGGCAAAATAATTTTGGATTGAAAATTGATAAACTGTATGCTTTGGTAATTCTTCTTTTACATTAAATTTGTATATCTTAGACTGCTCCTAATGCCAAAGTGTTAAATCTCCATTTTTATTGTCATTTCTATCTTCTTATGATTGCATAACTTCTCTTGAACATTTTCTCCTGTAGTATTTTAAAATTATTGACTTTTTTGTTTATTGAAAATGTACGAATGCATAGTTAAGGTTGTCGTTCACCTAGGCGAAGCGGGCGAACCTACCCAATACCCAACTAATGTAAATACAGCAAAAAAAAACAGTCGCCGCGCTAGGTGTGCGACAGCCTTTATTTTATTCTTTGGATAGTTTTTAAAGCGTTTCAGTTTTCGCTGTAAACTGGGAAAGTTTTTAACAACGACCATCATAAAAGTTTTCTGTTTATTATTTTTATTACATTTCTGGTCTAAGTTTTTGGTGGGGACGGGACGATTCGCCGTCGCCAACTCGCCGTCTCCAACTCGCCGTCGCCGATTCACCGTCGCCAATTCGTCGTGGAACCAATTCGTCGTCGATCCAATTTACCGTCCGCCCAATTCGCCGTCCCATGTTACTGCTTTATTTAGCTTGATAAGCTTTAAAACACTTTCTAACCATTTTAGATAATTTCCAAGTTATATCTACGAATTGAAGAAATTAACTATAATTTCAGTACGTTTTAAGTAAATTAAAATGGACTTTTTTCTATTTCAAGTTAAAATAAATTCCTAATTACAGTGCGACCACTGTAAGACACAAAATTACGAAAAAATTGGTGCTGTACGTAAACATAATCATAGTTCTATTTTTTTTTTAATGGAACCCCTTTTTCAATTTATAATTTTAAATGATGAGCTTTCATGAATCAATATTTTGAAAGCAGTCGACTTTTGACGTGTAGTGATTTTGATTGATATGAAAATCAATATGATTTTGAGCAGAATATGAAAATATAAAAAAGAAGAATTGGAGGGATTTTACGAACACCCTGAAGAATAAGAAATACTTCCTGGAAGACCAATTTTTTTTATCTGTTTCTTTATCTATGTATCACATTTAATTAATAACAAATTATTTTATTTTCCATTAATTATGTTAACTTCTTTATTTTATTTACATATAATTGTCGGTATATAATTATTTGGATATGTACCTGGACTTAAAACTTTAATCGCTGACGGCGAATTTACCGACGGCGAGTTTTCCGGCGCTGAATTGTACCTACGATGAATCGGCGACGGTGAATTGGCGACGACAAATCGGCGATGGCGAATTGTCCTAGACCCGTTTTTGGTCTCATGTTACCTCCAAATAAGTCTACCTTCACTCCACCTTCTTTATTCTATCTGAATGACCTCAGTTGTTGGATCTGTTTTTTTTATTGTATACACTTTTATAGGTTTTCTGATTTATCCACATCTTGTTCTTATTACTCCTGTTTTTCTCAAAATTTTTATCTCAATCGCACCTACTGTCACATTAATGACTGTCATGATTCATAGTTATTAAAAACAAAAAAAAATAGTATTTGTATTTAGTACTTTGTTATGCTGTAATGGTTACTAAGTTGTAAAATTCGACTTTACTAATGTCCGGTTTCTGAAACGATACGTACATTTATGTAGAAATATACTCAAGGTAAACGTACTATAACTTTTAAAAGCCTTTTCTCAAAACTTTATTTGTATATACGTAGCAAAAGTAAATAGTTTATACTTTTCATAAAGTTATCTGTCAACAAAAATTTGTCTTTAGATAAAGTTTGTTTCAGAAACCGGACATAAATGATTAATCAGTCAAATCATCAATGTTGCAATTTAATGCATGAAATGCGGAAAAGGATTTTTATTTATAAACATAGTTGAAATTTATTTTATTGTTCCATTTTATTACTTTTATTATTTGCATAAACCATTTTTTTCTCCCAATTTCAATGTTTTGACAGTTTGCATATCATTTTCTTTATTATTTGATTTTGATACGGGGTGAGCCATTAATTATTTCACTTTTCGAATGGATCTGAATAAAGAAATATATATTGTATTTAAGAAACTATTTATTTAAAAGAACAGAAATAAACAGGAAAATTATTTCTTAAAAATAATATCGCGAAGAAGTCCATGATCTCGGCACTGGTATTCCTCAAGTCTGACACTAAGATTTTGTAAAATGTTTCGACAAGAAGTGCAAGGTATGTTGACAATTTCTTGACGAATATTCGCCTTAAGTTGGAGTATTGTCGCTGGTTTATTTACGTGGCCCCGATTTTTCAGATAACCCCGTAAATATCTAGTGGAGTTAGGTATGAAATAGGAGGATTCATTGGATACATGGTAGGTTTTCTCTGCACTCAAGTCGTATTATTGTAACCATCGAACTGCTGCAACTGTGATTCAAAAAAATCTCGTAACATCTTCATGTATTCTGCAGAATTCACTATTACAAAATTCCCGCGTGAGTTTTCAAAGAAATATGGGCTGATAATGACTTTTGAAGACATTGCCACGTCACCTTTGGAGAATGCAAAGGTTTTCCCTGCCCCAGAATCTCAGAAGAAAATATATTGAAGTTGGTGAACAGTTCGAACATTGTATTTATTGAACAGATAAAATAGCGACATCTTACTATCGCTTTTTGACCTGACATTGCAGTAGGATAGACAAATTGAAGCGGGATTTGCTCCTAATAAGTCCCCCATGCAAGGCGGTCATGCTTGCTGTCAAAGCTTTGACAGCCATGGCCGCCTTGCATGGGGGACTTATTAGGAGCAAATCCCGCTTCAGTTTGTCTATCCTACTGCAATGTCAGGTCAAAAGGCGATAGTAAGATGTCGCTATTTTATCTGTTCGTCATTCTTACATCGCAATTGCGAATAAATTTGGCAAGTCGTTTTTGGTCTGCAGTGGGAATGTCGAGCTACGTCTCTGCTGAAGAAGCCCCAAGCAGGGCTGAAACAGCTGTCCAGAGGCTGCTCGAGGTTTTCACTGCAATCAAAAACGATTTGCACAAAATTTTTCTAATTGTATTTATTGTAATTAATTTCCAAAAAGCGACAAGCCGCGCATGAGTTGTTCCACTCCTCTCCACCATTAGGTATCCCCACAAAAACGATTACAAAAGTGCAAAATTTTATGGCTCTCCATGTACTTTCTTCTTTTAATCGTTATTGTCACAATCTGCACATCCATTTTTCAAGTTTGAGTATTTTTCTTTCCTTGAATGTACCATTAGAGGCACATAAAAGTTGTTCTTTATATTGTATTTTTTTTTCTGTAAAATATCTTTTGACAAATACATTTATATGAAATTGGTGTGACTAAATCAAAGCCTTACGTCCGAAATAATTTTTGATAAAAATAGGTCGTGGAAGACAAAACGTTTGCCTTAGATTACTATATCTATTTATTGAGTTATTTGACAATTTATGAAATGACTTGTTTGGTGTTGTAGGCTACGACCAGAGTTGGAAAAATACTTTCGAAAAGTACATACAAGATACAATATACTTTTGTAAATATATTTGAAGATACTTTTCAAAAAGATACTCAGCATTCGAGGTACAAGACACTATAGAATCTAAGATGCTTTAAAAAATTAAAGATATTCCTATTTCTTTTTGTCCTAAACATTATCCTCCCTATGGGAAAGATTCTGTAACTTATTAACAGACTGTTAAAATTTAAGTTCTTTAAAATTTGACTATAGCAACAAAATTTAATAGCCCTTTCAATTTAAAGCTTTTACAGAACAATACGCCATTCGATAGGAAGAGAAAGGCAGAAAAACCACCTTCCTGCATAAATAAAAACGAAAGTTGATTAACTAATTACAACTAATTCAAAATTAACCAAAATTTAAAAAAAATTGAATTCCATACTAGTTATTAAATATTTTACATTTATTTTATTTAATTGCGGTTGTGATTGTATTAGTATTAATGATAATAATTACTTCCAAAAATAAGCAGATGCAGGAAACAGTATAATACAGCCGCAATTTTGCAACAGTGAATTTTTTCTCGATTTCCCCACTCTATCTCATAAAGGTCGATATATATTCTAAATACTGTTTAGTATCTTAAATACTTTTAAATGTCTTAAATACTTTATTAGTATTTAAAATACTTTAATAAGATATAAGATATCTACAAATATGAGCGATATTTTCAGTTGCACAGCCTATTTATTAATTTTTTTGTAGACGTTTCACAGCATATTCGCCGCTTCTGCAGTACAATCTAAAAAACAAATACATGTGTTTACGAACCAGAAATTTACAATCAAATACTTAACATCGTCTTACCTAAATGTAAAAGGGTATAAAACAAACACTTTAAAAAATTGGTAACAACAAATTACATTATGAAAACGTTAAGGGAAGCGAGCACAAGTTAATAAGCACAGATTGTCGAACATGGTTTGAGCCTTTAATGTCTACAAATACTTTTTGAAAGTATGTTTATTTTGTAGAAACTTTGTGGTTGCAAAAATGTATTTAAATACAATATGCGAAATACTGTCTTGTATTTGAAAAAGTATCTAGTATCTTTTTTCTTCACGATACTCCTAGTTCTGGTTACGACATACAATCAAGCTTCCATGGCCTATCAAAAATTTATTTAGACGTATCGTACAACAGCGATTTGCAGTCGTGTACCTTTCTATGGGTCTATGTTACATTATTTCTTTTTATTCCTTAAGTAGCGGTAACTGTTTATGTCTTCACCTCTTTTTTACTCTCACTTCCTGTAGGATCCCTTTCCTTTCGGGAGAAAAGTCGGTTTTTGATTTGAGCACTCCTACGAATTTGCCAATAAATTGAAAAATATTCTCTAGAAAATCTTAAAATTTTAAGAATAAGTTATTCCCCTAGATGTTCACAATATGAATATATTTATTAACTCCTGAAAAGTAAATATGTATTAGGTATTGCTAATCTATTATGATTTCGTTTCGTGACATCTTACTCTTACCCTGAACTAATAATTGGGAAATGGGCATTCCCATGTTAATTTAAAGGTGCTCAAATATTGACTTCCGCCATTATTTTGCAATTTACAAAATTAATTAAACGATTTACAAAATTGTTTAAAGTACTCTTCAAGATGAATCTGTCTGTGTTTTTTCATTTGCTCAGTTTCAAGATATTTTAAAAGATTCAGTAACTAAATTTAATTTATAGCAAACTATCAGTACGGCTTTAATCAATGATTGTGAAAACTGGACAGATGATTATTAATAAATTTAGTCGTTTTTGAAAAAGATTGATAGAAAAACTTCTCCAATAATTTATATTAACATTAACTGATCAAGGTCATGCTCATAGTTTGGTACACATTGAATTTCGTAACTGAATTTTAAATCAATATTCCTATGTTACGTTCATTAATGCAGCACCCTGTACATTGATTTAGTCAAAAGAAGACATATTATTACCGCCTATATAACCTGCAATATGACGATAATAAAAGAAATGATAAGCCCTAGAGCCTATTTCACATTATCATGTAAAATGGTATCAGAAAAAGGTATATCATGTTTTAGGATAGTGTGAAACAGAAAAACAATTTATGGTATCATAAAATCGTACAGAAACATATGTATTTGTGTCTGTTTCTTAACATTTCTTTGCTAATATTGTTTAGTACTATCTATTTTCTCGTAACATAACTTAGTATAATGAAAATAGTCTTAAGGAACGTTACGAAAATGTTTTTTTTTTAGTTATGTAAGGTTCAAGAAATAGTAACCCTATGATTCCTTTTTTTATAGTATACGTAAATTTATTTATCACTTAGTTTCGTGAAAAAGATTCAGTAAGCCGCAAGGCAGTGTTGATACTACAGTAAATTCAATCATGTATTGGACGATCCTACAGTGTACAAAAAGAAATAGCACAAAGCGGAAAAATAATAATAAAAAAATATCGCTCATCTTTCACTTCCTGCATTGGGAATGCGGTCTTGTTCAATAAACCACAAATTTATGACCCTCGTTCCGGGGGTTCCCAAGAAAAAAAATAAGCAAAAGGAAAACAATTTCCATTCGCTTGAGGCTGCAGACTTCGGAAAAATTATTTCCCTGCGCTCATCATAAAGCATCTCCTCGGATCTGCATACTTTCAGAGCTCCACGCAAATTTTTTCCGCTCCACTGAAGATAATTTCGTCGTATCTCCTTCGCGTAAACAAAAACCAAAAAGGACGTTTCGTTTCGAGAACGGACGCTGAACCGCTGAAGATTTAAATTACTGAATACAGAGGTATTGGATCTTGGGGCGATAGTTTTTAGGGACTATGTTATTTTCGCATTTGCGCTCCTCTTTTCTATTAGAAAGAATTAGATTAAAATCTTTGAAATCTGGTTTAAAATATCTTTAAACAAGAATTTACGATTTGAATGAAGCTGAAATGATTTCTAAAAATTGTTTTTTTTTTTTTTGCTGGCGGAGTTTATATAAAACGAACAGAACACAGATAGTATAGTGATGGGCAGTATCGAATAGAATGAACTATCGAATGACTACCAAATTAATAAAAAAATTCGTTCGAACAAATACATGCAATTGGTATTATTTATTCGAGTCTGTACTAATAAATACATGTAGTTATTCGAACCAATTATAGAATTTTTATGATAGAGATTTATATAAATAAAATTAAGCAGTAAAATATTTTATTGATAACTAATGCAGGTAAACCTGGAGATGAATCTGTATAACTATGTAGAAAAATTCGAAACTAATTGGAAGAGTACAAAACTGTACACTCTTGTCCAATTAATTCGATACCTCTACTTTTACTGCCGATTAGCATACAACGTCAATTTTTTCGAGTAGTGTTGATTTGTTTCCTCGTGAATGTACTAATAATAAATTGTATCAATCAAAATATTGAGCTGTTGAATATTATTAATCAATAAGTCTTAAGTATTAAAATAATCCTTCCAAACTAACCTTCCAAAAGATATAGGAATACTGGTGAAGAAATATGAGGAAATACATACGTACACGTATCAGGTATTCATGTCTGAAAATCGGCATTCAAAAGTATTTAATTAATAAATAATTACTAATAACTTTCGGAATTTTGTACGCTACATAAAGATTTTAAAACAGAGTGTAAAATGTATACATTAATTGAATAAATGCTTGTGAATGTTGCTTTCACCACGTGTCCTCCAGTGTTGCAAATTGAAACATGGCAATCCGCAGTTTATTTTCATTTAACAAAAACGTAGATGGGCTCTCCCATTTTTTTTAAACACTGGCACGTGCAGAAATATCGGTCACATCAATATCGCAACCCTCGAATCGCTGTTTTCATTCTAACCCTGTTTGAACGTTCGTTTAATTTGCCGAATGAGTATATAATCCTTTGTTTCTGCGTTAATCGATGAAACGAGTTTTCCGCATCAAATGAAACTTTCTATTGAAGTAAAAGAATATTTGTCGAATTTAATTAGTATGGTGATCACAGAAACGTGGATTCGTATTTTTAAATCAGTTTTAGAATTGATGATATATTTTTATCGATGAGCAAAATTCCCCGTCACTTGCTAATTCGCCAACGTTTCAGTGTCATTCAATGACTGACAACGAAATAAATAATTAATAGACGCATTTGCATAGAAATTCTTCTCTCGTGTCGGCAACTGCGCTTATTCAATTTGTGCCCTTATTCATTGTCATCTTTAACTAGTCTAAGTATTTTGTTTTGTTGTCGGGGCTTCACGGAACAGTGATTGGCACAATAAAATAAATCCTTGTCGGCTCTATTTGTATTCAAATATCCATACTTGATATGTTTCAGAAACGCTCCGTTGCATTAACAATAAAATTCATGCGCTGTGCGCAATTGCTGCATCGACCGTTTTAATGTCACATGTTAAATTGCAAAACTCAAACGAATAAAAAGGAACTCTCCACTCTATCTTCCATAACATACATTTTTCTGTCCCCTACATAAAATTTATTTCACCCATCTTCTTGGTTATCCTCTCAGTCTTCCCATGAGAAGCAGGACAACGACGACGCCTAGGATTTTTTTTCTCCGGGAAAGGGCTTATCAGGCACTAGGCAAACAACACGCACTTGCTATTGTAAACTTTGTGGGGAGATTTGCTTCTTGTCCTCGAAACCACGGAGGATAGATCGGTAACCATAGCAACGGTTACTAGTGTCTCACATTTAGATGCGAATCGGTAATGGAGTCGACCCAAAAGCGGCCAGATATTCTTATTTCGATTCGATGCCTTGTATGGCTTCCCTTTATTTCAGCTTTTTATTGTAAATATTTTTGCTGTCGTAAGATGAGATCAAACCAAAGATAAATTAGTTCATGTGAGGCTTATATGGCCGAGTGAATTTGAACTGATTCAATTTTATTTATTGTATTTACATTATAGGTGAAGTAAGAACATGCATATCGGAGATTTCAAATGACTATTCAGATTGAATTCCCATAATCATAACCTATCATTTCCAAACTTTCAACAGATGTGAAGTAGAATTTACGGGACAATAATCGAACATGCTACTACATATTTATCAAATCAAAAAATAAAATAAAATAGAGATTGGGAATTTGGCAAGATAAGATGCTGAAAAAATATTGTCCACGGTGTACGGAATGAAGAAAAACAAGAATAATCACTATCTTACAGACTTGTACAAATATATAAAAAAATGTAATCCAACGTACTAAACTATAAAATTAAGATTTTGAGGATATACAAGTGATTTTCAGAAGGTAATTGATGAATTAGGAGAAAATACAATTACAAAAAAGACGGAGGAAATGTACAATGTAGTACAAGCTTAGTTAAAAGTGAGTTTGGAGAATTGGGAAAGAGTACAATACAAATCAGACAAGTAGAAAACGAAAATGCAAATTATTACGAATTTATTTGGTAGTAAGAGATGGTGAAGCTTATTACAGGAGAAGGACAAAGCGCGAATTTACAGGTTTGTTTGATATCTAAATGTAACCCAGCACATTATTGACACATAAAAGTAAGTGGGCCAAAAGTTACGAGGCAGCAACATCAAAGTGTATTATTAGAAGGAAATGACGAAATGAAGTAGACATGCCAACTGAAACAAATACGCAAATAAATAAGGATATTATCATACAAAGAGGCTGGCGAGTGGCTCAGCGGTTAGCGTAGCTGACTTATAAAGTCGTGTCACTCGTCGACGTGAGTTCGAATCCCTCTTGTTGATTGTGAAAGATGATACAAAACACTTATAATCGTCAACTGCTTTTATGATGAAAAAACTAATAAAAGAACTTAGAAAGAAATCAGCAAGAAACGAAACTCGGCAACTTATTAGAAATTAAATTTAATGAAAATATGCAAACTGTGCACCATCTCTTCGAGAAGCTTCGGATGCAGTTTATCGATTTGTTCTATACAGCATTACATACGCACATAAAATTCTGGAGTTAATTCTTTTTGGACGCAAGGGAACATACTCCTTTCCGTTTCTGGTGTTAAAAGAAACGGAGTTAGGATGTGTACCATTTAAAAGTAGTAGTAGAGCTTATTCCTATTGTAGTAAACTCTTACTTACTCTTACGCAATTTGGTCGGGAAAAGACAACAATAACATCAAATTAGATAAGGATTAACAACTTTTCTGGTGAAACTTTATCCAAATAAATTGTTGTATTCCTAATCTTTCTAATAGGTGTTGTCTATTAGAAAGATAACTATTTATCCCAAAATTTGTATAGTATAAGTTGTGAAACAGTAGCAGTAGGGCATAAAATATTGTTACCGTGCAAATTTCCCCGGTTGTTTTGAGCCACCCTGTATGTTGTGTGCGAGCTAAAAATAGATGTGTTTTTAGGCGAACAGTGGGCGTGTCGCGAACTCCACTTCCTTCGCATTTGCGGTTTCTTTTATCGCCCACGTAACCCCCTTTGATAATGCCGCTCGTTCCGAGCCGCGCTTAAATTACACATATTCCGCACTTGTTTTTACGACCTCGTGTTCTTCGAGAGAATACGTTTGTTTATTTTACTCAAGGAAAAGTCTTGGATTGTTTTCGATTTCATTCTATGTCGCAATATCTACCGCCGTGTGAAACGAACTATGACATTCGAGATTGATTGGCTGGTTTTAATCAGACACTCAATGGATGATTCTGGAATGTTCTCCCCCCGTTCCCCCCCGTTTTAACTCGTTACCACGAACCAAGGTCTGGATTCAGTCCAAAGTTGATTCCCGCAGTGATCGCAAGTATTTTTGTGTGGGTGATTTTCACTTGGTGTTGTGCGTGAATTCGTCCTCTGCGTGGGCAAATTCCCCCTTCGGCTTTGGGCCGGATTCTGTGCGATCGCTGCAGCAATAAACGCTTGTTTGGCGTTTTTCTAAGAAATCCTGCTTGTTAGGGCAGGCTTTTTCCTTCCCCCCTTTTATATTGCGTTTGGGAGTTCGGAGTTTCTGCGAGAAGTGTAGAAATCACCTTCCGCCGTCGGACTCGACCTGAGACGCGACGCGTTGTCCTTCCCCGTGGCTGTCGTGTTGCGGCCCGATGACAAATTTGTGCCCGCCTGACTGACCATCGGACAAGGTTGGATCTTTAACGTTGTTTTTGATTGATTATTATTGCGAATCACGAACGCTCGTTTTACCTCGAACATTACTTGACGAGTAGAGGACCCCTTACGAGGGATTTGAATTAATCATTTGCTTTGCTGTTTAATAAGCAAGTTTTCTTTTTGCGTAACCATTTAATCTGTAATTGGTTTTTGTTTGTTTGTGGCCTGTACGCGCCACTATAAGGTACAGTGTAATTTTGTTGTGTCGCATTTATTTTGTTTGATGTGTTAGTATGTAAACGGATTACCTTTATTTCTCTGTTCTGTTTATTGTGTGTGTTAAATAAACAATTTTGTTTAACAAGGACGTACCGCGTTTTTCTTAATTTCCCGCGGAAAGAAAATTAAATTGAGTGGCGCCTTTTTATTAGGTTGTTGGTTTGAGATTGCTCCCACCCCGTCACGACTGTTTGCTGCCGGATGCGTCGAAACTAACGTCACGATGCAACATCTGCCTATCTTACGGAAAAGGTAAGGTAGCAATATGCTTACCTAGTCGTCTTTGGAGTATGTTCCAGACTTACTCAGTTCAGTTTAAGTCCAAATAAAGCGAAACAAGCGGTAGATAATTGATTTCGAAATTATCAAGAGCTTCCAATACTAATTAAGTGCGGTATTATCATCAAGGAACATGAATTTCTCACAGTCAATAGCTTTAGGAGGATTCAAAACGTTTCGTAATGATTTCGTCTCGAAGGACTTAGAAGACATGAAGGCTAAGGTGCTACCACGTAGATAACTCTAATGTAGAGGAAAACACGATTTCCTGCTCTCGGATAAACTCTTTGACATCAACCATCATAACCGAGGCAATATGGGACCAATCGCAAAAGATTCCTTTAAGGTATCTCTTTTGAAGGCATTGTGTAACCCAGTCATCGAGCTACGCTGGAATATGGAATATGATTATCTAAGAGATTAACCCTGTCCGCCACAGTCGATTTTAATTAGTATTCTGAAGAGTTAAGATGCAGATTTCTAGCAATAATTATGATATACTTACTTTTCGCCTGCCTGATGAGAAAGTTATCCTGCCATGGTATTGGGACGATTTTTAGATCTTTTTGGCAAAAAACCTTTTACTGCGATGCAACAGCTAAAGTGGATTGAATTTTTGTAAGATATTTTCTCTGCATTGCTCCTCTGACATAAGTGCAAAAAATTTAAGCAAGTTATTTGAAATATTAGGTTAAGATGGGTTAACATAAAATTGTATGATGTTTGCAGTTTAACCTTTTTAAAATTGTTATTACATTTGAATTCGCGATTTTCTTTCCTCATTATTTTTTTTGGAAATGGGTTTATTTATTTTAATAATTGTAATTGTGTGTAATAATGATATTTTGACCACTTTAGATCAAGGCAACCTAACTACGTATACTTGCTTTACTGGACTTCAGGAAGGCTTTCGACACTGTAAATCACGCTCTTTTGAATTCTGTTATGAGTTTCTTAGGTATGAGTGAAAATGCAAAGTTTTCTTTTAAAAAGTTACTTAACTAATCGTGTACAAGCATTGAAAATTGATAACTCATTGTCTAAACCTGCATACGTTCACCAAGGCGTTCCGCAAGGTTCTATTTTAGGGCCTCTGTTATTTAGGTTATATGCATCTAATATTTTACCTAAATTATAACTCTATAAAACCCATACCTATGCATATGATATGCAACTTTATTTATCCTTGAGAGCAGCAGATTGGCGTGGAGCGGAAACCGATATGAATTCTGATTTATCTCGTATATTTTCTACCTCGATAGCTCATCGTCTCAAAATTAACCCTGAAAAATCTAAAGTTCTATTGTTTGGGAAAAAGAAGACATGATGAGTCATCGAGGACATTAAGAATTCATATCAATATTGTTGTTGATGTACCGATTATTTCTAAAGCTAAAAGCTTAGGTTTAATTTTAGATAACACGTTTAATTATCGTGATCAAATTTTTAAGTACATAATATAATAATCACAAAGCAACACAAAAACTGTGGCTGTAATCCAAATAAATAGTGAGAAAACCCCTCGACCACATTAATTCACTGAAAGCGAATACGTATTTCGGTAACGAAGTTACCATCTTCAGCGCTAAACTGATATTGAATATCAGTTTAGCGCTGAAGATGGTAACTTCGTTACCGAAATACGTATTCGCTTTCAGTGAATTAATGTGGTCGAGGGGTTTTCTCACTACATAATATAAGCTTATACATATTTAACAAAGTTATATCCCCTAAGATCTTGTCTTTCGGCTGAAACAAAAAAACATCTTTGCCATGCATTGGTGCTTTCTCAGTTTAAATACCTGTACGTAAGTCTCACCATATTTCATCCAAATTAAAGGATGCAAAATGGTTAAATATGAAGAACCGCAGAAAACTCCAGAGTTACTATTGCTTACATAAAATTTTAATCAGGAATCATTTATACATATATTTGACAACATAACTTATAGATCTAATATTCATAATATTACCACTAGACATAGAGGTCGTATTTCGCCTCCGATTCATAAGTCTGCGCTCTTTGAGCGATCATTTACTTTTCAGATGTATAAGTTTTTTAATAATGTGAGACTTAATCATTTTGCCCAAGTAAACCTTATGCAGTTCAGCTTATATTAATGAAATTTTTTATAGAAACAAAGGTACCGATGTCCGACAGTAGTTTCATAATTTTGAAAAAAAAGCCGCAATTCTTGCTTTCAAGGGGTATCCAAAGAGTACGTACAAGATTCTAAAAAATTGTGGCAATCATCATTTTTTATGAATAATAACTGTTGGATTAATCATTTTAGTTTTAATTTATGCAAATTTAAAATATGTTCTGAAAATTTTTGGAAAAAGGGGCATTATAGGCATTTGTGGATATTAGGCAAAAATAGGCATTATAAAACTTTACCATTTAAATAGTAACTACATGAAACGTATTTATATCTATGTCGTATCAAGGTAGTGATTGTCCATAGACAATGCAAATGCCTAAACTTCCGCAGTCTGTTAATGACTAATAATTTTTATACAAAACAGGGAAAATGGAAAACACTAACGAATAAAGCAACAGAAATCTGTCGGAATCTGCGGAACTCGAACCCGCATCGTTTTTAAATTAAATTTATGGCTATCGCTGTTAGGGACATTTCAGTTGTTTCAAGTTTCAATTGAGTGTTTGTACCCCAGTTTGTACGTTGCGATCATCTTGCTTTTATTGTTATTTTTTCATTTAAATTTTATTTTAAATTTTTAACTACAATTGATAAGATGAGAAGTAATTATTATTATTACAGATTCACTTTCTATTTAATATTTTTACTGTTTCTTAAATTGGGAAATTTTACTAATTGCTTATTATTTTTATTAATTACTTACTACCATTCAATCTTGTAGATGCAGGGTCATAACCTATTTTGCAATTCTTTATTCATTTTATTTTATTTCTTGTCAAAATTCGGTGGAATGTTATGTAATGCTATCGTCTTTTGGTTTTATATATTCTTCCTTTTATTAAAATTTCGCTTTAAATTATCTGGTTTTGGTTTGTCTTTTGTTGATATTTTTGTTTCATTGTTAGAATTTTTTATTTATTTATTTATTTTTATTTTTTGCTATGAATATAATCTTGTTAGTATATTTAGAAATTTTAGTTGTCAGTATTTTGTAATTTTTGAGATGTAATATTTTTTAAATCAAACTTCCTCTTATCCTGTAAAAATCGTTAGACTTTAGTTATTTATTTACTTTTTAATATTTTAATCCTAAACGATTTTTTTTAATCAAATTTCATTATAAAATACTTAATTATAATAATTACGTCGAAGCAAAAATTAGTATCTTTTTGGTATTTTAAAAATAATATTGAACATTCCCAGAAAGTATTTGATTTTTTTTAAATTAAAAATGCATTTATGCAAATTAATGCATGTTGATTATGACGAGTGTTAATTACACGTACCTCGCACGTGTCTCTTTGCTTGTTGTATATAATTAATTCTGCGCACGATATTGATTTTACGTAATTACAATTGTTGTTGCTGTTAATCTCTCAGTCAGAATTATTAATAACATGAAGATTTCCGTCCTCAGTTCCTTGACAGCTGGCCGATGAACATATTTATAAAAGCGTCTTACTTATTTATGTCCCATATGTATCATCAAGAAGTGATTAAAATTAATGACAATAAATCACCAGCGATTCCTGATTAACATGCCGAGAACAGGATCACATCTGCACATACACACAAAGAGTTGTAACCCGGGTGTTATGCTCGTAATGCGAGTTCAAATATTTAGATAAGATTACGGTGTGCTTGCTGCATGAGTAACTGGGTGGTCCTGAGATAAAAACTTGCAGTTACTACAAGAAGCTCTCGCTATACTAATTCTACGTCTTTGTCTAGCGATAAATCAACTGTAGCAATATAATTGTCTCGAACCATTTATAATGTTGTTTACTGTGTGGCTATACACTTCACGGGCGCGAGTTTGTAAATCACTCGAAGGGCGAAATGCTTTTGAAAGCTCTAGTTCGCTTCAAAATATGTGGAAACCAAATTTATATTACAACTTTAACCATAAGATAAACAATCCCATTACATCTACTAAAAACATTAAGCTTTGTTGTTTTTCATCTGCCTCTGAACATTAGATGTAGTCACAGAAAGGAAAGAATTTTGAGTTTTGTCATAATAAAAATATATTATTAGTAGCTACTATCAACTAATCAGGAGATGAAGAAGAATCAATGAACAGATCATTGAAGGAGGCTTTAATCTTGTTGGACCTGTATTATCCACTGAGCACTGATGCTTGATAATATCAATTTAATGTTCTCTTGAGCTTAATTCTCCATTAATAACTTTAAGGTTTTATTAATTATGGTAATACCGACCGTTAATTTTATTTCTCTGCTGTGCGACGCCTGCGGCCTTATTTTTTAATCGTTGGAACAAACTCAAGAGAACGTGACGTCAAGATGACGCAGGCTCTCCTATAAAACTACATAAATCGTAAGAGAATTACGTCATTTTGAAGTCATAATCTCTTGCAATTCGAGAATAAATAAATAAAATTTGAGAATAAGGCCCCAGGATTGCTGGAACTTCATTCTTAAGGTTCTTGAAAATATCATTTTTAATATTAGATTGCGAATGAGAAAAATTTAGTTTTACGTGATTTTTTGTTTGAATATGAATATTAACTTTTTTACCGTTATTTTCCATACTTTAAAGCCAGGGACGTTCTCTTTCTTTTGTCTATGAAGGTATCACACAACAAAAGATGTATGACTTTATTAATATAACAATATGGACATGTGTTAAGTTTTATTTTCTTTGAATTGACAGATCAATGTGAATGTTATATCTGGCAGTTGAATTGGTACACTTCTGCTATAAAGTTTTCGGAGTACGAGACATGCCACTGGCAGTAAGAAATTTTATGCTTTGCAATTATGAACCTTATAGCTTTTACAACCGTACCTGCTACCCCGATAATAAAACCGGTCATCGCAAACACAGCGATTTATTTTCTAAATATTATAACATGTGTAGTAAATAATGTGTGCATTATGAAATTAAAATTTCTGAAACTTTGGCAATTGAAATTAAATAAGTCAATAAAATAAAATCTGTTATTTTTCGTTAATTAAATTTAACTTTCTAGTTTCATTGAATACACATATGTTTTGCAACTAATTAATAGCTTTGTTGAGCAGAACTTCTTAGCATTTATATTATTATAATAAGAAACAAATTTAAATAATCTAGCTCATTCTATATCTTTTTTCAAATACTCAAAAATCATTCACATATTTTCACAAAATAAATGTTATACGATTTAATCATTTTCTCTTAACTTCTAGATTAATGAAAACTTGCCAAACTTTGTGGATGAACTTTTCAACTTATTTTACTGATGTCAGATTTGAGAAGAAACTAAAAAGAAGAAGATTATTTTTTCCTCTGTGGCGTAGAATGAAATATGTATATTATTTTTAACGCAAGTATTGCAATTTTTAAGTATTACACATATCATTCTATATTCTAGGAGTTTAATACTATATTTGTTAAGTTTCCTAAATTTGTATGATTCTGAATAATTTTAATGAGTTAATTATTCGATCAATAAGTATCATCTGTAAACTTATTATTTAAATGAAATTAAGTTATTTTAAATTTATTTCACTGTAAATTCTTACAATATTATATGATACCGTATAAAAAAGAATAACATACACTGGAAAAAGTATTCAAGACTTTATTATTGAGAACAACGAAAAACTTATTACAAGTAAAAACAAAACTAAAGTAAAAATTAACAATTTAATCCATTATTTGGAATTCCCTCATACTAAAACCCTCATCTTAAACAGGGATTTCCGATACATTTATTTTACTTGTTTCCAACAATCAACACATAATTTTTGTTTTATGCATACTTGATATATCAAATTGTTTTAGATTTTTTTATACATATATTGTGCATCCTATACCATGAGTTTTTTTTATTCTGAACATGCAATGTAAATATCCCTATGGTCAATTTTAGAAAAATAATAACACTTAGTTTTAGTAAAAACATTTTAACTGTTTCAAATGTCCTTCACGTTTTAAATACTAATGCCAAACGATTATCAAATTCTTTCATAGTATTTTTTTAAATATTTCAGACATAATTCATGACATTCATAACTGACATTAACATCATATTTGTTGTATTGAAACTTGTTTGCATATTCTGCCATGCATTGACATGTTTTTTTTTATAACTGAACCTGGGAATATTTACCTTTTATGTTTAGAGTTAATAAAATAAGTCATGGTATGTACAGATGCTTCATTTTAGGATCCGCAGAAAAACATAACAGTATAAAAGTCATAGGTTTTTATACGTGATATCTCTTTATCACAAAGAACAAAAGGGTATCATAAAATGAAACATAATTTTTCTTGATGTCGAAAATATTTTACATGAATAGGTTTCCTGACATGTGAATAAGACGTGTATGATAAAATTGAATTGAAAATATCAAAATTTTTACATTTATAAAATAAAGATGACGTGAAAAAATGTAAAATATAACGGAAATGCTTAAATAGCATAATAGAAACCGCTTAAATAGCGACATCCTGCGATCGCTTCTGCTGACGAAGCCCCAAATAGGACTGAAACAGCTGTACATAGGAACGGGACAAAATAACTAGAATCAAAATTGTTAGGTCTTCTATTTACTTAAAAATAAATAAAATCGAACATATGTCCTAATTGTTATTATTTTCTTAAAATTATGTGAGCTTTCCGTATGGCAAAGCTTGTCGGTGAGCTAATAAATCACCCTGTATTTCATATTTACTAAAAATCTATTTATGTATTTCTCGTAATGAAAATTTTAGAATCCACAGAAAAACATACACAAACTACAACGAATAAAATTTTTGTGAAGTCAAACAAACCAGAAGTGTATAAAGGCAGAAATTTGGTATAATTATAATTTTTCAGATTAATTAACATCGTCGATCCTTTATAGCAATTTAACATTTATATGTCTTTATAATATGATCTGAAATCCTGTTATTTAACAATATAAAATATTCTAATTAAAAAAAAAACATTTTTTGTTCGATTTTTAAGTTAAAGCAAAAGAGAACAAACAAATTCGCCACCGCGTCCGCGTTCGCAACCGCGCGTCGCCTCAATAAATACTCGGAACCAAATACTGGCAACGAAATTCAACAAACCATAAACATCTGCACCGGCCGGGGTTTAATAGGACCTAAGTAAACAACCCTTCTATCGGAGAGGGTGCGGAGAAAGTGTCTCTGTTCCTTAAGGTTCGAAATATATTAGGCCCGATTCAATAAGGTTCAAATTCGAACGATTTTATTGCTTTTCATTTCGAAACTTTTAAGCATTAGTGTACGTTCACCTCAGCATTCTAGAAAAGTTGTCTAAATAATAGAATAGTACGTAGCATGCAACAAGACTACTAGAAGCAGAAGCGTGTAGACACACTTGACTGTTCAAATTTATGCAAAGTGTAATTTGGCAAATCTAGATATCTGAATATAACGGTATACAAGTTGTATCAGTTACCTCTGGTTGTGGTATATACAAAACAGTAATAAGGAAAGAAGATAACCTTATTCCAGCAGCATAAGCTCTTTAACGTGGATTTGTTGAGGCCGTTAAGTTTGAAAGATAGTCGTTCTTACATCTATTTCTATAACCAATAGTATATGACACAACCTATATGTTTTACTAGCTATCTGAGTAGAAGCATTATTTGTGCTGAGAAAATTAACGTGCAGCACATACAGCCAACAGCTTCAATCGTGACGGATATTAATTAAACACGACAGAAAATTGAACGCCACATAATATTAACCCGAGACGAGGAAAGGAGAGAAATGACTCAACTTATGCAACAATAATTTAATAACACACTAGTCAGCAGCAAATATGCAACAGTTCAAAATCAGAAACAGTGTTACCAAAATATGAATTGAAGGCACGTAAAATCAGAACTACAGTATGTATAGGATTTAACGCCACCAAATATGCATGTCTTAAAATATTTTCAAACAACTTTACTGAAATTTACATGTATCCAGTAATGAATTTCAAAGGTATATATAAATCTTGCAACAAACTTGGCAATAAACAAACGTGGAAGTAAATCCGAACTAACCAATTGGCGAATCTGTCAGAAAACTGTACAATAATCAACACCGGCAAAGAAATATTACCGTCGCCCAAAGCAAAACGTTAATCATTGGCGTGAAGCGCCTAAAGCAATATTACCTCAATTAAACTCAAAGACCGTAGCCGCAAATCAATGTATTTCTCACTTGTCTAACATCGTGTACGGTCGGTCCTACTCTACTCCCGCATTGACGTATGAAGACGCCAAACGGAAATGACACCGGATTGAGACAGCTTCGCCGAAAGCCGGGTCCACAATAACACTGCGCTGCTCGCCCAAAAGGATCATCACAGGCAACTTCAAATGAGAGACTTGCTCCACAAGCAATCGACGACAGCAGAAATCGTACCCAAACTTGACCAAAACCACATATAAAAGCCTATACATAAAAAGGCCGGTACCAAAGCCTACAGGTAAAAGCTAATACGTGAAAACTTGCAAGGGAACTTAACTTTTTTTATATCATATTAAACATTTTAATTCAATATCTTCCGATAAATTACATTGTTTTTGATTCGAATCCAAAGCCATCTTCAATTAATTGTCAATTTTCTTGTCTGGCAAAAATACATTTTAATTCTGATCTTAATTTAAAGAATTTTAATAACATGTGCTATATTGCCGCATGAAGAGTAGATTATTTTCCGACTAAATTTCAATGTGGCTACCATAAGAAAAAACGAACTTGATGATGGTACCAATTTGACCAAACATGTTATAGAAAAGTAGTGTTTATCGTTGTGTATAAAATTGAAAAGTGCCCCAAGAAAGTATCTTTATTTTTTTGATATCTCTTCAAATAAAGAAGATAGAGGCAAAATAAGAAAATAACAATTTTTCTTTTTTTACAATTATTTCGAATATGAGTTAAGATAGAAATTTTTTCTCTCCGGATTATTAATGCTCATCAAATTTCGCAACTTTGCCAA
The DNA here is from genome assembly GCA_036172665.1 of Prosopocoilus inquinatus. Lineage (NCBI taxonomy): Eukaryota > Metazoa > Arthropoda > Insecta > Coleoptera > Lucanidae > Prosopocoilus > Prosopocoilus inquinatus. Next base: position 25,299,223 of record CM069871.1, read on the forward strand.
ATTTAAACCTGCCCTCTATCTCTTCAAATAAACGAGATCCCCATGGTGAGGGTCGAATTTGAAACAGCTTGTCTATTGAGATCACAAGAGGTTTACAAAAAAATGTTATCAGAAGTATTTCGAAAACCAAACTCTTTTGAATCTCGAATGTTAAAATACTGAAGACTTTTGATGCGTAACGTGTTTGTAAAATCAGGTTGACTAACTGTTTGTATTCAATGGTCGGGAGATTCAATTCAATTTCTTATTTAACTGTTTGTATTTTAGAGACTGTGTTAACAAAAAGCAAGCGATTTAACTCATGAGTGTTTAGTGAGCCAATGGTTGTCGGTGCTTTGACTCTCTTGGCTAGTGCTCAAGGTAACTTTTTTTTGGGCAGTATTAGTTTAATACGCGAGTATTTGTCAGTGCTTTTGGGAACTAGTACTTGGTGTGTTTGGGAGTGTTAGCATTTGATGTGGTGGTCTTTGTAGGATTTGACTGTTTTGATTTTTTGGGTTTTTTTTGGGGGGGGGGGATAGTATTAGTTTGTGGGTGTTTTTGGGGACTAGTACTTGTTGTGTTTATGAGTGTAAGCAAACAAAAGATGGCAACTTAGCTGCCTACGTATCTATGTACATAAAAAATCATTGTGGTAAAAGAAAATTTTATTTATTTTCTAAATCACTGTCTCCTTTACTATTGTCAATTCTCATCTTACAAGAATGATACTCGCTGTTGAAAATGTGTTGTATATTGATCTTGATACTTCAGATTTTGAATAGTCTTTGATAATTATGGTTATTTTTCACTTCTGTTTTAACACTGTATTAGCGATTCAATTTTAAAAATGAACTTCGTTCTAAAACACAGGTGTAATTAGATCTGAGTTGTTGGAAGTCAATACATGTGCGGCGTCTCTCATAATTGCCAGAGTTTAACATTACACAATGAACCAGTGTCCCAAGCTCCGAGATGCAAACTGCTTCAACTGCTTCTCGTAGTTAACTAAGTTACAGTTAACTTAGCTAGACTTATTTGCCTTATCATTAGTCTTGGAACATTTCAGATGTTGCCATAGTTGTGTGTCATTTGATACTATTTACTATTTTTCTTGTGTGTTTTCATTGTGTAACCATATAGTCGGGCCGCCGAAGAAACGGAGTAATAAAACTGCGTGATATACACGTGATTGCTGTTTCTGTGAGCTAAGTACCGACAGATTTACACTAGCCTAGTGTCGGTCACTCTGTAGAGTAACAACGTGGTCATATTTCCAGTAGTTCGTATTTTTCCTATTTTTAACAAATTGGCGTTATTATTAATCAACCTTTCTTAAGACTTAATTTAATATTTGAATAAAATAGTGGTAAGTGGTAATTTCTGGTGTTTGATGTAAATACGGCTTTCAGTGTCGGTGTCACAAGAGCAGCGCGTGATCACTCCGTTTCTTCGGCGGCCCGACTATAGCAATGCCCGAAGTAGTCCTATAACTGCTTATAACGTTCCTACACAAATTTGTTTCCTCTTTGATATACTCTTCTAATGGACAAATTTAATTGAACTTAATTATACGTAGTTAACTCTTACTTGTGTGTTTCCTAATTTTTACACCTGTTATATGATAAATTAACAAGTCACTGACGCAAAACTATTAATTTTGTAACGTCAGCAGTTTACGAGCTAATGATGCCCTGATGTTGTGTTGTTTATTATCCACTGTTTCTCTGCTTAAAATGTAAAATTCCATCGAAAACAAAAGGTCTGTGTAATTCGAAATGCTCTCGAGAACTAACGATCCGCGTAATATATACACAACAAGAAGTAAACAAGAAGTAAATCGGGAAAGACGGAGAACCCTAGGTCTAAATCAAAGGAAGAAGTGACATCCTAATGCAGCAACACAAAGGAGAGTCTCCTCAGCAAATGACCCGCACGATATTATGAGGGGACGTCAAGTGTCATAACGCGGTGCTCGACGTCGTACACCGGTGCTCTTAATGCAATTATGTCCGCGTCGAGTTTACACTCGGAACGACGTTCCGCCGCGGCGAACAGCAACAGCGTCTGGAAGTTTCACTTAATTGTATTTGAATTTCGTGTTACAGTGTTTGTGAGTTTAACTCACTTAGACCCGAATTCAAATATCATTTCCGTGGTCGCACTACACAATGCATTAGTGGTGCACCGATTCAATAGAAATTCCTTTACTTTCTCTGACTATCTTAAAGGTGGCTTTGCATGAGATCGGTGCCATTAGAAGATGGAATAATGTTGTTTTATGAATTTTCAAATTTGACATCCTACTGTGTGTAGGTTTGTTGTGTAACACATACTGAACCTTATAATATTGCAAAGCTTAATCAAAGACCTATTAAATTCAGTCATAAAATATAGGGTGTTCCATTTAAACTAACCAAGTAAAATAAACATCGGAGTTATTAATCACCCTGTGTAAAATAATAGGAATATGTTCGAGATGAAAATTGTTTTCTGTTGCCTAGAGATTGTGATATGTTACTGTAAAATTTAAATGCCGAATTTTAATAAACATCTAATCTGTAAAACGTCAAATAATACCAATTTTTTTACATTGAAATGTCAGTATCTCAAAAACTATTAGGTTTAGGTACATTATATCTTTATAATAAATTTATCTACTCTTAAAGACGAATCGAAATAAACCATAATATACTGTATGTTCCGTTTAAAAAAAAACAACTTTGGTCTGGCACAGCAACACGGAACATTCAGTACAATTGTAACTAATTTTAAATCATGCATCTATACCAGGAGAGAGGTTTATTGGTAATTGAAAATTTTTGTCCAGGCTGTTTTAGTAACGTATTTATCCGCAGAGATGGCGCTAGGAGTAATTGTAAATTTGGCGCGAATGAAATGTCACATGTTGTCAATGTTAATTGCTTTAGTGATGGTGATCGTTTAAGTAAATTAAAGAACTGGCACAAATGTAATGAGTTAAATCAAATTGTCCGTTAAATAAACATTGTTGATGATTAAATTATTTTTGTGTGGCCAGAGGATAGTCTCCAATATAAACAGAGTTTGAGAAAAATGGACCTCGCAAGATCTGCAAAAGAAGATTTAAATGTGTAGTTATTGGATGCAATTCATGTTCCAATCAGACCAAATTTCCTTCAATTTGGAATTGGGGCTGCTAATTTAGGTAACGAAGCCCTGTGACAATTTCGATGCAAGACGATGTGAAAAGTTTTTATTTTACCAAGTTAACAATGGCAGTAAAATATAAATGGTTACAGATATGTGTATCCAGGACATGAATGCAGGAAGATTAAATTAATACGGAGACTTAACCTGTATCCTACATCGTATTGCCTACCGAGACAATTCATCATTTTAATAGAAATGAAAGTGCAGAAGGTAGAAGCTACAACTATGAAACAATCACTTTAAATAATTTTATTAAAGTGTAACAAGTATTATTATGTGTGAGTGATTAGCTGATTTATAATATTTAAAGGTGGTCAAAGTACAGTATTCTGAATAAAAATTGTTAAAAAAAAAGTTTAATTTGCAGTAATTTTGAAGATATTCGCAGTTAAAATCAAAAATAATGTGTACGGATAAAGAAAGAATATATTGAATTGCAATTTTGAAAGCATTTCCATAAATTATGAACTTCATGAATGACAATGTACAAATAATGTGTTATTACTTGCAGTTACTTTTGCAGTTAAATATAGTAATTTGAGAATAATATGTGGTTTGTTTTATTAGCTTAAAATCTAGTAAATATCATAATTTAAGCATGATTTTCCGTTTCTTTAGGTTTTCTTCTTCACACATTCATTTAGGTAATACGTTATATTCTGTAAAGACTTAAAGACTAAGCATATTAGAGTCTTTGCAGAATATAACGTATTACTTAAATGAATGTATGGAGAAGAAAACCTAAAGAATTATTTAATTTAAAAAGGCGCGTAAAAAAGCGCGCGTAGAATAGTGGCGCCATCGCAACAGATAAATACGATACTAAGTGCTACTACGTCATATTACGTAAGACAAAAAATTTACATGGGAATTGACTCTTTCCTGTTCAATACCATAGGTAAGTAATAGCGAAAACAGATTTTAAAAATCTGCATTAATGTAGGCACCATCTACCGAATATGCACTATTGGCCCAGCCTGTACAAGTTGCTAAAATCCAGTACTAAATAAAAGCATAAATTTAAAATATTTAACTAGCTAAATACAAGTAACTTATTGTTATTGTTAGTGCCCAAAATGTTTAAAATGATAAGATTTGCCATAGTTTACTTCAAATTATATTTTATAAATTTTTATTTTGAACCATTAATTTGAAGCATTCTGCATCTTAACCTTATAAGTATTTCATTTTGATTATTTACCTTTCCGCTCTGCTCACCTAGTTCCACCACGGCCAGCTGAATTGATATGTCATACACGACCAGTCCAAAGACAATTAAAAGATGAAAAGCGAGTATCAAGTGGCTCCCTCAAATTCAAAACTAGTGTTAAAATTACTGTCATCTTGAAATATTTGGTTATGACCACATGGTAGAGAGAAAAAAGTGTAACACTTTACTATTGCAACGAAGCGGTGCGATGTTATAGATTATGTACACGCCTCAACATATTTGCCGGCGCAGCGCGTCTAGCTGATAGTGAACAATTGGTAAGCCAAAGAAATAATGCATTCGTTAGGACGGCATGATTCACGATAATGTCGCGGTTGACTGCGATGCTCGGACACGATGCGCACGAGATAGTGTGCTGCAGAGACGTGTCGTGTTTCTATTTAATTCAAATCAACTAAATTGTTGTTTCTAAATTCAAGAAAGAGCTGTTATTAGCTTCTGGAATTATATTCGCGTTGTTACCGTGAAGATATTAAACTGATTGATTAAAAATCACGTATAAGCGGGCGGAACATTTAACGCTTCGATTTAGACCCCACGTCGAGTCAGACTGCCGCTGTCAAACTGGTTTCAAGCAGTTCACTTTCTTAGATCCTCCGTTTGGTTATGACTAATCCGTCTTGAAATTAAAGTTGTCAAAATAAGCGTTGTTATCATAACCATGGTAACACCTTGGTTTACTGGAACACAATTTTAGGCTCTTTGGACTGGCCCTAAATGACATATCAATTCAGCTGGTTGCGGTTCTGCTCTCGTTCTACTCGCGGTCGAACCTCGGCTTTAAACGAGGGTTCGATCGCGAACTAGGGGAATGGAAAATAATTGTAAATGAAATGGTACATATACCGGGAAGCACGTCATGTACCGAACGTGGCAGAAAAAAAGACGTAATTTCTCGCTTTCATAATTTACGGGTCTGTGTGCGTGCGCTTAAAAAACTTTGGGTGACATCTGCAAAGTAAGTTCGCGAAACATGTGCGAAAGTAGAGCACTCTTATTTTTGTGCAAACAAGAACGTATTTGTTTTGAGAAGAAGGAGAAAACATTTTCTGCATTTCTTTTTTAATATTTTTCCCATTTGAATTTTCTTGATTTAGAAGAAAGAATTTCTAGATTTTCGTTTTTGTTTGACACCAACATTTATGACTTTTTCATGTTTTTTTTTTCGCAAAAGAAATAAAGAATAGAAAACCAAAAACTACGCGAAAAAAAACAAATAAATAAAACGATAGCTACTTCAAATGTGGTTGGTTAAAGAATTTTCCACTGAAATTTAACGGTAAAATGCGCTATTAAAGATCGTTTTAATTTTGAACTAAGGAGAAATGAAGGAAAAACAAAAGAAGATCGAATTTTGGAATTTAACATCCAGAATACTGTAACTGGACTGCAGCACTCTGAATGTCAAATTAAAGAAAAACACGTTACAATAAAATCACATGGAACGACAAACTAAAATTACAAATAGCATAAGAAACAAATAACGAAATTGCAGACCGAATAAGAAACAAAATGCGTCCGATTTTCGAATAAAATTTGACTGAAGGCGACGTCAAATAATCGTTCGTAGATTTCAGATAGAATAAGAAACAAAAACCGATCGATTTTCAAACGAGCTAAGAAACAAAAGAGATAACAAACAAAAGACGATCGATTTTGAATTAAATTTATTTAAAAAATAAATAAAAATAAAAATTAACTACATCAAAAATAACAAAAAGGAATAAAAGGCGATTGATTTTTGAATTAAATTTGACTGAAGGCGAAACCAAATGCAATCGCACAGAAATTTCAGAACGAGCTAAGAAACAACAGACTTGGCCTGATTCGAATTTCAAATGATTCTTGAATTAAATTTTATGAAAGGCGACGTTAAATAACCACACGAAACGAAAAACGAAATTACAGACCGAACATGAGATATAAAGCGACCAATTTTTGATTTAAATTTTAAGAAGGACGACGTCAAATAATCGCGTGGAAATTTCAAGAACAGAATAAGCAACAAAAGAACCCATACGTGAATTAACCTTAATGAATACAAACTCGAATATAATTGCACAAAGATTTCAAACAAATTAATGAACAAAAGAAGAATAAAATTTTGAATTAAATTTGACTCAAATAATTTGAAACAGGACAGGAGTTTAAATTACAACCTGTAAGTCTGTTTCACCTTAGTTCACTTTTTTCTTTCAAATCGTTTTATTGTCTTTTCTTGATTCGATTTGACTTTATTTTATATTTGAATCGTCGTTCAATTCTCTTTTATTCAAACTTCCTGTTAAAAAATCGTCAATGCTCTTAATTCGACTTGTCTTACATAGTTAATTTTATAGAATTTTTATTTTCATGTTATCTTCATCATTGATTGTCTTTTCTTTATTCTTTTTTGACTTTATTTACTTCAGTTTTTGATATAATCAATTGATCAACTTTTTGCTTTTTTCTATCATCTTTTGTTTTTGTATTTTCCTTTGTTTGATTTCATTTGACATGATTTTAATTTTTAATTACCAATAATTGATTGTCTTTTGTTTTTCTTTTTCTTGATTTGGGTTCATCTTATTTTACGCCGATTGATCATCATTTTGTTTTCTGTAGCATTCTATTTGACTGTATTTTATTTTTATTTTGATAATCATTCGGCTTAAGAGTAACTATTATATTGTACTTTTCAAATGTACATATTTGATGTTATTCGTAAATCTTAAATCATTAAATAAGGATTCATAATTCCGACCCCCCAAAAGATCGCTAGAGGTTCATCCATCCCGTGGCCGATTCCCGTAAGTTCATCAACCTCTTTCAAGTCTTCATCGATCCCCAAGGACCACCCAGACCCCGTTAGGAACCCTTGAAATAGCGTAAGAGAAAGAAGATCGATTTTTTTCTTGAATTAAGCTTGATAGAAGATGACATAAAATAATTGCATGGAACGAAGAAACAAAAATGTCATTAATTTGAAACAAAAGGAGATCAAATTTGATGGAAGACAACATCACTTGACAAAGATGTGGAAATTTCAAACAGATAAAATAAGATGCAAAAGATGATCCACATTTGAATTAAAGGTTGAAATGATGTACGGATTAACACGTGGGCGAGAAGACTTACGACATTTGTAACATTAAGTTTGTAGGTATGAACATGCTTGTCATGACGCTCAAAGAACTATAAAAACCAAAATTCAGAAGTAAATAGAAATGTAAAGAAATTAAATCCCTACACATTTCTTTCGTTTATTGAAAGATCTTCTAACCTGGCTCTGAGCTGAAGCAGGTTTGACTTTCTTCCACTAAATAAAAATAAAATTTCATTACAAGAAAATTTAATGTAATTTTAGTCCTGAAGCCGAAACGTACCATGCTTTACAATCGCTCAGTAATTCTTCCATGTCTCAACTCGATCGCGTCAGTGCGTATAGTTCGGTACTTTACACCACGATATACAGTGTGTGCCCAGATTTACTTAAAATATGGAAGTTTCTTTCATTTTCGTTCGTTTTTTTCGAAGAAATTGATTTTATAGGAAAGTTTTGCTTGCTTCAAAACTGCTATGTTGGAAAAATCAAGATGAACAATAAATAATAAGCAATCTAAACAACAATTATTATTAACTGTAATGTAGGTATTTTACAATGACTATTTGTTCATAACAGAAAATCAATTCTATTCTAAGGTGATCAAAAAAACTACAATTGGACATGTGCGTTCAACAAGCAGAATTTTTCTATATTGTCAGGCGTCGGTCGTTTCCAGCAGGTTACGAGCTGTCGGCGTCCAGACGCGGGGGTTGCGTAGCTTGGGGGTGAAAAGGGAGTAACAGGAAAACTGCAAACTAACTCATTAAAACAACAAGGATTACCTTTATTGTTTACAGATCAGAAATACAGATAACTGTATCCCACGACGACGATCAGATTAACTGATATCTTTTACAAATTACGCACATCTTTTATACTGCTGTGACGTCATGACCAAATTCCGCAAAACTTTAATTGAACCCGTACTTTGCTTGGTTGCTGAAAAGGTGATGTCAGGATTTTCACGTTGTTTCCAATCATCATTTCTATTAAATCGTGAATTAATTGATTGTGTTTAAACACATACAATGCCCGAGTTTTTTGCGTATTTGCAACTTTGCGGATTCATGCTTCAAGTTCATCGTTCATCGAGTCGTTGCACCAGCAAATCGCTTATCAGCAAATAACTCGTATTGTATTGGAAAAAATACATTTTAAATTAATTAAATATGATTTTCAAATTTTCCGTAATCGTGACAATATAATCAATTTTTTCGGAAAAACGAAAATCAAAAACTTCCATTTCTTAAGTAAATATGGGCACACACTGTATAATAGGATCGGTATATCGAGGAGCCAGGGTATGTATTGGATCAGTGTGCCGAATGCGCCGTGGAAACACCTATCTATAATCTACCACCGTGATCTACACTTACCATTCAAATTGTAACGCCCAAAGTAGCTCACTTCCCACCGCTTCCACGTCATAATAATTTATTGACCGATGTTATTATTAAACATTATAATACCGCTTGCTTTTATTATGCCTTTTATCGCCGGTAGGCTCATCATGTGTGTACGACGGGCTCGGAAATAATACCGCTGTTATTTTATATTATAAATTTCAGCCAGGACATACCCGGCCTTATATTACAGCAGCTCGTAAAAGCACCACCGTCGTTCTCCGAACAACATCAAAAACACACGCAGATTAAAAAAAGAGCAATGCCAGTTGATAACGCGGTTTGAACGGCATTTAATTCTGAGTTAAATTTACGGAGGGGGACGGCGAAAATGCAACGAGAAATTTATTGAAATATGCGCGACCCTTTGTACTCACCGGTATATTTCAGATATCTAAAATGTAATACGAGTAAGCAACGCGTAAAACATGTAAAAAATTTCCGCTGCTGAATATACATAAACCCAGCTTTGATAAAACTCTTTGATACATTTTCTTTCGATTATACATTTTTTTTTTAATTTTGATTAATGAGCAAAAATGAAAAACGTGTGTGGTAAATGAAGACTTGTCGTTTGCAAACGAACACATTACCGCAGAGCTACTACGAACAAATCTAAAACGAAATTTAAATTTTATAAATTTAACTTTGAAATAGTCTCCAGCAAACTGATTTATGAGTAATATAACAAAATTATATAAAAATGCTTTCAAGGTACTTGTAGCAGAAAGACAGAGACAAAGGCAATTTATTAAATGGCTAAAATCAGTGGTAAAAAGCAGAAATAATGCTGATCACCAGCAATAAATTACTGTTTTAATCTGTGAAGTTAAGATGGCTAACGAAGGAAATTTTCTAAATTTTGTTTTGTTTTCTTAATATTATAAAATAGTATAAAAATGCAATTAAAAATGAAAAAAACCCTTCTTATTCAATTCAGAAAATTTTTAATTAGACCAGCGTTTCCCAAACTTTTAGGTTTCGTGACCCCCTTATGAGCTGTGTTATGATTAACGCCCCCCTCGCCCCCTCTATAGAATCTTGAACACTGATGCTAAACGACTATCAAATGCTTCCATAGTATTGTGTTGAATATTTGAGACTTGTCATTATATTTCATAACACATTTTAGTTAGTTTAGTTTTAATGCATTTATATTGTATGTTCAAAGTAAAAAAAAACTCAGTGATATGTACAGTCGGGAGCTTTAAATTCTGGTAGCCACTGTCAATCAAAATGTCCGGTTTAATTCCAGAAATTAGAAATTTTCATATGTGTTTTAAGCGAAGGTGTCAAACTAAATTTAAGAGACTATTACTAGCATTCATATTAGGAGCAGTTTTACACCTACCAAAATTTGTACAAAGTGAGAGAGACAGACTACCACAAGTACCACGTTCATTGGTTGAATCGATGCTTTTTGTCACTTTGTGCAAAAAAAATGTAACAAATTTTGATAGATGTAAAACGGCTCTAAGACACAAATCTTATTAATTTTAATGAAATACAAGTTCGGTGGCAACCTTGGACAACTAATGACGACCGAAATTTATTGCATGCGACTGTATGTATATGCAATCTCTTGTAAAAAATAATAGGGGTATGTTAAATTAGTTGCAATTTGCGTTGAAATTTTTAAAATTTATTCTGCTGCGCCCCCCTGTGAAGACTCACGCCCCCCCCCCCCCCTAGGGGGGCGCGCCACACGGTTTGGGAAACGCTGAATTAGACGACTCTGGGCCGCAGCTGAATTGGTAAGAGTCTTGGCATGCGACCAGAGGACTCGTGTTCGAATCTCGATTACCGCGAAAATTTTTCTGTCAGTATTCTGTTGGAGTTTCTTAACATTTAGTTAAATAAATTGTTAAGAACTTAAGAATCACTATAATTCATAATATTGTTATATCATATCGTCAGATAATTGATAAGACTAATGTATCACAAAGGGGTAATTTTTGCTTCAGATGAAAGTGCAGGCCTACTAGAATATAACATTTTTGAATTACAAAAAATGACATGTTCTCGAAATCGTAAGTTAGGGTCTATAATTAACCCCAAATTTTGAAAACAATTGAGATGAGATAATTGAACGCCGTTTAACAGAAGTTTTATCAACGGTAATGCAATATTGCGTTCATTAGCTCTTCCAAATCAGGAAAAGAAACATTTGCTAGGATCAATTTTTAAGCAGTGTTTGGCGGATATGTTAAAAAGTTCGGTTAAGTCATTGTTAAGCGTATTAACTGCAAATTGCATTATGAAGTTCAAATGAAGTACACAATAGGGTGTCGACAGTATACATGTGATATTTACAAACTGTATTCTCGAAGCTAAAAAAATTTAGGTGTAAAGTGCAAATAGTAATGGACCAATAATTAAGCCTAGCGGAACGCCTGATTTTATATGAACACTACTGGACGTGTAGTTACTAAGAAAAACGGACTGCTTTCCGCCTGTTAAGTAGCTATCAATTAACTTCACTGCTGTTGAATCCAACCCGCAGTAATGCAAAATTGCAAGCAATAAGTCATGATTAATCATATCCAAGGCTTTGGAGAAATCGAGGAGAACAAGGATAGTAAGCTTATTGTCATCAATTCTTTTCATAATATCATCAATTATAAGAGATAAAGCGGTGGAGCAGCTATAGCCAGCTCTAAATCCGGATTGCGTCAACGGCAGTAAATTACATGTGCGAAGTTGCTCAACCAGAATCTTCTCTAAAATCTTTGATAATACCGGTAGGATGAGAATAGGACTAAGATCACTAATAGGTAATGGCTTAGTTGTTTTAGGTAACGGAAAAACTTTTGCAGATTACCTGTGAGCAGGAAAAACACTGTCGATTATACAAAAATTAAAAATGTGAGTTAAAATAAGCAGCAAATACGAACAACAGCGATTTATCATATGAATAAAAGCAGTATCAATACTGGTTGAAATAGAAGATATAGAAACAAGAACTTTAAGAACTACCATTTTAAAATTAAAACTTTCTCATTAATATATGAACAGTAAAAATTAAGTAAATCAGCATTCGGGAGAGTACAAGTATAAGTAGTATTATTTGCGCTGTCCATACGTTTGCGCATTTAAATTAATATTTTTATTTTCTGGACTTGCTTGGGAATACTAATTAAAATTCAATATTTGCGAATCCAATGAACGGAATTGCACCTGGGGGATTAATTCCTGAAATCAGAGCACAAAAATATATTATTCATTTAGCAACATAATTTTATATATCTCATCGCAGGTAAGATTTCACATTATTAATTCTTAACTGTAACTGTGCCTTCTATATATGTAAGTTTATTTACTGATAAATGCTGAAGTCTTACGTTTGTAAATAAATTTTTGAAAGAAGGGAACAATCAATAAAAGCTTGAAATAGATTTATTCTGTTCTTAAAATTATTAATTATTTATTAATTAAATTAACAGAATATAGTGGCCAAATTAAATGTAAAATATTAATACATTTGCCAAATACATATCCGAATGTGTGGAACCGGCGTAACATAGGAGTTACCCGAGAGAGCAAAAAAGAAAAATAGATTTTAATGCTAAACAGAAAACTTTTGACTACTGTTTCAATAAAGTCAAGAAAGTGAAATGAGATTGACAAATGTATGTTATTCCAAATTGCCAATACTCCCATGTCTCGAAAAACACTGAGATAAAGCAACCAAAGTAACCAAAAATGCTTTATAAACATTTATAAGAATTTAATAAAGCATAAAAATGCTCTATAAACATTTATAAGAATTGTAAGTCAGATTTGGACTCACTGTAAGCGCAGATGGCTTTTCAATAGTGAAAATGAAAAAAAAAATAAAAATAAAAATCTTAAAGAATTTACACACAATATTTTAAAGTAAAAAAAATTCAAGGTCAACCCAAACCAACTAAACTTTACTTAAGTGAAGAAAACCCAAGAGAATAATAATATTTACAGTAAATAAAAAAAACTGTTAGAAATTATCATTAAAGATTGAAATCAGAAATCTAAAAAATTAAAAAAATAAAAATCTTGGAAATTTTTGCACGATTTTTAAATACTGAACAATATTTCAAGGTCAACTAAAATAAACCGAACCCAATCCAACAAAACCGAAGCCTAGCGAAACCAATTCTACTAAACTAAACCGAAGCAAAATGAACCGAACTCGGTTTAAACACAAAATTTGTTTTAATGGCAAACCAATCCGACTAGGCTGAATTTAAGTCAATCCAAGCCAAGAAAGAAATTTTACAAAAGATCAAAAATTAAGAAATTATCAAAAATAGAAGCAAAAACGTTAAACATTAAAAATCTTAAGGAAATTCGAAAAAACTGTAGAAGACTAACTCAAGAAACGTTAACCATAAAAATTAAGAAAATAAACAATCAAAAAAACGCTTTGAGGTCAACCCAACCCAATTAAACTGAACCTAGCCGGAAAAAAAATCGTCTCTTGAGAAAGATGCGATTGTTACATCATCTTTTCTTGTTTTTTATGTATCTTGTTTAAACCTCTTCCACCTTTAAGAATTGTTTTCAGAACTTTACTTATTACAAGAGTTTCTCTATTGTCTTTGTTTTTGGAACGCACATTTTCTTTCGCTCATCGTTTCTTCTTTCATGATCTTTTCTTGCTTGGTCTTTTTCGATCCTTCTTAAAATAATTATATCCGTTTGTTGTGTCTTCATTTTGAATTTTTTTGTCTTATTTTATCTTTTCTCCTGTTTATATTTTTTACATTTTCCTCTGATATTTTATCCATTTACTTTCTTCATTTTTTTTGCGCCTCGCCCTCAGTAACCTTTTGCACTTTTCATTTATCCTGTCTCCTAGTCAGTAGCTCAACTTTTTTTTACTTAAGAAACTATTTACAGAGAGAAATGAAATAGTTTTTTTTTGTAATCGTTGCGTGAACCAGGGGTGGGCAATTACCCCGTTTTCCCCACCTTGGCTACGCCCATGGTTGTTGTTATGCGTAATTTGCACAATTTCACTTAATTATGCACGTATCAGCTTTTCTTTTATTATTTATTTTTCTTTATTAGGATAGGATTTTGTTCAGTTCTAATAATGTAAATTAGAGATTTCGCAGTTTTTAAATTTAAAACTTTCCATTAAAAACATTGTAGAAATTGAACACACAAAATAAACATTTTAATGCAAATATAACTTGGCACCTGATAATTGAATAAACCAATCTGTGAAAAACGGTTGAAAAATAAACAAATTATTTTTAGCTGACCGTAATCCAGTAGTAATAGTAATATTTAATGTTAATAACAACAACTCATTTCGATGAAATACAGTGGGGAAAGCAAATGCCATATTAATTATTGGAATAATACGACCGATTAATAATTAAACTATGATATAATGCACGAACGAATTTTATTATTATTGGTTTCGTAATTTATTGCCATTTTAAGTTTGTTTTGTAATGATTTATTAAAATATCGACGTATTATGTTTTACTGCGGAGATTAATGTTGCGCACACGTTGTTGCGGTTTTCGAACAGACTGTACAAGCGTTTAAACAAATTGCAAATCATAAACTAATGGATGGATAACTTATTTGATATCGTGCGTTTCAGACGAGGATTAAGTACATTTGAACCGACCGACGAGCAAATTCCATCATGAAATATGAAACTTTGTTGAATGACTTAAACTTTGTCGTATAAAATTTACGCCTAGGTTGAGCTGAATTACGGGATAATATTACCAACCTTGATGTCAATAATTAATATTAGAGCATCAAAATCTACTTCTCGGAAATACGGAATATTTTGATATTATTAATAACTGAGTTTGGAACACTCTAAGTTCTTTATTATAAAAAAAATGTTCGCTGTAAGTTATGGAACGGAGCCGAGGGAAATCAAGCATACCTAAACTTACGTTTACTGTCAACTGAGGAAACTAACGTACACTCCTTGTTTTCAAATTGACCACTGTAAGATACAATAAGGTTAAAAAACGAGACGTATAAATAATGTAAAGTGGCAAACGGAATCTAAACGAAGCGCAACTAATTGCTTTAAAGCAAACCTCCTTTTCTCTTATAAGTGAATATACTTTTAGAAGAACCCTATTCATAACATTTACTTTTTCAAATTTATAGCGTTACGTGTGCCTGCACTGAAAAGCTTAATTGAGTGTGCACACCTTACAAGGCAAAAGAGACATTAAATTTTTAAGACGAGCTCCGTCTCCAAGAAAATAAATATGCACCACCGGGAGCGTAGCAATATTAAAGCAGCATGAAATTTTGATGCGTTCACAAATGAAGTGCGGTCCCGGCCGATATTTGCTTTCATATGTAAATATTTTATTTGCTATTTGCATAACGAGCTGGCGAAAATACGTTGGCGAATAATGCCCTGCGAAATTGAACTAACAGGAAATGATTCGACGACGACGTTTCGATGACTCTCGGCGACAATGCTCTGAGAACTTTTGTATTGTTATTGAAACCAAATTACTCTTTGTTGCTTTTAATTAGTTCGTTTTACTGAAATTAGCAACGCAACATTATTTTTATATGTTAAATAGGAACCCTAGCAAGATGCATAAAGAAATATCGCATGTACAGGGTGTCGCCAAATTCGGTGGACATGGCTTAATTACAGATTCCTGAGCTCAAATTCTGACGATTTAATCAAACTTTCTATGTATATTTAAAACTGATTCGTTAAGCCGGTATTTTGTTTTGTTTTGAAGATTTGGATGACAATGGGTATAAGGTCCTGTAAGAAGGTAAGTCACATTTACAGGTGGACTTAGTTACTTGCAGTGAACCACTAGCATGAAACACAGAGTTGCCATGACCTAGATCTTAGTAAAACTTTTTCAATGAATAACAAAATCAATTCCATTATAAATGAATATAAATAAACAAAAAAATTTTCCACCACACTCTGTCTGGCAGCCTAGTGTCTTCTAACCACTATGATAGGTGTACAGACAAGCAAGAGACCAGACAGGCAAACAAACACAAAATAGAAACACGAAATGAATTTCAAAACGAGTTTGTTTACGATTTAAAATTTTATTGGGAGGACATTACCTATAGTCGTGACTGTGCTAGCTTTTCTTTCCTTATTTTGAACGTAATTGACTGATATAAATAAGAAGTGGATTATGATATTGCCAGACCACGAGACTATATTTTTAACCAATTAATAATTAAAAATAAAAGGTATATAACTCAATGTTGAACATAGGAACAACAATAGAAATAAGAAATGTCATTTAATTTATTTTTTCGTACTGCTGTTCTTACAATATTAACTGTTAGCAACTTATTACTTATATTTAAGAAAGGGTGCGCGTATATTTCCACGAAGTTCGAGACAATTGCGAGGAAAATTAATTATTGCATCATGTTGCCTTAAAAACTGTGTTTCGAGGATTAAAGTTTTCGGAAACTCACGAACGGCTAACACTTCTGAAAGAAAGAACGGGGTGGAAATAGTCGTTTAATTTTATCTAATTTCCGTACTCCTTCTCTTTCTCTTTCGTTTAAAATTCCAAGGGAAATGGTCGCATTCGACGAGTCCTTGTATAGTGGTAATTTTCTGTTACCATTTAACCTCCGTCCTTCACATTTATTTATTGTTATATTATATTAATAATCTCGAAGAACTTCAGAAATGTGTAAACATATTAATTGTCTGTGTTCAGTTTAGCGAGTGGACACGTCACAAATACAGTGTGTCGAAGATAACACTCATACATACAAATAATAACAATCTTTATAAACAGTGTGAACAATTTTTTTATTTAATTTATTCAGGCCCAACCAAATCCTCTAAATTATTTTTTTGTAGTCTCCGCCTACCGAATAATCAGACTTACCCCTTTATTATAATGTATTTATAACGACATAGTTCTGAACAAAATTGTATTACATTTTTAAACTTTTTTGTTTATCTGTAATTAGTTGTAAGTACATCGATAATCGCTAAATGATATATTTTGATTATCAGTTGGTACTTAGATATTAAGTAATTCATCCCAAGCAATTTGCCTACCAACTAGGCAAATTCACAGTAGATCCACTTCACAATCTTGTGAACGCTGTGGAAAAATCTATTATCGCAAAAGAAATTGCTGTTGGCATCTTTATAGATGCACAAGGTCCCTTCGATAACACCTTATTTAAAAGCTGCCATAAAACGAGGCATAAATCTACCGACAATTCAGTGGATTAGATCAATGCTAGAAAGTCGGATAGTAACTGAAATGACTGATAATGGTTATCAGGTTCTTGGTTACGCGGATGACATAGTCATACTGATCAGAGGAAAACGTGAAGGCGTAATCTCCAACCTAATGCAGATTACTTTAAACATTATCGATAGATGGTGTTATAAGGAGGAATTAGTGTAAACCCTAGAAAAACCATCATAGTACCATTTACTAAACGCAGGTAGTTGAATTTAATCGCTCCCCGTTTAAATGCATATACAGCTCTCCAAAGAAATGAAGTACTAAATACTCAATTGGAAAGTAAGTACTCAATTGGAAAGCACATGTCGAAAAGCAGTTTCAAAGACAACGACATCTTTTTGGGTATGTCGTAAGCTCTTTGGTAAAACTTGGGGTCTGAAACGTGGACAAAGAACGCTGAGGTAACTACGTAAAATAAACTGCAGAAATTGCAGCGAGAAGCGTGTCTGAGAAAAACAGGGGCCTTGAACACTACCCCAACAGCAGCTCTGGAAGTATTGCTAGACAACCCTCTACTCCACTTGCAGGTGCAGAGGGAGAAGATGCAAGCTTCTTTGAGACTAACTCGGACTAGGAGATCAAACCAGGTAACCGCAGAGAACATTTAAGAATACTGTTTTTTTGGCTACCAGAAATGTTAGAAAAGCCCTCAGACATGTTGGCAAAAGTGTTTGACTTTGATGGACCTTATGAAGTAGACTGCCATACGGTCAAAAGCCAAATTGCACAGTTAGGCAACAATGCCTTCATTTGGTACACGGATGGATCAAAGACTACAAAGGGGACATGCATAGGCATTTACGGCCCAAAGTACCAGGCTTCAATAGCCTTAGGGATCCCCCAAGGATCATGCAAGCTGAAACACTTGCAATAAATCATTAAAATGTGCCCAGGAATACCTGAGAAGGAACAAAAAGGGCAAAATGATGTATGCATATGTTATCTGATAGCCAAACAACTACAAAGGCATTCAAGGTATATTACATTGAGTCCTTTTCCTTATGGGAATGCAAGCAATCCCTCAAGAAACTAGCAAAGGGCAACAAAATTGCCCTAAAATGAGAATATAGAGGGTGTTGTGTTTGCTCTTGCTTCTTTATTGAAACACTGGCAAGTCAAACACCATAAGAATAATACAAAGATGTATCTTTTTAATTATGACACTTGTCAATACTTTTTTTTTATAATCCACTCTCCCCTTGGTCCTCTTGTTCAAAATACTAAAATACACTACAGAGGGGAACGAGAAAGCCGACAAACTTGCTCTTGCTGGTTCTGAGGCTTCGTCAATAGGCCCGAACCTTACTGTGGTCTGGCAAGGCACTGTTTAAAAAAGAGTGGTGGTGAAAGGTGGATAGAAAGGAAAAAAAAGTATCCTACTGGCCAAAGATAGGCGAAGATGTTCATAAGTCACTCTCCCAAAACTGCTAAAAAGCTTCTACTTTTAACAAAGAAAGAATTAAGGACTATTACAGGTCTTTTTACTGGCCATTGCCCTATGAGGTACCACCTTAATAATGGGCTTGGCAGAAAGTGAAACATGCAGATCATGTGATTCAGAAACTGAAACGTCTGAGTACATACTTTGCAAATGCATAGCACTAGCTGGAGTTCGACTTAGCTACTTAACCAGTGTGACACCTGATGAAGTAAAAGCTAAGCTTCTTAGGAACATTCTGCACTTCGCTGGGTTTCTAAGAAATTAATTATCGGAGTGTCTGAAGAATAGATTTTGGTCGCATTTCTGTGAGGCTACTTAAGAACCCTTCGACCTAGTTCGACCCCATAATACAATACAATATTCAGTAGACACAAAGTATTTTTGTATACAGATTGCTTAATAAGACATTTAAATTCATCAGTCTTCAGGATCTGTAAAACACCTAAAAAAATTAAAATTAACGTATAATCACCCAAAAGGCAATTAAGGAAATATATATTTTTTTTACGAATTGAAAGCCATTACAAGATATTTGTATTTGTTCTCTTGTTTTACTAATTATAATATCCGATAAACCAAATTTAAAACTGCATTTATTGTCAAATATTTTCTTATTCTATCCCAGGTTACTTGCCGTATTTAACGTATTGTTGGACGATAACTATCGATATTTTTTAGTAACGATATTTTAGGTTCCAATACTCGATATTTTGTAGTCGATACTTCGCTTGTCGATATATCGGTGGTTTGATCCAATTAAATGAGGTATTGAATAATAAAAATTACTATTTAAATAGGGGAAAGTATGGTGATGGAAGTATATACGATGGAATGTGCTGTAAGCTGTAAGAAGTATGAAAAACAGATCAATATTTAGTAAAATATTCACAATGTGGTAAAAAGTAACGAATAAATTCGACAAAATACAAAGTTTCTATTCTGTATAAGTAACATTATTTGGGCAAACATTTGATACTCGACGAAACTGAATTCTTATTTAGTGTAAACTTTTTTACTTTTATTTATGACAACCATTTTTGTTAAAAGTGAAAAAGACAAATTCCTGATTTCAATACAAATTTTCTTATGCAAACGGAATATGGCAATTACATGACCTACGACAATACCCCATGTGGAAAAGTGTCCATGACATCATAACTTTTACATGTATCGCCCTTTATATTACAGTTCAATATGAAAAGTGTATAATTTAAATTAAAAGTTGATTTGTTTTTGGATTTTTGTCAAAACTCAATAGTTTACTTTTTATGGAATTTATTCCTTACTTTTTTCCACACTGTATAACACTGCCTGCTGTGGTTCAATGCAGTCAAAAATGAGAAATGTAATTCAATTAAAATAACAGATTCCGAAACAGTTACGATAGGGTTACTAACGGTTATGGTTAAAAAAATTGTATCGATATCGATACTATGAATCGATGCGTATAGATCCGTAGTATGAATACTTTTTAAAGTATCACCCAACACTAATTTAACATTTTAGTGAAGTTTAGAAGAGTGCAAATAAAAAAGAATTTCCTTGGATTTGCAGCACAACATATAAGACGCTTAATCATCTTAAGGAAGTTATTATAAAGTTTGTTAATACGAAACGAAATCCAGGCAGTCTCATCGCAGGGGGTACCTGCTGGCAAGTTCCCGCATCGCACAATAAGGATTAAGAGGACGATAAAAGTGTTTCGATGTAACCCCGCTTTACGACGTTAAGTTTTAATCCGGCATTTAACCCAAATTCTGACTGTCCCTCCCCTTGCAATAAAAAAACGCCCAGAAGAGATTAGTCTTAATTGAAAACTTCACTGTTGCGCTTCGCGCGGCGTCGTTACGCCTTGAAAAGCGCGTCGAATTTACGACGGCAGCGGCTTCGCGTAATGATGTAATTGCCAGGTGGCTAATTTGCCTTTAAACGTCCAAGTGGGATAATGAGAAAAGCGTTGAGCTCTTTGTTTTAATTGTGAATGCGAAGAGCCCCCGTGAAAAACGACGGTGGTCGTAAAGTTTCTTTTTGGCTAGGGGAATTTACCTACTTTCGAGAGTGTTAAATTTAAATTTCAAATTCTGGAAACCCCAACGTTCGTATATTAGTTTCTTCGTATCTTCACACCGTATAAAACTTCTATATGTGTTCATATCAAACTAATTATCTCATATTAATGCATGTAGTATACTCCAATCAATATCAATTAGCAATTAGGAATGTAATCAACAGTGATTGCACATTGGAATCGCCTCCCGTGTGTGTTCGAGCGCGCATAATTTCAAGTACGCTAGCGATAATCGCAGCTCCACTCGGCGTAAAATCAAGAGACGCTCGGCGTCGCGCCGCATAAACTCTGAAATCGCGGTCCGCCTTTTGGTTGGAACCCGCCACGGAACCGCTCGAAAGCGCGGAAGTAATTAGCGACTCGTTTGGCGTACTCTTGGAGTCCTCGTAATTCTTGCATCTGACGGCTGCTGCTTGCTTTACCTTCACCTAATTTAAATTTTATGCCTCGCTTGTTCTTCGCCGACTAACAATGGATTTAAATGATTATTTGCGAAACTGCCAGAGACGCGGTTCGTTCTAGGAAATCTTTACGTGCAAGAAGCATTGATTCATGTGGGAGACAAGAAACACGAGACGGTGTTATCATTTAGTAAGTAATGCCTCTCCAAGGAATCGGCACGTAATATCTTGGATACCTAGAATCACCGAGAACCTATTCTATTACACTGTTTTATGGTTGAAAGAGTTTTAAAAACTAATCAAAATTTCAACGAGCCAGAAAAATGAAATTAATTTTTATAAATGTTTCATTCTGGAAAGCAGTGTTGGGCAGTAATTGAGTATAAAATGTAATTGATTACAAAAGTACTCAAAAATTATGAGTAAAATGTACTCGATTACAAATTTACTCACAGTGGTTGGGTACAAAACTAATTGATTACAAAAATATTAAAAAATTATGAGTACAATGTAATCGATTACAAATTTACTCAAAGTTGTTGAGTACAAAAGTAATTAAACACAGTACT
Source organism: Prosopocoilus inquinatus (assembly GCA_036172665.1). NCBI lineage: Eukaryota > Metazoa > Arthropoda > Insecta > Coleoptera > Lucanidae > Prosopocoilus > Prosopocoilus inquinatus. Next base: position 25,320,829 of record CM069871.1, read on the forward strand.
TGAGTACAACGAAGTAATTGAGTATTTTTGTAATCTTAAATTATGAGTACAAATATAACGGAGAACCAACAGAAATCCGTTATACATGTCTAATAATATTCAGGCTTTTCCAAACGGTGTTAACTGTACGCTTACCAGGTGATCTAAGCTTTAAAGTGTAAGGACTTAAATTTACTGCGGAAATTTTTATTTTAAAAAATTTTGTTTCAGATCGTTTTTGATTGCGGTGAATCCCTCGAGCGTCCTTAACCTTTTGATTTTGATTTTATTTGTTTTGCCTAAGATGTGTGCATAGGATTATGGTTCCTTAATTAACAATTAAATCACATGAAAACTTCATAGTAGCCAAACTACGAACTCAATTTTTTATATAACGTGTGTCACAAAAATCTTATAATCTAGACACTCATGAGTTCATAAGAGATAATTCGAATTGTAATATTTGACTATTTGAATGTGAATCTCTAATATTCAAATAATACAAAAAATTAAAAATCTTGGGCTTTATTTGATCCACCATATCAATTATTGGTTAATATTCAACTTATTTTTTACAGGTCAGTCTCGTCTGGATTATAAGACTTGCGACACACGTTAGTTTATATTGTTTGAAATTGTTTATGTAATTTATATAGAGTGTTAGATTGAAAAGTTTGATTTTTGATGAAAGAAAGTCGGGACAATAAGCAAGTGCGCCAACAGGCTTGCCTAAATCAAACATAAAAAATACGGTTTTTAAATAAGATTACAATTTCCGAAATCTTTCTTTATTTAAAGAATTGTGTAAATCTTCGTAATTTTAAACATTAGCATTAACATGTATATGTTCATTTGAGAACTAGCGGATGCAGCGTAAATTTTTATCGTATTTTGCCTTGGGGACATAACATTCAATAATATTTGAGAACCCATATTTTCCTGTAGCTCAGAAAAAATGGCACTCACAATATGCACAGTTGGGTTTTCCTGTGGACTATTACGAATCTTTAAGTGATTTACTGAAGAAATCATAATCTAGTTAAAAGTTAAATAAAAAGTGTCCTTATCATATTTAGATATCGAAAATATTTATAGAATGCCATCGAAGATGAGACACTTTGTACAGTACAGTTCGGACGAATCTGCAAAAGTTACAAACACTGCGGATTGCGAGACCCAGCGGACCAGCATTGTGTCGCTAAGTAATGTCAAAGTGACAGGAGACGAAAAATTGAAACAGCATGCCATTACTTTTTACCTGTACACATACTCATTTTATATGATTACTGATTACATGTATTCTGTACTCATTATTTATGATTACTGATTACATGTACTTTACTCATTCTCACTTTGTATGATTACTGATTACATAGACTTTACTCATATTAAGAGTATGATTACATAGTACTCGTAATCAGTACTCATACTCATGAGTACAATTTGCCCAGCTCTGCTGGAAAGAATCAATTGACAATTCTGGAAAAAACGACAAATTTTTTGGCCATCTTATAAAATCTTATGAGTTTATGCATAGGGTGTTTCGATGATATTAGACAATAAAAACTTGAATAAAGATTTTACGATTACGATTTTACGATTACACCAATACTTTTCTGGTTATTATGGTTTATAATGTTCAATCGAGTAGACCTACTTAAAAAATCAATAAGAAATATTTGAAAATAAAAAAGTTTTTGTCAAAGGTCATACATTTTAAAACGGCAGTGAAAAACACTCCTATTAGTCAAATGTCTAGTTGAAGAATCGTAAAGAAACTTTTATTCAATTGTGTGTTTGGTTTTCTGGATAAGTAGATTCACCTATAACGTAATTGCTTGCTTATTACTGAGGTAAGAAATGATTAGGCCGTTAATTAGTATTTGTAGGGGAAATATTACTAAAATTCTTGACTGTAACTTCTGCCCATTTTTGAAAACTTTTGAAAGTGGTAACTGTTGAGGTCCCTTGAATGGCATTTACTACGGAAGTTCCTATTAAGTATAGGGTTTTCCAATTAGTGCCTCAGAACTTTAATGCCAAAAACAAGATAGACTTGGAATGTAAATGGCAAATCTTGATAACAAATGAGTTTAGTGCACTGTTACAAGTTAATATAAACAAGGAAGTTTTCATAGAGATCTCCATTTGAAGACTTACAAAGATCAAATCACTCAAACATTTGAAGCCAAAGGCTCTTCAGCAGTTGAAGATAGATCCATTTTTTTGCAAAAAAGATATTGTTTTCCTATTAAGTACCTTTCTGACTCAATGGTTTTGTAAACAAAGAAATTTTTTGCAAAAATAACCCACGAGAAATTCTCGTCCTTAAACGGAATTTTCAATACAACATTACAAATATACCACGCGATATATATGAAAGAATAGTCGGAAATTGAGACGTCAGAATGCGTTCAGTCAGACGAAGTCGAGAAAGTTCTTCAAAATAAAATAAGGATTAAAGTATTATCACTTGTAATTATCATAGTATGTCATTTGAAAGTTCTGACGTTCTAATTCGAATACCCTATTGATATTTTATATGCCCAAATGCACGAATCAACGCGAATCTGTGCTAACGTGTACGAGGTCCACCTCTTTTGATACTTCTACTAAATTTGGCGGAACTAAAGCACGTAAGGGTCAAGCCAGATAATATGATTTCCTCGTTTTCGATTTTTTAATGATATCGTAAACATGTTTGTAAATAAATTCAGTAGTACAAGTGCTTGATCCGATGTCCAAGGTTGAATCAAACATTTTTTTTCGATTTTCGTTTCAGTTTTTCTCTCGAAAACGAGACCCATAGTACCCCCCCTACTATCAAGACATTTTTAGTCTAAATAATGTGCCCAATATGTCGTGTAAAGGTAACTAGGTTATTACCTAACATCCTGTATCGTATCATTTCATTTTATATACGCGTGAATATCGAAACATTCAGTATACTGTACTGCGCTCCTAAGGAATTTTCTATCGAAATCATCGTATCGTAATTAATACACTACAGAAAGTTTTGCACCTATTTAGCTTTATTTGATTGACAAATCTCCATATTGTGTTAGTTAAAATTGCTTGTGACATTTATTATTATATTATGCAATAAAGAAAATCCAACAAAAAAGGAGAACGAAACTTAAAAATCTGAAAAGTGTAGAAATACAGATCCGACTTTTTTGCTTAGGAAGGCAATATACACGAAAAGTTTATGTTTTGGTTTGGTTTTTGGTTATTTAACTAACGTCCCTAGATGTAATTGACATTTAACTTGTTTGGGAGGGTTTGGAAACAATTGTCGTTTTGGTTAGTAATTTCAGATTTTATGTTACCCACATGTTACCTGTCGTAATCTGACAGTAGTCTTGAACATAGGCGTAAATTATAAGTTTTTTTTTTTCATAAATAATTTAATACGACTTCAGAAGCAAAAAATTTTAAAAAAATTGTAAGGAGACGTAACCAAAATCAAATGACGCCGTCCTGTACTTTCGCAATAAGTTACTAGATTAGAAATGATAAAATATGGTATTGCTATTTCATAGATGAAGAAATCAACAAAACAGTGCGAATCTGACACATTGGTTCCGAATCCTATCAAATAAGTTAAATTTCAATCAAATCTAAGGAGCCTATATTTAACGGTCTCAGCTTAAGTGATAGTAATATTGATCAGGTGTTCAGAGATCATCGGAAACAGTTCATCCCGCTTTTTCTTTCAATCATTGTATGTTGTGTGTCTGTTCGGACTTTTTTTGATTCAGGAGACATGATTATGATCAGTTTTTTTTTACTTAATCCGTCTATTTTTCTGAAAATTCTGTTTCATTGGTCCTTTCGAGATATTCATCAATCAGACAAAACTTCAATAAAACCCATAAATGAAATCGAAGAGAAAACAAAAGGAAAAGTCGAATGCATAAAGGGTCCAGTATGCATAGTTTTTAAGATAAAATGCAATGAAGATTTAAATATAAATTCGTTGATGGGAACTGATAAAGCTGCCTTGCGTCACAAGAGCAATGAACCCTCGCGGAGTAGAAGGAAAGAAACACTGTCGTTTACCTTGAAACAAATCTCTAAAACGTTTTTGTTTATGGCTTTCTGCGGAAAAAATATATAACACGCAATTCGTTTTTTCAGACATTGCACCTGTGTATGCACACATAACAAATGAATCATAATTTCCATTTTGTACTCAAAGGAGGTTGATTTTTGGAATGTGTCTGATAAATGTATTTATTGCAAATTCATAGTTGACCCTAGTAAATACGCTCCTAACGGTTCGGACACTTATTGTGAATCACCCTGTATATTGCGTTCTAGCATGCCAAATGTGACATATGGTTACAGTTGGTCGTGTCTTTAATTTTCTTACTTTTTGCCCTATTCTACCTGTTGTCTTGTATTTCGTTTTTCCCTCCAATTTAGTGCTTTCCAATGGTTTTCTATTTTTGACTGCATTCACTTGTAATGCCACTTATTTTCTGAAAACTTAGTCATCACAAACTATCATTAATGAATGAGATGTAATAAAAAAAAATATATGGTTCAGTATTTTTGAATTAGTTTATCCGCACTGTATATTTTTTTATGTTGTGTATTCTTCTCTGGTAATTACTTTGTGTTTGGAAACAGTAAACTTAATTCACTATTATTGAAAAATAGAAAGATCAAATTAACTAGAATTTTAACCGAATGTGCGTTGTGTGGTCAAAGCACTGAAATGTTCACAAACAGGGGCGTCGAGAACGGTTGGTGAGCCCGTGGGAAAATTATTACATGGGTCTTAAAGTCTAAGGAGGATGATGATGATGGCTGAATACTTGAATCGCGGACCCGGCTAATTTTACTTCATCTTTTTCCCTTTCAACGCCACTGTTTACAAACACAGAAAACATTACAAGTGCCACGCTTTAATTATTATTATTATTTGTTAATTATGTTCGTTAAGTTGAACTGATATTTAATTTTGAAATTAATAAGAATGTTGTTTCAATACTGGTATCGGCGAGCTTTGTTTTGAAATACTTCGGCTTACTGAATCATGTTTGAAAAACAAAACTGGAAAACAATAGAAGCTTGGAAAAAAAAACATTTACCGACGCAGAAAATACCCGGCAAAGTTTACAAAGGCTGAAGTTTTACAATCGGCGCGTTTCTTTCCAATTAATTAATCCTGGAATTCAATCGCGTTCGTTTCGCGGCCACCGTTCCCGAAAAACGAACAAGATGAAATCGATATTATCAGTTATAATTAGCCGGCGGAACTTTTCTAATTAAAGCGTCACCTCATCAATCTTCATTTTTGCGATTTTTGCTGGGCATCGTAAGGCGAATTTTTTCACCCTCGCTACGTGTAATTAACGGCAAATATTCCTGGTGTAATAAATTGATTTTACGAGCGCGCAGGCTCCAGATGCTACCTCAGCAACCGCCGTACAGACATTTAAGTGTACGCTTGATGGAGCACTTTTGTAAACTTTTTTGTTCCTTCGACGAGGGTGAAGGAGTCAAGCCCTTTTAAAGTGCAAGATACAATAAGGTTATTCAAACGTTTCCTTGGAGAGGCTCTCGTGTTCTGCGGCCTTTATGATAGATTGTTTTTGTATTTTCTTTTAATACTCAGCTAACTATTGACGACTTTTCGAAGCTCTTGTTCGTCAAAGCTCAAGCTTATCCGGAATACCAAAGGTTTGGAAGAAAATCCTATCAACATCCGAACATTATTACAATTTTATACTTACAAGGATCCTTTCGCTAGGAACACACGTCAATCAAACATTATTTTAAATTATATTGTTCCATTTTCTATTTTGAGACGCTTATCTTAACATGTTTTAAATTACGTTTCAAAACACTTGATTTTTGAATGATATAATCCTTGATTACTTTGGGGAATCAAATGAAGGGGGGCAGCCTCTAAATGAAAAGGTTCTTATAAAATAAATAGAAGCAAAATAGAACCTGATTTTTCTATTTGTCGTTCTTGGTTTAGAAATTCTTCGTTCTTTTTCTTTCAGTTAACACATTTTTAATGGTGGGGTATAATTAATTCATTTGTCAGGAAAATAAAGCGACCTTTTTTTTGAAATAGATTAAGCCCGAACAAAAACGACCACCGAGCTAATGAAAAACGTATTTGTCGTCGTCGGATACAAGACACGCCGCGCGAATATATCAAGTGAAATTCATTAGGAGAATTTACAACGCAGAGAACGAACAAAAACAAGGGCCCCGACGACGCGTTGACCTCTGGCCCTTAAATAATCCCCCCACTTCGTGATAATAATTTCGGTCGGGCCGTAAATAACTGCGAGATAAGAACTAACTGCGAGGCCTTTTTCCGCCGTTTCATAGGGTTTTTTGTACCCTCATTTGAATATTAATGAATGAAAAAGATTAACAAGTACGATGACGCCGCAGACTTCATCAAAGTGGCGGGCCTTGAAAAAACGAAAAATTTGACTTTAATATAAACACGTTAATGGTCTGAAACGAAAACACCTTTATATTTCCAACAAAAAAGTACAAAATGTGACATAATTCAAGTAAAAAATATAATTTTTGGAAAGAAGAAACAAAAAGTATTGTAGTTATAAGTTTCGAATAATTGCCCAACAGCCTTGTTCATATTTTAAGCAATTCATATCTTCATAAAGAGAAACATTCGGACTCCTTTAATTCCCACCCTCTTTTGCAGAGAAGTGGAACATCGAGAAGATTTTATATTTTAAATTCCCAAATAAATCAACTGTTTCTATTTTCATTATTAAATCATAACTGTTGTGGTCTTATATCCTTCAAGCTCAGCTTTTCTTCTTAGCATGGATGTCCTTTTCCTTGTTACTTCGACTTCTTGTTGATTAAGCCTTACTTCTGCTCCTTTCTTTCATTCTTAACTTCTCTTGCGACGGTTGCTCACATCTTTCACCCAGTCGTCTTCGAACACGTTTCTATTTTTTTTTTAATTTCTTACTATTACTTTCCTTTGCTCTATAACTCGTCACATATTGCTTTTCATCACCGCATCTCGCTTTGCGTTTCCTGTTGTTTCTTTTGTCTTTCGTTTTCTATATCCAACTTTGAGTCGTGGAGAAATAAGAGGAAATTCAAAAAGTAGTATATTTAAAAAAAAAAAAACAGTTACCGGTAGGCGCCAACTGGAGTGTACAATACCACGGTATCTACCATATGTTTAACCAAAAATTAAAAAAATGGCGGATGTGCCCAAGATAACAATTAAATGCACGAAATAAAGTATCAAGTAAAGCTTTAACGTTAAGGTTAGGGTAGGATCTACGATTTGAGTTGTCGAGCGAAACAGAACTGATTCTAGGGTCCTCTTCGAGGGTTGACAACAGCCCTCGGAATAAACACGAGATCAGCACTCGGTGTCCGAAAACTCAGCTTCGATTGATGAACTTCCTTGACGGATCAACCGCTTGAAACGAGCTCGGATTCTCAGAACATGGTGTACAATAACTTTGACCGCAAACGACGGCGGAATAATACTTGTCTAGAAGGATATCAAAATTCTAAATAAAATTTCAAACAAAGCCAGTCCAAAGAAAAACCAAAAAAATCAGCAGCAGTAACTGACCTTAACACACAAAAGCAATACTTCTCACTAGCGACGAAAAATTTCGTCCTTTGGAGAAAATTACGCCCAACCAAAATAGGCTAAACACCTTTCCAGCTTTCCTGACAGCCAGCTCAAATGAACATCTTTTCCATGACAGAGTGAGCTTTCAACGAGGGACGTGCAGGAACGAGGCGAAAAGTAGAGGAAAAATCAGGGCTGTATTTCGTTCAGCGACAAACTGATTACAAATACCAGCGAGTCACAAAATCGCAAATTAGTGGTAACCCTGAAGTAGCAAAGATAGCCGCACAATAAAAAAGGAATTACAAAAATGCCTAGGCCAAAATCTCGCTGAAATGGAAACGAAATGGAGATTGAAACTCGCTCAGTAAATGTAGTGGAAAAGATAGAATCTGACCTACATAGTCGGAAAGCGAACGGTTTAAAAATAACTAAATTTTTTACAGAGTTTTCATAAAAAGGATTGACGAGCGAATCGCCGGTTTTAGGTGACACAGCGGTTAGATGAATACGCAGCCGAGATATTGCATCTGAATCAAACTGGGCTCGTAACTAAGGAAAGGCAACTGGAGCTACTATTTTTAATTATCTATCCGGAATGCAGAAACAAATAGATTTTTTAACGCTGCTCGATTATTACCAGGGAAAAGAATTCAGGCCACTTGTTCCGCGAATGGCACGAAAATTTAGTACTCGGACTGTACCAGCGTCGCCCATAACATGCGAAAGCTCGCATTTTACTCCTTCTCCTCCCACTCAATCACAATTCGATGCAACGCATCGAAGGCCGCAGAAGTAAATAGTACATTCGGCGTAAAGAGCGTTCAACACTAAGTGGCCGGAATTCTTTCCCCTGATTATTACTCTTACGCGCTTTGAACGAGAGCAAAAAATAGCATTCATTGATTTTAAAAATAAATTTCGGAGATTCTATGAATGTTAAAAAAAAATACCGAAAATGTGTGTACATACTATGCACATGAGTTTGATTTTGTGTCAAAGTACTGAAGGAGGCTGAAACATTTTTACCCCTAACAGAGAGGCACTTCTTGTAGCTCTGACAAAGCCATATACAACAAACGCTGTTGTGGCTGAGATCTATTATATTATGGTCACAAAATAGATTAAACAGTCTTTGTATGCTCAGCGTATACAGAAAGTGTGTACTTAAGGATAAACAGTAATTGGGAAATGATGTCGTCATTGAAAGATTTGCAGAAGATTCAAGACGGTTGTTGTTTATAGCGATTTCCCCTGGCTGCTCTAGAGCACTCGGATATTATTTGGCATAGCCATCTAAAGCCACGAAGAGAATCGTAAAATGAAGAATGAAAATAAGAAAAATTGAAACATCCGTGCTCATCTCGCTTGTAAATCGTTTATTGCATCCGTATAAAAAAAATAAAGCATGAATGTTTACTTCTCTTCCGTGAATGGTCACTGCACTTTAAAGCCGCGCAAAAATAAGCTTTAATAACACAAAAGCATGCATTAATGAGGTGCAATTTGCTGCCTTTTTATCACTGGAACCAGAGGATACGATATTCCTAATGTTTACTGTAATGTTTTTCTCCTATATTATTCATTGTTTATGTCTATATGCGCCAGATCTACGAGGACACTAATATAAACGAGTTCATCACATCCACGGTAAATGACATATTAGGTGAGTCCGCAAGAGCACTCGGCCGTGTGTCGATATGTGCATGAATGCGCGAAATTAATTGCGACAGCGACAGCTGAAGGAGGGGTTCAAACATCAATGCGCAAAAGAGAACGGTGTTTTATCTTTCAGCATGAGATAACATTAAAATATTGCTCGCAGTTGCGTGCACGTTCTGAACGCCCGCGCTACTACCTATTGATTCTTTACTGTGATCGTACCCGAGACCTGGAGGACATAAAAAACGAGCGTAATGATAACGCCTGCTTATTATAGTCACCTCTTTGCTATATTATTTTATGTTATATGTATAATTTAATAAGAAATTTGAACGAGAAATCATCCGTAACACTATGTTATGCGTAACATAAAATTATACAGCACAGGGGTGATTATGTAGTAATAAGTTGCAAATCAAAGCCGATTTTAGTAGACATAAAACTAGGTTCACAGACAAAGCAGCTTTATTTTGATTTTACGTAAGGGACTTGCAAGCTTTTCATCAATTAATTCCTTGTTGAAAGTGAAAAATAAAAAATTGAATGAACAGATGTCTTCATTTTTGTACCGTTCCCTCGAATATTAAATATGTATCTTGATTACGTCCTTGATACGTAAATAACTATTTTGTTTTTGTTTGACTTCAATTTAGTACGTGTAATCCTGTTATCTTCATGCATACACGTGTCCATTTTCTTTGAAAACAAGAAAGTTTTAAGCAACATTAAGCATCGAACTGGATTGGACCTCAGATCTAATCTGACGATGAATTACTACGAAGCAACCATCATTAATTTCGATGCAAATGACTTTAAATTAATAAACACGCAGACACAAAGTTCGTATGCCGACATGACCATCCACCAAATTTATCCCGGAATTAATTCCAACCGGAATGCTGCGTTGCGCTTAACTTATTCACATTTCATTTCGCGTTCTACTTGCCTGTGGTCCGCACACATAAACTATTAAGGGCCCAAAGCTTTACCATTTCAATCCCCAGTCACAATTACCCGCGCCCGAAAATTAACTCCGGCCTTCGCCCCTCTTAATTATCGAGAGTCGTTAAAAACGGCCGAATTCGAAATGGAGACCGATCCCAAAACCCGATTTGAATCCTGAAATACTGGCCTCATTTAGCCTCTGTGTATTTTCGACAGAATTTATTGGGTCGCATGGAACTCGGTGCGTATCAACGAAATTGTATTCATTTACGTGGATAATCCTGAGCGTGGAGCCTTATGCTGATGGAATAAGCAAATTATTCTAATTGAAAATACGGATCTCGTTTGCCCGAAAACGACGTAGAATCATTATGGTAGGATACACAGATCGTAATACAATTTCACTTGAATACCTTTGTTTGAAATTATGGCCACGGCTTACAAATGACAAGTTTTTCAGAAATAAATTTCAGTGATGTGAGTAAATTCAGAAATTGGTTGAGAAAATAAGATTAGAAGGTATAATTCGGGTTATAGTTATATTATTTCAATATTGTGAACAATTCACCGAGAAATTTCTAATTTTCCTGGCCAATCTAACTATTTAAATTAAATTAAATTAAATTTATTATTACACATTTGTAGTCCGAGGGCTCCAAAATCACCGAAAAAAATAGCGTTTTCTTCTGAGGTGTATATAGTACTTTATTCGCTACCAGAAGCCCTGATTATTTTGGTATAAACAGCAAAATCATAAAATATATAAAAAATTTTTAATACCTTTAACTAAATTGCTAAATCGGGTCATCCCCAAAAGTAAAAATCTCCCGCATAGTTCCAGTGCACAAAAGGGTGCAATTTCTAACACTGCCAATTTCAGATAACATCTGTATTATCTCTGTCCTTTGAAATAATCCTAAACACCAAATTACTTGCATTTTTTTAATCTAATAACTTGTTACTTAATTCTGTTTCGCACCTGGTAAATCCACAGAATCTGCAATAATCGATTTTATACCTCAGACTTAAATGATAACATAGAACATGAACTTTATGTAAGCTCTCTTTTTTGTGATCTCAGTCGTCCTTTCGATTGTGTAGAGTGTGTAGACCATCAAATTCTTTTCAGCAAACTAAAAATTTATAATTTATCCTTATATATATGTTGACATATTGGAGTCTTCCAAGTATCTGTCCTGGACCACTACTAATGATCTAGTTTTTCATGATCATGATGCAAAGTTAATACTGTACACGGATGATACTATAATTTCAGTATCCAGTGACAGACTCAAAATAAATTAAGCTTAAATGATTCCAAAACACAACACATAATTTTTTCAACTCGACGTACTCACGATTTTCGTAATCCAATATCAGCTAAATTACTTGGCGTACATTTCGAACCGTTTCTCTCTTGGCAAGGGCATTGTGATTCTGTAGCAAACAAACTAACATCCCTTATCTATCTATTTAGGAATTTAAGTGATGAAATCACTCGTAAAAACATTATCTGTGTATATAGACTGTTTGAAAACCGTCTATATTATGGTTTGCTTATCTGGGATCACTCTCCATCCTCTAAAAGAATTTTCGGCCTCCAAAGGAAAGCTATTAGAATAATCGCTGATAAACCTTACAGATAATATACTAAACCTTTATTTCGCCTACTCAGTACGATTCTACTATGATTCTTACCGTACCATCATTGTTTATTTTGAATTGTCTAGATTAGATTCAAAAACATGAACATTAATTATGACAATATTCATGATATCCATAATCTTAATACCAGATCAATTGGCAACATATATACTCCATCTCCATACCGTCGCATTCACCTTACTCAAAACGAGCCAAATTATTTTGCTATCAAGTGGGAAATATATTTGTTACACGCTATTACAAAGAACTTTTATAAATGATGTATAATACAGGACTGTGCAGGTTTTATGTAACGTTTATCGAACTAAAACGTCAAATGGAAGTAATGTAGATTTATAATTGTTCTAATAATAGTGTACTAAAGCAAGTGGGCAAGTGCGCCAGTGTTTTCTACACTACTTTTCTATTTTGGTTCTTCCGTGAAAACAAGTTACTAGTTCGCGCTTGAAAAAATTTTTAATGACGATTTAAAAGTTACGTTTATAATTACACGTTTTTTGACCTTGCAGTTTTTGTTGTTTAAAATTTACGATAAGGATAATTTCAAACAAGTATCAAGTACATATTATCTCATGGATCACGTAAATACGTAAAAGTATTCACACAGGATTTGGAGGAGGATCGTTTGTGTTGTGTTACGCTGTTATAAACGCATATAACAGTAAGTCTTAGCGAGAGTATTAATATAGGAATTTACTCTTATAAAGGTTGCAACATGTCGCATAATAAATAACTTTAAAAAACCTGTTGGTGTTGCAGCTTTTTATAGGTTTTAAGTTTGCTTACAAGTTTCTAAACATAGTTTATGCAAGCGGCCATATTTTTATACTTCCCTCTTGACAAGATGCAGCAGCCGTTGTTTTAAAGCGCATATAGAAAAATCCAGTCATTATTTTACATAAAAAATTGTAAATTGATGTACGTAATGAATTACGTAGAAAAATCCAGTCATTATTTTACATAAGAAATTGTAAATTGATGTACGTAATGAATTACTTATTAAATTAAACTATCTATAAATCATTTACTGAATAACTGAAGTAAAAAATATAATCATTTTATAAAATAAATATTTGTTTACAATAAATTTGTATATTTTATGCGGCGCCTAAAATTTCTAGAAGTATGCAAACAACTTTGACGATAAACTTTGATTTGCATTAAAAACTAAGTCGCCTCCTAATGACAATTCCAGTATTTCGTGTTGTACTGAAGACTAATTAGGTAGTATACTTGAGAAGATATGTATTCTGTGAGTCTAATAAAATGAAACTCCACTGTTAGTAACTGTTATCCGGCGAAATAGTTTCTTTAGAATGTGTGTAGAAGAAGTAGGCAACAAAATAGTTACTAACTATAAACTTATTTTATATGAGTGGTATAAGAGCATTATTAACATTACTACCCATTGCTTTATTACGTAATTATTAAATAGATTTGTAATACTTCCAAAAACGTTTATGCAGCATAAAAAGTATTTATAAGCTGACTTTCAGACACTTCTATATCATTATTTTGCTTTATTACTTGTGCCCATTTTCAACCTTTAAATACTTTATCCGACATCTGTTTATTATGAAGTCATAGTAATGCCGATTTTGAATATATTATGAAGTCTGTAAAACACAAGTGGAATTATGAACCCATAATTAAACTGTTATTCAAAATCGACATTATTATGACTTCATAATAAACAGGTGTTGGATAAAACTATGTATTACTGTCGTGCTTTAACAGGAAATAAGTCCCACAGGAAAAATTTATAAGAATTGAATAAGGTATTTTTTGTTACTTGGGATTTTATCGAAACATGAGAATGTTTTTAATAAAAAATAGAAATGAAATATAGTTCCGTCTTTTACATTTACATTGAATACGTCACGTTAAAAATTTGTGCAGAAAAAGAACAGTAGTTGAACGGAAGGCAACGTATAAGACAGGTTATTTTCGTGAAATGCTAAAGACTGCAGAGATAAAATGACGCGTGACAAATTCCTCTAGAAAAAAGACGACAGTTTAAAACCACCCATGTAGAAAACCAGATAACGCGGAACGTCCCGACTCGCTCAGGTAGTAATTCCACCGCTCCGGCGGGCTGAGATTGAAACGTCGTGATTTTTGTGCATAAAGTGTTTTCATATCGGCCAGATAAAATGTGGTTCCAGTTTACAACTGACAAGTTTCCGGCAACAAGAGAACGAACTCCCGCTGTTTGTTTTGCGGAAGCAGAAGTTCTCCGAGTCGGCATTAGACGGAAAGTTTCTTAGTTAAATAATAAATTGGGCCTTAACTCTTCTTGCGAAGACTTGTTTCGTGCTTGGAAATTCGACGTATGTTTACTGTCATAAACACAACTTCGCGGAGATGACTCCGGCAAAATATAAAACTCCCTCATGCAGTAAACTTAATATTATATGTAATGCGATTTCATGTCGATTGCAGGCAGCGTGGTCACGTATAGAACAAAATCAAAACTCGACGAGTTCGATGCCTCTTGAATTTTTGTTTTTCAAAATAACTGTATTTAAAAACAATATACAGATTCTATTTGTTTCAATATTTTATCAGTTTAATACAATTATGTTCAAACTAGTCTACGCTTTTTGAATGATTAAAAAAAAATCGTTAAAAAGCTCTGGCAATTAAAGCGAGCAGGACAGGAACAAATTCATTTTCAGGTCACTGTAACGCACCAATTTTTATCGAATAATTCGTCGACAACATTGTTTTTCATATTGTTCCAATTACGGTTGTCATTTTAATGAGTTTCAGCACAGTATACTCTGTTACTCGCACCAGCGCAGATATCCAAATCCATCAAAAGAAAAAAGATATTTTTAATTAAATGAGTAAAATTTGCACACGAGCATTATTTTTTGTGTAACATTATCAATAAATTAAACTAGCGCCTTCCTAACGAATTAATTAAGGTTTTCGACGGAAAATCGGCGTCGACGTCGGAAAGCACAGCGCCACATTAAGTTGATTACGTAGAGAAAATCCCGAACTCTACGGGACGTCTATAAATCAAGCGTAATGCATTAGCGTATTACCGCGCCCAATTAACCTAGTTTTGTTCCAGCTAAGGTTACCAGGATTTTTAAGCCTTTCAGAAACGTCCACCGTGCGTTTTCAGTGCGCCTCGACCGACGCGACGCCGCGTGATGCCCATCGATCCGGGTAGTTTTCCATTCTCGCAACGAGCTTTACATTTATATACGTACGATACATCGCATGAAAAAAACAAAAATGTTTTTGGGAAATAAGCATCATTCAACGTATAATGAATAATAATAAAATATGGTATCAAAAATTAACCTGAATTCTTTTTTGGTAATTTTTTTTTTGATGATTGAAGATCCAATTGAAGATGTCAGTATAAGAAGTGGCCAAGTTCATATTTCGCATTTTTGAGATAACCAATGCCAAGTATAAAGGAAAACTCAGATAAACACCAAGGGGTTTCAGTATCAAATTCTGTTGTTCGGATATAACAAATTTGTTGAAATATGCATGCTATTATTTATATTTATATTAATCATAGAACTGTAGTTGAAATTTTAAAGGACCTCTAAATTTTAACAGCTCGTTAATAAGTTACAGAATACGCCTCTAAATATACTTATTGAATAGTAATATTTACTAAACACCTTTGGTTAACAGATTGTTGTTATGTTTATTTTGTTTTTGTTTTATTGTTTTGATATTATCATTAGTTTGAAATGCAATTAGTTTAAGGTTACCAGCTTTGTGGAAAAGTTACTGACTAAGAGCGGCCACTGTAAATTCCTTCGACTTGGTGGCGAAACCAATAAGAACTGCCCATTACTTTTTTTATTGTTTTTTGTTACTTTAAAATTATTATTATTTCTTTATTTTTCTTTATTATTATTATTCTGTTTTTGTCACCGTTTACAAATGTTTATGTTTATATTAACAATTACTAATAAATAAAGATTATTATTCATTTTGTTAAAAGTTAAGTTATACATTATACGGCGATAACTGACCATATTGTCACGCTACGGCGCCTCCGCCATGTCACGCTAGAGGTGGGCGTGGACGGTGGTGGCAGAGGGCGTCCTCCGATCGGTGTCAGGTTGCTGATGATCTTGGGATCAGCGTTCCGGGTGGCTCCCTTTCTTCGAGATGGCAGGAGGATGCCAATTCGGAGTCGTCCCTAGGCCGACCGCGAGGGCGGCTGCCCTTCTTACAGTATACACAAAGCCTACCGGAGTCGGGTTCGACTGCCTATCTAAATTTTACGCGCACTTTTTATACAAAATTTTTGTTGATTCGCATATTGCGTTATTCGTAACATGCCAGGCGTTTAATTGTATTTCCTACTTGCTGAAATCATTTGCCCTAGTTATCGCGATTCTGCCGATGTTTGTTTTGAAACAAGAACCGTGTTTACGGGTTACCTCACGCATTGTTATGACACTGTTGTCCTCGATTTCACAAGCCCGTGCTTTAATAATTTCTTTATATTATTTTTTTATGAAAACTCGAAAACTCCCATCGTGACATTTACCCCTCCCTTAAAAATTGCTCGACCCGAGCAGTGGTAAAGTTTGTCGCGTCGCGCGAAATCTGTTTGTTACGTAAGGTCGCGGAACAATCGCACGCGTGTACTTGAAAAAACTGATGAGTTCGCTAAGTTTTTCCGCGTACACTAAAGTTTCATTCACGTATTTTTATAAATCGCGGCGCGCACTTATTTTTATAACACCTTGACATTCAATTATTACTATTCTGTGGAAATAAAACGTAAGCATAAGTCGTTTAAGGATATGGTTATTTCTTCTTTTCCATTTTGTATTTCAGCCAGGATTTGCGATGTCGATTGGCTTGGCAGGGAGCATGTTCGTTTTAGTTTCCTGACAGCACATTTTCTTCTATATCTTCGTATACTCATTCTAATGTTGATTGCTTCTTTCTTCGGAGCGTCTAGTGGAGTTTCCCTACCTTGTGGCTCAAGGAGGACATGGCATGATCCAGAGGGTCTTTTCCTTGATGTAGCGTATGGTTTGGTCCATTTAATGCGTCTCCTTTTCTTTCACAGGATGGCCCGGTCCTGTTTCTTCGAGTTTCTTCTCTTCTTTTTCTGTCTAATAATCTCTTTAACAATATTATGTTATAAAGAAATCATAATAATAATTGTAGCGACATATACTTCGTGCGTCTCTTGAAAATAGTGGACTGGCGTTGCCGTAAATGCCGTAGCAGTTCTTGAAATAAAAATAATGCTCCATTCTTAGCATAACTCACATATTTAAATTTTTCATCTGCTGATTTACTCATTGTGATGATCCTGAGGCTCCAATTTGAATTGATACATTCTGACAGGTTTGTATATACAAGTTGTATCCAAGAAGTGGGCTTCATCAGAAAAGATTTTAACGTTACCCAAATGGCCAGGAGGATGTGTGCACTTTCTGTTCCTCTAAACCGGAACAAAGGAATCTTGTCGAGATGTTCTTCACCTGAGGACAGGATATCCGAGTGCTTCATCGAGCTACCTAAAATATGAATGTTTGTTAGCCGGCGTGATGTGAGGTGTTAGATAGCTCAATGCTGAATTTCTCGATGTTCCTGTCTGTCTCTTCAACTGCCTTAATTCTTGCCAACTTCTTTTCGAATTGGTTCCAAAATCCTGTAATTCTGCCTGTAGTCCAAATGTCAATTTCTTGACAGTCCTATTTGCTCGTCCGACTGTTGCTATGTGGCATTACCACAATAAAAAATCAAACATCTCTAAACTTCTCCGTCATTACTTCAAATTTTCCTTCTTAATTCAAACTCTCTTTACTCCATTCTTGTATTCTTTTATTTTCTTTCCTGCATGCTGAAATCTGACTTCGAAGGTTTCCATTCTTTCTTGGTTGATGGTTATTTCCTTAACTTAAAAAAATAATAATAACTTAGGATCATTATTTAGTTTCTGCTTCTTCTAATATTGTTAGTTATTTCTATTTACGTAATTATACTGCCTATCTCTAATTTTGCTGTTTTGAACTCGCCCATTTCGTCATTTCCCTGTACTCTCGTTATTTCACCGCTGATAATTCTTATTTCCTTGATTATTATAAATATTGTTTTCATACCTAGGCTATTCGTTTTCTTTCTTATACACGTTTCGTCTTTCCGTGCAACTTCTTGCAAAATGTTCGTTGAACGCTTCCGAATTTGTTCTGTTGGCCATTTTCTCGCTCGGTGGTTTTGTTTCTAATTTATTCTGGCCCTTATTATCTCCTGTTGTTTACTGGACAGCTTCCAAGTGCCTACTATCCGCTGCGGTAAGAGTTCCTAAAATTTGTCTCTTACCTCGTACCTTGTTTCTTTCTTACCTTTTGAAACAAGAACCGTATTATATCGGGTTACCTCACGCATTGTTATGACACTGTTGCCCTCGATTTCACAAGCTCGTGCTTTAATAATTTCTTTATATTATTTTTTATGAAAACTCGAAAACTCCCATCGTGACAATATGTAAAACAGAAAAAGTATAGAAGAGGAAAGCATTTAACTAAGTATTTACACTTGGGAACCATAAAGAAGAGATAACATCAAAATTGGCTGTTTAACATTTTATTTGGGAAAAATCAAACCATCATCAATATCACAAACTTGTAATAAAATTAACACCTTACATCATTTCATACAAACATCAAAAATATTACCTGAAGAATATCCCGAGGAGGGGGTTGAAGAGAAACACTACACCATCACAAAGAGGGATCTCATCTCGTGACCTTCAACGCCACCACAACATGTCCATGAAGATGCTAGAACGGGTCATATTTAAGACAGATGCCACAAGCAACGACATCGCATACCTTCGATGCAACCACAATGCATCCTCAACAAAAACCACAATACCACAAAAAAGTATATTCAACGCTGCAACACGTATTATTTACAACTCCACAACGGGCAACTTCAGTAAGTTACTTCAACAACGTCAACACGTGTTCTCTATCCTGCCATCACGTGTCATCTACACCACTACGCGCCACTTGCCAAGACGATCCCGAGAAACCTCAACTTTTTAGTTTTAAAGCATTTTGAGAATGAAATGAATATTGTAGAAAATTGGTTTAAATATTTTAAAATAAGTGGTATAAAAATTTAAGATAGAATTGTAAAAATTAGGTATGTTTTGAAAATGTGTGAACGTTTGACAATGCGAAAACTAGAGAACCAAATTTTATCTTTCGGTAACTATTATAATATGTAAAGAACTTAAACCAGTTTGGTACTTTTCAAAATTATCGAACAATCCATCGATTAAAGCATCACTGGTCACTTTATTTGATATAAGCAATCTACGTGAAAGTAAGCTATTTCGAACTCGTATTTTTTCCAAAATAAAAACGAGTATATTTACATTCATGAACTGTCTTTAACACTTTTTTAATCAAATTTTTGTTGTAAATCGTTTTTGATTGCAGTGAATCTCTCGGGCAGCCCCTGCACAGCTGTTTCTTATTAAGTAGCAAACTGGCTTCAATTTGCTAGTCAGGTCATTTGCAATGTCAGGTCAAAAAGCGATCGTTGGATGTCGCTGTTTTAACTATTTTTTTAATCGTTATTACGCTCCGTTGCGTTATCTTGATTTTGATTTATGTTTCATTGTTATATTGCTAGTAGACGTTCATTTTATTAAAATTCTTGTGAAATGTTGAGTATTTATCTATCCACATCGGTGAACCCATCATTAGACATACACGTACATCCTTACTTTTGGGGCAAAACAAGGACATCATTACATAAAAAAAGATTGACATCCCAACGCTGGAGTAGAACATCATAACATAAATTGGTGCTCAATAGGGGGCCACTATTTGACCAGCGAGCGGTAACTACATGTGACAAGATAATCGCCGCTACAATGCCCTAACACTTAATTTGGCGAGTAGTTACTACTAGTAGCGCCTCGTTTGATAGTAGCTTTACGCGTAGATGGTGCTTAATTACCTTAAACTACAGCTTAAACCGCGACATCTCGCGGCCGAATTTTAACCTTTAACTGAGCAATAATGATAAGTAACGATGATGCTTAACGACGACCTTAAAACTAATAACAAGGACATTATAACGATTACTTAGTGTAATATTTAATCTGTACCTCATGTAGCCGACTTGAAGCTAACGTAACACTGATACAGAGACACGTTAATCGTGTTTTTGCAATTAAACGCTGTACATGCGTAAGATAAATATATGATACCAACTATTAAATAAATATATTCATTACTAGAGAATAAATGATACCAAATGCAGAAGTGACCATCGATAAACACGGAGCCGATCGAAGTACTTGATCTGATTACCTGACTTATCAATTTTGATAAATGTAAACATCATTTATTTGATTTGCTATATTGCCAATCAATTATTTCCAAATTACAGAACAAGTTAATAATTCAAATAAATCGATTATAAATGAGCACAAATAATTACACACAGATACTTATCACAAGTTTTGAAAGTCTAGGAACATAATACGATGTCATTATTTCCTCATTTGAAAAACATTCATAGAGTAAGTTTTACAGTAAAGGAATGGAAATTTATTCAATAACTAACTAATTTACAGTTCATCAAAGCGAGCAAGAATATATGCAACAAATAATTTCAATCTCTTACTCATTAATCACATTACGCTGGGCAACTATTCTTGATTTATTTTTTTTTGAACATTCATTCATTCGTCGGTTCATTTTTATTCATTTATTTACTACTTTGTTCGTTTGTTGCATTTTGAATTATGTTTCATTCGAATACTTTTTCAACTATCCAATAATTCGAATAGTCGACAACAATCGAATATTTCGATAGTTTTTTTTGATAGTGCTCGTCACTAATTTGTACATATACTGTGAACAATTTTGTTGTTGATGTTGCGAAATGCCTTGGCTTATACGCATACATGTAGTGGTTATTGAAATTCACTGAGGTCATAGATGAAACTCACTGAGAGCAAATAGCTCAATTAACTGAAGATTAAGATTTATGAAATGCGAAAGGCTTAGGTTCAAAGCAGGGAAGACGCGACTTCTCCAACCGGGATTAGACAATATCTTTGGCTTTTGGACAGGACGTACAATCGTGGACAATTCAATTAGAATGATTGAAAATTTGTTTAGCACTAATGTTTGCTGCGGACTACCGAAAATCGCCGTTACTACGATTTACTACCTCTTTGGCATATTACCACACTTGGTAGTAAATTTTTTAACTCTGAGAATGAATTGGATACTCAACAGAAACGACTGTCTTACCATTAGTTAGTCTTATGTCTGTATTTAACTAGTATCTTTAAATGATGAATGTCCAAAACAATGACGAATATTATAGATTACAAGTCACATGTGTTCACAAAAAATAGGCAATAATTAAAAGTTTTATTTGTAATTTCGCGAAAATATGGGACAATTGTTTACTTTTAGAAACTTTTTATTGTTTTCAAGGATTTTAAATGGGATTCTTTACTTTTGTTACATTTACAATATGAAATTAATGAAATCTGAAGACAGTCATTTGTTTTGCCGGAATTATTGTAATTGAATTTGTAAAAGTTCAAATAAAAAAGCCAGTCATTTTCGTAAATACTTCATAAACATTTTAAGAAACTTTATACGAAACAGAGGATATTCAGATATTCACTTTCAATGTTTCTTTTTCATTCGAGTAGCTAAATTTGAAAATCCCTTGTTAAAGGGGTAGTTTTATAAGGTACCTCGATCCATTCTTAAAATTGGAATACCTCAAAAATTGTTTTAATCTAATTTCAATTGAAAACTTCTAAATCGTCGTTTTAGTTAGCAAATGACAAGAATTTAAATGTTTGGACGAAATTGACAGCAAATATTTTTCTCTGGGACGCCTTAACTTTTAAAATATTATTTTATTGATGCTTTAAATTCAAAAACCTCACAAACGGGCTCTTATATATCAATAAATTTTAATGTTTTTAAAATCATAAAATGATCTTTTATCTTGTTGGACAGTATATTATGTTGTTCATTAGAAAAAACGTATTTTTTCTACACTTTGTTTCTTGTTGTAGCTTTATAATACGATTATACGTGTGAAATCTTACAACTTCTGAACATCAACGGTGATCATAGTCACTAAACTGAGGATTATCGGGTTCTTCTGTCACTTATGATTCAAATTCGGTTGGTGTATGTTTGTTCAGTTTCGGTGTGCATATAATTTCTGTACAGAAGTCATAATATATAAGTACAGCGAAGCTAACAAACTTTCTGAGCTAAATAAAAATTATTTAAAAGCGATAGATAATAATCCACAGTTTAATGATTACGTTATCAGCGAACGATCGAGGACAATTGATTGACGGTGGAACTTTAAAACAAAATCTTTTCATAATGGCTTCTAATAGGCTTTCTGCTTGCCAGATTGCCTATGTTCTCTCTTTTAAACAACTTCGTGTATAAACTGTTCTGTTCTATAAACTGTTAAGTTCTGTTAACAAAAAAAAATCGATTATCAACTTTTTAGTTTACTTTACTCAATTGATGGTGGACGTTCAGTGCGATTCTGAGCAAAATCTTTCTATAACAAGTCCTTTTTGTTCTATTTATAAATTGTTAAGTTGAAGTTAATGCTCGGTTGTCAACTTTTTCGTTTACTTCCTAACAATTATGTTATGATATTGAACCGGCAGGCAAAAAATATTGATTGAGTTAATTAAGGCAAGCAATTCACGGTCGCTTTAATATTTTCACTTTTCAACTTAACGTAAACTTTATTTCAAAACGATCAAGTTCACTGAAACGTAAATTTATCTGTTTGTTTTAAAATTAAAAAAAAAAGTTTTTTTTTTCGTTCAGTCAAGAACCACAAATACATTTAATATAAAGTTGAAGCGGCAGTACAGACTTCATTTTCAAAAGTTCCTTTATTTCGATCTGGTTTAAATAAAGTAAGTTTAAGTCATTAGCAGCATTATTTCATTGCACACTTGTATACAAGTCGCAGAATTGGATCATTGGCTTACGAGGACATAAATGTTTACTTTCATTGTTCCGCATTGCGTAAAAATGCAACTTGACAAACTACGTTAAAGCGTGTTATGTTTACATGTTCTAATTATGAAATTCGATTGAGAAATGTGATGACCAGTATTAAACTTGCAATTGGCGTTTAAAGAAGATACCATATTTTTTAAAAACTGGATTTGCGCTAAAAGCAACTGATGCTGACAATTTAGTAAATCGACATTAATAATTCTACTCGGATCTGATGTACTACTTATCATAAGATTGCTGCTTTCTTCTTCCTTGATAACATAGTAATAACCAGAGTTAGGATTTTCGGACGTTAGTACGGATGCGCATACAATGCACGCCATTGATTGATCCTCGTACTGCCTATAACCAAGTACTCATTGGCCTTGACACTGCATAATCAGAACAATACCCGAAGCATTAAAGGCTTGGTAATAATGTATAACCTATACAGAATTATGGATTTTCAAGGGTCAGTTCTATTTCTCTAAGCAATTTTATATCCAACTTGCAGTACAACGCATAATCCAACCTGCAGTACTAACTTGAAATATGGTGTATCGTTCAATTTACAGTACGACTCATCGTCCAGCTTGCAATACGATGCATTTAGGGCATGGAATACCGGCGTTTTTTACAATACCGGTATTCATTGGATATTTATATTTCAGGGATTCAGGGATTTCAGTATTTTTCGGTTTTGAAATAAATATGATTACGTAGTTCAAAAGACAAAAGCAATGACAAAAGAAATGCTTTCATTAAAACAAAATCGTATTAAAACTAAAATTAGCAACTTTATACTTCATAAATAGTCAACTATTTCAGACGTTCTCATAGCCATAAAATTTCCGCCTTGCCTTTACTGTTTTTTTCTATCAGATCAGTTCATGCGATCTTCAGGTTTTTGTAGGTTAATATTTCAGTGGATGGTCTATTTGATCACATCTTTGGCCTTCAACGTAATTGGGTCTTGCTCACGTCAGATGGTTACTCATTGGTTTCTGTTGACGTCACATTGGCTCTGATTCGTGCAAACCCTCCTTTTCAAATATTTGGGATATGTTTGGTTTTCTTTTTAATCTGCGGCGCATCTCGGAGCGCTAGTTGTTTTAGCGACATTTCCATCCTTCGAGGCGACACAAATTTCGTTTTCGTTTTCGTCCTTGAGGAAAGTTTCCTTCTTGTACGGGGTTCCGCCGGCTGCTGCTGTGATGTTGAGAAAATAAAACTCTTCGGAGTCGTCCAAGCCTTGTTCCTGAAGAAAACGACAGGTATGTTGATAACTTCTTCCATAGGCTCTTTTACGTCGGCATTCACGTTGGCTTTTTAAGTTGGCCTTTACGTTGGCTTTTATGTTGACTGCAAGTTTATTGTTGACGACAAATTTCTGCTGTTAACTTCGGCCTCTCGTTTGGCGCTGAGTTCCGGTTGTTTTGGTTGGTCTACGTGGATGTTATGCCTAGATGAACGACGTTTTCTCGACGTTCTGTAATTTCGTCGCACGATGAGACCGCTTTGGTGTCTTGGTTGACGTCTTCATATGTCGACGTGAGAGACAGGCGGGAACAACTTGTCTTTACGGACTCGGTCTTTGGCTACATTTTGCGTTTATTGTTGTTTATTTGTTTGAGGCGGCTCACGATATTAATTTAACGTTTTACTTGGACGCTTCACGTCAGTAATTTTGATTTGCTATAAGAACTAGTGTACAGCTTCTTGACGACTCCACCAATTGGTTAATTTCAAAACTCTTTTCATGTACTTGGTACTGCCCTGGTGCTTTTAGATTTCTCCAAAGCTTTCGACACCATTAATCATAACGTATTGCTGGCTAAGTTAAAATTTATAGGTTTCGATGAAATAAGCTGTTCATTCATGAGCAGTTATTTACTTAATAGATCACAAATAGTCGTGGTAGGAAATAGGGCTTCTTCCGAGACTTATATTTCAAAGGGCGTTCCTCAAGGCAGTATATTGGGCCCATTACTGTTTATTCTATATACGTTCGATTTTAATTCGGTTTTAAATCACTGTAAATGTACATTATATGCTGATGATACCCAGATTTATAAACATTTCTTGCTGGATAACGTTGCTACAGATTTTAACTTAATTAATGAAGATTTGAGTAATTTGGTTCACAAAGCACAAATTCATAATTTATGTATTAATACCTCAAAATCATGTCTTTTAATTTTTGGCAGTAAAAAATGTAAGGAAGCAGCTGCTGAATGTAGCCTTAACATCTTGGGCAAGCCGCTAGCCATTTCGAAAGTTGCAAAAAATCTTGGCCTTTACATGGATTCTGAGTTGAGATTTCGGGATCATGTTAATAAAATGTTAAAGAAATCTTATTGTTCTCTTCGTTTACTTTATGCCAATAGGCATTTTATTAACATTAATTTACGTAAAATTCTTGCTGATTCTTTAGTTTTAAGTCATTTTAATTATTGTGATGTTGTAACCGGTTCATGTTTAGACTCATCAACTGTTGCCCGCATTCAAAGGGTTCAGAATGCTTGCATTAGATTCATCTACGGCCTCCGTCATTTTGATCATGTTTCCCATAAATTGGTAGATCTTAATTGGTTGAATATGAAAGATCGTAGAAAATTACATTTCGCAGTTTTTCTTATTAAAATTGTTAAAAATTCTAAACCTTCGTATTTGTCCAAGAAATTACTTAAGTATGATTGTATACATGAAGTGAATACTCGTTTTAAAAATAACTTTATCCTACCCAAACACACTAAAGCACTATTTGCTAGATCTTTTTCATATCTTGGTCCAATTACGTGGAACAGTATACCAGAATCGTTAAAATCATGTTCTTTACTCTCGTTTAAAAAGAAATATACCTCTGTTTTAAATGATACCAATTTTGTTTAAAATTTCTGTATAATCAAATGTAATTATGATTATGATATTATATTTGTAATATTTCAGTCATAACTCCCTCATTTGTTGCCAATGCTCTTGAAGACCTGAAATCTGAGATTATAACAACTTTTATATTTTGAATTTATAACACTGGTTATCATTATTATTATTATTTTCTTTTTATGTGACACCTCTGTTAATTTGATATATAATGCCAGTTAGATTGGTTATTTATTAGTTCTAATTATCTCTAATTAGGCGTAATATGCATTTTTTTTTTTTTATTTTGTATGTATTTAATGAAAAATTCGGCGTCAATGTGTATGAAATACCTATTAATATTTATTGTTGATTTTTTTTTGTAACTGATGGTTAAGTGAATAGCTTATGCTAAACTTCGCCGAATAAAGTCCGTTTATTATTATTATTATTATTATTATGTTTATTGAATGTCAAATTTATTGCAATTAAGTACTGTC
Organism: Prosopocoilus inquinatus; assembly: GCA_036172665.1. NCBI lineage: Eukaryota > Metazoa > Arthropoda > Insecta > Coleoptera > Lucanidae > Prosopocoilus > Prosopocoilus inquinatus. The sequence goes on from CM069871.1 coordinate 25,347,084, forward strand.
ATTTTGGTTTCATTTTGTTGTTGAATTTGGTAATAATTAAGCCTGGTCAGTAATGTTTTCATATTTAGCGGCGTTAAGACTTTGCATATATGATCAACTTGGGTACATGAATTTATGAGTTGATAATTGATTTTATTGTTGTTAAATTTTGTATTGTGGTTTTGATTACTGACTTATTACATGACTAGAGTTGATGGCGGTGTTGTATATTAATTTCCTCAGCAATATTGTGCTCACTTAGGAAGCACACGACAGTTAATTAGTAAAATGGGGTAATTTGATTAAGTTAGAACACAAGAACTTATGAATTTATTTCATCATGACATGATGGATGCATTTATAATTTATTTGTACGCAACTAGCTTTGAACATGACAATAAGAAAAAGCGATGAGGAAGCGAATAAGGAATGTCATACAACTCCCGGAAGAATCTTTTAGGTCGTCTCTTCACGAAGCATCCGCTGCTGCCTCGTATGTAGTCGTTGATTAAAAACAAAGTGCATGCAAGCGTACATACGCGTCTCGGTCGGTACGCTTCGTGAAGAGACGGGCTAAACTTAATATCATCCAATGCAGATCTTGAAAAGTGAAAAGAAAACAAAGAAGGAATGACATACAGCAGCGAGAAGAAAGTCTAGAGATTAAAATCGTCAAAGGAGGTTATAGAAAAGCGACGAGAGAACGATAAAGAAATAATATATCGTCACCTGAAAACTGTAGTGTTCTATCTGCATTTTTAAATTACGTGGAAATCACGAATACAAATAAAAATAAATGTGTTGGGATGATTAAGTTATAATAGTCTAGCATTGGCCACGTTACCTAGTTACCTTTAAACTGTGTATTATTATGATGAATTATATATATATAATGATACTCGTATGGTCCTACAAGAAGTCAAAACAAAACTTAACTGGTTTTCAGAAGAAAATGCAGATATAACACTCAGGTGACGATATGACATATACGTTGCAAGAAGTATGAAAGTATGAAAACTTGTATTATAAATACTGCCATAATGATATTTTAAGGAGCTATCAAATGACATTGAATTAAGGTAATGAAGACGAAACTATTTTTGTTGGTTGGCAAACTAATTGTGGTCTTAATCTAAAAAAAAAACTTGGTGTTAAGGTATGCGACTTTATAATTTGAAAGGATTTGGAACGCGTTATGTAACATGTTGAACGTGTGGTGTTCCAGTGGAATGTGTTTATTATAACGTGTAACAAAACAAATCGTCAAATTCCACACGTCGCCTTTTATCACCTTAACGTCCGCCATGTAAATTTTACAACGTTCACGGTAATCCCGACCGTTCAGAATAGTTCACCTGCTATTTCTTTCTGGTGGATACCGTTTTCGTCCGCTTTTACGACCGCTGTTATTTAACGCGTTAAATGAAACATCAACATCGCCGTTGTTTCCGCAGACGATTGTTCGTTCGTTTCTTTTTTGCCCGTTACCAGTGCGACGATTGTAAATTGCACCAGCTCTCGGTTCGTGTTTTCTTTTCAATGAACACCTGCGATAATAGGAGAGAAAGATATAGAGTTTATGGCGGCAAGCGATAACTGAATCGGGAGCTCACTTGTAGTGACATTTGTCACGACTGTTATTAAACTGCTACAATTGGCATCATTTGCAAGTTTAAATTAGTTTTAAATTGCTTTGCGAAATTCCTTTAACCCCTCACAATCCGTTAAGTACTCTCAACTCACCATATTAGGTTTATTCCTACACAGTCCTAAATCAGTTTGGAGTTGTACTGCTCATGCGCCCTTAGTAATGCTTTTATATCGTATAATGAAAAGCGCATGAGCATTACCTATAGTCCTTGTAGGAACAAGCCTATTATTATCGCGTTGATTTAAAAACAACTTCTTAAAATTACATTTCATATTTATTTCAGAAAAATGATTGTTGATATAAATGTCCTGTAATGTTATTTTCTTTTTCCAGGTATGTATTCGTTTCCACCTGCGACTAATGAAACAAACCAGCAAACCGTAAGTTTATTAAAACGTTGCATTTTTCGCAAAACTTTCCACCATACGATCATAAATCCATCAATATTCCCACCGTGCGTCACTACATTCATCCCTGGGCATTTAGAAATTCATAATTCATAAACGACCTGCATGCGCTCTATTTTTAGGTTCGAATCGAACGACTTACGCGTTCTTGAATTCAACCATATAAGAATCTTGGAAATGCAGTTTGCAATACAAATAAGGAGCACTCTTCCACATTATTAAACTCTGGCTCTACCGGATGAAAAATGCCCTCTCGTTACTGCGAGAACGCCGCCGCTGTACGGTTCGTTTGGTTTCCCGCTTGTAATCGAACGGTTCGCTAATTACACGTGTTTGTCAGTGATTAACATTGTCGCCGATAATTATATTAATCGTCGACATTTAAATGAATTTCGTGGAAAATTATTCGGAGGGAATCTTGAAAAGATTTTGCACATAAATTCATATTATTAGAAGTATCTAAATATACAGGAACTGTAACACATACCTACGCGGAAAAAACAAAAGAACTGACGTTTATACTGAAAGTTACGGAAGTAAAATGGAAATTACAGCAGAAAAGGAAAATATAAGTCTGAGCTTCTTTATTCTGTTTTGTATACATTTTTATTTCGTTTATTTTACCTTTTTCATTCAGCTGTTTCATATTTAATTATTTTACTGATTTTTTAAATTAAATCGTTAAAAGGTAAATTTAAAAAAGTTGTCTGTAATTACCAGACCTATGCGAATTTAGGCGGAAGGTCTGTTAAATATACAAGGAACTACTAATATGCGAAAGCGATCATGATCGGAAAAAGTTCGAATCTTCGAAACGCGTCTGCCCTGTAAAAACAAAACACTAAACCAGTCGAAGCCCGAGAAGTATATGTAGCACACAATAACCACTATAGTTCTAGTCGACTGGATATAAAAACTTGTTTATATAACCGAAACATTCCCAAAAGAATACGCGTTCTTTTTGCAGTGAAGGCGATCTAATTCAGATGAATTAAATAATGCCAGTCTTTTTAAAAGTTAAAGAATTATAATGTTTCCTAATTATTCATTTGAAAGATGAAACTATAATGGCAATTCTGTTGCACACGTAATTTACATCAAACGGTTACTTCTGATGCGATGAGCGCGAGGGTGTGAGTGTTTCAGGCATATAAACCCTTCAGCGGTGATGTTGAAATCTACGCCGCTGCTTTGTTTACCCTTATACTGATTTTTACCAGACATCCTAGGAATATCCGAGCTTTGGTAATTACAAAAGAAAGACTGTGCAGTTTAACTAGTTAATGTGTAAATTAAGAAAAAGAATATTAATGTCAAGTTCAACTCGAAAGGTAATTATTTTCGTTATTATTTTTTTCTGCCCTTCCAGTACCTCATATTTTCGAGAATAGGAACTGAAACACGTGGACCGCATGGTCTGAATACTCGGTATTCTACAATCTAAAGAATTATGTATCATATTAAAGTGTCTACAACGAATCAATGAAATTGCATCTACTTATCGCATATGGTAAAATTTCTACAAATTAAAAAAAAAAATGTTATTTCATTAACGTTACACAACCAGCCAGAAACGAATATAAATAAAATAAGAAGGCAAGAAAATTTCGATATTATATCGATGTTTTTTTTTTCTTTTTAGTTTTGCGGTTTTTTCTTTAGTTGTAGACAATAATATGTTGCTTTGTGTTTCTAACTCAAGGTTTATATAAAAGAGCAGTACGTTAATGAATCTCATCTTGTCATTGTGTTAATTTTTCTTTTTCTTTTGTGGATGCATATTTCGTGCTTCTTGTTAATAACACAATTATTATTGTACGAGAAGACACTCGAACCAGAAATCTTAATGTATAAACAGTAATTAAAATTTTAATTAGCACTAATTTAATGCTGAAATATTATAAAGCAGCAGACTGAAAACCTAGAATTAAATTTTCATTAGCACTATTAACTTATGTTGAAATATTAAAAAGCAGCAAACTGAAGAAGGAAGGACGCAAAAACATATGTAACACAGTGAAATATGTTTCAGCTGTGAAAGGATTAAAGGAAAATGGGAAACCCAAAAAAAGAACATCAAATTCGACCTCAGCTTTTAACCTTAAATTTGATCGGCAGAGTTACTGTTAAAGAAACTACGAATTTGTATTTTATAACTATTAGCTATATATTATGTTCATATACACGATAACGAAGAGAACTAACAAAATAATATTGATGTGAATCAATGAAAATAAAAATAAAAATTACATTACGAAGGTGCAAAAGAAAATAAAACGAATTTAGAAGCTATATTAAAATTATTTAAGAATTTATCAGTATACGATATAAATTATAAGCCGAAAGGCTAAACTTGCTGTCAAGAGGGTACAAATTAATATACTGTTCAGTGCCGGATTATGTGTCGCTAATTAGATAAACCTGATTTTGCTATCACAAAATATCACTTTGTGGAATGCGATTATGTGCGAAGTACAATGAATATTTCTTTTATTTATAAAAAAAACAATTTTATGAGATGTGAATGCTAGAATGCCCTATGAATTTTTTCTCTTTCATTCTAATCACTGCACTAGTGCCAACTCAAAGTGTCAATTTCAAAGAAATATTCGTTGGTGTGTTACATGTTTTGTTGTTACTGATTTTGCTCCAAATTTTGAAAATTTATCGTAATTGTAATTTCCTATAGTTGCAATTTAGATACGTGAGAAATTAATTAGTTGAAATTCGTGGTATGTAATTAGGTTATTGTAATGACAGACACTAGTATTAATAAGTGTCAAATTAATATTTGACGGAAAATTCAATACAATTACCATTTTTTAGAATTCAAGATTCTCAAAAAAATATCAACAAATTATGAGTAAACAAATCCTGTAAACCTTTACAACAGCCTCTATAATAAAAAAATTTATTAATTTAATTACCTCGTTTTGGTACCATAATGATTTCTTCTGTATTCTACGATATTAAGTCATTTTTACATTCTTCAAAAGTAATTATTAATTTCCGACCCTATGTTATATAACAAAAAAAGTCTTATTTTGGCTTCTTTTACTTGCCCTAGAAATTTGGCAAACGAATTTTTCAACACCCTGTATAAGCGCTGTTCAGGCGCAGCGGAGACTTCGAATAGCTCTGATAGAAAGAAACACGTATTCAAATGCGTCTATCATCACAGCTTCGTTATAAACTTACCCTAAGAAGGCCGGATCGGTCAGATGACGGTGGAATTCCCATACTGCTCTTCTGCTGATAAGGACCCAATTAGAGTCGAAATAGCTACAGAGATAATACTTGAGTACTCTATTGCAATTTAGTTGATTTTACACGAAAAAGTATTTCATTTTTGAGTTTAGAGCCCCACAAATTGGAAATAATTGTTAATTGATCTAAGGAATCTGAAATTTTCAACAAAAGAAAATTGGTACAACAGTAATCGCGATATTTCTGTTAGCGCTTAGCCTTCCGATCCACAACAATAATCTTTAGAAGAAGCAGATTTCCGAAAAGTTTTCCATTGTGCATTTTGACAAAATTTGAAATCGAGACATGTAGGATCCCTAGAACTTTTTTTAACTTTGAGTTTAACGCTTTGGTTCTAAAAAAATATCTGTAGAATTGGTGAGATGTTAAACAGAACTCCAAATGGAAGTAAAACCTTCCTAAACTCCGGGTAGCCGCGTTTCACGAGGTCTAGTTTTATTCTTCCGGGTCGAAGCAACGAAATGTTGTCCACGATAGAAAACTTTTTAAAAATCTTGCCGTTTCCGGTTCCGTTTCCAGTTCTGTGTAGACTTCTGGATAGCATATCATGAATTCTAATAATTATCGTTGACGATCGAAAGGCTAAAATGCCTAAAATATCTACAGTGTGTCCACGGATCGACTTGATAAGAGGAAAAACTTTTTAATATCATCTTTACGTAAAAAAGTTATTCCTTACAAAAAGTTCTGCTTCTCAAGAAACTTCAGAAACAACGCAAAAAAAATGCTTCAAAAAATTCCACTGTCTAAACAACTTAAAAAAATCACACATACATTAATTTTTTCTTACTAACGGATGTCTAAAATATTCAAATATGTATCTGAATTTGTAGAAAGAATAAAAATTTATTGTTATTGATTTGCATTCTGTCTAAGAACATTCATCTTCTCTGAAATCTTAAAACTGTTAAAGTTTAAATTTTGAAATACTGAGTGCCTCAAAATACATATTTTTGTGACCCCGTCACATCCAATACTGATCCGGTGTCATCGATTTTTTTTAAAGCAAACGAAATGGAAAGATCAATCGCATATTCCTACGAGACTTTACCAATTCCATAACATTTTATCAAATAAATACATTCTTCTTTAATCCTTGTTAATAATTATGCTAAATGTTAAGACTTATCTAATAAAACTGTCATCTGTTTGTTTTCTAAGAACACCAGATTTGTTATAAAATTGTCCAATGTAACCGTTTCTAGAAAAGCGTTTCGTAATAAATACGCTACTTTGATTTCTGCAACATTTAGAAATTTGGATTTTTTTTTTAGGCAGACTGTAGTTCAAAATTGTTTCTGGAGTTTCTTGACAAGCAGAACTTTTTGTAAAGAGTAAGCGTAAAAATAAAATTTTTCGGCCTTCGTCTAAAATTACTAATTTTCGATTCGTGACATTCGACATTTGTGTGCTTAGGCAGGAAAATAAAAACAGGGATTTTGCATGAACGATTTTTATAGCGTTTTTTGCTGGCTGCACCAGTGTGCAGTGAGTGTATCTCTATCTCGTTTTATTACGTAAAGCTGAACCGAGATGGAGACACTCAATGCGCACTTAGTGCAAAAAAGGGCGACCACTGGAAAACGCTATTAGAATGATAGCGCTGAGTGACATTGAAATGTCAAATTAACCCTCACAAATTGAAGAAAAAATATCATTTCAGTGTTTCTAAACTATTCTACAGCTAATTTTTTTTTATTTTTGTAATTTTATGATTACATTTTTCTATCAGATATCAGGTGTGTGCTACCTTCATAGACGTGCTGCACAGAATTCCAGTATTTCTATTTCCATTCATAAAAAAATTTTAGTCTTGAGAAATGTTCAATTAATGAAACGAAGGAACTAATACGAAAGATGTGTATGGTATCAACTGAGAAATTAGCCATAGCATAAAGAGGAATAAATTAGCAAATATTTTGAGATTATAAAAGGAATCGCTTTAAATAAGGGCAGCATAGGATTATAAGTGTCGACTGTATTCCTAAACCCTCCGGCAGCCTTTATTTAACGCAGCGTTTCCCAAACTTTTAGGTTTCGCGACCCCCTTTTGAGCTGTGTTAAGGTTCACGCCCCCCCCCCCCCCCTCATTAATGATTGTCAAATGATTATTTTTTAAATATTTGAGATTCCTCGTTACGTTTCATAACTGTAGTCTATAATATACGGTCACGAGCATTAAATTTTCGTTGTCATTGTCAAACAAAACGTCAGTTTTAATTTTAGAAATTAGAATCTCCTTAGTTTCAATTAAATACAAGTTCGATGCCAACCTATGACAATGAATGTATATGTAACTTCTTGCACAAAATATTGTGGCGCGCCCCACAGTTTGGGAAACGCTGATTTAACGAAACGCTAGGGAAAATTGATCAACTGATCAATCGTAGTGACTTTTGTCGTCTTTATATATTTTTTTTGGAATAAAATGCTTATGCTTCTGACTACAAAAAGCAGGGTGAAATCGTTAACACACGCTTCGCTGGCGAATAACGTAGTAAAAAAATCGCGCGATCGAGATCTTCCCCGACACCCCAAATTTTGCACTTCCCTCGTCGACGATAAAACGGGCGCGAGTTTTTTTTTCCATTCGGGACCAGGCATTACACGCGTAGGTGGTTTTTTCCTGCGCCAAGCATTTTTCCGTTCTCTCCTTTTTCTAGTCGACACCGAAAATGACCGGCCAGAAACAGCGCTCGGCCGCCATTAGTTTTAGTTAACGCCCGGTTTGGCCTATCTCATTCCGTGATTTAGGAACGGCGATTTATTTTCACAGAGGCCACCACATAAAAAAATCTCGACCACGAAAAACCATTCTGCTAACGATAAGGGTAATATAACAAAAAAATACAGAAAACCGAAGTGATTCAAAATTGTCTTAATTAATTTATTATCGGGAAGTACACCGTGCTTATATAGTTATAAACTCAAGCAGTAAAGTACGAACACATCGTAAACTAGTTCACAATTATCCTTGTTACGTAAAATCTGCATGCGCCTCAAAACTGACTTCCCCCATATTAGTATCGATCCCCGTTTCGGAAGCAAGTTTCGATGCTGACGTACGCGACGCTTGGCGTCGCCTGATCTGCCGAATTCGAACGCATTACCGTTAAATTAATTTGAAGAAAAAAAGTTATTAAAGCCAATTTTGAACGCAAGGACGAGGTGAGAGTTCTATTAGCAATGAACTAATTTGATGAGCCTTGACTTAGTTTTCAGCACGTAATCAACGGGGGCAGGTGCAAATCGTTTCGCTTAGTTTACAAGGAAATAAGGAAGATGTCGTGTTGACGTGACGCCGTTATTACATTACGGACGTGTGCACGTCGCGACGACAGCTGTCGTCTTGTTCCCGAAGTTTTTTCAGCTCCTGTTGCATAAATCATTTTGTTAGCGCGGTGGTTTGACAATGTTGCTTCAGGGGAAACATAAAATTAAATACGAAAGTAAGAAACTTTTTTTTTGAAAAATTTTGAGAACCACTTGATACATTAAAATGTTTTTCCTGTAATAAATAATGCTTTTCTTAAGAATATAGTAACTCTTTGTAAATCTTTATTTACCTTGCAATAGCTTTCTGTTTGAACTTATGAAGTCTTCATCAAGTCTTTCGCCATTCTCTTATTCCATAACTTTGAGATCTTCCCAAAAAAGACAAAAAAGAAATATATCATGAGTTTTTTTTTTAACTCTGAACCACAGCAAAGAATTACTAGGTAGCAGCGCGGGCATTCGGAACGTGCACGCAACTGCGAAAAATATTTTAATGTTTTCATGCACCTACAATAATAATAATAATGTATTTTTTGCTTCTCTTGACATATAATCAAATAGCAAGGGTTCAGTTACAAAAAAAAAAAAAACAGTTAGAGCATAAACGAAAATAAACCACAATTCGAACGTATTAATACTAGCAACACTATGGAAAGTTTTTCAAGAAATAAAGAAGAAATATATGCATGGTAATGAGATAAATTAAAGTTTAGGGACACAAGATAATTTACTTTACTTTAGAATTAAGAATATATTCACTCGTCGTTAATAATAAAGGAACGAAGTTTTAAAAAATTAATACAAAAATAAGCTACCTCCTTGATTACATCTAGATTTGGATTATTTAATAGATTTATGAGTTCATCAAAATTTTGCAAGTGACTGATTGTTGGACCTTTAATACTCTCGTAAAGCTTGCACTCAAGAAATATAAATTCAGTTCTAGAAGAAAACAGAACGACACCTGTAAAAGTCCTCCTACACGTTTCAATCAAAGATGATGCCAGACGATGCTTTCATAGTATTTTTTAAATATTTGTGATGTAATTATTTCAATAATTTCAACAAGTTGTTAATATTTATTAAACATTATACATTCACAGAAATTCTGACATTTCATTATTGACAGTAACAGCTCATTTGTTTGATTGAAGCTTGTTTAACAATCCTGCAATGCATTAGCTCGTTTTTCATAAAAAAAAAAAAAACTGAACCTGGGAATATTTACATTACATGTTCAGAGTTAAATAAAAAGTTACGTGCATGTTAATGTTGACAATAAAAGAGGCAATGAAACATTGCAGCAATTTTTATTTATTTGACGGTGGTTTTAAATAGAACTAAAATTACGCTTTTAATGTTAATGTTAAAAGATATAGCATCTTATTTAACTCCGATGACACCCTGAGTCATCAAGAGTTGGGTTTACTTCTTGCACAGCACGTTCTGACGTAGCTTATGTGTATAAAAATAAAACTCTCTTCAAGAATATGGCATGATTGATTTATTATTGACTTGAGAGCCACCGAAATAGATTTGTCCCCAAAAAATTCTTGATCCATCATCAGAAGGTTCACTTGCTTATATGTATAAAAATATTTTTTTTTTCCAAGAACATAACTTGATTATTATTGGAAACTGAGTCTTGAGAGTCGTCGAAATAGATTTCTTCCCAAAAAATTCTTGATCCGTCATCAAAAGGTTCACTTGCAGAAATATTGTAGGCAGCATGAAAATACCTGATTTTTTTCAGAATAATAAACAAGATTTACCTTCCCTTCAATGAGCCTCTTTACAATTTCTTTTGCAAATCTTCATCTGACCTGCTAATGCCGGTACTCTACTACTTATCCGTCCTTCCTTTCATTCATTCTTCAGATACCTTTAAATTCAAAATTAAACTTGCAGTCTTCTTTACAATATGTCCAAGCTGTTTTGGATTAAGCCAAATTCTCAAAATCTTTTAATTTCAAATTAAGTTAATTCTAACAGTTTTTGGACGCTTTTTTGGTGTTCCCTCGCGTTCTTCTTTGTAAAATGGAAACTGTCTGAAGCAATCGACCTATTAAAATTGCATAAGAAAAATTATTTGAGAAAAAGAAAATCAAATAAGCTTGTAATGTTAAAAACAAGAGATAAATCTATGAGCAAAACGTCATTCTCATTCAAAACACTTTTTTAAGAGAGTATAGGCGATAGTCAATTTTAACTTTGCGTTAATTTAATTGTTAAGTAAATTAAAGTAACCTATATTATGTTCACAAAAGCATTCAAAGGAATAAATATTCCTTTTTCTATTTAATAAAAAATATCCCTAAAAAGGGAGTTGACGACTAGTATTGAAGTGGTACTACTTTTGTAGCTTCCTCACTTATGAGCATACTATACTCATTTCTTTCAATCATTCATCGCCCATACATATATTCTTCATTGCTCTTTATGAAATGGCTGTCCGCTAACTTGGAATTCCTCAAACGATTTAGTCATTCAGTAGCCATCGTTTTCACGTTGTTAGGCAAATAGACAGACTTCAGCCTCATTTCTTATTTTCGCGGTGAGAGTTAGTGATAGTTACTTTGGTGAGCGTAACTATTGCTCTCATCACAGTAATACTACAGAAACTGCCATCGTTGTAACGAGTGTTTTCAGATTAATCATATTACGGCGAGAGCCAATATCAACTATCAACTATATATAGTACGAAAGTAATGAAAGCGTGAAGACGACTGTCAAGTTTTATAATTTGTATGATAGTTGCTTTCATGAGAGGAATAGTTACTTATCACAGAAGTTCTCTTCGCGGATACTAAACTTTTGATTTAAAAGGAGTGCGAGTGATACTAATTTTGTGTCTCTAAATTCTCACGAGTGCAACTGTCACAGAAGCTCTCACCGTGAAAACGAGACGACTTAAGAGAAAATGACAACCCTTATTATATCGGATCTTTATTTATAACCCTTTAACATACGCCTATTAAACGCAGTTGACTTCTTTAAATGACTATAGCCAATCAAATCATTTTCAAAATGGAACACTATACTATTATGTTAATATCATTTTTGCCCAACATGGCTGCTGTGCAAATTTAAAATATAGTGTATGTGCACCCACCGATGTTAATCTGCATTAAAGGTTACGGCATTTCGTGTCATCTCAAAAAAGCTCAGGCGAACTCGAAAGGTTAATCTTTTGTGAGGCTCGCTCTTAAATGGTTAAAGGCGAGCGAACTCTCTAATTTGAACGAAGCGGCTTGGATATTTGATTTGCTTATTTTCAACGAAAGCCGCACGTAATCCGATATCGAGGCGTGCGAGAACTATTTTTCATTTGAAGCGGATGCACGGAATCGTCACGGTTAAGAGCTTCTCTATTACAACGAAAATTCAGAAAGAAACGGAGGAAAAGGGGTGCCATCAATTTGTCGCCATCACAAAGAGAGTGACATCGAACGAGGAAAAATGCAATATCTGATTTAAGATACAAGAAACATTGTTTTTTGATTTTTCTTTTTATTTTCTGTTTTTCTATAAAGTTTTATTCCACAGTAATACATAAACTATTCCTTTTTAAACAATTGTCGAGAGGAATTTTTTTAAAGTGATTTTGAAGTGTAGGGCTAAAAGCTTTATCAAACTCATAAGTAGCTTCCTATATGTGTAATTTGAAGCATGTGGCCCACACAGAAGACTTAACTCGACAGTCGATCCAAGGCCTATTAAAATTTATCGCCAGCAATAAAAGCAAAGAAGATTGCGGTAATACCTGTCCACCTTTTTCACCACACGTGCGTTTTGTCATCGAGTAAGCCGCATTTAAAGCAGCGTGAGCTCACTGCAGTACTATTTTCAGTTTAACGGCGCGTCAAGTACCATTTTACTGGAAACAATCAGAAAAATCCTCGTCCGAAGGCTTTGTGAAAATTACACCTCGGCGTGTGCATATCGTGACCAACGATGCAAAAAATTCTACATCAATAACGCGCTGTGATTAAACGCAAGCGCTGAGGCGTACTTATAAATAAACTGTTTACTGCATTTTTACGAGGCGTAAGTACGTGTAGGTGTTTCTAACCTTATGTGAAATTTATGAATCATGGGACCTTAGCATTTTACACAACCTTGCAGTAAAGTAAACCAATTCATATCTTTTATTTTATTTTTTCTTTCAGTACAAGGCAGTTTCAATTAAATTTGGTGCACATTTTAAAATAAAATTAATTCAGTTAAGTGTATTGTCGTTCTGAAGATATCAGATCACCGAGATCCATTCAATAATAATAATGCTTTAAAGCTATTAGCCCTTATTAAATGAATGTAGTAAATCTCACATTACTCCCCCCATAAAAAATAGCAAATAATGTAAATACTGGGTGTATTGTGTGAAATAAGTGCAGAAATTTAAACCTATAATGCATCGCCATAAATGGGAACTTGAACTTACATTCGGGGACAAAATTGAAAGAGAGTTCTATCGTATTTAAAAAGGATGTATACACAGAATTAAAATATAAACAAAAATAATCAACTGAACAGTTTATTGACAACTAAATATAATATTCTATCAAAAAAGTGAAAAGATAAACGAAAAAACAAGTACTTTATTATAATAACTTAATAATTTCTGAAATAAGAGGTGGACAAAATTATGGGTACAATTTCTTTTTTAAATTTGTATTACATAAATTTCTCCAGAATTAATATTTAGTATGACCTCCCTTGGCTGCAATGACTGCTGTAAGTCGCCGTGATATGCTGTCAATTCAATTTGTTATTATTTCTGCTGGAATTTCTTCCCAAGCTGCGATCAGTTTGTTAAAGTAAGATGTGGCATTTGTTACTCCTACCGTGAAATTTTGCCGTTTAAATAAACCCACAAGTGTTCATTTGGGTTTAGATCCGGACTTTGAGGCGGCCACTTCAATGTCATTTTCTTGGAAATAATTCTTAGCAACTCGCGAAGTATGCTTGGGATCGTTATCCTGTTGGAACATAAAGTTGTCAAGATCCATTTTTTTCTAGCGAAGGATACAAATTTTCTTCCAAAATTTGTACGTATGATATTCCTGTCCTCCATGTTTAACTGTAGCTTCTACCATTTTAGAACTTAAGGCTTCTCCTGCTCGCCTCCATATTCTACCTCTTCGTTTTGACCCAAAAAGTTCAAATTTACTTTCAACCGACTACACCACTTTTTCCCAATAGGCTGGGGGTTTATTTACATGTTTTTTGCAAATGCTAATAGTTTTTTCTTATTTCGTTCACTAATGAATGGTTTCTTTCTTATTAAAAAACTTTGAAGGCCAGCCTCCTTAATCCTTCTTTTACTTGTTTTAGTTGAAACGTTTATATTGACACTTTCCCTCACTTGGCGAGCACTTGCACTAGGATTTTTTCTCACTTCCCGCACAATTCGGGCATCGTCTCTTGGTGCGGATTTTTTTTTCGCCCTCGACACGCGATATTTTCAGAACTATTAATAGCTTCAATTTTTTTACAAATACGAACAACAGCGTTTTTTTATACTTTATACTTTTTTTGCTAATTGTCCGTAACTTATACCCACTTTTCGGTCTTCGACAATACGTTTTTGAATTTCCAAAGCGATTTCTTTTCTTGGAGCCATGAGAAATTGTTAGTTTAAAAACGAACTTTCTTAGGACATTTCACTATTAATTATTAACTCAAGAAAAATGCCGTTTTTCAGATTAATCCACTAATATTGTGTGCACGCTAGAATAGTTTTGATAAAACTAAAGCTGCATCGTTGTACCCATAATTTTGTCCAACTAAAAACATCTATAAAATAATCAAAACAAACCTCACCATTAAGGGATTATTCATTTATGAAATAATACCCAATAAATGTTATTTGCACAGTTTTAAGACGCTGTTGTCGGTTTATGAATGCTCCAGGTATAAAGGGATAAACGTTTGCGGAAAATAACCAGTAATATAAATATCGTACCGACAATTTCGTCCCCGACTGTATATGCCCTTAACAAAAGTTTTACACATTTCGAAAAAATCGGAGTTGAAAATCGGGGAAGAAGTAAATCGTACGTCTATGTCTTTGAGGTAGGTCAAGAAGAGGATATTTTATTGGAACAAAAAACAGAAGTGCAATCGAGCAGTTACCTTTGCCGAAGTCGAGAGACCAATAAAGGCGTTTATTTTTTTAATGTCGCTGTACGAACGTCAACAACAAATGCAAATTCTATTTTATTCTTCTTCCTATTAAGATAACCTACGACAAAGCATTAATCAACTTTCAATTGCAAGTTATTTCGTAAGCACGAGCCATTAAGTTTATTTATCGATAGGTTATTATTATGTAAAGTTATTGAAAATAATTGATTATTTCTGAGCAATGACGTCAGTCTGCCATGAATTCATTTAATAGAGAACAAAAACGTTTTTAATGCCCCGTTTTACAAACGCAAGATAAATTTACTTATACATAGAGTACTTTACAGCTTTTTACGATTAAACTACTTATAGGGTGAACTGATCTTGCGTTTGTAAAAACGAACCTGAAAGGATAGAGTTTTAATTTTCTTGATAAATCGCATTCAGATATTTTCGTTGGAAATTTGGCAGCATAGATTTTCAGGTTCATGTTGATTTTATTTCGTAAAGTACTGACTATGTGTCGTTAGTCTTATACGATTTCTAATTATTCGAGTCGGGTCATCAAATACTTCTGAATCAATCAAGCTTCTACGGCGTCAATTAACTACATACAAAGAACTCTGAAACAGAAGTAAATTAATAATAGATACCATACGTAAATCTTAAAATGGTTGCTCCATGATAGTTACCTTATTATACGAACGTATCATTTTGCAATTCCAAAACTGTCTAGTCGTGCACAAGCAATTAAATTTTAAACTAATTCAATTAGAACTTTATTGACAGGACACGTTCGTAGTTCATGTGCGCAATGAGACCGCTCATATTATAACGTATTGATTTAAAATTTAATTGTACGGGATTGATTAGTGGAGCTGCAGTGATTTTATGAAAGTATTCAATCTAAAGCTAGGAGAATATGTCCCTCAAAATTATTTATTTGTTCTTGTTTGATGGAAAAATTATAGTATTTTGGCTTGACTGTATTGATACATTGACGGTGAAAATAATTTGCTCCCGTAATGTATGCGTAAGTTTGACTTTTAGAGAAACTCGATATTCACGAGTATAGTAGTTGTAGTAGTTGTATGAGTATGAGTACGAGTATAGTAGTTGTAGTAGTTGTATGTTAACGGCGTAAATGTATACGCCGTTAACATACAAATTAATTTTACTGTGAATGTTTATAAATAGTAGAAACAAGAAAGAGCTCAGGGTAGATCCTTGAGGTGTCGCGTTTAATATCA
This sequence comes from Prosopocoilus inquinatus, assembly GCA_036172665.1. Classification (NCBI taxonomy): domain Eukaryota; kingdom Metazoa; phylum Arthropoda; class Insecta; order Coleoptera; family Lucanidae; genus Prosopocoilus; species Prosopocoilus inquinatus. The sequence continues at coordinate 25,363,040 of CM069871.1, forward strand.
AGTTAATTTGAATAAACTGCCTTTCTACATTTTGTATTTATAATTTCGGTGAACTTTTGCCTATTTTGTGAATAAGATTTAAACAGTTCAAGAGTATTGCCTCTTATTGCTCTTATACCATGGATAGGTCACAGTTCAACCTTGCCAGTCTTTTTTACGTTAATGAATACTGATGCTATAATACTTGACAAAAAATAAATTAAGGTAGTATTAGTGAATATACCCAGTCGAAGACGACACTGGATAATATATCTAGAGACGTTTCTCAAAGGGTTAGAAAAGCAGATTTAATATTTAAAATTTTGCTATTAGTCTATAATATAGTTAATTTAGTTTAGTTGACATTTTGTGTTGGCACTATTTTAAACGTTTTTGAAGCGAGTCTTTGTTGCTTTTAATTATTAATAACTTGTGGAACAATTTTTATTTAGAGTTATAAAAAAGTAGTATTTTTTTACTTTTTAATACAACTAAAGGAAAATAGTTACTTCCCAATGCAATGCTATAAAAGAGCTTCTCCAACTCTGCTGACCCCAAGACAATAAAATTATAAGCAAATTATGCCATCAAATGCACATAAACCCAATAAAATACGACCTCGCATCGCCTTTCCGTCCGAACAATTTGCACTTAAATTTTACGATGTATTAACGTCGCGATTGCGCTCCGGATAAACCGCCCCGGAACTCCTGCGAAACTCGATCCAAGATAATGAATATTTGTGCGACGTAAAAATCGAATCGTTAATTCGCATTAGCCCCCGCCCGCGATTATTGGGGGGCGAATCAATGTGGGTCGAAAACGGAAGAGGACCGACGCAGCGATGGGCTTTCTCCGGAAAAACGACCCGGATGAGAGAAGTTTCGCGTTAATTGTTAACGGGTTAGCTTTGATGGCGGGTGAAACGCATTTCAACTGGAAATTATTTTTCGTGGAAAATGAGAGCTTTTTTGCGATTTATTTCGCCTGTGGCCAGTCCTAAACGGTGAATGATTTTATAACAGAGTAGACGAACCTAGCGAGACAGAGAGAGAGCGAGAGAGAGAAAGTACAAGTTTAATTAACCTAATTTACGATGTTTTCATTAGGTTAACGCTCTATAAATAAGTACTATGAAATTACGGGAAAAACGTTTTTAACACGTAAATTTGCACATGTGGGTTCAAAACACACTTTCTCTGTATTAAGGTAGGATTAAGGATTGTTTTTAATCAGATCACACTTGACGAAACTCAGAAAGTAATAATAATAATAAATATGAATAAATGTGTTATTTGGAGAGGAAATGTCTTGGGCGTGTCAAATTGCTGAGACCCTTCCAGTTTTCAAAACAAAGCCGTTGAATAAAAGCCGTTAATGGCATTGTTTCATCTAAGCAATAACAAATAAACGACTTTTTGAACTTGTCGATCAGACTAGCTTCCGAAAGGATATTACAGCAAGATGGATCACCTGCACAAAATACAATGTGTATTGATCGAAAAGTGCTGTATATGATAATGTACTTAAAAATATTGCTTTTACAAAATTAGTTTTTCCTCTCAATATGTTCTGGACAATACAAAAATTGAGTTAACGAAAACTGTATACAAGTTTTTAAAAAGTCGTGTATTTAAGATTTCCGCACACTTATCCGTCCTTTCAAAATTAAACTCATATCAATGAGCGAACTAGTTCGTTTCTTACAATTCAACATCAACTGTAAGTGTTGGATATAGGCAATTAAATGTGCCTTTAGCAGATATATTTTTAATCAGTACTTCATGAAAAACAATATTAGTTATATAGACTGAAATATTACATGTATTGTAATTGATATAATATGTAAAAAAAAAATTATTCAAAACCGTAAATGAACTTTAGGTCACGGTCCCAGTTGGATCGCTCTAGAAGACTCTTACTCAAAAAGTGCTTGCCGAAGTTTGAGAGATACTATTAGTGCTTAAGTTGTGTGGCGCTGTATTTTTTCAATTAAACTTGAAACGAATACCGTCAATTCGACGAGATTAGAAACATTGACCAAGGAAAATTATTATACGTGGCGGATTCAAGCAGAGGCTCTATTCATAAAAAACAACATGTGAGGAATGTCAATGGCGAAATTTCCCGACCCTTAATTATCGGTGATACACTCGTCGCAGCACAAGTCGCGCACCGTCATTGTGTCAGGATGAATCGCAAAGCAAAATCAGACTATTAGCTCCGCGGAGCTGAAACAAATCCGAAATTGCGAAACATCAAAAGAAATATTGGTAAAATTGGAGTCCATGTGTGCTTCTCGTGGACCAACGCGGAAGGTACAATTGTTTCGTAAACGACATGGCCCCCCAACCCTTCAGTCAAAAGACCGAAATGGAACAGACAAATGAGTGTACTATGCTTAACAGAAGATAAATTATTTGTAATTTTTTGATTTAATCAATTGAAGGTACATTCTGAAGTACCGAAATTTTTCGTTTCGTCCTTTTTTAAGTCTTCAGAAATACAATGAAACTTTCCAAGTTTTGAAAGTTTTCTATGAATAGAATCGAATGAAATCGACTCAATAATGTAGTGCAATAATTTGGTTTCTGGATGAGTAAAAATTACTACCTTCCATATTAAGTAATGATTTTTGCATATATCTTCTGTAAAATTTGCCCGTGCTAGATTCTGGTGGTGGTACGCCTACGGACAGCGCTGTATCACAACCGTCAAGTTTAAATGCGCGGCAACCTTAAGAGAGGTATTGCGAGGTCGCTCCATATCACCAATGCTTTCTATCTGAAGCTAGAAGTTGTTATGAGTTAACTTGACGCAATGAGCGACTTCTATAACCATTAGGAAAATTTATACCCTCACGTTAGATTTGTAGAGAAAAGTTAACAAATTTAAAAAATATGGGAAATAAATTAGAATACTTAAAAATTATGTGTAATCGCATTCTGCTTGCGAAACTACAAAGTCAGCAAAGACTTTGCACGGATTAAGAAACGGGTTGGAGTGTTTTGCAAAGACGCGCGACGCAGCGTTATTGCACAATCGTTGTTTTTATTTCAAAACTACTAGTTAAGCGAGCAGACATCGACATATTGTTGTGTATGTGTGATGTAAACACATTTGGTATAAATAAATTCGGGGCAAATTTCGGGAATCAATCGGTAAAACGATTTTTTGAAGAGAGGCCGTCGCCGTCTTCCATCGAACGACGGACTCGTTGCCATCTCTAAACTACAAGATCTATGAGTCATCCAGCTCTGAAGAATCCAGAAACCACAACGACGCCGAGAAAAATCCCCTCAACACGTCCACTGCAACTCAAAAGCTAACATGTTTGACCCGAGAGGGCCACCTCTGCGATAAGGATTAAAGAAACCCCCGCACTGCCAAACCCTGAAATCCGAATTAGTGATTAAATTCATTCTAAAGAAAAAGAGGTATATTTTTGTATCAGATAGTTTCAAGCTATAAGTACGCCCAGAAGATCCTCCACATCAAACGTCCATGATGGAGGCATTTGCTTTTGCATTTGCGTGACGTGGTGGAAGCACCGTAAGCTTTTATCGTGACAATATTGTTATGAATATATGTATATTGAATTGACCAGAGGTAATTACTTTGTTTACTGTTCTTTATTCCTATTCCATAATGAAACATGAAATTATCTCCAATATTGTTTTGGAGTCCTTTAACAATAGTTCCTCAACAAGCTCTCAGAAATTCTCTTCGTGCGTTAATTCGAATTACAGGACAAAATAAATGCATTAGCCTGGAACAAGGAGAAGGCAAAGAGAAGCGTGTGCTTCGGGCGAAACCATCACAATTATTTCCCTTCTGCGTACGCACTCCACAGATCGATGACTTCACCTTGCCCGTCGATTCATCACCGACCTCTGCCGGCCTCTGCAAAGACAAAGTGCACTCACTCAGTTCGAACCGCATGCATGCGTTTCCGAGGCCGAACTCGGAAAGGCGGCCTTGTTTGCGGATTTATTACATTGGCTAAAATCACCACACACATGTCGACATGCCCGTGAACATGCTCCTAAATATACACACGAACTTTTACTAAAATAATAAAAGCGTTTGCCTCTTTTTCAACAAACCGCACACAACATTTTTTTGGCGTCATTACTTCGAAATAAGATGAACGGTTAGTTTTGATTAGGGATGACGTCGGGTATCCGAGTACCCGTTTATTTATGTCGACCCGGTACTTCTTTATGAATACCCATTACTTGATAACTAACCCGATACCCGATAATTACCCGATTCCCAATGTTAGGTAAAGTGACCAACAACCGATTTCATTTCAATTCGCTTGATATGACCTTCATTACTTTTCACTCAAGCGCGCATCAATTACTTGGAATACTTCTAACATAGCTTTTGAAAATGTTATTCTATACTTATCGAATGTACAAGTTATTATCGCGTATCGGGTACTTATCAAGTAACGGGTAACTGCCCTGGTATTAGTAACGGGTATTCGGGTGGCAAAATTATCCGGTATCGGTAGGTATCGCTAATTTTGATATGATGATTCGAATATGTCCACGAGTATGTTTATGTGTATAGAGAAGCTTCCTTGACCGCCACGTTTTAGAATCTGCACATAAAGACGGCGTGGTGCGCAAGAAGGCCCCGTATTTTTCCACATAATGCTAACTTCGATGTAGGTCGAATATATTAGTAGTAAGTTACAACCCTCCGAGGAGCTCCTAGCCAACAACACGTTACCCCTGATCGATTAAACTCGACCTAAAAATACGCCCGTACAAACGCTGGAGGAGCACTGGAACCTCCTTTCAGCATATTTGATGTAGTTCAATATTCCTTCTCGAATAGGCAATTTTCTATTTCCCTAATCTTTTTTTTATTAAATTGTATATTCAGAAACACTTCCAAGGTATAAGCGTTGAATTTGAAAGTATTTGCCCTATCTTCAAATTTCAAATTCTGATCAATTGTTAAGAAACAGTAAATTTAAACTTAAATATTGATATCCTTCAAAAATTAATTTTCCCTTCGAATGTATTAAACTAGAAATGCAACTGTAAAGAAGGATCAACACGCAAAAAAGTAGAGTAAAACAAATTGAATTTGAATATAATTTTGAAATTTCTTTAATATGATTTAAAAATAAATTAATTTTTTTAGTTACCCGTTTAGAGTTATGTCTTCAAGTAAGAAAAGGCATGAATTTATATGTATTACTGTGAAATTCACCTTGAAAAAGATACAAAGTGGCTAAAACAGGACAGATTAATAAAATACAGAATGGAAAACTTATCCTTTATTCCTTATACATATTAAAGTCAGGGCCAGGGGAGATTGTCGAATTGCATATCAACGATGCTGAGGTCAAATGTGTAGAAGTCGTTCAGGAATGTCAGATGGACAGAGATATGTGAATATTTGCAAAAAAGAGGCACCCTAAGGCCAACCATCCATCCGCAATAAGGCATTTGATCAATGAAACCGGTGCGGTGCAAGATGGAAAGAATAGATAGTCGGTTTATTTAAAGGTCGACCGAAGGGTTAGCATTAGCATTGGGCGAACATAGCTTATAAGGAACTCCTTCGCAAAAATTCGAAAATTATTAAATAAATTATTATGTTTAATAAATTGATGGCTCTCGAAGATTTTAGTACAGGGGTTCCCAACCTTTTTCAAGCATCGACCCCTTACAAGAAAATCAAAATTTCCCATCGACTTAATTAATACTACTGAAACAGTTAATTAAATGTTATCAAATTGCAATCTGTTAGTTCATTATTATTATTATTACCTATATGGTCAGCATAGATAGCAGAGCTGGTAAGACCTGACTCATAATCTTATGTATAAACAAAAACAATTGAAAACTGCGAAACAATATTGCACTAGATGTTGTTTGGCATAGTTTTTTGGGAAGCGACAAAATTATCCAAGTTGCGCTTGAATTCGCCTACCGTTGCTAAGGCGACTACATTGGAAGGTAGCTTGTTCCACTCTGCAACGACTCTGATGCCGAAGAAATATTTTCTAGGATTGGAGGACCATCTCTCTTGTGTACTCTTGGCCTTTTAAATGGATGTTATGGTTTGTTTTTAATATTTCGTTCAAATTGCAAGCATAAAATCCTGTCAAGATTTTGTACACTTCAATTAGTCATCTTTCGTGCGTTGAAGTGAGTGCAGAAGAGTAAGGCGTTCTTGGTCAGGAATATTGCGGAGAGTTGTCGGTAATTTGATTGCCCTATGTTGTACCAGTTCTAGAAGTTATCCTTGGAAAAATATAGATTCCAGATACGGTGACCATACACTGATAAAAATCTGGAGTTAATTCTAACGCTTTTTGGACGCCAGGGAACACTTTTTTGGTGGATTCCAGATACGGTGACCATACACTGATAAAAATCTGGAGTTAATTCTAACGCTTTTTGGACGCCAGGGAACACTTTTTTGGTGTTCCCTCGCGTCCATCCGTTTGCGAAGTTATGTTGGAGTTAACATTCACTTTTAGAAACAATTTAGTCGGAAAAAGAGAACAATAACGACAAATTAGATAAAGATCAAATAAAACTTTACAGGCATTTACTTGAGTACACATAAAAATTTTTAGGATTAATTGTAATCTGCCCATTCAGTGTTAAATATGGATAAAGGCCTGATATACGTTTTGCAGATGGTGAGGAAGACCGTTTCAAAGATTCTAGAGAACTACAAAATGTAGAATACTCACGTATGAGGCTCATAGTGAAGTGTTTTTCGTCAATTCATTCTAGAGAATGCTTTACGTATCATGTATATTAACTTATTGGTTTTCTTTACAATTTCTATGATACGAGTAGTCCACTTTAAAGTTCCGATCACTGTAACTCCTAGATCTTTCTGAAAGTCAACCTTTTTTTACGTTAGTTCCATTGATGTTGTACTGTATTTCTGGATTGTTTCTCCCAATACGCAGCACAGTATAGTTTTCGAGATTAAGAGGGACCATCCATTCCTCTGTCCAAGTCTAAATTAGGTCGAGGTCATCTTGAATATTGCAGGAGATGTTTATTTGGGAAACCCGTTAGTTTGTTATCATCAGCAAATAGTGTGCATGTACTATTCAGAAGATTAGGCGAATTATTAATGTATATCAAGGAAAGGAGAAGACCAAGAACTTAGCCTTGCGGGACTCCTGTAAGGACATCATGGGTGTTGGCATAATTACTTAATATTCTCACTTTAAAGGATCTGTGAGTCAAGAAGTTCTTTATGCATTTGTGTAGGTTGCCTGCAATCCCGACGCGTTCCAGTTTGAGCAGTAAACGCCGAATGGGAACTTTATCAAACGCTTTTTGAAAGTCCAGATAGACAACATCGATCGGATTGTCCAAATCGAAGTTGTAGTTCCGTGAGTCGAGTGCTAGGAGAAGATTGGAGAAGGTGGATTGGCCCGGAGTAAACCCATGTTGTGATGGTGTTAGTTTGTTATTTTCGTTGATTTAATTTTATCTGCGATCCTCTCTGTGCCCTTACAAATGGAAGATGTTATTTTATTTGACTTTGTTTCATTTTTTTTTTAATTATGAGCCGATTGTCTTTTGCTGTCTTTTCTTGTAGGAATTGACTTTATTTTATATTTGAATTATCAGTCTTGTTTTTTTTTTCGTTTATTCGATTTGAATTTAATTTTACATTTTAATCCCATCGATTGATCGCCATTTTTGTTTTCTCTTTTATGAATTTGGCTTTTCTTGCTTTTGTTTTATTCGATTTGACTGTACTTTATTTTTATTATGATAATTAATTGATCTGATCATCCTTTTTCTTTTTTTTTACTCGAATTGACTTTAACTTAAACGCAAACTGCCAGTTAAATGTGGATACTATCTAGAAAAAGGAATGGCGTCTCGTTTTCTGTGTTCGTCACTGTACAATGTTTCATTCAAATTCATTTAATATCATTCGTAAATCTTCTATTTTTTTAAATAAACTGCTCTGGTAAACCACCACACCCCCCAGCCGACCCCTTGCAAAAGTCTTCATCGACTCTCAGGGGGTCAAAATAAACATTGTTGGAAATCCTTGAAAGATCTGTATCGGTTGGCATAGAGACAGATTTATAAAAATAAATAAATTATTCATCATTAGATTAACATTGTTTGCAATTATTAATTTAGGTATACGGAAATATTTCAAGAAGAGCTTTATGGATTGGAATAAAATTTTCAATAGTAAAATAAACCGATGTAGCTGACAGCTACAAGTGCACATGAAACCAAAAAATCTGACTTTCGGGTTAGCCGGAAATGGTAGGAAGTCGAAAAATTTAAATGGAACATGCTATGTATTCGATAGTCGTGTGAATGACTGCTTGGATACTAGTGATTTTTACATAATTTTTCAGATTGTAAATACTAGACTATTTGATAATTATCTCATGTACCTCAAGATACATAATGTTGAATCACTCTTGTGATTTTAAAAGATTTTTTTTTATTGGATGTAAACTAAAGTCATTTTAAATGAAAAAGGTTTTTTCTTTTACTAGGTCAAGTAAACAGCTAGTTGTGTTTCCGACACAAGCCTTTGTCCAAACTACTGGCGGATATAGAACTATGAAGGTAATAATCTACCCTGCCTGACCATTCGGCGGATACAGAACTATCCCGCAAGTAACACAGTCTCCTGCCCTTCTGAACGGATACAGCGAGTCGTGTAGCTTTGTATCTCAGAATATTGCTCATTATCAACAACCAATATTCTGAACGAAACTCTCAATCCCATCTCACTGCATTTCTTCCGTAAGATCATTTCACCACCGAATATAAACCGAGACTTATATTACTCAAGTGTGTTGGTGTTTTAGTTATCGTAGACAAACTATACAAGACCCGACCGAGATATACAGATTTATTTATTGAGTCTAATTTATACATTAATTCTAATTTTTATGAAATTATACTACAACAAAATAAAAATAAACATAAGAACAAAGGTTAGCTCTTCTAATTACATTGTATCAACCACAGAAGCGAGCCGCCACGGAAAGGCAACATAATGTCATGAAAGAGAAGAGAAGCAGAATTTATAGGATCAGTATAATCCAGTTACCCAAGAACAAAAGACATTTTGGTCACTTATTTCCGTTGACAATAATTCTTCGTCAATTTTATAATAAAATTGCCGTCATCATCCGGAGTTACGTTCTGGTTACGACAACGATGTATCTAACAATTTATTTGTCGCAACGTGGGCGTGCAGTGAATACCGCCGCTATTAACAACAAATGACACGTTAATAAACATGCAAAGCCGTAGATTAGTAGTGAAAGTGTGCAGTTTAGAGTCGCGCAGTTGCGAAGGTTCATTCTCGTTCTAAAACCGAAATAACATTCAACAGGATGCACGAAGTGTTATTACGATATTAACACTTGTAATTAGACCAGAGACGACGGTAATAATTTATCTAACATGTGCGTGTTATCTAAAATAAACATGACATTTCATTATGTAATTAATAAATGATAAGTTGCAAAAGTGTCTTACTTTAAATGCCTATTAACAGCATGAGACTGTTCAGTTTTGAGCATAATAATATCACGTCACGGCGAATACTGAAAATCAAATTGCTTTGCAAAGTCCAAAAACGCAACCGCTTTGATCTTCTCGCTCATCGTCAAAGGGAATTTGCGTGTGCTTTACGTTCGTAGGCGGGCTTTCGAACAATTTAGCGGAATTGGGCCCCAGGATGTGCGACAATCAACGATAAACGCGCCGACGATACGACGAAATCTGAATCGGAAACCTTGACGCGGATGTTCACGAATTATTATCGAATTAGACTCGCACCCTATCTTGATCGGTTTCGAACGTGACGGACAATTTTTTTTTTGAAGGGGATAGAGCTTTTGAACACACAGACATCCCTCGAATTCGTGTTAATAAAGCCTTTATTAAAATTTTTGTACAAAAATTGAGTAAAATGTATTCCAATCATTTCCTTAATAAATTTTTGTTAGATGTTCGACTGCAATTTAGTTCACACTTGAAGAAGTTGTCCTGTACGTTGTACTAATTACTATGAAAATCGATTAGAATTATGATATGCCTTGCTTCCTTTACTCTCAAAGTGAAATTGTCATATTAACAGTCGATCAGTAAATGAACTGGAAGTGAACACAGTGTTTCATTTCTTTCGTCGTTCTTTTTATACTAATTTGTATCATAAACACTCTTGCTGTAATAAATTATCAAATGAGAGTAAACGAATCTAATTTCCAGCAGCCATAATGAGCACACATACTGTAGCAAGAAACAGCATCCCTAGTTGACAATATCATTTTGCACCGATAGTGCAGGACATCCAAAGATTCTTGAACTCCATACTTCTTCTTATGGAAAGCTGAAAAAAGGCCACAGCGTCTCACCATTTTGAGGTTTCTGTCCCCACATCAGTCAAAAATTCATTTCAACTAGTATATATATACAATGGCTAAACACCCCATGGGGGCAACGCCGCTTCCTAAGAAGCTCTCTAAATCCATTTTTCGGGGTGGATCGGTACCCATTCTACCTCCTCATACCAACTGACATATTTCTTTCCGTAGCTTCTTATTATACACCTTTTGCCTCCACCTTCCAATGCCAGCCCTGCTCAAATCCTCTTCTACTTCTTCCAACCAAGTTGTTCTAGGTCTGCCTCTTCTCCTCTTCCCGCTTGGTTCCCATGTCAGTAATAACTTAATCGTAGCTTCCGGTTCCGCTCTCCAAATATGCCCTAACCATTGTAGTATTTGCTGTTTTATTTTTGTTACTACGTCGTCCTGTATTTCATAGTTCATAGTTCGTTCTTCTTCTATATTAATTTTCCGATACTTTTACTGGACCAATTATTGCTCTTAATATTTTCTTTTCTACTGTTCTCAGATATTCCTCATCTTTTCTTGTTAAATTCATTGTTTCTGATGCATACATCATTACCGGCTGTATGATAGTCTTATATATGTTTTCTTGGTCTTTTTTGATAAACACTTACTTAATAATAGCTTCTTGTTGGCATAGAATGCTCTATTTACTACCATTATTTTTTCCTTATTTTCTTATTCCCCACTTCCATCACTGAACTTACCAACTTGCTGCATTTCAACTGGTAGGAGAATTAAAAATCGTGTCTTTTGATGGTTCCAATATGTTCTCTGAAATAACCCCCCTGAATTTTGTAAAATTGATGGAAACTATTCTAGTAGACAAACAAATCAACCCAGTTATAATCTTAGAAAGTTTAGATCTCACACAATTGGTAATTCATCAAAATTATTTCAAATTTGCAAATAAAATCTACAAATGAAATGAGGGCCTAGCTATGGGTTCCCCCCTAAGCCCTCTTTTGGCAGAAATTTTCATGTAGCATATGACAAAAAATACTCGATTCAAACTTAAGCAAAAAACATATAATTTTCTTGTACCGATATGTGGACGACATCTTAGCATATTTCAAAGGTACAAGTCGACAACTACAATCTTTTCTAAACTTCATTAATTCAGTCCATCCCAACTAACCGATTAAATTCACAGTTGAAACAGAAATAGAAGACAAATTAAATTTCATATCGTTATCAAAAGAAAATTTCGATGCAGAAGTTATAACACCATAAACCAAACTGCCATCAATAACGGTTATGATACAAAAACAATAGATTATACTGAAAAGAAAAATTAAAAAGCAAACATTGTATACAACATATCCATATGTAGAACCAACCAGTACAAAAAAATTTTATCACCTTAACTTTCTTTAGGAAGATCTCAGATATGTCAAAACAGCCTTCTTATTTGTACAGAAAAACCGTCTTCCGTGCAGACACTCTCAATATTAATGTGCGAAATACACGTACAACGTTACACAAATCTACAATATTCCGCCACAATTTAAAAAATTCAATGTTTCTAGTTTTAGATCTAATTACTATAATCTCTTATTTGCTTCACAATAAGATAATAGCTGTTACTCACAAATTTAGTCTAACTCGAACTTTAAAAACTCTCTTTTTCTTCACAACATTCTTACATTTGTTTACCTTTCGACTCTGCTCTTTTCTTAGAATCACAGAACTTGTACTTCTCATTTTTTCTCTCTTTACTTTTTAGCTCTCACTATTTACTAAAATAGTAAAGGAGACTGTGGTTTAAGAGATAACTGAAATTAACCTCCGCCCACAATAAGTTTTATATCCGTATTATATCACTATTTAGTTTTTTTAGTTATCTTAAGGTAGTCTTAGGCGTTTTTTTTTGTCTGGTACAACTCTTTTTTATTTAAAGGTTGAGTGGAAGACCACACTAGTGAACCCCGCCTTAAGATTTCCCTATTTGCATTCTGTATTTTCTGTTCATGTATGTTCAATACCTGAAACTTCTTGGGAAATAAAGGCGTTTATTATTATTATTATTATTATTAAATAGGTAATATTATAAGAAAAAAATTCAAGTATAACTTACAAGTCCCATAACAAAGCAACAAACACGATCTTCAACGTAAAAGACAAAATACATAAACTTCAGAAATCCGGAGTGTATAAATTAAAATGCGGTGATTGTTAAGGGGGTATAACATAGGTCAGACCGGTCGAAGTTTCCACACACACGTACACAAGAACATTTAAGTTCATTTAAATTACACAAAATGAATTCTACTTTCCCCAATCATTTAATTCCAGGAAACCTTATTTTTTTCATAAACGACACATAAATATTACACTGTGAAAACTAAGGTTTCAAACTCAATCTTCTAGAAGCATTAGAAACCCACAAACCAGCCAAAAATTCCTATGAAATTTTACTTAATGATCAGACTGATCTTATATATTCTTATAAGATTAGATATTCTTATAAGATTCCCTATTTAATGTATTCTGTGAACAACTACCTGCGTAAGTATTTAAAATGAATAAGTTTTAAGATGCACTTTATAAATAGTTTAAAATTGTATACCTTTTTCAGTTTGAAAATGACATTTAATATGTTGAAACTGCAGTAACTGTGTTAAGTGGTAAAACAAAGTAAAAAACTGTGCATTTTAATTTATTAATATGGAATAACACAAAATAAAGGCTGCCCAAAGCGAATATTTGAAACAATATTAATTAATCCATACAGTGAAAATAATAATATAACAAATTTATTACTATAAATCAGATTTGTTGAGCAATTAACATTTTAATAGATTTAATGTACTTTGTTTCATTAGACCAATAAAATCGTTCGTTGGACCAATTTTAATTATTATGTTAATCGCCCAAATCAAATTTTACATTGATATTATGCACTTTTTTGATTTAGTCTAGTTTTGTACTGATTTATAATAGTCCCAATCACTGACATTTTTTTGTTTTGCGATATTTATCTTTAGTTTTGTTTCTGATCTTCATTAAAGTTTCAAATTGTGTGTCAGCCACGGAATGTGATGTTTAGTAAATCAACGAGTTATTTTTGAGGTATGAATCTTAAATGTGCTGACTTGAAAAGCTAATTTTGTCATTTATATCTTCAAGTCGGAATATAAAAAAGAACGCATTGTAGATCGAATACAAAATTATTATAAGTATAATTATTATAATCCCTGTGTGTATCAGTAACTGGTATTACAGGAAGTATTATTTAAAAAAAAAAACACCACAGAAGTTAAAATCATGATCGGAAAGACCGCAGCTTATAATGTCAGAACTTAAGATGACACTATCATCAAAGGTAAGCAGTGAATCAATTAAAGAAGCAAAGTTAAATGTTAACCTGGTAGGTTCAGTAATTAGTTACTTAAGATTTATAGAATCTAAATTCCTGTACTAGACGGGTTATCTTATTTTAAAAAATCTCAATATTAATATCACTACAGCAAAATATTTTATCTGAAACTGTGAGTACGGTAGAAAGAGAATTTTCTAATTCGTCTAAGAAATATTTATATTCCAAGTGAGGCGGTAGTTGTGACAGTCAAGACTTCTGGATTTCTATGTATTTTCGTAACACCCAAATAGTTATTGGTGGCTACGTACACGTACGTAATACTCGACTATTACTACGTACACGTAGTAATAGTCGAGTATTTTTTCTTATGTAATCGTCCGATTTGACAAAGAAAGTCAATACATATTTGAATTACTGAATCGTCCAATAGATTCTTTCACCATGAAGCTCTTATACATATTAGGCCTTGACGAATAACCGTTCTTGTGCCTTTTAAACCTTTTTTGGCTTGAAAAATTTGATTTCTAATGTCTCTTCGGCACAATTTAACAATTAATTCTCTCGACAAATATCTATAACTAGTTGAATAGGGTCTTCAGATGTTTTTTCTCGTAATCCGAAGTTCCTAAGATAATTAGATCTTCAATATTGTTCTTGCTGTTCCATTATATTTTGTGCATTATACAGCTTACTTTCAAGCGAAGCTATCTTCTCTTTCTATTCTATCAACTTCGAATCCAAACGGGCAATTCTATCATTGATAGCAAATACAATAATTTGATCCAAGAATTTCGGATTACAGAGTACTTTTTCGACAACTCGTTGAATTAATACTTCTTTCTTTTCACCACTGATTGACCTTGTAGCTCGTTCGATATTCGAATTGTAAATAAAACGACTATTTTCACTGGTAAATAACAGCGGTACAAAACACGTCTACTCTACCCGGGTGCACATTAACTTCTCTTTACACTTAATGCTCAAATCACAAACTTATTATTAAAAAGTGACATGCCCAGATTTTATTGTCCGCTACCGTACCTATGTTCATACAAATGCAAAAGTCAAAATGACACAAGCGAACGATTTTATAAAAAAGATCCAATTAAATAAAAACTAATAAGTAGCAGTGTACCACAAATGTCCTCGTCAGTTTTTAAAAATCAAAGTATCAAAATAAAAACATTTTCACAAGCACAAGTTCTTGTAAAATTCGTGAAGGTCGACTAAAACAAAATCAAGCCGTACTTCTAACACTCATGAGGGTCCTCAAGTATAAGGTCACAATTTTAATGGAAATACAAATTTATATGAGAATATAAAATGATCATTTTTTATTGAAAATCAACCCCAACTATAAACCCGTTAAATAAATTAAATCATTACATATTTAACACGCAACGTACAAGCAGGATACAAAGTACAAGGTGCAAGCAACAAACAAGAAACAAGTTACAAAATATTCGGAAAACTGTTACATTACTTAATTTCCTAGTTAATATAAGGTCACAAAAAGAAAATAAATAAGAAAAATCACCACGAACATATTACATTATAACATGAATTTCGAGGATCACTTTGCAAGGGGGCTTTGAAATGCTGGTTCCATTTCAATTAACATTGATTTATTCCATCCTCTATGTTGAAGTTTTCAAAAATTTTCGATGTAAAGTAGCCGATTTAATGTGTGTAAATTAAATCGAGTCGAACAGGTCTGTTGAAACGTTCACTTCTCGTCCAAACGAAGCTTTCAATTTCGAGCCCAACGTAGCCTATTAGCACTAACAATGAAGCAATTTTCATCGGCATAAAATAAATAGATAAACACACGTCAATCAAACGCAAATATGTAGAACAGAATTCATTATCGCTTTCGTTCCTGTTCCGCACTTATCGAACGTGCTTATTCATTTTTTTTCCTCTTCCTCCTCCCATTCACTTAAACATAAATTACTGGAAAGAGGACGGCATAAATTAGCGAGGAAAAAAAGCGGAAACTGTACTTGAAATTTGTTTTTGTTAACGCGCGTTTAACTGATAAAAGTAATTTACAGAGCGCGAGGGCGTTTTAATTAAATGCGAGACTTAATTCGGACTCTATTTATTGCCCAGAAAAAAAAAGAACCCCGTTTTCGTTCGGTGGTCTGAAGTCCTGAACTATTGCGGCGACATGGGCGAAGTGGGTATAGGAACAAACGCACTTGAAATATAATAGTCCCAGAACTTTAATCACTACTGGGAAGATAGAGATCTTCTCGAGCACCTTTGTGGATGGAAAACGACGGAGTCGAAATTGGGATTGTTAAGCTGATTAGACGCGAACGCTCTTATGTAAATTTCGAATTCGAGCGTCGTCTGGAACATTTTGTTGTGCGAGATGCGATTACAATTGTCCTCTTTGTGAAGACGATGAGGGGTGATAACGGATAATTAATCTTGTTGTTGCTTCGAATTAATTAGATATTTTTCGAGCGCCTCGCAATTAATCCAGGCGCACAAAAATCGTCCTGTGATACCGCTATGAATGTACAAATAATTATTATCGTTTGTAACCCGACGTTTATTGGTGCAAAGACATTTATCGATGATATAATTTCACAAAGCGTTTGAATCGAACTGTTTGTTCAGATTTGCGTCTTTTGATAATGGCGCCAGTTTAATTATGTTTTTTTACAACTTTTAACCCAATTTCGTGAAGCGACAAAAAATTTTCCTGAAAAATATTTCATTTACGTCTTTACGTCTTAGAATATCACAGAATAGTGGCGGATTTAATTTTTTCTATTGTTATAAAACAATGACTTTGTTACAAATGCCACTAACTTTAAAATCCTAGAATTTCTGTAACTCTAGAATTGACGCTGTTTGTATATTAATCGGAGCTTATCGTATTTCTGGTAACCAATGATAACAATAATTTTTTTGTGTCATAGAATTTCTGTTGATTGTCAAAGTGATCATAAATTTTTCCAAAATGCTAATTTTAAGTAAATTATAAGAAACGTTTTAACAATTTTTTGTTGAAGATGAGTGAAGTAGTGAGATAAGTTCTAAGAGTCGATTTGGCAAGATGTTATACAAAAACTCTCCCATGTTGCACCAAACGATGAAGCAATATGTACTAAAATAGTAAAGGAGACTGTGGTTTAAGAACTTTTTTCGGGTCTTTGGACTATTTATTTCCGTATTTCCGTGTTGTTTGGTTAGCTCTTATTTGTAAGGTTTTTCTAACGGTTAATGTTTACATATTAATTTATATTTACTTACATTTAGACATAGGATGATTAGATTGTTGTTAGTTTTTATGTTTTTATGATTATATTAGAACGATTAGGTTGTTTTTAAAGTTGGCAGCTGCCGAAATACCTATCTACGGATATAAAATTATTGTGGACGGAATAATTTAGAAACCGGTGATATTCCAATTTGGAAAACAATTGGACTTATCCCCTTGTTGCAGCAAGATCTTCAATTGTTCTTACGACAATAAATCCGACTGAAATTTGATTGAAAAGAAAGATAAATGTCCTCTTACTCCTTTCGACTTCTACAAGTGTGATCACATGAATTATTCTTCAACTGTTTAGAACTTCAAATTACATTTTAACGTGGAGTTCTCTAAAATTTACTAGTTCGTTATAATTAACTGGTTGTAGAGATGCGTGACTTCGAGATTCCCAACCTAAAAATTTCTATCGACCCCCTTTCCAATTTAATAATTACTGAGATTCTGAAATAGTTTATGCGGACTAGTTATGTTAAATGTAAGTTGTCAAAAATTTCCAGGTAATTATGGTAAATGCTTAGATATTTTTTACTTCGTGGTCTTGGTTCTAATAAAATTATAAAATATTCTGATTATAACTTATTGTGTTATGGTAACAGTAAACGTGCAAAATGTAACAAATATTTATTTATAAATGGTGGGTAGATTAAGGGTCGATATTTCCACTTGATAATAAAGTTCGCATTAACGTTAATAAAACAAATAAATTTATTATGAGGTTGGAAGTTGGAAATATAGGGCCTAAATAAAATAATACAATGTCACTGATTATAATGAATGCGACCACTGATATTCATCGACCACTAAAAGATCCCTAGAGGCTCATCGTCCCCCAGCCGACTCCTATAGTTTGATTGATCCCTTGCAAGGGGGGCGACATCGACTCCATTGGGAATCCCTGGACTAAATCGTTGATAATAGTAAGTTGATTTATACCATTAGTCGAGTTACTCGTCATTGTCTATTAATTAGCAAACCTAGAAATAATGACTATGTTTTTCTAATCTGTGCCTATGGTTTCTCAATCTGTTCGTGGAAATCGCAGTTGCCTAACGCGCAGACCATCTTTTTGTTAGTCTCGTTCAATGGTTAGTGCGTACACTTATTTAGTATTATTCAATTAAATATAATTTAATTTTAGAATCTATGATTTCGTGACCTCAAAAAACATACAAAAAATACCCACGAAAGTGTGGAGACATTTTATTAAAATGCCAATGCAAAAACTGTTACATGTGAGATGTACAAAAACTATAAATTTTGTAAGAGTAATGTATTATGCAGAGCCATTTAAAAGCTTTGTTTTTCAACCAGAAACGGACATGTAAATGGACTGAGAGCTTATGCCAACGAATCAATGCGGAGAAGTCGACTGTTTATTCGACTTGGACTGTTGACTGATTAATCGTAACTAGTCGACTTTGCATTGATAGACTCGACTTGCATGAAATCGTTTAGTCATCTCTAATTGGTTGCAGTAGAGATGCGTGACTTCGACTTCGATAATAGTCGACTTATACTTTTAATAGAATTACTCGACTTATACTTAGAATCTTATATATATATATCTTATACTTAGAATTTTGTAAATATATAATGTCTCGAAAAATATATAAAAACTGAGAAGACAATTAAAATGCTTAAGTAAATTTTGTTACAAGTACTGTGCAGTGCCATTTAAAGGCTTCGCATTTTAACTAATGATGCCTGATTTCGACTAAATAGTCGATAATAGTCGACTTTTATTTTAACCGAATTACTTTAATTAACTTTTAGTGTCGTTCATTGGAAATTGGAGTCCAAGTGTTTTGCAGTACTGGCATCGCATTTTAACCAAAAGCCATTAACCATATCAAAATGACCTATAAAGTTATATTAACGATTCAACGTGAGAAGTCGACTAAAATATTGACGAATTATTCGACTTGAACTGTTGACTAATCAATCGTAGCTTAATCGACTGTTCAATGGGTAGAATTGCTCTGTAATCGACTTGCATTAAATCGTTTAGTCACCCTTCTCTATTTTAACCGAAAACGCGTATCTAAATGACCTTACATTAACAAATCAGTGTGAGAAGTCGACTAAAAAGTTGACTACTTACTTATTCGACTTGCTTTGTTGATTGATTAGTCATAGCTTAGTCGACTTTGCATTAGTAGACTCGGTATGTATTTAATAAATCTACTATCGCTTAGTCGCCTATCTCTAGATGGCAGTAGGTGACGAAAAACAAAAGACTTCTGTGTATTTAAAGAAACTTTTTGTTGAAGTATCAAATCAAATAATCTTGATAAGTTAGTTTTCTTAGTTTATTTTTTAGCTTATTGGTGGGTAGCGCCGATTAAAAGTTTGAGAAACGATAAATATGGTAATACTACAGTGATAAGTACAACAAAATTACAACGAAAGTAATGAGAAAACAGAAAATTGTAAATATATATAATATCACTCAAAAAATAGGGGTAAAATTACAGCGGTAAGCACAATAGTGTTATAGTGACAAGTACAAATAAATTACAGCGAAAGCCACGAAAAAAAAATGTTGCCAAAGTACACCTTATTTCGGAGTAATATCACATTCGGTTTGTGAAAACACACTGACTTGTATAGTACATTTCCTTCTATTACGTGTAATTCTACAGCGATCATCGCGGGTCACAAAGATACCTGCGATTTTCTCAGTAAAATTACATTAATACGCTGTAACAATTGTAACAGAGTATATCGCGGTAAAATCACCTTCGTATTTGCGAGTCATAAAGATTTACGCTGCAATTTTTTTCAGAGTGACCCGCATTCATTTCGCGGTTGTAACTTATAACTGTCACCTTTTTTTCTTGAAATGGAGATGCATATATTTTTTTATACTGTTTGACAGAGATTTTTTTACCAAAACAAACGAAGAAAATGACTTAATATTCCACTGGATCACTATAAAAAATTTGGCCAATAATTGAATATTATTTCGACAAAAAATAATTCCTACGTGTCAAAAAGTACTTGCAAATTTAATATTGAATATCAAGTAAGTTGTAGCAAGTGTAAACGAACACGGCAGAGATCAATTCAAAAAAAAAATATTTGTAAAATTAATTACATTTTTTGTTTAGTTAATTTTCTTGTGCAGGGTTGTAATAGAATTTCATTGATTGGCCATATTTTTCAAGTCTTTTTTGAGGTTAAATTAAAGCCCGGTTTTCACATCACGGTTTAACTTTAAGACTGCTCACACATTCATGAAGCAAAAACGCTTTAAAGCAAAACGTTTTGCTGCAATGCAAAACATTTCAGTTAGTCACACACTGATGAAGCAAAATATTTTCAGGCAAAACACTTTCGGGCAAAACGTTTTCACGCAAAACGTTTTACTGCATTATAAAGCAATGCGACGTAACATCGAAGAGATAAAAAATGTTCCGTATGAATCATTTATCTCCTTTTGCTAATTAAATTAAATCATTATGCCATAATTAATTTCTTTTTTTTGCAAATGTGTGCAAAAGAAGATGTGAATAATAAAAGAAAACGCTATTGGATACATTCTGTAAATGAAGAAAGGGTTAAAAAATACTCTGAAATCCTACGCTCTGTCCGTTGCATTTTTTCCTCTTTTTTTCTCTTGTTTCATCGAAAGAAGATACACGCGTATCTTCTCTGCTAGAGAAAAGCGAAATAGTTTAGGACGAAAAAACGTCTACATCAGCAGAAATATTTTTTTTTTTGGTTGCGTAATATTTACTTTTATGTTAAAAACACAGTAACAGATCGAAACGCCTTAAGTAAAAACGTTTTGACTGCAATCGCTTTAACGTGCTTTACAGCAAAACGCTGTAAGTGAAAACGTTTTGACTGCAATTGTTTTAGCGTGCTTTAAACTGCTCTTTTGTTTTGATCTACCAGTGTGCGCTTGGTCCTATTTAAAGCATTGAAAAAGCACGTTCTAACAAGATTAGTCAAAAACGTTTTGTAGAAACGTGCTTTTGCTTTATGAATGTGTGGACAGCCTAAGCTTTCCATGTTCCGATGGTAACAATTATGTCTTTCTTTTTGATTTGTAAATATTGAACCAAAATCAACTTATACTGAATTATATTAGAAAAATATAGAAATCGGAAAAAAGAAGACATACATATCCATTTGAATAGAGAAGTTGACTATCGTTTGTTATTAATAGTTGGCCCTAAAACAGAATGAAAGTTTTTATGGAGCGATTTTATATAATTTTTCGTTTATTCAAATTGGACTATAAATAACAGAGTTATATCTTGCGACGTTTTTTTTTTATCTCATAACCAATACGGTTATGCTTGACCTTTTCTCATACATTTCTTTTTTTTTGGGAAACTGCTAGTCCTAATCTGAGCATTCAGGAATCGACCGAGTCTAAGGGATTTCTTTAGTTAGAAAACACTTACCTCCTTGAAAGCACCGAGCACTTCAAAATGATTAAGTAATCTCTTCGAAGTTTCATTTAAAGCTGCGTGCCATCCACAAACTGCATGTAAGATGTAGTTGAATTCCTTTGTTGCTGAAATGTAGGTATTCTCCGAGGACCTTACGAAGTGCACACTTATTTTCACGTATATGCGCCTCGCCTGGAGGATATTTACTCAAACAATTTACAAACATACAAGATGGCTTGATTTATTCGTGGCTATTATGCGGCTGTACGAGGACGTTTTGCGGTTCTACGCTCATCCTTGTAAAGTGGAGCAAAAGGAAGAAGAAGCGCTTTATTAAAATTTGTGTTTTTCATCTCCGTTCCGGGAGCAAACAAATATTTTTTAGCTTCCCCGCTTAGGCTCGGCGGTGAAGATTTATTATCTCTCCGTTATTTATCAGTTTTTCTCGGATGGCGTGAAATAATTTTTCACGCGCGACTTCTTCCCGGTTCAGCGCTAACAAGTTCCGTGTAATAATTTCGCGGCCCTCATTTGCATACGCTGCATATGGTCTCAGGTTCTTTTAATAAAGGCGGACGGCATTCTAAGAATTTCAATTAAATGCGAACGGCGAGAACTTTCAGCTCATCCTCGGGATGCAAATAAACGCGCCGGCCGGATTATATGAAATACTTTGCAAGGCGAATCCTTCTGTTGCTCTTCACGGCGATAAATCAGGAAAACGTACGATGTTATTATCATAAATATTTATGAGCGTCGTAAGGGGCGAGTAAAAATAAAATTGATGGCGCACAGGTGTGTGTCGACAATGGAGAGCTTGGAAAACCACAATACGATCTATAATTTATTGTTGTTAAATAGAACCATGCCCATCCATCAGTATGATTGAGATAAAATAAAAAGAACTGCTTCTAATTTTAAAACGGGAAGAGTAATTTTTCTAATTTTCTGATCATGTTCTATAGGCTTTAGTATAAGAAAACATTCCCTTCTGATTTTATTATGACAAAAGAAGTTGCGTAAATGTTACGTAAATACATGCAAACCATTACCGTCATTCAGTTCATACACACATAAATATCAGCGCCGATATAATGCATAGCACAACAGCAATTACATAAAGCACAGCTGAATAAAATATAAACTCGCGCTCGTTTCAGCATTACACGCCCTCGGAATACAATTCAAAGCAACAGCAATATATCCATCCGTTCGTATCTGGGTGTATTTAGCTAAACCTCACCCCGCGATTATTTAAGGGCATTAAGAAACGCCGAAACCTTACCGGCGTGGCTCTCTTAATCGGACGAGGACGGGTGAAGAGGACGTGAGTTTAGAGCAATCAAACCGTATCAGACGAATTGTCCAGTCGAGCGTGAAATGAAAGCTGCTTCCATCAAATCCCACCGGAAATTGTTGATTCGAGTTCCCCGAGGATCATGCTCGCCCCACGCACCAGAAAACGCTGGAACAATTACTTAAGATCGTTTCGTTACCTCCGCTTACAGTTTAATTGCCTGTTATTAATTCGAAGTTTTTGCTTCGGGTATTTCGCAAAAACTCGTTAGAGAGCAAGGTAATGTAGTATTCAAGCCTTCTTCTGCATGAGGCAGTAGGAACGTTCTTTTGAAATAGAAGCGAAGGTTTATTTTTTTTTTTTTTTCTTCCGGACACCGAGCGATTTTCCGGTTAACATACGAGGCAGGATAATTCAAAGTAATCCGGAGGATAAGGGTAAGTCTCGCAAGAATAGCAGTTCGGGCAACCCGTAAAACTCCACGCGCTTAGCCGCCTCCCCGAACTAATCCGGAACTTTTTCCGCCTAAAGCTCCGGACCGTTTCATCATGCTCACGAGTTCCTGTCAATTATGAGGGGGGAGATCCAACAAAGCGTCGGTACAAATTGAGCAACTTGACGTGTGTCTTTACAGCACCCACAGAAATATTCTACGGATTCCACCTCGACTTTTTTTTATACATCTTTCTCTCATCTCATTTCACTACATTTTTTGTTATAATTATTTGCTGAATTTTATACCAAACACTACCTTTAACACGCTAAAATAAAAGAAAAACGTTCGCAAGGAAAATTTTCCATCGCGCCGGAGTCGTAACCAATACAGAGAGAGATTTTATTCCGGCCGGAGTCCGGGGAGTTGGAGGCAGAGCAAAGATTGACGACGCGTCGTTGTCAGATGCAGTCAATTCGGCGATCTGTCACGGGGGATTTCGGGACGAGCAGTTTTTGTAATTTTATGTAGAGCGGGCCATTAATTTAATGTCAACGAATTAATGTGAGCCGACGCTGACGTAATCTCACGAATCGGCTTATTGATTTTCTTCACGAAAAAAATGACCCCAAACGTGTATTCATTCCCTGAACATTAATTACCAAGAACGACCCGAAAACATATTTTTACGCAGGAAATTGTACTACTGATCCTTCATTTGATTTTTTTGTCAAGTGAGAGCAAAATATTACATTGAAAACATTACAGTGCAATTTCTGTTTAGTTCGAAACGAAACATTTATATAATAACTGGAAATATTGTTCTTGTTTTGGCTTTATTTTATAACTTTCGTTTCAATATTGGACAAGAATGTTTTTAAATTCTTTACTTCAACATCGTGTATAAAATAATTAAAATTAAGTAAATCAAAAATTTCATCTGGAGTATACCACACGTACAAATTTATTTTCAATACAAACTAATCAAATGAATGATTTGCAAATTACAATATGAAAGTGAGTATTAGTAATTTTTAATAGTTATAACTAAAATAATTTGACAATAATGCATCGATTTAAGAGCAGGAGTTGATATTATAATTCCGAGTCCGAATTCCGGCGCATTTTTATTGTATTGTATAGTTTCGATGCATTTTACGAAGACGCTGTTTCACAATTAAATTGCATTTAGTGATATTTTACAAGGAAATCAAAAATGGATCATAAAAATAGTTATGCGAATTTTAGGATCAACTTTAATGTTATTAGTTAATCAAGTCACAAAATCTGGAAATTATAACTACCTCCTTCCTAGGAAAGTGTGTTAGTTTTTAGAATGTTTCTGTGTTCCTTTCCCGAAAAGTTTTAATAGGTCAGATAATAGGCAGACGCGTTAATGACTCGAACTTTGTCCGACTATGATCGCTTTAGCATATTAGTAGTTCCTCGTATATTTAACGAGAGCTTCCGGCTAATATCCGCCTAGATCTGCTAATTACAGCTTTGTTAAATAATTTGTTAAATAATTTAATAAAATGTTTATCGGATAAAAATTTAGGTTTATTTTTGTTACTTTTTTCTTCGCTTAGTATAAATTTGACAAATCCTCATTGTTATACAGGGTCACTCAACTTGGGAGACCCTGTATAACAATGAGGATTTGTAAAATTTATACTAAGCGAAGAAAAAGTAACAAAAATAAACCTAAATTTTTATCCGATAAACATTTTATTAAATTATTTAACAAAGCTGTAATTAGCAGATCTAGGCGGATATTAGCCAGAAGCTCTCGTTAAATATACGAGGAACTACTAATATGCTAAAGCGATCATAGTCGGACAAAGTTCGAGTCATTAACGCGTCTGCCCTGTAAAAACAAAACAATAAACCAGTCGAAGACCGAGAAGTCTATGCGGCACACAGTAACGACTACAGTTCTGGTCGATTTGATATAAACACTTGTTTACATATCCGAATCATTTCCAAATGAACTCGCATTCTTTTTGCAGTGACGGCGCTATAATTGATATGAATTAAATGTATTACAGTATTTTAAAAGTTACGATAAGAATTATAATGTTTTCATAATTATTAATTTGAATGAAACCATAAAGACAATTCTGTTACATACGTATTTACTTCAAATGGTTGCTTCTGATGCAATGAGCGCGAGCGTGAGAATGCCTCGGGGATATAAATCGTTCAGCGGCAACATTGAAATCTGCGCCGTTGCTTATCTCTGTACTGGTTTTTACCAGATATCCTAGGAATGTCCGACCCACAGACACCGAAATTGCAAAACTTCTCAACGTTTACTTTTATCGGTTTACATTCCTAAAAAAACCTGCCGACTGACGCAGCGAGACGTCGTAAAGTTTCCGATAAAAGTGTCTGCAAGAAGTGCTTGCGAATTTTTGATACAAAAGCGAAGGCAGGCAAAGAATTTACGAAGAATTCGTTAAGTAAACAACGCCGTCAACAAAAGAGAGAACACTTAATAATAACCTACTTAGCTTACGACCTGTAAAAAAAACTGTTTAATAGTTTGGGTTTCTATTCCGGCTTACCAGGATATTACTTTTGTTTTTCAAAGGGCACTACGTAGTATTTGTTTTGACATTTTTCCAATTCTTTTTTGAGATTGATAGAGTATAAAAAAGTACTTAGCGCCGTCTGAAAAATAAAAATTGTACGCGGCTTCGTATAAACCGGAAAGTGGAAAACATGCAAACATGATCTCAAATAACAGTTTTTTTCTTGTAAGTACAAAAAGATTAAACAATTTAACCATGACTGTATATAGCAATGATTTTTAGCAGTATAAGATATATGTTTAGGATCATACATTTATAGAATACTTAGTTTAATCACCATAAAAATATTTACGCATTTTTCACATCGTCGGACAGTCCTTCCGAGTAAATCTCATTTGGAATTTTTGGCTTTACCTTTCTGCGTATCACTTAATATTAATCTAACACATAAAAATCTATTATTTTTTATCCGAATACGCTGAACATCAAATCATTTAAGTGCAGCAACTTAAGTTCCAGATTTTCTACGAACAAATATGACCTATCTAGTGTCTGATTCCTCGTAGTTTAAATCTTATCCATTTTTTGGCTTCTACCCTTGTTAGAACGCAGGTTGCTTGTTAATCTCATACCTCTTAATTTCTCCGTATTAGATAATACACGTGCGACACGCATAAAACGTCCCACACCTGCATCGAAGGATTAGAGTACCATGTTTTTACCTTCGCGGAAGACACTCGCTCATCTAGTTTCACAAGCATTCAAGTGCATTATCAAATCCATTAAGCTTCCTTCGACCACCTTGTGAACTTCTTCGAATTATTCACGGTTAGAAATCACCCATGTTCCTGATTTTATTAATTTCCGTGAATCACTTTAGTTGTTCTTTATGTTCCCCTCTCTTTGTAGAGTATATATTCTGTAACACACACAACACATCATCATTTTTCTTGATCATTGTTGATCATCGCATCATTTCGCAACGTTCGATCTTAAGTAGATCGTACACACACAAAGTTATGTAACGCAACATATAACGTTACATAACACAATTTTTGTAACATATCAAGTCGCGTTCGGTTATTTTACATTACTTTAGTTTTACCTTGTTTCGTATATATTACTGTCGTAGGAGATCTAGTGCAGTGTTAATTTGCCTTTTATTTGTGTAATAAATAGTAATTTTAAGACTGCGTGATTTTCATTAAAACTGTCACCAAATAATTAAAAGTAAACCTATACGGCCTTACAACCCGTGGGTGGTGAAACAGTGCCGACATCTCCAAGCAAGAGAAGTTCGTCACCGACAATATAATTATGCCAAAGATTATTATAAAAAATAGGATTCTTTTTTAATAATTAATTATCTAATCACTCTTACTAACTTCGAAAGGATATTCTTCTACGTGCTTCGCTTAGCGTCAGATCTGACGAAATATGTAACTGAAAAACAAGCATCTGAAGAAATTCATTTTTATGAAACAACTTGGAGATAAGTTTGTCTACGAAGTTCAATCTAAATGATATATCTGTATTTGATTTCGCTCTTTCCTAATTCGCAAAGTTATTCAACATTTCTCTGCGTTTTCATTTTGTTCCCTGTCAAACTACGAACGTGCGTTGATGTAAACATTCAAAGTTTATCATCGACGATACATCAAGATGACATTCGAAAACTTCGCCGAGTTCTTCGCGTTTCCACTTGTTATGTAAGCCGAAACGCGATTACGTCGGATCAATAGGGAACCGGCGGAGCTTTCGCGCCCGAAAAGCTCGCCACTGCAACAAGCTGCACCAATAAACCGGATCCGCTCCAATCCGATCCGTACGGGGGGTGTGCGCGTAAATCAATAGCACAAGTTTTATTGTTAATATCTTGTTGGCGGGTGGAATTACTGCGTGCATGTGGAGTTTTATGAAGCAATTTTTGCAGACGTGGAGCCGGGAAAATTGCGCCTGCCGCTAATAAATTCAAATAATGCTCCGTAATAAATTGCTTCCTTAAATAAGGCGCTGAAGCACGAGGAAGAGGGGCCCACGAGCTCTCTTGTTTAAGGACGCGTCTTTAATATATTTTGCAACGGCGACAGTGAAATTATTATGACCCCTTAAAATTTTACGTGCATGACATCACCTAGATCAGGTATTGTTGGTTTCTTTCTTATTTGAAAATAGCCACGTAAATAATAATATTAAGTCATCAAAAATTTTCAATCACAATGTGTTTATCAGATGTGGGTCACGTACACTGTTTAACTTTTGTATACCTTTTCCTATTCAGAAAACTTACGTAATTTTCAACGTTTTAGATAAACAGAATACATTTCCTTTATATATTTTTTGGACCGTAAACCTTCTAGTATGAGAATGGTTCTTTTAGCCCCGGGCTGTGTCTCAATATGCAGTTTTTTTTTCCTCTCAGGACGATTTTTGCAAAGCGCGAGATAACTTCCTCGTTTTGAAACTAGCGTAATTCCATTACGTTTTATTCTTATTTTACGGCCAGCCTTATTTCAAAAGCTCCGATAGCGCCCGCGTACGCGCTAAATTTAAATTTAAAGTAGTCCGACTTGTTCAATCGCGAGAGCCCTTCGCAGACAGACAAAGGATTTATGGAAATAAAACTAAAGTGGCGGCATTCGCTCAAAATTGAAACGAAATCCGGTGAGTGCAATTTTAGCCAGACCGCGCGACCGGATCGTACCCGGATTTTGTCGGGCCGATGTTGCATCGCCGCATTCCACACACGTCAGTCATGCGACACGAACTCACGTCCGGGGCATCCGGTCAGTGGATCGTCGCCCCATCTGCTGACCTGTTTCGAACGTGACAGACGCTCAAAAGTTTCAGCCGTGACTTTATTATTGTTATTATTTGAATAAATTTTGTTAAAATGCAATAGAAAAAAATTATTTAAATCAATATAAAATTATAAAAGAGAAAACAGTAAGGCATAGGGCCTAGATTAAATTCTACTGAAGATGGTATTAAAAAATTTAATTGAATCAGAAACTGAAGTTCTGGAAAAATAGAACAGGTTTTCCTTCCAAACCATATACACAGGGGTTAAAGTATTTTTGCAACAATCAACAATATTACAGTCATTGTTTTCAATTCAAAATTCTAACAGGACCCAGTGAAGAGAGCGTTACATCGACACATTTTTATTATGTGTGCGATATGTTGTAAATACAATTAGTATAATATTCCAAAGCGAAATTCAGAAACCAACCGGTAAAACGATTTACTTCAGAGGCCGTCGCCGAACTCCATCGAACAACGGACATTGTTACATCCCCACCCCTGGCCTATAATATCTTACAATGTTCTCCATTGAGCAACGCACATCGTTACGTCTACATCCTTGGACTACAAGATCTTACACCATCGCGCGTCGCCACGAATCTCGCTTCCGCCTCGCTGGACATCACCCAAGACATCTCTACGACCTCAAGATGTCCAGTCTCTAACTACTCAACGAATTTACCCGCAACCATATATGTATAACACGTCCGCTCCGAGAAGGCTACTCTATTTGCGACAATAACCAAGAAACTGGCAAACCCGAATTGGTGCCTAATTATTTCCAAATAATAAAAATAATAAAGAGGTGTTCCTGTAATCTGATGTTTGAAACTCTATGTACGCCTCTAAAACCTTGACGCTCCAAGACACGGAAATCGTATGTTTCGATCCGAATTATCTCAAGTATGTACTCGTATTTACGATTTGTTCTATTAAAATTGACACAACCTGTCAATTCAGAAAATACAAACCATCGAAACGATTAGGATGTATTTAGAATTTACAAGGCTTAAGAATCTTGTTTGCAAAGTATTTATCCATTTCCTTCTTGCAACTTAATTAAATAAATTCCACTCGCAGTGCAATTAATTCAAAGGGGGATATACCAAAGGATTCAGTTTGGTATTCTTACTTCTGTATTTATTTTATTTCTAACCTTAAGAAAGGGTAACCGAGTGGCGCAGCGGTTAGCATAGCCGACTTATAAAGTCGAGTCACTTGTCGACGAGGATTCGAATCCCAGCAGGGCCATGGATATTTGTGTTGTCCGGATTATGACCCAGCTTATCAAACAAAGCAACAGAACCTTAAGAAAATAGAATTTGGTGCGAGTAACCGACTGAGGTGAAAGTAAAAGCAATATAGAATACAGCTAAGTTATATTGTTTTTAAAATATTGTGTAGTGTGGTAATTGAATCTTAAATAAATTAATAATAATAAGCTTTTATTTGAATTAAAAGTCAAAGTTATATGTTATGTAATAATCTGTAAAGGCGAAGTTCAGATTGACGTTCATTAAAGATACTCCTGCCTTTCTACTTAACCCTAATGGAGTATGGAATTTGAAAGTAGATATATTTGTAGCATGAATACAGAGGTTAGAGAAAATTCAATGTATACAAATACATATGTATAAGGAATGAACCGACCTTTTTACGCATTAAATAATGTTCAATTTAGTTGTCTGATAGAAATATACGATATTTATGAATAATCTAATGTGGAAAAGACATTTTGAACATTTCGGTTTTATGTTACTCGAGGGCAACCAGGTTTCTAATATTCATGTTAAATGCTCAAAATAACTTACCGCAGGCTTGCCGATCCATTTACAATCAACATAATAACAACATACATAACGTTGCCATTGTTACGACTTCGGGGTTCGGAAATAATACTCACCAAATAATTTCAAACATTTTAATAAAACAGAATCATTTACACAACATAAAGAAAAATTAGTATCGCTCTACAACACGTATTTAACAAATAACACTACTGTAATTCGCTGTCTATTCACCGGCGTATGTATCGTACCCTTCGCTTGCTTAATAATAACTCCTAAGCAGCGCGCCGATGCGCTTTTATAGTTAACACACCTGTTTCTATACCCGTATAGAAACGTCCAGATTATTCGGAGTCGCGATGGAATAGTCCGCTGCAGTTCCCGAGCTTACCACGATAGCCACGATCGCCCCCGGCCACCCTAGTCAAGAAAAAGTACTTATTCAGAGTTATAGTAAAATGATCCAAACGTTTACGCAAGGTTATTAATAGTGGAATGTCGGTATTGTTAATGTTCAACATATTCATGGAAGAATTTCAACAAAGAGCAATTGACCAGTTTGACTACAAACCGACATTG
Source organism: Prosopocoilus inquinatus (assembly GCA_036172665.1). Taxonomy (NCBI): domain Eukaryota; kingdom Metazoa; phylum Arthropoda; class Insecta; order Coleoptera; family Lucanidae; genus Prosopocoilus; species Prosopocoilus inquinatus. The sequence goes on from CM069871.1 coordinate 25,393,867, forward strand.
TGGTTAAGGTATGTTGACGATACCTTCGTAAAATGGCCACATGGAAGAGAAACCTAGATAGATTCTTTACACAGTTAAGCAACCAAGAAGAATCTATGAGGTTCACATTCGAAGTTGATGACGAAAAAGAAATTTTAAATCCACACATGCTACAGGACGATAGCTGCACTTCGGCTCAAACTACAATGACCAACTCATGTTAGGTGTGGTAAAGTATCTTTACAGCAGAGCACATGCCATATGTTCAAATCCCAATGATAACTAAAAAAAATTAAAGAACATCACTGAAACTCTGAAGAAAAATGGCTATCCCAATAACATACTATAAAAATCCAAAAACAAAACAAGAATCTTAGGACATAGTTCAAATGAAAACCAACTCATCCAACACAGAAGTCTTATGTACAACAGTAATTCCACATGTAAAAGGTGTCTCTGAAAAAAATCAGAAGAATAGGAAACAGATTCAACATAAAAACCGCATTCTAATCCTAAGACACAATAAGTAAGATCCGTAATAACTAGAACAAAAGCAGACAATCAAGACCAAAGACCAAAAAATTGCAAATACGCATTTCCTTGTGAATGCAGTAGGAAGTAGGGAAAGAAAAAGACCTCTAAGAATGAGGGTAAAAGAACGTCAAACCCCCCTCTTACATAATGGAAAAACAAGGAAATCTAAAATTGCTGAACATGTTTGGGATGAATATCACAATTTAAGATGGAATGAAGCAATGATGAAAAAAAAAAGAAACCATATGCAGAAAATTGAAAGAAGCAGCGAATATCGGAACTCCAATCTACCCCATTAGCCAAGCAAGCGTTCAAATTAATGACATGTGGGTACCAATCATAAGAGATAACCTGAAGAGAAGGAGAAGCACGGGCACTCAAACCTACCCAATAGAGAGGGATCAGTCAACGTTACAAGATACCCGGGAACCAAGCACTTTTGCACAACACTTACTGCGCAACTATACTTCGGCGCAGCACCTACTGCGCACCAAATACTAGCTTATAATGAAATTAGAAACTACAATAAGTTGCCGCCTCAGTAGCCAAGTGAGTTAAGTGCCTAGCGTGATAAATTAACAATCAGAAGAACATAGGTTCAAACCTATCATAAGGCGAAAAATTAGAGAGATGTGCACATAAAAGACAAACTATTGCTAATGGAAAATTTGGGAAACAACTGCATTTCTCAAGACGATAAGCAAGAAGTTGCTACCGAAAAGTCGGATGAAAACAATCCCCGAAATGGTGGCAATAGCCCAACAAACAACATACACAACAAATAACATGTGCTATTTACTATTCACATGCGATAACTATGATTGCTATACTTACCGATACGATAAGATAAAAGCCAAGAAAAGGAAATTAAAAGTAAAGTAATTAAATGATGCGTACACATTAAACCAAATAAAAATAAATTACGTCAAATTTCAAGCAAAAGAATTGTTGTCAACTATCAAGTCACATTATACCATACGAAATACAGCAAAGTATTTAAACTTAACTTGTTACCTGAAATGAAAAGAAAATGTAATCAGTAAATGCGCAGGACTGATGATCCATAATAAATTTATTTGGGATTTTCATTTAATCTTGCTTCTCACGTGACCCGTGACGCACGTAAAAAATTGAAGTATTGATAAGAACCAGTACACGCAACAACAACCAAACCAAAGTATAACAAACGCTATTTTGAAAAATTAGTAACTAAAATTGGTGCAGTTCTGCCAACTGCTTTTTATTGAATTACAGTACTATAGCACAATTTAATCAAGTGGGGTACAATTAATAATGGAGACTCTGTATAATATTGTATAATATTAAAATCTTCTCGAACAACTACGAGTTACGATAACTCATACATGGTAATCTTTCCCACAATTCTGTTTGGTAACGTAAGTACGTATTTTAAAAGCTAAGTTATTATCCTCAGTACACAAATATACAGTTCAACTAAAATAGTAAAGGAGACTATGGTTTAAGAGATTATTGAAATTAACCTCCGCCCACAATAATTTTTATATCCGTTATGCTTTGACAGCAAGCATGGCCGTCTTGCATGGGGGACTTATTAGGAGCAAATCCCGCTTCAATTTGTCTATCCTACTGCAGTGTCAGGTGAAAAAGCGATAGTAAGATGTCGCTATTTTATCTGTTCATCACTCTTACATCGCAATTGCGAATAAATTGGGCAAGTCGTTTTTGTTTGCAGTGGGAATGTCGAGCTACGTCTCTGCTGAAGAAGCCCCAAGCAGGGCTGAAACAGCTGTCCAGAGGCTGCTCGAGGTTCTCACTGCAATCAAAAACGATTTGCACAAAATTTTTCTAAAATCTTTCATTATGCTTTGACAGCAAGCATGGCCGCCTTGCATGGGGGACTCATTAGGAGCAAATCCCGCTTCAATTTGTCTATCCTACTGCAATGTTAGGTCAAAAAGCGATAGTAAGATGTCGCTATTTTATATGTTCATCATTCTTACATCGCATTTGCGAATAAATTGGGCAAGTCGTTTTTGGTCTGCAGTGGGAATGTCGAGCTACGTTTCTGCTGAAGAAGCCCCAAGCAGGGCTGAAACAGCTGTCCAGAGGCTGCTCGAGGTTTTTACTGCAATCAAAAACGATTTGCACAACATTTTTCTAAAATCTTTCATTATGCCTTGACAGCAAGCATGGCCGCCTTGCATGGGGGACTCATTAGGAGCAAATCCCGCTTCAATTTGTCTATCCTACTGCAATATCAGGTCAAAAAGCGATAGTAAGATGTCGCTATTTTATCTGTCTATATATGTTATGTATAAATCGAAAATTTTCGGGTCATTGGACTATTTATTTCCGTATTTCCGTGTTTGGTTAGAACTTATTTGTAAGGTTTTTCTGACGGTTAATTTTAGATCTTTACCTATTAATTTATATTTATTTACATTTAGACATATATATCTTTTAGGATGATTAGATTGTTGTTAGTTTTAACATTTTTATTATTTTATTAGGATGGTTAGGTTGTTTTCAGAACTTTTTAGTGCTTTTAAGTCGGTAGCGTACTGAAGGTGGGAGCTTAGCTGCCGAAATACGTATCTACGGATATAAAAGTTATTGTGGGCGGAGGTTCAATTTCAATTATATAGTTCAAGAAAACACAGGGTTTTTTGTTTACTAAATCTTCAGTTCTCCATTCATTTCTCCACTGGAGAAGTGTGAAGAAGATATAAATTATAAATGAAGTTGACTTTTGTCCTGACGAAGAAACGTTGAATATTTTTCCAATTATAATTCCGGTATAAGTTTAAAAACTTGTTTTTTATTATAGTGTGAAGAAAATATAAATTATAACAGCCAAACATTGCCTGAAGTGTATACTCAAGATTAGCTTAGGTATTGAAGTAACATATTTTTGTTAAGAATAATAAGTGTATATTGTTAAACTATTCTCCACCTTTGTGGAGTATAGTTGTTTTTAACTTAATATTATTTTATTAATTTAATTGCAATAAAATTGCTTTTAACGTTATGTAAAATAAACAAATTGTTGAACGTTGTGAAGAAACACTAAAAAAAGACATTTTGTATTCACATACGTTCTCTGAAGCTCAGTGGTGATATAAACACCAAGGCGATTAGATCGAGTTTCTCGGCACGTTCTTAGGCATTCCCGTTTGCAAATTTAATCCGGAGTTTTACGTAATTCGCTTACGGACTTGTAAAACTTCTTTTTCTACGCCTGCAGACTCGCGAAGAACAAACAAATTACTTTTTACGTGGCGCGATGAAAGGATTAATTTTTTTCAAGCTTTCATGTATTAACGCAAATGGACGTGTTAAAAGAATGCTTTCAACTACTAATTTAAAAGAAGGAAATCAATTTTTCAGTAGCTGTTTTCTTAGCAAATAAGGGCTATTCTTACATCAAATTTTGCAAAGTAATCTTTATGTGGGCGAGTTTTTTCCCTAGTTGGACTGTATTGATCTCGACCCGCTTTTACTTAAGAAAAAACCGAGCAAAAAAGAGCTCATTTCATCTAGTGACCGAAATCGAAAAAGTTCGGGATTATCGTTTGCCGGAAAGAAGTCGGCTGCGTTTGATGTTGTGCGTTGTGCAACGTTTCGTTAATTCATATGTGCGAGTTTCAGGAAATAGTTGTTTGATGTTTGCTACAAACTCAAATAAAGCAAATCACACCGCCTCGTTAACGAGCTAATTAATGCGGGAAAGAGCTGTGATCGAATTGGCGAATGGAAATCACTACCGTGACAAATATTTTATAATTATAATACTGGGTATTTTACATAGATTACACGATATTTTATCAGCCTTTCAATCAAGATTTCTTGCAACCAATCAAAAAAGTTTCAGAATTGTGTAATTATGTGTGATTCAGGTACTTAAAGCTTGCCTTTGGAAATTGAAAAAGCTCTCGGTGTTATAATACATATATGCCGAGAACTAAGTACGACCAATTTCATAAAGATTAGTGTACATCGAAGCAATCAAGAAGTATTAAAACAGAAGAAGATTACAGGATACAACTACTATTAAAGTCATCCATATAAATTACTAATACCTCGTCAAATGACATATACTATAATTATTATAATTAAATTAAACTTGAAATTATCTCGAAAATAATGGATTTCCGCACAAGCGAATTTGTTTTTGATTTAAAAGTAAACTGATAAAATATAGTAGGAGTATAATTTAGGTTAAACACCTTATTGTGTCAGTTTTGCTAATAGCATAGCTTTAGAACTAACCAAGCTGTTGGTTAGTTTGATGATTAATGTGAAAGAGACACGTTTCAATTAGAACTGAATAATGTAATCTAAAATGTCCTATTCTAATTTGTTTTTAAAGCACTATTTATGTGTGTGCCACGTCTTTCTCACTACAGAATTAAAATGAAATAACAATTATTTTAAAATCTCTTCAAATGGAAACCAATTTGGAGCTATTGCGTTTGACAAACAGGATAAACAATTAATTAATTCACGTCGCCGCGTTGTATTTACAGCAGAAAAATTAACGCAAAAACACGCAGCTCGCTCCGTAAATTAAATGGTTAAACTGGCGGGCGTTATTGTCAGGATTCCATTTGAAATTCGGTGAGGCTTTCCTGAATTACAGTCGATTTATTTTTTTACGCCAACGAACGAAACGAATTAAACGCAATTCAAATAGCTCGTTACGCAAACAGCTTTGCATGAAATTACTTTATGATGTTAAGCTGATTACACACATATGCATACGTGTCTAGTCACCAACTAACTCACAGGATATAATCACAAAGGATGTTAACACATACCGGGTGATTCAAAATTAATGTCCGACCCGTTAACCATTGTAGTACACGAATAAACAAAACAAGAAGTCTCTATGCAGAAAGAGTTTAGTATGCATAGTTTTTAAAATAAAATGCATTGAAGATTTAGATACAAATTGGTTAATGGAAAATGAAAAAGTGAAAAAGAAATGAAAAATGAAAAAGAGCAATGAACCTTCACGGAGTAGAAGGAAATCTTGAAACAAAACTCTAAAACGTTTTTGTTTATGGCTTTCTGTGTATAACACGCAATTTATTTTCTCGGGCATCGAACTTGTGTATGCATACATAAGAAATGAATCATAATTGCCATTTTGGACTCAAAGGAGGCTGATTTTTGGAATGTCTCTGATAAATTTACTTCTCGCAAATTCATACTTGAATCACCTTAGTAAATACGCTCCTAACGGGTCGGGTACTTATTCGGAATCACCCTATATAAATAGTTTTCGTTGAATTTACGGAAGTTTATTCTCTGTTTTCAAGTGTTATCAAAAAATCTCCTGAATTTCCTCTTCAATGGCTTGAAAAGGAGCAAAGTTCGAGCCGACAAAAAGTAGGACATGTAAACCTGTTCTTTTAGTATTCAGAAACTTTTCATACAGAGAAAATGGTCCAGAAATTTCAGTTTTTTAATTCACTCAGCAAAAGTCTGGGAAAATTCCACGCTGTGCTTGTTATTGATTTGCACTTGATATGAAAATTTTGTTTTGTTTAATCATTTTGTTATTCATTGAACCATGAAAACAGGTCGTAAAGACTTCTGCTAAGGATTTTCTCAGGCTAAGTTGCGAACTACAAGACAAACTAATACTGAAAATAGCAGAAAAGTTTGAAAGTTTGAAAGCAACGATCCTGCTGAAACGACTCAGCACAATCAGATAAAGAAGTTACGTTTTCACCCGAAATATGTTTTTTAAAATGAACATATTTGTTTTGGATGTATAGCATAGCTTACATTTTCTTTTACCTGAGTTCACAAGAGATTTTCACAACTTGTATGCCAGGCCGTTTTGAAAATGAACGTTATAAATGGTTTGTAATAATTGAATTTCAAAATTAACAACATAAGTCTAACAGTATCATTTGTTAAACTGGTATTTTTGTAATTGGTAAATCTATTTATTTATGACTTTGAACGTATCTTTCTGCCGTTCAGAACTTCCAAAGGTCAAAATGTACGGACCAGTTGAGGTCTCTCGGGAAAGGCATGATCGATGTTATTTTTATTTTATTATTTAAATTACTTCTGTCAATTGTTTGTGGTCAACCATTCTCTCAATAATAACGCGTGATCAATAACTGTACTAATAAAATGTCCTGTGGAAAGAAAATTGTATGTCTTTGATTAATTGATTTTTTCTAATGTCTATAAATAATTCAAATGGCACTTGAAATAATGATCTAATCAATGATACAGGATTTTAGGTTACTTAATTAGAAAATATATTGATCACGCGTTATTATTATTAAGCCAAAAACAAAATAAAAACTGTACACTTGTGAACAAAAAACTGCTTCATTCTTTTTTTGTAATGTAAATATTATAAATTTTCCATCTATTAGATATAATTAAATTATTTGTAAAAGTCAATTTGATGAGTAAGTTTTTTTGTCGGCAAGTGTACCTCAATATAAAAAAATATCGTTCAGTACTGACGTGCATAATTCTTTAAACATTAGGAATGGATGGCTTTGTACTTCTCCGCTGCATAACACAACTTTGTTCGAAAGATCTTTCAACTGCGAAATCGTGCTAATTTACAATTCAATGCCACAAAGCTGCAGAAGCTTTGTCAGTTAATAAATTTTCTTCGCAGTTACTTAAAATTCTTTTCAGTATATTTCAGATTTCCTTTTCTAAAGTTTCAAATTCCTTTTTGTAATAATTATTTCAGTGCATCTACTAATAGCAATTAGTAGTCTCTTTCAGATGAGTTCACAGTGAAGTACGTAAAATAACGTGTGCTCAAATACAAACACATTTGCACTTGGACTTAGTTCATGCTTTGTACCACTTTGTACCACCAGCTGATCTCACTTACCGTTAGCGTTTAATATTAAATCTTGTAGAACTAATTGTTTCTTTTTTTTACTTACATTTATTTTATACATTTATTTATTCACCAGTAAAAAATACAAAAACTCAAAAGATAATACCTAATGCAAACAAAGTAAATAAGATATAGAATAGCTATAAATATAACTCTTGTTGTAAATAAAATAGCAAATAAATAAGCATAAAAAGTTTTGAAGAGCCACAAAATCCAAAGGACTTGACTATTGCAAAATGTAGTGACCTTGTCTCTCTAAAAGTAAACCTTGACATAGTACATAACACAAAACTTAAGTTACTAAAGTTACCGTTAAATAACCAAAAAAGCCCCAAACAGGGCTGAAGCAGCTGTACAGAGGCTGCTCTAGGTTTTCATTGCAATTAAAAACGATTTGCAACAAAATTTTGTAAAACTTTCATTATGCTTTGACATCAAGCATGGCCGCCTTGCATGGGGGACTTATTAAGTAGCAAATACGCATCAATTTGTCTATCCTAATGCAATGTCAGGTCAAAAAGCGATCATAAGATGTCGCTGTTTTATCTGTTCAAAAAAAGAGTGTTTGTGTAAGTTATTAGTTTATTTACTAAATATAATTTTTTATAGAAAAATCGCCGCTCTCTGCCTGATGTAAAATGGGCTAAGGTATTCCACCTTGTCACACTTAATTATGCACTTGGAAATGTTAAGTTTTTATGAAAATGCAGTCCTGTTTCTTCAATAAAAGCATATGTTAAGTGGGGTGTAAATATGTAATAAGCAAAAATTAGGGTAAAAGTAAAACAAGTCTGTCATTAATTAATAAATTTATTTATTATAAAACTGCGTGTGCTATTATTTAACTTGTAGTTTCATTAAGAGGATACAAAAATATGAATTTACTCCTAGATGTTATAAATTTGGTACTATCCATGAGGCATTTTCCAAATCGGTGCGAAAACATGAATTAAATTTCATGTTTTGTTGTACAAGTTTCCCTGCAGTTTCAGTTTAGTATTTATTTTGCACAGAGCAAATAGATCAGAGATCATAGTGCCTTTTTCGTTTTATTTTTCTGCTAATGAGTTTTTTTTTTGTTTAATACTGATTGAAATTCATGGGAAAAAGTGAAATATCGTGTGGGAAAATTTTATGCAGGTTTATGCGTGGAGTCAAGATTTTTTTAAGTATTTTTCAGGAATATATCAAAGGATATAAACGTATTAATAATATCAACTATAGGGGCAGATATTTCCTCAGAAATAACTACAACTATACGGAAGTTTTTTCGTAGCAGAGCGGGATATATTAATGGTTTATTGCGTCTGAAACTTCTTCTTTAGAAGTTGTTAGAAGAAAAATATAGGTATCATTTCATCGAGCTTTTTGAAGTAAATAGTAGGGTATATATGCTGTAGGAGATACATCTGCAAAGTTTTTAAAACAGTGATTAAATTCATCAGAAATTGGGGCGGTTTCCAAATTGGCTTGTAACTTCACTATTATTAAGTTTATAATGTTCCAGGTAGCCTCGACTTTGTTTTCCAGGAAAGGCAATATATGAAAATTACTTCCTTTTTTTCTTTGGCAGTTTTTAGGAAAAACTGATTTTATCTAATTTATCCCATTTAAGATCATTACCAGACAGCGCTCAAGGCCAGGTTGTCCTTACGAGGCGTCAGACTGAATGTGCATTGTTTCGATCAGTTGAAAGTTTTTCCCAAACACTTATTGCGCTGCAGCATTTAATATTCGCAGTTGTCCTTTCCATAGAATGTACTGCTTATTTGCAATCGACCATTTATTACAGAAAAAATCTAGAAAAAGCAGTTGTGTGTTAATAATGTTAAGAAATATTACTTCAATAATGTAAAATATTAATTTTAAATTTAATAAATGTTCGTGCCACAGGAAGGAGTAATGTATAATGTACCTGTACGCAACCTGTTTTACTTGACCGTTAGACCTAACCGCACAAACAATTACTTACCACGTTATCGTTTTATGAAATCCATCAGTGATTTGGTTCGCTATGAATCTATAATTTTCTGCGACGATGAAACACAGGCAACTAGCGTAAAAAAAACACTCGAATTTAACTAAGCGATTAATTTATAAACTAGACTAGATCATTACCTCCAACTGTGACCACCTTACTGAAAGATCGTAAAATAACGTGTAAAATTGTATTACGTAGTACATCCAAAGTATACAGATATGTGATACATTAGCACCTGTTTTTTTTAAAAAAAAAGACTGCGTAAGTTGGATTAAGAACAAGGAATTATAAATTTTTTTGCAATTTACCTAATATGAAATAGTAATTATATTACTGTGAAATGTTTTCAAAATAACATTACGTCTGACTTACACCGGCAAATGTCGACATTCAACGTACATATATAATGATTGATTTAGCAAATAAGATGATTTTCATTAAAATAAAACAGCATGCCTCAAACTACAAAAAAAAGAACTAAAATAACAGGAAAACGTAATATTTTTATAAACTAATTTTTTACAACAACTTAAACTACTACGGCATTTCGAATTGTACCAGACTCCTTTGCTTTTATGAATTAGCTGAAACTGCTTCTCTCAGTGATATTTCTTGCGAAGATATTTCATCAGCGTAAAGCAATTTTTCTTTACAAATCACAAAGTGGTTTCGTGTGAAAAGTTGCTTTAAGGTGCCATTTTTGTTTGCTAATATATAAAAATCGGAATCTTCTATTCCCGCTATAACTGGTAACATATTTCGAGGATCTGTTCGGACGCGATCAACATGTGGGACGTGAATCCGTACAGTATCACCAATTTGAGCAGGAGAAAATTTGCTTTTTGAGGATCGTATCATTTTCGTTGCTTGTAGAACAACATTTTTTTGCCAGGTCTCTTTTGGCAGAAATTAACTCCTGTGTTTAGGATAAAGACGTGCTAGGTTTTGGCTCCTGTTCAGCGTCTCCATTTTTTCCACAGAATTAACATTTTCTTGAAGCTCTTCTTCAGTTTCAATATTTCCAATTTGCTCTCGACGTAGAGATAAAGATGTTATACCCCTTTTTGGTTAAAACACCGAACATGACTTCTTATAGAGATTGGCGTAACCCTTCGTGGTATGTTGTATTTTTAGCAAACTGGACAAAGGGTAAATCATCTGACCATTTGATTGTATCATTATTTACTTACTTACTTACCTTATTCTATTTATCTCCTCGGAGAGTAGAATAGACAATTTTCAGTGAAAATATCACAATGTCATCATCACAATACAATAAAGTTACAAACAACACAATAAATTATAAGAAACGTAACATAAAACATTGTCAATTAACAATATATCATTAGGTATTTCATAATTAAAAAAAAACAAAAACAAGTCGGGAGTTAGACACTATCTACCAGGAGCCTGATCGAAGAATTCACCGAGCTCATAAAATACAGTGGTGGACATGTAACATTTCAGATTTTTTGTGAAGGTTTTTTGGTTTTCTGAGCTCCGCATGCAACGCGGAAGTTTGTTAAAAATTTTAATACTCTGATGAAGAAATGACTTGGTGGTGTACTTGTTCTGTGGTATACATTGACGGATAGCGTCTCTGTTCCGTGTATCATATTCATGCACTTCCGTACCGGACACTACTGTACTGCGATATTTATATAAATGTATTGAGCATTTGATAATATAACTATTAACAATTGTCGGGATTTTTAACTTAAGGAAATGATCTCTGCAAGGCTCACGTGGACCTAAACCTAACATTGCGCATATAGCTCGTTGTTGCAAAATGAAAATATCATTTAAAGTATGATGGTTTCCCCAAAATAAGAGACCATAATTAGCTAAACTGTCAAAGTATGCGTAGTAGATACTAACTAAAGTTTTAGTATTGCACAAGGGTTTCATGCGTCGAAGAGCAAATATACATGAACTTAATTTCCGTCTTAGTATATCAATATGTTGATTCCAGGATAACTCCCTAGTTTCAACCCTAGTAGAGAACACGATTCTACGGACTCAGATTGTTTGTAATTAACATCTCGAATTTAACTCGGAACTGATCATTGGTTTGACAACAATGCCTTTGCACTGCATTTCTTTTATTTGGCATTGCTTACATAAATTCGAGGGCTGGCGCTAATGGAGTTCCTCAATTATAAATTGACCTTTTTTGTAATAACTCATGCGTTTTCAAATCTAATTGTTTCCTTTTCAATAGTTTTGAACAAGTCGAAACTTTTAAACTCTGAAATTTTCCTTTCATTTCAACAAAATCTTTGGTTTCAGCAAGATGAAGTTTCTTCGCACTATGGAAGATGAGTTAGGGATTTTTTGATTGTAAGCAAGCGATTGGAGGTAAACCCTCTACGTCCAAGTGAATGGCCCAGATCTTAATTCTATATTTTTTTTCTATGAGGTAGATACTTAAAATCGGCTGTTTACAGGGCCCCCGCAAGGCCAAAAATCGCCCGCGTGCCACTCCGTAATTTGATGCCCTCGACAGATGAGCAAAAACGGTCAGTTATCAAATAAATTAAAATTCTTGTGAGACTGCATATCTATTAGATGTACTTGACATCTCGAATTTAACTTGGAACTGATCATTGGTTTGACAACAATACCTTTTTTAGGAGAACTGCGTTTCTTTCATTTGGCATTGCTTACATAAATTCGAGTATAACATTACAACTTCATAACTAATACATATTTTTATTTTTAATTTGTAAGTCTTTAAGCATGCGTGTTCTTCCTACTTGGTCTGTTCTAATATGAGTTTCGCTAAGATTGTTGAATATTTCTTCTAAATGTTTTAATCGTCTGTAGTCCAAAGGTGTACTGCACTTAGTTTTAGCAGAAATCACTTCAGAAAGTACTGTAGAGTACTTTTCCTGAGTAATTGTCTTCTCGTTTACTGTTAATTAATTCACGCAATTTACAAAAAATATATATCAGGTTCTACTGTATTAGCCATTACGAAACCAAATTACCATATCAAGACCTAACTGCGAACTTACTTATTTTCTTATCGACATTTGCTATTATTTATTTTTCTCTTCTTTTCCTCTTGCCATTTTAATATAGTTATTACATTATAATATACTTTAACAACAAGCAAATTTTGTTTAGGAAATCAATTATTATGGTGTACTCATAACGTCTGTCTCATTGGAGGGAAGTAGATAGGAAAAGAGTGGGAAAAATTTTTCGGATTTCTCGGTGCATAGCGTGAGAATTTCAATCCCTATTTCGATAATTTCACGAGCATTCCGTTGAACTGCAATTTTGAGCGGGAGATTTTCACATTACAATCGTTTCAATCGTAAAGCCCGACGTTCTGCAAAAATACGTATAAATTCCGCGGGCGAAACAAACTCGGAAATGTTTTCTTATTACGTCATAAAGTTCGGCGACGCCGGGGGTTCGAACTTCGCTCGAAATCGATGCACTTTATTCCGCCCCGGAATAATTCTATCCGCAGAGGGCGAATTTATCGCGAGAACTTCGACTATCGCCGCGATAAAGCCGGAATCGATTTGATCAAGTGCAGAGACTTCCTCGGCTTCTACTTTTTGCATTGCACGCCGTCGTCCCACTTTCTACGGGCCGAATTTAATTAAAAACGCTTTAATTAAAGCGATTTGAATGCAAGCTAGTTGCATGTCGTTATTGTTGGGAACGAGTAAACAAAGTAGCTGGTAGTAGTTTAATGGAATTTTCCCTTGGAAATAGATTGAAGTTTTAGGTTCACGCTCTTGCGCGCTTAAAACGTGACGGCTTAAGCGAAAAGCAAACGACGTGCACGAGGAAAATAAGCTAATAACGTCGGGACGCTTTGCCCTCGTTAATATTAATATTCCGCGGATATTTCCCTGTCTTCTCGTTTTAGATTAGACGCGGCGGGAAAACTAGGTCGGTCCTTGTTGATCTCGAGGAACTAAGATCGCCTTTTATTACTATAGTGTCCCATCTGTACTGTATAAAGAGCCAGAAGATGCACGATGTATTATTTATTACCACACCGCACTGCGCTTTGGTGCAACAGAAAAATTTAATGCGTGTCTTGAATATCATTTCCTAATTTTCCTTTTCCTTTTGTGAACCAACGGAGAGAAAAATATCTTAACGTTATTTCATCAACTTCTTTATGTAAAGACATTATTCGGCAAAGTGAAGTTATGAACTCATGGAAATATTTTAGAAATGGTATCGATGATTTTAATGTAATTTTGTACGTATAGATAAAGGCACATGGCGCATATTAAGGAGTTATTATCATTTTTCATTCAAATTACGGTTTAACCGGAACCGCCATCTACTTTTTTTATTTATAACGTCCCGTATATTTTTAGATATTTTGATTGCTTCTACATCCAACAATGTCAGGTTTACTACTTTTATCTCTAGTCTCTAGCCGAAAAGATAAACCATTTCATTTTCTCAAGAAATGCCGTTTTGCCTAGTACTCAATGGATTGATAATTATTTTATTGTCGTTAATACCTGTTACTATCAATTTCTAAAGTTTCAGTTACTGAAGCAGAGTGAATTTAAATCTTAATGATGATCAGTTTTGGGGATCATGTTAGAACTCACCAAGGAGTTTGTGACTTATTTAAAACACCCAAAACGAAATTTTATAACACGCTTCGCTGTTATATATTCCTGTAAAATTGGAAGAGTTTCCTTAAACTTCTACGGCATTTTTTGTTACCACGGATGTCGTCGTTCTCAAGCCAAAATACTGAAACGCGAAAAGTACCACCCTTTCAAAATTTGTCAGAAGTCAGAATCATCAGTAGGAATTTTGCAAAGGAATGATGAAAATCTGTAGCAGCGACGAAGATTTTGTAACTTATTTAATATTTTCTGACGACGCAAGATGTATCAAGAAAAGAGTGCTACAGAAATAACAACAAATGATGAACAATTCACTTATGCTTTAATTTATGTACCATCACGGCTGCAAAATACTGAGGCAAAGCAGCTGTCTTGCGGAAAATCAAGCAAAATGTTATAGCTGAAACCCAACTTTGAATAAAAATCAAAATGAAGTTTTCATTCCTAATTCATCGGAGATTGCTTGTATGATGACATTAGGTGTGTTCGTTTTACTTTCGACTCAGATCAGTAAAAATCAGAAGTGAGGTGAGTTTTGCTGAGTTAAACGTTCTAAAAAAAAAACAAGTTAATTCCACTGACATCGCGCAAATGTCAAAAGAGACATTTGGCCATTACATACACATGCATTCTAACCTAAATCCCTTGATTGATTCGGAGGTAGCTCACAAAATCTCACCAACGGGAGTGTAAAAAAATCATACAAATTTCCAAGGTTACTGAGTGCCGCTGATTTACTCCGAGTTTTGCGGTAAAAAAACTACACCTAATATCATTTGATCATTTTTGTTATTCGGATAAACACGGCATTTTTCAAGTAATATAAATTTCGACAAGGAAATGTTGTTAATAAAAGAAAGTCCAGTGATGAAACATTTGGTTGACGCTGACCGCGATAGTACATTAACTGAATTTGTAATTACTATTAGCATTGAATAAATCTTCATACTCCCTTATTAGTGTCTTATACTAATACATCACATGATTGGCGACGAGGGCAAAAAGAAGATAGTCAAGAGTTTCGAGTAAGAGGAAAAAGTCAGGAAAAAAACTCAGAATACTATCATTGTGACAAGGTGGGAAATGCAGTTTATGAAAACATTGGGACACTACAGGAGTTCAAGGTTTCTGATGATTGAGAAATTTATCAGAAGCAACTGGAACAAGATTTCATTGAAAAAGTCGTACAAAAGTTTTACGGGACCTGTATGATACAGTTGGATCATCGCAAAAAACCTGTGCTGAATATATTCGGATTTATTGCGATCTGGTAATTCTTTAGTAACGGAAACCCTTATAAGCTATCAGCTATCAAATTTTGTCCTCCACTGATATACTTGATGTCGTAGTCGAAACTCCATAAATAAACAGTCCAACGTTGCAGCTTTTCACCTGCCATCACAGGAATACTTTTTTCTCCCAAAGAGCGCCAACAAAAGTTTGTGACGGCAAACCATCGTAAATTTTCTTCCCATTAAATACTGGTGAAATTTTTGTACACCCGAATGTATAGCTAAAGCTTCCCTATGGATAGCTGAATAACTTCTCTCGGACTTGGAAAGCATTCTAGATGCAAAATGAATGAGTTACTCAACGTTTCCATCTAAAATATGAACCAACACAACTCCTATACCATAGTCTAAAGCGTCAGTATACAACTTGACTAGTAAGCTTCGGTCGTAATGAATTCATATCGCATCTGAAGAAACGGCTTTCTTTGCTTCTTTAAAAGACTTATTTTGGTCCTTGGTCCGCCATTTTACCGGCATTCCTTTTCTCAGTAAATAATATAATGGTTCCAGGATTGTTGGCATATTCTTCGCGAATTTCCCGTAATAATTAACCATACTCAAGAAATAACGAACTGATTTCTCATTTTTGGGCTTGTATGCCTTGAGAGCTTCAAGTTCTTGTGGATCTTCTTTTTAAACCTATATCCTAGATACTTTATCTCTTTCTGATAAAAGACACATTTGGTCGGCTTTAATTTTAAAGCAGCCTCTAACCGGTGAAATGTACTTCTGGTAAATTCACAAAATGCTCTTCATCAGTCTTACCTGTTACTACAATATCATGTAAATATACTACAACGCCTTCAATTCTTTATAGATATTTTTCTATACATATTTAAAAAATTGCACATGCAGTGTTTACACCAAAAGGTTGGATTCACCAAATAAGTACCTTGTTGTGAACTTAAAGCTAAAAGCTTTGTTTCATCATCTACTAATGAATGATTATGTGCATTGGATAAATCAAGTTTAGTGAAATGCTTGCCCCTGATTAATTTAGCAAAAGATTCCTCAATTTTTGGAATAGGATATTTTTCGTTTTCTAAATATTTATTTACTGTAAACTTTTAATCCACATAGAGTCGAATTGACCCATCTGTTTTAATTACCGGCACTAATGGAGTTCCCCAATTACAGTTTGCTGTTTTTGTAAAAACTTCATCTTCAAGTCTAATTGTTTCCTTTTCAACTTCAGTTTTAAACGGGTCGGAACTTTTAAACGTTGAAATTTCTTTTCAACAAAATCTTGGGTTTCAGCAAGATGAAGTGTCTTCGCACTATGATAAATCAGTTAGGGACTTTTTGATTGTAAGAAAACGATTGGAAGTAAACCATCTACGTCCAAGTGAATGGACTAGATCTTAATTCTATGTTTTTTTTTTCTATAGGGATAGGTACTTAAAATCAGCTGTTTATATAAGACATCCAAAAAAAATTTGCAATAATTGAAGCAAAAGATATTAGCTGAATCTAATTTAATTCGCAGGGAAGTCTCCGCAAATATAAACCCCAGATTTATTCATAGATTTTCATACCATCAAGAAGTAAAGCAGTACATAAAAACTTCAAGAATACAAAAAGAAACCTAAAAAAATACAAAGAATAAATTAATGTAGTTAATATGAGAAACTACAATTAAATGGGCTAGAAACTAGAGATAAAGGAAACAAACCTGATATTGACGGATGCAGAAGAAAGAGGTCTGTTAAAATATATAACATATAAATATACCTGGCATACGTAATATGAAAACAAAAAAGCGAAATAAACTAAAGTACAGGTGAACATTAAGCAAGTAAATGTAACAATTCCATGATTTTTTTTATAAAATGAGAGCCACCAATGAAAATCAAGAAAATTCGATGTAGAATGAAGAATGGCTTTGGCCAATTTGAATTCGTTCCAGTTTCCATCTATTGATTTTACCCCTATCAGTTCCAGTCCTTTGTTACGTTTGGGCTTCGCCGAAAACTTTTACCCCGTATTAATAACATTAGCAAGTTAAACCGTATTATCCACCCTCTTGCGGGAAAGTTCCGGGCATTTGTATGCAACTTCTCGTCCGCTTTCTTTGCCCGGGTCGCCAGGAACACCCATAAAATCCACTTGGATATAGCTCCCCGGACGCATCGATGAAATTTTATGCTGTTTGCATTCTGCAATTTATTAAATGTGCTGCGTGCCCGGAACGAGAACCTTATTACGTCACTGTGATAGTGACGCAACCGGATCGATGCAACCTCCACGTTTTATTTATGGATTTTAATAATGCATCTAGCATTGATACGATTGGCTCGATCTAAAAGCGGAATTAATGCCGCATGGTTTCCAGGTTCTTCTAAAAATAAAGGGAAATGGAATGTTTTGTTCCCGACTTTATTGAAGCGCTCGGGGCTCTCTACATACGTCCGACTTCAACGTTGAGGATTTAATAGAAGTGGTAGCTGCGGGCCTAGTAATAACTTTAATTTGCGTTGAACGTCGTTGCTGACCTAGAGATGGTAAATTCAATTCAATTCACCCCATATAGAGAGCAATTCGTATTTAAATTGCAGTTATTACAGTTTCAAAAGTCTTTTCCTTTTCGATATGCATGCAATATGCCATTTTGTATGACGCAAACCAGGTTATGTGTGTTCATTATCCATGAGTAATACGTCTCTTTATTAGGTGCTTGATAAATGCAGAATTTAAGTCTGTTAAACTGTTGCATTGCAAACAGTACCTAATTGACATCAAATATACATGACGTTGATTTTATCATTTATTAATATCCACAAAACAATTGTCTGTACATTTAAACCTGATTTTTTTTTAATTTGTTGGAATACATGTACGTTTACATCGAGGCAAGTAAGTCGATTAAAACGCTCTTGTCAGATTAAAATATGTCGATATAAACGCAAGAGTCATTAAGTAGATCGGCTTAAGGCCTCATTCGCTTTTTCTAACGCCTTGAATAGAACATATCAGATTTAATAGTTATGTTCACACTGAAAAAAGCGCTTTAGTGCGAATGCCTTTATTTAAACCGATAAGTTCTACTCACGACGTTAGAAAAAGCGAGCGCTTGAACGTTTTAGAAAACGCTTGTGCGAACGTCGACTAAATCACATATTCCAATTCTAAAATGTAATCGATTAGATCGAAAAGTTAGATATAAATTCTCGGAATTGTTTACAATTACTGTATAATTACAATATAATTAGCATCCATATCGTTTTGTTTGGTGCATTTTTTACATAATATTTATTGTTGATATTAAATAATGCAGTTAAGATAAATAACGAAAAACCTGAAGAAAAGCTTTTCTTTGTATTCTTTACTATTGACACGTTTCTCTAAACTTACTCACAGAAAACAAATTAAGACAAATATGAAATTAGGCACAGTTATCCCTTGTAAATGATAAGGGCGGACTATTTTTTATCTTTGTTGTGTGACATTCACTTTTTCGTAAGAAGGTTCTTACAGATTTGGTTGCCGTAGCTCATTATAGTCGGAGGCTGAGGGATAATTATTCCAGCCCTTTTTACAAAAAAAAAAAGTTGCGTAGTGCGTGAAAGAAAAAAAAACATTAACGTAACAATACGAAATTTATTCAGCGCCAAATAATCCCTTTAAACTGTAATTACTAAAGCAGTCCGTAAAGAAAAAAAAAATGAATTCCATACCGATTTTTCAAGATTGTTACGCAAATTTTCTTTAATTCTATCTATAATTGAAAAATTAGAAGTGTAGATGAAGCAATGATATAATTGGAAAGTATACAACACTACAACATAATGATGCGTGATTAATGCAAAATTAACTACAGGTTGTTCTTTTACTGTGTGCAAATATTTAAACCTGTAAAACATCACCATAAATAGCAACGATTGAGCTCATATGTCCTTAATAAAAAGTTAATAGTTTTCGAAAAAAATACAATGACTGATTTTCACCAAACCGTTTGAGAACTGCTGCCATAGCTAACAAGTGTATGGCGGGCTAACTCTCGCGAAGGCGGCTGCCTGTTTGAATGACGACGCGAAGATAGGTCAGTCGGTCAGTGTTTAACCTGGTTTAACATTGTGCATAAACAATATCATGAATAAACATATGTTTGATTGGTATGATGCGTATTAACAGATCGTAATGGCTTTTGCAATCAGGTAGAAAAAACCTGCCGGAAGTCTCACTTATTTGGCAAATTTCTGAATGCGGAAGGAAATAAATTTTGAGAGTGAGTTCATGTAAGTATTAAAAAAATCGGTCTTACAAATTGCAGGTTCAATTAATTCGATTACGAAATCACCCGGTCAATCGAGACATTTTAAACACATTCATATAGCTCTTGGATTTATTAAAATAAATAAATGTAACCTAGTAATTACAATTTTAAGCCGACTATTATAATTACTGAACGAAAAATGCGCCTCAAAAATGTGGATAAGTTAAATAATGATATCATCGTCATCCATCGGTTTATTTTTCACAAGAGATAAATAAATTGCCTTTCCATTTCCTAAGTGTTTTTTACAACGACAGCTGCCTCTTCGATTCACGCATTTAAGGTAGGACAATATTTAAATAAATCTAACATTACTTCGCTCAGTGAATTAAAATTTTAAATAAAATAATTACTAAACAATATCAGTGATTATTATTAGGAACCGCTACGGTTTGGGTTTGGCGCGGTGGCGGTGTCGATTACAGAGGAAGGTGTTGCGACCTTGTAAAGATTTCTTTCTCGTACATTGCAGCAGTTCCAAACAAATGGTACCTCCTAATTTTTTTGGCTAAGGTACAGTAGTCACCGGAAAATATGCGCAGAAGGTAGCATTACGTGTACTTATACTCAGGTTTTTCTTTTAATTTGCACACAGTAAAAAGGCAGCCTGTATAACTAACATGAGTACACTGTACGTATACAAGGTGACAAATTTTAAAGTAAAGCTCAAAACTATATACAATTAGCCCAAACTACATTTAACGCAAGGTTTCCTTATTTTACAGGAAAGTGACCCTATATTTACATAATATTGTCTTTTGATAATCAAGAAAATAAATTTTAAAGGAAAGTTTTCATTCATATTGTCCCTTGTCAGTAACAAATTAACTTTAAGGGAAAGTTTTCGTATAGGGTACGATAAAAAATATTACTCTTAAATTTTAAGGGAAACTTCATCCGGTAAATTAATAAAAATTATGTTAAGTGATGTAATATTCACCTGATCTTGACTTGAAGAAGTTCATCCTCCTCAAAAGACAACGCAGAATCTTCACGACTCCAACCTTCATCTCCATAGGCGACAAACACAGAATATTTACGGTTCCAACAATTCATTCCCTCAACGACAAACGCAAAAATTTTCATGGCTCCATCCTTTCACGACAACGCAAAATCAAGCAAAATCCTCATGCAACTTCGCATAAATGACAGACTGGTTCGTCCGAATCATTAGGGATTGGAAAAGGCAGCGGCACCCAGCAACGTGGAAGAATCCAGTAAGAAAACTTCCGGCAGTAGAACGTAAATAATAAAACAATCATAGAAAGTATTTTCCTAATCAACCAATTTAACGTACAAGATAGGTCCTTACAGTATTTTTTCTAATTTTTCTGAAGAAGAATTTTAGCCGAACACATGCTTGTGTAAAAATGCTATGTGGCGGGGAATAAACCTGACAGGAACAACACAGTAGAACGTACGATGAAAAACTGTTCAAACGATAGATTTACAAAGGCGTCATCTCCCAACAAAAATACAAAAATTGTATTCACAAACAACGCGTCTGCAAATGAAGATACGGAATAAAAATGTCGTCAGATGTACTCTAAAAGGAAGAAAAATGCGTTACGAAAACACTACGCAATTTCTGCTACGTCAACAGAAAGCATCGATAAATACATGGGTTTATTTGACCACTGGTGACATCTAAAGATTAATTTCCGAAAATTAGAGTAGTAGTCCGCATTAAAATTGAAGCTAAAACAAAAGTCGCGAGAAATAAGAATTTCAACGAAGAATTCACGAAACAAGATGAAAGACTGTAAAGTAACGGTCAGTGATAAAGTGAACGTTACAGTTACTCTGCCAGTTTAATCTCCTTTTTAAACGATTTGTTTAAATTTTGATTGATATAAACATCGCGAATTATAAATAGGATTCATTGCGTTAAATCGCTTATAAGTAAGCGAATTACATATTTTCGATATAAACGTAGTCTTAGATATACATATATCCAGAATTTACAAAGGAAGCAAAAATTCTGAAGTGGGACATTCCACTTTTAATCCTTCCGTTTTTATTATACTACTAAGCAACATAAATTGTGACATTTCTTCACAGTCAAGTTCAAGACAGAGTGCTTTTGCAAACTTTTGTTTTTTCTGCAATCGAACATCCTAGAAAACCAGAAAACATAAACTAGGCCTGGGCACGAGAATATAAAAAGGTCCTAACCATAATAATAATAATAATAATATACGTTTATCTCCCTTTATTTATTTGATAGGCATCAATGAAAAAAAAGCATGATAATAATGAACCGGGTAAGAAACGTAAAACTATGAACTCATACAAGTTATGAAAAAGTTTCGTGTATCGTTGGTTGTTGAGATTAAACGTGCAACTGAAATTGCAGGAAATGGGAATATATTCCGACTTGTTTCCATAACATGCCCCGGCCTGGCGTGAAATACTGGCTCATAACTAGTACGCGAATTATGGATACATCAAAATATAAAACGCTTTACTTTTTAGAATTGGGCCATCATAAATTCGTTCAGGATTACTTGTAGCCACCGACAAATGTGCATTTGATATTCGGCGTGTACGTGCGAGGTGGTTACGCCAAAGAAATCGAATTGAATGCTTCCGGAGCGCAATTGAGGGCGATTTATGCGATCAAAAGCTGTGTGCGGATTTCGGTCCTGAAAATTCGCGGCGTCCGCAGGACGAACGCCGCATAATGTATGGAAATATTCCAATTTTGCGGCGAACACGAGGAAGCGTTTACGACGCCGCGGCACGTTCGGCGCCTCCCGAGGGCGTGTTAATGTGCGGCTGCCGGCGTAAAAATATGAGGATTTAATCAATAATAAATATAACTGCGGTTTTTTACTGATATAACACCCACATTATGATACCCGAGGAAAATACGAAACGACATCGTAATTTCACACCTCGAGAACCTCAACAGTAACATCCAGAATTTACTCTGACTGTTAAACTGATATTAACATTACAGTTAGTTTCGGAATAATTTTTCTGTATCAAGGAAAATGGAGTGAAATATAGTGGAAATTCACCTGATAAAGTACCAAATAAAACGAATTACATAAAAAAACAGCGAAAAGTATAAATTTCGCCGTTGCCAAGAGAAACGAATTTCCGCACGGGAAAGTCGAGCGGAAAGTCGATATTTCACTGGAATAAATCTCGGCAAGTACACGATGTCAGGATGTTAAATATTTAGAACAAGTGCACGCTCGTTTATTTAACTTTATTAATCTTCGTTGCATCGCTTGCGTTGTTCTAACGAATCAATTTGCTGTATAGTGTCACATCAGTTAAGACACATTTACCTGAGAAACAAATAAGTCTGCCAACAGCGATGCTTAGAATACGCAGACCCAATGTACGTAGAAACGAACTGAGAACAAATTAAAGAAGAAAACTACGAAAAAAAAAACAAAAAAAAAGATTTGGATCATTTATTATAATATATTCAGCAAGGAGAGCTTTACTCCAGCTAGTCGCCAATGACTGCGACCGAATATGAACAATCAATCACCTCTATCCAATAAGAACTCTTTTATGCTGACAGAGGTGGCATCTAAGTGGTTGCTTATACTCGGTCGCAATCACCGACAATCAGCGAACTTGGAGGAAAACAGAGCTTATATGTTGTAGTTGTATAATTTTATAAAAATTAGAATTAATGAATAATTTAGTTAATAAATGTGTATATCTGGGTTTATTTTGCCTGCAATAACTAAGCAGCAACGTAATATGATACCGGAAAAAAGGTCCAGTAGAGGCAGGCAGTCTCGCTATATATTCCGGGTTGAAAGCATCTTACGGGAGATGCGCGTAAATCCGATTGTTCGTGTGTTGAAATGCCATGAGATATGATTGAGGTTTGTTCAGAATATAGTATCTGTATCCGCCGAACGTAGGCAGAGTAGATTATCAAGATTGTGTTACCTGAGGAATAGTTCTGTATCCACCGAATGTCGGCAAGGGTAGATTATTACCTCCATCAGCATACGGTATGTCCCTTCTACTTAGAAGTGAGGAAGCACAAGTGAGGAACTTGTTTTCCCCCTCACCGATTTGAAGGAATCGCGAACCCTTTATCGGTAATGAGTGTTCGTCCCTCAGTAGTGGGGTAAATTAATCATGTGCTACTTAACAAAATATCTGATGCTGAAAGTTTATTTCTTAAAGAAGTCACTAAAAGATATTTCATTTAATTGAAAGAAACCCGTTCCAAACGTCCTTAAATGACTTTTAATGTGTTATTTACAAGTGTCTTGTTTGAAATTTTGACATATCTTGACGTAAGAACTTCCGCAGTTTTCCGCATTTCAGTCGTTCCATTTAGACAAATTTTCATTCACTTTTTACTTGAACTGAGCCTCATCTCAATTAGCCTAAGCTCAGTTTATTTGCAAAACGAACGCGATTAGTAATAATATTTGCGAAACAAGAAGTATGTTAATGACTTACATTTTTAGCTCGTTTTCTGTGTTTTTATTTGTTTCATATCTTTCTGAAAAAATGAAAGCTAGAACTTAGAAACAAGTAGTATCAAAAGAAGAAACGAATTCCACCTAAAAATAATGTTGTGATTTCACAACTGAGAAACACAATTACAACTAATTAACTTGATTAAAAGTGATAAAACTAGCAGTAGTCTGCAATATCGCAACCGTACTCCCGAAAGGCGTGCGTCCGAAGTACAAATCTAATCCCTCTATCGATTTTAGTCTGGAAAGTAATATTTATAATTTCTTAATTAACTAGTGGAAATTAAAATCGACGCTGCAACACGACGACTTTATGTTTGAGTCGTAAGCTTATTGAAAAATATTAGCCTAACAAATAAAAAAAAAGGTTTCCTAATTTCATTATTAGACCGAATAAATAACATACCACGAGTTTTTTTTTAACTCTAAATGTACAATGCTAATATCTCTATGTTCAGTTTTAGAAAAAACGGATTAAAGCATTGCAAGTTGCATACAAAACAAGTTTCAACCAAGGAATATTATCATTTATTTTATTTAAAGAAAAACATGTCTGCGAAGTGTCTTCGTCCACGTTTTAAACCATGATCCCACACGATTACCCAGATATTTTCATAATGTTTCTCTTTTTTAATATTTGTGAAGTAATTAACAACATTTCATAACTGACAGGAACAGCACATTTATTTTATTGTAGTTTGTCTGCATATCCTGCAAAGGCTTCACGTTTTCTAAAATGAAAGGAATATTTATATTGTGTATGTTCAGAGTTTAAAGAACTCATGATATATTAACAGAACTTACAAAAATAATTCAAAGTTATTTAGTTTAAGTCTTCGCCCTAAAAAGATGTACACATAAACTGAAAATAGAAAACATAATGCAAACTGAAATAATGCAGACAATAATCTGTCCTACATCTGTTGAAATATGTAACATCCAAATATATTGATGTAGGTTAATTATATATTATTAGGTGCCTAAAATTAAATTATCTATTAAGGGCATGAATTTAAAAGTTTATTTGAATAAATATATCTTAATTTATCGCGCACTGCACTCCCTATTAGCTTTACAACAATGAATTTCTTTTTTCTGTGTTAAATAGACTATTTCCAATTGCCCCCAACCATAAAATACCTACCTGCCTTATTTTTAAGTTTTATCTTTGGTTTGTAACAGTATTTCACTTTATTTTTTTTAATACGCTTCATTATCATCTTAATAATTTTCAGCTATTTGGTACAGCTTGTATTTGTTTATTTGTGTAAAATTTATCGAATTAAACTTAGTACTGCCGTGCAACATTTTTCTTGTAAAGAGAATTAACTATTTATAACATAAATTGACTATGTTAAGGTTCCAATGCCAATAAAGATTCAATAAAAATGCAAAATTTAGTCTTGCGTTCACAGAAAACGGCTTTCAGTTAAATGTTTACTTCCTGCAGAGTCAAATCCTTTAAATGTTGTTTCCATCCACTACTCACTACAGTCGAATAACCTTCCGGTCGATAAATCGCATTTCGAGTTCAGCAAACCGTATCTACGATCTTAATCGCCGCTTAAAACGCGGAAGCAAGATTAACCGCAAGGTAATAAGCCCAAGCAACCCCTTGCATATACGATATTCGAAAGAGATCCCCAACAACGTCGTAAATTCGGAAGTTATCGATACAGGGTGACCGGGACATTACTTCGTCCGGAATTCTTTCAACGGCTTCGCCATTTGCAGTCTTTCGAAATGCAAGAAATAAAGCGTCGATATTAGATAAGCCAGAGTGAATGGTGGAGAACTGAAAGAGAAAGCGCCTTACACAAAAGGAAATAGGATGTAAGTATTAAAGTGAGCATAAATCATATCTGTGTATGCAATCAGCTTTTGGACCGGGTGCAATTTTTTTCATCGCTGTAGGAACGGAGTCGATTGAAAATTACTTTAGTTACTCTAAAATTAGAAATATATCTATTTTTAATTCAAAGTTATATTGCAAATATTACTCTAGTCTTTAGTCTTAAACGCTCTTTGTGTAGCCCAAGCAAATAGCAAAAAGAGACGTGCATATTGTATTCTAGAAACATTTAAATCTTCTACGCATTTCAAAACCTTCTGCAAGGTTTTGTGCGAACCACTTAAGTTATCATTGGATTTTAGTTAGCGTGAGATGTAATTAACACAACCATTCAAAACTGGCACTTATTTGAAGTGTTAATGTGTGTGGAAGTATTTAACTCGTTTGTTTATTGTTTCATTCTATTCGGCGAATATAAACAAAATCATTTGAATTTATTGGATAATTATAGGTACTATATACAACAGTATATTCCTGAGATTCCCGTACATTCTTGAGCAAAGGTTCATATGTTTGACCCTATCGAATTAAAAATGATTTCTTGTCTTCTTGACGGGTCTGATATTTCAATCGAACTGACAAATAGAACACGCATGAAACAATTTGCTGTAATAAAGCAATGAAACACTTATCACTCCGTCAAAGAAAGATATTGAAAACCAATTTTTTTTGCTCGCGACTGTACGTCCGGAAGTGAAAATAAATTTGTTTTCATTCGTATTCACGTATACTGCTAAC
Organism: Prosopocoilus inquinatus; assembly: GCA_036172665.1. Taxonomy (NCBI): domain Eukaryota; kingdom Metazoa; phylum Arthropoda; class Insecta; order Coleoptera; family Lucanidae; genus Prosopocoilus; species Prosopocoilus inquinatus. The sequence goes on from CM069871.1 coordinate 25,420,472, forward strand.
TGATGTAATTTACGTTTCAGTAATGTCACCAACTGCGGTTCACTACATTTTATGTTTCATTAATTTTAAAATTAACAAAAGCCGACAAATAAACATGCACAAAATACAAACCAATTTCATATATAAAACGATTTTTGTTTTAGTTTGGACGGCAGTTATATATATTATTGTAAGCACATAAGCCGTAATAATGGTTACCTCACATTCACAAATGCCACTTAAATTTAATAACTCGTTAAATTAAACAATATTCGCATTGGCATATCTACATTTTAATTACCGTAATTGACGTGGTTTCCATTCGATATTATTATAGGTTGTAAAGGGTTGTTTATTATACATATTTGTTGACGTGTGATAATTAATGTTAAAAAATAGTAACATAAATAAAAATTATGTAATAATGAGGAAGAGCGGATATTATTTGTGCACGTAAATTATTGCTATTAAAACCAACATCTAAAGTACGAGATATTCCATTTCTTACATTAAATGAATATACAGGGCGTTGTTGTTCAGAGAGAACACAAGCCGCACAATAGACAAAAGGCGATACAGACATAATAGATGAGGAAAATGAACCAAACATATTTGAGTATTTAAATTTATCCCCACGATAAGAAATTTACCAATTTTTTTTAACGGCGTCTTTAAAATATATTCCATTTGATCAATTTTATAGCGTAACATATCAAGAATTACAATTCTTGCATCCATTGAGTATATAAAGGACGTGAACGAACACAGATCATTATATTATACTCCTATTAAAGTCGCTAAATCATAAAATCACAGATTAACGATCTTTTCATCAATGTTGCCAACTTATTAAACTTCGAATTTTCTTTGGTAGCTCAAGAAGTACCATTTTTAACGAGAAATTCCATGGTTTTAAATTAATGGCCGCCATGTATTGGATGACTTATGCAGCAGACTGGCTTCAATTTGTCAAACCTAATGCAATGACGATTGTTTCTTATCCATCTTAGTTTTTTATCTATGAATTGATCGTGTAAAGCTGACTTATTAAGACGCAGATGCGTAAGAGGGCGGAAGTGCTTACCAAATATCAAACCAATGTTTCCATCTGCGGTACTACAAATGTATCGTACACCTTTGTAATACCGTCGGCGCCGTCCATCAGTAACTGTGTTATCCTTTCATTTTGGAATAATTCAATAATCTTGAAATATGTCAAACCAAACTATAGTCGATTCATTTGATATGTACCATGATGTGTAGATATTCAGGGCTATTCTGTAACATTGATATGCATATCTATTGATATGGTCTTCAATAACTGAAGAGAACTCCTTACGATTTCATAACATTTCACGTCGATTACCGACCGCAAATTGAAGAGAGATGCATATTAACTCGAGATCATACTTGAAACAAATTACAAGTTGTTACGAAACTATTTACATAATACCAATCTTGAAAGGTCATTTGAAACAGCAACCTCAAGTCCATATCAATGTTATAGAATAGACCCCAATGTCTGTATTAAGCTATTCGTCATCCACTTTTACATGTAAATAAGCTTTGAATAAATCTAGTCTATAAAAATATATTGAATTTCAAATATTGTTCAAAGTATCGTAAATTCGACGAATTGAATAATGTGCCGACTATAACTGAGGATTTACTGCTATTTTATAGTCGACATACAACCCTACCTTACCAGTAGGTTTCAAAATGATTATAAATGGAGACACCCAGTCGTTCATGTTTACTTTTGTTATGATTCCATCTTTTTCAAGATCGTCTAATTCTTCTTTAACTTTTCCCGTAATGTGTATGGTACTTCTCTTGCTTTGATGAAAACAGGCTTAGCATTTCTACGTAGTTTTAGAAAACATGTGATACCTGAAATACATCGAACGCATTTTTTTTTCGATTATTGTGGAAATAGAACCAAGAGAATGAGTTGGTGCGGAAAGTATTTGTACGTTTTCTTATCAATTTCTGTTCGATACAAAAATGATGTATCCAGACACGTGCCAGAAGAGGTGAAAATCTAGATGGAACAATGAACATAATTTCCATTGTTTAATGTCTTTATATTCCACAAGAACTTCAACTATACCTAAAGGTTCGAAGATACTAGATGTATACGATCGAAAACGTATGCTAAATAGTTGGTCGGTGTTGAGCCTTCAATTTTAATTTATGATAGTGTTCTTCTGGCGGAAGAGTAAAACCTGCTCCAGAGTTCACTTCGAATGTTTGACTTTTACCTTCTATTAAAACATCAATTAAATACTTAGCTGTATCATTTCCTGGTGAAGATTTTTCAAAGATATCGATTATTGTATTGATGAATCCATAATCCATCCAGTTTCTGCATTCTCTTGAATATAACTGACATTTTTATTTCATTTCTGTCTTAATAGTGTCTGGACTCAGAGCTTTTTATACTGTTTCCTTCCTACAAGACTTCGAAGTATGGTTATCGAATCCACAACGTAAACATAAGTTTTTGATTCCCAATTTTCTAAATCTTTTCGTAAATTTGAATCTTGACTTTTGCACTTTTTGTCTTATATTATATTCGATAACTTTTATTTCTTCCCATGTGATGTGTAACCGATTCGATTAACTTCGGCTGATTTTTCTTTTGAAATTTCTTGATTGTTGATTTTCGATGCTTCTAAAGCCAAAGGTTTTTCTACAGCTTCTTCAAATTGTAATTTATCATCCTGTAGTATCGATTTCGATTTCGAACGGTGGTAGTAAAATTACGCTTGATTGTGCGTGTACATTTTGGTTTGTGAATTGAGGTTGACTCACTTTTTCTTGAATTGCGGCTGCTATTAGTGATGCGACGAGTCGGTGTTTTTAAGAATCGAGTCGACTCGAATACTTTTATAAAAGAATCGAGTTTTGACTCGAGTCGAGAGACTCGAATCCGGATCAAAATACTCGAGTACTCAAGTCTACTCGAGTCAAAAGTACTCGAGTACCTGAATAAACTCGAATTGTTTTAAAGAATATAATAAATTTGAGTATTTTTATAACAGGAGCGAGTTTCGACTCGAGTCTAAATCAAAAGATTCGAACATTTAACTAAACCCGGAAGTATGAGTAGTCACGACTCAACTTGTTTTACTCATGGTAAAGTCTATAGTTAAAAATTTGAAGGTGCAGTGTTTTTGTTTATATTTTTAACGATATCGACACACTTTATTATTAGAGATTTATTTCAAAATATGTAAAATATAAATTTTAGAAACTTATATTATAATTGAAACCAGAATTTATTTAAAAAAATAAAACAAACAACGATCGGCAACCCAAAGGAGTCGGCTTCCATTTGGAACCGACGTTCAGAAATCCAAATGAGTTATTGAATCGGCTTCCATTTGGAACCGTATCACGATATCTTCCTGTGCCGAGGTTTCATTCTTCATTGCAAAAGAACTTCCTCAGAGCTGCTGATAGCGTTCTGCTTCCTGTCGGTTTCAACGGCTAACAAAAAACAGCAGTTCTGAGAAAGTTCTTCAGCAATTCAGAACGAAAACACGTTTATTTGTGCCTTTACTTCACGTTATATAAGAATAAAATAACACTGAAGTAAGTATGTTTTCCCTGACGCATCGACTGTCGACAGACTTGTCGTTTGCTTCGACACTTCTGAATGTAAACGAATCCGTTGACCGCCGCCAAGTTGCCACCGCCGCCTTCGTTATCAAGGAAACGAAACGATACTCGGTATTCATTCAATTGTTAACCATTAACGAGAAAAACCATTAACGAGGAAGCACTGTGAAGTGAATCGAGTAGAGCGAGTACCTTTGAGAATCCAGTCTGGCAACGAGTCTATTCGACTCGTTGCAGCGCTATTTAATTCTAAAATCGGTACTCGAGTATTTGAATCGAACTCGAGTTGACTCGAGTACTGCTGACTCGGGTTCACAGAATTGGTTACTCGAGTACAATGAGTACTTTTGAGAATCGAGTCTGTCAGCGAGTCTACTCGACTCGTCGCATCACTAGCTGCTATTGTTTGATAGTGATGTGATCATCTGCGCAAGTTGATCAGGTGTAATACTCATCTTCGGTCACGCTCACTTCACCGTCAATCGTGTTTTTTTAAATTTAAAAATTTAAAATTTTAAAATAATTCAATCATCTTCAAATACTATATCGCGTATTAATATATTGTTGAACGAATGACGAAAGTGACATTTTTTGAGCGAGAGAACGGTTTACCAAACGAGGCTTTAATATTGGCGAGCTTAAGAAAATGATTTCGACGAGTTCATAACTATACTTTTCCTACGACTCGACTTACTGTTTCTGGTGGTATTATGAAGATCTAAATCAAAAATCATGATAAAGGTCGCACTTAAATAAATTTCAATAAGGCATTCTAAGATGACGTCATGATTATAGCAACTAGGGAGTGGACAAATCGTTTTTCCCAATTGTTTGCAGCCAAGTTGGATTTAAAAAATGTCTCTCTTTAAACTATTATAAAAAACAATCTTTCGTATATACAGCCACACGCATGCAACCAATGTAATAATCTTAGCCTCGAACAATAAACCAGTTACAGGTCAGGAATTGGCCACGCGATGTCTCGAATGTCACGACCTAAATTGTTGTCATTTTAATAATACAGAAGACATTCCAAAGCATTTTCATTAAAATAAATTAAATTAAATTATGTAACATTTGCTTAATATAAAATCCGAAAAGTGCAAAATATCTCTAACTGTAGGTACGTAAATTTCGATCCCCATTTTATCAATTTGTCATTAAAACATTATACATTGTTCTATAAAGATTTGATGAAAAATATTGTACATTGTGCTAAAAGAGATGTGTTATCGTTTGTGACAACGATAAAAAAAAAACTCCATCTTGTGTGTATCTAAAAAGGTTTTAATAGGAGTTTTCAGAATCGGAAGCAATGTGACTGCACGCTAATGATACAACTCTTATCACCGATCGTCTAGGATTCTAAGCGCTAAATCGATTCCATTTTTTTAAACTTCCGAAGCCTATGATTTTCTTGTCTTAATAAATCTTTACACTACTAAAATGTACAGAGCAATTATTTCTGTGTAGCATGATTATAGTAATGAAACACATCCAATTATCTCCTACAGCGGTCCGCGATGCTCAGGGATCCTGAGAAGGCGCTACCCCCGCTCTCGATTGTTTCGGGGAAACGAACAGAGAAATTAATTCACAGAGAAATGCCCGGCAAGTAAATACAACCGTTCGCAGTTGCAACGTAATGCCACCTTGATGGCCTACACCTACAGGATAAAAGGAATTTCATTCTGCCGGCACATCTGGACGTACCTACCTAATTTCGTTAAAATGAAAGTTTTTAAGTCGCTGCATGCGGGCACTTTTTAATAGTTTCTCGCAGACAATGCAGCCTTAATTAAATTCACAATTAGATCCCTGCAAACAAAAGCGGGCCGCCGAAACTTTTGAGAAAAATTAATAATAACTCGGCGTGCAAAGCCCGACGACTTAATAACATAATCACCACTGTCTGCTCCATAAACATACGTTCCTTTCTCGTGGAAAATTCGTTTATTTATCGTGGCCCGAATTTATTCCCTCGGCCGGATTACAAGAGAATAAAGCCCCCAAAACACACACCTAATACAATGTGCTAGGGCAATAATTTAAACGCGAAGACAAAAAGCGGCCCACAACGAAATTCGTCGCGTTCCTATTGTATGTGCACGTGTTTGTTTATTTATTTATTTGTAGTTCAGTTTACACGTTTTATAATTTAATTACGCAAACAAGTCGCGCCCGGTTTTGTACGGTCTGGTCACTTGGTAAGAGATTGCGGAATTTGAACGTGTGTCGTAATTATGATGCATATTTGACACACATTTGTGTATGTGTCAACGCCCACGTGTGTTCCATCTCGCCTGTCTGTTAAATAAAGACGTTGTTGCTATTTTCAATTGATCGCAGTTTCCTTATTAATTTTTTAAATGGACATCCTTCAACTTGATGAAACATAATAAGCTCTCAGAAATTTATTTGAGTTTATAGCAATTGACCTCTTGATGGTCCATAATAATATGTTAGCATTCGTAATTGCTATTTCATTACAAAATACAACATTTTTCATTCCTCCTAGCACAGCTCTGTTCACAATTTTTAAACTAGTAATGATTACGTATTAATTTTCTTCCATCAATTCGGATTATCGGAAAACAAATATTTCAAGAACAAAAATTAGAACAAATTAATAATAAGTTATTGTAAATGACAGTACTTAATTAACAGTGGATTGTTTGTATCGTTATTTAAAAACAACGATTTTGGTAACTAAGGTCCGGTCTGTTTACCTCATTTTTAAATCATTTGCTCCTTAAAGTCCCTAGAGACAGTCGTGTCGACACTGATTTGTAAGAATATTACAAAGCGGATAAATTAAAAAGGACGTTAAAATTCCGGACATTGGTCTTAAAAAAGTTAATGCTGCACTTTTCAATAAGTAACTGTAATTTATAAACCAAATTTGTAAAAATCTTTTTAAAACGCTTGAAATGTTGACATTTCGCTATATTGGAAGGCTAGGTAATATTTCAGATTATACATTTTTTTACTAATTTATCGGAATAAAGTAATTTGTAACTAAATTTTAAACGTATAAATTGTTACAATTAGAAGATATCTAAAGCTTAGCTTGTAAAGGAAAAGGAATGAGGTACCTTTTTCTTCTAAAAAAGAGATTGTGAAAAGTAGCATTGCTATCGACCCGTTTCATATCGAAGCAGGTTTGCCTTGAAGCAGCATTGGACAAAGCGTTCAAGATGAGCATATCTCACATCGATTGCTTGGGAGAAATTCAGACAGAGGCAGTTGGCATCTAATAAGCATGAAATATCAAACCGAACACTGTTGCTCTCTTTGCCCAACCCTTCCATCCTTGTCCCTATCTAAAGACTTAAGAAATTTTTTTCGTTGTTGATTCATACACTGTTTATTTCAGATTTACCATATTGTGAAAAGCGATGTCTTTTCATTATGATATTTTCGTACCTTCAGCTGGCGTTTCCTTGGAGAGCCAGTAGGGCTGAAATTGATCGCGACCGACAGACGTTCGCTCTAACCAAAAACGAAAACTTAAATAAGGACGGTTCAATAGATTTCGCTCGGTTTTCATTGTTTTTAGTTCGAGCGAAGTCAGTCGTTGTCAGTTTCAGCCCGACCGACTTCCTAGGAAACCGCAGCTGTATCATCATTACTTCCCTCGCATTTACACACATTTTCAGCATCCCTTGATCACAAACCCATACTCTGGCATTAAACCTTAAAAAGTGAAACAATGGCAGTTAGAGCTGGAGTTATACTGTCACAGTCTCTTAGTCAGGATCGATTAGGAGCGTACTCCATGTCACGATACCGGGATGAATTGTTATGAGATGATAATATTTTGGCACGCGCTGATATCATATTGCGGAATAAGGGAAATATAGCTAAGGCAGTTGTAAGGAGGGCACCACTACGTCAAAGTTAGTATATGAGAAGTTATCTCATTCGCTTGAATTTACATACATAAAGCCGAACGCCTGGTTGCACTGGTGGGGATGTCCGTACGGTCTCTGGTGACGTCAGACCATACTACAAAGATTTTAAACAGATAAAATAGCGACATCTTACGATCCTGACATTTCTACAAAGATTTTAATTAGTTCCGATCCACGGCGCATGCACACTCGGTGCCGTTACCATAACAACGGAATTATTTTGATGATTTTAAATGGTAAAACGAGTGACGTATACTTGAGGCCCATGCGACAAACGTCGAATCCGTTCGATATTGTATGAGACAACTTCTCATATATTAACTTTGCCACTACGTAACGTTTTCCCTTACACAGAGCACTCGCTGGCAGGGCAGGGCATGGCGAACGAAAGTAATAGTGATTCTAAGGTCTACATTACCTCGTCTCCTTGCGCCACACTCTACCCAACGCCACCTCTTTGGATCGTCTCCGGAGTCACAAACAAAACTCACAAAGGATTTCAGCTAATTATGTTAATAAACGTTACAAAGTTACAATAATCATAATAATAATGATAATGATCCTAATTGCTGACTTCCCAACGATTTATAAATTTGTCCTTTTATCTCACTCGTGTCGGATGCCACTAAGTGCGTTTTCTAAAACTTGGGAGTCAACGCGTTAATTGCTTTGTAATAAAAATAAAATCCGCCGATGCAGCACCGCAAGTAAGGTCTAATGACAATAATTTTCCATGGAATTCCCTTTATTACTCATTAGTTTGCTTACGTTCCCTGACCTAAGGAGCTTGATTTGCAAGGCAAGCAAACGTCGCGATGCCATACCCGCGTCAATAACCGTACCTGTGAAATGCAACTAAACGATTTTTACCTAAAATAGACCTGTTAAATTTTCTGAAAATCCAAAAAGTAAAATTAACTTAGAATATTATTTTTCTACCTTGACAATACCTATTTGTAGCACGTATGCCTACATTTTTAAATTTTAGGTGTTTATTGTATTGTTACTTAAGTAACCAGGATACCTCGATTTTCTAAGTTGGCACTATTCTTATTTGCCACTCCATCTTTGACATCGTGTACGTTATTTCTAAATTTATACATTTTCAAGTTAAAAAAATTTATCTTGGAATTCGCTTCTCTTGTTAGGTATTGTTTTGAGATAAATTGTTTCTTTCTACGCGAGACAGAAATTCGTTTGAAACTGTAAACTATCGTGATTAAGTGCACGCTTTTACAATTCGGAATTAACCAAAAATTTACTATTAGAATAAATATTAAGTTATCGTAGTCAAATAGTAATCAAAACAAATAATAATAGTAATAATAGTAATAATAATGACAAAGACGTTTAAGGAAATTGCAATTTCATTGTGTCTTGAACTTTCATTGTCTGTTTTCAACAAATTGTCTTCATGTTTATTTATGTTTCACAATCTTGCGCTTTTTGCTCTCTATTAACTTCTAAACAGTCTTATTTTCTATTTTCTATCATTTTTTTATACTTGTGCAGTTTATTAGTATTAGGAATATTTACGCGCCCTTCAAAATAGCTCAAAACTAAAATGTCACCAACCTCGTAATTAATGAGGTTGAGGCTTGCAATCAGTGTTGTTCCTTTACATGTAAACAATGTTTGTCACTTTTACATGTAAACAATGTGTAGACAATGTAGACAACGTAGACAATGTGGACAATATAGACAATTATTTCTTGTTGCCATTCACAGTTGAGGTTATTTGTTCTATAGTACATCGATTTTCAGTTATTTTCGTTTGGAATGCATAAGAAGACTGGTATCCACAGTTTTAAAATAAAATGCATTGAAAATTCAGATATAAATTGGTTAATTTGCACTAGTACAGCTGTATTGCGTCACAGGGACAATGAATTTTCGCCAAGTAGAAGGTAACATTATCGTTTACCTCGTAATAAAACTTTAAAACGTTTTTATTTATGCCTTTCTGCGGAAAAAAATTGTAATACGCAATTCATTCATTGGAATTTCAGACTTGTGTATGTATATGTACGAAATGAGTCATGATTTCCATTTTGGATTCAAGGGAGGTATATTTTGAAGTACCTCCGATAGATTTATTTCTTGCAATTTCGCACTTGCATGACCTTAGTGAATACGCTCCTAACGGGCCAGATTCTTATTCTGAATAACCCTGTACAAATAGTTTTGGTTAATTTAAGGAAGTTTATTCTCTATTTTCAGGTGTTATCAAAACCACCTCCTGGATTTCCTATTCAATAGCTGGAAAAGTAGCAAAGTTCGAGCCGATAAGTATTCAGAAATATTTCATACAGGGAAAATCATCCAGAAACTCTTAATTCACTCGGCAAAGTTCTAGGAAAATTCCAAGCTATTATTGTTATTAACTCGTATACCATATGAATATTTTGTTTTTTTTTTAATCATTTATGAACGATAAAAACAGATCGCAAAGATTTCTGTTAAGGATCTCTCGGACCAAGTTGCAAGCAACAAAACAAAAAAATACTGAAAACAGCAGAAAAGTTTGAAAGCGAAGATCCTGCTAAAACAACTCACACCACAATCAGATAAAGAAGTTACGCGTTCACCCGAAATTTATTTCTTAAAATGATCATATTCACTTTGTATGTACGTAGCATAGCTGCCCTGATAGTGATAAATTTAGAGGGAAAAAAATTTAACTACGATTTTGAGGAGTTTTGAGTTTTCGTAGTGTCGCAATAGTTTTAGGAAAATTAAGTATCAATGTGACATCATTTGCATAAATTACAGTGACAATGTCCAATACAAACCAAAGTACATCTGGAAACTTTGTTTTTTTTTTGGCAATATAATTTAACAGGTGGTGACTTTGTAAATTTGTGACAGATAATAAATACAAGATTTTTTTTTAATTCTATGTTAATATTTTCATGAGATGTGATTGGTCTTAGAAGTTGTGGGTCAAATACTTAAACTATTTTTTTATGTTATAATTTCGCTGCTTTTTTTCCGATCAGTACCTAAAAGTTGACACACGAATCTTTAACTTACATCTCTAATTTACTTTGAAATCTTCATTATAAGTCAGTCCATCTGTTCCTTCAAGAAGCTGATCACCCGTAAATAGTGTAAATAGTACTATCATATCAGGATACACAGGAAAAAAAACGTAGTAAAATACGGGATAGCTACAATTGCAGTAAATTTTCTTACAAATTGTAGGGTATTTTACTACACACACATTTAAAATTCGTGAAATTTACTACAATTACATGAGAAATGTCCACAATTTGTAACTATCCCCTATTTTACTACAAATTGTAGTGCTTTTTATTACACAGTTTTTTCTGTGTAGTTCTTCTACAGTAAGTCATGAATTTTATTAAGTCTTTCACAAAAATTCACTAAGGCTGTTTTATTGATCGTTCGACTACAATCGCTTAAATCTTAAACCAATGAAATTCGAACTAATTGACAGCACAACATGAAGCTTATGAGCGCAATGGGACCACTCACAGTGGTTTAAAATTTAATCACTTGTACACGATTGGTCAGTGCGAATGCACCCTAAAATATGCAAAATAACACACAGCATGTACAGGAAAGCCCAAGTTAGGTGGCCTATTAAAAATTCTATAATAATGATTTTCATTGAACAAAATGAGAAACTTTTTTATTACATTCTCTGATATATCTCCCAGAATAGAGAGCAAGAAATACCAGATTAAATTGACTGAGTTCTTAACTAAGTTAGTTATGAAACTGCCGCAAACAAATCTGAAAATAATTCGCTTAGTCGGTGTTCTAACACGATTTCGTTTTCCGCTATCACAGCTCAACTGCTTTTTATTATACGCGAGCTTCAAACCCACCGTAATATTTTGCGTAGTTTTTGCTGGCCAAGTTTTGTTTGCTTTTTAAAGCGACGGGTAATCCACAAAGCTCAGCTGGCGGAATTGGAATGGTCGGTCTTTGTTTTAACTTTTCCTTCAGTTCTCACAGGACTAAACAACACCAAATTTAAAGTCGCCCGCGCCGTGCAGTGCTGTCCGTTTCATGAGTTTTCACAAAGCGCACAGCTCACCACATAACAACGTAGATTACGACTAAAACTCTGCTAGTTTTGTTTTTCATTCGGTATCACTTATTAAATTCGAAATTTATAAATTTCAAAAAGTACATAAAGCAATCAACAATGCGGCAAATGCAGTATCGAATCAAGTTTACCAGCGCCTCCACCATGAAAATACTGACGTCGCCGTCGTCTTTTTATATTTTCGTTCAATTTTGTATGTATAGAAAAGACCAGTTCTATTCAAATACAGTTGTACATGCTCTCGAGAACTTCTACATGAATGATAATAATGATTCAGTAACTATCTATACAAAATAGACGAAGTGTTTCCAACTCATTTATCCAAAATTCATCGAAATGGCTATAATAAGGTTAGAAAGCGCTGCTTTGCAGCAAGAAATTGAATTCGAGTCCTCGCTTTGACGAGACATTTTACGGGAATATTTGCGAGAGAGCACTCGTTATTAAATTTATTTTCGATCAGTTGTCTTTGTAGGCGCATCTGCCGTGTCGCGAATTCGACGTCGAATACAAATCTATTACGGTTTCTGCGGTTGCAGGGTATTTCGGTCCTGAGGTGTGTACAGAACTAAGTGCTTGCGACAGGTGTGTTTGTTCATCACAGATACAAACTTTGTGAACTCGCGTACAGCAATATTTTATCAGATTAACTTAGCTAAAGCGACTCCCAGCTTTCAGGTAGTAATTTAATTCAGTTTTTAAGCTTAAGAAAGCCGTTTGAAGTCGAGTTAAATTGGTTATTTCAAGCAGCAACATTTTCTAACTTAAGTAAGTCGTTAGAGAAATCCTTTTAGAGTTATTTTTTATTGCGAATTTCTTTTTGGGTTATGTTTCTTTCTAAACAATAAAAGCAAGTGCATTTTAGACGAGACCGCGCGAACATATTATTGATTAATGCTTTATCCGACTGCAAATAAAAGATTCCGTTTTATGTCTTCCCTTAATCTACTTTCAGAGATTACAAAAGATCATTTCTCATGTGCTCCTTGCGAGATGAATCCGGAAAGAAAGCGGCCCATAATTCATGATGAAGATTTCCGCGGAAATTTCCAACACGTCTCACGTTGCGCACCAGCCAATTAGGTCCAATAAAAACGATTTCGATTAAGTGCGGATTACGCCGTGAGCTTTCAGGAGCTTTCGTTTTCGGCGAGGGCGCGCTTTGTTCGGCGGATCTCGTCCAGCAGTGAAATTAGAAACGGTCATTCTTTACGGTCTTCTTTGGCGCTTTGAAAATGAGACATTTATCTTTTTCTTTTGTTGTTGCAGGACGACAACAAAAGCACGAAGGCCGGAGAGAAGAAGCGATGGATACACGATCCGACCAGTAAGTATTAAGTTGATGTAAATATTTATGGGTGATTTTATTGGTTGGTTATTGTTGATTTATCGAACAAAGCGAACTCCAATATTAAGTAAACCAAGATAAGCAGCGAAATGTTGAACAAAACCAACAGGATTTCATTCGTTAACGTCTGTTTTGCATTATATTCTTGTTTATAAAGCTGTTTGTGAAGCCGCTATTAAATAAACCAGGTAGGTTGAGCAAAATCAATAAGCGATGTCATTGCCGTCAGAATTATTGATGATGATATTCATATTTCAATAAAGTCAAGGTTTAGCTTTCCGACGTAAACCGACAAAGAACTATGACATGATATCAGTAATTTACGTATTCAAATATTCATGCAGCGAATGAATCAATTTTTTGTTCGGGCCTATCACGATTATGCTGCTATTTTATTCAAATAATAAATAGTCGTATTTCAAACATTAGGAAAAATAGAAAGAAATTATGTGCATACCAGTGGCGTATCAAGAAATATCGGGTTCTTCTGTAAGCTTGGCGGAGCCCCCTCGCTTTTTACTGACTGCAGTAAAAAAAACACATACACATAATTACACAACAAAAAATATAATGAACTTTACGTCTAAACCAGCACCTAATAAATGAGTAAAGCAGTGGCGTAGCTATAGGGGTTGCATGCATTGCAAAGCAACCCGGCGTGGCGCCAAGACGCCGTAGGCACCTGTTCGAAGTCATAAATAAAAATTCTTTTCTGGATCTCTGCATTGCCGACCCTTACCATGCAATCGCTATGCCACTGGTGCTGTCTGTTATTATAACAAACACTTATACATATGAACAAATGTTCAAAGTTCAGTTTTATCTCAAGTACAGAGTAAATGCAATTTTGTATCAAAGTGAATTGTTAATAGTTTTTTTTTTATTTATTACTTTTTTTGCCAAATGTTGCTTTATAGTTGTCTAGAAATCATTTAAATTTGCTACTTTTATATGTAAGTTAAGATTGCACCTAATAGACCAATCTGGGTAGCAAATAGACAATTGTTCTTAAATATAAACAGCAGTTAATACCAGGAAATTTGAGAGATTACAATATGCTTTAATAAGTCCTTCTTTGAATATGTAGTTTTGTTTTATTTAAATAAACTCTTTTTTGACTAGAGAAATAAATAGGTATCCTAAATCTAACAGGATTAATTTATTTAAATTCAAGCTATGTACTGATTCAGTTTGTAGCAATTAACTGTTAAATTGTAAGAATCAAATATTGTTGATCCTCTGCACACAGTAGATCACACGCAAAATTTCTGTCATCAACCTATTATTCTATTGTCAACCTATTGCTAGTGCACCATTCATTTAATTGACTTAAAACCATATTAAATCTGTACTCTAATCACCTCCATCCTGTGTAAAACTTGACAAATTTTTAGCTTACGATAGGAAGAGTAATGCGACGACAGCACTCCCCTGAGGAACTCCCACGTTTACATTATACACTGATATCTCTGATAACCGGACACCAACCGTCGCCAATTTTCTATTCGCTTGTAAGAGGTGTCCGCTTATTAGAAATACGAACCCAATAAACGTGTTTTACGTTTATTTTTCATTGTATAAAACAAATATAGAAAAAAAAATACAGAAAAATTACTGTAGATACGAAATTAAATTAAATTCACGAACAGTTTCGAACAACTTGAACAGTCAGATAAGCGTAAAAATGTATATACAGCAGTATTTAATATTATAAACAAATTAAGATAAATATTCTTCTATGAAGGTTTGATGTGTTTATGTTTTTTTCAAAGACATTTAATATTTCCTAACTTTCTGTATCGCATTTCTTTAAGGCTGCTTCAATTTATCTGTATTTTTTCAATATTGAACAGTATTGCTAATTTCCAAACACTTACTTTTTCATTTTAAACCGCAATAACTTCTAATTTTTCTTGAAATGTCAAAAAGCATTTCAACAAAATTAGTTAACATTACTAAAGGTCTATTCCAGCAACAGTTTCTGACTAATTCGTGTCCGTCAAAAACACGCGCAAGTTAAAGTTGTTGATGGTGCTGGTGATAATCGGTCATTACTTCCATGGCCAACTGTTTTTGACGTTCCGAAGTAGTCAGAAACTGGTGCCAGAATAGACCTTGAAGTAATCAAAGCGATCAAGTAGGGGAATTCCCTTTTTAACGGCGGTGCACAAGTGATGTTTTACCAACATCTGTCCATTCAAAAGAGATTTTAATAGAGAGAAGGGGAAAAAGGCAGTGTCTGTGTCCGTTTATGAGAGTGTTCGCTTAATAGAGAGAATCTTATTAAAAGATCTTTTAGCAAAATTCCGTCGCCCTAAAATTGTCCGGTCACGAGACATGTCCGTTTATCATAGGTGTCCTTAATGAGAGGTTTGATTGTACTTCTTTGACAGTTGATTTTTTTTAATTTTTACTGGAAATATACGTTTAGAGAGATGAATTTACAGGATGTACACGATACACGCTATCGTTCACGAAGCAATTTAATCGCATAATGGAGTTTCAATATAGGTTGTCGATGATATTGTAATCCTATTCGCGGAATGATTGTAATAATGAATGTCTATAATTTAATTTGTGCTGTCGACGTAGATTGTGTCTGTTTTGAGTGACTGACTCGGTATAGTCATATCTACATATGCTGTGTCTATTCTGCAGCAACGATTTCAGTAGACTAATTACTTAATTATCTTAATTATTTTCGTCAAAGATAGCTAAATTAGATCAAGTCACACAAAAAATAATTTTGAACAATATTTTCTTCGTGGTGAATAGATAAAACAGCGACATACTACGATCGCTTTTTCTGCGAATAAATTGGTCAAGTCGTTTTTGGTTTGCAGTGGGAATTTCGAGCTACGTCTCTGCTGATGAAGCCCCAAACAGGACTGAAACAGCTGCACAGAGGCTGCTCGAAGTTTTCACTGCAATCAAAAACGATTTACAACAATTTTTTTTAATATTTTCTTCGTTCAAAATAGTTACGTAATAAAAACTTTCGACGTATATTCTTATACCTTACAAGTAATTTTTTTTTTCTAAATCGTCTTTTAATTTTGAAAATCCGAGGTTTATAAGCTGAGTTTACGTTCTCCAATGAACGGAGTTCTAACTATACTCTTAGCAAACTCATAATAAATCGTCTGTGCTTTCACCTCCATGAAATTACCAGCTCTTAGAGCTTAATCGTAAACTTGCGTTTCTACGCCATGTCGTAATTAAAATGATTGCGGAGATGCATACTAACTAGGTATGTTACGAGCAAACACGTACTTACAATGACTAACGACAAATCACGAGCGATCGATGTAGTTATTTCAATTTTGTTGGATTTCCTTCATATTTTACTTATTGGCAAATCGGATTAATATGTTTAAATTAATCATCGGGAGGGGCGAAATTCGATAATTAATGACCAAACGGTTTCATTAGCAGAAACGTGGCTCCTCTCATTACAGCCCCATTCGATATCTCCGACGGGCCTTAAGTGCCGAAAGATTGGGGCTTGTATTGGATTCTCGTTAAGGGAGAAAGCCGGGCGAGGGTGAAAGACCGAGCGTCCATCAAAGTACGATAATTATTGGTTTTCAGCTGAATTTATTTGAGACAGGAACAGATTAGTCGCTATAAAAGACCTGCTGTTGAGACTTAAATTGGAATCTTATTTTAATTAATTTCTTTATTGAGAATATTCTAATTGATTTATTGTTGGATATTACTGCTATTATCGCTTTATTTTTCATACTGGAATGACTACTTAGAATTTCTTTTATTAATATTACTTCGAAAATGTAACTAATAATAGAGATTGGTTTTCCCCTTTTGTCAATTAAAATTCCCTATTTGTCGAATCATTTTCCAGATTTTCAGAAGTGTCAAATCGTAATCAAGTGGGAATGTTATTTGATAAAGTGGGAATCATACTTGACAAAACAGGAAAACCAAAAGAGAAAGACTATAAGACAGTCAATTAAACATTTTGTTCTTTTTTGATTTATTCAGAAGTATATTCCAGACGAAAACAATAAACTACTTTCCACTTTCTCTAAAAAAATGAAGTAATATTAATAAAGTATTGATTAGGTATATATTTGTTTTGTTTTGTTTTATGATCAGTTCTTGATAATGTTATCAAAGTTACGAGATTAATTTATCAGTATCAACTAGGACAGAAAAAAGGAAAACGACAAGGCAAATGTTCGTTAAAAATTAAAAGTCGAAAAGAAACTCGGCGAAAACTTGGAAGAACGTCTACGTAAAACACTCCAAACTTTCCTTTCAGCCACCACCACCGCCACCTCATTCCAGTTCTTTTCACATGTAGAATTTTAATCGGAATAACTTCGCCTGGGAGTTTTCGCCTCTTTCCAATTAGGTTCAACCCGCACCCCCGTCGAGATTGAGTCCGGCGAGCGCCGTTTAATTAATATTAAATTAAAAAGTTTCGGATCCCTGCTCTTGCAACTATTCCGAGTATAGAGGGCGCGCATCTTCATCTTCTGCTTCATATTTAATCAGCGTTCAAATTCTCAGAGAGGACTTTAATTATAGGCACAGTGCAATCATGATTTTGGAAAAGTTTCACTCGATGCACGATTTTTGTTTACGAGCAAACTTAAGAAAATTGCACATTACGTAAGATACACTGATGCACATAAAAAAATCTCTTTCAGAATGCGATTGCAATTACGCGTGGATATCTCCTTAAAGCATCAAAATTATCTCTGCCATTTCATTTGAGTTTATCGCGCGAATCAAGTTGATTACTCACGCGTGAGCTCGACCTACGATCGTGAATGGCTCGCCCACAGACTTAACTTCCTGATAAGTAATGATGAGGGTGGGCATTCTGCGTATACCTGAATGCTAACGCGTAAAGACCATAACTTTGCGATCAGTTTCACTGTAATATTGCTTTAATTGTCTACAGTTTCCATTAAACTCCAGCTATTGTGTTATTATCAAACAGCGGCAAGTTTAGATCGTCCACGCCCAGCATAACAATTAGTCGGCTCGATAAATCCGAGTGTTTTCGACGCTAGTTGCACGTGCTTTATCTTTCCAGATAATTGTAGATTGATACTAATACTGAACCAAATCACTGATGCATCTCATAAAGCGATAAAGTGGTAAGTCTAAATAAATTGTCTGTACGATTTGGTCCAACAGTCAAGTAAAATCGATTGTAATGCGTAATGGCTATTAATGTCGGTGCATAGTGGAAGAACTCGTGAGGTATGAAGTAATGTGATCTGTCTGAAGTTAAATACTTGTTATTCAGTCTCGTTGTTCACAATGGCGTTACGTCCAAGACTAAAGTAAGCGGTTTCCGCAAAGTTCAACTTTTGAAGTAAGCGCCTGTTTCTCGTCCAATAAAAAACAGTATTTTTGGCAAGTGCAGGATTAAGCAGATGCAAAAGTTATATTAGGTGCTTTCGTATTTCATTATTTCATATTAATTTGAACCAAGAAACTCGAAAAAATGTTTTTTTAGCGTCATGGTCGCCGTTCGACTAATTAAACTTGAAAACTTTGTTTACATTTATTATAATTAATTATTTCTTTAGATTTTCTTCTATAAATCGATTGCAAATCAACAATATGTCTCACGGAAAAGACAACTACAAATATTACACAACCGCAACGCATCAAATATTTGGAAACCGTTCACAGCAAAGCATTTTCAGTCTGACGCCTATATATGTCGTAACGGAAAACCAGATCTTGGCCGTTGTTTGGTTATTATTTATTTAAACCGCTCCAAAAATTGCTCTCCTCATCTAAAAGGAAGCCACTGCATAGAAATGAGTGGACTTCGGGTTCGGAATCAGCAACCTGGATTCACTAAGATTCTTCTTTACCATTTCTATCTTAATTACGTGTGCTTCCCTTTTGAGTTAAAAATGTTGCATGTGGACCAGTGTTTAGGGCAGATTGCATATTCATAATGAAGGAAACTCACTGTACATTCTTGCTGTTTCTACGTAGAATGTTTTAAACTGAACAGGGAGTAATCTGCATACGTGATGTAATTCACAGTCATTTTCCACAACGTTCGTTTTCAATTAAAGAATGTTAATATACCTGTTTATGATACGAGCTAGCTTTCAAACTCAAAAATTTTAGCAAATGTTTTCAAATACCAATCTAAATTTTTATGTAAACAGTTTAATAATAATTTAAATTAATAACATTATTTAAATTCATGAATTTCACACTCTCTTATTCGTATCACAGGTAATTGATATTTTCGAATGTGTGGAACAAGACTGCTCTTTACTTCCAATTAGTTTTGCCACCATGTAATTTGATTTACGCTCATTTGCACGGCGGTCTATTAACGCGAATTAATTTAATGGAAATAAATCCGAATCGCTAATCCGCCCCCAGCACATTCCCGACGTCTGCCTCTCACCGGTCTCTCTGCGGCCGAGACAAAATGAAGTCGTGGAAATTCCCCGCGCCAATTTTCCGGAACGCAATTAAAACTTGCGTGGAGTTTCGAGCACGAGCAAGTAAATTCAATAACGGCCGACGGCTTTTCGTTTTTCGCTGCGCCAGAGAATGCCTTAAGCTCGAGGATCATCTTCAACGGTAATCTCGATGGGGCATCTCGCGAACAACGGCGCGCGAAAAAATCTCATTTGCGAAAGAAATTGGGACAAACTGGCAGTAAACGAGAGTAATATGCTGTACGTGAGAGAACCCTCGCGGAAAATATTTATCTCGAGCAGTAAAGTTAGTCGACGTGTAATAAGGAACGAGCGCACGCAGGAACGGACTGGCTGGAAACGAGCAAAAAGCGCGCAGGATATGACGAAGATGGAGGACGAAGCGAGTACGTTCCGGAGTGGTTAATGTTCGGCGGCGTCGATAAACTTGAGCTCTTTGTTTTATAAGGTCTGGCCAAATTATCCAGCCGACTTGGAATGGTACTTATATACTCTAGGCTTGGTTTATCGAGCTTCCACTTTTTCAACTCGTTAAGTTTTACCTAATGCTTGATTCTTATCTCTTTTAATTTTCCTTCATCTTATTCGTGCTGTGGCTGAAAGCGCTTGTACTCAATGTAAGAGATAAAGCAAAGGAATCCAAATGATCCTTGTATGAGCAGTTCAGATCTTCTGTAGTTATATCTTTCGTAAGACAATAAAGGCTGGATTCTAAATCAATGCGAACTCTGTGCCGCTCAAAGACTAGAGAAAATAAAAGTTGTTCTCGCGAATATATTAATTGATTTTATTTTATTATCTAGTTTGCGCATATTATTTTCAAAAATATTCGAAAATTATGCACTTCCAGATACAAAGATTCAGATTCAACGTCATATCACTCTTATAACTCCCAATACACGTGATCAACAAAAGAACAACAATGAACAAAGTGAAAAGAGCATAACTGGCAAGGAAAAAGTAACTATCAGCTTACGTTTCGGTCTTATTAAACGTCACCAGGACAATATAACCAAGATAACTAGTTTAGTTATTTGATATAGAAGAGTATTGCATATGACGTTCATGTATTCGTTCATGAATTGAACTGTAATTACGATGTTGGTACTTGCTCGTCGTCCGATGATGAGATGGTTGACATGTTGTCCTTATTTCGTTGCCCAAAACTTGTTCGTCGACGAAGTAAGAGAGCCAACAAATGCACAGACCAAGAGACCGAATGCACATTTGTTGCAACCACTAAGAAGACCCGCAATTCGAGAGAAACAACTAACAGACCAACGGAGACAAGCAAAGTCAACCTGCGTTACTTCTAAAAGCCAAGGATATACAGTACGTCCCCCAGATTAAGTTTACAAGAGGAAAGAAAAGTTAATTTTACAAAAAAAAAAAAAAAACAAGGAAAAAATAAGTTTTGCTCAACTTATGAAGAATATGTGTATCTGTAACTAAGATTTCAATATCAATGCTATGGTACTGTGTTCTCTTAAAATCGAGAACAAAAGGAAAACAAAATCAACTCTGAACTTTATATAAATTCTTAAATATGCAATATTTTCTTGTATTTCAATCCAAATCTCCAAAGCTAAGACGTAAACTTGAATTATATGCTGGAAGGGGCGGCGGGTTAATCGAATAGTTTAAAATATTGATTTTGTTTTCTTAACACAATGTATCAATGTTGAAATTTTGATTAATGTAATCTCGTATGCATAACGTTTTTCCTTTGCAATTTATTTGTAAAATTAAATTTTATATGATGTAAAGTTATAAGAGGTTAACGCCAGGAAAAAACAACAATGTGAAAAGTAACTGCCGACATTCGTTTCAGTCTTATTAGACCTCATCAGAACAGTATCCAAGGTGGAAGGTGTTGACAATTTGAAATTTAAAAAAATTTGAAACCCACTTCATATTAAGTAAATACGTTTTCAGATGTCAGTGTGATGGGTCGGCTTTTTGTCCGCAAATGTAAAGTTGTTTTTTTTTGGTATATTTAGGATGGTACACACACAATTTATTTTTCAGAAATTTAAAAAAAATGTCAAATACAAAGATTTTAGGAATTTACTTGATCCACCAAAATCTACTAAAAAAAGGAAACCAAAGACGATCGGAAACCTAACAAGTATCAACTTTTTTTTTATTGAGGCACAAAATATATTTCCTTGAATTAAGTTTTGTTCTCAAATCTAAAAATTTATAAAAATAACAAAGTCGCTACTCATTTGTTACGTTTCCGATCGTCATTTATTTGATACATAATTATCTCTTCTCCGCTGTGTTATTGAAGTTGCACTGAACTCTGTGACGGAATTGTCCGGATATTTAAATCTGTACATTCCGGTTCCATGGACAATCCCCCAAAACAAATTTACTTCAAAAAGCATCCACCTTTTCCTTTTGCAGTTGTTGCTTACCCGCAGTAAATCATCATGAGCCGCCACTGCTCTTGAAATATTTCAGATGTAATTATTTGTATGGCGTGTATTGTAATAGGAGTAATATGATATTGTTAAAATGTTGATGTTCTCAATATCTTGTATAATATTGTTATGCGTTTTGTTTTTAAACTTAATTTTCATACATTAACTTCACATATTTTACCTTATCTACCCGATTTACGAATTAGAGTAATTTCGATCGTCAAAGAAATAAATTGTAACTAACGTATTCAGACAAATCCGACATTTCGAAAATATGGTAAGGAAACGATTTCACATAGCATTAAGAAGCTAGAAACAGTAAAATAGTGAGATCAGTCTTACACAGATTAAGAATATGGGATGAGAAATTGGAGAAAAGTATTTTTTTTCTATATATATATATTTCTACTTTTCTTTTTCAATTTTTTTTATCGCCATTACAACGTAGCAGTATGTCTACAATGTGTTTATTTGTTCACTGTTTTCAACCCATAATAGTTAACATATTCTTTTCTGTGAAGCCGACCCTATCTAGTACTTCTTTATTCTAGCGATCGCACGTTGCTAATACATAGGAAAGCGTATTCTTCCACAGAATATTTTTCCAATTTACGATTTGCTAGTTTTGCACATGGTACGTGAACGCATTCTCAAATACTTGGGGAAAGAGTCAAAGAGTGCAGTTGTATTTCGTTTCGTATAGATAATTTGAATTTTGAGAATTTATTTGCCCGTGTGGACATAACTTGAATACTGCTTTACAGATAACTCTTTTGACGCCAGTGCATTTTGATGCATTATTAAGTTACCACAGGCTTCTTTTTTCCGCCCCTTCCTCTCAGCTTTTATTGACCCTCGGCTTTTTAACCCTCGACATATTATCGCCCCCCAGCTTTGTACGGCCCGCACAAGTTCGTAGCTATTCTGTCGCCCCGATTAACTAGGTGTATTGCCGGCCCTCTTACTTCGTCGACGAACAAGTTTTGGGCAACGAACTAAGGACAGCATGTCAACCATCTCATCATCGGACGACGAGCAAGTACCAACACCGTAATTACAGTTCAATTCATGAACAAATACATGCACGTCATATACAATATTCTTGCATATCAAATAACTAAACTAGTTAATCAATACTCATCTGTATCAAATAACTGAACTAGTTAATCAACAATACACAAATTTTTATATGTATACCGGAAATACGTCTTTAAATTAAATTCAAATATTAAGAGTTGATTAACAAAGTGTAGTTATTTGATACAGACGAGTATTGTATACGACGTACATGTATTCTGTCATGAAATTTTGGAATTTATTTTGGAGTGACATCATGGTTGACGACATTATAGCGTGTCCTAGAAACCCTTTACTTGCTAAACAACTTTTAATTCAATATTAAATATATCAGCTGTAATTTGAGTCACAGTTGGGTTAATCGAAGCCCTCGAATAACTACTAAAAATTTTGTTCGTTTGATTCACCGCTAAATAGTAAATAACTAAAAGTACAATCATATTTTACTTGGTTTTGAGAGTAATAAATTGCTAGTATTTTAGTTTAATTGCTGAATTTATGCGGCCCACCACCCTTTTGTGTAATAGTGTGTACAACACGTTAGCGAGGAGATTCCTTCGTAGAGATAAGCGTTTTAACAAATAATTTCATTGGACAATTTGTCTCTGGCGCCGTTAAACCAATTATCGTCGAAGATCGACCCACGACCCAAATCTCCACTCGAACTAGAGAGTTTCTCGTATAACTTCTTGCTACTATCCATCAGTATCGTAATTTACCTAAGTTTTCCAGGTAAGTGATAAGAGTAGATAGCAGATTAATTTCAACAAAACTGGATGCACACTGCTCAATCTGCCTACTCCGAACAATTGCCACTGATTGGATGAAGAAAATGTATCGATACCCTACTTTTTATTGGCTTACACAACCAATTTGTTATAAAAAAAGGAAGCTTAAAAGTTGAATTCAATTATGTAAATGTATATTATTTTGCGATTACTTTTGGATTCATCAAAAAATAATTCCGATTGGTTTGATAAAAATTTAACATAATTTGCCTAATCTGATTTACTCTGCCGGCTGTATTGTTTCTAATCTTCTTCTTCTGATAGGTACCAACAAGCATTTCTGAATACTAGGATGAGTATTATCTACCTGTCTTGACTCTTTTGAATTTCAGGAGTCTTACTGTGATGCGGTGATTTCCCTTCGAATTCATTTATTTACCTACTACTTCTAACATGTTAACTTTATTTTCTCGCTGAATTTTTTTATTAATAGTATTTTCTGCTTTTGATAGGTGTCTTTACATCTTTCGATAATCTCAATTTATTTAATTTCGATTTATTTATTTTTATGTTATTTTCCCCTTTCTTCCTTAATTTTTCTATCCACGTTCTACATGTATGAGGTCTATAAAAGATTAGTGGAATTATAAACCCATAATAAACTGTTATTCAAAATCGGCATTATTATAACTTTATAACAAACAAGTGTTGGATAAAACTATGTATTACACTCGTGCCTTAAAAGCAAATAAGTCACTTAAGATAAAGTACATTCTTTTCATAACTTATCTGCCTTATAAGATACATGTATTCTTCGAAACAATAATTGTAAGTACAGCTGAATTAATAAAAACCAGAAATGAAACTTTTCCAATTGTCAATTTCTTTCTATTTGTCAATTTACTTGTCTACTGACAATACCTATCAAAAGTATTTTCTGTGCGCCTACTTACTTATAAACTAACATACCATCAAATAATTTTAACCTATATTTGTGTGATAAATCATTTTCACACTATGAAAATATCGAGAAAAACGTATACATTTTTGTTACATTTCCCCTTTTTATTTTAATTCAGGTGTATATGAGTAAGAATACTTTTAAGTTTCTTTTTTTTACTGTTCCTACATTTCGTTACGGCAGTAATCATTTGTTGACCTGAAGGAGTTGATTTCATGACAGTATTAGAAATGATACTCAAAGAGGCGATAAAAAATTCTGAATCTTGTTCGAGTAAGTTAACCAAAATTTTGAATCTTTATTATCACATCTATATATAAGTAAGATAAATATGCTGGTAATTATTGTAGTGCTGCCTGTTTTAACTTCGCCAAACTAATTCTTCTTCGTTTGCTTGTACTGCTTGCATAAGTTGTAATTTTCCATGTTTTGAAACTGTAATTCATTTTAGCTTATTTATCTGAGAGCTCAAATGCACCACCAAGTCGTCTCCATTGTACAGTCATTAATAGTTAAAAAAAGAACACTAGGAAATTTGCATAATGCAGTTAAGTTTATTGCTTTTCGTTCTGTTTTAACTATAACTTTTGTGTTTTAAAATTGTTTCTTTTGCTGTGTCTGTCTTTATTTCGTACCAACGTAAATACTTTTAAATACCCGCCTTCATTTTACATTTCCCCACAGATTTCCCATAACTTTAAATCCCCCCAAATAAAGACGAACCCTGTGTATATTTAGGTATCGTGAAGCTTGTTTCCTGATCTCGTTTTATCGCTCCACTGCTTCATCTCAACTGTTGACAAGTCTCTTCGATATATCTCTTTTATTACGTGAGATTTTACTGTGTTTAGTCTATTTCCATTTTATGATACGGTTCTTTTATCTCTCTGTTTACATTTTGTCGATTTATATGAGCTCGTTTGATATCAATATTGTTTTACTTATCCTTAAATCATTTTTCTCTAGATCTCGATTTTGATTTTTGCTTTATTGTTACAGGTCGATCCTTATTAACCTTTCTGTTTTCTCAAATAACGTGAATTTATCTCTAAAGCGTAGCATTTTCTTATATTCAATTTCAAACAGAAAATTATGATAAAATTTTAATTTAAAGATTTAAAATGTTTGTTTCATTTAGTATTGAGGGTGTTCTTTGTCCTTTGTCCTGAAAAAAACCCGTTGTTAAAGAAAAAATCATTTCTTTATATTCTGGTGCCTAAATCACGCCTATGAAGACTGCTATCTTCTGAGATCTATATAACGTGATATAAGAAAAGAAAAATATTCCCTCATTGTTCATCGCGAAACACAATATAAAGTCAAAAGGCCCGAATATTAGCGCTCGCTTTAAGCCGCGCGCGTAGCGCTTTTTTACAACTTGCCGAAGGGAAATCAATTTCCACGTACAACACACATCGAAAAACATAATACATCTCGCATCGTTTTAATATATCTGACGATGTTGCTGGGCTTTCGAAACGCCGCCCGACGTTTAGATGAGGGCGCATTAATCTTGCGAAAATGGAGAATCGATCGGGCCGAGGCGCGCGCCCTAAAAAATGCAAAACATTATTTATGTATTCCCGTAGCGTTCGAAATTTCTTCTCGGAAAATTTGAAATATGTCGGCATTGTTGGATTCGCTTCTGCACTTCAAAAAGGCGAGAAAACTGGACGGACGGGACGGGAAGACGGCACGTAGCATTAATTGAATTTAGTTTTTCTGAAGTGGTCCGCAAAAAGTACGGCGTGAAGTGCGATTTAATTAGATCGTCGTTGAATTAATAAAACTGCCTGGAAAACAGCTAATAAATGATTTCAGAACAGCCAACTTTTATTTTCTAACATAAAAACACCTAATTCTTCTCTTTAATTTGAGGGTCTCCAATAATTAATAATAATAATTTTCATGGAGAGTCGCTTGCTTTGCCTTAGACCCAAATTCATTTTCACATTTTCTATTACTGTCAAACTTTGATAACTCGAACCATGACTTTCTACAAAAAAGTTTGAGCTTTCAAGACCTCTGGGTTATTAAATAAATAATTCGCTCTTGACTCCAATTCGAACCAATTTGATTCGAGTTACAAAGGTTGCAGTTATCGAACTTCGACTGTATTTTAAATTTAGAAAGCAAAAACTAATGACACGAAAGGAAAACACTTCCTCTCATTTTTCAACAGTATTTAAAACAGTAATGCCCGGTTTCTGAAACGATACATAACTTTATGTTGAAATAAACTCACCATAACTTCTAAAAACCGTTTCTCAAAACATTATCCGTCGATAAAATGTATACGTATCAACGTAAACAGCTTATACTCTTCATAGTGTTATCTGTCAATAAAAATTTATCTGTACGTAAAGTTATGCATCGTTTCAGAAACCGGGCATAAGATATGCGTTCCAAAAATAGCATACTAATTATGTTCTTTGCTGTTTTCTCATTATTTACCTGCGGTATTTATTACCAATATTATATAAATTCCTGCATATGATTACGTCCGTTTTAGTGCGCTCAACGTTACTGCATATTTACTGTTTATTATACAGAATACATTATAAACCTGCTGGTTTACATAGTTTATTCCACCATCCTTGTGAAAAAATGCAATTTTTGGATTAATTTAAATCAAACGGATTTTCCGTTGTTAGGAAATGATTTAATTCCGGGTGTTAAACCTGCAAAAAAATTGACGATTAACGCCGGGCAAACAACAAAGGGTGCACGTTCAAAAAATCTGACGGGGCGAAATATTGCGGGAGATTTAGAGCCCGGATTCATAGACGATTTATGATTATATCTAACAATGCGACGGCGAACAGAGGCGGGCTGGCAGACGCAGCAAGCAATTTTCATGAGAGTGCATTCGCTGCAAAAATACCGTAGAGTCTGGGAGTACGCGCTGAGAAAGCAAAACAGAACCGGCTGGAGCAACAAATCGCAAAGAGATTTGCCAGAATGTTTACGTAACACGTGAAATAACAGGCTTTTCCGAAAGGCCATTTTTATTTCGGACGTGCACATCAACGTTCGCCAGATTGCGTCGATCGCAGACAAAAGCGTTTCGGGCATAATTTAATAGCAATATTCGATGCCGTGGATTATCGGGATTAATTATCTTCGGAAATTTATGGTTTCGGTTCGAGCAAGCTAAGCTGATCATGGTTACTTCCTGAATCAAAACTTTCTTACAACTTCAATTTAGCTAGATGTTCTTGTTACGTCAAGTTTATTGCTTGTGTATTCCGAACTGGCACAGCACGAGAAAAAATAGAAATTGATACAAAAATTGTGTTAGAGAGAGAGAGAGTGGTGCTTGGCCGAATTTTAATTAACAAGATATTGGTAAATAGAAATACAAAACCCAAAAAAGGGTAACATTTGCTTCTGCAAGAGTGCTCTAGCGTCTACGCACAACAGCGTTTCATATAACAAGAGGTAACGGAATTTTTAGTTGTAACAACCGCAAAAACGCCAGAAAAGCAAGACAAAATAATAAGCAACACGTGACGCGTGAAGCGCAACGACGCGAAAATCAATAAACAAAAAAGAAACAAACAAACAAAAGTGACGCTATATGAGTCCGCTCTGAAAGAGCCTCAATATTTTAACAAGTGAAAGACGGTACAAAAATAATTAACAAATTGTAAACGGGACTTCAACAACGATAAAAACTACTCTGAGAACTCCAAAGAAAGTTATGTAATTAGGCCAAACGGTAAAGGCCCACTCAGTGAGGTTAGCAGAAAGGGTTGGCGCTTACGTGGTCCAAACGGATCCCCCCTGCGTCGGTTCTCGGTTGCTGGAGTTTTTCCTCTCTAGGCGTTGATAGTGTCGACGTCAGGTGCCTAATAAGACAACTACAGCGGCGGATTTCTCACTTGAAGTCAAACGGCTTCCACACGAAGGGGGGGGAACAGTGTAAAGGCCCCACACAAGTTGCTTTAAAAAAGGGGGAAACAACAGCAAATTAATAAAACGCCACAAACAACGAAAACGTGGCCGACGAAATGGCGATCGTACAGAGACAGAGAGAAAAGAAAGCTCACCTCATGCAAAGTTCATGAGCATCAACGCACGTCGTTAATCAAATCCGCAATTAAAGCTGCCCCGACGGCAACGGGGACAACTTCCTTGCAGTGCAAAAGCCCGATGAAAAACGGGGGGTCCAAATAAACTTCCAAAGCAACACCGAGACGACCACCACTGCAATCGACGTGCGTAACTTAAGTGAAGCCCCACAATTCCCACTCAAACGGAACGTATTTCGCGATCTAATGGACAACGACCAGAGACGCAACTGAAGATTGGAGACACCTTCCCTTAACGCAAAAAGGAAACTATAACAGGAGGAAAAATAGGCACTAGTACTACAGAAAATTTATTAACTAAAGCCTTGAATCCAAATAGAATATATTCAATATGTAATACCCAGAAGCTCAAATGGTTAGATCATGAGGCCGCTAAAAGCACAAAGTGATAAGGAAGGTTTTGGAAAATATCATAGGCGTTAAGTTATTAAGTTAAAATGAGAGCAAGATGAAGATTGAGATGATGAAGCGAAGTGATGACAGACATTAGATTAATGCAATTAGAAATCGGAAAAAAATACAATTCCAAAAAGGATTGGGATTGGAGAATCTAGGCCTGCGGACCTAGGCTTCGTAATAATAATAATTATAAGCATTGGCCAAAATTGCACAGTTAAATCTTTTAAATTTATAATAGCTTCTAATAATAATGAATTTAATAGTGTTCGTTGTTTGCAGCAAGGAGGGTTAATCCAAGGGTTAATCAAAGTTCACTCTTTTACGATTGCTTGATGAACTTGGTCGGTAGTTTGTTTCATGGTGGAATATTGTTACGTAACATGAATTAATGAAAATAATGACTAATGATCAACAAAAAAAAGATCCAATTGAACCAAAATGTTTTGGACAAAAAGAACGTGTTCCTTTGAAGGGTTCCTGCAAACAACGAACAAAATTGTTTTTTTTTCAAATGCAGTCGGAACGACTTTTAATAATAAATTGTATTCAGTAGTATTCCAGTTGGATTAATTTAAAAAAATCTGTATTTCTAGAACGCTTACGTTCTTTTCTTCAAACTTTCTTCTCCAACTGTAGTTCTTTTTTTTTTAAATACTTAGTTTTATTGATATTCAACTGTATTCGTATTTGAGATTTCCAAGTTGTCTATCTGTTCTAGACTAATTTCAGGTTGACTTTGAATGATAATTAATTATTAATTAATTAAGAATTAATTACATATTAATTATTTCATTATTTTTTCTGCAAGTTCCTACCAGATCACAGACGTGGTAAAAAAAGACCTAAGTGAAGGCCTGCCATTTTAACTTCATAGGAGTATTATTTATTTTACTAGGGTCGGTATTTTCATCTCAACTTAAATCGTTGATATATTCCTATAGTTACAATTATACAGACAATTAATGTGGGTTTCACAAAAATAACTTTTAATCAGCGATTAATTTAATACTCTGATTAAGGTCCAGTTTTACAAATGCGACTCAATTTTGGACTGAGGTTTAAACCCTTAGCAGCGATTATTTCAACAATTGTTGTGAAGGATTTAAGCTTCGGCTCAAAGTTAAACCGTCATTGTAAAACTGAACCTAAGGAACGTCATTGGACGAAGTTAACAATAGTTATATTGTTTCACCCAACCAATCAAAGGCTTTAATCACGCTGTTAAATTAATCGGTGATTAAATATTTTTTGTGAATCTGGAGGTTATTGTTTCTATGGGATTTAATCAACGGTTAAAGTTAATCAGAGATGAATAGACCGGGACTAAGCCGATTAAAAAAAACACTAATATTGCAAATTTTCATTGCTTTTTATGTGCGGTTGAGAAAGATTAATGATTCTTTCGGAGTCCTGATTTGCTGCATGCAGCTTTTAGATAAATCGCCCAGTAATCATATCGCTTTATAATCGAATAATCCGCGGACATTTCGCTTAATCCTTCGGCTAAATTAACGGCAAAGTACTTGCGCACGCCGTCGTGATTAATCATTTCCACTCACAATAACTCCAAACAGGCCGACTGCCTGCAAGTTGCAGAATAAACATAATTAAAAAGGCCGCACGCTTTAGTATTAAACGTCCAATTAATAATTCCCGGCTTTGAGCTTCGCCTTGAATAATCGCGGCGAGCGACGAAACGTTCCGCGACGAGTTATGGGCGGCCGTTGACGGTTTTCAAATGGGATTAAATAAATCACGGGAGCGTAGTCCGAGAGGCGATGTTAGGAATTATTGAATTGACGTCAGGCTAAATGCAGCCGGCACATCCGTGTGTCAGTCCAAGCGATATTTATGTCGTTTAATCTTTACATCAAGCAATGCCTCATCTGCATGTGTTAAGCGTGCGCACATTCTGATTTTTTTTTTTTTCGGTATCATTGAGAAGTTATCGCTTATTTTTCCACATTTACATTTTAAACAAGAAACCTCTAGTTAAATATTGAAAATATTTACAACCGGCACCTCCACCAATTCGCATATACCATGCCTTCAATTGAATTCCTCATTAAAGTGGGCTATGATTTCACTGTTTTTTTTTCTCCTAAGATTTGCAGCACTGATAGCTGTTCAATTATTTAATTAAACAAATGTCAAATTGACTTTTCGGGTTCGAGATCGAATGGAACACTCCCAAGAAATCTATTGCGAAACTTTCACAAGAACTTCAGCTATCAGTGGGAGCATGTCACACTATTCTTAAAAAAGACTTAAAGCTTTATCTATATAAGATTCAAGCAGTCCACGAACTCAGGCCAGTAGATTTTCACAGAAGAACAGAATATTGTCAGTGGTTTCTTGATAACTTAAACTACGACGACATTCTTGACAAGTGTTTCTTTTCCGATGAGGGCTGGTTTCATCTCTCAGGAGTTTTAAATAAACAGAATATGAGAATATGGTCAACAGAAAATTCCCGTGAATTTGTGGAAACTCCATTACATCCATTAAAAATTGGTATTTGGCTAGCAGTGTCAAGAAGGCGTAGTATCATCGGACCAATATTTTTTAATGACTCAGTAACTGCTAGAACCTTTCATTAATCAACTATATGATGATGAACTTACAGAAGGGTTTTTTCAGCAAGACAATGCTACTGCCCACACAGCTCATCAAACAATGACTTTCCTGCAGCAGTTTTTCGATAATCGGATTGTGAATTTTCCTGCAAGGTCTCCGGATCTCACTATTATGGATTACTTCATTTATCCGCACATGAAAAACACAGTTTTTAGAACTACCCGTCACACAATCGAAGAACTTCGTGCGGGCATTACAGATGTGTGTGCTAACATAACCCCCGCACACTTAGCAAACGAGTTTGAAAACATGAAACGCAGAGTACGCTTATGTATTCAAACTGAAGGAGAGCACTTTGAGCATCTACTTTAAACTTTAATGTTGTGTTTTTATTTGATGTTATGTTAACTGTCAGTACTGACAGTTAATGACAACTGTTTTCTCTAGAATTGTGTCGCCAACTTCATAAAAAAAATCACAGCTTACTTTAATGAGGAATTCAATTGAAGGCACGGTATAAAGACTGTGTGTTCAACAAAGCTTAATAAAATGAATCTCAGCCTGTAAGTGTATACTTAAACATAATAGAGAAAAAAGTCAAGAAATATGCTTGGACCTATAAGGGTTTAAAGTTACAATTAGCTGTACCAAATTTAAAAAGATTTTTAGTAATTTTATGGAAAAAGAATCTTATCAACTTATATCTGAATTGCTTTTGTTTAGAAGTTATAGTGATTTTGGTTTTTCATTTGTTTGAAAAGTTAATATTTAACTATTATATCAACTGCCTCTTTTCCTCGGTGCATTTATTTAGAAGTTGTAATCATTAAAAATATATAAAAATAAAAAAAAATAGTGGCCATGATTTAACTAAGTATGGGAACAAAAATTGTTAGAAGGTGTCATGGTGCTTCATTTTTTTACTGATTTATTAGCATGGAAAAGAATTTGGGTCCCTTGTTCTGCGAATGGTACGAAAATTTAGTTTTCGGACTGTATCAGCTTCCCCACAATAATTTCTGGAAAGTGCGAATGCTTTTTTCTTCTCCCACTCAATAACGGTTCAATGCATTGGAGCCGCAGAAAGGTGGCAGGAGTAAATAGTACATTCGGCGTAAAAAGCGTCCAACACCAAGTGCCCTGAATTATTTTCCCTGATTATTAGTTTCGATCACTGTTTCATGGTTCCATTTTCTAAAGAAGAATATCCAGATACTATTTTTGTGTACGAACTGTGCAATGGAAAAGCTCGTCAAGCAGCGACGGAATATGAAGTTAGGTTTCCTAATATACGTCAGTCTGCACATTCTGTGTTCACCACTTCATTTAGAAGACTTCGTATGACGGGTAATGCCGCCTATGAAAAAGCAATTCATCCACACGCAGTGAATGATAAAGGGCTTTTTTTTAATTTCTTTTCGGAGTTGGTCGTGAATTGTTAGTTATAAACCAGCCTTAATCGACCTGACGTATGAAACAGCATTCTCACTTTTAAATCAATAAAACAACCTAAAATGGTTCTCTTGCAAGAGCATTAAACTTTTATGATCGAACCTTATTTTCGAAATCGCTGTCAAATTGAAGGTGAATGGCAGTGCTCTATTCAGGACTGTTTCCAAGAGTTCTCTGAAAAGTATCCGGACCTTATTATGTTTTAAGCAATTCTGGTTCACAATTAACAATTCACGGCCAACAACGACAAGAAATTTTTAAAAAGGCTCGTTATGTATCACAAGTTTTTAGAAAATACTCTTGCTGATTATATGGAGGATACGCCACTTCTTCTTAGACAACATATGTGGTATCAGCACGATGGAGCACCGTCTCACCGAGGAAGGCAGGTGATACAATGGTTAAATAACAACTTTCCTAATAGGAGAATCGGTAACAGAGGTCCTGTTGTACCATGGCCACCTAGATCCCCTGATTTTTATTTGTTGGCTCATTTGAAGAAGCTCGTTTATCAAGTGAAAATAAATGATCACAATCAATGGTGCAAAGGACTCGAGATACGGCAACTGATCTTAGAGTAATAATAATTTTATAATAATTTACTAAAAGTACCTACAAGAAAGTTTCCTTCTTTGTTACGAATTATGTATTCAGTTGAGAGGGTTCATTTTGGAACATCTGTTATATTTTCATAATTTGAGTTTTGTAATGTTTATTTAGATCTCTATATAATTACAATACATAATTTTTATTATTAATTTTTTTTTGTAAATGAAAAACTAAAATCACTATAACTTCTAAACAAAAGCAATTAGGACCTAAGTTAATAAGATGTTTTTTTTTTTCATAAAAGTACATCTACTTTGATTTGGTTTGTAAAGAGGTTAACAAATCACCCTGTATAATCTTTTGTATTCGTTTTTACTGGGTTCCTGAACTAAGTTATACACTTAGTAGTTGCCTTGTTTAACAAATGTTAACAATATCAAATCAACTTTTGTTAGCGAGTAATTGAATTGTTGCCTATTTCGGATCTGTTTTGTAAACAAAGTATCAGTAATAATCTGAGAACTTTAAAAAACACGAATAATTTTGTTCTCAAATTTGATATTATAATAAATTTTTAAAGGTATTGGACAAACAAGAGTGTTACAAATCGACTTAACACTAGATATAGAGAAATGGGAGAAATGTCGGAACATCATAGAATTACAACAAAATTGGAAAGATCATTACATGCAATTAACAGGTAGAAGGCAACCTAGAATTTTTACTTCTGACATTGTTGGAACCCACATCCTGACTCTCGAACAAAATTTGTTTGAGAGAGAGAAGGGACAGATAAACCGCCTGCGACAGGTTGGGTAATTTCATAAATATCCCGGTGGGACGCTTATGATGTGGGCCGGTGTTGGTATCAACATGAAAACGGATCTCGTATTTTTAGAAAAAAAAATTGCTGCTGCTGGTTTTTTGTTTCGCAAACAATTTTGGTCCCAACTTTGTCTTCATGCAAGATAATGCTCGACCACATAATGCCAGGATAGTTCGGAACTCACTTAAAGAAACAGAAATTACAATAGAAGGGCCAACTAAACAACCCGCCTTAAAATTCCCACAGAACATGCCTGAGATCTGGGATATGCTAAAGCGAGAATTTATATAGCATTTAGGTCACGCACAAAACCGCGAAGAGTTATTCAATTGCTTGCAAAACCTCTGGAGAGAAATACCTCAAGAAAAAATTAATGGCCTTATAATGATTATGGCAGAACGGTGTAGGGCCATTCTCAACAACAGAGTAGAACATACTAAATTTTAATTTTTTGATAATTTAGATTCGCTTGTATATTTTTTTATTTAAAAGAAATTTAAATTACATTAGCTTCGTATTTTCATTAAGCTAACGTTGCGAACTTTTATTATTTGTCATTTGTCGTTACTATTGTTAAAAATATTAATTTCTTTTTTGTTTTACATAAGAGTAGCAAATACTGTGGTCGCCGTAACTTAACGATACGAGCTGAGTTGCTGTAATTATAAACCATAGTTATAAACTGTCACTACGAATGACAAACAAATTAGCTTTTTTAAAGATAAATTCATTTTTTTTGCCTTAGCAGCATGACTAACATGAGCCAATGTTTTTCAAACTGAAATAATGACTGAACTATTAATTATTGTCTGTCTTTCGTAAGTGTCAGTTCATAATTACAACCACCCAGCAAAATTTTCAGTATTATTAAATTAATATAAAAAAAATTTCACTTTTTTTGGCGGCAACAGTATAAACGAAATAACAAGTTTTAGATGAATTTAGTTTTAATACGATCACCATACGTGCTTGTTCCTTAGACATTTTTGAGTAGTGTAGTATATAATGTTGATAACGTTTTCTCAATTTTTCTCTCATTTTTAAATAATACAATAAAATAGTTTTTCATATGCTGCGAA
Source organism: Prosopocoilus inquinatus (assembly GCA_036172665.1). Lineage (NCBI taxonomy): Eukaryota > Metazoa > Arthropoda > Insecta > Coleoptera > Lucanidae > Prosopocoilus > Prosopocoilus inquinatus. Next base: position 25,456,035 of record CM069871.1, read on the forward strand.
CTTAAGTGCAATTATTTTTTTTTTTTGCAGACATCTGGAAAAATTGAAAAATAAATCAACGTTTTACTGATAGCTTATTCAGGCAAATTTTAAAGAAACAAGTTGTTATAGCACATTAGAAAAAACAATCGTGTTGTTATGCCCTAATTTTATTTGCTTTAAAAAGTAATCTATATAACCAGTTGTTCTCTGCGAAATACAAAGCCGCATATAGATAACAGTTGCAGCGGGGCATTAAAATGTATTTATTCGAGAGCTGATGATTATTATTTTATTTTATTATTTTATTTTGTTTCTTTTGCAATATAACTAAACTCATATACAAACTACTTTGAGTGGTGAATCGTAATACAGTCTTAAAAACGACCTTTGGAAGTTGAAAGCTGAGAAATTTAGCTACGTAATAAAGCAACTTCCCGTAATTTCAAACCTCAGTGGTGCTTAAAAGTTAAGTATCGGTAACATAAATTCAAAGGTACCGGGAGTAAAGTACTTGAATTACTAAAAGTAGTCAGCACTTTATTTGCAGTAAAACTTGGTAATCAGTCTTATTGTTTATTTTTTGTAAAATCCTGAAACTGGTAAATTATATTTGAAATTTGTTTGGTGCTGTATCATTTTAACTATTGCGTTATAATATACGGTTCTTGTCATAATGTTATTACCGAAAATCGAATACAGCTTGTTGAGAGAACTCATGTCTCAATCAGAATAACGTATGTGGATAATATTAACGAAAAGTCGGCATATCCATTCTTTGGGCCGTCATAAATTCTGAACTATGATGCTAAATACTCAGATATTTTAATTAAAAATACTTTATGTTGTTTTCCAGCGTTTACATATAATAAATTTAAGAAATACATATTTTTTGGGGAAATTCTGTAAGAAATTAAAAAAATTACATTTTCATCATGATTTAAAATGGCGGGTAACATGGAATAGTCAGTTGGGGTGATGTAAAATAAGGGAAAATATGTAACACTTTGAATTAAGAAGGTGAAATATCAACTTCTGTGCTAATCTACACTATAACAAACTAACTTTGATGTAAAAAAACACCTTTATTTAAAAAAATACGCCAAAATACAGTTTTCTGGTACCGCAACGCAAACTTCCAAAACGATAAATCCACAAAATCATGTACTGTAAAGTTATGCAATCTTACCGGCTAAGAACCTCTGCAGTAGTGACCTACTCGTACAATACCGAAACTCATGTTAATGCCAGAATCGTTTAACAGATGGCGCTTCTTATTTCAAAAATAACGGATGTTCCATATTAGCCGGTCTATTCCATATACATATGCGTACTTTGCAAGCCATGCGATCGGGTTGGCTCGCCATTTTGCCTGGCAGAGGGCCGATTCCGGCATCGTCGACTTTTAGCTTAGCGGATATTGCCGTATGGCAATTTAAGGTGAACACATGTTCTGTTACTTGCGTGAATTTATGCGGAATTTATCAGTTTTTCTGTATTATTCTAAAATTTGCCGTTTTCAAGATCTACACCAATTCAGAACCCACATGTCAAAAAAAATAAACAAAAAGAAAAAAAGAAATTTACATTTATCTATTAAATCCAAAGGAAATAAGGAGATTAAGTAATCTGAGAACATAAGTTCATTATAGGATGTACAGGATTTAAATAGTGAATATACAATATTTTTTTACTGTGGCCATAGAGCTTTACATATTAAACATTTTATATCATATTAACTTATGTTCTGCTCAAGTTTCTAAGAAAATTTCAGTTTCTAATAATCAATTACATAATTTATTAGAAATAACACCTTCCCAGAATAATAGGTGAATCATTAATTTAATTCTTAATATTAAAAGAGGAAATTTTTAATGAATAAATATTGATGGAATATGTTAATGTCAGAAATAAATTATTCACTGTCGATCGTCTAAAATGTCTGAGTGACGAATTAATTTTTGACTTTGACCTACTCGATTCGTATTTGCTCGTTTATAATTTCAACTTTTAATATTAAAATAATTAAAATAATAACGCATATCTTATTCTGGTAATGTGTATTTTATAACAAATTTTGTAGTTGATTATAGAGACAAAAAATTGTAGCAGAGCATAAGTTAATATGAGGCAAAATTTTTAGCATGTTAATCCCTATGGTCACAGCTAAAAATAGCGCTGCATAAATATTCAAATTACGCAAAAAAAGGAAAACTTTGCGGTTTATCTCATCCACGTACCGCGTACGTTATGGGTTACCTTTGGAGGTACATTTTATCAATCATATCGTCTATATTACAAGGCTCTTGGAGCACACATTAGAAAAAATAACGGTTTTGTGGCATACAGACCAAACTTTTATGTCCAATTTTATAAGCATTGGTTAAAGTTAACCTCGAATTAAAGCATAGAAAATCCATATTTAATTAAAGATTAGTTGGTGCAACCTTCAGCCTTAATCTGTGGCAGTTCTGCCAATTCTCACTCTGTATTTCGGAGGAATATTTTTAAATTTTGGCGCTAAAAACGAGCTTTCTCATTGGTAGCTGGCCGAAATTGACCAGTGATAAAGCTCGTTTTAGCGCCAAAATTTCAAAGTACTCCTACGAAACTGAAAAAAGAGTATAGAACACGATGGATCATTTTTTGGAATTAACTTTGCACATCTAATTTATACAGACGTTTACATGGAGTCTTAAAAATAAAACCCTATATAAGTGCATTTGTTGTGCCTTGGCAGACTGCAAAAAAAGCTATCGATCCAAAACAGTCTGTGTATTAATGATAAAAGTCATAGGCGGCGTCGTGCTAAATTTCCATAAATAAAATTGAAGACGCGCCGGGGCGTGTCGCGGTCACGCGAATTTTAATTACTTTGCGGAAAAGCGATTCCTTAAATGGCGCGGCCGTTTGCTTTCTATCAAATTACGTGAGTCACGACTTCGATTTAGCAAACAGCGACGGCGGAGGTGCAAATTTCTCGCACGTGTAAATAAACATGATTTCTTCCTTGCGCGTTGGTTTGATTGACGTCTAGACACAATACAAGAAGCAAAAAAAAAAATGGCAAAAAAGTCTTATTTGCTTAAGCTGATTTTGTATTGTAAATATATCGACTTACGTGAAATATTTTAATTTCAGGTGACCTCTGTCGACCGTTAAATTGTAAAAAGAAGGAAATGTGTCTGCTGGAAGATGCGTTCACAGCGGTGTGCGTCTCCAAAAAGGAACTTCAAAAAAATGGGTGAGTTTATTTGTGGCAGACCAATTTTACATTGCTTGCTTTATGTATAATTGAATCAATCCTTCTATTTGCATCTGACTGAACTTAAGCAGATAAATTGGACTCTTTGTTTATATTATATAATTCTTTATGAAATTACATTTTCAATGATATGCCACTCATGGTACATTCCCTATTTAAATTCTATTGGTTAGAGAGCTGGAAGGGAGAGAATGATGTATGACAGTTCGGTATAGAATAGAAAAGTATCCTCTTTGGATTATCAATCGACCTGTTTTTGTGATTAAAAAAAAAAAACTATTTTTTTGGGAGATATTAGCGTTATTTTAATTGAGTATGATGGTGTCTTAACATTTGCGCCGCGAACATTTGCGTCTCCCACACATTTGCGCCCCTCGGATTAAATTTACGGGGAACAGTCAGGTAATGTCATTAGCAATTTTACATTTGCGCCTCTGCCGCAGCATTTTTATATTCTTCGAAATTTTCGACCACTTTCGTAAGTTATATTTTTGCAAATTTAAAAAAAAATTATTTCTATCACTTTTAATTGCGCACGTGCATAAATTTGTAACTGCTTATTTGCAGAATACTTGTATTGTTCTTCTAAACTAGTAGATATTTGTATTTCTGAATTAGTAGGTTTTTGTTTTTTATTTTAGTGAATTTTATTCAACGTGCTAATTGTTTATTAATAAGAAGATTAATAATTATTTGTTAGAATTTATTGAAAGCTCGAAAGGTATTTATTTAAAAAAATATATTTTAATTAATAGCAGTGCCTTTCAAATTGTAAATTTAACAAATATGGAAATAATCATTTTTTGAGATCTTCCTGAATTATTAATTAGCAGTGTATTATCACTAAAGAACGGAAAGTCGTACACGAAACAGGTGGAAGAGAGCCGTAGGAGATGGCGATCTCACGCTTTCGCTTTCTGCCTTGATTTGAATGCTCAGTCTTCAGTTCATCCTATTTGGAAACGTAACAAGCATAGGGCCAACTATTCGCTTAATACTTCTGTCTAGAATTTATTTTTATTATATAAGCATTGGTTTTATTAAGAATAACAGTTTAATTTTAAATAACTTTATAATGCTCAAATAAAATAAAAGTAATTCTATATTAATAGAAAATAAACTAACTGTTATTCTAAATAAAAACAGTGCTAATGTAATAAAAAATGATCTGAAGAGAGAAGTATTAAGCGAATATTCGGTCCTATATCATGCCAAACGTTAATTATGCTTCCTACTACGAAGAAGAATGCGAAAGCGCGTGATCGCTAACTCCTGCGGCACCCTTCCACCTGTCTCCTGTACGACTTTCTGTTCTTTAAATATCATACTCACTGTAAATAGTTCACGCAATATTGAGTGGAATTGGAATTATGGTAGTTTTTATCAAAATTTCAAAGAAATTTACACTGTCAAGCTGAATCCAAATTCTGTGTCTCTCATGGCCATCTCTGTAACTAAGGCAGAAATAGAAAAAAAAACTAGGCGCCAAGTTTCGATCTCATTAGTGTAAATAGAAATTGGATATTTTCTTTTGTTTTTCAAGTTATAAGCAAAACTGCCAATCTCAACTTTTCATCGATTGTCCAAATAAATTTTTGATAAGTGTAAATTTTTGATGGATGTAACTTCTGATAAATGTAAGCCATGGAAGACAAAACGTTTATCTAGATTACTAAAGCAATTTATTTATTTGCTTGCAGTTTATGAATTAACAACTGATTGATGTTGTAGGTAATGTGATTATTTTTAATCCGCAAGAAATAACTTTTCAGTTAAATTTTTTCACGGAATAAGTTTTCAGGTAACCTTTTGTCCATGTAAGAAAAAGGTAATTTGTCAAAACCGAGGCGCAGATATTTAACTTTAAGTTTTTACCTGAGCCGATATTCCTTTTCTTAGAATGACGCAAATGTATCGGTGGCGCAAATGTGCGCGGTGCAACTGTCCCAAATTCGAGTATGATCGTACCTATATTACTCTAAAGTAAAGTGAAAGTAGGTAAATGAGGTGTTCTTCATTCATTGTTATACTGTGTTTTTTTGGTCATCTCAAGTATGCTCAATAGCTTTTATCTTTAACTTTAGTTTTATCAGCGAACATATAAAATTTAATTACACCGAGAGACTTTAGTATGGCATCGAGGAAATTTTCTGTTACCTGTTCTAACCCAAAAGACCGGATGAGAAGCAAAACATCCGGAGTACTTAAAGCGACCTCTAACCGCGGTTATATAGAGTGAATAAAAACAGTGAAGGCACACTACATAAAACAGATATAAACACCGAACGCAGCTGCATTTGCCTGTTATTTTAAACTTCTTCAAGATAAACAGGACGAGATTAGAGCGCGTACGATGAAAGCAAGCGGGCGCTTCTATTTTCGGTTATTTGTTTTCAGCGGATCTGCCAGACGTCAATCTATTTATTTGAGTTCGCCATCCGTCGTTCGTTACCTTAAATCTTTCTTCGACTTCGGCTTGACCAACGAACGAGATGAGTTAGATTTTGTTCGTTCACGACGTACTTAATTAATTTCATGCATTGTGAAGCACAGAGATTTAATTAAAGCGATTGTTGAGGGTTGCTCTTTTGCAGGGACGTTGTCGTTCCTAAGTCGATGGCAGCTGTCGAGGAAGCGAACAGGAAACGCCTAGAATCCAAGAATGATGACGCCGACGACGACGTATTCTACGACACGGAAGATGATCCTGATGATGACACGGATGAGGATCTCAGCGATTCCATCTCGTAAGTACTGTCTTGGTGGAGATTAAGAAGTAATAAGCGTATTTCACAGCTGCAGCACACCATTGATCGGATTACATTCTTGTAAATACATATTATGTGCATCACAACGTAATAGTAGCATTATTCCTTACAGCATGGGTATTAAACTGCTCTGTGCTCCTGAAATGATCGCAAAACTCGTCAGTAACTGAAAATTATCAAGTGAAAAACTGTTTCATTATGCAGAACACTTCCACCTATAAGTGAATGGAACAAAAGCTTAATACATTTGAACTGTTCCAACGGGTATCCAACAACGGCTCAAATATTGATTATCAAACAATAAGTAATAAGTTCTTGTTTACGTATTTAATGTTTCGTTGCAATTTGAAGCAATAAAACGTCAAAAATGATTAATTTCGCAGCCACCCAGGACTACAATAACTGTTGGATACCCGCTAGTTTGTAAAAGGATGCTGGTGTAGTATAAGAAGAAATTACTGCATTAATTTACTAAACATTTTTCTGGGATTGTATTCTTGTCTGTGAGAAGCTTCTAGTATGTGTTAAATTGCAATTTCAGTGAATAACTGTATTTAGTGTATGACAATCAATCGTTGGTTGGTGCAAACACTATCAGATAAGCAAATTGTTTCGAACTAATTCGGAATGCGAGACCACAGTTAACCACGTCGTCATTTACATGCGACATTATCGTTCGTCGGGCGCAGTCCCAGATGCATTTCATTTACCGACCGCGCATAAAACGGAATTAGGGGATGAAACACGGCGACGCTAAGCTCTGTTATGACATCAACTTTGTCCCACAATCGATCGACCGACACGTACGGAACAGATACATCATCCCCACAAGAGAAAAAGGACCTCGGAGATGAAAGGAGCAAACATCGTTTTTACGTGGTCTTCGCCGTTGATTTTTCTGATGATTAATTACTGTTTTTGCAAGCGACACTTTGGCGTAGTCTTTCGTCCCCTATCGGGAAAAAATTCACACGACCGGAGAGAACTACTTTGCACGAAATTCGACGCGGAATTTCCGGCAGACGTCAAAGACGTTAATTAATTAAATTTTGTTGCGCAGATAACAAGCGATGCTCTAATGAAAGGTTTCCTGGGAAACGCCGCGCTGCTTGCAGGAAAATCATCATCCTTGGAAGTTATGATTAATAAGAAACACACAAAGAAATATTACAGTTATATTTATTGTTTATTTTTCATACAACCATGAAAGCGCTCGCATGGACCAAAGAAAATGTGTATATACAAAATCCCATTCAAATCTCCCTAACACTTTACACATAAAATAGAACGCAAACGGAACTTCCATTTACATTCTTTATTGCCGTTATAAATTTCGGGTTCCGATAAAAACTTCAACGGTGTCATTCTGATTTCCACATTTTCATCTGCGACGAATAGTCCTGAAACCACCCGTGTAATTGAGGCACGCGCAGGCAGGTGATGATGATAAATTCTTTTTTTGTTCTGCCTGTCAAATCCGGACGTTTAATCATCGTTTCTATTGTGCCACCCCGCTGAAATCGCTCCGCTTAAGTATCCAGTACGAATTAATACGGAAATTGCAGACTTGACTCAATTCATAAATAACTTCCGAACGAGTTAATCTCGCGAAAGAAATAAATACGCTCGCGCCGTCCTTAATTCATTCAGTTCCATCGAATCGCCGGAAGTCTGCAAAAACAACCGGCTTTTTTCTCCTTGCAATCGCAAAGACGAAATGGGGGAAATTTATATCCGTTTTCGCTTGGGGTAATGTAATCAATGGGCTCGAGATGCGATACCAATAATATTCTGCAGGGGGCTCGTTTGTCTCTGGTTTTTATAGGAACGTTTTTATTTCTTAAAATCCTCCCAAATTCCAGCGCCCGAACAATTTCTTGCCGCGTCATCATCTTTTCCGCGTGGTGACAAATCCATCTGTGACCGCGCCATTTATCGAAGTGACAAAAATTTCGGCTTAATGACATTGCAAACCCCTATCCAAACAACCCTCACCGCAATAACAACATATAATAACTCAACTATGGGTTCACTTCGAATTCCGTTTAGTTTCTGAGCACACCGATGATGTCGGTGGACCGCATTGTTTAACTAAAATTAGCCGCCGCCGGCCCTAATAAATTAATTGTATTTGCAGGAGAGGGGATTACCCGAACTCTCTGGTAATCTATGTTTGCATTAACGATTGTTTGCCAACATTATTGACGACCACCGTTTAAACTTGCTGGGTTAGTGAAAGCGCCTACAATCAATAGTTTATTTTTGGTGCTCCTAATTCTTGAGAGTTTCAAATGAAAACGAAGACTTTTGTTGCTAAGTTAATGATATAATATAAAATATAATAATGATTTTGACCTGATCATCTAGGTGGCTTTAGCAGTACTGTAGGACCACTTTAATCCGAACTAATTATTGCACTGGTTGATTGGGATTTTCCAAATGTTCGGGTTATCGAACAAGAGACCATTAAATATCCATTTTCCTAATTTTCCTACGAATTTCAATATTCCCACAATAAGAAATTCTATATTTTCAAATCAAGAAGTATCTGTAGAAATATGCCTCTAACTAATTCTTTTCATTTACAGGTGAAGTAGCGCGTTTCCTTTTAGAAGTCATCTCCATTTTAAATTGCAGTACAAACTGAATGGTCAACGTTCTAATGAACAATTGGGTATTCGGGGATTTCTGTCATTGATTTTCGTCGGTCACGTGATCACCTTTTCTGCTTCTTGCTTTGCGCAGCAATCTACACATTGCATCTAGACAATTTACTTTGGTTGAAAAGCTGTGTTATAATCAAACATCTCACATTAGCTCAATCTGCTGATTTTGTTCGTATTTTATAAGTTAATTTTTCTTCACATTTTTTAATTTACATATAAACATACACACTTTGCACACTCTCATTAATTGCCAATTCTCCAAATCTCCAAAGCAGTATCAGCAGAGCATTTCTTAGAAAACATGAAACCAAAGAATTTCTTCATTTATGTAGCGGGAACGATTTCACTGTTATTTAATTGTTCAGTATTGGAGGTTCGGATTAAAGAGGTCATACTGTATATTCCTCATTTTTTATTTTGTCTAAAACCCATCGGATTATATTGCACCGCAGATACCATCAACCTTTATGCTTATTATACTCCTCCTGGTTTTGTTAACGGAACCATTCAGTGAGAAGCCGTCTATACTAGCGGATACAGGTTTTCCATTGCTTGCATAGTAAAGTCTTCGCGGGCCTTCAAAAGATCTCCGATAGATGGATGCATCTCCATAAAATGTGTATTACTCTCTCTGGTTCTTTACAGCAAAATCTGCAGTTTAGATCACTATTAAATGTACCGAGCATCCCCAAATGCTCATAACAGCCACGTGTCCTATTGGTACCCTTGAATTGTACCTTGCTCAAAAACGCCTCTCTTTTTGTAAGGACATTTAAGGAAGGTTTGCTCTGACGATGTGCTGGTATGCCGTATTCTTTGCTAATCCAAACGCTGAATACCTCCAAATAGTGCTTTTAGTTGCACCTAGGACAGCTTCAGGGCCTGATATTGTTACGATTGTTACGATTTCGGGATTCGCACATAATATTAGTCACTTGATTTCAAAAACTTTAATTACACACTCGTTTAACATATTTCAAATTAAACTATCAATAATGTACAACGCTTATTTTCAATAATACTGAAATAATTTTCCGTTCAAATCGCGAGCCATCCTCCCTTGGAAAAATAAAATGGAACTTTCTAAAATATTCCGGACAGATGGCGTGTTTTCCTCTCGTAAAACGCGTAATACTCGTTTGCCAACTGCCAACACACGACAGAGTCGGTTGACTAGTAGCTGGCGCCACCCGTCTAAACAGAAACGGCTGTGACAATATAGTTATTTGTTGCGGATAATTCCCCAATGACCTCAGATTTTGACAATTTGGATGAAATCTTTTAGCTTAATAAAGCTTTTAAACCGCCTAGCTATCGGATAGAATGAAGATTCCATTATTAGCGTCCTCCGAGTACACATAACAGCATTTGCTCAACGGGAAGCATAACTTCTCCTTTGGTCTGTGCCCGTGTGTTCCTGACTTAGCAATAACTCAGTTCTAGGACCGTCCGTATATCCGATTAAACTAGCAGGAGGAATATCCTGTTTATGTTCACGATGTTCAGCAGGTTCATTAATAATTATTCCATATAGCCAGTATCATTTCTGGATATCTTTGCCTCACAGTCAATTATTACTATAGTAACTTTCTAGGTGTGTTTTTGACTATTATAAGATTTTCCTACCAATATACTTCTAATTAAAAGATAATGGATAATTATTTCTCTTCCTCAACAGAAAATTTAGGTTCTCAAGTCACTTTTAACCATTTTCACAAATCACGTATGAAGGCGAGGTATGAAACTATCGTACTGCTAAAGTGACCATACGTGCCCTTTTTAAAGGTGTTGTTCGGTTGTCCTCGAGAGATTACTCGGGATGCAAGAATGTCCCGTTTTAAAAATGTTAGCTATAAATGTCCCGTTATAAAGAACTCTTAATTAAACGATATTTTCTGTTTCGTCTAGTGATGCCAACTAAATAGTTTTTTGACAGTAGATCTACTGTTTTTTTTTTAATTCATGTTTAAGCTTCAAATTAGAGGTCCCTATTTCACGTATGTGTCAGTACACGTGTACATGAGTAATACACGGATTCAAATTTTAGTACGTGTAATATTAAATACACGGGTACCCATGTATTTATATTGCACGTGTATTTGTTTTACACGTGTATTTATATTACACGTGTATTTATATTACACGTGTATTTATATTACACGTGTATTTATATTACACGTTACTATTTTCTCGATAGCAGGCAATTAATTGACAAATAGAATGAACTGGAAAAACTTCATTTCCCGTTTTTTTCTGAATTCAGCTGAGTAAATTCATACGAATTTGCAGGTTACAATCGGGAAGATATCGGTACTTAAAATATTTTGATATTAAATTTATGATACTTTATTAATTATTTATATAATTATTATTATAATTAATTTAATAACAACCAGCAAATGAACCATGCGTGTGTGGCCAGTTAAGCGATAAAGTTGACTTTTGTCACTGAGAGGTTACACGTTCAAATCCGAAACAAACTTCTTTTGTATTTTTTTTTTGGACGTGATATATTTGTAATTAAATAAAGTATATAAGAAAGAAAGAACTGGTTCTGATTCATTTTGAAAAACTAATTTAAACTCAAAAAGAATCAATGAAAATGTGCAAACGCTGCCTACTTGATCAGGATAATCATTTCGCCACTTTAATTAAAGTATTAATTGGTTAGCCCATGTAAAAAAAAATAATTACTTTTTTCTTAATTTACAGAAAATTAAGAGCTAAAATCCGGCAAATGTGGTATTAAAATGTTTTAAATATTTTATAGTCTTTTTGATTGTGCCCCATGAAGTCATTTAAATTTATTCAGGCAGGTAATATAAAGCGATTTCTATTTCTCCTTGTTAAATCCCCATTGGTGCTATTCATTTAACGATTTAAAAATTTAAGTAAAAGAAAAATTTAAGGGAAATAGTTAGATGGTGCAATTCAGGAAGCAAATTTAAGTAACTCTAGCTATTTAATTGTTTTAACCTGAAAATTTAAGGCATTAAAGCGAAAAGGTGATTCTTTAATTTTAAATTCTAAATTATAAAAGAGTTAAAGTTATTTAAATTTGTTTTCTGAATAGCACCATATGTGCTACAGATTTTAAAACAAACGGTATAAGCCACTCTTTATTTATTTATAATTGCAGTATGTCCTGAAAATCTAGTGAGGATGTGGTACTCTTGCATGTAACTAATTTTTGACAATCAGTGTCACGTCGATTTATATTTTAAGGTTACTGCCAATTAGGCAGTGTTGCAATATTTTCTTTTCGCCACGAGTATTCACGAATATTTTACAACATTGATATTTTTCATTCAAAAATCGGGAATTTTTTAAACCAGAATTAAATTTTCGTCTCCAAAATTAATCAATTCACTCATTGAGTTTTTTTGAATTTATAACTATTTTTAAACATTTTTGGTAAATATTTATTTTCGTTTAAACATAAATATTACATTTTACATTTTCTTATGAAAATAGAATTAATATTACGAAGAAATGAAAACTGAACTGCATCATTGCAGTTTGCTTTTAAATTTTAGTTTGCATGATATGCAAAAATACACTACAAGATAGTAATAATAAGTAATTACAATTATTGTGTTAAAGAACGCTGTGTCGGCAGCGCACGTGAAGATATTTTTATTTTCCTGGCATTTTTTTTTGCGTACGACGAACATGACCTAACCCAACAAACACATCTCGACGTTTATTCGTTTATGGCCCACAAAAGAAGCATCAATTCCGCGCAGCTGAGACATTTACATTGCCAACCAGTGTAACTAAAACGATTTATTTAAAAACGAAAACTAATTTTTACCGGAGTCATTATTTGCTTTTTCCCTACTGTTTTTCTGAAGACTTCATTGTTTTGTCGGAATACCGTGGTGTGCAGGAATTAGAAACACAAAAATCACATCTTGATTTTCATGTCGTTTACAATCAATAAAGCATTGTCAGCATCAACGCTTTAATCTTGAGAACAAAATTCTGAATTTGTTTAACATGTGAGTTCTCTTGATTTGATTAGTTTGAGCGTCATCTTTTAATAAGTAATGAGATTTTCCAGTATAATTAATTTTAACGCCAGATAAATATAACCCCTATTCCACTTCCTTTACCTCACCGGAGGAATCTGAATTATTAGTGTTTTCACATTCGGAATCAGATTCCGCAAGCGAAATAATGAAGGGAGGAATATTTTCAAACGAACTGGTTCCCATTTGTTGTGTCCAGTCTGCCAAAATAAAATTTTCACAGTGCCTACAAAAATTTTGCCATTTATCGGAGGTACATTTCAAAATAGCTTCAAGTCATAAATTTACAGTCCTATCTTTTGATGAAGATTGTGTATTTATGTGCTTGTTGTAGAAAGCCTTACATAACCCCCATGCTATTTCAGTAGGATTATATTGATAATTGTATGGGGGTAATCTAAGAACTTCGTGTCCGTGCTACTTCAAAATGTCGTCAGTTACATACCGTGTATTACCGTCAGATCCAAAAGATTTTACTAAATTCCAAAATTGTTTTTTGTTTTGTAATTTTGCCTTCAATTTTGACATTAGCCGCTTTCCAATTACTAATTTCAAACACCTGAGATGATCTAAACTGATCTGATCCGAACTACACTTCCAAGATTTCAATGAGAACGCTGCATAAGTCAGTCATACAGGCGTTGACATATGGGTAGTCATAGAAACAGGTGCGCGAGGTGACGGGATAAAGTAAAAAAGATCAACATATAAAATAGCGACATCTTACTATCGCTTTTTGACCTAACATTGCAGTAGGATAGACAAATTGAAGCGGGATTTGCTCCCAATGAGTCCCCCATGCAAGGCGGCCATGCTTGCTGTCAAAGCATAATGAAAGATTTTAGAAAAATTTTGTGCAAATCGTTTTTGATTGCAGCGAGAACCTCGAGCAGCCTCTGGACAGCTGTTTCGGCCCTGCTTGGGGCTTCTTCGGCAGAAACGTAGCTCGACATTCCCACTGCAGACCAAAAACGACTTGCCCAATTTATTCGCAAATGCGATGTAAGAATGATGAACATATAAAATAGCGACATCTTACTATCGCTTTTTGACCTAACATTGCAGTAGGATAGACAAATTGAAGCGGGATTTGCTCCCAATGAGTCCCCCATGCAAGGCGGCCATGCTTGCTGTCAAAGCATAATGAAAGATTTTAGAAAAATTTTGTGCAAATCGTTTTTGATTGCAGCGAGAACCTCGAGCAGCCTCTGGACAGCTGTTTCAGCCCTGCTTGGGACTTCTTCAGCAGAAACGTAGCTCGACATTCCCACTGCAGACCAAAAACGACTTGCCCAATTTATTCGCAAATGCGATGTAAGAATGATGAACATATAAAATAGCGACATCTTACTATCGCTTTTTGACCTAACATTGCAGTAGGATAGACAAATTGAAGCGGGATTTGCTCCCAATGAGTCCCCCATGCAAGGCGGCCATGCTTGCTGTCAAAGCATAATGAAAGATTTTAAAAAAATTTTGTGCAAATCAAGCAGGGCTGAAACAGCTGTCCAGAGGCTGCTCGAGGTTCTCGCTGCAATCAAAAACGATTTGCACAAAATTTTTCTAAAATCTTTCATTATGCTTTGACTTCAAGCATGGCCGCCTTGCATGGGGGACTCATTGGGAGCAAATCCCGCTTCAATTTGTCTATCCTACTGCAATGTTAGGTCAAAAAGCGATAGTAAGATGTCGCTATTTTATATGTTCATCATTCTTACATCGCATTTGCGAATAAATTGGGCAAGTCGTTTTTGGTCTGCAGTGGGAATGTCGAGCTACGTTTCTGCTGAAGAAGCCCCAAGCAGGGCTGAAACAGCTGTCCAGAGGCTGCTCGAGGTTCTCGCTGCAATCAAAAACGATTTGCACAAAATTTTTCTAAAAAAGATCAGTTCGAGTGCGTTCCGCACCCTGCAATTGGAATATGTTGGATAAGTTTGGAGAAGCTCTGAATAGCTCATTTTGGCAACTGGAAAGCGGCTATTGTGTTTAACCAGCTACTCCTAAATTTGACATTTGCTTACAGAAAAATGTTGGTGAACGGTGCTTTGTCTACCACCAACACACATTTTCACTGGAACTTGCCTGGTGCAGGAATGAGCTTTTTGAATAATTTCCCCATTGATAGTTTTATGATAGTATCTGTCATTGTTCGTTGAGTCCAGCCATAAGTCACACCCTTAAAAAGCCCAGTTTTGATACCGTATGCAAAATTGTAAAACATTTCCCTTCACTCAAATTTTGGCTGAGTTACTTTTCAAAACATCAGCTCGCCGATGGATACACGAAATTTTGGATGCAACGACGTGTTTTTGTTCACATAAAATTTTGCGTTTATTATCCATTCTGTGTTTGTAACCCACGGATTTGAAAATTTTGAGTAAAATTGTTCTCCCCCCTTTAAATTCTAAAGTATCGCGAGCGTCGGCGTCGGTAAGTAATTTGTCCAAAGTGAAAAATTTATTTTTCAAATTATATTGCCAAACTAGTCGCTGCAAATCTTTCCGAAAAACGTAATTTGAAAATTTGTCCGTAACGGATCGTTTGCCAAAAGAAGAAGTTTTCAATTCGTCGTGCCTTTTCGTCCACTCATCCCTTGTACATTTTTGTGACACCTGCAATAATTATTCTTATATTAAAGATTCAAGGATTTGAATATCAAGTACCCACTCCAAAAAATTCCGCAAATCTTTTCATACTCTCCATTTTTCGTAAATCTGGTCTTTCTTCTTGAAATTCTGCGTTTGCTTTTTGTATAAAAACTTTAGTTTTGCGCTTTACAACTTTTACCATTTTCATAATAATATGACAGTTATACATAAAACAAATTGACCTCAACATACTAGATAATAACGGAAATTTCTTAAATTTGAAAATTAACATCTGTGAAATCTATCTGACCATGGCCAGCTACATTAACATACACTGACGTGTGTATCACAGCCGCTCCACTTCGCTTAAAATTCGGATCCAAGAAAGTATAGGGTGAAGTTCTCTTCTCGGCATTACCTATTAAAAATATTTCAAAACTACTAACAGTGACGTCTGGTATTTTTTTTTACTGGTGTCATTATTATCGTTCTTGCTTCTTCTACTTCTTAGAGGTAGACGGTGATGTTCTACTTATTTATTGATTGAGGCGAGGGTAAGTTCATTTCGAATAACTAAAAAATGTTTGTAAGATTTGTGAAGTTATCACTGTTTTTGAATACAAAACTTCTTATATTTCGATGGACCAGAGACTTTACATTCCATCGATTGCAGTTTTATTTTTGGGTTATAGAAATAAATCCAATTTTAAACATTTTAAAGATATGGCACAAAAAATCTGTACCTTCTTCTAGCGTGAAGGAGCTCCATTCTTTTGAACAGTAGTTGATATGCTTTCTTACAATTTTTGTACAGCAACTTTTTAAGATACTTTATAATGGGGCACGGTTTATGCTAATTACAAATCAATACCCTCTTGTACCTACGTGATTTCTAAAGTTTTAGAATGGTTAGGTGTTAAAATTTGAATTTGTTGTGTTACGTTTTGTATGTCGTCATAGTATTTTACAACACATTAATAGCGAAGAATAAAAATTAATTATCATAAAAGAAATAGGTATTTAATTTTATAACTTGCTTTCTTTAAAATAAAAGTGAAAAGGAGTGCTGCTTTATGGGAATTACTTATTCCAGAACAGTTTCAGATTGAAACTGTTTCAACTGCGTGAAATTATGATTCTTCGCCGACGGGAAAAGGAATCGTTTAAGGGAAATTCGAGAAGATTCGTCTTCGGAGTGGATCGGAGACAGAAAGGTTCGGAATTGGAAAGGAAAAACGCTTTTAAAGCCTGCGTTATCCGCCTTCGATAGTCCATTTCCAGTTAAAATTGTTTTTCAATTTATTCATTCTGAGACTGATTTTATTTAATTCACAAATAAATGTTACTGTGAGTAAGTTTGTTGTGTGTCACATATTCAACTCTACATGTACTATAAAGCTTGGTTAAAGATGTATTAAATTCAGTAATAAAACTATCCGAGTAAAATAAACATCGGCTTTTAATCAGCATTTATAATTTGTTCACATATTAAAAGACCACTGACGTTGTTGCCTTGTGAAAAATACAACCGGCAACACTGTCCTATTTAAAACTTTGGTAAGAAAATTGGCAAGTATTTGAAATGTACGATAAGGTAATACGTTATATAAATGTATATATAAATGTATATAATCTAATGGTAAAATTGAATTGACAAATTACTTTGACATGAAACTTCAAATACTTTGCCAACTTAGTATTTTGATAATGTTCTATAGGGGACTTAAGTTTTATACCAACATAATGCAACAGGTGATGGTTTTTTAATTTGTGAACAACGTATAGATAAACATCTAATGTATAAAACATCAAAAAATGTCAATGTATCAAACGTCAATATCTCAAAAACTGTTAGGTTTAGGTACATAACACCCTTAAAATAAATTTATCTCTCTTAAGCGTGAATCGAATCAAGTCATAATAATCAAGGACCGATACCATAAGTAAGTAACAACGCAAAAAGATTTTCAAAATCTGCATTAATAAAGACGCTATCTTCCACATACGCACTATTGGCACATCCTATAAATACAACTCTCATTTCTATTATGTTTTCTATAACCATTACAATCCGATCTGGAACTACCATTTAGGCATATAGGCCACTGTAAACTAAACTATTCGACAGTTCTCTTAACAAAGGGATTTATTTACTATACCAAAGATTGTTATTATTCATGACCTTAAAAAGCACTTATTACAAGTCTTTGAAATTGAACGGTGTCGCTTAATTAAATGACAGGTAATTTCCGGTCTTTATAAATTCATTAATCTGATGTGATGACATGCTACTTTAAGCCTTGAAGCGGAAATGTCAACATTGAACTTTACAATAATCCGATTAATGGCTGTTGCAGTTCTCTCTTGGTGGTGACCTTTTAATAATCGCTTGTCAAATAAAATTCACTTTGTTGCTTAGATTTTTAAAATGTTCCTTGTTGTTCGGTGTGATTTTGCAATGCATATACTGTAAAAAAATTGTGCGAAGTATGTTTACTATTTTATGTTACCAACTTTGTTTAATTGCTGGAAATGTACAAACATGTTTTCCTAAAATAAGTTTGCTTTCAGTAAAAAGGCAATATTTGACTTGAGTGATATTTGCCTCAATAAACAGATATCAAGAAATGGCCTGTAATTGATTTTCAAGGATTATGAACTTACCTTTCAATTTTCCGAACTTAATCTGATTAAGATTTTAATGGAAAAAAAACGGGCGAGGACTGGTATCAATAAGTGTGAATAATATGAAGTGAATTTTATTTTCATAAGCGTTTTATAATTATCTTTGAAATGTGATATTTCCTCAACTTATTTATGTATTTAAATGTTAGGTGTAAAGCGTGTCCAGTCGTAAAACCAATATTCTTGTGCGGCTCGGATAACCGCACGTATAGCTCCATATGTCGATTAGATTACCACAACTGCATTCATCACACATCAATAAGAGTAGGATGCAAAGGATTTTGTCCTTGCAAAGGTATTTTTTAATTAATTAAACAGTTTTCATAGTAGCACACTGCATGTACGAACCCTAAACACATTTTTAATTAAAAAAAAAGTCCCAGCTTACTTTGCGATTTTCTGCTTGCAGAAAGCGAAAATCATCAACGTAAAAAGCAACGTCAGCAAGAACGCCTGAACTCATTCATGAACAAATACAAAGCCACCCTAGATAAAGCCGGCACTATCACGGGTTCCATGAACGGTGCCAAGCCTGCTCAGCCACCCTCGAAAACCGACGTGTATACTTTCACCCCGCAGGACTTCAAGTACGAGAACAAACACTACAAATATATCAAGTACACAAAGTACAACAAGGTAGGCGGTCGATTTTCGGTTTTATAAATCGCTCCTGTAGTTACAGGAAAAAGCGCTTTACATACTCCCCCTCTGCGCGAGGGAAAGTAAAAGTCAAAAGTGCTGAATGTTTCAATTCCGTAGAGTAAAGCTCTAAAAATTCCATTTGTTTGATTATAATGTCAAAAAGTGTTTTTAAGAAATTTGAATTAATTTCAGGACAATAATTATTTATACGCCGAAGACAAGGACAGACAACGAGGCTACAACGAAGTTCTCGATAATAAACTCTACAGCAATTCGATAAGTATGATACCGG
Organism: Prosopocoilus inquinatus; assembly: GCA_036172665.1. NCBI lineage: Eukaryota > Metazoa > Arthropoda > Insecta > Coleoptera > Lucanidae > Prosopocoilus > Prosopocoilus inquinatus. Next base: position 25,474,951 of record CM069871.1, read on the forward strand.
CGACTCCACCAGCAAAACAATGTTCCCCATCCGCTCTTCAAGCAATGGGCAATCGTCTCCTAGATTGGTTTTCCGTAGTAATGGCGGACTCATCCAAGAGGCGAAGACCACGCAGTAAATCCAAAGGTATTCAAGGACTTTATTGTAAATTATTTGACATTTTATAGAAAACAATCCACAAAGTTGTTAATTTCATTTTCATCTTTACAGTGCATTTTCCACCAGTCTGCAAAGGCGAAGTTCGATGGATGTTCCAACACCTCGATCTAAACGGCGACAGCCGCCTTTCGCTCCAAGAACTCTACGATCTAGAACATGACCAGAGCGAAATTTGCCTGAAGCCCTTCCTGCAACAATGCGACGTTGATCGTGATGTCATCGTAACACCGATCGAATGGTGCCGTTGCTTCCAAAGGACGGAGAGGCCTTGCGCGGCCGTTAAGCACAAGATATCGCCCGATTTGACGGGTAATACCCGAGTTCTCTTTTCCTCTGAGAAAAAAAAAACATTAACTTGGATTGCTTTTTTCAGGTGTGTACATACCTGAATGTGATACTCAGGGTTATTATCGGCCGACGCAGTGTCATAATGCCATTGGAATGTGCTGGTGCGTTGACAAGCATGGCGTTGAATTTGCTAACACCCGTACGCATTCCAAACCGAATTGTGGTAAGTACTTTTTCATATTTATTACAGCAATACCTTGACGATCTCAATTTAGAATAATGAAACCAACTTCATTGCCACATTTTCTTTTTTGGTTCTGTTTTGTCAGATAAATTTATACATTATTATCAAGCACCCTCAAATAATGGACACACTATTTGATCAGTTATTTCTCTCATATTTTTAAAGGCTAAAAACTATAATTCATTTACTTTTTTTTCACTCCTGACGAAGCTATAAATCTATAGCGAAACGTTGAGTGTGTTCCCTTCATTTTTCTGTCCGGTTTGAGATTAAAAAAAACTTTGTACTTGCTAAAAACTATAGTATGAATACCCATGTGATGTGGACGGTTCACTGTGATCAAAATGGGGAGGTTTTAGGGAAACTGCACACAGAGAGGACGTGGCGCGGACATCTAGTAAAGACCTGCCGTTATGCAACATTTTCTCTGTTGCTAAATAAATATTGTCAAGTTGTAAAACAATTAGAGCATCGTCGTCATTTGAATCTGAGAACATATTGATAAATTATGTCTCTCTCTCTCTCTTCTGTTTGGTTTAACGTCTTCGCCAGATGTTCGCGCCACGTCCTCTCTATGTGCACTCTCACTTGCTGAATAAAGTAAATAGACGTTTTCTCAACAACGAATTATTCGAAAACCAAACACAGAATGATAGCAAGCTAGGAAAGCTGCGAGAAATGTCAATGGATCGATAAATTTCTTAGATACAGAAAAATTTTATTACGAATGAAATAAATACGAAAAATTAAGTAAATTTTCCAATCGAGAAAAAATATTGCCCAACAAAAAATATTTAATCAATGTTAAATAATTTGAATACATATTTTCAATAACAGAATATTTTAAATTTCGCATCCGAAAATGTAGTCCGACAAGATTTACGTAAATGGCGTATTTTTTATAAATAAATAATGAAAATAGAAAGAAATATCAAAGCACACAATTTTGAATTAATTGGAAAAAAAAATTCTTAAGTAAATTAGTCGATTTGAACATATTCTTTTCGTAGTGAACATTTTCAGATACTGACTCCTTTTTAATTAATAATTTAATACAAAGGAAAACAGTAACTGACTCCCTTTTAATTAATAATTTAATACAAAGAAAAAAGCTAATGATTGAGACACAAAAAAATCTGTCTTAACGGAAACCGAACCCGCACCGTCTCGGTTGTATGCCAAGCTGCTCTAATAATTACAATTTGTATTTAATTTATATTAAATTAATACTTTCGAAGTCGGAGATGTCATAGCTTGAAGGCTAGTTAACTTTATCCAGTTTTGCATTCGATTTTCGATTTCGAGTACCTCAAACGTGATATTCTTGCTTTTACACTATTAGATTTTTCATTCGAGAAGCTAGTTTAATTCGAGACGAACTCGAATATAAAATCGAAACCGACCGAAGACTCGGTTTCGGTTTCGGCCGCAATTTGTGGTTCGATCAAAGTTTCGGTTTCGACCAAAAAACATACGAGTTTCTAAACCGGTTTTGTAACGAAGGGTATTATTTCTTGTTTTCACGAATTACACCGGTTTCCATAACACCAACCTGAAATGTTACTAAATTAATTAGTTTCAGCACACGCTTCCAAAGTGTTTGCGGTTCGTGCCGCATATAGATGTAAAGATACTAATAGATGCTAAAACTTAGCTGTAGATAGACACTTTATTCATCACAGCTGTCTGTCTTTGCCTTTTTTCAAGTTTCAGTGAATCAATCGGTACATTCCGTACATTCGTCCATTCACAGCCAGCTCATCCAGACATGTTTTTGATCACATGTTATTTGCAAATTGACGCATCTTTGAAGAACAAAATTTTTCGTGTAATTATTAGTTAAATGTAAAGTGTAAAATACTGATTGATTTTTCAGAAGTCCTAATAAATAAGACAAGCGATTTATCAAAGTCGCCGAGCACCACTAACACAGAGGAAACAAACGACGATGAGGACGGTGATGACGTGGAACAGGACATCGAAGGCAGTGCCGACCACCCCGAAGATTACTGAGAGCGGAAACTCACCCCCTAGTTCACCTACGCAAACAGTATCCGAGTACGTTTCGTTTCCTTGCTTCTTGTAAATTATTTCTATTTGTACTAAAGAAGAAACCACTTCAATGTTCTTTATACCAAAATAACCCGTAACGGTAATGTTTGTATAATAAATATATTAATATTAATGATAATTCCGATAACTATGTATATGTACCTACGCGTAGGTATAAAGTGTAGTAGGCAATATCGTTATATTGTTTTACGATGCTTATTATATTAAAAACTAAGAAAGTACTGACTTACATTCCACATATGCCATTGCTTTTAATTAATTATTTAATTAAGTTAGCGTCTAGGCGATGATTTGTATTATTTTTTAAATAATGTAAATACTTATTATTTTTTTTAATTAATTTCTATACTGTTATATTTTTAATACTAGTTTAAGCGTATAAGGAGGACTGTATCCAGCTGAAAGCCTCCTGGTCATAATAATTAAAGTGCGTATGTAAAAAATTGGAAAGTGGTTAATTCAAATTGGATTAAACTTGGCTGGATACAATCTCTGACTTATTGTTCGTGACACTATTGTCATTAGATGATATAGTGCGAACGCGATTGAAGCCACGGTAATAATAAAAACAAACGAGTGAAAATGGCTTCAATCGCCTCAGCTTCATGTTTGTGCCGTCTTGAAACTATAAAAAAAAGTATAATATATAAAACTTGCATTTATGTACTAGATACTAACTAATTGTTACATTTAGAACATTATTTATGTGATTTTGATGTCCGGTTTAATTGAGTACACAAGAGATATTATTCTTATTAAATTACTATTATGATTTTCGACTAGGCATAGAGAGTTTATATTATCGCTATGTGTTGAGCAGAATAATAGCGCTGTATATAGGATGGGTATGAAGACTCGTATCGGAATTGGTTTTAATCCGTACTCTCAAACATCAATCATGTAACTGACAATGTTTTGTACACTTAACATGTTTGAATCTGTATTAAAACAAAAAGTTTCGCGTTTGTTTCGAATTTGCGCATACAGAACACGTATACATCTACTTATAACTGTATTGTATGTTTTTAAAATAAAAGAAAATAGAATTTAATATACCCAAACGTTACTTTCCATTCTCTTCCATTTTTGCTTAGATACAATTTTGGTATCCAAGCACTTATACAGGGTGATACTAGACTCCTCCACTTAATAAATTGCTACTTTTCCCATTTTTAATATCAGTGAAACTTATACGCCCACCACGAAAGCTGAATAGTCGCTTGAAAATGAATTGTTTGATTATTCTTTTGTACGCTGAAAATCCCGTAAAAATCTTGCTACCCTTCTCTTTCTTAATTTATAATAGTTGTGAACAGACAAGGTTGAACTTAGGAGTTTAAAAAATGTTTTCTGCAATAACGAAACTTGTTTTATTCATAACTATACACACTATCTTGGTTTATGAGAGGTATCATCGTGTAATCCGCAGTTTTACTTCTAGTGAAACGAGATACCTTACACTTGTCGCATTTATAATTTCCACAAAAACAAGGAATGAAAATGGTGACGTCTGGACAATCGCAAGGTGTACTAAGCACGGTCACGAACCCTGGTACGTTCTGCTCATTAATCGCTTGGTATTCCAACATGCTACGCTTTACATGTTTGGACATTGTGACGTCGATGACTTCCGGAATTCGCTTAAACTTCTTCCGTTTCAGTTTCTCCCTCCTATGTCGATGGTGATTGCTTTTTGACACTTTCTTTTCACCCTCATCACCATCGGGCCCAACGAATCCAATTACATAGTTCTGATTATTATAAGAGGATATCGGATGTCTCTTAGTACGTCGGATTCTTTCTGCCTTCGGACGATTCACATCTTTTCTTTGTACACCGACATTGGACTGTCGGGAATTAGTTTCTTCGCTGCTTGATTTCACATGTAGATTGTCTTGCTCTAGAAAGGTTAAAATTGTACTTAAGGAAAGATGACTTCAATATCAACTTACTTTGGTGTGCACCTTCATTATCGCTGCCATGAACTGAAATAAAGAACGCTTTCCTCGGAGTTCCATACACAGTCTGTGGTTCTTTGGGTGGCCACGAACACACCATCTCACATTTGCTATCCATGTTGTGATTTACTCGCTTAAGATTACTGACGTTCTGGAAACTCGTTCTTTTAAAACTGGTTCCTCTCGCGGACGATGAGAGGTGTTTAGGATCGGGTTGCTCCTTTTTGCTTTTCATCTTTTTCGGATTGATGACGTAAGCCACGACGTTTCTCTCGATTTGGATATGATCTGAACCCCTCTTCTTCTCAACGACGTAAGAACTGTTGAGCTTCACCTGGTGAATAATCGATTCGGTTTGCTTGTGCTTCATTTCAACCATGTCATCTCTAATATTTTCAGTCAAAACTCTGGTTTTCTTAGAAACCATCCTCGGAGGGAACATAATTGGAACTTCTTCAGAATCTTCAGTCTGTGTGGTTGTGCCAAAATACATCGGTATTTCACTTTCGACTATTTCACTCTGGCTGGTTTGCACCGAGATCTGCTTGGTATGGGCGAGGGCGGTTGTTTTGAAAATAGGTCGTGCTGGAATGTCAGCGCACCGTCCCAGTGTTTGAGTATGACTCGTGTTGACACGATAGATGTTCTGATAATTTAGTTTGTGAATAACTTCGTTTAAATTCATCTGCAAAAGCGTGGTCTTCTCGCTGGACTTGCTTTGGAGTAACCTAGGTATATTCGATCCGCTGCTCACTAGTGTCTGCTGCCTTTTATTTTTGCTGCTCAATTGCATTTTACTAGTTGAATCACCAGATTCGGAAGCAGATGATCTACTTTGATGATTAGTATTAACAATCGACTTGTCGGAGAACTTTCCGCTCATTAATTTTTGACACATATCACACCTTGGTTGGTAAACTGCAACAAAAAAGTAACATAAAATTTAGTCCGTCAGTTCTCAGAGCTTGCTTGATACTTTACTTTCATCGCCTGCTTCCGTCCGTTTGCTCTCCTCGACTTCGTATATTGTACACAGATTGGGTTCAGCGGCCTTGAGAATTTTTTCCGGGCCACTTCGTAACCCGAAGTTTCCAGTGACTTCTGGGCCTATAACATTAGTCGCAGAAACTTTATCTAGAAACAGAAGTAATAGTCACGAAAAACTCGAAAAGGTTACAGGGCGTATACATCTACAGAGATAGTCGACATTCATTGAAGTTTGTTTTGAATTGCCGCTGAACCCAGGGTTTTCAGTACTGGTCACTGGAGGAATAGCTGCAAGCAGAATCTTTAAATCAGAAAAGAATAATACACGGACTTACTCTCTTGACTTTTATCTATATTGATTTCCGTTTGGTTTCGAGCCTCACGTAAATGTAGATGACCTGAAATACAAAAAAATATAAATCAGAATCTTTAAATATGAAAAAACTAACAAGGGAAGGACTTACTATCTTGACTTTTATCTAGATTTATTTCTAATTTATTTTGAGCCTCATGGTCACGCAGATGGCCTGAAAAAGAAAACAGATCATGTGAATCATTTTTATACTGTATTGTGTAGATACCTTTATGGGCATCTTCTATATGGTCATTCTGATGTTGGATGCTAACTTCAATTTTGTGAGGGCAAGATTTGCCTAAAAATAAGTAGCTTTAATTTGGAGTCACTACATTTAAATGGCTCACTTTTTGTCCTAATGTTGCCTTCTTCATCCAATTCATAAATGGCATTCAGTGTTTCTGCATAATTCGCTGGTGACAATGAGGACACGTCGAGTGTAACTTGTGAGCCTACTTGTAATTCCGGTTCCGTTTTAACGTCTTCCAACACATTAGAAGTGGTTGTTGTTTCGTCATCTTCAGTCATTGACTGCTCCTTTTTCGAATGGTTATAAGTAGTTATTTCTTCAGAAATGTATGACGTCACCTTAGTTTTCGGCACAAGCAAAAATGAATAGCTTGATTTGCTCTTTTCTTCTTTGGAACCGATTGTGAATCTACTGCTAATAAACGACGACGACGAAAATGAGAATTGTGGCGTTAGCTTCGCCTTGAGTGAATTTCTTTTCCTACTTTTAGAACGGGTGCATGGTTTACTGCGTTTGTTCTTTCTCTCCCCGTTTTTCGATCTCTTTTGTGTTTTTTGCGATGGCAATGGCTCTCTGCTGTAAAACTTGCGCAAGAAATCCAGAATCCTAATTTCGTAGTTGCTTTGTGTCGTTTTGGTTTTGGATGGTTTGGTCAAGTTCGTTTTCGAAAATTCTCTTTTGAAGATTTCGAAAAACCTAACCTCGATTGAAATAGGCGCGTTGCAGAAATACAACAGTTTGTCGCTAGCGTTTTTCTGAAAATTGACGTAAGCATCAAACGTAGTACACGAATCTAGAAAATGCACATTACTTTGCACTAGCTCTTTGACTTTGTCTAAGTCCTTCTGCACCAACGGCAGTGATCGCAAGCTGGCCGCATACGGATACTTCGCACGCGGTTTTTCATTCAAGACGGCCTTTCTGCAACATTTCGCCGGACGACAACTCATTAAGAGATAATCAACTGGAATCTGTTTCAAAGTGCTAGTTACATTTGCATCAGGATGGTTTATACCAAGTTGCCTTAAAGTTGACTTTTGCTTTTTTACATCTAGGTCCCTTGAAGGGCACACTTGTTCATCTGCTAGGATCGGAAGAGAACTCTTTTCAGCAGTGTATGGTATATCAGGTCTGCTGTCCTGTTCTGGAATTTGGTGCGCCTTTTTCTTTTTACAACAATACGACGGGTGAATTTCTTTCCTGCCATGTTTTGGTTTATATGGCATTGGCATTGCTTTAGACTCCTTTGGTGATGGTATCTGTTTTTTATCCGGAATAGACTTTTCCACTGGTGTTATTTTTTCCTTAGGTATATCAAGTGTAGGCTCTTTCCTCTCGCGAGGACATCTTCTTGGTATAGATTCTACCTTTGGATCAGTCGTAACTATCTTATTTTCAAGCAACATAGGTTTTTCTTCCTTCTTAACTGCAAAGAAAAATAATATATAAAAATCAGGATAATCAAAATCTATTGTCAAGAATATTTTACCTTTTGCTTCTCCAGTACCTATTTTCAGCGCAGAGGCATCTTTAAGATCCTTCTTAACTGCAAAAAAAATATATAAAAAAACAGGGTTAATCAAAATTTATTGTTAAGAATATTTTACCTTTTGCTTCTCCAGTACCTATTTTCAACGCAGAGGTTTCTTTAAGATCCTTCTTAACTACAAAAGGAAACGATATAGTATAAAAAATCTATCAAAATCTATTGTTAAGAATATTTTACCTTTTGCGTCTCCAGTACCTATTTTCAACGCAGAGGTTTCTTTAAGATTCTTCTTAACTGCAAAAAAAACAATATATAAAACCAAGGATAATCGAAACTCTTGCTAAGAATATTTTACCCTTTGCTTCTCCAGTACTTATTTTACTGATTTGACGCACCTGAAACTGAGTAACGAAATCAATAGCATGTACTTAGCATGTTTTAAATTCTTCTTACTTTCGTCACTTGAATAATTAAAGGAGTGCCATCCACAACCACGCGAAGCTCATCGAAAGGACGGCGTTTTTTGTCTTTGTAAATTTTAATTTCGCCATACTCGCAGATACCTACTACCATTAACTTCTGAAGACAGGTCTTTAATACATCCAGGTATTCAGTGCACTTCACAAAGTACATCTTATTTTCTGAAAAATCGTAGAATTTAATTTGACTACTCACTCAACCAGGCAGTACTAACCAGGTGTAGCCTTAATCTCTTCCAAACCCGAATATCTTATCGAAGAAAGTTCTAAAGAGTAACGTCCAGTGTGACTTAAGATTTTTGAAATAATTACAAATGCTAAAGACCATACCGCTCGATAATCCTCCATCTCCCGAAATCATAGATGATTGTTTTCGTGTTCCTAATTCCGTTGAAGGATCCATCTTTACCAGACGTCCAGATCCTGAATGCTTTATTAATTTAAGTTGTGATTCACTTCCACTACTCTTTAACTGTTGCTCTTTTTCTTTTAATTTCCGTATAGTGTCCTTTAAAAGAACTTGCAAATCCGCAAGTTGTTGGATCAATTCCTTGTCAACATAAATTCTATCTCCAATGGTGTTTAAATTTTCCTTAAACGTATTTATTTGCTCGTAATTGCTAGCGATGATTTGCTGAGAAAAATAACACATGCTCTCCTCGCTCGCGGCTTCTTCCCTAATTTGCTTAGTGACTTCGTAAATCTTACTTGCCGCATACATGGCATTGTCGAATTCTTTCTCCATAAACACCGACTCTTTTTCCGGTGGAAGATAAGCGGACGAAGCGCTATTCAAGATTGGAGATATTGCGTCATTCACGTCATATAATGTAGTTATGATGTCCTCAATGGCGTCGTGTTTTTGCTCAACCTCCGTCGTGCTATCATCGGTTTCCAGTTTCTCCTTAAGTTGCCTGAGAAAGGAACACGCAGATTTTAACTTTTTGGATTCAAAAATCGCCCTGGATGGTGTCAATTCCTTGCAAAAGGGATGATTTGATGATCGAAGTCGCGGTGAAACCAATGCCGTTTGCACTGTTCCAATGGGCTGGGGAATTCTTGTATAACTGGTGACATCTTGACTTATTCCACTCATAATTTAGCGCAAAGTATTAAAACGATTCCATACTTAAAATTTGGAAGTTGTATTGACGTAAACTGACAATTGATTACTAGATATTTTTAGGCGAATTAAAGCGTAATATCATTCCACGGCACTCCCAGAGTATTTTTATGAATTTTTAAAAATAAAGCGCTCTAGAGCAGTCAATTGAAGAAAATGAAAAGAAATATTTAAAGTAAAAATTAGATACTACATCATCCAAACGACATTATTGTATTTTTGGTGGTTTTTAAACGAAGTGTCATGTTTCATACCAGCTCACGAGCAAGAATATTTGAATTCCAAGTTATAATAACAGTATTGGCAGCCATAGGTAGATTAATTTTGTTATACCGGGTGGAAAGTTTCAAACCCGAACATAGCAAACTGGTATTGAAAACTATGTTTCTGAGAATTGCTCCTCGCCATATGAAGACACAAAAATGGCAATTGTATTAAAGAAAAGAGAAAATTATGGACAATATTATCGCTTTAAAATTATTCCTAAATATGAATACTTTCGGAATATAAATTAAATTTTCAAACTTTAAACGAAAAATTTAGTCGCCTATGTCAGATTGGAAACTTTCAGTTCTTTCTAATAATGGAAAATAATTTATACGTCATGCGTCAGTCAGAAAGTATTATGAATTATTGTACAGAGCAAATAATAGGTAGGTACTTTTGTTGTTAAAGTTATAACAATTATTTCTTTATTAGAATGATAATTGTGACATTGCATACAAAAATACTGTCGTTTCCGACTTTGGTTTCTGAGACTATCAATAAACTTGATAGAATGCCATGGGCAATCGATATCGACATAACTCGATACTAAATCAGTTATAAATTCAATTGTACTAAGAATTAAAAGTTTCGCACTGTTCAAGAATAAGTAACACATAACTGTAAAGATTAAAAACAAAAACCATATTAATTCCACAAATTCAGTTGTCATCAACATTGTTTTGAAATTAACAAGAAAGGCAGGAAAGTATTTTGTTTGCAAACTTCAAATCTGACATACTAAGGCGACTACATTTTTCATTTGAAATTTAAAAATTTAATTTCTAGTTCAAAAGTGTTAACACAATAGGAATAATTTTAAGGTATTGGCCTTAATTTTGTCTTTCATTTAATACCATTATCATTTTTGTATCTTTAAATAGCGAGCAGTAATCTACATTAATGTAGTTCTCAATGCAAGGTTGCTATGTTCGGGTTTGAAACTTTCCACCCGGTATAGATTGCCCCGTATATTTGTATGTTTTTTAATTCTATTTAATAATTACACAGTTTGTCTTCAAATTGGTCTAATTGTACTTGTAAACTTTATTTCGCATTTTAAGTAGAAAAGTCACTCTTCGTAAAAAGTTTTGCTTCTTCTAGCAAGTCCTCAGCCACTGCTAAAATTTCGAAATAACATACAGGGTAGGTAGAAAATGAGGCAAAGTAAAATTTGGTTAAGAGTACCCTTTATTCGAAAGGAAGTATTACTGGAAAAATATGTTTGTAACGTCAATAGAGGCTCAAACATATAATCCGAACGTTGTATCTTAAAGTTGATTCATTTTGTTTTTGACAACGTTATTTCAAAAGTCTGCCAATTTATACGTAATAACCTAATGAAGATAATTACTTTCTTTTCAAATAAAAGATAATTTAGTTATAACCACATTTTATGTTATCTTGTTTTCTAATCACCCTCTATTTTATATCGTAATTTTGGACGTAGGATTTACTAGAGAAGCAAAAGATTTTATGAAGAAGAAGAAGGAAAACAAAAGGAGACTTAAAGGAAGCGTCATTATCATTTAGAACGCCATCTCTTATCCAAAAGACAATCTTAATTGAATGAATTTTTAAAAGGTATTTGGCATCTGCATCTCATCTCATTTTAGCTTTTAAAAATTCGATTCTTTTTTATATGTAACTAATTATTTTCAAAGAAAACTAAAGGAAGCCGAAGCGTCATCATCATTTAGAGCGCCATCTAATGGTCAAAAGAAAAGACTATTTTAATCGAATTTTGGAAAAAATATTTCTGCCCGATTTCTGAAACGGTAAATAACTTTATGTAAAGATAAATTTTTATTGACAGATAACTTTATAAACAACATAAAGTGTTTATGTTGTTATGTATACGCTCTATCCATGGATAAAGTTTTGAGAAACGATTTCTAGAGGTTAGGGTGAGTTTATCTTCAGTTTATGTCTACACGAAGTTATGTATCTTTTCAGAAACCGGGAATTAAAGTGCCATCTGATGATCAAAAGAGAAGACTATTTTAATCTAATTTTAAAAATATATTTGAATTTTTGAATGTTGTCTAATTTTTTTAAATAACTATGTATTTATTTTCAACGGAAACAAGAGGATTTTCAAAATGATAAGAAAATATGGAATAATAGAAAATAGATATTTTTTGTTCGTCTCCCAGTCGAGCAGTAATAATAGTTCATCGACCCTCTACTGACCCTTTTTAAGTTTTCGTTGACCTCCTGGGAGTCCTATCGACTCTATCGAGAGGAACCCCCTGCCTCTTTCTTTCGTCGAACATACTCCCCTCCTAAGCAAGAAGTTCGTGTCAACATTTTATATCGAAATCGACGTGTCGTAATTAATAGGCACTATATAAAGTTTCGGGCCTGTTTAGCTTGATTTGGTTTATGAATCTCCATATTTTACTAATTAAAATTGCTTGTGAAATTTGTTATTACGCAATAAATAAAGAAAATCCAACGAAAAAGAAGAGGGAAATTTAAAAATTTCAGAATTGTAAAAATGCAGATACGACTTTCTTGCTTAGGGGGGCAGCATATGTATTGCGAAGTCAATCCGGGGACAAACTATGTTAAAACGAAACATCAGAAACATTTGACAGGTATTACAGAACAAAGAAAAAACTTACAACATTGGAAATATTTGAAGCATTCTTTTTGCATTTAATGATATCGGTTGCCTTTGTCCCATCGAAATAAAATTAGGTATTTTAATTGTGGTTGCGTAACAAATGTGTAAAATCCTGCATATAACAATCGATAAGTTCAATTGAATTTGCGCAAGTCTAAGGCCCGCCAGCGTTGCCAGATCAATTAATGTTTCTGTTACAGAATACTTCTGAACAATAGAATATTAATAAGTCCTAAGTAAGATGCGTTCTCAGCTAAGCGATGCGCTTTGGCGTTAAAAAGTTGCGTTGCCAGCGATGCGGATTGTTTTTCACGATAAATCGACAAATGTCAAAAACGTGAAAAGGTAGGTTAGAACTTGTCGATGCTGCTTGACTTGAATGCTAAGTAATGCAGGTGTTTGTTATTGAGGTTATGTAGCCGCTAGCCGTAGCCTTCATTACCGGTGCAGAATAAACAAAACTCGATCACTGTAAAGCCGGGTACACACCTGCGAGTTGAGCGGCTCATGAGCCGCTCGGCTCGCAGGTCTGTGCCCGGCTTAAGGTCACTAAATCAACACACTTACGTGTTCAGGTAACGTCAATACATTCCCGTTCCGAGATTCTTATGTAACAAAGATAACAAATACAAATGTCGCAAGAGCAACAAAGATATCTACATTTTTAGAGAATTGTGTTTAATACGGTGTTAGTAGTTTACGGCTGACTGTCTAGTCAAAAATGTATTAAGTTATGTTATTCTCCGCAGCCATAGTAAAATGCCATTTGTGAAATGTCCCTTTGATTAACAAGCTTTCGACTGTGTTTTTTTATTCCTAGACAAGATTATTGTGCCAACGCTCATGGCCTAGCTAAGAATGCAGCTGAAGTCACCCAAAAACTTCATACAACATAGTAAATTCTGGTTGACAGCAAAATAAAATGAAAATCCTCTTTTGATTTTTGCAAAATATGAGAATACTAAGAATACTGGTCTTGCTTGTATCGTGAATTAAAAGTTGATCCTCAGAACATACGTAAAATATAAAAAAGTTTGAACTAAAAAATGTTCCTGACAACTTGAAATAAATATTTAAATTGGCGGTGTTTCATCATCAAAGGCAAGCGAAGTGTTTTGGAAGCCACTGCCCAATTGCGCACTAGAAAAATAGGAGCAGCATCCTCAACATAAATTTTCATCATTTTCTTTGACACCGGTCTTGTTTGATAAACTTTTTTGTCATTTTTTTTCCATTTATCGGCACACCAGTAAATTTTAGAGAAATATCTCATGTGGTATTTTACAGCAAACAATTAGAAATTTCATAATATTCAATTTCAATTAAGGAAATATGCTTTAGAATTAATATAGGTACTTTCCTGAATACATAGTGTCTTCATATAAATTAGTAATTTCCTTACGTATAAATTAAACTGATGAAACCGACTGTAGGAGCGTTTATGGAAACATTTAGCAATAACATTAATAATAACGTGTTTGTATATAAATCGATATAGTACGTCAAACAATTCATCAGTATCGTTAGTCCTTTCTTACATCGGTCTCCCTTCAATACGCAGAGGAGTGGTAAGGATCCCGTTAATCAGCCAGTCATGTGATTAACGTGTAAAAAATTACGACTGATGTTCAACAATAACAATTGTTTTTACTCACCGGGGCTCTTCTGCCCCTTACTCTCTCCAACGTCGAATCTATACCTTTTCAATTTCAAATTGGGACTAAACAAATTCATATTGGAACTAATCAATTTCGAATTGAGAATAAACAAATTCAAATTGGGAATAAACTAATTCAAATTGGGTTTAAACAAATTCAAATCGGAAAAAATATTTTAATTCAGAAATAATACAAGCTGGTAGGTAATAACAAAAGGAAATGTAACTACCTAACTAATAATTATATGCCTAAATAAATATGTAATCAAAATTTTACATTAACCATATTTAACGCATCAGATATGAATTTTTGGATGTTTGCAACAAATCTTATATGGTAATTTTATTAGTAATATTTTGTCGCACTATATTTTCTAATTTTGTAAACGATATTCCATCTGCGCAATGATTGGCTTCACCTACTAAAATTTGTGACATTTGGATTGCTAAGTCTCTTTAACACCAGCATTTAGACAGGACCACTCGAATTCAATTGGATTCAACATTGGACTGTACGGGAAAATTCTCAGCAAATTATTGGCAAATTTGCCCTCTCTCAAAACATGCTCAATTGAAAAGTTGCACGGAGCAATTTGAATTTGTTTATTCCCAATTTGAAATTGTTCATTCCCAATTTGAATTTGTTTAGTCTCGATTTGAATTTGTTTAGTCTCAATTTGATATTGTATAGACCCAATTCGAAATTGTTTAGTTTCAATTTTAAACTGTTTAGTCCCAATTTGAAATTGAAAAGATGTAGATACTGTATCTCTCTATGGGAGGAGGAATTTACGGTGAAGGCATTCATAAATATCATCTCTATACTATATTAGCATGCCTACCTTGCCTACTGATCATATGCCCTCAGGATCATTGACGTTACTGATTTCCACAACGCCGAACACTGGCCATAATCCAGTCAACGCCAAGTCACGACCTGTCTTAGGAAGCACAATGCAATTCACTAGGTCAGGTAAATAGCTAGTTGAGTTTCCGACGTTTCCTACCTTTTGACTTAACCACTGGCGGATATAGAACAATGCACAATCACAATATCCTACCCTAACTAACTACCCTACTATTGCGGCCATAAAATTTCGAATGATTTTTTGTCAAGTAGTCTGATTTTGTCGAAATTTTAGTTTTGTCAACCAGGCTTTCTCTTCAAATTTGACACTAATGACATATAACATTGAAATGTCATTTGGTTTAACTTGATTTTAACTGTAGCAAAGACGTAAGATATTGGAACGAAAGTAATAGAATTTAATAGAAAAATAAAAGAATCGTAAGCAAAATGTAAAGGACGAGCAAGCTTTAGGCTGTATAGCGTATGTTTCTGGAAGTAAGATTTCAGAGCATAAGTTTATGGCAGGGACTGGTCACATATCACATCAGGACAGTTGAGTCACGGCCAGCTGAATTTATATGTCATATACGGCCAGTTCAAAGAGCATTAAAAAAAGTTTTTGGAAAAAATGAAAAGTGTGTGTCAAGTGGTGCCCTCAATTCAAAACTAGTGTCAAAAGTACTGTCATCTTGAAATTTTTTGTTATGAGAAATGTTAATTCGTCTTGATATTTAAGTTGTCAAAATAAAAGTCGATGTCGTAACCATGGTAACACCTGGGGGCGACAGTTGACAGGCTTCATGGCTTGCTTCATTTTTAAGTGAATTGACAGTGACACAGACTTAGCCCTTCTAGGACTTCTTTTTTGAGAGATTTAGCTCTGCACATTTTCAAATAGCCCTTGAGGGCCATCTTAGTCCCAAAATTAATTTCCGTTCAATTAATATTAGTTTTAGTTTATTTTATTTGTCGTATTTTTTAAATTTAAAAATTGTTAAAAATATATTTTCTCTTATTTATTTTTTCCAAGTATTTATTTTCAGTTTTTTATATGATATATGTATTGATATATTTTACTAACAATATTTAAAATATGTTATAACAAACTATAGAATAGACGAGATTGACATTTTTATTTATTTTACTTTATTTATTACCTAATAAATCAATAAAAACGTTTATTTTTAATTTAATGTTACCGTAATATTATCAATTACAGCTCAAGTGGCGACACCTCGCGTCGGAATTACCAATTACACTTTTAAATAAAATATATTTAATCAATTTCCTGATTAATTTGATATCGGATACACATTACATTTTTGTCTTTCGTTAATAATAAGGTTTTCAATATTTATTATGTATTTACACTAAATAAATTCACGTGTAAATGAAAATCATTTTAGGTTATGAAATATTTATTTACTTTTTTAAGAATTCTCGTGTGCAACGTGAAATTACGTTATGTTGAGAACTGAGGTAACAAACGGTAACATACGGTAATAAATTAATGTTACCTTACCGGTAACATTGGAAATTTACCATAAGGTAACGTGGTAATATTATCGACTCATAACATTACTTTTTAGCCCTAAACCACTCAAATCTAGCCGTATTTTGGTTTCCATATAGCTCTTCTCTAAATGTAGAGTTGGCATCACTCTTAATTGGACTGGCCGTATATGACATATCAATCGTAATGTCCAGGCTGTGTCCAACAAATAAATCTAAACGCGTATTACTATACGTCAATGGAAGGTAGTAGAGATAAGCACAAACATAAATACACAATAAAATTATTGCAAATTCAAAGTTGTTGAACAATAAAACATTAAAAACATTTATGTTTTTTGTATCTGCAGTTTAAATAATATATGTGCATATACACCATTTATTTTATATAATATAAGTGCTTACTTTCGCTGACAAAATCGTGATCCAAACGTGTTTTGATTCAAAAACAGACATTCTTTTCTTTGAATCTCTCTTATTTTTAAAAGTTTTTTGGATTGAATTATGGTTATTTACAAATGAACTGTCAATCAAAAATTCAAGTCAGGTGTTTTGTTGCAACAACTACGAAACTCAGATCCAAACTATTCGAGACACGATTCAAACTTTTAAGCGAAAGAAAGCATCTTATGTGAATTACTAAATTCTTTCCCGGACGCACCTTTATGAATACACTATAGTTTATTTCTAACATTTGACAACACCGCTAAGCGCCAAGTAATCGATGTTTTCAATGCGCATGTCAGCCATGACGGTCAACGTCACCATACGTCACCGAGAAGTCGAGGTTGCGATAAGCAGTATAACGAACGCGTTCTGAGAAATTGTTGCTTTAGTCGAGTACGACAGTGTGTTATTGTGAGTGCGTGTAAAATTAATTTTGCAAGATGGGCTCCTTGTTCAGGAGCGCGGAAATGACCTTATGTCAGCTCTTCCTGCAAAGTGAAGCTGCATATGCGTGCGTTTCCGAACTAGGCGAACTCGGCCTGGTTCAGTTCAGAGATGTAAGTGACCCCTCGTTGCAACTCTTGCATTTTTGCATCGTGACTCAAAGATCAACATTTTTTTCTCTTCAGTTGAATCCCGACGTGAATGCGTTTCAACGCAAATTCGTCAATGAAGTTCGACGATGCGACGAAATGGAGCGGAAGCTCCGATACTTGGAGAAAGAAATCAAGAAGGACGGCATCCCCATGCTGGACACCGGTGAAAATCCCGAAGCTCCTCAGCCAAGGGAAATGATCGATCTTGAGGTAAGGTTTTCTGCGCATGAGGCCGAATGAGGTGACCTCAAATTGTAAAAAGAATAATAAACATAAAAATTAATATGTCTCTTGAAAATGGCGAAAAGTAAAACCGGTCGAAGCAGTACTTGGACAGCACTGAGCATACACGTAAATGATTATCAAAACAAAAAAACAGAAAGTTTGATAGTGAAGGCCGTTTTACATTACCCAATTTTCTAATGTGTGTCCCAAGTAACTTTTTCAACATGAGGGGCCTCGCTTATTATAAGAAATACGAATTCGGTTAAATGAGTTGAATTATTCATAAATATTAGGGCAGTTATAAACTGTTTTAAAGTTTAAAAAAAATCCATGAAGTTCAGGACTTTTGCAAAAAAAAAAAACAAAATTTTGAAATTCATTTTCGGTAATAATTTCTTTATTTGTACAGATACATTTTTGTTACTTGTACTTTGTTAAGGCATTTTTTTTTATTTTCCGTTTCGTTTTTTCATTTTCCATTACGTTTTTTTATTCTTCGTCCCGAGTTTTCACTCGCAACTTCAGTTTCTCTCTCTGTTTCTCTTATGGACAGTCAAGTAGGCTTTGGAATATTTGAATGAGTTCTTTTCTTTTCTTTACAATGATAGCACATGCAATATACAGGATGTCCACCGAGTGCCGCGGTCTTCTCTGCCGTATATACGATGGAAAACAAATTCAAACGAGCTAAGGTGTAACTCAGTCAGCTCTATTTTATAAAATTATTTTCAACTATATAGGATGTCCAGTAACTGAGAGACGTATCAAAGTTATGTTTTTTTTAAATGGAACACCGAGTATATATTTACGTATTTCGTTAGTACGCCTATCAAGTAGATAATAACCAAAAATTTTATTTAAGAGTTCGTAAGATATTAATGATCATAATGTAAAAAATTGCTCTATTTTGAGCTCTTACAGTTTTGTCATTTATTTAGATTTCGTCGTGAATTTTTGTAGGTAGTCAGTCCAATATTTCATCTACAGAAATTTCAGAATAGCTTCCGTCTGTTAGTTATTTATACAGGGTGTTGAGTTTTGCAAAATATAATTGTCCTCAAAATTTTCAAGAGTCACCCAGTATATCTGAACTCTTGTGAAACACTGCTTTAATGAACTTTCATAAAACATCAAATGTATTTGTCTTAACTTATGAAATCGCGAGACGGTAATGAAATTTTTTTTTCTTTCGTTATTATCGTTATTTAGCCTTTCCTCCGGTTTTTCTGTTTCAGTTAGATGACGAACCAGTGAATATGTTTTATTTGGTGTTCAAAGTAATTGAATATATTCCTATTAAACTAATTCCTATTTCCCTTCACTTTTAAAATATTTAAATCACTATTAAAATAATAAAAACAAAAAAAAATTAAAAATCACGTTGCCGTTTGCTAAAAAAGACGAAAACAGTTGCCATAAGTTCTTAATTGAAAGAACAATTGTTTAGATTAGTGACACACTACTTCTACAAATTTGTATTTCTTTTTGTGATAACAGAATGGGTTTTTATATTAAAAAAGTTACTTGGCGTAACACACCTAATAGGAGAACGCAACCAAAAGTATCTTTTGGCGACAAGATTGCAAGAAGTAAGAAGTGTTTACAGGAAGCTGGAAAACAATTCGACTATTTAATATAAATTTTCTAGATCCAGTAGTTCCTTCCTTGTCATTCTTAATTTGTTCATTGTTTTCCGTTATTTTCTAATTTATTGCTTATTGTTCTTAATTTGTACATTATATTGTTATTTTCTAATTTATTAATTAAATTAACTAATATTCGTTAATTTATCAGCAAATTAAAACAGAAGAACCAGTTACAAAGGCTACGTAAGGTCAATATTGTAATTCAAAAAATAAGTAGTTGCTGTTTCCCGATTTCTTCAGTTGAGATAAATAGGCGTTTCATGAAAGCTCATTAAAGCAGTGTTTCACAAGAGTTATACTGGTGAGTGTTTCATTTAAAAATTTTGAGCAAAATTAACTTTCTTAAAACTTAACACCCTGTACATATAATAGCTAATAGATCGAAGCTGTTGTGAAGTTTCTGTAGAGAAGATATTGTATTAACTACCTACAAATATTCACGATGAAATGTAAATAAATAATTAAACCATAAGAGCTCAAATTAGAGCAATTTTTTGACACATAATCGGATTAACATTGCGTAATAGGTGCATACGAACTTTTAAACCTCAATTACTCCAAACCGGTTGAAATTATCGAAATGCAACAAGCGAACCTTTTTTGTGCCAAATAATCTAAAGTATATTTCTTTCATAATTGTTTCACGAAATATGTAAAAAAATAAAAATTTAGGAATAAAATACTGAAAGCTACCTCTACAAAACTACCCTTTAAAAAGGATAGAGTATCTAATAAATATGTTGTTAATGCGCAATCAAGTGCCTTATATCTATGTTTAAAATATTAGTTTGATAAGTTAAAAGATCTAGAAGATATTGTCAAAAAACAAAATTTTTCACCCCTCTTTCAGGAGTTCTAACTCCTTTATTATTCGGTTTTGGAAAAAATATTATATAAAAAGGTGACCTTATTTTTTGATGTTCTATTCACCCTGAAAATATCGGGAGACATTTCTGAATCACTGTGTATATTTATTTTGATAACTAAAAAAATATACAGGGTAGGCCAACAGTACGTGTACATATCGGTTTGATGCATAATCTACAATTATTCAGACTTATACAGAGTGACAACCCTAACATATGTTTTTTTTTTTTTATCAGTGGACGAAAATAATGTAAGGTTTTATTGACCTAAAGTTTATCGTTTTCGAGATATTGACAATTTACCGGTAAAAAATGGCAAAATTTGTTACTCCATAAATTAATTATTTTTAAATATTTTGCTTTGAATTTTTTTTAATATAAACAGTTTAAAACATCCCTTACTAAAGTTTCCAACAGTATAAGACTTTTTACGTTTACACGAGTGTGAAAATATACAGAGCGTTATATTTAAATTTTTTGAGAAGTATAAACTTTTAAGTTTCAATTGTTTTTATGCAAACTTACATAAAAATGTTACCATTACTCATAAGGATTATTCTATACGATATTTATAATTAGTTAGGTACACTAAAGATATTTTGTTTGGCCGCTGATTATGAATAAAATATCTCTACATTTTAGCTCTTTAATTCAATTGAATCAATCAAAAGATTGCGAATGTTACGATTTGGTTCCTGAATATAAAATGCTTACTTTTAAAAGATCTGTCGAAATTTGCAATAAAAAATAGTACATTCAATTTAAAAAAGTGCAAGTTTGGTGGATAACTCACTTTCGGAACACGCCGTACAGGCGCAAATAATTTGCTGATGTAGAACTCATTATACGCGATAAGTTTTCTATAAAAAAATTTCCGTTATTATTAGTAATTAGGCGCTGTTGAAGAAATCGATACCAATGACCCACTCTGTATAAATATTACTAGTTAAATTAAGTTCTCCTTAAAATGGTGTAACCGGTCAGTAGGAACTGCTAACAAGCTTTTTTCCTAGAACTTTAATCACCATTTCAAGTTCGTTAGTCACGTTTCTCGTTCTTATTAACACCTGATCTGGTTACAAAATTTAATCAATCGAACAAGTATAAAATCCGTTGAAAATTCTACGTTTCGATTTTACTATAATCAAGTTTTTTTTTCTTTAATTTTGTGCTTTAATTTGATTTTGGGTCACTATAGTCCTATGGACTAAAGAATCCTGGGGGGATTAAAATCAGCTTACGTTTATAAACCGGTCCTAAATCTATTTACTTTCGTCTTACATTTTTGTCCTTTGCTACATATTTATGTAGTTCTTTTTGAAATAGTTACCAGCATTATTTTTTTTATTAATAGGGTAGAATTAAACAGATGAACCTGTTGACAGTTATCTGCTTATACAGGTTAAGTCATAATAGACGGAACAAACTTTACCAGTATGTAGGAGAGATATTTTTAAGGAAAAAGTCCACATACAGGATGTTCATGGGAAGTCGCTGCAGTAGTCAATTTTCTTATTTGTATTTTTGCGAAGTAACTGAAAATAGAAAAGTTTTGAAACCTTTTCTTCTTGATGTTATGCTACTTTCGAAAAAACAAATGACGATCAGGTTTTCGAAATTTTCAATTGTTTTCAACTTTTTTTTAATGAAACGTTATTTTTTTATCATCGCATAGCCTTCAAGATGTCAAACTAATTACATCTCTAAAATATCATCTCTCAAAGCCTACTATTTTATAAATTAGTTAGTAACAAAATCTTGGTGTTCATGGAAAATGGCTACAATACCTAACTTTTTTATCTGACATTTCATGAAGTAATTTAAATTAGAAAAGCATCGCATGCAGGATGTCAAATTAAGTATGTCTCTAAAATATTACCTCTTGTTTCATAAATAAATGTTAAAGGTCTTGTTATTCGCGGGAAGAAGTATCTCGTTATAATAGTTTTTTTTTTTATTCACGAATACAATATGGTACGCATTGATTCAGGATGTGTGTTTAAACTGTCAGAGCTGTGTGAACTGTCTTGATTAAAAATTTCCTTAAATTTAGTTAATCTTTCTGCCAAATATTGAAAACGCGATATGTAAAAATGTCTAATACAATTATTTACTAAATAATTTATAAAATAGTATACTTAGAAGGGAAATATTAAAGAGACGTACTTAATTTAAAATTCTAAACATGATACGGTGATAGAAAATATAATGTTCCATTTAAAAAAGTTAAAAACAATTGAAAATCTCGAAAACCTGTTTCTCCCAACATACCATAAAATCGAGCAGAAAAGTCCTAAAACTTTTACAATTTAAGTTACCTCGTGAAATGCCACATACAGAAGTTAGCTATTGTACCCATTTTCCGTGAACAACAATTTTTTGTTACCAAATAATTTATAAAATAGTAGCCTTTGGAAGATGATATTTTAAAGACATAATTAATTTGACATCTTGAATACGATGGGATGATAAAAAACGTGAGGTTCCATTAAAGAAAATTGAAAACAATTGAATATCACAAAAACCTGATTGCCATTTGTTTTTTAGAAAGCAGCATAAAATCGAGGAGAAAAGGTCATAAAACTTTTCTATTTTCAGTTACTTCGTAAAAATACAAATAAGTAATTTAGCTGTTGCAGCGGCTTCCCATAAACACCCTGTATGTAAATTTATATGAACTTTTTTTACTTAACTTTACTCTCCTACATACTGGTAAAATTTGTTCCACCCGTTATGACTCACCCTGTATTGTAGCATGTGGCACGTGGCAGGTTCTTCTCAAGTTGAGAAATCCCTACATTTTGAATATCTTCTGAATTCCTACTCTGGATTTCTGGTACTATGCAGCTGCGGATTACCAATCAGAGAAATACCTGTTCATGAAATAATGCTGATAATTTGTATTAATTTCAGGCTACATTTGAAAAGCTCGAGAATGAGTTGAGGGAGGTAAATCAAAACGCCGAAGCCCTGAAAAGAAACTTTCTCGAATTGACCGAACTGAAGCAGATCCTGCGGAAGACCCAAGTGTTCTTCGACGAGGTAAGTCCGCAATTTTCTCCACAGTTTATGAACTAGTCGTTTTTGGGTCACCTAGCATGATCAGACGTTTAGTTATTACTAATAACTAAATTCGACGAAGTAACCCTAACAAGTAATATCGCTGAAGCTGTGCAACCGGAAGCAGGAACGAATATTACTTGGTGTGCGTTACGTTAGTTCCTCACTTTCATCTCCATCACGCATATGAAATGTATGATTATGAAAACTCTTTTTTGCATTCAGGTTGCAATATTTTTCAATGCCCGATATTCCCGTAAATATTTATTAACTCGCAGCTTGGTTTGAAATTTTTTTTCCCCAGCTTTTTTGGTTTCTAATCAGCGTTAATTTATTTTCGCTACGTCACGCAACATAAAAACCGATGTTAAATTAGAGAGCTATTAAGGAAATTGAAACGTTATCTCTCTGTCCTAATACACGCTAAGTACTGTTCAGTGTCAATATTATTAATTTATCTGTTAATGTCTGAACGGGCTTTTTCATTAATATGATTAAAAGAAACCAGCGAAATCGACTCTAGATAAATTTCAAGTATCTATTAATAAAAAATTTTCAAATAAAAAAATCAGGTGAGTTTCGCTCAAATTTATTTCGGGAAAAAATAAGCTGCAAAATACTCAATATACAGATTTTATGTTAGTAGCATCTTTTAGTATCAATCAAATCGCAGAACATTCATTTAATGAACTTAAAACATAAAAATGAAACAGGAAAGACGAAGGAAAAAATTTAAGTTAAACAAGTTGTAGTGACTTATCAACTTCGTACGAACGAAAAATCGCAGATAGTCACAATACGATTTACTATCTTTTGTTAATCTCACAAAGGAAAACAATATTGTTGCTTTCAAACTTTAGCTAAACATGTTCTCGGCGAAAATATTCTAAAAAGTCAAATATTCGGACTACTATGAAATTATTGTAAAGTTCAATGTCTGTTCAGTTTTTTCAATTTCAATTAGGTATCTTTGCACAATGTAT
The DNA here is from genome assembly GCA_036172665.1 of Prosopocoilus inquinatus. Lineage (NCBI taxonomy): Eukaryota > Metazoa > Arthropoda > Insecta > Coleoptera > Lucanidae > Prosopocoilus > Prosopocoilus inquinatus. Next base: position 25,499,091 of record CM069871.1, read on the forward strand.
TAGACACCGTTTATTAATCATGATCTTCAAAATAGACAATTACATTATTGAAGTATGTAGTTATGATGGACAGACACTTGTAAATAGATCTTTATCAGCAATTTGGATTATTAGAAAAGTAAATAATTAGTGTAAGTAGAAGAAATCTTATTGATGTTATATAATGCTTCAATAAAAATAATGTATTTATCACATTATCACATACCAGAAATACATCCTAATAATATAGCACACAGAATTTGTGGAAGACAATAAAGCTTCGTTCGCACGAGAGTTTTCTAAACCGCTTAAACGGTCGCTTTTTCTAACTTCGAGAATAGAACGACCGCTCCAGTGTGAACACAAATAATAAGTAGTGTATATTCTATTCACGACTGTTACAAAAAGCGTTTACAAAACTCGTGCGAACCCGGCCTAAAAGAAACAAAGGAAAGCAAACGTGCAAAACAGTACAAATTTGTAAATGTTTATAGCTGGTACTTTGATAAAAAGGTATCGATATCAAGAATAACAACGATTTCGACAATGGATATTAAATATACTTAATGAAAACTGACTTAATACATAAAAATATAGAGAAAATAGGAGAGGTCCTAAGTTGAATCCTTGAGGTACTCCCAAAATGTGCTATAACTTATTCAGTGAAATGAAAGTCGAATTCATATTTTGTCTTTTTAGTTTTACATGACGTGGCAAACAATCGGCAATAAAATTAACAGTAAACAAAAAAAAATGTTTATACAGAAACTGTTTATCTTAAATCGTTTCAAAGTTAGGTATAGCTAATTTCGATTAAATAAGTTTGGCAACAAATGAAAAAGAAATTCACAAGTAATTTATAAAATCTGGTATTAACAGTATATGCCAAAACGCTTTAACATTGCAGTAGAGATTAGAAATTGGCTTAGAACAAACTTCTATTTTAGTGGAATTATTTTTAGGTTTCTTCATTTTTATTTTGTTTCAATTTTATCTTAATCAAGTAGGGATTTTTATAATTGTTGAGCCAAGCCCGATAAAGCGAAAGCAAGGCCAGACTTGTAATGGTTAAAAATGTCGAAAAGTAGTACTTTTTGTTCATTTTTTGCTTTGCATATTTAGGCATTAGTAATTATGCAGTTAGTGACAATTGAAATTTAGCATTTTATATATATTTTTTTATCCCAGAGGAAGTGCAAAGTTAATTTTTCTCTTTCAATACCTTAATGGACTACATTATTAAACTCAAATGAGTTAATTGGGTTTCATAAAGCACTCGACATTTTGTATCGTCGGGTTGGTGGCGAAATATTTAGCTATAATTGTTCAAATTTCAATTTACAAATAATAATCTACCTCAAAGGTATACACTCTTGAAATTGCCTGATATTGCTGGCATCTTAAATTTTAAACATAACTAAAACCCACAAAAAGTATGTGATTATAAGCATAACCTCTAACTTGACATTTGTTCGAAATTATTTTAAGCATCACCCAATTTCACCAACCCCGCCATTAATAAAACAAAATTTCCCCATCTTAAATTACAAAATGACGCAGATTCTTAAACTTTTTTCATGCCTGAAAAGGAAAATTAAAAAAAATAATATAAAATACACATTTCATAACACATTTTGGCGCACTTATCAATTTAGAAAACTCGTCTTCGACTCGGTTTTCTTAAACTAAAATCACGTCTTGTGAAACTTGTTTTTTTTTTAAATATACTGTTAAACGTTTACAAGTATTTTATATACATATTTTGTAACGAAACTTCTGTAGTGTTTTGTGCAACTTTGAAAGTTACACTTGTAAATAATTTATATCTTCTTACATTAAAAAATAATAATGAATTTGTCTTCATAAAGTGATATTCTGTATTTAATTGGGGAAAAATCAGTAATCACAAAAATAACAAGGAAGAAGATGAATATAAAAGAAGACACCCAACACGCTAACAATGAATTGATTTTGTATTGATCACATGATAATTTACAAAAAATCAGTTGTAACATATCTATAGTAGTAGGTTGCTTAAAGAATATATTAGTCACAAACTAGGGAGTAGCCTAACATTGTAAAAAAAGTGATGGCAAGAGTAACACATTAATGCCGTCAGAAAAATACCTGAAAAATTTACAGTAGATTGAAAATCTAATCATAAATAATGACTAAAATCAGTTGTGACATATAAGTCGTGGTAGGTTGCTTAAAACAATATTCTCTGTATTTAAAAACTATAAATTACAAACTTAGGGATTAGCCTAACATTGTATAAAAAATGTGAAAGGAATAGTAACGCATTAAAAACCGTTAAAAAGTAAATACATGACTCATAAAAGATTTACAATACATTAAAAATCAGTTTGTAATAGATAAACATTAATAATGCAAAAAATAAGAACTTGTACGTTCGTTCAAGTGATGTCACACAAACTAACATTAAACATTTTACTCACAAAATATACAAATACCGGTTGAAGAATTTAACTTTAGTCCGTAGTAGTTTTATGAAGAGCAACAAGGAGTATATGCCTGCAATTGATGGATATAGGGTGCGTAATTTATTAGCGCATTTGCTTCGATATAGGTGGGAAAGCGTTGTTCACACATTTGCACTCACACTAAGCGTTGCCCACGCTCTTTGTTGCTCTTCTCGAAACGGTCATTGTCTAAAGTAAAAGTTCTTTCAATTAGTATATTAGCAGTTGATGAATAAGAAACGAGAGGAATTCAGCATGCGATGTTTGAAGAAGTGCCGTTCGTTTTGTTTTAAATCATTGTGTTGTTTGATGATTTTGTTTTCTTTAACAATGAATTTTGAATGATTTTAACAAGTTAGAAATTCGTTGAAAGATGTTCTTAATTTAAGTCACAAGAATAAAATTGAACTTTGTCGTTAAGTCATGTCACGTTTCAAAAAGTATCGGTGAGTTTGTTTAGTTTATTCGAAAAAGATTTCTGAGAGATATTTGACTAAAATACTGTTTGTTTACTTTCTTGAGAGTCACTGTTTTTTTTTTTTTAAATTTAGTTGTTATAGTGAGATAACCATTCAGCTAATAAATTTTGCAACAGGACAAAATGTTGTTTAAAAATGTTTTATCTTTAAATTTGTGTGGATCACATGTCAACGACTTGCATGTAAATACTAAATTATGCCTTTAGCAATAACAGCCTGTTCATATTTGCATTGACTTTAAGAACGATTAATACTGCGAGCAAATATCAATATTAACTCAGAGCCGTGCTAAACTTTATAACTGTAATTGTCTTCCAGGAGCCGATAATTTTCATGTTTGCGAGAATATTCGCGCAGGTACGAAAAATATTGCAACTGCCTTTTGACAATAATTAATTCAGATGCTGTATTTGCTTAACCGACTCAATACACACAGGAAGAAAACTCTTCGTCTGAATCGTGGAAGCGAGTTTTGCGCCGCCACCTAACAAGACTTGGTCCGGCTTCGTTTTTTGCTCTCTTGCTGTTGTCCTTGTTGTTGTCCTTATTATTATTTTGCACGCCACTTATTAAACAAAATTTATATCACATTAGGGTACCACGCACCGCAAGAAGTTAGTCGCATATGGTTTAGAACGTATCACGTTGTTGTAAGTGTATACGTCACGTATTTTGTAACACGTGTTCGATCTAACAGCACAAGTAAATACAGCATCGTTTTGCATGAGTTTTTTTTTCTCAATTTTTTTTGTATTTATTAAAAATAACAGGTTATGTAATTAGAAAAAAGCATTCACATTTTCATTAAATTTTGTATATGGATATGGTATCAAAAAAATTGAATGAGCAAAAAATTGGAACTGTCAGAAAAAAATGAGAGAAAAATTTGAATGTTCTTTTCTAGAATAAATTAGTTGGTTATGTATATAAGTAGTACGGTGTTTTGCGCACCTCTGTGTACCTGTAATAATAATGATTACCTATTACTACTAACTACTCTGCAAGAGAAAAGCATTTCAGCAGGAGATCTAATGGTTTTTCTACTTAAAATACTTAATCAGCCTGGTGCTCACAAGCCCAAAAATATTTTGGGGGGATATATAGATAAAGGGGTGGCAATTTTCCTCCTAATCCACATTCCAGTGAGTCCTAAATACTGATTTTTGATCCTACCAAAACTACCACCACTTCGCACATTGCAATCACCACTTTTGTTGTTATAGGGGAAAGGTGCTTTTTGCAGTTATTCTTTGTTTTTATTAGTTTTTTTTTTCTCATGTCTACTGTGTTTTTGTTTCTTTTTTATTTATTTATTGTAAATAGCACAGGAAAATATTTACTTAACGTCCCTGTTTTTTCAAGCTGAAATAAATCTAATCCGATGAGATATCGTGCCGCGTTAAAATCGCGTAATCTAAAACAAACATTCACGTATCGGTTTCGTTTATTATTACATTTTGTCGGTATGCGATTATTTTTAGTCGTGCACTCACAATGGAACGATTAGCGTTAACGAAACGGTCGGGGGATTACGACGCTCTGGGTATTTTTGTTTCGAAAGCAACACGATTATTGTCCATAAATTACGTTTATGTAACACCTATGATAATATTTTCGTTAATGTTCATGAGAATCTGTGTACTAAAATTCCTGAAGTTTCTGTTCGCCTTGGGAAAAGAAAATTTCCTTTGGGAATTCCAAACGTAACAGAAAAGTAATAGTGAATTGTCAATATTGATGGCGTTTTCATATACCTACATTTAGGATATTTGCATCTTGTTTTAACCTCATGACGCAATAATACCAGAAGAAAACATTTTGAGCGCTTACAAGTACAGTCATTCGAGAACGCTGTGAGACATTATTAGCACCTTCGAACGTATGGTTGATTGAATGGGCTATCCAGGTTAAGTATACTTATGGAGGACGCTATGCCGTATAACATGTATTACGGGAAACTGGTCCAGCTAGAGGCCTTCAGTATACCAAAGCGAACGAGTGTATATCGCGTACTTCGTCACACACGTATTCTCTGGTGCTCTTTATTTTTGCTACACGAAAGAGAGAGACAGGAGTGCGCGTCCTAAAACCGGCTGGCTTCTCCTCCAGTACTTAACCTCCATGGAAAGGGCATTCAGTGGGCACACAGTATCTACATCCTATTTTAATGCTAGAAGTTAAAACAAGATGAGAATACTCCGAGGGCACGTCCTAGGCGCATACAGTGCACCTTAATCGAAAGTGCTATGTGAGATCAGAAATCGAAACATATTTCTGTCAAAATCAAAATTGTGGACTTGCTAAATTTGCTAAACGCTAAGTCATACGACTAGAGCTTTGCTATTATGCTATTTGATATTTTTCTTTTACACGCTGTTTTTAAATAATCTTGAAAAGTACAAATAGTACAACTATACTGTTGTGTTGTAATTTGTGCTTGTAATTAATTTCAAAACTTAAATTGAATCCAAAACCATTTGGAAAAGTAGAACGTGTTCTATCTCCGTATCTGCAGTCGAAAAATTTCTTGTCCGAAATATTTTTTGTGGAAGTTGAACCAAATCTTATACAAGAAATGGAGTAGTCTAAAACATCCTTAAGTCCAGTTGCACCGACGTTGATTAAAGTTAATCTGGAATTAAAGCGTAGAAAGTCCTATGATGTTTAATCACATATTAGTTGACAACCACGTCCGTGCAATTCAGCCCTTAAAATCGTCCAAGAAGACCCTGCTTTATTTATATTTATTTAATTCGTAAAGCTCTCGTGAATACAAATAAAATTTCAAGTGATAAAGTGTGAACATATTTTTATTTAATACCATAAATACACCATTTTGAGAAATAAAAACAATTTATATCTCTTTCACAATAAATGTAAAGAAATATTGTATAGCATATTTATATTGATATCCAATGATATCAATAGAAAATTGATTTTGTAAAAACACACAAGCTGGTTGAAACAAAATTTTAAAAAAGATTTTAGTCTTATTTTAAGACGAAATAGCTAATGACAAATTAGAAAATAAACTCGGGATATACATTTGTTTAAATAATGATCTTCGTTTTGATGTTATCGATGTTTGTGTCGAACAGACCTGCAGAAATCAATATGAGTGAGTAAGACTATGAAGATGATCATAATTACAACTTCTAAGAAATGTTCTCCATAACATCAAAAACTAAGTGCAGTCATGTACACATCATATTATTTGTATCTAACTTGGAAATTTTTAAAGTAGATTGTGCCCTAAATGAGATACTATCAAATTTGGTATTAATTGTATTTTTGCTCTATTTACGTTTAACACGTTATATGACATGTTATCTATTCCTCAAAAATAAAGTTAACTTACGAAAGAAAAAGAGTAACGCTTCCAAATTCGAAGTTTTGTGCTTCACTTGGAGAAAAAGATCTGACAATCAGAAACTTCAAATGGAATCGAAAAATTTGAAACCAAATATTATACGCGCATAAACAATAAACTTGCTTGTGAAAAAACGGTATTGACTGTGTCTAAGGACATGAATCCATCAATTTTCCTCAATGTATCCTATGGAATGTTTTGGACTTGGCGAAAAGAAGTTCGATAACTAGTAGTGAACAATCTGTCGACTGACTTACACTTTAGCGAAAAATGGAAAGCAATAACAAGAGGTGTACGAAATATACTACTGTTAGAAACATAAGGGTCATTCGAAAGGAATTAAGGAAGAGTGGAAATAAAACTAAAAAATAATTTTGTTCATGACATCTCTGAATTTTTTGATACAGTCGCGAGCATAAAGAACGAGACAACAGTTTTTACTAGAAAATATTTAACTTTAAATGATATTTCTGACAAATTATAATATATTGCTTTCTTTCTGTTCATAACGTATACGTAGGTACATTTTAATTGATCTAATAACTTCCTTAAAGTTTAAAAAATAGAGTAGAAGGCAAATACAATTATTGCACTTAAGTTACCAACGAATACATGATGACACTTCAAGGGTGGCTACGTTCTTTTGATGTTGATCAATTTTTACCTAAACGGTATTCAAAGTTACATTTATATCCAGGAAGTAAGTATGTACGGGAAACATTATTCTCTTTCACTTATGATATGATGAACTACGCAAACACAGTTTACAATTGAAGGGATCAGTACGTTATGAAGGTAGAACATGTTCTACTTTCCAAATAGTTTTTGATGCAATTTATTTTTTGAAATTAATTAAACAGCATTAACTGAGTATAACAAACACAAATTACGACACAACAGTATAATTGAAGGGGTCAGTGCAAAAAGTGGCTAAATCCATATTTTGCATTTTTGAGATAACCAAAGTCAAGTACATTAATTTACATGTACTATCGTCTGGTAAACTCAGATAAACTCCAAAAAGTCTATAAATTTGCCAAATAGCAACAGTAATAACTTCAGTCGAATCCCAATTCAGTGCAAGATATGCCATTAACCCCCGGAAATAACTTCTTCTTGGTGCGAATGTCGCATGAAAAATTGTTTCAGTATCAAATTCTGTTATCCTGATTCACCAAATTTGTCGAATTACGCATGCTATTATCTATTATATTTATATTAAATTCTTGTCCGGATTTTATTGTCCACTACCGTACCTTCAGTTTGTTCAAATTTAATTTTTTATAACGTGTGCTCTATTTTTTAATTGTCTACATAAAATCCAGGTCTCAAGTAGCTACGTATAAATTTCATATCTTAGCTAAATACAGATATTGTTGTTAATTTTATAGCGCATATCATTTCTTAACTCAAATATTATACCACTAGTTTAATATAACTAATTTTACTTTATATTTTTATAAAATGGTTTTTTCAACGAACGCAAAGTTTACCTCTCGGAATATTACTTTAGTACTGCACAAAAGTCGATGAAATTTGGACGTACTGGTATATCTGTTCTAAGTTAAAACATCAGTTTTTTTTTTACACAAGCAACTGAGATTTGATATTTAAAGAGTTATACAATATTTTTATAAACAAAATAAGAAAGTATTCTTCGTTGACTTGTTTCTATCTATTATAAATGATCGACATTACCAGAATTCAGTGCAAAAAGTGGCTAAGTCCAAAACAATTTTATTTTATTATTTTTCAGAGCCTAAGCAAATTTGAACTTTCGATTTTTATTGTACAAAAATATATATGTCTGTGTGCAAAAAATTCAAATGCTTGGAGCAATAAATAAAAATGTGGAAGTGTATTGAAAAATTCAGTTTACAATAGCTCGAAAACATAAAAGTGTGACTTAGAAACTTCTTACACTGACCTTTTCAATTATAAAACAGTACTGTTCTCACTATGAGTATTTTATAGTAGTTAAAAGCTAAGATATTTGATTTATAATATTGAATTTATAGAAAACCAGAAAACCTGAACATTTAGGTTGTTACTAAGTAGTGCGCGGGATCATATACTTTTCTTGTTTGTTACTGATAACTTTATAAAAAACCTTTACTAATACACTTATCAGAAAATCCCAATCGAAATGGATTATCAATTTAATTAATTTAATATAAGGACACGAAATCAAAACTAGAAAAGAAGCAGTCTGACCTGATTAAAACGCAAAAAGCTTCTATCGTGTGTTAAATCAAGTCAAACAAAAGGGACTTAAACGGCGAGGAACGCGCGTAATCTAAATGCGGTGCATGTTTAAAAAGATTACCAATTAATTCATCAGGGGCTTTATCGCATTTTAAGGATTTTCTGCTTAGCGAATCGCAAATAGTTCGTCGTCGAATGCCAGCGTTACACAACTACCATGATTAAAAGTGATTTACCTGGTGTTAGATCACGCGATTTTGTAATGGAAGTATGATTTGAAGGCCGGGCCTAGAAAAAAAAACTCATTACGTAAGTGGTTTTATTCAATGTATTTATACGAGCAGGTTTAACGAGACTTTAATAACAGCAAAACGATTACCTACTGAACTTAATCAGTTGTGATACACAGAAAATTAAAAAATCTAAAGTACTTAGTATGTAGTAATGTTAATTAATCATTCGTCCTTTTTTCTCTTATAAGTACTAGTTGCTTTCCTATTCACAACGATCTTCATATTTAAACGTTGTGTTGCTTTCTATAACTATATGTACAAAAAAAAATAATAAATAAAATCAGCTGCGAGTATTCTTCTCTAAATTCTGTCCAAAATACTTCCGAAAAGGTGTCGGTTCAATGAAAACATTTTCGATTCGTTGGTCCGGGTCATTCATTCTGAGATTATCTCTATCCCTTGTTATACGAGGTTAAAACAGGATGGGAATACTCTGAGAATGTTCTAAAGCAACATTTTGTAAATAAAGGCCTGGAATGAATACCACGTTTCTTCGCGAACCACTTGTTTTAGTCATTTTTATTTAATTTTTTTAATCACAATTTTATTTTTTTGTTACAATTTTATAAAAAGAAATTCGCGCACCGGAAGTTGCCCTAAATCAGTTGTTCAGGCTAAATTTGGTATTAGAATCGGAGTACAGCGGCGAGTATTAAGTTTTGGTTGTCACTGTCAATCGAAACGTCAGATTCAATTCCAGAACTTAAAGGTTTTACATTAATATCGTATGTATACCAAAAAGAAGGTTGAAGATAATGTCAATTTTGAAGAAATTACTCGCAGTATTCAAAATTAAGACGTCAGTCTCCTTACTTTTAGTAAAATATAAGTCAGACACCAATTTTTGATAATCAGTGACCGCCAAAATTTATTGTAAGCGACTGTACCTAAAGTATGGCTCTCTGTTCATTCTGTTGTGTTTTATATTAAGTCGTGCAGGTTCTATTTTCAACTAAAATCCATTTGTTGCTTGTCATTTTATACAGCCACTAGAAGAAATCGAGGAAAATTAAATCACGTGAAGGCCATATTATTCTGGTTTTTTGCTAATGCAAAACGTTCTTGCAGACAATCTTTGGTTCTCCGCGTCGCATGAGGGGTTGCTCTATCCTGTTGGAAAAAGAAAACCATTTGCAGATCATCATGTGTAGCGTTGATAAATGAAACTATTAAGATTTTTTTTCTCAATGTGCCTTTGTCCCGTAAGGGCTAAGAAGTATTTCTGTTTAATGCGGGTTAGATAAAACCATGCTTCGTCAGAAAAGAAACTTTCGTTGTCCACATTAGTAAGCAACGATTGAGAAAATTGTCATGGTTTTTGAAAATCCACAGGCAAGAGCTGTTGCCGATCAAACTATAAGAATACAAATACAAATCTGTCTTAAGATTCTCTGGCAAATTAGAGTGCTTTTACACTAGCCGTCAAAACGTACGGCCAAGTGTGCGCACGTCCATCGAAAACTCGTCTCTGCGCATATACGGCCGTGTGTTTTGACACCTAGTCTGAAAGCAGCCTTAATTATGAGAAATTTTTGGACAAACGCTACCTTTTTCCCTCGGTGTCCTTTTAGTTTTACTAATTTGAAATAAGTTTGTATCAGATTATCATAAAAGCGCTTATACTGAATCAGAACTTGAGAATATTCTTTTACGAAATCAGCTAAATGTTCTGGGATGGAATATTACTATTCTAACATGAACAGGGTGACTACGCGAAAATTCCTACCCCCTTTAACTCTTTTATTTTTGATTTTAGGAAAAAATGTTTAATACAAAACTTAAAGGCACATTCAGAGCTTCTCTATGTGCCCACAGATAAACAATTAATGGTCGGATAAACCAGATATAAACTCAACTTAACAAATGGAACACCCTGTATATTATTACTTTTTTAGATTAAATTTTAATGAGACCACATGAATAATAAAACTAATATTGTAGAAGGTGTCTATAAAATAATTCCTGATAATTTATTTATTTTTTTTTATTTTAGAAAGAAAAAAGACAAAAGAAGTTGTAGAATTTATTTCAGTACTGCTACAGATATTCACAAAAAACAATTGAGAGTCAGATACCGAAAAAAATAAACGAAATTTTGGTTTTAAATAAAATAACATTAAATAAAATTTTACCATTAACATATTAAATCGATTTAGATGTTTTCTAAAACCTAACTTCTAAACTAGAAACGAAAAATATTTCGGAAAAATTAAACTTAAAAAAAAATATTTTTATCCAAAGTGTAAATCTTTTTAACATGTTTTGAATCACATCTCTTAGTATAAAAGGATCATTATTCAAGTTTTCTGTTTCAAAAATAAGAAAAATGAAATAGGAATTATCTTATATATAGATACCTTCTACATTATTAGTTTTATTATACATGTAGTCTCATTAGAATTTAATTTAGAATCGAGGATAGAAATAATATATGGGGTGTTCCATTTAAAAAAACTTAAATTTATTTATATCTCGTTTATCCGACAATCAAATGTTTTTTCTGTGAGCACAGAGAGAAACTTTGAATTAGTCCTTATAAGTTTTATATTAAACATTTTTTCCTGAAATCAAAAATAGAAGAGTTAATGGGGGTAGGAATTGTCGCGTAGTCACCCTGTACACTGTTGTTTTGTGAAAACCACAGTAAATCACAAAAACTAAACAAATTGTTAATGAATCAAAGTAAATATTATGAATTTTCTCATATTTATTAAAACGACATTTAAAAGTTTTAGATACAATGAAAGATATAAAGAAAGAATGAAGAAATTTATTGAACTGTCTGATATTGTACGCTAGGGATTTATCTAAATGATTCTCTACTCCAAATCTAGATCGTTATTCAGAATGTATCCTCGAGATTGTTGGTTTTGGGAGAGACGCGCCATCACGCGGCAGACGATTAAGGACAAACGCAAAAGTCCTTATTTATAGGCGCAATAAATAAATTTAGCCTGAACAAACGCTATTACTATAACTTGGGAGCCATGTTTACCTGACCGTTGCGCACCAAAGTGACTCAAGTGCTGATAATTTTTATTGGAACCACCATTCATGTTTGAGTTGATTCACGCGTTCACGTGCATCGCTTTATTAGTCTAGCGATAAGCGAAAGTAATTGAAAATAATTTAATGCCAATATTTACTCTTGTCGTTAATAACAGATTGATTGGGAATGCATACTAACGCGCAAAATTCTAAGATCACAACGTCAAATAATTTAATTTTTATCTTGAATTACAAGTTGATTGAAGATGGATTTTCTTATTTTGCTTTATTTGTTAATTATATGTGGACTCAAAAATTAACAGCTCAAAATAATGTTTGTAAAATGAAATGAAATGAAAATTCAGACAAAATTTAACTTTGCCCTTCTTGTGGCAACCCTAGAAGTCTGGTTTCTTCTAAATTAGTTCAGATCAGTTGCATTTTAGGCCGTTCAGTGAGATTTGTGCCATAAGTAAAAAATATCAACCAAATGGTAATTCTTCATATCGTTGACCCTTTCAATAAAAGTTACAAAATTTTTCCGCCCAGTAAAAATGTTTCTTTCATGCTCCAACGCCAATCGTCCGAAAGTCTTCTTCCATTTAATTAAGTGAACATCACTGCGCCTTTTCTGTTGTTTTTATGGTAGGCCAATAATCTTCTTTAACGGTTTTCCTTAGGGTCTTCTCGTAATATGACCACAATATGGACTTGCAAAGTGTGGATTATTTACTGCGGTTTTAAACCATGTAATCATCTTCAGCAAGACATAAAATGATTGGACAATAAAAATTTCTCCATGAAAATTAAGGCAATGCTATAGTCTGCTAAATAATTCAATAAAAACATTGCGTAAAAATATTTATTTAAAAGAAGACACTCAAACAATGACTCTAAATCGAAACAGAATTTTTGAAGTACGGATTTTGGTTTACGTATGAAATGTACGTACGTACAAATGACCCAACAACCTCAGTCTTATTGTCATTAAGTCTTGCTGTATAGTTCATATCGTAAGCAACCGTTGTTAACCGTTCTGTTTCTACGACAATTGTTTTGTTTTGGTTGGTTATTCTTTTTTCAAAGCGTCTTAACATTTTAAATCGGTAATTTTTTCTAATTTCTAGTGAACAAAACGTGCGCATTCCTCTTATATCAAAAATAATTACGTTATACAGGATCTTCGTAATTGTACCTCACGTGATCAGATTGTACCTGTTAGATAACCAATATCAATACAAACGATTAGCAGAAGTGTGACAGCACTAAGTTTTGTAACAATAGTATACTTTGGTTGTTGTGTGTTTATTTGTGGTTGCCACTCTTTCAGTTTTTATGATTCCAGCAAACAATTAAATCTCTAAGAAGACACAGTTACAATGTTTAATCACACTTAAAACAATGCACTTTGCAAAATATCAGGACATACATTTTACACAACTGTTATAACATCTAATTACGTGCATTAAAGGTTACGTGATACGCAAGATTAAATGATACCCGATGTAGGTGTAACGAAAAGTTTTTTTTTTTTAATCCATAAAAATAGTGTAACTTAATGATGATGTGATTTGACAAGTAGAGCAAGTATAAAAGAACTCTGCCACTCTCAGTACGCTATTATAAGCTGAAACCGAAGATAGGAAATCGTGATATAGCCGCTCGTTCAATTAATAAAGATTGATTGGATTACCTTGTGTTCTCAAGGTGCTTGATAAGTCTGAATTAAAAATTTCCTAGAACCTCCTTCTCAAACCAATTCAGTCGTAATTTTCGCATCCTAGTTAGGAGCCATAAGGGATTGATTTTTCGAATGTATTCTTATGAAAGCATCTTGCGAATAATTGAGAAAACAATAGTAAGAATCTTAAACTAAATAATTGTCAACCAATCGTAAGAATATTAGAATCCAACGTTTTGAAAGCTACACTTTTGTTTTTCAAGGAAGATCAAGATGATCTTAATAAACTCGAATATATTTTCCTTTATAGGAATTGGATTTGCAATTTCTTATTTTTTTACACTTGTGAGGAGACTTATTAACACGCTACTGCCGACCCACTGAGACGACATAATTGTAAACATTTTTTTTAGCTGTAATTTCTAGTGGTTGCTAAGTTTTCTTAGATGACTCCTAATGATTGCCACTCACATAGCTTAATGAGGAAACTCGAGTGTACTGGTTTCACGCACGACTCCCGTGCTCGTATTTCCGCAGGCACTGAACAAAGAATTTACTTTGATCGTACTTTACTTTCGAGCATGTGTAGTAGATTGGAGGGACGTTTGCAACGCTGCTGATAGTGGAATCTTATTACCCGAAGGCTGGTTGTAATGTATGCTGTGGTTTTTAGTGTTGTCGAGAGAAAATTATTTAAACATAACAACGGGAAGAATCTTTCTTTAGCTCGTGGTTGCGGGAACAGCGTAACTTGTCGATTAGCAATCTTCACTTTCCAACGATTTCTCAATCAATAGAGAAACTTAAGCCAGTGTCAATTTGTCACCGCTACTGCGGAAACTTAAGCAAGTGTCAATTTGTCACCGCTTCTGCTAGCTGCGACTAATTGCAGAGACTATTTATCAGATGAAATATTGTAGCGCGACTAACTTGTCATATGTTATGCTACCACTAGTGGTACGAACATGCCGAAGATGCCTCCCTGTTCACCCTAGTTGTTTAGGTCGCGTTTGATACCATGATCTCACCTCAATGTAAAGCAAGTGTATAGTTTTAAATGGAATCGTGCACGTCGAAGGTACGCGCCTGCTGTTGATCTTCGATATGCACGGTTCGATTTAAAACTGTTCGTTTGTTTTATATCGAGGTGATATCGCGGTATCAAGCGCGACCTAAACATCAGGGTGAACAGCGAGACATCTTCGGCATGTTCATACTCCTAGTGGCTACAATGACAAGTTAGTCGCCGTTACAATCTTCATCTGACAACTTGCAGCGAGTATCTTTAGTCTCTTTTAGTTTCAACAAACTTTTCAATATGGTCAATACAGGCAGTATGTCCGGTTACTTATGTGACAGTTGTATACAGTTTGTTTACAACAAAGTCTCTTATAATTTTCTCAAGATTCAAAAGGGATTAACCCCTGTCTACTAAATGATATAATAAAAGCATCACTTAAAAATATTTATTTAAAAGTCACTCAAACACAAAATAATTGACTCTAATTGTTAATACATACATACATATTTTTGTTTACTTTATTTTTATTTCGAATTCTAACATTTAATGGATATCTGTTTCAAATTCAAAAATTGTAAATCAGTGGTGTGCGGCTTTTTTCAAGCGTTGAAAACGTTTGCCTTTGCTTAACTGAAAGTATACTTTTTAGTAAAGACGTGCTTTATAAAGCTTTGCTTAACGTATTTAGTTTTTTTTACGACAAATACCTAATACTCGCTTATGTGTCAGTTTGAAAAATTAACACCGTAGACTTCAATAGCATGCTCTTAACAAGGAGTTGTTTTCGAAATATTTTTCTAAATTCAGTGGTTTTTGTTTTATTTTTTTTTGTTTTTCTTTTTTTTTTATTTTCTAACCCGTCATAATGTTCATAAATAAACCCTTCCCATAATCCCGTTACACCGGCCTACGACTTCACAATGTTGTATGGATTGTAATGATGTGAAAAGAGACACTTTTGGAGTCGTACGCACTTGGGGTAGAGGATAGGATAGGTGATGGGCCTTGTGTCACCAGGCTGAACGTGATGGGTCTGCCCAGATGGCCGATCCGGCCCGAGAGGAGGAACAAGTCACGCTGCTTGGCGAAGAGGGCCTGCGTGCCGGAGGACAGGCCCTCAAGCTCGGGTAACGCTATTTATTATTTACCTACGAGGCAGCTTCGCAACCCCATCTTAATTCTACGTCCTCGGACTATGCACAGTCGATCGATGGCGTATGGATGGGGTTGAGGAGCTCGCATTGCGAAAAAGAGTGTACCGTGAGTAATGGAAACTTGATTTGGTGTTCTTACAGCACTTATTCTTGATGGCAGATACGGGTTACCGGACCACACTGAGGCAAGCACCTGTCTGTGTTCGTTATCAATAACATTCGGCCGAAAATCGCAATACGCTGGCCTTGCCTTATTAATAATAACACGATTAATCACCACTCTTAATTAACTTGGTTAATATTTTCAAGTACATGAGTACGTGCATATAATTATTAATTTATAAGAAACTTGTGTGGTACTCTCTCTGTCTACGTGTCGAAGATTATTGGAAATTTTTTAAGTTCATTAGGACTTATAATTACTTTACACAGCTCGTTATTATTTCACAATAACACAATAGTGTATAAACAGAAAACTGGCAATTATAAAGTAATTTCAGTTCAGTTGGCTTTATTAAATTAAAAATTGAACTTGTGTATCAATACACCTCAAGTCTTTCTGCTGGATTTGGTTCTTTGCTTAATTTTGGATATATGCATTTGGTTGATTAATTATAATTTGCCAAAATAATTGTAATTCTGATTACATTACCAATATGGCTGTGCGATAACAAAATATCACTATCTAATAACAAACTTTTGAAACATCGATATATCGATAATATTCATAATATTGATTCATCAGTTTATCGGTAATATTCAATCGGATTCGAAAGTTTATCGATTAATCGGTATATCGGTAATCGATAAACTTTCTAATCCAGGAATCGTCATAGCTTAAGACTAGAGCAGCTTGACATGCGACCAAGACTCAATGTGATTCAAGGATTCGATACCGGTTCACAGCAATTTTTTTT
This sequence comes from Prosopocoilus inquinatus, assembly GCA_036172665.1. Classification (NCBI taxonomy): domain Eukaryota; kingdom Metazoa; phylum Arthropoda; class Insecta; order Coleoptera; family Lucanidae; genus Prosopocoilus; species Prosopocoilus inquinatus. The sequence continues at coordinate 25,515,661 of CM069871.1, forward strand.
GCCTCACTCGTTAGTGTTCCCCTTTGTATTAAATTATTATTTAATCAACAATCTACGATATATTGATGTATCGGATATATCGATATCTGGAATACATCGATATATCGATAATATGTATTTTCTTATCTCCATTCGATGATAAATTTGTATATCGATATGTCAATATTATTTCACTGCCCTTATTACCAATTCAATGTATGAAAAAAGAATCAGTAGAATGTTTTATTTAACAACAAAAATTTGTGTCTTCTATATGTTAAATATTTTGTAAAAAGCTTGTTAGATGAATAGTCATCATTATTTTTAAAACGAAAATTTCATTTATTTAAGACACATCTTAATAAACTGTCTTGACAAATATTGATAAACAGCAAGTTTTGTCTTATTCAATATTTCTTCCGTTTGATGTCCATCTGACTTTCCACCTTCTCATCTTAACAACACATTCAATTCGTTATAACTGGCTTTGTCTAACTTTCATTTTAACGATACATCATACATGTCTTGGCAAGGAGGAAGGTTTTCATTCGCCCATGAAGAAGCTCATAATGGACCACAATTCTCAAATCAGAACGGTATTGCTTTACCCGACTCATTTCGTAAGGGTGAATCTTCTAATTTTTGACAGGTCACAGGTCATGATTTTACCTTTTTAAGACCTATCGCAATGCTGCGTCTTTTATTTCGCTTGTTAGCGTTAAAAGACAAATTTCTAAATAAAATTCCTTTTTCACACTCAACGGTCCTCTTCATGTTTCTTGGGTTTCACATCTTCCATATTTCATTACAATTACGGAATTTCTCGAGGAGTCCTACTGGTCGTCATTTAATAAATTTAACACTATTTAAAAGGCAGTCACTTAATGTCAGTGTCTAAATTGCAACTTGGCAATGTTTCTTTCCAAGAAGTAAAAATTAAACAAAATTCAACAAAATTTCAATGAATTGTCCCGAAGCAAAATGAACACACGCTTTGAATTTGTGAATGTTTTGCGCTTTTGCAAGGGTAAGTGAACATCGTATTTGTAAAATTTATTACGAAAACAATACGGATTAAAAGAAATGGTAGTTCCGTTGTTTTGCGTCCACAGTAGTTTTCTGTGCCGTCAAGAAAAGTGTTTTCAACTTCATTTATTAATCCGTAGAAATATAGCAACGTTTTGAAAAATCTCTGTGGATATGAAGCTGGTGATGAAAATTTGAAAAAAAAAAATGAAAACGATGAGTTTCAATCCGAGTATAATTTCTCCATTGTCAGGTTTTGTTTTGAAATTGTAGAAAACCATGCATGTATAAAAAACACAAAACATCAAGAAGAAAAATCTAGGTTAAAATTTAAGAGTAAATTACCTAGTGAATAACAAATCGATAAATGCATCGGATACATTCTTTATTATTTAAATAACTAATTAAAAACCTCAGCTAAAAGAACGCTCATAAAACTCTTACTTTAGAAAATACAAAGTACAGGTCTAAGTTCATAATCAACTGTAAAAACGTTAATCCTCAGAAATAAAAAAAAAAATCAGAAACTCAGAAATAATGCTTAAATGTAAATTTTGAACTGCAATCTGTCTGGCAAAATATGTATTGCTTAAAAAATCTACTGTCAAAGCAACTTAAAAAATTACACATACATTTAAGTTTTTTAACTAAATGTGTCTGAAATATTGAAATATTTGAATTTATGAACAACGAAACTTTATTGTTATTGATTTATGATTATATTTATTAATTACCTGTCCAGTTTTCACTGTCACTGATCTAGCTGCGCTGATAGTTATACATTGAATTTCGTTACAGAATCTTTTTTTAAATATCTTAAAACTCAGCGTATAAAAAATTCTCAAACTTCACCAACAGATTCATCTTGAAGAATACTTTAAAAAATCTAAATGGAATTTTGTTGACAAATAATTAGGGAAGCCCATATTCGAGTATCTTTAAATTAACATGAGATTGGCAAGGTTGCATTTCAAAATGCAGCACCCTGTATAATAAAGACGTTACTTCGATTTCTGCAGTATTTAAAATAGTAGTAAAATTAAGAAATTTGGATTTTTAGACAGATCATAGTTCAAAATTTAAATTTAAGCATTGTTTCAGAAGTTCCTTTATTAGCAGGACTTTTTGTAAAGAATACCTTTCTTGCGTAAACTTAATATTAAAAAAGTTTTTGCCTTTGTCAAGTCAATCCCTGATCACTCGGACACACTATATAAAATTTTCAGTCACTCTATATTTCAAAACTCAATTTTGAGTATGGTTTTTGAGTTATTCGTAAAAGAATGCAGTTAAATGCAGTTATATAGAATGCTAAACAATCATATATTTTTTTTGTTATTGCAATAAATTTGAACATTTCATACACCCTATACTCAAAAAACTTAAATTTGTATTTGGTTTCTAAAGTTGTTCAAACAGTAAAATTGTTTTGCTTAAAGTGAATAATAAACACGTTACTTTAATTTCTGACAAAATTAAGAAATACGATTTTTTTTTTCTTCCTCTTGTCAAGTCGATCTGTGGACACACTCTATACGGAAGTACACTTTAAAATTTTAAAAACGAAATATAATTATGGTAACAAAGCTATTAAATTATAGTCCTTTTAAAATTAAAAAGTACGAAACTTTAGCGGGCGACTTGTTTCAATCAAAAGAAGAAACTAAAAGTATGAGGAGTAAAAGTATAAAAATAAGACTGTTGACAGTTGGAACAGACAGAGTATAAGGCAACATTACAAAAAATAATGAACGAGGAGGAATAGTTGGATTCAGAAGGTAATAACAAAGAAATTGTTTATAACAAAACAATTAAAGCGTCTATTTTATTAAATTACATAGTCAACAATCACGTCAAACAAAAATAAAAAGAAAAAAATTAATAACGCTTTGGATCAATGATAAATCTTTTTAAAAATTAGCTATCAAGTTATACATTCATAAATAACAAATGATGAATAATCGTTGCTGGATGGATATTGGAAAGATGAGAAAGAAAAGCAAATTATAAAGACATACACAGGAAATTTCTTTTTTCTGTAAAAGTAGAATGTGAATATTTAAAAAAAAGGAAAAACAATCAAAATGCAAATAATGTCGAAGAAAAAGTCTTAAACTTAGAAATGACAAACGAAGTAACTAATGAAAACACTTAAATTAGTAAACTGAGAACTAGGACAGCAGACAAAATTCAAAAAAAAAACTGAAATAGTTAAATTAAAAAGAAATACGAATCTGTAAAAGATTACGACTTCGGAAGGGAATATGGAAAATTTTATGTTGCTTTAAACTGAATGCTTTTAAAAGTAAAGGATAAATGGAAGAAATGATAAATTTTACAAATCCAGCATGCAAAGTTATTTATTGACTTGCCGTCGTTCTTAATAGTTAGAACAAATTGACAAAATACTTTAAGGTGAATGTTGAATTGAATACATACTTAGTTTCAGACCATCTAAATTCTTTGAGGTTTCCTTTTTTTATTTTGGTTTATCGAAGGCAAAGTATTTCTTTCCTGTTATTATTTACATTTATAATTTAACGTTGATTGTTTTTGTCGATTTAAATTGACCATCGCCGACAATGCAAAAAATAGGAGAGACTCCTCAATGGCTTAAGTCGAGGACAAGATATCCTGTGTAGGTACATTTTTGGAAACTTAAGTTCATGAGCTCTGTCCCTTAATATTTTCAAATTATTCTTATAAACCCCCTTGTGAAGTTTTCTCTTGTTAAAAAAAATATACGAAAGCAAAAGACAGTTGTCATCTCTGGAAAATCTGTAGCAAAGCCAACTCAAGTTTGTTTCGTTATTCTAATCACGATCGATTTCATCTGTAAGGCATCATCAATCATACAGATTTGGTATGCATTCTTCTCGTTGCCGAAACTTTTTTGAGACGTTCTTGTACTAAATCACCACATAATTTCTCCTGAATTGTGTTTAAAAGGAAACTTGCGTTCTCTTTTAATATTTACGATATACTGGAGCAAATGTGTCTTTCGTAGATTTCTACAATTTGAGCAAAGCGTGGTCGTATTATAAGACAAGCAAATCCTTTTTCTTTTGCTAGGTCAAACGAGTTGTGTAAGACGATAGTTAAGTGTAATTTATGCTGGATGACCTAAGCGTGACAAGAAAAACTTGTTCACGTGCTTTAAGCGATGTCTTCAATTTAAATCTGATATGTTACGTAAATTATTCAACGCCCACTTCATACAGTCCTGATTCATTAGACGGGAGAATACCCAGACTTCAAAATTGATTCATCTGAAAAGTGGTACGGCACAAAAATTCATCATTTTGAGTTATCTTTCCGTCCTTATTAGTAAGCCGAGCACACAGGCGGCTCAACAGTGTAACGGTTGCGTCGCAGTCCTCAGAAACTGGATAATACCCTGAGGTCTGATATTCCAACGCGATGACTCGGGCCTGTTCTTGAAGAGAATGTTGAATTATTCCATTGAAAACTTCATAATTTTATTTAAAAACTCACGCATTATACAAAAAAAAAACATTCCTAATTAATTGCAATCACCTTTAAATGTAGATACCAAATTTAATCGATTCTCAATAATCTTGTTAGGGCCATGCACAGAAAAATATGTTTAATTAATAACAACTCACACTTTGAAATATTCCTGGAATTCATCACCCTTTCCCTTAAAAGTAGATTGTATCTTAATTATCTGATTCCTAATAGTGATTACTGTTAGGCAGATACTTTAGTATAATAGGTCGGCGTTAGTTACGTCAGTGTACCAACTAATAAAAAGAACAGACACTGCTTGCTTGCGTAATGAAGCTCGTGTTTTCAAAAAGAAATCACTCGATTATGATTAATACGATGCAAGTTTCTTGAAACCGGTCAGGTAAAAAAAAAAATCGATGTTAATAAAATAATCATGAATTGTGCTTGCAAAACAGGTACCGAATGTACTTTTTACTAATTGCATGCTTTTTTTTTACTTGTGTCGTGCTGTTATGCCATTGTTCGCTTTCTGTTTCTCACACTTTGTCGTTTGTTCTGTTTCGCATTGTTTGGGTCAAGGTAAAGTACATACATACACGCACACATACACACACAAGTCATGCTAGGTGTCAAGTCCCATACATACTTACATACATAGCTTCGTTCTGCTTTACTTAATTTTATTATTTTTTTATTTTTTTTGATTTGTAGTCGTTCAGGTGTTACAGTTACTAGGAATAAAATAATCTTTAGTGATTGCATTTACATGTATGTGATCGTGGTCGTTGCCAAGACCGAATGGATTTGATCAAGGTCATTCGAAATTAACTTTTGAAAATGCGGGTGAGATTATTAGGATCAGTGAGATTTGCGAGACTTAATGCAAGTTGATCAATCTTTTTTTAATACGCTTATCCATCAAATTTCAGAGTGAATTTATATATTTAACAACAATAGTTTCATACGTTTCACTTTAATTTATCTTTGTATTACCTAGGTTCAAATGGTTCCGACTAATTCATTGATTAATCAATCAAAACACTAATCATCGCCATTACAACCAATGGATGATATTTGTCATATATTGTACTCAAATAGAATTATATTAGAATTCAAATTCAAGAAAAAAGTAGATCTATTCGAAATAAAACACAACCGACTCCAGGGAGTAATACAGTAAGTAACAGAAAGGATCTCAAAGAAAAAGAAATAATTTGTGGAACATTTAATAATAAATTTAGTTATGAAGAAAATTAACCAAAGAGGTAAATGTTTTCTAAACTTACCAAATCTATTGAAAAATAGCCAAGAACGCTTATAGAAGAGGATTATGTAAAAAAGAACTTCCAGCATAACAGAAATTATACAATTAAAATTAACGATGGGATAATGAACGTGAGTGCCCTTAGGTTTGATCATTCGTTCGTTCAAACCAGAATAAAAGATAAAAATCACTTCGGTAGAATTTGGCAGTTCGGTAATGTGTACCTATCCACATTCAATCAACATCTTAAGCTAGATTCATTGCTAGGCGATTTCTCATCGCCGCGTTACGGGATAGCTATTTGATTGGTTCGTTTAATTAAACAGTATATAATATATACTTTTAAATTGGGCCAATAGAATCGCGTAGAATTTTAACGCCTAGCAATGAATCCAGCGTGATTCAAGCTAATCCGTCTACTTTTGATATCAGACACCTAAATCACACCGCTCTCTAGTGATAAAGTAATTGTTTGAATGAAAATGAACGGGAAAAGTATTTCAAAACAGTCACAGGGGGGAATAAGAAGCAACAAATAGTAAACAAAAAATGCCGGAGGTGGTAGTACATTGAAAGAATGCTGGTGATGGAGTGGTAGAAAGTTGAAAGAAGTCCACATTGGAAAAATACGCGAGAAGAAAGAATTTTAGAAGAAATTTCTCATTTATAATATTAATAAAAAAGAGAAGTGAATCCCATTGCAAGTTAGAGGCGCTTGACTTCATGTGGATTTATGTTGGATAACCTTAAATAGCGTATTTTTCTTGAATCGAAGATCTCTATTAGTTTTTCTCTTAAATAATTGAATATTTTAAAGTTTGAAGGAAATTGTATTAAGTAGATCTTCCATTTTCTCCGAATTTGAAGAAAATTTCCCAATTGTGGTACAACCAACTGAATTTGATGTGCTCTGGGAAGTGAATAAACTGACTTAATTTATTTTCGTATATTCCAATACCTAAGATTATTTATCGTTGAATAACAAATTAGTTGTTTTGAGCATGACGAGGACTCAAATCGCCGTTAAACGAAACAAATTGATTTTACAACCTTCAGGGTGAATTTAAAACACGACGACATAAACTAAAAATTTTTAATGTACTTTAAAATTCTAAAAATAAAAAGAAAATTCCTAATTCAAAATCTGGACTACCTTAACCAAATATGTTTTTTTTTAAATAAAGCTTGATCAAATCTGTTTTCGGTGAAATTATTAGTTAGCCTATGTAAGTGCAATCGTAAATAATGTGATGGGGTGCGATGGGTTTGCTAATGTGTTGTGTTGTTGAGCAGCACGAGGGGGGCGTAAACCCCACTGAGTCTATGACCAGGGCCCTCATTAGTGACGACTGTATAGCCCGACAAAGCACCCTCGGCCCAGTACAACTGGGGTACGTATCACATATTATAACATACTACATTCTCTTCATTTCACCACATCGTTAACAGCAAACATTATTCGATTACTGTGTTCATACTTTTTATTTTTATTTTTTTGTTTATCGACATGACTAAAAAAATCTATCGTTTTTTCGTTGTTGTTTTTCTAATTTTTCATTATCGACAGATATTTTCAGTGGTTTGTATTTTAAACGACTTGCTTTTACTTGAACAGTTTTCCGGAAAAATCACACGAACCTGAAGAGTTCTTTCCATGGTCAGTAAAATACATGTTTTTACTATTATTATACGAATATTTTATTTATTATTATTATTACTTTGGCGACGCTAACGCGCGGGTGAAACTACAATTTAGCCTTCCACAGTTGTTTTTTTTTTTTCACTTTTAGATTTTGCTTTAGATTAAATTGTTGTTTTACTCGACACAGTAGTTATTTGTGTGCGATTGCTGCTGTTAATTAATTTTGTTCCGCTTGTTCATTAGTATGTATTCGTAATTTAATAATTTTGCTGTTTTTTTTTTTAATGTTGGAGCTTTAGTTTGTAGTACGCTGTTTGCAAAACACTTTTCGTTCTTTCGAGAGACGATATGTGACCAAATTTTTTTCTGTGTTTTTAGTTGGATAGACGACGTTTATTTTAGGTAATGGATTAAGTTTTTTTCTCTCTTAACTAATCGTTGCGCAAAAAAGTGCAATTACGACACAGCGTCAGTTCCAGCTTAGTCCTTATCGATTGCATTGAAATCAGTAACTCCACACAGTCAAGTGCTGATAAGAACATCATTTTAGCATGTGCGCGTACGATGCTGAAATTACGTTTGCTTGCATCCGGCTGAAAGAGTTTACAACTGTTTTTTTTTTTGAGATAACAATGTTAGCGTTTGACTTGTTTTACGGCTATCACGTTTTGTTTTCACCTCATTTTAATTTATGGAGAAAAAGGCACTGAATTTGTAAAAATATTTAGTAGTACATATGGATTTTTCCAATATGCTGGACATTTCAGGCAACATTTGGCATTTGTTTCAAAATGCTTCCTGCATAAAACATAAGATTATCCTTCGATGCAAAAATAAAAATCAGTTATTTATTTTAGCGGTCTTTAGAATCACACTATATTTTTTTTTTAAGAAAAGCGAACGATAGAGCTTTTTAAAGTTGCAAGAGAAATGAAACTATTTTTTTTGTTATCCTTCTTTACAAGCTGTTCAGCAATACACCGAAATACAAAAATATTTGGTCTATGAAACAACTAAAACACAATTTCTCTGAAGAATCAGAAGGAAGAAAGTCAGCTGGCCGCTATAAGGAATTCAATTAAAACAAAGTACGATTCTTGTGCTGATTTTTGAATTTATTTTGAAGAATTTCAGAATGGTAGCACTCCAAAGTATTCACCTAACTAATCATTTAAAGAAGTATTTTTAAATACATAAAAAATCTTAATAGAAAAATTTATAAATGTTTTGAATTATTTAAAATAATTCAATTTCTCATCGTTCCCTTTAGTAAATTTGAATTTATAGTTAATTTGAAGGTAAGATTCTTAACCCACCTAAGATCAATAGCTTTTAAGATTTGGTCAAAGAAATAAATACAAAATTAAGTATTTTATTTCAAATAAAATTATTATTTTGAGATTTATAGTTAATTTGAAGGTAAGATTCTTAACCCACCTAAGATCAATAGCTTTTAAGATTTGGTCAAAGAAATAAATACAAAATTAAGTATTTTATTTCAAATAAAATTATTATTTTGAGGATGTAATAAAATCGCCGCCGAGCAGATGCAGAATGTTCACTGGAACATTAGCCCGCCACATACGCAGATACTTCTCGACGCTCCCGGCTCGTGGCGGACTTGGCTCGCGCGCCGAGTCCTCCGCGAGCCGGGTACGCCCTTGCCCACAAATTAGCAAGCCAAATTGAAATACTTAGACCGCAGATTTGAACAAAAACTTGAAGAATGTATATTCTGACCGATAAATGTTTCATGTATTATTTAAATTATTAAAACCTGATTTGCCCGTAAACGTAGTTTTAAGACTACAATTTAGTCTCGCGAGCAGGGATGCACGTTTCGGTCTGCATATTTGCAGCGAAGGTTTTTCTCCCTAAACATACGCAACCGAGTCCGCACGCCAGGTGTTCCACATGCCAGGATTGCAGGAAAGGATGTGCGTGTATGGCGGGCTATTGAAGAGTTGGTTTTATAGTAGTTCGAAGAAAACTTAATTTCTTTAAAAATGAGGACGAGTTTAAACCATATTTTTTTTTTAAAACAAATTAATTATAACAATTTTTCTCTTTGATAATATAATTTTTCTAAAATTAATTTGTTATTTAAGCAGGGAGCGAGTAATGAGATTATTATGAAACAAGTTTCACACTCAACCAATAGCAAAATGTTGCCCATAATCATGTGCTATCATGCTCAATAAAAATTACCGCGCGATAATTTTAGATTTGTTACTTGTAATGACAAAGATAAATTACAGAATTGACCGATATGCATTGACTGTACAACATGAGACCGTATAACCAACCTCCGCCCTTTTTGTAATAACGTTGCCTATTTATAGAAAATGTTAAATACACAGAAATTTGAGTGTGTATTATTTTTTTGTCTTCGAAAATCTTTGCAAATAAAAAATGAAATCCCAAACTGTACTTTAAAGAAATTATAGCTTAACAAGAAGAAGGCAAAACGGGCATAATTATAATGAACTATATTAACATGGTTTGATCTTAATCTGTTAACTTAAAAGTAGGCAAAAATTTGTCAAAAATCGTCTTTCGAGGGTGATAAATTTTCAGCATCGTGCGCAACGGCAAAGTCGAAATTTGTAATTTTTTTTTTTAACTAAATTTAACCCAAATTTTGACCGGCTCGCTGCTTTTCCCCACCAAATCTAAAACCGATCTACAACTCAAACTTTCACTATAGCTTTGTTGCCGGCGTTATTCTACGAGAGCGCATCCCTGCTTTCGAGCGCATGCTATGGAGAGCCTGCCGAGGAAACGTCTTTCTGCGCCAAGCCGAAATCGAAACGCCTTTGGAAGATCCGTCTTCCGTAAGTTATCGGCACACACCGCGCGAATTTCCTCCTCTTCCAACACAGTTCCGTTTTTAGGGGGATCAAGTATACAAGTCCGTCTTCATCATTTTCTTCCAAGGTGACCAGCTCAAGACTAGGGTGAAGAAAATATGTGAGGGATTCAGAGCCACTCTGTATCCGTGCCCGGAAGCTCCCGCTGATCGACGTGAAATGGCCATGGGTGTTATGACTCGAATTGAAGATCTCAATACGGTACGTTTTAGCCTCCATAGTCGGATTATACATATTTTGACGTTTGCCCTGGAAGCTCCTTCACGAGTTATAATACAATTTTTAAAAATGAAACAATCATTTGGTAGGTGTTGGGACAAACACAAGATCATCGCCATCGGGTCCTCGTGGCTGCTGCAAAGAACATAAAAAATTGGTTCGTCAAAGTGCGTAAGATCAAGGCGATCTATCACACTTTGAACTTGTTCAATCTGGATGTGACTCAAAAGTGTCTCATCGCTGAATGTTGGGTGCCAGTTTTGGACTTGGAGAATATTCAACTTGCCCTACGACGAGGAACGGTAAGGACTTCTTTGGCTTTGAGGTGAATATCTATTACCGTTGCTTGCAGGAAAGAAGCGGAAGCTCTGTACCGCCCATCTTAAACAAAATGGAAACTTGCGAAGACCCACCCACCTATAACAACACCAACAAGTTCACCAACGCCTTCCAAAACCTGATAGATTCATACGGCATTGCTTCTTATCGCGAAATGAACCCTGCACCCTATACTATAATTACTTTCCCATTCTTGTTTTCAGTCATGTTTGGTGATACTGGGCATGGATTGATTATGGCCCTTTTCGGGGCGTGGATGGTACTTAAAGAGAAACCGCTTGCCGCAAAGAAATCAGACAGTGAAGTAAGTATTTATCAGTTTTTAATCTTAAATCGGACAGAATTATGATTGAAAAAGCACTCACTATCGATTGATAGCTTCGTCATTTAAGTATTTATCGAAGAAAAATGAAAATAATCAAGTATTCTCTTTTAGATCTGGAATATCTTCTTCGGCGGTCGCTACATCATACTTCTTATGGGTTTATTTTCGACGTACACGGGCTTGATCTACAACGACATGTTCTCAAAATCGCTGAACATTTTCGGGTCACACTGGTCAGTCAATAACATGACCGAAGGGAGAGTCCTGAACATGACAGAGTTGTACATGTTAAATCCTGCAACGGATGACTATTATGGAACCCCATATCCATTCGGGTTGGATCCAGTTTGGCAACTTTCGAAAAACAAAATTATCTTTGCAAACGCCTACAAAATGAAGATCTCTATAATTCTCGGCGTGTTTCACATGCTGTTTGGGGTTGTTTTGAGCTTGTTTAATCATATGTAAGTCATTTACTTATAATATACACCTCTGCATTTAGTTCTTATGATTGTGTTCTTTCAGGTATTTCAAAAATGCTGTGAATATTATTTGCGATTTCATTCCGCAAATTATCTTCTTGAGTTTCTTGTTCCTTTACATGGTTATGCTGATGTTTATTAAATGGGTTACGTACTTTCCTACAGATGATCGTAAGTAATTTTTTTTTTTTAGTTTTTTTATTACTTTATAATCTCAAGAGATCGTCTTCACTTAAATTTGATTTCCACTTTAGAATGTTCAAATAGTTTATCGGCCTTGGAAAATGTTGTTGCCAGTTTCTGTTAGTAACTGTGTTTTTCTCTCTAGCCGCCTTGGTTCAATACAGCCCGCACTGCGCGCCTTCGATTCTGATTACCTTCATCAACATGGTTCTATTCAAGTCATCCAAAGTGGATCCGCTCTGCACTGCTTACATGTTCTCTGGACAGATGCTATTGCAAAAAGTGCTCGTAATCATTGCTGTTTTATGCATTCCTTGGATGTTGTTGGCAAAACCAATTTACATCTTAAGAAACCAAAAGAAAGAACGCAGCTATGCGGTATGTGCAAGTTTCCAGATTAATTCTTTTGCATGACACACACGTAATACCGATTTTAATTTCAGGTATCGCATCAGCAAATGCAGGCTGCAACAGAAAATGGAGACGCTGAACAACCGATGCACAACAACACCGCGCAAGCTCCTACTGGTGGTGGAGGCGGTGGACACGGCGGCCATGAAGAAGAAGACATGGGAGAAATCTTCATTCACCAGGGCATACACACCATTGAATATGTCTTGGGATCAGTTTCTCACACTGCTTCGTATCTGCGTTTGTGGGCTCTGTCTTTAGCTCACGCGCGTAAGTAACGCACCGTTAATTAGAGATTATGATTGACCGTCATTTTGTCGTCTAGAATTATCTGAAGTACTGTGGAACATGGTTTTGAGCAAGGGATTGATCGTTGAAGACTGGAGGGGCGGAATTGCTTTGTACATCATCTTCAGTTTCTGGTCTTGCTTGACCGTCTCTATTCTGGTACTCATGGAAGGCCTTTCTGCGTTCTTACACACATTACGTCTACATTGGTAATAAAAGATTCTTACAACACAAAATTCTGTGAACGTGTATTTGAGAATTTCTTAAAATTTATTTTAATTTGTTTTCAGGGTCGAATTTCAGAGTAAATTCTACGCAGGTCTTGGACACAGCTTCCAGCCCTTCTCTTTCGAGTTAATTTTAGATTCGGCCTCGCAAACAGCCGAAGAATAATTATAACAAACCTAGTAAAAAAACAGTTACTGCAACAGTCCCTAGGATAATTCACATTCTAGATGAAAAGCATAGTCGAATTTGATGTCGTACTTAACCAATTTTATTTAAACCTGTACCCTTTTTGTTTTTAACATACTCTAAGATGTAATTTCTTTTTTTATGAGATGTTTTATAAAATTGTAATTCCACAGTTAATCTGTATGTTAATGTGTGTAATCATTAAATAGGGGACTCTTTAATGGCGGAGAAATTTGTACGGTAACTGACGCGCATGTCTTGAGTGTAACGCTCGATCAGTAGACATGAAGTTGTAACAGTTTTCATTATGTCTTTGGTTTGTCTATTCAGTTCATAACTACACAACATCGCAAGTCAGTTTTGATTGCCGTAGACTCTCAGAGCATTTCCTGGACAGCTGTTTTGGCCCTATTTGTGACCTCTTCAGCAAGGGATTAGCTCATGACTTCCAGTGCATTCAAGCTGACTTGTCTGGGTTATCTCGAAATCGAGAGCACAAAAATTTGCTTCTTGTAACAAGCTTTGTAGAGTATGCGACCGGAAACAAACCTTTCCAAACCATACCATCAGTACCGAACACATTTCATGCTGTTTTCTTGTCCGCTATTTAGCAAACGCGTACTCAATAAATAGCACTTTAAAGAAAAAACTTCTTGTTCTTTATAGCCCGACGTGAGAAGATTCAGTTTGAACTAAAATGAAAAGCTATTGAATTTCTTAGTAATTTTTAACGAGTATCCCCACTATCATGTCCGACTGTCTATGTGCTCCTTTCTGACGAGCATTCTCATAATCCTGCGTGACAGTCTGTGCTCCTTTCTAACGATCATTACCGCAATCACGTTTCACCGTCTATGCGCTCCTTTTTGACAAGCATTCCCACAATCATGTCTGCAGTCTATACGCTCCTTTCTGACAAGTGTCTTCGCAGTCATATTTGACCGTCTATGCGTTCCTTTCTAACGAGCATTCCCGCAATCATGTTTGACCGTCTATGCGCTCCTTTCAGACAAGCAACCCTACAATCATGTCTGCCGTCTATACACTCCTTTCTGACAAGCATCTCTGCAGTCATGTTTGACTGTCTATGCGTTCCTTTGTGACGAGCATCCCCGTAAACATGTCTACCGTCTACGCGCTCCTTTCTAATGAACATGTTTGACCGTCTATGCGCTCCTTTCTGACAAGCAACCCCACAACCATGTCTGCCGTCTGTACGCTCCCTTCTGACGAGCATTTCTGAAGTCATGTTTGACCGTCTATGCGTTACTTTGTGTCGAGTATCCCCGTAGACATGTCTGACTGTCTAGGCGCTCCTTTCTGACAAGCATCCCCACAATCATGTCTGCAGTCTATACGCTCCTTTCTGACGAGCATCTCCGCAGTCGTATTTGACCGTCTATATTCCCTTTCTGACGAGCATCCCCGTAAACTTGTTTTACCGTTTATGCGCTCCTTTCTAACGAGCATCTCCGCAGTCATGTTTGAGCGTCTGTGCGTTCCTTTGTGCCGAGTATTCCCGTAAACATGTCTGACTGTCTATGCGCTCCTTTCTGACAAGCATCCCTACAATCATGTCTGCCGTCTATACGCTCCTTTCTGACGAGCATCTTCGCAGTCGTATTTGACCGTCTATATGTTCCTTTCTGACGAGCATCCCCGTAAACAAGTTTTACCGTTTATGCGCTCATTTCTAACGAGCATTCCCGCAGTCATGTTTGACCGTCCATGCGTTTCTTTCTGACGAGCATCCCTGTAAACATGTCTGAGCGTCTATATGCTAATTTCTAACGAGTATTCCCGCAGTCATGTTTAACCGTCTACGCGTTCCTTTCTGACGAGTATCCCCGTAAACAAGTTTTATCGTTTATGCGCTCATTTCTAACGAGCATTCCCGCAGTCATGTTTGACCGTCTATGCGTTTCTTTCTAACGAGCATCCCTGTAAACATGTCTGAGCGTTTATATGCTAATTTCTAACGAGTATTCCCGCAGTCATGTTTAACCGTCTACGCGTTCCTTTCTGACGAGTATTCCCGTAAACATGTCTGGCCGTCTATGTGCTCCTTTCTGACGGGCAGCGCATAGACGGTCAGATATGTTTGGGGGAATTCTCGTTAGGAAGGAGCGCGTAGACGGTCATACACGATTATGGGAATTCTCTTCGGGAAGGAGCGCGTAGACGGTCAGACATGATTGTGGCGATGCTCGTTAGGAAGGAGCGCATAGACGGTTA
Organism: Prosopocoilus inquinatus; assembly: GCA_036172665.1. Classification (NCBI taxonomy): domain Eukaryota; kingdom Metazoa; phylum Arthropoda; class Insecta; order Coleoptera; family Lucanidae; genus Prosopocoilus; species Prosopocoilus inquinatus. The sequence continues at coordinate 25,530,809 of CM069871.1, forward strand.
AACGTGATTGTATGGATGCTCGTCAGAAAGGAGCGCATAGACGGTAAGACACGATTGAGCTGATGCTTGTCAAAAAGCAGCGCACAGACAATATGATTATTACCATTCGGCCAGAAGCCATTTCAAGATAAAGTTGTCTTCGGAGGCATTCCACACCACGAACATATCACGTCTTCCAGGAAGAAGCCCTCGTTAGAGCCTTCTCTTCTCGCCGCAGTAAACAATTTTTCTAAAGGAATAAGCAGGCTAAGTCCGTGTTCATAAACTGTACGTATCTCCCTTATTTTGGGCGCATAGTGAGTGACAATTTAAGAACATTTTATTAATTACTTTCCCAAAATACGGGAAATACGCAAGGGTTTATGAATTACAGCGAACTGTAAGCGAACGCACTGCTTATGAATACTGCCTTAAGTTGTTAACTGATCCACACCATTAAGTTTAGTTTAATTAAGCATCAACTGACAAAAGAAAAAAGCTAATCATAATAAATTATAATCAAACATTTCGTCCTGCTTTACAACCGGCTTAAGACGCAGAGCTCACCCCCACATATTCTCTATCGGTGCTTGCCCGCCTTCACTTAAATTGGCAGCACTTTTTGACCAAAGAAAACAAAAAATGAAGAAGAGGCACGTGACAGTATATGGTGGACGATCTTCGCTGCGCTGCAATTACGTTAAAAGTAGATTTTCACTGACTGGGGTAAAAATTACACGGTCTGTATAGTTTTATCGAGAATTTTGCTGTTACATGAAATTAATAAAATGGAGAAGTTATATTTTTAGACCAATAAATGAGCAAAGGAATTACTAATTACAAGGTTTTACCAATTATACCGCTTCCATTTCATAACTTCGGCTCCAAATAATGTTATTAAAAAAATGTATGTATTAAATTTAAAATGAAAGTTATCAACATGTTCATTCATCACTCGGGGCTAAATATTTAAATTTTTCCTGATTTTTGAAGTAAAAAGAACTCACCTACAACAATATTCTCGTGTTTGTCGCCACCAAAAAAATTGACAAATTTCTGGACGTAAACTGAACAAAGCTAAAACTTTTGCTGAGTAGCTGTATTTACAAACTGTCATTTACGAATGACAAACAAATTAACTGTTTTAAGGACAAATTCTTCCATTTTTGGCTTATCTACATCGCTATTATGAGCCAATATTTTTCAAAATGAAATAATGACTGACCTTTATTAATTAGGAAGTAATGTAATTCTCGGTTTCCATACATCCGTCATTCGAATTCTTGTTTGGGATTGGTTGGTTTAAAATTTCTGAACGTTAAAGTTTTTGGATCAATCTATCACGAATAAAATTCTGAATGTCGTACGCCGGATGTGGAAACCCAGCATTAGTTCATAGTTACAGTCACCCATCAAAATTCTTACCATAATTAAATTTATGTCAAAAAAGAATTCATTTTTTTGGCGGCGACAGTAAGTGAATAAATAGTTTGTATAAAACGAATTAGGTTTTTTCAATAAACAAAAAATCGGCGAACGTCTCAGGTTAGCAATACAAAACTGGACATTCTTTTTACGTAAATTTAATAATACTAAGAATTTGCTAGGTGGCTGTAATTATTAACCAACACTTACTAATGACTGACAATAAATAATAGAAGACAGTCATTATTTCATTTTGAAAAATATTGGCTCATATTAGTCATATAGACAAGGCACAAATGGAAAACGAATTTATCTTTCAAACAGTTAATTTGTTTGTTATTCGTAAATGTCAGTGACAACACAAATATCTATGGCCCTGGTAGGATTCGAACCAACACCAACAAATGACACGACTTTCAAAGTCTGCTAGGCTAACCATTGAGCCACTCACCTGCCCTGGCAAAATTTTAGATCAAAAAAAATTTAGCAATACAATACAATACCTACAATTTTTGCTTTCAGCTGTAAATGATAAATTACATCTTGGTATACTTCAAACTTGCTGCTGAAATGAACATCCATAGTACCAACATTACTTGCATTATAGACAAGTATAATACGACAATAACATTAAAAAATTCGAACTTTGAAAAAATTCCGGAGATGTAGAAGTCAACTACTAACTGTGACATAAAAATTTCCAGCCCAGTTTGTTACTTTTTTGACTTTACCCTGTAAACAGATATTTTGTCAGTACTTCAATATAAATTAACTGATGAGATTATCTTTTGTTTACAATAATCTTTAAGCTCTTCGATGAATCTTGTTAAAGTCATCTGTGAGTTGAAAATATTAGACTAGATTCTAAAATACAGACTTTTTCTGTACAATTCAAATTAAACTACACATAAAATAGCAGTGATCCTTAATTATTTTATTTGGAACAAATTTTTTTATGTTAATAAAATGAAACATAATACGCATTGAGATAACATAAATCTAAACCATACAAATATTTGATTTTTTTTTTTTAGCCACATGTACATACACTAAACCTATAACATTCAAATCGCCTATGTACACAGGTATAAACTTATAATTACAAAGAGCGCGGATGTTGCAAGCCAAAATAGTAACGCGTATTCATAACGTTCATTACAAAATAAATAAATTATAATAGTATGCACATCAGTCTTTGACAGAAGTGTTCGGTTGCTGGAGTGGGTAACTATAACTTGGAGGTTTCAACTACTAAACTGGCCGACTTTATCGGCGTGATCTTATTGGTGGTGGTAGTGGGTAATGTCTGAATGGGCAAGGACTGAATATCCAGCGCCTCGTTCGAGACTTCGATGATCACTTTATCGTCGAAACTCTTAGTGATGCTCTTGTTATCGGTGAGGGTTGAGTGGAAAAATTGACTTCTGAGCGCCGCGGCGGTCGAGATGTATTTTCGGGGTTTTTCAATTTCGGAAACAGGGGTTCCTATATCCACATACACGCTGTCGTTGCTGAGACTATCGGACACCTTATCGGCACGTGACAAAGGAGGTGCCTTGCTGCATCTCGCTCTAAAGCTGCAACTACTACCGATGCTCGCTTTCTCGACACTATTCGACTCATACAAATGAGAAGCGATATAGCTAACGTTATCGTCGAAACGAACTCTCTCTGATCCACAGTCTTCTCCAGTCATCACACAGCTACACGAATCACTACCATTTGCCTAAATTAAAAAAGAGAGAAAAAATAAAATACACAAAACCAGTTTCTGTGAATTCGCGATTTATACAGAACAAGATTGTTCAATACCTACATAGATGTAAAACTTTTTAGAGCAAACGTGCAAGGTAATGTACTGTTTTATTTAATAAACAACTGTATTCAACTGGCTTACCTTTGTATAGTGGAAAAAAATAATTTTCAAATTTTTAAAACATATGGAGATGGCATAATTGCTTTACTAAAACTACTTTAACCGAAGGGTAAACAGAGATTTGTAACTTCCGAAAATACAGGGCATCTGCATAAATTGGCGACATATGGAAAAACATCTTATTATTAATTTTACGGAAAGAAACGCTGCGTTAAATATAGGGTACCGGAGGGTTCAGGAATACAGTCGACACTTATAATCATATGCTGCCCTTATTTAAAGCGATTCCTATTATAATCTCAAAATATTTGCTAATTTATTCCTCCTTATGCTATGGCTAATTTTTAAAAAAGTTTATCTTAAAAAGTACTGCTTTCTGAGAAAATACTAAATAACGCATTCAAATTTGAAGTAGCATGTACAAGGAAGGCAAAATTTAAACTTTACGTATCTTATTAATAAACAGTTCTATCTAATATTCATAAAATTTTATAAATTTTTCGTTTCTTAACCTTTGTCTTGCAACTGATGATTGGATTAATGTCAAAGGTTTTTTTTTTATCTTTGCGCAAAATTCATATTTTATGACAAACCTCGAATATAACTGATAAATTCGAGTGTAAAATGATTTAATTGTGCGTTTTAGACCATTCAGAAAATTTCATAAACAAAAACTTTTTCCGTAAAATTAATAAAATAGTCTCCCATATGCTGCCAACTTAAGTAGACAATGGATAATTTTCAACACTTTTATTTTATAGCAACTACACGTCAGGTTTCAAAGAAACAATCTCTATGTATTACGTGAATTTATTTTACCTTATAATTGAGCATAGAACCAGCTAAAGCCCTAACAGATGCGCCTCCATCATCAATGCTGGCGTTTACAGACTTATCGGACAGGCTACTTATACTAAATCGTTGAGCTGACACCAAATCCGCTTGCACTTCCAGTTTCATGGCCGTAGTACCAACTCCCACACTCCCGGCTAGCGCGACGGTGCTCGCAGACTCCCTGTCTGCATCTCTCATTAGGTGGCTTCCGCTGGCCAAACTTGCTTCGCCGATGGACGGGTTGGCAACACGTGCACTTACAGCATCGATGGAAGCATTATCGGTATTCCTCGGGGATACCATATCACTTTCATCCAGAACTGTAGGGCTGCCACAACCGCCGGAGCGACACAGTGATACGGGAACCACCCCGTATACATAAAATAATAGAATCGGAACGCCTATGCCTACGGCTAATCCAGCTAGGATAGGCGAGATCAAAGCCTGAAACAAAATTAAAATTGCAATCAGTTCACATTTAAATCAGTGATACACTAGTGATTAACGATGATTGAAGGTTTGCATCTGAAATATTTCCGAAATACGATCAATTTTTCCCCAACAAGTATTTAGTATCTTTAAAGATAAGACTTACTGTTAATAATACTCCTGATTTCTATGCAAGTCTGCGCCGCCCCGGGCGGAAATAAAAAAAAATAGTATAGAGCGGCACATTCAATCATTGTGTATTATCTGTGCTACTACTGTTTAAGAGAATCGCATCCAGTACTTCCAAGTATGCAAATTTTGTTTTATATAAAATATAATTATTTTATTAATTTATCTTAATTAAAGTAAAAAATTTCGGTTTTGAAAAATATCAAACCGAATACTAAATTATCAAAAATAAAAAAAAGTAATTCCCAAATGTATTTTAAGATAAATACCGACAAGTGGTGGAAGAAATCACTTTTCTATTAAAAGCAAAATTAAATTAGTTCCTCTGCATAACATAAAACTTTCAATTTATTGGTGTCATAGCCAACTTCCGTTTCCATTTAAAATTAGAAAGTTATAGTCCGTTTTACAAAACTGGTGCAGCTTTTCCGAAAAATTAACAAAATTAGTGAAATCTAAGTTAATTTCTCAACAAAATACTTTCAAAATATCTCATCGAATAGCTGAGATATTGTAAAAAATAATTTTTTGGAAAAAAACATTTTCAGCTGATATTCCCAAACGAATCGAGATGGTTAACTTTTGTTTTCTTCATTAAGTTTTTCTCAAAAAGGATTGGATCGCAAAAATGATTTTCTCCTATTCCTACAAATAACTGAGAAACACTGTGAAACCATAAAACATGATCCATTCTGTACATTTGAATCTCACGACACAAACTTTTGTTTCCAAGACTAACTCGAACAATTTATACGCCTAATTAATCATCAATTAACAACTAAGCAGATTACATATTTCGAGAAACGTTTGCAGAACTGAATTTCTCGTTAGTGAATACAGAAACTTTATCTATACGTAAAAGCTTCCGCCAAAAAAAAGTAACACGGAAATTTAAATTTATTGTAAAGTTTAACGAACAGAGCCCCGCTTAGACGGAGGTCATCGACATGCACGTGACACGGCGGCGACCCCAAGTTGCGATTGTGTTTTTGAAACACCACCGACCGACCCTACGGACAGAACATGTAGATTAGATTAAAGCCAATTCTGTTGGCAAATTTTTAATTAAAACACATAAAATTGTTCACCTCACCTGTTTTTATTCTACAGTTAATTTTTTCATTGATATAGCTATCCGATTTTTACTTTCATGAAATAGCTTTGTCGATTTGTCGTCAGAGGTCACTTCGTTTTCTTAACTCAGCTGTTCTACAATTTTTTTTATCTCGAACCGGACAAAAATATGACTCACTCAACGTTTCGCTATAGATTTATAGCTTCGTCAATTTTCATCGGACAAGAATCAACTTCAATTCAGTTGTTCTAATTGGCATATACTAAAAAAAAATATCTGCAAGCTTTTGTACGACTGTGCTCGATTTCGCAAATAAAAGTTTAGCTTGTTCTTCAATTTCTTGCCATCGTAACAGTTATTATCATCGTTTCGGTTATACGTGGGCTGCTGGAAAATTTTCTGGAATCTAGTAGATCTAGAATTGTTAGTGTTTATTTTGAAAAATTTGACGTTGTTCGCCTATAATTCTATTGTCAGCTCCCATCCAAGTGAACTAGTTTTGTTTGTACAGCATTTGAGAAAAAGTAATTTTGTGTAAACATGGAAATCTCGCGTGAAAATTTTCGTGCCATGCTTTTTTACGATTTCAAATGTGGTCTAAGGCCGAAACAATGCCTCAATCGACTTCATTTGGCTTTTGGAGATGAAGCACCATCAAAGAGTAGTGTTTATAATTGGTTTGCCGAATTCCAGCGTGGACATACCTCTCTCAGTGACGATTTTCGTGAAGGTCGTCCATCAACATCTGTTGTTGCCACTAATGTAGATGCTGTGCGTGAAATGCTTGAGCGAGATCGACATGTGACATACCGTGAGATTCAAGCATCCTTACGCATTGACATGAAAGCAATACACCAGATTTTGCATGATCATTTGAACGTACGAAAGCTTTGCAGTCGTTGGATCCCACACAATTTAACAGAAGCGCAAAAGCAGGGTCGTGTCAAATGGTGCGAAGAAATGCTCAAGAAATTCAATGGAGGTCGTTCAAATTTAGTTTATAACATCGTTACTGCTGACGAAACGTGGATCTATTTGTACGAGCCAGAAAGTAAACAACAATCTACCGTTTGGGTATTTCAAAATGAACCAAAACCAACAAAAGTTGTCCCTTCACGCAGTGCTGCGAAGCAAATGATTGCTGGTTTCTTTGGTTTAACTGGACATGTAGCAACCGTGGATTTAGAGGATCGAAAACCGTGAATGCTGATTGGTATACTACAATTTGTTTGCCGGAAGTCATCGATCAAATAAGAAGAAACAATCGAAATCGACGAATTATTCTCCATCATGACAACGCCAGCTCTCACTCAGCCCGTCAAACAGTTGATTTTTTGTCGAACAAAAATGTCGAATTAATGACTCATTGTCCATATTCACCTGATTTATCACCTAATGATTTCTTTTTGTTCCCAAATATCAAAAATAAAATGCGTGGTGAGCGATTTTCGTCGGCTGAAGCAGCGGTTGAAACATTCCGGTTTCTGAGGTACCATCTTTAGTGTGGAAAACGTGCTTTAGAAATTGGTTCGAGCGTATGCAAAAGTGTATTGACGTCAAAGGCGAATACTTCGAAAAACAATGATACCGTTTACCAAATTTCATATGCGTTTTTTTCATACCATTTCCAGAAACTTTTCCAGCAGCCCACGTATTTCAGAGGATTACTAAGGGAATAAGTGAAATATATTGCACACCTAGTTGAAAAGTGACACTTCTTAAAAATTACCTTCTGTGTTCATTTAACACAAATACTAATACATCCTGTCAAACGTCACATAAACTTAAAAAAATTGACATTTCTAATTTAACTGGTTTACCTATAACTTTTAAAAATATTAATAACACATTTAGTTTTTTCTTCTTCTAAAAATTCTGTACTTTTGAGTCGTATCAGTATTCAGCTAGGTGTGTGATATGAAATATTAATATAGATCGGTATAGCAGAGACCCATTAAAATAAAGGTAGCTTAAGGTGCTGCCTTTCGCTCACAAAAACATGTTCCAATAGTTTCAAAGACAGACGTTCTTTTGCTAACGGATTAATCCCCACTTTCCGTGAAATTTCAGTCTGGATCACTAATCCCCTTTCTTCTTCGAGTCAAATTATTATTATTTATAGTTCGTTTGGACTGAATTGCAGTTATTTGCAGGCGAACTGTCAATCCACAATTCAAATCTGAGGTGTTTTATTAAAACAACTACAGAATCCAGATTCAAACTATTCGAAACCAGATTTAAACTATTAAGCAAAAGAAAGCAGCTTTAATTTAAATAATTATATTTTTTCAATAGTTTGAAATCGAGATTTAATTTAACATCCTATATTATTTTATTATTATACCTATTTTTCTTTGTAAATGAGACCACAAAATTCGTTCCATGATGATTCTACACAGTTGCAAAGCTGTTTCTTTGTGAATGGCTATAAATATTACAAAAATGTTGTAATTTAATGATAGATAAATACCGTGAGTTATTACATAGCAGTTATGTTGTACAAGAAACACGTCAACGCGTTGTTTTATTGCAACCAACTACGCACACAGTGTTTTGACATGTTATTTATAAAAGTAGGTACACATAGTTGCTGTGTATATAAATTAAAAAAAAACAGTATATAGCAATGTTTTTTTTTAATTTTAAGTCTAGCATTAAGAAATGTATTGCATACAAAAATAATGCCGTATATTTGCCTCAAATTGGTAATGGTACCACATTCGGGTTTTTATAAAAGTTTTTTTCGAAAACTTAATTATTTCAAAATAGGTATTTGAATTTCTTTTAAAATCGACATTATTTTGTATTTTTAAAATTAATACCTTATTTAGATTTGAATGATTTCTAAAGAAACGAATCGATGAAAACAACTTTGGTTGAAATATTTTTTTTTCCAATTTATACCATTAAATTTAAATGTTATAAGAAAAATTATGGTAATACGGTACAAAATATTAACTTTGAACTATTAATCAGAGCAATACAGGTAGGACAAAATAGGAAAAAGCTAATGCAAACTCGAACTAATTATTGCGCCACGGATTGAAATATATTTTCGTAGGTGCTTAGATGAATCAGCCCAGGATGTTTTGCTTTGTGAAAATTTGTAGTGCAAGTAATCGTCATAAAAAAACAAAACACTTCAGAAAATTGTATTTATTGATTATTACAAAGTTAACTCTTGTCCAATGAAATATGTAAGAAATAAGTCGTTAAACTTTAAAACGGACTCGTAGATTATTCCTTGTGATTTTACAGTGTCCGTTTTAACATTTAAAAACTTATTTCTTAAAAAAAAACATTCGATAAGAAGCACTTCGTTCTCCTCTTTCTTGTTTATCGGTCCACCATACTTAAGCCTTGACAATGTTAACTTTTGTGTAAAATTTGTTACTAAGTGAGAAAGTCAGGCTACCACAGTGAATATTTACTGATTGATTTGATACCTCTATCTCAGTTTTTGTAGAACACAATTTTGTACACAAATATCACCGTATCTATCTAGTCAAAGAACAAAATTTTCTAAGAAATCAGTGATACAAAAGCTTTCCATTTGTTACGTACTTCTTTGGAAACGTTGTATAAATGACACATTTACTCGTATATGCAAGACAAAAAGCACTCACAGCTGATTTACATATCTATTTTGCAAACCGCAGCGTAATCAGACAGATTAAAATATTTTAATTAAATCTACTTGTCCAGCATAGTATGGCCCTTAAAACATTATTATCATTTTTAATATTTCGTTGATCTCTAATGTAACGTATTCAGAACTGTCGCGACTGGAGTTTTCTGATGTTGAATCGGTAGAAAAAATAAAACAGAAATAGTTTCAAATCAAAACCCAAGATGTGCCTCCAGAGATACATACAAATGTGGAAGCAAATGTGTTAAATTACTTTTAACCTTTATGAGCAGGAGCACAAATATCACAGGGTAATTTTGAAAATGTAAAGATGTGAATGTCAAATGATGCTATTTTATGAACCACGTGAAAATGCAACGGTGATCAAACGCGCAACATGCGATAATATAAAATTTTGCCATTTACAAATAAATAAGAAATGATTTATACTTTATACTGAAGTTCGTTCTCGATTACCAACAATTAACAATGCACAGTTACTACCAATGTATGTAATTTAGCAAGGCGCCGTTTCATAATTTCGTACCACAAAGAAAAGCGGCAGAAAACAGTACGACGTCAGCGTCGTTTGCTATTTACTAGGTCTAGAAATGATCGAAAAAAATATATCAAATACTACGGCTTATAATTTCTAGATTTTGTTACGTGATTGGCCAATAATATTTAAGGATCTCTCATTTCAACCTTTTTCTATTACATACGACGGAGTATAAATCACAAGTTCGCGTGAATTCGAAAATTTATATAGTGTTCATTTCATTTCTTTGGCAGCACTGGCCATGGACAAACACAATGTTTACGTTCTTATTGACGCATTACAAAATGGTGTTTACATTGGAGCAGAAAATGTTTTATCAGTGAAAGTTATTTTCGTTCAAAATTCATGAGAGTATTTAATTTGAAACTGTTTGAAAGAGTTTAGAACTGAATTTCCTGATGTATTATTGACCACAAAATATTTGAAGACAACCTGCGTGAGTAGATATATGTAATTGTTTCGTGAAACTAGAGGACACTTCCAAATAAAACAGTCAACTGCAAGGTTGTACCGGTACGCACTCAGGATATCTCTACTTAGTATTATTACATAAAGCTGAACCGAGATGGTATGGGATACACTCGGTGCACACTAGTGGAAAACGCTTAGTATAACAGAAGGAAAATTTTGTAAAAGTTTTGAAGAATCACGGAACAGATAAAATAAAAATATCCCATGAATTATTGTTAATTATTACTCGTAATATTTGTTATTTAGATGCGCTTTTGCATATGCAGTCTGAGTTGGGGCAGCGTTCCCGTTAAGATCTAAAAAATGCATATCATGGTGCAGATCGGTTGCTTGACGATCGTACTTAGAAAGTGTCTAATGTCACAATGCTGACCGTCGATACAAACACAGAATCGGGCAGCCCCTTAGCAAATTGAACTTGCACTTGCTTTCGATTCAAATGGTGTTGCGTCTTTCATCTAGTTACTAACGCAACTATCGGGAAAAAAAAATTGCCTCGTCGACGAATAAGTATTCGCTGATTCGAACAATAGTACATCCAGTGCCGGCGCAAGAGTCGATTTAAATCACTTTCTTTGCTAGAACATTACATTTACAAGTCAAATATTATACATACAAGCACGATAGCTCGGCGCTCTACTTTTGTAGTCAGGCTTATCGTAAACACACTTTCGCCCAGCGCTCTATTAGTGTACTCAGGTGAAGTACGCACTTCTGCACGTACACACCAGCCAATTCTGCTTCATATATCCAGTCAACCAGTTAAGGACGTGTTTAGGAAGACTGTCACCTGCACTAAGATGCTTCACCTCTTCAAGACACGCGATTATCTAAGAAGAGTTTATGGGAAACTCCATCTTCTCCACCGTCTTCAGAGGAGTTACGGCCGAACCAGAGAGATGAGTCAGGGAATAGTGTCTCCTCCTCATCAACCACTTCGCCGCAGAGCAGACTCCAAGATCTACTCGTCGCCAAGGCGCCACTACATCCATGCCATTAGCTATAAAAGGATACAGCTAACGGCATGGATGTAGTGGCGCCTTGGCGACGAGTAGATCTTGGAGAGTCTGCTCTGCGGCCATTTGTTATACGATACAGGTTCCTACGTTTAAGTTGTTTCATTGTTATTATTGAGTAAATTATATGTAGAGGGAGGTACAGAAAAAAGACGTGAACGTGACAATATTAGCAACGAACAAAGAACAGTAATTTTATAGTAGATCTTTCACAAAGTGTCATTTGTAAATAAACCAATTTGATTTAAATTCTAATTCGTTGACAATTGACAAATATTAAATTTTCAATTGCTTGCCAGAGAAATTATACAGTCTGTTTCACATAGAGTGTACCAAACGTAGATAGGCACTACAGAAAATTATTCCAAGCAAAAAAGTTCATTCGATTCGTTTGTGGATAAAAAAAATTAAGATTTCCCAGAAGTTTAAGAATTTTACAAATGTTTATTAATTAGTGTGTCTTGAATTACAGTTTTCAGATCCTGAAATCCTAAGGGCCAAGTAACAGGCGTAATGAATCGAAAACGCTGTACGCGATGTATTATTACCTGTCAAACAATTAACATTTCATGTCACGGTACTTTCTAATTTTCGGAATTTCTTTTCTCTTTCTCTAGATAATGATAACGAAATGGACGTATTAATATGAACTTTTTTTTATTAAGAATAACTTTCTGTACTGCCAGTTTCCGTTTTGTACACTTTAAGTGAAACAGTCGGTATACAATATATAAAACCAAGAGTTTTTTCTTTCTTTTTTTGCAAAAATAACTGATTTTTATAATTTTTTTCTGCAAATCCGTACCTAATGATAACGAGGTCATTAGAAAAGCGATTATATCACGTTCGCTTGTTATCAGATGCACTATTGATTGTGATACAGCACGACGACATACGGCGTACATACAAGAGCGCGTCGTCTAGAGGTAGAGCGTCGGGGTAGTCATCGCCACGCCCTTCGCCCGGCGCAACGGCGTCCACACCAGTGCAACGCCAGCTTTCGACGTGAACGAATGTAACATCAACGCGAGGCCAAAACAATGTTCCGATAAAGCAGCGAAAGAAGAAAATACAATGTCGGATAGCGAAGAGGAAAGCACCAGCGGGGCCGATTGGCCAGTCACTGAAGAATGGTTACAGGCGGTCCTGAAGCAACACCACAAGGACCTCCCGGAACCAACATCGATCACAGTGTTGGATTTCACAGTGCGGCCCGGATGCGACGCCGGAGAAAGTGTCTTGAGCGACATCCTCGCCGTCGCCGTCAAATACTGCCTCAGAGACGATCCCGCCGAAGAGAAACACTCACTGAGCTTCATCATCAAGCTCTTACCTCAAGATCCTTTCAGCAGGTTCTTTGTCACCGAAGCGCAGTTCGATCTCAGAGAAATTAAATTCTACACGCAAGTAAGTAAAAGCGAACTGATGATGGTCGTTGGTGACAAAACGTCGTCGCCAAGAAAAAAATTATACCGCTGAATGTATAATTTCGACATTTAACCTTTGAAGGCATGCGAGTGTGTTAATATAAGGGAGATTGTGTTAGACAAGAACCACCTTTTAATTAGGGCGTGGTTAAGCTGAGTTAAAAACGTAGGTAGGCCCCGTTCACACGCCCGCATGATGTCATTAATTATTCAAGTGAGATTCAGATAGCATGAGCCAATTTTCTTGCAAAAAAGTTCCGATGATTCTAAAAGTTCATTTCATTTCTAACAACTTAATTTTTAAATAAATTTACGTGCGTTTGGGATTTTTATTATTATAAAAAGTCAGTTAAATTGGAGCAAATTTGTATTAATCTATAAAACAAATTATTGGAAATTTCAAGCGACATTAAAAGGATAAAGACACACAAAGCAAATGGTTTTAAACTTTAACCGGAAAGAATTATAATTGGAAATGGCATTCAACGTTTCACTATCGATCGATACCTTCGTCAACTATTTATTTACAATATTCATCGGACAAGAGTCGACTCCATACGCTCCATAAAATATTAAAACTTATGAAAAATAGATTCATGTGATACGTCATAAAATTTACAATTTTTTTGCAGTTTATTACTTCCTGCTTATAAGCTTTAAAACATATCTGAAGAATTTTTCCTCTTTTTACTATTTTTATTTTATCTGTGGTGACTGCGCGACGGATTTTGAATGAACTTCAATATTACCAATTAAAAAAATGAGATTAAAATTAAGTGTTTAATAAATGAAAAAAACTATTTTTTCTTCCAATCATTCATAAATAAAACATGGAAATACGGTTACCAAACCAAATAAAATTTATGCACACAAGCTAACTAGGCATCGATCATACTCAAGATTACTGTCGTCTCAATGAATAAGTGGTTAAGTTGTGTTAAGTTGAGTGGCTACGAGAAGCAGGAATGTGTTTTCTCCGTAGGGATGTGTAGCCAAGTCAGGCACTATTTTATACAACTCTTCAGAGTTTAAATGTCGTGTTCTGAAAAGTAGGGCAATTTGACTTAACCACTTGTTCACTGAGACGACAGGTATAATCTCTGAAGTTGAAACAATAATGGAAAATAACACTGTTGAATGATCACGTAGTCTTTATGTCATTGTCAATCGTTTTGTACACTGAACAATAAAAGGATTGCTCTGCAATTTGATGTGGCTATGACAAGTTCGCAAAATTTCTAATAATTTATAGGAGTCATATCACTAGCATCTAAGTCTAATATGGCACGTTAGGGTGCACAACAATTTGATGACTCTTCCGTCATTTCAATATCTACCATCAATTTAAAGATTCTGTAGGATGTACCTCTTCTCTATATGATTATATCAACCATTACATTATAAATTAGTTCATACTGATACATTTAAATGATAACAACAATTACATTTTTACCGTTCATGTACATAACAATTAGACAGTTGAACCAATCGTTTATGTATAAGCTAATGGTGGTATATTAGCTTATTATTATAACTCGTGCAGTGCAAGCAATCTTTTCTAATTATCAACTAAATTGTGAAATGTAACAAAATAATAAATAAGTATTAAGTAATAAGGCTGCCGGCAATTTTTATAAAAAGAAACTATGAAAATATCATTTTTTAACAAATATACATTAAATAGAAAAATAAATTATTATTGACAAGAAGAAGATATCAAAATGACGACTTTCATTTTCTCTAAAGTCTTTTGGCTTTTAGCAAATGAAGTGAATGTATTTCTTTATGCGAATTCTATTCAATCATAAGCGGCATCCCATTATATCTGACCTCGACCAGAAATTGCAGCTTAAGTCGAGTGTGAATAGTGCTTAATTGCCTCAAATATCACCAATTGAAATTAGGGTCACAGAATAATAGCTTCTCCAATCGCCGGTCGCTTTTCATTTTTGCCATTATCAACGTTAGAGATTAGTCACGTTTGCACAAGCATGAATCATTAGTGTCCATTATTACCGAGCAAACAATGAAGCTTTCGCAACAAACAACAAAACATTAACGGAGCGAAGACACTTCTTGGCTTTTTGCTCGAATTTTATTCGCGCTCGTAAATCAACGCACGCCGTCGAGGGAAATGAAGTTCGGCCCGGCAACAAATCACGACGGAGTTTTCCGGGGAAACTTTCATTCGGAGGAGGAAAACGCGAAGAGACCTTTCGAATTTCTGGCTATAAATAATAACAGCGTAATGTCGACGTGCCTTTGAGTTTAAACATTCCGGAAGTGGTTGTAAAGCTGAGGAAACATAAAAACATACGCGAGGAATTATGTGTACATTCAAACAGATACCATTTCTTTTTCGGTTTTTTACACAATTAACATCGCTAATTTCAGAATTTTTATATTTATTAACAGGTTTTAATATTTATACTTAATTTTAAAAGATGATTGATCTTGCCTCATTTATTTTTATCCTAGTCTTCTTTGTTCGTGAAAATCAATCTAAAGGTGGTTCCAAAACGTAGTTTTAGGTCAGAGAAATTAATTGTCTTGAAAACTGATAAATTAATCATTCTTTCCAATTTTGAATAAATGTCTTCAGATTTTTATAATGAAGTACGTATACTCAAAAAAGGAATATTAAATGTTTGAAAGTAATTAAAACCATTAGTACATTATTATCAGCACTATCGTTAATTGAACGTGTGGTATTGATCTATTCGTCTTTAGGATAATACGTATTTTAGGTTGTAATACACACTCTAACACAATTAATCAATATAATTAATCAAGTAATACAATAACTTTGGGGGTATGAACGTGCGCGCTAAACAATTTCGTAAATTAGACCTAAAAGCGATTGCGTACTTTGCGACATGCAAATTGTACCTTAAAACTAATACTAAAATATACCTTTACAAAATTTCAACACGAGAAAAATATAAAAAGTTGGTATATTTCTGCTTCGTATTAGTCTCCTTTTCTTTAAACTCATAAATTTCATCACTTAATTTTGAAATACAATGTCATTACTTGTTGTTATTTGTTTCCTCATTTAATAAGATTTTCGAGTCTTTCGTTTTTTAGTAAAATATTTGATTCTTTTATAGGTCGTACCAGATCTAGAAGCATTCAAATCCCGTTCTCTACCAGAAGACACCGAACTGAACCTGCCCATACCAAAATGCTACTACGCCCATTATAACGCAGGAAGCACCGAACCGGAGCCGATTCCCCCGGAATCTGTCTTAGTCCTAGAGAACATCAAACCCTTAGGTTATCAGGGTGTCGATTTTTCGCGAGGGTTAACACTCCGCCAAGCCATCGCGGCGATGGAGGCGATTGCTCAAGTTCACGCCCTTTCTCTCTCCCTAAAAATTAGAGAGGGTAAACTACTCTCGGAACGTTATCCCTTCCTTTTCCAAACAACGAGGGCATCCGATTCTTACCAACAACTCGTCGAACGGGGATTACCACAACTGGCGCAGTTTCTTGAACGCAGACCCGGATTGGAAAACGTTTTGGATGCGTTGAATGCCATAAGGCCCAGCACTAAAGACGTCATTGAGAACTTGTTGCAACCTGAAGAGCCGATGGCCTTGATAACACACACGGATTTCTGGTGTAATAATTTAATGTTTCGCGAGGATGATGAGTCCAGTGTTTGCTGTATTCTAGACTGGCAAATGGTGACGTATAGCAGACCTACTAATGATTTGGCTTTATTGCTCATCAGTTCCGTACCGGCGGAATTAAGACGACTACATTCTGATTCGCTCTTGGATAGTTACTGGGAAACCATGACTGGAAGCTGCAGGAAATTGGGCTTGGACGTGGAGACAGAACTTGAATATGATCGAGTGAAATTGAGTCAGGATTATCGACGTTCGCAATTACTGGCGCTGCTATTATGCATTGGTTCTGTTGACGTTGCTTTAGGGGATCCCCTAACCGAAGATAGACTCTTGGAGCTGCTTCGAGATCTACACGCCGAAGGATTACTGAATGCAGACATCATCGGCAAGGAACAGAAGTAGCTGTGATTTATACGACGAACTTATTGTGTTATAGTGAAATGCTTACAACGTTAAATGTCCTTTTTTAACAAATAGGCGTAGTTACCGACGAGTTTCCTCTTCAGACAAACGCTTTACGAATTCACAAGTGAACGAATTTTAGTGATCGGTGCAAATGCTTCAAATTTGATGTGAGCTTCGCAAAATGTGTTCCGTGCCAATTAAAATTAAATTCCTCTATGTTACACTAGAATTAATTAATTAAATAATTAACAAGTAATCATATTGATTATGTCATCAATGAAAGTACATAATTATTTTTAAAGTTTTATGTAACACTTGCACGAAACGACTACAATAAAGCAAGAAATAACACCAGACATATCTCGTTTGTTTCCTCACGTGTTTCCTTTCTTTACGCGTTCGAATCTGAAAATAATCAGCGGCGGATACCATTAATCATCTTGGGTAAGCCGACGAAAAAGTCGTTGGCTCCAGAGTGAGAAACCTATACCAGCGATGACCGAGTCGAGGAAACAGATCAATACCGTCCAAAACGGAGAAAAAGAGCGGCACGAATGAGATGGGAGTCCGAAAAAATGCGACGTGCAGATGCAATTTATGTGTTGTCGAATATGCAAGCGGATTTTATTGGGCTTCAAATTTATGTGCGCGAGACGCTCGTAAATACGATATCGAACGTGAGAGTGTGGGAGTATAGGCCAAAAAATTTTTGATTTAACCACAGCGAAAAATAAAAATCAATCAACCATTCAAAAAGGAAATGTCAAACATTTTGCGTTAAACTGCATTGTATTGGCTTCATTGTGTTTCGCTTATGACATAAGTGGATAAGGTATTATGTCGTATATTTCATAAAAGGTTATAAATAATATCCGGACTTTTATTCGTTTCTGACAAAAATGTAGGAGGACTATCCAATTCAAAGCCAAAAAATGCCAAAAATGTTCAACCTGATACATTTAATGGTAATTTACTCTCATTTCTAATTTTGCGGTATAACACCTTTATCCACTTCTATCTTCATTTGTAAACGAGGATCAATATTTTTCTTTAAAAAAATATTCCCCACAATGAATCATCCAACCGCGTTTGGATCGATAAAAGTGTGTTAATGTGACCCCACTTGCATACAGGTGGATGAAGCGAAGAAGGTAATCACTGCGTTCGTCCACATGTCAATATTTTATGAGCATAAACTAGCACTTCGTGCTTGAAAACATCACCAAGGGCAACAAGGGGAAAGCGACGTCAACTAGCGTCGATATGCTGGTCTCATCAACTCCTAATGCGAAAGCTTTGAAGACGAGCGTTGGAAATTCAGTTTTCAAAGGATCTAGTCGTGCTGATGAAAACAAGCCCCTACGAAGGGTGCCGAAAATTGAGTTTCACCCCTGACCGGTAAACTGCTGAGAAGTTCTTATCGTTTAGATCGGGAACGATAAAGTTAATTATTGTGATCAGTAAGTGTTTTATTATTGACAGTGATTGTTTTATGTACTTCTCAGTTGCTGTAGAGTTCCGATACAATGAAATGTTAAGTATTTACTTGCGAAAAGTAGTGCGAATGTACAGGCCGTTTCATAAGAAAAAATGCCAGAGTTTATTACCGGATTTGAACAATCAAAATATCAAGCACTTGCTTGTCCGTTGGAAATGATTCGACAGCTTCTTGAAGATAAATAATAAACATCGATATTTAAATCAATTTTCGAAGAGCTCACGCGAAATGATTACATATTTCTCTTTTTAGTTCTTATCTTTTATTAAATTTTAGTAACTTAGAATTCATTTTATTTTGTTATTTTCTTATTAATTTACTATTGAATTATTTTTAGTTTAATAAAAATCAGAATAAAATTTTCCTTTCTACGTTAAAAAAATACCTTGAATAGAACTATACATTGAAATACAATTATTAACAAATGCCTAAATTTGTATCCAATTATCGTAGATGCGAATACCCTCGTTGCGAGTCTTGAAAAATAAAGAGCCTGGCTTCGCATTAACTGACCCAAGAGACGAGAGACTCCACTCAATATACAATATCTGGCCTGTATTGTGTTTAGTAGTATAATACAGGGTGAATTATATTTCTGCATTTCTGTAATAACTTTCTTGTCAATAGAGAAACAGCAAAAAATCTTTAAGAAAAATTGTCTGGCATGTCGAGAACTACAACTTTGTTAAATGAGTTAACATCGACCTTCAATTGTTTTCGAGTGGCCGCTCTTCCTTCGTTTTTATTAAATCACATGATGTATTTCTAACGATGGATTTTAATAGAAAATTTCTTTCTCTTTATAATGGTATAAGACTTTTGACACCTTGGATAACAAAAATTTTGATGACTCACCCGGTATAATTCCATGAACCCATGAACTATTACGTTTCACTTCACGAAAATTATAAAATAAAAAGTGACATAATACTGCTACGGGATTTTTTAGTCTTTTTGATACTTCCCGACATAATTACTCCTAATATTTAGAAGGTCCTCCTCGAAACCGAACTAATACTCGACTTTTTAACATATTTCTTGTGGTATTGTAACGGTCAGTTGCACCAAACGCTTAAGCCGAGCTTAAATTTAAGTATTGCTTATAATGTGACATTGGAATTTACACTACATTGTATACTCTAATATTCTATACTCTATATTCTAAGTGGTGCTTAAACTTAAGGTAACCTTAAATGTTTGGTGCAACTGGCCCTAAGTCATTCAATGCATCATCCAATTAAATTTTGTTTGGCAGAATTTTCAGCTCTAACAACCGCCCTTGAAGATTCCCACAGATGTTACTTCATGTTCATATCCAGCAAATTTGCTGAATACATTCAAGGGCTTGGATGACAAAAAGGCACCGATGTGGCCTAGCATTATTATCAACCCTTACCAACAAATACTAATTCCGGCATTTTCGAATCGCCAAAGACTACAGCGTGCAAAATAATGTCATTGTCATACTTTTGGGCAGGAACTGACAGATTCCCAATAAGGATTAGTCCTGTGTGCATGATCTCCACTCCATACGTATCCATAACATCTAATTCTCCTCACATTTTTCACCATAAACTTGACTTTCCACTTTGATTCATACTCAATATGACAAGTTTTCTTCCTCAATTGGTTGCTGTGTTTCAGGAGTACCAGCCCCGAATAAATGAAAAGTGGCAAGTAAAATGCTTGATGGCAATTTTCTGCAAGTATTGCAGCACTAGGCAATAAAGAACGTTTGTTACTTGTGTCAATTGCATTGTTTTTATGAGAATCGGTGGCACGCAAATCCAATGATTAGCATATTAGGGGCTATTCTGTATCGAGTACGTTAAATTTAAAAATCTGTTTTAACAATCAATTACAAAGCTTTTGGATTGGTTGGATTGATGTTACCATAGCAACGGTCCGTTAAATTTAACGTACTCGATACAGAATAGCCCCTATTAACATGAGTCAATTCTGGCTTTCATCGAACATTTTTCTCAATCTTCAGTCTTCAAAATAATAGCATTCCAAGGGAGTGAGTTCGTAAATGGAGAGTGTGGGGTAACGCGTTACGTTAAGAGTAATAACTAATGAGTGGAGAATTTATGTTTTGGGAAGGTATCGGGTAGACACACTAAATTGTGCGCGGTGTAAGAAGCGTTTATGCGGTTCTTTAAGCGTGTATGCGGTTCTTCAAGCTTTTTATTTGCATGTTAATGACTAATTTTTACGACGCGCCGCTGACCGTTTCAATAAATTCCATTTCGCTAACGGATAACCTTGGAAAATGTAAACTTTCCGCTCGTTAGTTATAACAGCTAATTCACCTAGAGTTCTGTGAGGGAATGGTAAATTTCTGAATGATTAGAGGCGCTCTTGTCGCGTATGTTCTTGTATGCTGTACGTTGCTGATTTTCTGATCAAACTAAAAAAACGGTAAAAAATTAACAGCATGGAAAAAATCAATATATACATGTATCGTACGCGATACTGTGCTTACTTTATAACTTGTTCAATGGGTATCACTTGATGTCCATGATGCATAATTTGCCATATTCTGCACATTTTAAATATCTACATCGAATTCATTATACAAATAATGTCACATCATCTGGCAACAAGAGATATGTTCACACTTCTTATCAATAATAATTTGTATATCTTGAGTGGAAGTTATTTTGTGTATCTTACCCTTTCCGTGTGTGTATCGAATAACTATGTTAAATTCTTTGAGATGTACGATTAATCACGCTTTTGAAACTCCAGATCTTCTGGCTATTTCTTATCAGTAGATAAGTCGCCGATTACTTCCAAGTACAAAAATATCAGATTTCTTGTTTTTCTTGCTGTTTGAAATTTGAAATTTATAGAACTTATTGGTACTAGTAAGCAAAATATGTAAGGACGCACATAGTAATTAAAAAGACAAGAGAAAACATAATAAAACAAGAAAAGAAAAACGTGCTCCTAATATAATAAAGCGAGAAAATTGGCTCGAAGGTTTAAAAAAATGAAAACTGCAAAATGCCAAAGTTTCAACTCGTAAATATTCATTTTGTCCACAGATTGAGACCACCGGCCTTGGTCCATGTCTTTTAATTCATTGTTCAGTGTATCTACCGTTATCCGCACACATGAATTTTTTTCATAAAATTCCCAGTTGGGAATTAGTGGCAACCATTTCTAATTTCGTAACATTCGAAACACTACTTTAGAGTTAACATTATTGCCTGAATAGTTTCTACTTATAAAATTATTTTTCCCGCAGTAGAACTTTTTGGAATTTTTTTAAAATAATGTAACCTTTGACAATCATTGTAACTTAAAGATTTCTTGCTGTATCTTTATTAACATGGCCTTTCTAAAAATACTTAAACATGAATCGCCCTGTATTCACAACCTAATTTATTCGGTATCCCTCCACAGAAGCAAAAAAACAACTTCGATATTTATGCAATTCTTTCCCGGGGTGGCAGAGATCAAAAGCCAAGTTTTCGTCGGAAGAAAACGCGTCTCCCTAATCCGAAACATATCGAGCTGTTTTTGACAGGTGGAAAGCGCCCAGGAGTAACACACATCCTTATTCAGCGTTGTTTGCCTGTTTTCCTCCCTCTTCGCATACGCTTTGTATACCAACGGTTCCTAATAACGAATTCACGTTCCGCTTTTTGAGCGAACTGCGAAGCCCTTGATCATTTTAAGCCGCCAGCGCCCTCACGTTTCCGCTGAATTACGGTCGTTGAAAAAGGTAATTTCTTTAAACGGCGGTGCTTCTCGTTCTTTACATTTTTCAAAGACTGACTCTTGAAGTCCTACAAATTTTTATCGGTACAATTCTGCAGAGTTACGTCGATTCTGTTCTAATAGTTTTCACCTTGACACTACAAGAAAACGTAGATTTTCCGCGCGAATAGTCCGCGATTATCGGAAAATTCTTTGTTTCGTGCGGACGTAAAATTAACGTCCGACATTTTTCCACATGCGGGCAGCAATTACTAGCGGGAACTCGAGGGGTCTAATTCAGGAAGGTTTCGTTCTTTCACGTTCTTTAGCCCCTCGTAAAACGACCCGCGTGCAAGAAGTAACCCCTTAACGACCAAAGTTTCCCTTGGTAGGATGATAATAATCTCGTAAGCGTTGACGCTAAGGCGCACGGTTTTATTAATCTGTGCGGTTTACGGCTTTATTTCTCTAATTTTCGTTTAACTCCACACCAACGATAAGCTAGCTAAATTTAAAATTAAGTAAAGCACGGAAATACTAATTTAAACATAAGTCAGTTTACGGCAACCAAAAACGAAAGTCGAAAATATGCAGTACGATTTCTATAAAAATAATAAATAACTTTTAATTATAAAAACCATAGTTTTTAATACTTTCCTCAATATTTTTCTTTAAAACTCATATGCTGATTATATCGCCGGCACCATGTATAAGTATCGAATGTTAAAAATCGTCTTTTTCATACTGACCAGTTTTCTGCACTATAACCTGTATGGTAGCCAGCCAAGTATCAGATCATTCCTTCTATCAAAAAGGCTCCTCTAGCAATTTCACGACTACTCGTTTTTTACATTTTTATATGTTTATATGTTATCGTATCGTATAAACTTCATCTACTCTCCAACACATGTACAGCGAATAAAACTATTGGACAAAGAAATTTTAATTATTTTGCTGTAAAATTATATAATTTACTTCCGAAAAATTTTAAATCTACAAGCTATAAAATTAACATATATTTAATAAAATTAAATCATGGGTACGACAACACAAAATTGATATTTGTGATCTATTTAGAAAGTAAATTTAACATATTGAATAATATGCTGGCATACATTGTATGCACACACATTCGCATAAATATACATATACAGGGAGCTGCATTTTGAAACGAAACAGGAAATCCCATGTTAATTTAAATGTGCTCAAATAATGGTTTCCCTAATTATTTTACAGTAAAATTCCATGTAGGTTTATTAAAGTACTCTTCAAAATGAATGTCTATGAAGTTTGAAAATTTTTCATACGCTGAGTTTATTTAATTTATTATTTAAGATATTTAAAAAAAATCTGGAACCCTACTCGAATTATACCAAACTATCAACACATCCTTGATCAATGATAGTGCAAACTGAACAGATAATTAATCAATCTAGTTGGCTTTGAAAAAGATTGACAGAAAAAGCTTTTCCAGTAATTTCTTTTAACATTTACTGATCAAGGCCGTCCTGATAATTAGATATAAATTGAATTTCGTTACTGATCTTTTTTAAATATCTTGAAACTGAGGGAAAGAAAAATTCTCAAACTTCACAGACAGATTCATCTTGAAGAGTACTTTAAAAAACCTAAGTAGGATTTTGCTGTAAAATAATTAGGGAAGCCAATATTCGAACACCTTTAAGTTAACATGGGATATCCTATGTTGCGTTTCAAAACGCAGCACCCTGTATATATTTAAAAAATACTTAAAACTTAATACCGCGCTCATTGTCACACACAATTCATTAGAATTAAGTGACATATTAGCATTGTTTTTTTTTTCTTACTACAATTCTTTATTATCTCGCAATCTCAAACTAAAATTTTGTACACGTAGTGCCGACGATATTATCGTCCTTCGGTTCAAAAGCAAATCAAAGAAAATAGCAACACTTGACGTCCAATAAAGATTCCAATAAAGATTACTAGGTCCCGTGTTAGATTTTTGGTTTATTTTAGAGTCAGGGAAAACATAATTTTGTTTTTCTTGGATATAATTTGTGAATGTACAAGTAAGCGATGGCAGAGGATGAATTATAAATATTCTCTAGGTATGTGCGCACGTCATTACAAACATCCTATTTAATTAATATAATTTAATTTGCCCTTTGAGAGCAATGCGTCAAGATGTCCTTAATATAAACCATTTATTTCTGCAGTTCTATATTGATTTTTAATTTAAAAACGAATAACAGACCACAATCAATACAAAATGACACAAATGAAAATGAACTTAGTCCTACTTAGAAATAATAATTAAATGAATTACATCATACCATATCCAAGATGTTATAATATGAACGATAATCCAGGAAGAACTAGTTCATAAAATTATTGAAACAATACATAACATAAGTATAGGAAAGTATAGGAAAATTAAAAACAAATAATAAGAATGTAACAAAAAATGAGAAACCAAAAAGTTAAAATAAGGATAACATTTAATGAATAGTTAAAACAGCTTTTTTACCCTAAAATTCCATTAGGATTGACAAATTGAAGCCAGTTTACTTCTGCAGATGAAGCCCCAAATAGGGCTGAAATAGCTGTACAGAAGCTGCTCGAGGAATTTACTGCAATCAAACGATTTGCAACAAAATTCTTTGATAATATTTAAAAAAATTGTTGCAATCGTTTTTGATTGCAGTGAAAATTTTTAAAATTTTCATTATGCTTTGACAGCAAGCATGGCCGCCTTGCATATTAGGTAGCAAATCCATCTATCTGTTCATGATAGTATTTAAGTCATCGTTTACTGTTGTGTTTGTAGAATCGACAAAGAAAATATTAGAAATTATTAAAGTAAAAAACTCAGAAGTGAAAAATAGCGTGGAAACAAATTAGGAAGCTAATTTGATTTCTTAGAAAACGTTTTTTTCACGGAAAAGCGCTCGGACCTGTCGACTAGTAATATAAATTCGTTTCCTTTTGAAGTTGTTAACTTATTTGTACAGCGGGAACCACTAGGGTACAAAAGTAATTGTTTTTTAATGGAGACGTTAATTTTTGTTATGAGTTTCAAAACAGAATATTTTCTTGAGTCAAAATTGTATCTAAACGAAGCCAAATAGATGAGAAATACTGAATACAAATTATTACGCTCCTCATAACGAAAAGTGAGACAATTTTCATTCCCTCTTGGAAGAAACAATTATTAAAAATAATTGCAATTCTTAACAAAATATTAAACCAGAAATACTCAATAACGTTCAAGATACTCTTGTATTGATTGCGTTTAGATCACAGTCTAATGGGAATGGGAAACAATTTTGTATTTTGTTTAATTTAAAATTGAATCATTTATTAACTATTAAGTAGATACCACCGACTTTTTAACTTCTTAACAGCGATTACTTAAAAAAAAAATGGCCCTAAAAATGTTCATATAGGTATACGTTCAAAAATATGTCCCTTTAAAAACCATAATAAAAAGTGGAAGTCCGAATGCTTTTCCGATATCGTAGTAGTTACTTAATTTGTTTCCACACTGTATATTGAAATATCGAAATTACCAACGACGTAATAGTAGCGAAATTAAGAAAGTTTATCTGAAATAAATACGAACAACTATAAATAAAAATAAATAAATTAGACCAGGTAAGGAACAAATAGATTAAGAGATATATTATAGAAATTCAATCACATTGGAAAATTTAGAGAAAATAATGAGTCAATCAAAATAAACGGGTTTCAATTTGTCAATCCTAATGCAATATCTGGTCAAAAAGCGGTCGTAGGATGTCGCTATTTAAGCTACAAAATAATATATTCAAAACAATTTCAGAACAAGCTGAAGTAAATTTGTCCAAAAAATATAGATACCAATATTGACGTACGATACCCTCCTAAGGCCCGGTTTTTCAATCGATTGGTAAAGTGACTGTTAGTGTTGGCATAGAAAATGAGTTTATCAAAGTATTGGTAGTCTTAACAATGACATAAATTTCTTTTAACAAGGAGGTAAACTAACAGCCAGTAAATTTGCTTGGTAGAGGGAATACATAAATGTGTACGAGCAACTGTACGACTCTATTTCTTTGGTATTTGATTTATAATTGAAAATGGAGATTTTGTTTAACAAGCATGTTACCAAAGAGGTTAAACTTATCCCAGAGGTAAGTAACCATCGCTTTACCAATTAGTTGAAAAACCGGGCTTAAGGCTCATTTTTTTAATAGCCCGTTAAAATGATTGTTATCTGCCAGTGGGATAAATTTAATCTCTCTGGTAACGTGCTTGTTAAACAAAATCTCCATTTTTAATCAAATACCAAAGAATTAGAATCGAACAGTTGCTCGTGCATATTTATAATTTATACTTTTAAGACTACCTACCAATAGCTTGATAAACCCATTTTCTGTGTTAACAATCGGATAACACTAACAGACACTTTACCAATCAATTGAAAAACCGGGCCTAAGAGGCTAAAATTAAAAAGAACGCAGTGAAAATAAAATTCTTATAAAAAAATAAAAGACCTTACTGGAAACAATAAGGTCAAAAGTAAAGAACTTAGAACAAACTTCATAGGACGTTATTTATACACGAAAAACAAGTGGGTTCGTAGCATGATTAAAGGTAAGATTAACTGATACAAATAGAAAAAGATGACCAAGAAAAATCTGCAAAAAAATTGTTTAGGAAACACTAATAAGTGGGATGTGAGGGATATGAAAAACTACAAAAGAAAACTACAGTCAACGAAAGATCTGGCTTCATTCATAGTAGAAAAAAGCAATATTAAATAAATATAAAGCAATTCTTTCATATTTTTAGTACAAAGGTAGGAGGACTTATTATTATGTAAACCGAGTTTTAGTGGCTTTCTGGACTTTTAACTTCATTTTTTATGATATTTGTTAGCACTAAATTGAATTAATCAACTGAATTAACTATTTCATCGTAATTATTTTTTATACTCACACGAATTAAATTTAGTAAAGAAGAGTCGAGCATCAATATAACAGTACCGTCGCTGCCAAAAAAAAGCGGATACTTTTCTTGGCGCAAATTTAACAATTAGTACCAAAAATTCTGCTGGGTGGTTGTAATAATATTTTTCAAAAGGAAATAAATGACAGATTTTATTAATTACACGGTGTAACAGTGTAAATATACTTTTTGTCATGCAGTTTGTAGACCTGGTCGACTAAAGAATTTTGGTATATAAGAAATATCCTATGTACCCAAAAAAAAACTGAGATTAGGGTCCAAAAACCGTTATCCGTTACACGCGAGTATTTAAAGAATTATAACTTCGTTTATCTTTCACCTATTTTTGATTTTGATGCTGCGTTGAAAAGAGGAATAACGTATCTTTGCAACGTTAAGTAAAAATTGAAAATTAATTCAAAATTAGAGTTCCACATATAAACATTTAAAATTTTTGCCAGTTTTCATATTTTCCCACTATTTACCGACCGTTATGCGATAAATTTTCCTTCACTCAATTTCTGTTATTTCCTTTTTCTAAAGAAAGCACAATTGTGCATTCAACGACCCCAAGATCATTAAAATCCGTTAAGATTTCACTGAAATATTGAATTTTGAATATACATATTGTACAGAGTATCCCAAGTTGAGAGGTCTATTAAAAGTTTTCGGGAAAAGGAACATATAACCCTTTTTGAAAATTAACACACTGCCCTAGGAGGAAGGGATCTTTCAGACTAAAATATTTCCACTTTTATATCACTTTCGGTTATGGCGGAAGACGCCGTTAACTTTCTTATTGGAATGGAAACTTTTTATTACAAATTTCGGTTCTACACAACGATTCACAACTTCTACAATTGTAACACAAAAATAATTGTTGCAAATTGTTTTTAACTGCAGTGAATCCCGCGAGCAGCCTGATATGATATCGAAACAAACAGGGTAAAAACAATAATTGCAACATCGTCTTGAGAATTCACGTCTCTTGGGTTAATTGATGTTGTTAAGCGCTCTATTTCAGCGATTTTCGGATATTTTTTTGTATCTATTAGCTCTACTTGAGTCTATTATTCTATAAATGCATTTTGTTTAGCGCAAAATGAATGAATATTTTACTCTAATAAGACAAAGTAACAAATATAACTGTTCTCCTAGAAGCGACTGATTTTGTTCCAGGCCTTATTCAAATTTTCTGTTGCCTTATAAAAGTAAATATTTTTGTATTTTATTCCTAAAAATCACTTTAAAGTAAAATTAGTGTACTATTGCAACGAAATGAAGAGGATAGGGATACTGTTTCACACAGAATAGTAGTTACTTTTAGATAAAAATTTAAAAAATCTATAAAGTAAACTTTTTTCACAAATTGTCGATGAATGTGAAAAAATGTGAAAAAGTGGTAAACATTTGCAATGTTTATATGTGGAACTTTGCCATTTTTTAAACAGTTTTTAATTTTTATATAACGTTGAAAAGGTATATTTTTTCTCTTTTCAACGCAATGTTACAATTAAAAATCAGTAAAAGAAAATCCAAGTATTGTCTGCAATCCGTGCTGGTTCATAATTTAATTACTGCCATCCAGCAAAATTCTCAGCATCATTAAATTTACTTGAAAAAAAGTATCTTGTCCACATTTTTTTTTTTTTTTTGGCGGCGACCATATGTTAAAAAAGACGCGATTTTAGTGTACACGTCCAGCTTTATAAAACGAGTCAAAGAAGAGTTTTCTAAATGGACAAAAATGTCTTATGAAACGTGTATTTTGTAGTATATATTTTTTTTCTATTTTGATACTTAGACACGAAAACAATCTTAATAATCTGCGTCATTATATAATTAACATGGAGAAATTTTGTTTTATTGACGGTTAGTGAAATTGGTTGACACAAAAAATACAAAGTGATTAAAAATAACTTTTTTAGTTGGCAACGATAAATTTTATTTTTAAAGTGTACAACTTGATACTGACAGATGTCATGTGATAGGATCATATCAAATGCAGATTAGAACGCGGGATATAACCTACAATCGCTGTTAATGTTTAGGGCCAGTTGTATATAACGTAGTTAATCACAGATCAAGCTAATCAAGCAGTTAAGCAATATCTTTGGAGTAAACTAAAAATTTAACTGTGTAGTGAACATGTTTATACAACTGGCCCTAAGTCAAGTAAACCAACTAAACAATATTCAGTCGCAGTGTTGCAAATAGTCGAATAGGAAAATCTACTTGATTGTATTGCCAACTAAACAGTTATACTTGATCACTTTGTAATTTGAAACTAATTTAAGTTTATAGATTATGCCTAAAATTACATATTTTGTGAGTTTATAAAGTGCTTCAGTTATGTTTTTGTAATTTGTACTGCCCAAAAATAAAGGTAGGTAATTTCAAACACGTGATTTTATTGTCGGCTACTGTACCTACTTCAGTTATAAATTAGCTAAAATTCTAGGTCATTTAAATTCTCTAAAACAGAGTACGAAAATTAAAACAAAGTCATGCAGTTACAGTTGGCATGAATGATTATCCGCCTGAATAAAAATAAGATCATTGGCTGCCATGTAGTGCGGGAGTCCGACGACCCAAAATTAGGCAAGGCCAAGTCAAACTGTATTGTCCAAATAAATTTTTGATAAGGATAGGCCACGGAAGTGTAAACGTATATCGTTACCTCCATCAAGCGGTTGCCAATTCATAAAGTTGTCAAGTAATAAAAATAAATAAATCTGAGGCAAACGTTTTGAATTCCATAGCCTGCTTTTATCAAAAATTTATTTGGACTTATGGTAGTAATATGCGTTTTACAGCGGCGGAAAAAAGTATTCTACTATAGTTACGTTTAGTGAGACCATCACAATTCTTCAAACAGGAAACGACGTCTTTCAAGGATTTGTATGGACAGCAAATGTTCAGTGTTTTGCTAGTGAGAAAACCCACCAACGATTCGCTGTGCTATCAAGAGAAGTAATGCGCGGTAATTGTACTTTTTATTTTAATGCTGTGAGCAAGAACATAAACTTATTCTCACCGTGAATGTTACAAGTTTCGAAAACGGAAAATATAACACTTTTAAAATTTTAATTCTCGAAAAATGAGTGACCATGTTTATACAGATTGTCCAGAGTAAGTTGTCTGCTAGCTGTAGAAATTATTTTTGACACATACATTTCTAATAAAATCAATTGAAGTCGAATGATTTTATATGAAATCAAACGCACTGTTAATAAAATAGTACTATGTTCTAGTAAAATTCAAATTTCCAATTGAGGTATTACTTTTTCTTACCTCAACTGTCAATATTTTTTTATGAACCAATCATTGGATACACTATAACTGTATACAGTTAGTAAAATAAAATGGGAAGTTTATGGTTATAACATTAAGTCTAGTTTTCTGTACTCTATTTTAGTTGATAGGCGGATTTTACAGATTGGTATAATTTATTACAAAACAGGCGACAAAAAAATTTCGAAGTTGACCCCAATCGTTACTAATTAGTTGCTCTTTTAATAAAATATAAAAAAGAACAGGAATAAATAACTAATAGCAAAACCACATTCTTTTAGAACTTCGAATTTACCGCCTATTAATAAAAAATAGAGTATAGTTTATTCTATCTTCGTTTTAATTTACTATTACTATATAACAAAGAAAACAATTTGGATTGAACAGAAAAATATTAATTTACGGTAACGTTTCGCGAATCCATTTGTTTGCTATCGAAAGCAATCAAGTAGCTTTTCATAATCTAATATTTTAATTTTTTTAATATAATTTAATCTTCATTTTCATAATGATTTAAAAATCATTTAATAATTTTGTTAATTTTCTTCATTTTAATTCATTTCTTATAAGTACCTTAAGTTTTCTTTTAATTTTCTTAACATTTATAACCTTGAGGTAAAAAAATAATGAATTTTAAAAACGCCAAGCCGCCGAAGCAAGCTTCATTCGATACCTTGACAGTCCAAAACAAGTTTCAAAAATAACAAAAAAATAATTCACTTACCGAAGCAATAACACCACCCACAATCGCAGCGTTTCTTTTATGTTTGTTAGCATTCTTGTATCTGGTGTATAATTTACGTCCTACCCACACTGGAATTCCTGCAACAATTGTTACCTTTTCATTTCAGTTGCTCCCTTAGTAATCAATTTCTTCTAAACAAAAATTTGATTTTCTCAAACGATAAGAATAAAATTCCAAGAGATTTCTAAAAAAAATATCTTAAGACTGCTTTATAAGACGCAATTTGTATTACATTACGACGCAATATCTATTATGCGATGTTGATCGTCAAATCTGCGTAAACAACACTGATTAATTATCTTCAATAAGGCTACAGAAATGTTTTTCAGATACTATTTAAGTATTTATATTCTGAAATTGGTGCCATTCATTGCAACTATTCGAAAATTGCTTAAGTGTAAAACCGCGAACAAATGTGCAATTTTCATCGCATTGCAGCTACTTCATTACATACCATAAGCTTGCTTTAACTAAGCAAGTGCAGTTAAAGCAAAGTTTAAATAAATAAAACAATTCGTACCTATAATCATAGCTGGTACAGTAATTCCAGCCACCAAAGCAATGCCAACTGGAGCTCCTACTAGAGTCCCTAACTGCCAGAGAATTTTCTTCTTGCGAGACCACTGCTTCTTACCCCAGAAAGTGCAACCAGATGGACTAAAAAAAAATAGTAGAGAGAATTAAACAATACAAAAAATGCATCAAAACGCAAATCGAATTAATATCAACAAACTCTGTCTTTTTAAAATAAAAATAGAAACGAACCTCCAGTGAATAATGTAAACAGATTTTTGTTTCATGTTTACCATTGGCAGGTTGTATTATAACGTGTGATCAATTCTTTAACAGTTAAATTAAGAAACACAATAGTTTAGGTGCTCAGTGAATAATGTAAACAGATTTTTGTTTTATGTTTACCATTTACAGGTGTATTATAACGTGTGATCTATTCTTTAACAGATAAATTAAGAAACAATAGTTCAGGTGTTCAATATCTTTTTTGTTTTAAAATTGATAGCGTTGTTAAAATGTATAGGTATCATATGATGCCAAGTAAAACACAATAAAAGATGTAATAAGCACATCTGTAAATCTAAACTTTACTGAGAATTTTAGTGCAGTTGTCCGTCGATGAGTTTGTTTACCATCGATAAAAGTAATTTTGTTTACTGTCGATAAAAGTAATTGATACGTTTGTTTTGGTTTCAGAAGTATATGTATCCTCAAATTACAAAAGATTTCAAAACAATATGATAATTGTTTTGGAAAGCGCAAATGTGAATGGCGGAATTGTTTGTTAATAAGAAAAGTAGGTTAAAATTAAAGTATTAAAATAAACCTGGAAACATAAAGAAATAAAGATCAAGAAAATTTTGGCAAATATTAGTTTATCACTTAAGCAAGTCGTTTTACATACAGAACTGCAGAAACATAGGAAGGTGTATTATTTTGAAACTATGCAAACTGTAAATTATTTTAAGATGTACTTTTATTATACTTAACTTGCAAACACACTAAATATTGAAAAAATTTGCTTTTATACATCTTTATAAAGTATTTTTCACATCATTTCTTGAAACACCCTGTACATTTCAACTGAAGTACATACTTTATTTTCAATGAGTTTCTTATTTTAAAAAATATTTTTAATGACACACGACACTGCAAATATTTCTTAAACATAAATACGTAACTTAAAAACAGTAATTCATAAAGTACCTACATTAACAGATGGATACACAAAACCAAGAACTTTCAGAAGAGAAACTTGAAAGAAAATAAAATACGTTTGAGAAAACAGGTTTCATGCAGTTGCATATTTAACAAGAAAAAGAAACTCACACAAACAACAAAAATTCATTGATTTTTGAATAAAACCAAAAGAAAATTTCATATTACAACAGCAAATGCTAATCGCTTTTTTAAAGTCACGTTGTGAAAATTTGAAAAAATTTAAAAAAAACAGAAAACAATTCAAACTAATTCTTCCATTTCAGCAATAAGCTTGTAAAACAAAATATATACGTAAATACTGTTTAAGAAAAACAACACAATAAAAACAAATCAACTACTATGGAACAGCAATTTTTGTTCTGTTTCTGGTTATAATAACAAGAATGGTTTCAATAATTTCCAAATTTATGAACTTCATAATACCAACCTAAGATAATGTAAATCAGTAATTTCTTTCATGCACAGCCAACAAAACTCAGCCCCACACACAGCACACATCATGTGATTACAGGATCCATCATCCATCTTCACTATCAACACCTGACAACGTGGACATTGCTTGAGGTCATCCCCTGGAGAAAACAACAGATTATAAAGAGGATACATTTTTTGCAGTAATTTTCTTACTGTACTGCGAGTCCTGGCTGTAACTTATGGACGAAGAACGCACGTTTGGTGACCGCTGAGCACGAGCTGCATCGCATGTTTGGTTAGGATGCCATTCAGCTTTGCAATGATAGCAGAAATACGAGTTACAACCTGGCCTTTCGCACTTGATTTTAGGACAACTGGCACATTCACTTGCAATGACTGCGAAACCGCAGTCTGGAGCAGGGCACCATCTGGTGTCTGGATCCACTGCTAGGACTCTGCGTACCATGAAGTCTTCGTACTTGGCGAAAAGAGCCTCATCACATACTATGTTGCGTATTTCTGCAAAAAAAATAAAGACATTCAGTTTAGAAGTTGTTTAATTAGTTCTGTGCTCAATTTTAAAAAACATTTTTTTTTAATCTCTGATAAAATTGTGTTGAAGCATCAACATAAAAAAATTAATTTAAAGCATGTAATGTAAACTGTTATAATATTTGGTCCATCAACTCTTCAATTGCATCATTAAGTGTCCCTGAACACAGCATAAATTTTATTTAACTACCAATCAGCTGTCCGAGCAAAGTATCGCACATGCACATAAAATTAACAGCGCCACGCGGGGCGCGACATCGAAAATGATAACAAAGGTTAAATACTAAAATTATAGCGTGTGTCAAATGAATAAACGGTGATAACATTGAGCAAACTCATTTAATGCTGAACTTATTAAATCACGCTCACCATTGGGATGTATAGCTTCAGTACACTCCGGACAGCAAATACAAATTCTTGACTCTGTTATCTGCACTTTCAGGTACTGTTGCAAGCATGATAAGCAAGCGTAGTGTTTGCAACTAGAGATCTCAAAGAATTCATCAGATGGCAGCGTGACCAGGCATAAAGGACATTCTTTTGATGAGGGTTCCCCTTCGCACGCCTAAAAATTACAATGCAATTCGAAATTGGTAATCGTATGCAAGAGCAGCAGTACCTTTGCGTTTGGTACAAACACAGACGATCTGCTATTTGTTTGATGGATTTCTGCAAGTGCAATGTTCCTCGAGCCATTCTGTCCTTTTTCTACGTCCCGAGATGAATTTCCTAGTTTTCCATCAGTAGAATCTTTGCCTACGAAAAAAAAAAGAAAAATATCAGTCTTTTTCATATCTATAAAATTGATTTATTATGGAAAAATTACTCACTAACAACACATGAATACACGTTGCAACGCCATAATGTGCCTTAGTTTAATGCTCACTCTAAGTTTACAAATTACAAGCGGTTTTAAAGACAAAGTGCGAAACATGTTTCAAGTATCCTAACTGCAGGCTATCGCAATCTTTGTCTACACACCCTATTTACTCTAATACGCTTTCTCTTTTCCATTTCCCGTCGGATAAACGTTACATTATTTCTCTTTACACATTTTATGTTTACAGTTTTAATCCTCATTTGAATTCAGTTTTAACAAAATTGCCTCGTAGCTCATAACTTTGCACTATCAACTTAAAGCTAATTTCTGTGATTTAACTTTAGTTAATTCTTGTTTTGTATCAAACGTGTTAGACTAGTTTATCCAACCAAAACAACACCAAGTTATAAATTGCATCCTGAGAGAGAGAGAGAGAAGTAAGAAAGTATAAAATTAATTAAACTATGGAAACTTATTTCAGATTTAAAGGTTTCAGCTTGAAAAATTTGTTTTCCTCCAAAAATTTGCTTTTAATCATCATTTTATGTCGTGTATAACTTATATTAAACACAGAATTTGTTAAAAGGATTAATAAATCGTTCTAGGTGTTACATTTCATCAGGTCCAGTCTTTTTTTGAATTTTAGGAATTTAGGATAAATTTTACTTGTTATCACTCGACTAATTTAGAAATTAAATTATTTTTTTTTGTAATGGTTCGTTTGTTTGTTAGCTTAGAAGTACTACATTGAACAAGATCTGCAAATCCTATACAGTGCGTTCCTGCAACAGTTTCTGACTACTTCGAAACCGCCAGAGGTAAAGTTATTAAAATCAATCATTACTTTGGTGGTTCCGATCTGAATACCTATTATTACGGTCCTGATTACAGATATAATAACTTTTCCTGAACCATAAAGTACACAATGTACAGGCTACCGTTAATAAAAGCAAGACATGAGAGAAAATCAACATCTATTACAATTTTATTAACTTCTACGGAAAAAGAAATTACTTGGACGCAGTCATCAGTCAAACTATACGTGCATTAAATAAATAAATAAATCACACTCAGAGGTAAGTGCCTGAAGGGCAATTTAAAATTTAAGGAAGTTCAATGAACAAACTTTAGTTCAGTTGGTACAGTCGCAATCTTAATTCATTTCATGGCAAAGATTTTAATGTTGATTGACAAACTCCCACGACAACCGATTCTCTTTAAAATTAGAAATGTGATAAAAATGAATTTAATTTAATTGACATATTACTAAAGAGGGCACCTAATGACAATTTTGTGTGGATTGTCGACTATTTAGGCCCGTTTTTTTCCATCAACTTTAATCATCCGTTTACTTCTAGGTGCTCTTTTGGAAATAAACTGAAGATTAAAGTTAAACTGAGATGGAAAATTTTAAACGGAAGAAATAGGTTTATTTCCAGGCCGTATATAAAATGGCGTATGCCACGCCAATAGATGGTTAAAATTCATAAAATCTTTGATCGACGCTACTGTGGAAAAAGTAACTATTTACATTCATTTAATACTGACCTAGTTCAGCCATTTATGTGTGTTGTTAGCTGTCTAACCATCAGACAGAATTTGGTCACGTCATACACAATTAATTATAAAAAACACTGTACATATTTTATCGATTAAGGTTTTCAGAAAAAGTGAAATAAGCACATGCTACAATGCATGTAGGATTCTAGTGGCCGCTTTCATAATCAGACTTTAAGGAAGCTTTAATTTAAAGTCACTTTAAGAATAGAGAAACGAATGTATTTTTTTAGGTTAAATTTAAAGGCCTATTACGAAATCGGCCCTAGATATTACAAATACACTCTTATTACTTATTACCTGTATCTTGATACCCTCTAGCATTTATGTCCTAAGTTATATTACGAAGCTAAAAATGTCTGAAAAAAAAATTTTGTATATGCAGTCGCGAGCACATAGAACGAGACCTGCTAAAATGGCCAAAATTTAGCTACGTGATCGTACTTTTCGTTTACAGGAAACTGTAGCCACCGTGAAAATGTCATTATGTGATCGATGGCAATTTCAGTGTAATTGTATCTGAGTTACGTTTATTTCTTTTAACGCTTATTGAAGTTATTAGAGCTGTTAAGGTGCAGCTGTATGTAACACCGCGGCCAGAAGATACTGGGACAAAGCAATTGACATTTTTGACGAAAATCAAGCAACATAATGTGATGGTTTAAATCCAACTTTAAACAAAAGTCAAAATGAAGTTTCTCCTCAGGGTCTTACTTCAACAATAAAACAGTTCTTATTTATTCTTAATTCATCGGAGATTATTCGAATAATGATATCATCATTTAATTTAAAAACGACTGCTAAAATCTTTCAAGCATTTATAAATTTTGACAGGAAATCGTCATGAATTAAGTCCACCATAATTGATAAAGCCTTTGCTTGTCCCAGTACTTTGTGGCCGCGATGGTACAACTACGAAATAAATAATTGGTACATCTTTAGCCATAAACACCGTAATTCCCTTTGTGATAAGTAAATAATTTTCTAGAAATACACTGTATAGTACAGATTTATTTCCTACTAAATAAGTAACAATCTATTTCAGTGAATCTACTCAAGAACTTATCTTAGGTACATTACATTTTTCTTTGCTTTACGTGTGCGAACAGTGATGATATTAATATTTACTTTGTTACGACCGACGTTTTATGTTTGAATTTTCTCTCGTATGTGTACAGTGTGACAAACTCTCACGCTTCTAAAAATTTATGCGAATAACAAAAAAAATAATGAATCTCTTCTTTGAATTCACATTACGTAATGTGATTTTTCTTAAGATCGTCTTCCAGATTAAAACGAGATCCAGAGTAGAGCTAAGTACTTAAATTATTTTCTTATTATAGCTCTTAATTTTGTTTCTTGAGCAGACTTCTTTTCTGCTTGGAACTGTCCATTCGCAAGGAGTCTTCCTGCCTTCAATATCTTTAGATTTCAAAACACCTTCATACTTAAAATATAATGTCAACTCAAACAATGGCAATTTAGGAAAACATATTCTATTTTTAAAAGTTTAAACCATAGGAAGTTAGTGGTTTTATTAAAAATATTGTGGATGTTAAAACTGTTATCCAGTTAAAAATCGCTTTGAATTAATTTTTGAAAGCTCGTGTAAAAGTTTATTACAAAGCGAGAAAGCTAGGCTACCACAGTAAATCTTTTTTAATTGATTGATTCGATACTTCCTCTTAATTTTTAAGAAATTTGTCTTAGATACAAAAAATAAATAAATATGACTCCACGTATGAAGGAAATAGTAAGGGCAAATTTCCATGGTCATCTAGGACCGAAAGATTTACTTGAATAATTA
Source organism: Prosopocoilus inquinatus (assembly GCA_036172665.1). Classification (NCBI taxonomy): domain Eukaryota; kingdom Metazoa; phylum Arthropoda; class Insecta; order Coleoptera; family Lucanidae; genus Prosopocoilus; species Prosopocoilus inquinatus. The sequence continues at coordinate 25,568,860 of CM069871.1, forward strand.
AAGAAAAGCTATTTGCACGAATAAGCTGTAATATTGAATAAGATAATCGTCTTGTTTACTTGTTTACAGAAGCTTCAGGCAATTCGCTGTTGGAGTCATGGATGATTTGAAATGAAAGCGTACTAAATACCAACGACAGAAAGATCAACGCATGAGCCACTGGAAGCCATTAATTAAAATGAATTAATGGAAGAACCATTAGAAACCACTAACTACTTACTCAGCGTTAGTCAACAAGCTATTTACGCACAAGATATGAATAATTAAATGGGCTGACGCGGAGTGCAAATTAAAAATTAGAATTGTATTTCGTACACATAAATATTAATATTATTATTATTTATATTATTATTAATATTATTCATTAGCAGTAGTAGATTCTCGTAAGTGCTTCAATATCGAATTTGTTCAACCCACCTTGATTTTTGTGCGACTTCGACGATCCAGACGAGTTCCTTCTTTGTCGCCTGCCCAGAATCGGACTGGAATAAATTAGACGGCGCAGGGAAAATCGGGCCGAAAATCCCTTTTTGCGCTGGCCAGCAACGCATGGGACATCCGATTCAATTGAATTACGCATATTCACTTTGCAAGTTGAGTCTGTGATCATCGAATCTGGTGCATCTCTTCTTTATTAACTGCCTGTAACGAAGAAAAATACTGATTTATTCCAAATCCCTTAATAATAATAGTTAAAAGTAAGTACGGAAAAATTTAAAATATGAAAAGTACTCACAGAACTGAAACCTTACTCTAATCGAGACTGCATTTAAGAACTTAAAATTTAGAATAGAAAATTACAAACTATCTACGGGTATCTAACCCACTCTGAATTCCACAAAATAATTTGTTTGGGAAGATTACAACTTGTATTTTTTTAATCTAAAGCTTTGGCCAATCAGTATCGTTAATCGGAAACGGTGGAATACTTTAGTCTGCGGAATTTCTATAGCGAACTTAAATTATACTTGTGCCTATCATTCCGACAAATATGAAAAATTTTATATTCAATAACGGATGCTAATACAATTCGTTGATGTATTTTCTTATATTAAATATACATTTAATTATTATTTTTAATTTTACCACGCCATACCCTCACTTATTCAAATTTTATACGAATAAGGCTGTGGTCCTACTCACCGATCGTGAACAATCATGCACAAGCGATTAAAATTTTAAACCAATAACACATCAATGTGTGTCAAAAAATTCGAATTTTATTGATTTAAATTTCTAATCGCTTATGTACAATTGTTGATGATGAAGCAGTGGAACTACAACCTTATTTACAAAATTGTTTTCAAATAGTGTTGGGCGAGAGTGTTTTGTTGTTTTTTTTTAATAGATCATGTAATCCGTCAAAATTGCCTTATGAAAAATTTTCCTCATGCATAAGAAAATTTTAAACAGAAATGAATTTTTAACTGAAATTTCCGCCAAACATAAATAACAGAAAAAAGTTTACAATAAACAAGAAAAATTCATTCCATCGAAAGTGTCATTGAGTATCGAACATTTCTTAGTTCACAGGGTAGAAACTTACTTGACCTTTTTTTGGATATTTGTCAAAACCTGTCAACTTTATATTTTATCGAAAATGTTTCTTTTTTACGGTGTGAATAAGTATTTTACTATATCTTGGTCTATTTTTCACACTTCTTACAGAGGTTTCACATTCGATCATTGCATATTTTCTTCTGGTTGAATAGTAATTTGATATCCGATACAGTATATTCGATACCTTGTTTAATTGGATCGGTCAACCTATTCATATACAGAAGGCGAAGTGTCGATTACAAAATATCGAGTACCGGAAGGTAAAATATCGATACTGAAAAATATCAATACGTATCGCCAAACACTATTACACTATTTTCAAATATTCACGTTTAGTTTCCATTTTACAAGAATAGAAGTAAACTAAATGTAAAATATTATGTTACTATTTTCTTTGCGATTTAATTTTTTTGGTATCTACATATTTGCCCAAACATTATTACAGTGTAATAATATTTGAAGGCGGTGGTATGGAAAAATGTTCATCAATCATTTTAATCTGTGAAATAAAAAAGGTACAAACTGTCATTGAAAAAAAAATGTTTTTAACGATATGTTGGAGCTGTTGCAGTTAACCTGTTTTTTTGCACGACTTATATGCCTTCTGATACAACTTGTCCCATAAGTAACTATAAATATACAGGATATTTACTAAACACGCGGCGAATATTAAGGGATTTATTCCTTGGGCTATTTTAAAATTTTTGGATTTTCGAAAATTCGCTTCGTTTCGAAGGTACAGGGTCACAAAAGTTTTTCTAAAAGAAACGGTACTTCATTATTTTCTTATTCTTAATGATTAGAAAATCTGCTCAAAATGACCACTACCATCTAGGATGAATCGCACATGCCGTAATTGCGGTCCACCTCTGCCAATCCACGATCTTCATATTTTGCGTTTAGAAACTCACGAGCAAATACACTTAAATGTCTTTTGACACCATCCATAAACCACATTACATTTCTCGTTGCCAGTGGTGTATCCTCTAGTCCACAACAGGGATGGGCGCTAAGCGGGAAATATACCCTCATCATGCTAAACGTTACAAGTGCGACCTTTGCACTTATTAAGTACTCCATATAAATTAATATCCGCGATATATTCAAGGTTACAATTGAGAGTGGGGTTGTCTCGTTCGAAGTGCCACTTCTTTTGTGATTAAGAAGAGAAGTCCTGTGATTATAATCTTGTGATTAAGACGAGAAGAGAAGTACTTCTTTTGTGATTAGGAAGAAGTCATCTACTGAAATACGTATTTAGTATTAAAAAACTTTTTGTGGTTAGGAGATTTAACCTAATTTTTATTGAGGCGCAGTAGACTTTAAACCTACTTTAATCTTAACTAATTCAATAATTATCGAATATGTTGGACAACAATTTTCATAATATTTGTTTGTTGTCGCGGTTTGACACAAACACCTTTGTCTTGACGACGATTATGGCCTTGTGGAAACTTAGGATTTAACGTTTTTTTTTTCATGTGTCAATAGTCACATACCGCAATTACGTGCAATATTTTAAATATGGACTTGTGAAATTAATGAATTGGTCAACATAAACACTGGATTTTAGCCCCTCAAACAAATTTTTTTGCGGTCAGTAACAGGTTTGCTGTTTAACCATGCGTGTTACTATTTGTTTGTTTAAGATTGACCTTCCACATCCAACGGCTAAATCAAAATGTCACCGACACAAACAAACGATTGATGTAACCGTATTCACCTTATTTCTTAAGAATCGTTTGTCTTCCAGTTTCCCAAAGTTAAAAGTAAGTTTGCCCATCAATTTTGTTAAACTTGAAAAACATCGAGCTGTGCAGTAATAAATTTAGCAACAAGAAGAAAAAATAAATCGAAGTTTAGCGATCGCAAAGCTGCGCAAATTAAACAAACCTTCCGTCATTGTTTCGAATTCTTTACCGATAAACAAAATACCAGGCGAAAGTATCGATTACATCGCGCACAAAGGTGCAACGCCAGGGGCTTCTCTAATTACCGGGAAAACAAACATTACCTGTGTTTTTCAAAAAGAGTCACATGGAAATACCCGTCGAGCGTGCCTATTTATTTTACGGTCCTCCGGGTAAACAGCAACTTATTCAAACGACTTTTTTTCTGAACGTGTTTTGGCCGGCCTTGGCCGGAGCCGTTCGAAAATAAACTCATTTAACGTCGGCAGAAAAGTCGTAAAAATTTTGGCGGACGCAACCGCTTCGGCATCATTGATGGGACGCTATTTTTAGATAAATAATAATCATCAATCTGTGGGATGATTTTGTGTTCAGTAATTAATAAAATTTCAGTGTGTCGCCTTGATTTTTATTTTTGTGAATGGCGCCCACAAGGTTATTAAATATAAAGATAGAAACGTCATGTTTACGGAAAGCGAAATTTTAAATAAATAATCGCCTTTCAAAGTTCAGCACGAGAAACGATTTTGAAAAAAAAAAAAGATTTAATGGCGACTTTGAACATCTCCGCTGGTGCACACTAAAATTTACAAAATGTCAGTTCATCTACAGTCGAAAGCAAAAAATAGTAAACAATTACAGTTTCCTGTAATTTTTTTTTCTCAGAAATGGTACTGTTTAAATAGGACACATGTGACACTTAAAACTTTTAGCTTTGACAAGCTCAAAATGTGAAGTTTTAACTACACAGTACCACTTTGGAGAGAGAAAAATTATAGAAAACTGTCTACTACTACTATCGACCGTGCATAGGCCTTCCGGATTCAATGCTCCATAGTCCATAGCACTTTCGGAATACCTGAAATTACATAATGTACAAATAAGATAAAATGGTTCTTGGTTTCCTTTGCAAAATGGCAAAGAAATAATGTCTCCCTTCTATCTTTATTTATTATTTAATTAAGCATCAACTCCTGCTATGTTTGCGGTATATAGTGCTTGATGGTACATTATTCACTTGTTAATAATTGCGTAGTTTACACCAAACTGTCAAAATGAGACGATCCGAAAAAGAAGAAGCATGTTATTAAATAATGTAAATCAGAAATATTTTCATAAAAAGCTAACCAGTCAACATTTTGTAGTCGAAGGAAAGCGGTTAGAAGTAATTAACGGAATTAGTAGGAAGTATGAGGAAACGAGATTAATAAGTCGCCGAGGCACAAAATCATCAATAGCCAAACAGAAGAAAGTGGAACGACCTTTTAAAATAGATTTTTCTTTAAATAAGTATGAGAAAAGCTGCATAGAATAAGGGCCAAAATAAGCAAAAATGTAGCCGAGATACCTAAATGGAAAAGTAATTGTCGATAGCGCTTGGGAAATGACGACGGCCGTGAGAAATATAAATTTGCTATGAATAATTGAAATATTAATTTTAATTATATTCAAACTAACGAAAATAAAAAAAAACAACAAAGCGAACGAAACAATGCAGATGACGTAGAAAGGTCTTAAGCGGAATCTATTGTCAGTTAATACAATACAGAAACAAGATTTGTCGCAAATATTTTATCGCAACACAATCGCGTAAACAAACACATGTACAGACTGACCATGCGAGAATTTCCACCCCCTTCAACTTTTTTTATTTTTGATCTAAAAGCCGTTTTACATCTATCAAAACTTGCTACAATTTCTTACACAAAGTAACAAAGAGAGATCGATCCAACCAATGAATATTAGCTGTGGTAGCCTGTCAGTCTCACTTTGTACAAAATTATGTATTAAATCTTGCATATGTAATACAGGCCTTAGAAAGAAGTGTTTAATCTCATAACTGACATTTTGTTTTTAAAATGAGTAGTTTTCGAAATATTTGTTTTAATACATAGTAGAAGTTCTGATACGTGCGTATAAAAATGTCCCAAGGTACAAAAAGTGAAAAATCATCTCCTGAACAAAATTTTGGGATTTATTTGAACGTTGTTGAAAAAAGAAAGGCGACTATTATTTAAAATTAAAAAAATGCAGTTTCATAAAATCATTGCAAATATTTTCTCACAAGATTTATAACGTATGAGGAAAAGTAGACTATTTTGAATATCTTTAAAAAACTTCTCTTACCTACAACATTTATTTAATATTCTCCTCCGGTATAAATGGGATCCAGGCCGCTCTTAAAAGAGGTTTTAATTGCCATTGAAAATATATTAATTTTTTGCCCATCACCGCTTAAATATTCCACAAGACTTCTTGCAAAATTTATTTTTCTAAGCTTTGCTTAAATGAAGCCGTCAAATATCGCTTTTACACATTCTATCGCTTTGGCGATCTTCATTTGTAGAAAGTTACAAAATGACATTAAATACGAATATCTCAACAACTGTTCATGTAATGTATATATTATTTACAGATAAAATCCCAGTAGAATTTAATTTACAATCCAAATATGTATAAATACACCGAGTGTCCCATTAAAAACAAATGCAATTTCAGTCTATTTCTTAGTTATGCAATGTTAATTTGTTTTTCTGTAAACATCAACAAATACTTTGAATTAGTCTGTGTAAGTTTTGTAATAAACATTTCTTTCTAAATTCAAAAATAAAAAAGTTAACTAGGGTGGGAATTCTCGCATAGTCATCGTATACCAAGAATAATATGAATATAAAACTATAAACAATGCACATTTACGGCGAAATCGATAAAGAAAAATAAGTAAATAAAACGAAGCTTAATGTTAAAGCCTAACTGAGAATCGGGCACGTGGTGTGTGAATTGCCTAAGTACTAAATAGTAAAATAAGGGATACATGCAAGGAAATGAAGAACACAGTTTGCTTTGTACTTGTGAATACACATTGATGCCATCCATGTTAACAGCATTACAGAGCCTTCTTTCTATGCGGAAAACTCTTGTGAATGAGGCTTTATGTAACATTAAACCCTACTCTGTTCTTGCCTTTAATTGAATTATGTTATGGTTTACGGTGCAGGGCGGCACTGGCGTATACATTTCAGAAAGCGGTTCTTAAAAATGCATCTACGATGTTCTACGAAAGAACAACTTTTACAAAATGTAAAATCAATTACACAATTATGTAAACCTTGACGTAAATACGATGCGTTTTAATTAATTAATATATTCAAGCAGGAACCTAATTAACTTGGTCAATGCGTCCACTCGAATAATATCGACAATGAAAATTGTAATCAACATTAATTACACATTATGCTAGAACGCAAGTAACTGTAAGTAATTAAGAGATTGTAAATTAACGATTCCTGAAATCATACAGCATAAAAGTTTAAAGGGAAAACCATCATTAACGAGGTGTTCATTAATTATAAGATGCTTCCTAATTTGATAAGAAAACGTTAATTATGTAGTTACATAACACAGAAATTCCTTTTGCTTCTTCTATTAATTTGACAATGAATCGGGAACTGCTTACAGCTCTTATGAACTGCAATAAGGAAAATAAGTTGAAAAAATAAGTACAGTGTATCATGCAAAGCCAATAAATACTACAGGCACCGATCACTGAAGAAGTATCCGAAATTTCAAACAAACCAGAAGAGGAAGTACAATAAACGAGAAAAGCAAAAAGACTAATTTAAACAAGAATACCTATCTAATAACATTACATCGAGTTTTCATTCAATATTGCAATATTTTATGCCACGTGGCTTATGATGCAGTTAACCTAACCTAACTGTCTAAGGGTAAATTCATAACGGAGCTGTGATGATAGATGGCTTTCTTCGGTCGCCCGTTTAATTCTCATTGCTAAAACCGCTTACACTCGAAGCTCTGATATGCACACAAGCATTTGAATACATGTTTCTTTGTATCAGCGAAATTTCCGGTATCCTCTATCATCAGAGCTTCGTTGTGAACTTACCCTAAGGCGCGTTTGACACCATGCAAAATTTGATACTCCCTTAAAAACCTGCACAAAGTGACAAAAATATCCAAATGTGAATCTAAGAAATGACTTTTCAAAATATATTATATCCATATTTCTTGTAGTTTTCAAAAAGTTCCCTAACAACTAAGAGAAGAATAGAATAATGTAGACGCACAGAGAAATGGGACCCCAGGTACACGTAGAAATGTTGGCATTCAAAATCAACGCGTCAAAAAACATGGACATTAGATAAAGATAAAGTTATTCATTCAATAAAACCATTGTTGATCAGTGTATTCAACACAAGGAATTGGTAGATTTTTTTCTTAACTTTCGAATTTTGCTGTTTTTCGTTATTGAAAAGGTTATAAACGTCGCATGTTCATATTCTTTCTTCAGTCAGCGTCTGGAAGGAACTATTTAACCATTGCTTTGCTTTGTTTTAAAGAGGCAATTACATTATTACCTACTTTCCGAGGGGCGGATTAAGTAATCTTCTTGGCAGAAAAAAGCCTTGCGTGCTCATTCTGCATTCGTACGTCCTTGATGTACCCAATAAAGGTAATAACTCGCATACTAGCGAAGTAAAAGCCGCGGATTCAACAAGCGAGCGTTCCAATTATTCCCGTTTGTGGTACACAGCAGTTCGACTTTCTCCGTTGGCTTTGTATTGCTCGACATGACGGTCTTCAAGGATATCTCACATACTTAGCACCGGGTGTAGTATTAATAGCCAAGCTGTACTCCTCCGTAAAGAAAAACAACGCTTTTATGGAATGATTCACAACGCATTATTCAATCAAACAATTAGAGCACACGAGAAGCTTCTGTAAGTAGCACTTGTTTGAAAGAGATATAAAGTGAAAGAGCTTCTTATCCCTTGTTATGTAACAAACACCTTTGATGTCATACATTGTGATAGAAATAAACATTTATTTAAGTATTACTTAGAATTGAGACCGAGGATTTGAAGATTTTCTTCGTCACCCTGGGATATACTTTCCATTAAACTTCTCGTTTATAGAAATCTTTTCTGATACTTTATTCCTTTTTATAATTTCTTTGTTTCCAACATTCTGCTTACTTTTTAAACCGACAGTGGCCAATTCCAAGTGCTTTGTGTTCTGTGTTTGTGGTCGAGTATCTTAAAATAAACGTTCGAATGAATGCTAATTCGGCGTAGCCAGCCGACGAAAGCGCCTTTTAATTTTACTAATTTCATTTACACCTGGTGTTCGTAAACACCGAAGTTTGATCAAGACCGTTAATAACTTGTGTACAAAGAAATGTCAATTCTGTTGAAACTAAGGAAAGGAAAGTATTTATGTTTATTTATCCAATTACTTTTTGTTTATCTTAAATATCCTTTTTGAATGTGGATGGCGCGTAAAACCACAATAATTCTTTATGTAAAAGATTCTCAAATTATACTTGAATCCAAATAAATTTTTCAAAACGTTTCACGTGATAATCTCATCTCATACATTCAGAGATGGTTACAGTAAAACTTCACCATTGTGGATACTAAGAAGCCATGATGAAGTATCCTCATTAAAAAAAAGGAGCTAAAACACTTTATTATTAATACATGCAGACAACAGATATTATAAAGTGTCCAGAGCAGAGGAGTGTCCTTGTTAAAGAAGAGACTTTACTGTACCCACTTACCAATTGCGTTTAATAAAACATACTGTAGTGTGTCTTGTCGAGATATGAGAATTTTCAGGGTTGACTTATCTGTTTATTAATTCATCGCGTTTGTCTCACATCTACTACACTCTGATATCGTATTGTTGTGTTTCTTTAATTTGTTAAACTGTCATTTTAACAGAATAGGGTGGGAACTCTCAATCAATTAGTGTTGATCCAAACTTAAATAATTTTGCTCACAAAAAATTCTTTCGTACATAAATTGGTAAGTAAGTTTACTATTGTAATAATTTGTAGCGTATGCTCTATAACTCTTCTATGCGTAGTATTCTTGTGTTTTTTATACGTGTAGAATTAAGTGTACGTGATATGTAGTCAGTTTAAATGTCATTTTTCTATAAAATGAAACTTACTTCTATCTTTCAAAAAATAATTCAGTTGATTATTTTGAAATTTGAATAATTAAATCAAAGTTGGAGAAAATTTAATTGATATTTTAGTTTTTATAAGTTTGTTTATATATTATCTTCTTATCTTAATGATGGATGGTTGCTAAAGCAAAAGTGATCTTTTTCAAATTTCCTTTCCATTACAATTTGGTTTGTTTATGTTTCTGTGACGACCAACTATTTCAATGCAATTGTCATTTCTAACAAGTTTGACACAAACTTTCAATTTTGACATTAAAAGCTTACAATTATAGAGACCATTGTTTCTACAGGAATTAATCAATACTTAAAGTTAATCAGAAATGAAAAGACTGGGCGGTAAGTAAGTATACATATTTACAATAACAATTAACATTCAATGAAATTTTTGAATTAACATTAATTATAAAATGTAATTGTATTTTAATTTATTTAAAAAATAATAACTTTTTCCAGTTAAATGTCTTTGACATATTTCTGGTAATCAACGACTTTGTCTGCCCATCTTCAAGGTATATCAACGTCTTTCTCTCCTCTTGGAAACTTTATTATTCATATGGACAGGCCTAGCACTAAGAGGATGTTGGATTTTTCTACAACACTTCTTCAACCACAACAAGAAATCCAACCAACCCACGACTTTCAAACACGGAAGACTGTCCTCTGGCATCTTTATTTGAACCTCATCGCTGTTCAATATACATACTGTTTCTTTTCTGATGTATACGTATAAATATCGTGTTTTTTTATTATCTTATGTAAATTTAAATGACTTTGTTTTCTATTTAGTGTATTGCAAGGTGTTACTCATTTGTAGCTTCTGGAAAAACTTTCTTCTTTTAAACGTTGCAGCTTGAATCTCTTCCGGACAGAATAACCTTTGCATGTATTTAGGATCTTATCGTAAATATCTTTGCAATATGTACTTCAAGTTTCGCTTTTGGGTGAATCAACTGCAGACAAACATAAAACTATTGTGTAATCACCTTTCTTTTCAAGGGAAAGTAGGCATTTCACATTACGTTTTATGTTTACATTAAAGTACTAATTTACACATTAAAGACACGGAGAGAAATGTATCCTCCTAGACACAAAACAGAGATTACTTGTACGAAGTCAAAAACTAGCATAGTCTGCACAGATCTCGAAAACTCTGCCATTGTTCTCTGCTTTATGTTCGATTTTTCAGTTTTAGTTCTTCAAGTTTGTCGATTTTTTAGTAATCCTCTTTTTTATCAATTAACCTTTTGATTCTACAAAAGCTTTTCTTGTGTTACAGCCTGCTTTACTACTTCATTCGTCACATTCATCACTTTGTTCAATATCCATTTTCATTTTTCATGTTTCTATATAGCGTCTTCCTGATTTTTCGGTCTTGTAAAATTTTCTTTCCATTCTTAATACGAAACATATACACACAAAACTTCTTGCAAAGAAATTGGAATGTTCTGTCAAAAATGTACGATGTAAAAGACTATAACTCATAAATCGGATTTTCGCATAATGATGGTGGTAGGAATTTCTACTTCTTTATAATTCCACACTTTATAATAAAGATTAATTGTTTATTTGGTTTTGTGTTCTGTTAAAGTATATCGATCCAGCAAGCAAACAAGCTCTTCCTAGGAAAAATCAAAAAATCATCAATTTCCTGTCAAAGCGCGCGCTCAAAAAAATCACTATTTGCAGAGGCTTTTTTCTGTTTGTTTTCACTTTTCGACCTCCATCATAAATATTTAACGTGCTTTTAACTCGCTGGAATTTATAAACAGCAATAACAATAAAGCGCCGCGGCACGAAGTGCGTTATTTATTGCCCGCGTAAATCTATTTTATCCGCCCGGCCGAAATCCGCGCGGAAGTTATTTTTTCGGACCTTTGGCCCGGCCGTTTGCATCAAAGAGTCTTGTGACATGATGATTGACGAAGCGTAATTGGAACCGCGTTTTCCTCTGCTTGCCATGTAATCTTGATTTTGAGAGAATTGCTTCGGTTTTTCTGTGCTATACTTAAACCAGAATTTTATGTTGTTTAATTAAAGGTACTTCGACCTCTTCTACTTGACCAACGTCAATTGCCATCGTTAATTTGAATAAATTGCTTTCGAAATACACATCACGCAATGTTGTGTGTATTTAAAAATACATTTTATTGTTTGTATGGCTTTCAATAAGTTTTAGTCACAAAATATTCTCATTCAACTCTAACTCATCGTAAAAAAAGCTTTTGCTATTATATTTTCTAAATTTCCTTTATGTGTCATTTATAATTCTTGCGGATACAAATTGAAAAGTGATTGATCGCTATTATAAGAAACACCTGCAATGCGGTAAAGAAAATCTGCGCAGTCAAACGACACGAAATTAGAGGACACGTTATTTACGAGTACAAGCTTTCAGCACAATGTAAACAATGCGTCGATATCACGTAAACTTTTTTCAGAGCAAAGTCTGAGCGACGCCAACGTCGCAAGCGCAGCTGACGACTTGTGAAATGGATAAACAACGCATCGTTATGATCCGTTTACAACTCGCGATAATAAACACGTAGAAAAAATTTGTTACAGGCCTTGCCCTCTCTCACACATAAACATGCACATAACCAACTTAGATAACTCAAGATAACTCAAACTGACGCTGAGCGACCATAATTTGAAATTATGCGGAATGAAAACCTAAACAACTTTTGTTAAGGCATTTTCTTGATAAAATGAATTTAAAGGGGCATTTTTGAACTTTTCCAGAAGTTTGTGACACCCTGTACAAATCGTAAGAGTTACGTCATTTTGAAGTCATATTCGCGTGCGAATATTTTCTCTCGATTCAAGAATAACCCCCCAGATCTTTTCAAACAAATATGTATGTACAGTAAATAGTAGTATAATCAGAAAAATCGCTGTTTGGTGACAAACAGTAATTTGAAACGAGAGCTTCTTGAATGTTCGAAAATATAGAACTTGTTCTATTTTTAGACAATGTTTGATTCAATCCAAGTAAATAATTAATAGGTAGCAGCGCGAGCGTTCGAAACGTGCACGCAACTGTGAGAAATATTTTAATGTTATCTCATGCTGAAGGATTAAACACCGTTCTCTCTCGTGCATTGATATTTAAAACCCTCTTTCAGCTGTCACTCTCGCAGTTGATCTCGCGCTTTCATGCTTGTACAGACGGCTGAGTGCTCTTGTGCCGTGACCTAATATATTGTTCACCGTGATGCAATCTAATCTAAGTCTATTCTCCGTACAATAGAATAGGTGCTAGTGGTGACATTGTCTCATTGTCAGCAACAAAAAGAGAAATCAGGACGTTCAACTTATTAATTGCCTTTAATGGCACTTAAACTACTCTCCAGAGTTCTGGAGTTTCAGTACAGGAGAGTAGTTTCAATTTACTTTTATTGGCGATACAGAAAGAGCAGTATAGGCAATTAAAGAAGAAAACTAAAAATCCAATTTTATGTTAAACTTATTAGAGTCAATGTAGTCTCAAAACTTTGCAGGACTTCGAGGCATTCTACTCCTATTGCCATGACGGATTTTTACAATGATATTTCACTATATTTATCAATAATCGCTCAGATTTTCAAATATCGAAAATCCGGAATCGTGATACACCTTCGTGACACATGCCCCATGTCAAGCGGACTTAAAAGAAACATGAAAGTAAAAGAGCAGATAATTAATCTTTTAAGTAAGTCTTTATGAGAGATTGCGCTTGAAAAAGTTAAAAGAAGAGGACAAAAAAGATGGCAAAACTAAAATAGTACAGACTGTTGTCTAAAAGTATGGAAAATAGAATAAAGAAACAAGTAATTGAAGCCATTTTGACTAAGAAAACAAATGATGATGAATAGAAAAAAGTGGAAACAAAAGACCCTTTATCAGATAGGAGACCGGACGAATTACAAATATTAAAAAGGCTTTCATCGTCATTCTAGCAAATCTTAGAGCATAACGTGAGTAGAAACCCATGTAACAAAACGACGAAAGAGGCTAAATAACGGTCGTTCTTCAAAAACTGGCGTAAAACACGGAAGAGGAAGTTTCTGCGCAGATCCCAAGGATGAAAAATAAATGTTTCTATCTTTTACTTATGGGATTTACCGCTAACGACAGGGCACACTGAAACAATAAAATAACAAACAATATGACAACTGCGCCCGATTTCTTAAACAAGCAACAGCTGCCTCCTATTGTTAATCTATCAGCGTTGGATGTCGTACAAGCTAACCAAAGCCCTCAAGAATGAACAAACAATGACCATTTTGCAAAAAAAATCACTAAACATTAAAAAAACATCTACTCTATTCATACACCGTTAGTTATAATTTAACGACAACTTTCCTATTGCATAAGAATAGATAAGTCGCCAAGATTCAACCAAAACAACCTACTATCGTGTTAACCATTTATTTTTCTATTTTCGGCCCGCCGCAAATCCGACCTTATCGCCAACAACTTTCTAAGGTTTCGCCGATAACATCGCGCTCGCATTCGCTCGAATGTCCTATCCTCTTGGTTTCACCGTTGCAGCAGCTTTCTGCAGGAGATCAATCGATTATCCGTCCGAGAGCGGCTCTAAATCTAAGGATTATTGTAGGTCAGTGCATGGCTGCCGTCTTTGGATTTACGAGTCTGACCTACTAAACAAAATTCGTTGTTTTAATATCGTCGCGTCGCCGTCGAGATTTTCGCTCTTTCAGATGAAAAATCCCAATCTTTTAAAACAAGTAATAAAACCTATTTTATCTAGGATAAGAATTATGACATCCTCTCCTTATAATCAGCATAAAAGCAACTTGAAGCTGTTTTAAAAAGAGAAGATCTGCCTGCATTCGTTCATTACAATAAAAAAAAATCGATTTTTCTATCGATGATTGACTAATTAACTCTATGTATTTCAATTTTATTCGTTTATTATGAATAAACAATGAAAATATTTTATATATGTATTAACATATTTATTGAAAATTTGAAATGAATTCACATCCTTGAAACAACTTTACCTAAAAAAATTCAGAATTTTCTCTTTAGATTCTAGGTAACTATCAACTGGGGAAAACTATGCTAATACAGATTACTTCAGAAGTTGAGATAATCCGTATTACGACTTTTACCTCAAATGAAAGGATAATTATTCGACTTCCACGAACACAACGAAATTGCCCATAAAATTATGCAAATAAGAAATTGTTTTCACTTTTTTTTGCTTGTACTTAGCTTAAGGCAAAGTGAAAACGTGTGTTTGTACCCTGTACCACGTCAATTTTACTGAAAAAAACAAAAAGGTCTCAGAAACAAAATGGTTTCATAAATATGCTGTATTTTCTAATCAGAAGTATAGAAGCAAATAATTATACACAAACTTTGGCACCTAAAATTGGTGAAAAATTTACAGAAAATATTTTCTGATTCAACATTTGCTTACTTGATAATGCTCTAAGAAGTGATGTGTGCGTTCTTGAAACAGCAATAAACTCGACTGACAAAACATTGCATAATAATATTAATTTTGTTGTTCCGTGATATGTTTTGTTCGTGATATACGACGAATTCCGAAACAATTTTATAAAGAAACTGCAAAAATAATTATCCATATACAGGGTGACTGGTAAGTCCACGTATTCCATTGAAGGCGTGTTAGTAGAGACCATTTGTAATTGATTTGACCATAATATGCATGCAGAAATGTTTCTGTGATATTTTAATTTTTGTGTTTTCCTTAGAAATACCCTCCCTACTACCATTTATCTAAAATTACTCAGAGAATATAAAAGTTTTTCTTAATATTTACATTTTCCTGGTTAGACTAGATAATAGTACTTACATACTACGCAACAAACATTAAGTTAGAAACTTTAATAAATTTGAAATACAAAGGCTGAAAAGATACTTCTCTAAAAAAAATACAACCTACTTGAACATCATTCTGAGTTATTTCCAAAATTTCCAATTCAATTGCAAATGAGCTCTATTAACACGCCCTCAAAGGAATACGTCGAGTTACCAGTCATCCTGTATACTCTTAGTAAATTGAATGCCTGACTCGAACAACTTTTTATGTCATATTTTCGACAAAGCTAGGTTTTGATGGAAAACGTTGTAAGTAACAAGTTTTTTTATAATATACAGCCAACTGAATATAAAAATTGACATGTCTCTGTCAATTAAAGATGTGAATTTTTATATTCAGATGGCTGCATATTGTAAAGAAACTTAGTTACAACCAAAACCTCTCTTTATTGAAAAAAATGACTTAAAATGCTATTCGAGTCAGGCATTCTATTATTCACTATCTAAAATTACATTGTCAATAAACACAAAATTATCAGTTAATATGAAATACAAAAATTTTCATATGTTGCAACCGTTTCAAATCTACATAAACGTACAGTTTACGCTTGAAACATTTAAAGTTTTTGTACATCGTACAACTGAACGTATAACAGTGTACATTGTACTTTTACGAAGTATACACATAAACCAGAACCTTTAAAAACTATTAAGATTAAAAACCATTAAACACAATGTTACTGGTACACCTCTAGTCCTATATTTATAATGGCATGACCTTTTCTGGTATTTGTACTTGTGCTTTGTGATTCGTACGCGACAAATTGACATTTTTGTGTAGATTTGGTTTCGAATTTATTGAATTTTATTTAGATAATCGAGCAACAGGTCATTACTATATCGTTATTTTTGTTAATTGCATCCCAATTTTGCTCCTTCATTACCCTCTTTAAAAATAACATTTATAAAAAATCAATGATGGAAATGGACGAAACTTTCATTTTCTACGTATTCAATAACAATTTATATCAAAAAAGCTTTGTATATTACTGCGGTTCTGAAAATGTTCGCATTGATTAGTTTTGATTGATTTTTCTACAGCATTCTGCACAACAGGAAAACAACAGAACGTTGTATACATAACGATTTGAGATACTCAGAAACGTATAACATATAACCGCTTATTCGTTACAAGGTGACAGTCACGCGCATAATCACTCAAATCTGCATTGCAAAATAGCGTCCTTCAGTCGCTGTTTTCTTATTGTTACTACTAAAATTAGCCATTGTTGGCCGGACGGGAAGGTCGTCGGACGTTTTTTCAACGGCGCGAATCGATCGGGCAAAAACGACGCCCGCGAAAAACGTTTTCCGTTGAGTTCGTTTACACCGGGCGCGGTATTTTACGAACGTTTCATCACGTCGTTCGATATTCTCTTATTAGAAAGTTGCCGTTCGTCAGAGCTAGAAAAACCAGTATTTAACGAGGTTGCCCAGGCGAATCACTTGTTCTTTGGCGATCGAAACCCTCTCTTGAAACTTGATTCAACATACACATTTAGTGGGTTAGCATTAAACCCCTACCCTAACTACGTGTTTAAACCTTAGTTTGTAGTAACAACTTTAACCTTTAATTTATTACGTTAAGAACAAAAAATATTTCCATAACTGTGACTATGGCGATAAGCCGATTGTCATTATAAAACCCGGTTTAAATGATTCCACGAACACATATAATATGCAAAATACGAATAGGATTTGCAAAATATATGAAGGTATAAGAAATAAAACCTAAAAAGATTAGAATAAAATCCTGATTCTAATTTAGTCTTCCAGGCATTTTTTTTTGCACAACGTACACTTGAAATATCTAAACACCACCAATGTATAAATACCACTAATAATTAAGTATACCAAATAGTTCCCCGGGGCATATCAGATGTTAATACGTATTGCATTAACGGAAAGGTATTTCAAAAAACGTGAAATATGTTTTGAAACCAAGCGGTAATTGCACTTACTTGTCGCAATTCAAGAATTAGATAAACATCGACCCATTTATTTGCTCAAATTAGTAAAACGTAAATAAACCACACACTGACAACATATGTACGTTATTTTAATTAGTACAAATTACAAAGTTAATAAACTAATAATGATTGCGTTGAAGGTAGGTTTATTCAAGTTTTTTTTTGTATCCTCTTTCGTTTACAATAACGGAAATCAAGTAACGTGCCTAACACTGAGAATGAAAAATGAGCTTGTTTACGCCAATGTGGAAGGAAAACGATCCTGAACCAAACAAAATCAACTCACTATTAATTCACTACAAAAGCAGGTCATGCTTTGTATTGAAGGGATGGATCGTATTTTATACTGAGTTATCACCTGAAAATGAAACGCGTCATTCGGAAAAGTAGATAAATATTATTTATTCACAGCTACAGAAAATGAAGGAAGAAACGAACAAAACAAACTTCTAGAACTGGTTATAAGAGGAGTATATTTCGTTTTTACGACAGAAATTACCATGGAGGTATAAAAATTAATTGAATGTTCAAGGAATAAATACTGCGCATGATTTATTTTTAAGTTAACAACCGGTTTCATAAAAGCCTACTTCAATACTTATCATGACATCGATAATTTATCTTGTAAGATCACAAAGAAAAACTCCATAGAGGTATATAGTACTTAAGGACTATAGTCTAAAAATTAAGGAAAATGGTTAATTCGTCAATAAGAAAGAAATAAAATATGTCGGGTCATTGAAAATGTTGACAAGTTATGGCTTATATTTTCTATATTGGATGACATGCTTCGGTTATTTACATAAATTAAATTAAAATTCAATTGTATTTAAGTAAAATGGCCACATGCCAAAGTCGCTTGATTAAACAGATTTGACAATTGTATTAAAACCGAAAGATGTCATAAAGTACAATCAATTTGTAATTTTCTGAGCAGCAAAATCGACAATCCTACTACAGAAAGTAAATAAATGAGTTAATAGAATTATTTTAGGCGTATGAAATCTTGCTTAAAATTTTTGTTGTCTTTAATACTTGTCAGTGTCAAAATTGTAGGTTTTCTATTGGAAGCCTGCTCTATCCCCAAATGTATTTCATGAAGGCTAGGTTTTTACCTTTTGATACCGTTTTAATATCAAATTTTGGAGGTTGAAAATATTGTATATGTTAAACTTATTCACTGCGGTTTAGAACATTCATTTTCAATTTTCAATTCATTTTCAAACCCAAATGATTTCTTTATTTTCTTCATGTACTGTCTCTGCAGTTACACGTTTTGACTTTAATCTTGAATTTGTCAGATGATAAACAGAGGTTTTTTTGCAATTTCCTTAACATTTTTCTTTTCTACCAACATCAGAAACATTACAGATGTTATCAAAAAGCAGGCTGTTATGGTGAGCAGTACCGAACACAGTAATTAAATTGAATCAGGATGTAACCGTACAGCAAAAAAAAACTTAAAGAGTTTTAGTTGTAAACAAGAATTTCAAAAAACGATTGGAACAGGAAAATTAAAACCATTGGCAAAATTAAACAAAGAAAGTCAAACTTTCAAAACTTTAGTGTTTAATGACAATTGAGGAAAGAATAAAAAGAACTATAAATACAAAAAAAAAAAAATAAGCAAAATAACATGTTGGGGAAGCTAAAATTCGAAATACTCTCCAGGAGTGAAACCGTGTTGAATCGTCTTTCAGACGTAGAAAAATAGCATGTAAAATTAAATACTTGCAATTATTGGCTCTCCCTTAAATTTTAGGGCAAAACGGTAAATGAAAATATTATATGGAATTTTAAAATGCACTTAATACCACTTTTAAAACTTCGCAGCCTGTTTCTTTTAAAATGGCAAAAATCTTTTGAATAATGTACTTAGTTTACTGACAAATATTTAAGTACTTGTAGAAAATGACAACTTCAAAATTTGCAATTTTTGCACTTCTTTAGGGAGTAACGGTGTGTTATAATATAATATTCCGTTACGGGGTATTATAATACTCCGTTATAATGATTACGAAACTGCAAGAGAAATCAAACTTTTCTAAGAGCAAAAATTGCAAATTTTGAAGTATACAAATATTTGTCGGTTATAGCTAACTTGTTGGTAAACTAAGTGCATTTTTCAGAAGATTTTTGACATTTTAAAAGAAAATAGCTGCGAAATTTAAACTTCTAAATATGATATTAAGTGTATTTTAAAACACCGAACAATATTTTCCTTTGCCGCTTTGCTCTAAAATTTACAAGAGAGCCAGTAATTGCAAGTAGCTATTTAGTTTCACATGCTATTCTGCTATGTCTGAAAAACGATTACAGTGTATAAACATGAATTAATGCTGTAATTATGAGCTGGACGTAAGCATCGCAAGGTATTTACGGTCTGAACATTTAAATGACTCAATAATGCCTTACAATGCCTACGATCGGGCTGAAAATTACCCGGATCGTTTTGTAAATACATAGAAAACGAAACGAATTTGAAACAATTGTCTAGCAGATATGCAAAATAGTTAAAGATTAAAAAAATATAGGCAATTTTATGTTAAAAAGAAAATGAAATGTGGCGAGACATCTGAAAGCAATCTGATATGTTATCATAAATTATTGTGAAACGAAGTTTATATCAAACAACAAAGATTCAATCAATTTTGTCAAATCATTATAATGAAAATTAAAAGAAGCCGATCATATTTTGCAATTGAAAATCTGAAGAAAGAACTGATGAAATTAAAAATTATGCATTGAAGAGAAACGCACAGAAAAAAAGCACAGAAAAAAAAATGCATACTAAAAAGTAATACTCCTACAACTGCAGTAAAACAGGAACCAGAAACAAAAATGTAGTAAATCTCATGATAAGAATAGCGTCTTGGTTTACAATTGTACGAAAATTTGCTACTTTTTTGTATCTGGTTCCTATTTTACTATAATTTTTTTTCTGTGTATATGTATTTTAGCAAGTAAAGAATAGAAATACTTTTTTTTTTACTACACAAAAATGTAAATCGAGGATCTCTCAACCATTTCTTTTCAAGCACTGCGACCACCAAAGCAGATACGTTTATTGGCTCATTGTTTCATTCCGTCGTCTTGCTTTCCAAGCCCAACAATTGCACAAATTCTAATTTAAGAATGTAAATAAGTGACTGCCCCTCACCTTGGCGTTTTTTTGCTTCGACGATAAATTAGTTCAGACCCAATTTTTTATCACAAATGCACACGATTTAACACCAACAAAAAAAAATCATTAATTAAGTGAAGCTGCGTAAAAACGAATGTCAGATGCACAAAGCACAGGTGGGTACCTGCGTGCGATCGTACGGGCAAATACAACGACACGTCCTCACCACAAGCACTCCTCGGACTCTACTGAGACTACAAGCTACAAGCAAACCGAGAGGAGATCGGTACTTACAACGTATGTATGTATACGATGCGTGGGTAACCCTACCCGCAGAGAAACATGGCAATGCGATTATTCACGCCAGTGTAATTCGCCTGCTTATTCTTGCATGCTTGCGTGTGCGTAACCCACTGAAACGTTCCAAAAAAAAAATATTATACGAGCACTTATGCCTTCGCCCTTTTCACTAGAGTACATGCACCGCAAAACCGGGTTTGCTTTCGATGCATTTCATTACACACGGAATAATCGTTTACGTAAGATCAAAGCCGTTCTCTTGTGAAACCAAACGTCGTTGCAGCCGTTGCAATTACCGCCTTGCAAAGGCTGGAACTGCGTAATATATCCGCCGTTCTTTTAGCTTAATTACGTTACGTTTCTTTACGGGACTTTATATAGAAAAACTAATCAAAACGCATTTTCAATTCACTCTCTAGAGCACATACATTATCCATATCTTATTTTATGCGTTTTCGATCGACTACTCTGGAGCGCTTTTATAGAATCCTCATCCTATGTTTTCTTCATGTTATCAAAGGACCTCAGAATGCTCTAGGGCAATATTTCTCAACCTTTCGTAAAGCGATAAACCCTAGACACTTATACTTTTTTTCGCTTTTAGAGAATTCTCATCTTATGTTTTCTTCATGATATGATAGGAACTCAGAATGCTCTAGGGCAGTATTTCTCAACCTTTTGTAAAGTGAGAAACCCTAGAGCACTTATATTGTTCTTTTTTTCGCTTTTAGAGAATTCTCATCTTATGTTTTCTTCATGTTATCATAGGACCTTAGAATGCTCTAGGGCAGTGTTTCTCAACATTTTGTAAAGCGAGGAACCCTAGAGCACCTATATTTTTTTTTCTGAGGGACCCCCTTAGCACTAAAATATGAGATATCTAATATTTCGTCAAAATTATGACATTATGCTACTTTTACATGACACATTTTTTGTGGTGTGATTTCCGTTTTTTATTTGCGAAGGAAATCCAAACACGTATTTTCAGAGGCCTGGGGTTGGAACCCAGATTGAGAAACACTGCTTTAGGGCCTAAAGCCTATTTTCAATGATCTTAGAACCCAGACTCTAGGCTCGAAGATCAGTGAAAATAAGGATGCGCGAAACTTCGGTTTTGCTTCGGTATTCGACCGCTTCGGCGTATGTTTCAAATATTCGGTATCGGCCGGAGCAGAATTTTGACTGAACCGAAGCCGGAAGCCGAAGCAGTCGAAGCACCGATGTAGGAAAAATTGTTTCAAACTTGATGATATTCCTTTTACAGTGTGGACAACTGACAAAATTCTTTTTTTTGGAAATTTTTTAAATGAAAAGCCGTTACTCAGTAATTGATAAACTTCATTAACATTTATTGTTTGACAACTGATTTTTGAATGTTCATGTTTTAAGAAAAATTTAAAATATCAAAATTCATTAATAAATTATAGATTTCAAGTAACTACCTTTGTGATTGTCTTTTCTGTCAACGTGTATTTATTTACTTTCACTCCCGGCGAAGTTTCCCAACCCACAGCGAAATGTTGAGTCTTTGTGTGCTCTTAAATAAAAAGATTATATACATTTTTTTTGTATTTTGTTATGTGAATAACAATAAACTGGATGAACCAATTACACAGAGACATCCTACGATCGCTTTTTGACCTGAAAAGCTGTACAGAGGCTGCTCGAGGGATTCACTGCAATCAAAAACGATTTGCAACAAAAATTTCTCAATAAACTGGATGTTGACGAAATTTTTAGATCCAATCTAGAGGTAAATTCCGTTTTGAAGAGAAATTTTTTAAACTTTTAGCATATTTTAAAACTCTGCACTTTATTTGTTGCTCACGCTGTATATTATGAATCGTAAATGATATTAGAGAATTATCGCAATTTCACCTAATGCAGCGGTACGGTATTAATATTAGCCATCCTCCATTTACGTCATATTTGAATTCTAATCGATTCAAATTGACTTAAAAATCACTGATTATATTTTATTTGCAGTTATTCAGGTGAAAATCAGTGATAAAGAAGTGATTGAGTTTCTCCTCCTTCACTCCCTGCCCCTACTGATCAAGCTGGTTTTTACAGTTTGATATGACTTCGTGTGATTTCACACATATTTTGAGGTTATGTCCATTTAGTTTTAATATATTATTCCTTTAATACACTTTTTGTTCGCTTTAAAATCAGTTTAGTTCAAAATGAAATCGATTTAATTTGATTTTGGATGAAATGAAGTTAAATGGAGTAAGGCTTTTGACGTAAGCTGTCCTCCATTTACAACAAATTTAAATTATAATCTATTCGAGTTCACTTAAAAATCACTGATTCTATTTCATTTACAGTTATTTAGTTCTTAATTAGGGATAAAGAAGTGATTGAGGGTCTTCTCCCTCACCGTCTACTGATCAAACAAATCAGTATTCAGTTTCTTGTGATTTCATTCATCTTTTGGGGTTATGCTAATTTATTTTCAAAATATTATTCCTTTCTGTTCGTTTTAAAATCATCTCAGTTCAAAATCAAGTCGATTTAATTTGATTTTGGATGAAATGAAGTGAAATGGCGGACGGCTATAATTTATGTAACGCCCAGAATTTTAAGCGACCCTCACACGATCAATGTACAGGGTATCCCAAGTTGAGTGGCATATTAAAAGTTTTCGGGGCAAAAATATATAAACATTTTGAAAAATAACACACTACCCTAGAAGGAAGTGATCTTTGAGACTAAAATATTTTCACTTTTATATCACTTCCAGTTATGCCAGAAGTCGCAATTAACTTTCTTATTTTAAATGGAATGCGATACTTTTTTTGCAAATTTTTGTTCTATACGTTAATCTACGTAAAAATTGTTAAGACTTCCCTACAATTAAATGTAACTAATTTGAGATATGTCAAATAGGTACGCAAAATCACTAATCGATGTAGAATTCCATTCTGTATCTTATAATGTAAAAATATACAGGGTATTTCATTTACAATCGACTATTTTATCATCAAATTTCAAAAAAAATCACACGTCATTCTACCATTGCAGAAAATCCGTGGACACACTGTGTATAAGTATAAAATTATTACTGAACAGCAAAAAATAAAATACAACCTACCTACCTAACAATTGTATGAAATTGAATTTCAGGTGTCAAAATAAAAGCGGCCTAGTAAACAATATAACCGACCACTAACCAAGTCCGTAAGTATGCATAGTGGAAGCAGATAAAAATAATTAAAACAACTTGCAATAACTCTAAAGCAAAAAAGCAAACAGTAAACTAAACACAGATGTAGATGAAATTAATTGCACGAATTGTGGAAATTTTTAAAAGAATTTACTCAATTTTGGTAAAACAATGTTTTATTTAGGTACTGCCTTCGAAAATTTTACGTCGATTACCCGTTAGGCGTGGCCATCTTACTCGCGCAAGATTTTTTACTTATTTTGCATCTCATTCAAGAACTCTTACTTTTGCGTCATTGACTTGAAAACGGGCTCTCGCTTTACACGATACCTTAAAGATTTTCACTAGCGGGGAAGAGTATCCACACGTTACAACTGTAACGGTTGCATTTATTATTTACTTGCCGCGCGCCTCTGTGTATGAATTCTCGTTTCCCCGTTACAATTGATGGTGGAGGTAACACTTTCGAAGAACCCAAGAGCATTGCTTTCTCAATGTGAAATGAGAAAATCTCGCCTTTGTCGTATTGGAAGTTATGTTTCTGTCAAATGTATAAAGACATAATTTTCATATGATTAGTCATCTGTCTGGCTGGTCCTGCTAAACGGTGCTATTCAATGTAACTGAGTAAGAAAGCATTTCTTCATTCTGTGGATAGTTGTGTCTATCATTTAAATTAACGGTAACTTAGAGAGTATACTTCTAACTTTGCAATTTCTTTGCCTATCTTCTCGTTTGCGTTTTTGCAAATTATTGCCAAACTGACAGTTACGTTGCTATGAAATCTAACTTTAATTTTCAAACCCTCAAACTATAAAAATTGACTAACCTGACCAAAATGGTGATTACGAATTCAACTTTGATGTCATTGCAGAGATAGAAATCAGCTGAAATCATACTTAATGATAACTGCGGTTATTTTAAGAGAATGAGTAGTACTTACGTTAATCTAATCTTTCTTTCACCTACACACAATGAATTACCTACAATTTTGAGTTTCGAACTCAATATCTCGTTGGGATATAGAGTGGGTTATTACCAGATGGCGGATAGAAAAAAGTGTAACAGTTTACTATTGCAACGAAGGGGTGCGATGTTATAAATAGATTGTGTACACGCCTCAACATATTTGCCGGCGCAGCGCGTCTAGCCGACAGTGAACAATCGGTAAGCCAAAGAAATAATGCATTCGTTAGGACGGCATGATTCACAATAATGTCGCGGTTGACTGCGATGCTCGGACACGATGCGCACGAGAGAATGTGCTGCAGAGACGTGTCATACTTCTATTTAATTCAAATCAACTAAATTGTTATTTCTAAATTAAAGAAAGAGCTGTTATTAGCTTCTGGAATTATATTCGCGTTTTTACCGTGACGATATTAGACTGACTGATTAAAAATCACGTAAGCGGGCAGAATATTTAAAGCTTCGATTTAGACCCCCACGTAGAGTCGGACTGCCACTGTCCCAAACAGGTTACAGGCAGTTCACTTCTTGATTGCGCTGTTTGCTTATTCCCAGTCAAAAAGTTTATGTAAGCAGGTAGTCTTTTTTTTTCATTTTTAATCGTAAGGACGTAAATTTGTACTGAGTTTCTGGGTGATCATTACACGCTTCCACAATTATTAGATTTAACACCGCTTAACATACTTAACAAAAAAATAATAATTGTAGTTTAATACTTAATAAATATTTAAATATCTCGGAATCTATTAATAAAAGACTATCTGTTTATATAATTTTTTTCATTTATAACAACTCACTCACAACCCCACACAATATTGACCTTTCCTCCCGAAACACCCGGTATATACATCTGAAACATATGTTTTCACAATTTGTTCAATGGAAACCTTAGAGGCTTAGAGTCAAACTGAATTCCTAAATTGAAAAACAATACGATCCATTCGAAATTGTATAAGAATTTAATTATCTCGAGAATTAAAATTTTCTCTCATAAGTTCACTGGATATGTTCGCAATGGTGACAGGTATGACGTCATATCTGCTGCTTTAGCAACACCATCTATGAAATATTCATAACAAAATATGGATAAAACAAAATTAAATCGAGCTGTACATTTCCAAAAATATTCAAATTATCGCAGGCTTTTCTAACGTACTGCATAGTATATAACATTTAGTAACATAAAAATTTCATATTCATGACTCAGATATTATCAAAGGTATTTAAGAAAAATAAGGAACATCTGATAAATGATGTCATGTTCTACAATTAGAAACATTTCCGCCAATTAACAGGAAGTTGCGGGTTGACTTTTCCAATCGTATCTCCTGGCTAGCCTAGCAATATTGGAGCACTTATCAAGAAAAAAATATGAAATTTAAACAAGCTTGTATACAAATAAAATTGTAACTACTAATTCTTGCATGTCTTCCCTTAATTTTGAATTGTAGGATTTTAGAGGGTAAAGTAAAAAACTGTGCGTTTTAATTTTAGAGGGTAATTATACAACGATTTTAAAGTCAATTTATCCGCTTAAACTTATGAATGAGCTGAAGAATTTGATTATGAAATCAACAAGGATATTACGAAGCCTGCGTTTTCATTTATCGCTAACCTATACAGATATTTGCGACGGATATTTATTTTATATGTATAAAGGAAATTCCACATTAATTACTCGAGTCTATTTTATCACAATCTAAATGCTTTTTGATTTTTTATGAGAACTGAAAATTTTTCAAAAGGGAAACTTAATACAAAGAAATAATGTTTCAGCTAAAAATTACAGGAAGAACCAGAACAGACCGTGTTCAGTAGTGAAAAAATGTGACTAATACATCACAATGCCCGGGTTTTTGGTTCGTGGTTAACCAAAATATTTTGAACATATAAAATAATGTCGCTATTTTATATTTTCATCATTCTTACATCGCAATTGCGAATAAATTGGGCAAGTCGTTTTTGGTCTGCAGTGGGAATGTCGAGCTACGTTTCTGCTGAAGAAGCCCCAAGCAGGGCTGAAACAGCTGTCCAGAGGCTGCTCGAGGTTCTCACTGCAATCAAAAACGATTTGCACAAAATTTTTCCAAAATATTTTGGTTAGCGTAATATTCCACTGTTTACTCACTTTTAACCCATTACAAATTACCATTATCAAGATATCTTGGTTAATCATGAATAGAAAAAACCGAGTCTAAAACTCGTTAGAACTCGATATTTCGACTCCTCATTCCAGATACCTACGTAGAAGAAATTAATATATTAACGTAACAGTGTTACTAAAATCAGAAGTTTTACGTATAATGCTTGGACGCAAATATTATCTTGATAATAAAAACTGAAAAATTCATGATACTCTTACCTGTTAGTCGTTAGCAGCTATAAAAATTTTAACTTTAATGAAATACCGCAGAAACTTTCGGGCTACATCCTAAAAGAATGTATTTATGACGTTCCCTGAAAGTATGAATATTCAATGAGTGACGGAAATCCAATCGATAAATTTCAGTGAGCTATCTGCATTCCTAACGGGATGTCTTATTTTATTTGTGTACCGTGTTCCTTCGAGGTAGAATAATAGAAGAGGAGCTGCAGAGTTGGATTTGCAAAACCCAATTCAACACCTGCTTAATACTCATTTAGCCGCACGGGGTCCAAACACTTTACGATAGGGCATGCAGAGCAGGTTTTCATAATTTCGTGAATTTAGAGAAAGTACGTGACTTGATTTGAAATACACTGATTAGGTTTCACGTGAAATTATAGTACCTGTTGGTAGTTATAATGGTAATCGAAGATAATTTCATGAATTTTATATATCTAAAGCTGAACCTCCACTAAGTTGGTAGTGCGGAACGGCGCGGCGTGGCTCCCAAACGAAATGTAGTAAATCATTCATTTCGTTTTCAAGCCGCGCGCCGCTCCACCGACGTAGTGGACGCTCAGCTTAAAATTGCTACCAGTGTGTAAGCTTACGATATTAAGTTTACGTTCCTTCTTCTAAAAATCTAAACTGATAAGAAATAAGTAAAGCGAACTGAGTGGATCACTCATAAAATAAATCACTCTACATAAATAAAAATACAGATAGTAATATACAAATTAGGTTGTTAACATCTAAAGAATTTGTTTTTACAAACATTTAGAATAGTTTTAGAGATATATATTTGTTTATTGTAGCCATCCACTTGAAAAGAAATTTCTAACATTTACCGATTTGCGCAGGACAAGCTGCTCAGTTAAGCAGAAAGTTTGACGTAACTTGTTTACACTTTCTCGCGCCATTTATACCTTTGCACGTCAAAATCTGTAGGTTCATTAACAAGTCAATTTGTGTCACGATTTTTCGGGATGTTTTTGCCACGCGCTTGAATGAAACATGTTTTATGTTACATGCATTTCGGTTTGCGCAAACAAAATAATTACATCCTTTATTACTCAATAAGGAAATCGAATGCGCGTCGTACATTCCAAGCAATAGGTTACACGTTAAACAACGAAAGAAAAAATAAGAATTGAAATCTATTCCCTGTATTTACGAATAACAAAAAAAGACTATAATCAACCGGTACATGAGGAATATGTTCAATTGATTTAATTTTTTGCTTAGAGTCAGGATATTAATTCTGTGACCGCTATTAACAGTAATTTATTGTTAGTTTTACTGTGGCTTAACGAGAAGTAAAATTAATCACTTTCATAACAGACACACACTTCAGAAATCAGCTTTCACTCTTTACGTAACAAGAAATTATGTATGTCTTTGTCCTACATTTAAGTATTTATGAGTTGTATTTATTGTACTTTGTTACTTCTGCAGTACGTTCCAGTTTCAATGTTTTTTGTTCTAATATTAATATTTTTTTTAAATCTCTCTGAGCTCTTGTAATTGCTTCTTGAAGCATCTGTCACTTACTTCGAAATTTATTTAATTAATTTGAATAAGAAATAAATTTTGAAATAAGTGACGGATGCTTCAAGAAGCAATTACAAGAACTCAGAGATCAAAATTTATTTCTTATTCAAATTAATTAAATAAATTTTCCAATAATATCAAATCAGTTCAGAGTAAAAAATTTAAAAAAAAATCTAAGTCCAAAATAAATAATACTAGGAGGCACGTAAAGAATTTGTAAGTAAATTAGTAAGCATCATGACAAAAGAAGAACAACTCAAATATTACAGACATGTATGTACAGTCAGGATAAGAAAAATATAATAACGAGAAATGAAGCAAGAATAACAAAACAGAAAAATAATACGAGACACAAAAACTTATGTATAAGTACAAAGAAGCAATAGACTAGAGAAGGAAGTATGATATGCTAAGCAACCACATAACGACGACATGAAACTAAATATAAAAAAAAAAAAACAATAACTGTTGCCCTCCCACTAACATGCATAAAGAGTAGAGGAGCGAAGATTAAATAATCAGAACTTCGCGGAGCTAAAAGTAAAACTGAATTGCCTTAAATTTATCCACGACTATTTAATTCATCTGTTATTTCAAGTTCATTAACCATAACCAACGAAGAAACTTAGTTTTAATGGTCACAAAAAATTGCAGCGGTAATTGTACTCGTACAAATCACGTCGAGTATTGTACTAGTACTGGAAGTGATAGTTTTAAACAAATGAAAATATTTATTTAATTTGCGTAAAACGGGATTGAATGGTTTGATTCATTAAATAGTCCTCCGAATACGATTCATAGTCATTGTTGTGTAGATCATTTTTGCGGTAATACTATAATCGGTATAACCTTAACTAGCCATCGTATTACATCTGATTTACATCTAACAAAATTTGTACAAAATCGTATACGAAGTGAGAGAGAGAGAAGCTACAACAATTAACGTTCAATGCTTGAATCGATACTTCTTTGTCACTTTGCGCAAGAAATTGTAACAAATTTTGATAAATGTAAGCGATTTGAAGCCCTCGGTGAGCGTGTCTGGTGGCGCTGGTTGTAGTGGTTGTGAATAAAGCAATCCGAATGGTTTTAATTCACATATTTTCATAGGTTTCAAATGACTTTGACTAGCTGTATATGCAACAAGCAAAATTATTCTGCTGCTGAGAATATAAAGTAAAAGTTTCTATTTTAAATGATAATGATAAAGTATCTAAATCTATTCTAAAACAAACAAAAAATTCAAGGACTTAAGAATTAATTTTCCATTTATCGATTTAACAAAATATTTCTGTAATTATTTACTTCAGATGTATAGAATTACGAACTATACTTTCAACAAAATTGCTTGCAATGCAAGTAATTTTGTAATGGGTCTTTTACAACCCTTCAGAACTATTTAATCGATTTACTTTTGTAAACTTTAGCTTCGTCAATTCTGTTCTATTACTTTTTAAATCAACTCTCTAAAGTTTGACAAACAACTTACCATCCAAAGATTTTTATTATTTAAGTTCGTTTAGCTTTTATTACTCATGATTTATTCAGTAATAGAAAACAGTTTTTAATATGTTTCAGCAGCTAAAAATTCATTAATCGCGAGTATGCTTATAATCAACTGATCAGTGGATCATCTCATTCAATAATTGTCAATATTTTGATCAAAATTTGCATCAATTATTAACAAATATGGTTTTATGACAATGGAAATATTTACGTATTTATCAAAATTCTTACAAAAATGTATTGCTATGGATAGTGTGACATAATCTATTTAGATATTTAAGTAATATACTATATTCTTTTGATGGAAATTTTGATCAAAATATTGACAGTGGAATATTGGTTTTAATCAGTCTAGTTATAAAAACTCTAGATATACTTATTACTAGATATCGTTAGTCAGTTTGTGTTACTACCAATTATCATCATGGCTTAGTGTAAACCTCTAACTCTCCTGATTTTATTAACATGAAGTAGCAGTTTCCCACGATGATAAATTGTAATTACACATACATACACATTCTTATTTTCTCGACGGCTAACGGATCTGCATGCACTCAGCTCGCAAGTTCACTGCTGTTATTATGTTAACCACACACCAAGACCGGCGACAGACTTTACTGTTGTACAAGGAATGCTAAAGTATTGAAAGCACCAAAATGAAGCCGCGGGGTATTTAAGTAAGATTTAGTTTCGCTTTTCTGAAGAATACTTTTGGCCAGTCTACATGATACATAGTTAAACATAAAAATATTTTACACAACTACAAGCAAAAAACAAAACAGTTTGTCTGGAAAGAAAGCCCAAAGTTTAAGGTAATTAAACGAGCCGGGAACGCGATACTAAACGGGTTTTTACAACAAATAAAGAGCTATTATTTATTATTTAGATCGCGGCATCTAAATTATGTAGCTTTCCCACATATATATTTATTGTACGGAACGTTGGAGCACTAAAATTCTAGTTCCCACTGAAGAAATAAACAAATACGAAATTAAAACGTCACACTGTACGCGAACTCAAAGGTAAATAACAGTACATAAATTACTGTAATGTAGAAATAATAATATTAAAAAATGTTAATGCAAAAAAGAGTGTAATATATTAATTAACAATTTCGTTGTTGCTTTTTAAAGAATTAATTATTGAATTTTCCTCAATCTTTTTTTATCTTTTTAAAATACACATAATAAAATACTATTTTTATCATCTGCTTGTTAGAAACAGCATAAGAAAAAAATGAATGAACCAGTATTAACAACGAAGTAAATAGAAAACATTTACGGAATAAATTCCCAAAAAAGTGGAACGTACTTACTGATGGAAAAATTTAGATAGGGAGGAATATAAAACTAGAGCTAAAAAGAAATTAATAAAAATTTGGAGAACTTTATCACCACACCCTTTATTTTAGGTAGAGATACAACAAGAAAGTATAAGAAATTTGTAATAAAGAAAATCAGAAATCTAATTATAAAGGCGGTCATTTAAAAAACGGGCCAAGAAGGGCATGTTTTTCATCGAGGAGGACATGGCGATTCATCAAGTCCTGGGGTCCTATTCTCAAAGTCACTTGATTAAAGTCATATGCGAAAATTACGTCAAAATGGAATAGATTCTCATGTAGAACTTCACAGATCATTCGAGAATTGCGTTATTTTGACGTCAGTTTCATATACGACTTAGTCGAGCGACCTAAGAGTAGAGCCCCTGGACTCAAGACCTGTACTCGTAGTTACTCGGCATGACCTGACGAAGCGGTACACGTCGTCGAACCGCGGTATCAGACATTACCGTTTTTCTTTGCGAGGAAAGTGATGGACCCGCGAGTTGTTCTACTAGCGCACTAGCCGGACTGCGCTCGACAAGTTGGTTTGCCGAGTCTATGAGCTCACCAAATCACGCGTCGTGGGAATCCAGCTTAATACAGTAGGAGAAAGACTACAGCGAACTGACTGTTCAATCGTTCTGATTTTAATAACGATAAAAATAGTCAACATCATTAGTCATCAATAGTCAACACAAGAAAATAATAAAAATAGCTGTAGTAGTAGACATCATTTTCGCCAGCTAAATCTGTTTTTGGCTTCTAATAACGTCACATTTTGAAATTATGTACAGTGCTTTAGAAGAGTCTGGAATAAAATCAGTGTGTATTTTCAACATGTATCCTCAGAGACAGGTTTTATTTTTTGTCTGTACTTTCATACAAAAATTTCATGAATAGCATATGACGTTATCGATGACTTTTTCAAATAATTATTAATAAACTTTTGTATTGTGCATTTGCGATTGCAAATGCGATTTTACAAAATGCACTCTACTGTTCTCAGCGTATGTATACACAGTTTGCGATTGTTTTAAATTCAAACTTTCTAGGAAAATCTGACATTTTAGTTGGCAGTATTGTTATTTGCCTTAACACAGTATACACATCAATCAGTAGGGACCGCTTGGGCTTTTCGCTCTTACCGTTTCTGAGAGCGCATGCGCGAAATGAGCATTCATCAAGCGTCCGAGCGTGGCGCAACGGTCAATGGTTGATGGCCTCGTTCAGGTAACGACAGGAGCTGAGTTACTAATTCAACATAGCTATTGAACAGACATGCTTTTGGAGTGCCAAGCTTCAGCAGCTAGTATTCTCACGTTAACCCTTTAATAACACGAATTGTTAACTTTCAATATGCTGAGTCTGCATATTGAAAGTTAACAATTCGTGTTCTTAAAGGGTACCCACAGGAGCTGAGTTACTAATTCAACATAGCTATTGAACAGACATGCTTTTGGAGTGCCAAGCTTCAGCAGCTAGTATTCTCACGTTAACCCTTTAAGAACACGAATTGTTAACTTTCAATATGCTGAGTCTGCATCAGGCTCGGTGATCACCTGAACATAGCCAAAAGACGGACGTTTCGCCAAAATTCCGGCACACATTCAATATGGCCGTCAATTACCGATCAGCTGTTTTGGTTGATAAGTAACTATTAGATTATCTTATCGAATTTCATCATGTTTCGACTATTTTGAGCTCACTTGTAATTTTTCTAATAAAACAAGTTTTTGTTTTTTAAAATAAGAAGTATATCTTACGAAATAAATAAGTTTTTCAAGCAGCGACATCTGGTAGCATTAGAATGACTGCCCGCCAACATAGGTTCGGTACATTGTAGTATGAACTTCAAAGGTGCCGACAGAAGCTGTCCCTACTGATTGATGTCTATACTGTGGCCTTAATAAATTTGTTTTAGGTTAGATGTATATAGTTGAAGACAAATGAGCTTACAACCGAGTCTCTTATATTCATCAATGTTGATCATTTTTCATGTACTTACACTTTCTTGTCGGCAGAAATTATTTTCTGCATTTTAAACTAACAAGTTGAAAAATAAAGCGCCAGGAATTAATGACTGAATTGAGAAGGCAAATATTTTTTTCTAAAGAAAAGTCATGTCACAGGAGCGTAGGACAGGGCCTGACGTCAAGCTAGTAAAAATATATCATGGCCTGCTGCATGTTTAAAACAATCTTGAACGATTTATAGGAGAGTTGGGACACACATAAGCATTATACAGGGTGATTTATTAACTCACTGACAAGCTTTACCTTATGAGAGCTCATGTAATTTTAAGAAACAAAAATTCTCTTGGACATACAGGCTGTTCAAGGTGAAACGGCCGCCATTGCTAACTTTTTTATTTTTAAAGTTACAGATTCGGTTAAAATAGCAAAGATTGCAAACAATTGCGCTACTAGTTGTCAAAATATTTGTACAACTGCATTTTTTTAAATAGCAGTAGGAGGTCCAAATTTTTTTTTAATGACATGAGCTTTCGTATGGCAAAACTTGTCTTGTGAGCTAATAAATTACACTGTATTATGCAAGGTTGGCCACCAAGAAAAGAACTCGTATCAGGAAATCTATTAAGAAAAATCCACTGTTGGATCCTCAACAAATACTTCTTCCTCTTTTACATACACATAAAGGTGATTAATGAAACCATTCGGTAAAAAAAGTTTTTTTTATTTAAAGGGGATATTTGCAAAATTTAAGAGAAAAAACATTTAAAGAAAAGGTATTAGTGGAACCTTAAAGTAGCAATTTTTTTATGAAGACTTGGAAAGAAAAATTAGCATGAAAAATCTTCAAGTCTGTGGTATTTGGCTTTTTTTAGGAAACAAAAAAGCTGACAATTACACCATTTTCGTATAAATATTATTGAAAACTTATCAAAAGCTAGGATGTCGAGTGCCACTAAAGATACAGTAGGTGACGGGTTTCACCAAAATATTTCTACTATACTCATAACGTACGGAGGAAATTGAAAGCACAGGTTTAGGTTTCAAAATAAAGCTTTTTTCTTAATTCGTTTTTGACGAAAACCCAATAATATGAAAGTTACAGCAGTTTAACTTTCTTAACTTCTTCACCTATATCTTCATAATTAATAAAACTGATTTCACAAACTGTAACTTTACTGTTCAATAAACTCTAAATTTATCAAAACCACCACTCACAAAATGTCTACGTCGACCTATTTTCTAGTTTCGTTTCAAATAATCAGCGCTCCTCAACAATATGAAAAGTCGTTTTCACGTATAAAAACAAAAAAATAAATAGCCTTAACATTTACGTGGCTACATTTTTTGAAATAAATTAGTCGTTACAAGTAAAGCACTGTTCACCTAACTCTTAGGGCCATTTGCACCACTTTCAGTTAAAATTTAAGCTCCACTTAACTCCATAGAAATAATTATTGTAACAAACGTTTCTATGGAGTTAAGTGGACCTTAAATTTTAACTGAAAGTGGTGCAAATGGCCCTTAGACACTCAAAATTTGAATTTATAACGTAAAATACTACGCAGGTGTTAACTTTTGCTTCTTAATTAAGTTGACTTTAACCTCTTGTAACTTTTTGGTTATTGAGTTTTTACCAAAAGTTTATTAAGAAAAAAAAACTTTAATTAGAGCTCCTCTAGCTACCCTTTTAATCTTCTTTTTACATTATGAAACACCCAGTAGAATTAGGTTAGGCAAAATCGCTGGAATCCTATGATGATGAGTTTATGAAAGAAATATATTACACTTCAAATTAAACAGACGCAAAAAATAAAGAAACAATTACTTTGACACAAAAATGTTAAAATATGGCGGGTAATGTAATCGTGCTGCTCATCTTCAATTCTACAACTTATTAACAGGCTCTTAAAATTTACAGGTGCTTTAAAATTTAAAATACGATTCTGATTGGTTGTTAGCACAGCAATAAAATTTAACAACCATAGGCCGTAATAAAATCGAGAATACAGTTTTAGGATTGGTTGTTAATACATCAAAATTGAACAGCGTGTCAAATTCGACGCTTTTGATGCAGAATAGAACCCAAAGCATATTAGCGTTTGTTAATTTTTTAATGACGAACTCGTTTACTAAGTACCACTTCTGAACGTAATCGAAAACACCTAAAATTTCACATCTACTTCATACGTAATCTTTCGCAGAAATGTAATATTAGTAACCACTTAATTACTTTAACAAAAATAACTTGTTTGCAATGATGACGGTTCAGCTTCGATCGAACAATCGCCTTATTGTGAATGTTATTCACAACAACACAGATAAAATTGCACATACTCGTCATGATATAAACATTAAACAGAGATTAGGAAGCGTACTCTTCTCTCCCACACCGATCCTTCATACGGTAACTTTTTTGGATCGCCCTCGTACATTAGAATTGAAGTACCTACACCCTATACTTCTCAGAAATTTCGCGGAAAATGTTAACAGCGAATTTTACTAATTAAATAATAAAAGAAACGACTAAATAATTAAACAAGGCAATTGCTCGTGACGATAACAAGGTTATCGTGCTTTCCGGCACTGTGTAAAATAAACAGCGTATTTCTACGCCACAAATCTTCGACGTGAATCACGGAGCAGTATGATGAAACAACGGGGAAAATAATATTTCTTGTATTATGCTCCAGAAATGTAATGCAAAGCCACTTACCAAAAATATATTCAAGAGCTTGTTCGTATGGCACTGGAATTTACGGTTGTCATTGGAACGAATGCGTTGTAGTTCGTTCAAAAAGTCTATATAACCCGAAAAAGGAAATTAAGAACCCGAAAGCACAAAGTTTCACAAGGAATAAACACTTACGGCTCCAACTAATTAAAAATACAAGACACAAATATTTGACACTTTAGCGACCATCTTGTGTAAGTGGTACAGATGTGCCAACTGTGAAAACTTATGATCAGGATGTCAAACATGAATTTATTAAACAGTTAGTAAATTTTATAATATTTAATATTCATAACGTCAATAATGCGTTCACTTAGGCTGTCTTCCGTAAATCTACGAAACATTAGCTTTTAAATTTGAAAGTCGAAGATACAACCAAGGCTCTCATTAGGCGGCGCTCCTCCATTGCGATAAACTATTAATTAATTTCTATTGGAATTATGTATGAATTTCTGTCAAAAGTAAATGTAAATAATTTTTCTTAAGTTCCGGTGTATGATCTACAAGGATAATCTGACCTTAACAGCAAATATCATTTATGAGGAACGCCAGAACAGTTACTAATACGCCTGATGGTTATGCAGCTGGTAAGCAGCACTGTTATTCAGGCTGCCTACCACGTGCACTTTTATAAATTTTGGGAGGATGAGGGCGATGACGTTGATTTTTTATTTTATTGTGAAATGACACTTTCAAAATGAAATATTTTCGTACATTTTCCACATTATGCTAATCCAATCAGAATTTCTCGAGTTTGTTAATGTTAAGAAAGAGGCGGGATTTTTTTTCTCTCAGAAAAATTAAATAAAATTACTCAAAAAGCTATTATGTTTCTACGGTAATGAGATGTAAACACATAAATAATAGATAATAGATTAAGACACGTTTAAAAAATTACTCAACATATTTAAATAATGTAAACTACTCATTTAATTATTGGTAGTTGGGATAGTAGTTGGGTAGTAGGAATGTAACAAACTATAGTAGATAAAAATTAAACTATAATTACCAAACATCAGTAAAGTATGAAAATATTGGAATAGGTCTCTAACAGCATATTTATCTTCTCATCGACAGAGCGCGCTTTGATATGAACTTCTGTACAGTTACAAAATATGTAATTTCTAGATTCTTTTTATTTTTTTTTATTTATAACAAATTACTTCCTTATTGCGTCCTTACTTATCATTATATAGGGTATATAAATAGCCTTTATTAATAAATTAAAATGAAATCATTAATAGAAGTTTGCAATACTTACAGGATAAGAATTGAGCTAACTTATTAAAAAACAAAAAAAATAGATGCAACCAAGGTTACTAAAGATAAATGTTGCCTAATTTTGTATACTTGCTATGTTGGATGCAATTTTTGGACGCGGGGAACATTTGAGGTAAATTGTGACGTCATTGGCCCAAAACGACAACATGAGGCCATTTTTTACACTATTACAACAAAACAAAATAATTCATAATTTAAAAACGTTTTAACTAAAATGTAACGTTAGCTATAGGTAGGTACAGTTGCATAAAATAGTAAAAAAAACAGTTTCCTGTAATTATTTTCCTCAAATTGTTGATTAAAGACGAATTCAGAGATTTTATCAAAGCCAGAAGCTTTTTAAATTTGAAAGCCTTCAAATTTTTCCAATTTTTCCATCTGTGAAGTCGTCTTTAATCAATACATCAATCATAATAATTAGAGACCGGATTTTAGGTAAAATGCCTTTTCTCAGTTTTTTAGGTTTCAAAGGTTTTATTGAATATGTGTATGTTCATTCCATTAGAAATAGAGTTATTTGGCCAAATTTTATTTCATTTAAATTACCTTTTTTTCATTTTTTTTTTGTCACCTAAATGGTCAATGATCCTCCTTGCGCAAAAATTGAAAGTTTTGCATCTAAACAGTTTTTCTTCGCTGTCGCCATCTCCGAACGTAAACTATCATTACCGTGAATGTGGTTGACACAATGGCAGTAATTATCTACGTCTATTACAACAAAAGAAATTTCATGCTGAAAGTTAAAATATGTAAAAGAAAGGCTTTCTCAATGCATGAATTAAATGAATGACTAAATGTATTCCAAGATTTAAATGATAATTCAATGTCTTGCAGAGTTTGTGATTGACCAAAATATTAAATTTTATATGTAATATATTTTTACTTTGTGATTACTATAATTCATTGGGACACCAAAAGTGGCTTGATAAAGTAAGTCGTTGGGCACGTTCAGCCGGTGCCGACCGCTATCTTGCTGCACTCATCATGTTGAGAGTACTCTATACAGGCGTTACTGGATCAGCTGAACGATCTGATGAAATGCAATGACTTAAATAACGAGAAAAACAGGGCTACTAATAATTTGCATGATTTAATTTTGTACAAAATTCTGGGTGATGGTAATTATTATTTTATTTAATTTTATTGGATCTTTTTAAGTAGAATTGCGGCCCTTGAAAACTGGTACACTTAGAATTGACGTCAACGTCAAAAATTCGTAACTTTGTAACGTGTAAAGCTAGGTTCAGACAAAGATGACTACATAGAAATGCGAAGGCTGGCATTCCCGCCGTTTCTCATGCCGCCATTGTTTAGGCGGTTTATTAATCAAATAGTGTGAGGTTACGAAATACAGTACACTGTTACTCAAATGATTTCACGATATTTTCATT
The DNA here is from genome assembly GCA_036172665.1 of Prosopocoilus inquinatus. Taxonomy (NCBI): domain Eukaryota; kingdom Metazoa; phylum Arthropoda; class Insecta; order Coleoptera; family Lucanidae; genus Prosopocoilus; species Prosopocoilus inquinatus. The sequence continues at coordinate 25,607,828 of CM069871.1, forward strand.
ACTATTTTTATTCGTTGATCAACATAGCAAATTGATCAAAGGTGCATTAATATATTAATACTGCAATACGCCGCAGTTTTCAAACTTCGTACTTTATCAACCACCTAAACAATGGCTGAGGGTTACGAAACCTTCCCGGGCAACATCAATGGTGCCGCCCAGAGCCTTCGAATCTGTGTGTTAATTTGTGGTTCAGATGCATCCGGATGCGCAAAATATTTATTGCGGATCAGTTTCTAATTTGATCTTTCAAAATAAAAAAAAAACAACCAATCAGAAACAATCCGCAGTAAATATTTTGCGTATCCACAATGCATGTGAACTTAGCTTAAAGCAAACCTTCGTTTATCATTTTGATATCAGTGATATAATTTGACAAATTTGATTTGTGTGACGTGTAGAAACTTCAGACATGAGAAAAAGTAAATCTGATTTCATAATTAAATCATCTATATTAAGTACCTTTTTTCTCCTTTGAACTCATAATTAATTACAAATGATTTAATAATTTTCAGCGAATAAGAAAATGCACGCTTAAAAATTACATGATAATTTCAACTATAATTTGTTTTGTTGTATTATTTATGCTATCGTAACTTACTTTTTATCAGAAAATTTGACGCCTATAGTTATTTAAACCGTTTTAGAAATTCCGTCGTGCTTGTGACAAATAAGACAAATTAGTTGCATAAAATAAAAATTTAGTTATTTCTGCCTTTTTTATAAGCTGTCATTACTTTTTTCATTGTTAAGAAATATCGAAATTAGTTTTTGCAACTTTTAGTTTGTTGCTGAAAACAAAAATCATCACGAATATACACTGTTTACACAACTAAAACACCATCAGCTGGGACTATTTTCACTAAAAAATTTGTTGTGACATGAAAAATTTAGTTGGGATTTTTAAGCGTGTGCTAAAACCTTTAAAAAAAGAAGGTTCATATCGGATATTTTTGAGGGGTGTTTTCCATTCCAAATAGACCCGACAGTATTACGTAATATACGAATTATTTTAAAACTTCACGGGAGATTTTAATGTAAAAACTGCGTTTATAATACGTATATCCATATCAACATTCCGAATACGCTGTAACAACGAATTTGAAAAAAGATATGGTTTTCAGGAAATCAATTGTTATGCTTGTCGTATGTCAGTCTTAACAACTATAACAATCGATATGAAATGCGTACAGAATAGACCTAATTATCAGAAAACCAGTAGCCCCATGACAAATCAGGGAAAAAGGTAACGTTTCACGCGCAATATGCGATTTAACTGTCGTTTTAACTTACAATTTTTTATCGGTAATATTAAATTGGCTGATCTGATTTGAGGACCGCGAAAGCGTCTCACAGTAGTCCAGAATGGAGTTCTAGCACGACAAAATGAAAAAAATTTAAACATTTGAATAAACATAAAAAAAAATATATTTTTATTAATGTTCTTCCATATTAGTTTTATTTGTTTCGCAACCTTTTCTTTTATTACGCTTCTGTAGCGCTGTCGAATCACGCATGAACATTTCAGGTATCAAACGTGATTGAAAATAAGTTAAACGTAAGTCTGACAATATTTTAGAAGGTTTAATTGGGTAAGTTTGGTGAGATCTTGTTAGTTTACTTTTTCTTATATAATTCCATTTATGATCAATCGGATCTGAAGGTTTATTTACATATTTTTTTTAATTCAAATAAAAGTATATTAAATATCTTCATTTTAAACTTTCAAAGACAAGAACTAAAAAAGAGATCAAATGAGATGTTTTTGCGAGTTATGTAATTGTAGTTAGTAGTTTATTTTAAAATAATTTTGTCTAACCAAGTGCTACTTTTTGCTGCTTTGTAAGATTTCTTCAAAATTTGCTCTTGGTTTGGCTCTGAATATGAGTAAATAAATATTAAACTTTTTTAGATTTCCTTACAAAGGATTAGAATTTAAAAGAATGCGGTATTAACAAAAATATGTGAATAATATGATATTAGTGAAATAATTCAAATTCCTTGATCAATTTAAGATTCGTATTTTATGTTAATAAACTAAATTAATAGTTTTTATTTAATTACTTTTTAGTTCATATACAGGGGGAGCCAATACTCCGTATTCCATAGATAATGCAGATTTTTAAAATCTGTTTTTGCTATTACTTGCGTGTGATATACATATATGCATGATTTAAAAATTAGTTACAATTGCACAGGGTGTTTCGTATAATATAAAATTTTGATAAACATCTAGTGTGGAAAACACCAAAAGATTTTTTACTCTTAAAGGCGAATCGAAATAAACTATAATGTACAGGACATGCCATTGGCTGTCTCACACGAAACAATTCAATTGTAACTAATTTTAAATCATGTACTATAGCTGCCAAAAAAATCTGGGACAACTATCTACATTCATTTTTCCCTTATTTTATTAGTTTGAATGCAGCTTGCATATTGCATGTCCCAGATTTTTTTGGCGGGCATAGTACCTATACCACATGTAAGTAAAAATGAAAACAGAATTTAAAAATAAAAACTCCGAACTATTAAATCACTTCTATTGACTGCAATAGGACAAACATGAAAATCTTATTATTACTATTTTAGTGCGTTTTTACAAACTGTTTTGAACTTCTTTCTTTTTAATAGCAGTGCAGGTTTCTGAGGATTTTTGCCTAATTTTAGGGCGATTATGTTACCTCACAAAAAAAACCTGGTCAACGTTTGGCAGGTGACAGTAGAGATCAAAACAAGAAAAAAATTCTAATAAACCCATGTTCATTACTCAATACAGGTGTCCACGTTATGTGTTCACTTTCTAGAATTTTTACTTTTACGTAAAATTTAATATATAATAATTTTTCGACGCAACGCCAGCCACCTCACCACTTCCGGTGAAACTTATTTTTTAAAATGGAACATTTTACCACCTAATGAAAATTTCATGTGCTGTAAAAATGTTAAACATCAAAATGCTATCAAAGGAGTGGCTTGCTCGATTTATTTGTTCGCATTCCAACGAAAATACATGATTTATAGCTTTGGAAATTAAAAAAGACAAAAAAGAAATTTCGTTGCCATGAAAACCAAAATTACTAAGTGATAAATATTCGGACTCACAATGATCTGGAGATTTCAAATATGTAAAAATATACAGGCCGTTATATTTAAAATAAGAAAGTTTATGTCATTTCCGGTGAAATCAGAAGTCGTACGGCGACCTGTGTTACGTCGGAAAATTCAACTTTTTATTTAATTTATCGATCCAGAATTTTACTTAAAAAATAAAATTTTTAGAAAAGTGAATACCCAGTGTGGACACCTGTATTGAGTATTGAACATGGCTTTATTAGAATTGTTTTCTTGGCTTCTCTACTAGCACCTGCCAAACGTTGTACAGGTTTTTTATTAACACCCTGCAGAAAAATTTAGGTTTAGGCAAAAATCCTTATAGAAGTAATTGTATTGTGATACTATCATACGATTTCTACAGATAATGTAGTTAAAAAGATACTGTTTTGTTATTTTCATCATTTTGGAAACTGAGATATAAAAAAATAATTTTGTCGCGCTGAAATTCCATTCTGGACCATTGTGCGTCTTCCACTTAGAGTGTCTGCACCCAATTTATGAATTTATAAATTTGCTTTATGGACTTTAATACGTGTAAATTAAGTTTGGTTCAAGTTTGTTAACAAATTCCGAAATCAAATTAGATGTCATTTCTAATTTTCTTATTTTATTGTTAGATCTTGGACAGTCAGTTCTGCAGCTTTTAGTTCCTCAGCACTTTCTAAATTGTAAAATTTCGGACTTTTGGCGTTATCGAGTTCTGTTTACAATTTCGCTGACACCGGGGCATTTGCCTTGATCGGACGGTTGCACTTGACCTTGGCTCGTTAATTTGACTCCTCCGTTCAGAATCGCCGGTTTTAATTGATATAGCGACCTTGCAGGCGCGGTTTTTCACCACATTAACTTTAATCCGTGAGCAAATCGCTCGGTTTGCAATTTACTAGCCGGTCATTCTTGTACAATCACACTTCAATGCTTTTAGCTTCGTACATGTTTATTATTATGGCCCCATAATGTTTACGAAGAAGTAGTTTGTGTGAATAAAACGGATAATAATAATGTTCATAAATAAGTCGTAAATGTACATATAATGCAGAATCTACATATCTTGAGGAACTATATTATGGTGTAAGGTAGAGTAAAAAATAGGTAACGAGAAACATTCAATTTGGAATGATTCTAAATTCTGAAGAAATGAACGTGACCAGGTGAAAATTCTTGTTATTCGTTGTAAATAAGTAGTCTGTTAATATTTACCAAAATAATGTAAAACCAGTTCGGGTTTTCCACACTTCCTATAAAATTCTTTTGTCCTTGTGAAAATTAGGAAAGTAACCCGAAAATGAAAAAGTTTGGTGCTTTAGAAAATTAAAGGGAAATGTGAACGTTTTTTACTTCTAATCTGTTTTTATTTCTATTTTTTAGATATACTGTTTCATTTCATTTTACTGATATAGGTGAAGAAACATCCAAATCGAGGTCATCAATCACCACACTAATTCACCTCATCTCACCTTTCTTTCTACACTCTCTCTCAATTTATAACCATCTTCTTTCAGTTGCTTCTCAGCAAGTCCGCCTTTCTTTTCCTTGTTTGAAATAAATGCAAAATAATAATATTATGTTCAAATTAGAAAACTTTAATTTAATTTAATTTATACAACTATCGAAGGATACACATTCACATTAGTCCCCTTTATTGCAGTTATAATTTTTCTTTTTGCTTCAAAACAACAGAGAAAATCAATAGACTGAGAAACTGTGAGATAAATCCTTTGAAATTGGAGAACTCAATGTGCATAGTTTTTGTTTATATTTTGAACGATACCTACACACTTTAAGACTGCACTTTGTGGTAAATGAGAAGCAGACAGGGCTGTACCAGCGTTGCCAGGTGTAAAATATTTCCTTCCTCACTTCAATCTTAAAATCGTGCCAACTGAGAAGATAAAATTCCCATTAGTTGCATCTACGACAATTTAAATTTTATATCTGTTTTGACAAAACCCCACAAAACCATAAGAATCAAATTGAATATTTGAATATTTTTGCTCCTTTTGTATGATGAAAAGGCCGCTGATAAATATTCCAATTTTATCCTTGTAAAAGACAGGGAATTTATTTAAATTCTGTAATTCGGTGCCAACCTCAGAAGTTGGCAAGGAATACTGTATCAAATTCTCAAAAAATAATATTCGGTTTAAAACATTTCCATTCAAATTGGAAAGAAAGAGATTTGCGAAGTTGTTACTTTTTCCCAATAATTCCCCACTTTTAAAAATCTCCAACTATTTCTCCACTACCTTTAAAATTCCCCAAATTGCAGAAAAATCCCCACACCTGGCATTGCTGAGCTATACTAATGTGAATTATCGCAGTCGCGGAAGATTGTATTGAGAGAGATAATTTAAACAGAAGAAACCATTGACAATAACAAACATAAAATACATGCATTAAAACGTTAACAAAGTGAAGGAAGTAACTCCGAAAAAATATATAAGTGAAGAAAAAGAAAAAAGTTGAATCCAATAAGGCGAAGAAGAAGGGATATAAAAGATTCTGTCATGTTTAGACAGAAGGGGAATACGAAACAAGTAAAAGAATCAGAGGCAATACAGTGAAGAGTCATACTGCATACAAATACTAATATGTTGACTTTCCTTTATGTCTTTATTTTTTCTTGGTATGAGTTTTGCTATTACTGTTCAAAGTGTCCAATCGTTTTTTAAGAAAGGTAAAAAAATAGTTAGAAGTCAATTTCGAATACAGCGGATATCCCAAGCATAATCTCAATCATCCGGACTGTTTCGATCCTATTTGGGGCCTACTCAACAGGGATCGCATGTTAGGTAACAAACTGGTTGCTATTTGTAATTGTGACACAATTTTAAATCAAAAAATCGTAAAAAAGCGCAAATAATAATAATCTGGCTAGTGGAAGTGCTGGCTTATATACGTCTTATTAAGGGTTAATTTCTGGTTATATTTCGGCACCACGTGTTGTCGTCTGTGCTTGGTTTAGTTAGGTCGCAACATTGCAATCCAGAAGCGACGTTCTCGTGCTGTTTGAAATCAAGGCTCTTCATGGGTTTTGGGCAACTACGCTTATCGCACCCTGTGATCGGGTTGTGTGACACAATTTGGCCAAATTAAACGATATTTTAGAACTTATTCTATGAAAATGATATTGAAAACTTTGTTTAAAAAATATTTACATTCGACATTCGACGACATCATTTCAATTTCTCGCTTATCATTACAAAGTAGCAACACAGATTTATTCATGTTGTGAAAAAGTGGAAATAATAACAATCTGGCTCGTGAAAGTGCTGGTTTATACACGTTTTGTTAGGGGTTAATTCGTAGTTATATTTCGACAGCCACGTATTGTATGTGCTTGGCTTAGTAAGATAGCAACGTTCCAATCCAAAAGTGACATTCTCGTGCTGTTTGAAACCAAGACTTTTCATTGGTTTTGAACAACTACGCTTATCACATCCTGTGATCGAGTTGGCTCGCCATTTCGGCTGGTAGTGGGCCGATTCCGGTATCATTGACTTGTAACTGCGGCAGACATTATCGTTTGGCACGCTAAGGTGAACACACGTTTTGTCATTTGCGTGAATTTGTCCAAAATTGAATTACAAAATTCAATAGAATAGTGTATCTGGAATTTTATAAGTCCTATGTGTCTTTTGGGTTGCTTTTCTGCAAGTCTTCCGAGCGGATTAACCAGATCTACGATAAAATCTGAGGTTGCTTACGATGTTTGAGCGTGAACCAGGTTTGTAAATGATTTCTTTGTTTTGACATAGGAATTCGCTTTTATTTTTGCTTCTACATTATCATCTGTTCCTTCCCCTACCGGGAGGAGTACGGCTGTATACATTGTAAATGTTCCATTTCCTCGAAGATGCCATAACGACGCACACGCTTGAAGGTCATTGATTTACGATAGCAAGCATTGATCCAAGTTTGACGCGTTCACGAGAGAGGGTGTCTCACCCTTGACGTTTGACTACGACCGTTACGTTGCAACACCGATCAGCTAGAACTTTAAAAGAGTACGTATAACGTACTCATATAATAACGTACACATCTGTTTTGTAATTGATTTAATTTAATTGTTTACGAAAATATTTTCGAAAAATTTTGTGCAAATCGTTTTTGATTACAGTGAGAACCTCGAGCAGCCTCTGGACAGCTGTTTCAGCCCTGCTTGGGGCTTCTTCAGCAGAAACGTAGCTCGACATTCCCACTGCAGACCAAAAACGACTTGCCCAATTTATTCGCAAATGCGATGTAATATTTTCGGCACATGTTTCTATATTACTTTAACTTTTTCGCGTGGATTTTAGCCAAGTTTAATTCAAGAAGATGAATTACCATTTTACGATTCTGTGAAGGTCAGTACTGTACCTATTTGATTTTATTCATTGTTTAAGTTGATTACCGTATCCAATCATTGAACCTTTATTTGGTTGAAGTATTTAGGATATTCTAAGCCCTCAAGACTAGTGTGCTTATTGTTCTAAGTTAGCGTGTGTCTAAGTATATTTATTATCAAGTACGTTTTCATCTTTTGCTGCGTCTCAAACACGAACTTGGTCAAGTGAGTGAAGTATTCGATTATCAGTGCACGCTACGGATCCTTGGAAGTCGGTTCCATAGTGCGCACATCACCTGGGGTTACTCCCTGGCGCCCTTAATGTTTTACCCTCACCCATCACTTTCAGAGATTAGTATAGTGATAGCTGATTGACTTCTCAGCGCGGCTTGCCACCAAGTATCGATAAGTGACCAGGAGTTAATGTAATTGCAATAAAGTGGTAGTAGTTTCGTTTTGTTAGAAAAAAAAATGAAGAAGCCATATGTTCGCAATTTGAGGTTAAAGTTATTGTAATTGATGTAATGATCAGGAGGTTGCTTGCACACATTTGGTACAATTTTTTTAAGATATACTAGGTGATATGCGCAAGTAACCTAGCTATTCATTAAAGGACAAGAATAAAACAAGTGTATTTCAAAAAGTGTGCTACAAATGGAACTGTTTTTATTATCGATTTTTATATAAATTTATTGAGATAGAACGCTTCTACATTTCTTAAGATCAAGTTGGCAGATGAAATTTATCTTAAAGGATGAACAACGTGAACGCTTAAAAATGAAGATCGCTTAAGAGTAAACTGCTCTTATTTCACAAGATGCAACAAAACATCATAAGAATAAGTCGCTCAGAATTAAAAAAAAGCTAGATTTGAAATTATAGACTCCTATCTCAAAAATAAAAAACGATTACAATTTATTGTGAACGATTCTTTATACACACTACAAGAAACACTGGCGAGATTAGTGTCTCCCAAAATAATATGAGTAGGAAAACACGAGATTCGTTCTTATTTCTCAATTATTTCATTTGGTTCTGAGTGATTATTTCAACGAATTTCTATCATGCTACAAGAAAGCACAAAGTTTCTGAACGCACTGTAATAATCACTCAGAAATAAATGAAATAACTGAGAAATAAGAACGAATTTCGGATTTTCCTATTCATATTATGTTAGGGGACACTTTAACCCCACCAGTATTTCCTAATAAAGCGTGTATACAGAGTAGTTCATAATAAAGTGTGATTTTGTTATTTTGGAGATAGAAGGTAATAATTTCATATCTGGCTATAAATTTTCTGAACAATATATTATAATATTTCCCTGTAACTTATGAAATAAGAGCACTTTACTCTTAAGCGGTCTCCGTTCTCGGTGTCCAGTCTGTATACCATTCACGATAAATTTCATCTGACATTTCTCAATTTGATTTTAAGGGATGCAGAAGCGTTCTGCCTCAATAAATTTTCATAAATATAAAAAAAATTCATAAAAAAATCCTATTTGTAGCACATTTTTTGAAAGACACTGTATATGTATTCATAAATAACTATAAATTCATTATAAAGGAATCGACGTTTATTGACTTATTATAATTAATCGGACGGTTTCTAAAACCAAAAATCCATATTTCATTGCAAGTCAGCAGATTAGGGAGGATTATTTATCCTGAAGAATCTTAACTCACAGTGAAGCACAACCAATTTAGGCGTACTACAAACTACAAGGTGTTTGATAAGTGCAGAAATTTTAACGACATTACAATGAGAATATACCGGGTGTCCACTTTGATTACGTACCATATGGATTCCAATGCAATTTTTTTTCTAATTGTAAATTTCTGCTTTCCCATTAAATTTATTGTTAAAAAAATTAGCATAATGTATCAGGGTTGTATTTTACATCCAAGTTTGTTTTTCTTCTTGCCGCCCTATTTAATATCGAAAGTTTGGTTTCTAGAAAGTTAAGTAATATTCATAGAAACTTCTGTTGATAAGTTGGGACATTATTTGACCTTAAACATACTTATTAATTTATAAATTAATATTTCTATATATGAATTATGTTCGGTGCTTCTATTTCTATAAAAAAAATTACAAAAAACGCATATCACAAGGCTTAATAATTTATGATACACATATTTGATAGGAAAGCAGGAATTTACATTTGAAAAGAATTGCATTGAAATTCTTACGGTGCAAGTGGACATCAGGTATAGAACACGGAAAAATTTAAAAAAATATACATTTTCATAGAAGAGGAGAAATTACTTTATCCGTCCCTTATACGGCGCTCATAAAATAAGAAGCTCGGTTCTTCGATTGCGGGCGTTGAGACCGCTCGTCACTGTCACTCACAGAGGTTCACCACCGTAATTAAAAAATATAATTTGTTTTCGATTGTTCTTTTTTTAAATAACAACCACTAACCACTAATTAAGAAAAATAATAATAATGTAGGCGTTGTTTAGTTCAAGCGAATGTCTCAAGCACTGTCTAAACACTAACGTATCGATATCAAACGATACAGTAGGTCACCATAAAAATTTAAAAATGCTATACTTAACCTGTTTTCACTAATTATAATATTTGCAAATAATAACAACCGAATATCTCAGCCGCTGTTCAAATATTATTGTTACCAAGTGGGAGTGATACAAATACAGTAATAAATTATGAGCGATACATGCATACAAAATGAGATAAATTCTTTACTCTGTTTAAAAGAAACCGTTACGCGTTGTATTGCGACGTCAAAACAAATGCTTCTGTTACCCTGCTTTTCAAAGTTCACTGCCCGACATAGCCGACTCACTGAGCGCTGTTTTTTGTTGCAGCAGATAGTTTCACAATACGACGACGTCGCGACGTAATAAAAACCTACCTACCTCAAAATTCAAAGGAATACTATTAATTCTTGCCAGATTTTTAACAGTGTTTGTTTCTCGTTTATTTGTATTATTATTTTTCTTGTTCTTTTATTTGACAGTTCACATGCACCTAACTCGGTGCCAAAGTGGTTAATAAATGTATACATATGTACATAATCAGTTAAAAAATCGAATTGCAATCGGAAAATTTAGCATTGCATTCCACGCATTAGGACCACTTATCGCCTCATATTTCTGCAATTATAAACATGCTCTACAAGGTGTTCTTTTACTGTGTGCAAATAAAAAAACCTCAGTATAAGTACACGAAATGCTACATTCTGCGGGTATCTTTTGCTGGCTACCGTATCATAGCCAAAAAAAATTCGGATGGACCACTTGTTTGGAACTGCTGAAATGTGCGAGAAAGATAGGAAAATCAACTTCGCCTTCCTCTTGGTTTGAACACATCGATACCGCACTCGATTTTCAACGCAGCGTTTCGTTATAATAATCACTGATATCGTTTATTAATCATTTTATTTAAAAATTTAATTCACTGAGCGAAGTAATATGTTTTACGATATCAACTATCGATGAATAAATCCGAAAATTTATGCACCAATTAGGCAAGCACGTTAGAAATGTTCTTTCTTCACCCTTTTATGTAAATAAACTTTTATTGTAATCTTACTGCTAGCTGTGAAAGTATTACTACTTACGGTCCATGGAAAAAAAGTAAATGTGAAATTTTTATAAGTCTATTAAAAATAATATGGAATGAGAAATTACAATTTGTTTATACCTCGCTTTTAATTTGTTCGGCAATTACGAATCGCTAGATTTTAATTTAAAAATACTTAAACTTGTAATTACTTCCAATGAAGTTAAGTTAAATTGTAAACGTTTTGACTGACCAGCTGATCGGAGCGGCTGATTTACGTCGTTCATGCTCAAGATCAAGTGAAATACTGACCCTGTCCTACTTCGCCTTCGGGTCATAATTGATGAGGTGGCGGCATTCCACTTTTAGCTATGTCAGCAGTTCTCAAACGTTTTAGTGAAAATCTGCTACTGCATTTTTCTCGAAAACTATTTTTGTTAAGTACATATGAGTTCAATCGTTGCCATTTATGGTGATATATTACAGGCTTAAATATTTCCACACAGTAAAAGAACACCCTGTATAATGAATAATTCTGAGATAATTTTCAGTGGACAGAAAATTGCTTTAAATACAAACACAAACTGTTCCGTCTGAGACTCACGAAACTTACCTCAGCTTCTAAATTAATTTTATAAGTATTTTTATACGATTTTATAAAAATAAATTAATGAAAGTTAATTAATTCAATGAATAAATACATTCAATAACTGACTGTTGTAAAGAGAAATATTTTTTGTCATTTAAACCAAGCGACAACATGGTAGGGAAATATGATGTAGTACGTCCCCCTTTTCGCAATATTAGTTACGCGCTAATCACAACAGCCAATGACACACGAAACTTTCTTTGAGATACATTTGTTTGTTAATTGAATCATTTTTACCGTCGAACAGTAGGGATACTCCGAGCTCCCTCTTTTCGAGTTTATATTCCCGTGTTTGATTTAAAGCATTAAGCAAATAAGTAACGAATTAATAAAAGCCATAAGGGTTGAAATTCCGGAACCGATTTAATATTTTGCATAAATAGCCGGCATTCTTTCCAAATTTAGTTCAGCTCCGAAAAATGGCAAAATCAATGCGGACGGTGGTGGAAAAAAATAATTTCCTCGTACCGCAAAAAAACAATTCCGCCCTGATGAATATTTATGCGTGCTCGCACGAGAAAGTTATCGCGGATCTCTGAGCACCGGAGTCGTGCGCCTCCAGGCGATGATTCGAATAGATTTCGTTCATCCAACGTCTCCATTTTCCAAGGCTCACCACCATAGTTAGGAAAACAAATCCACCTCCGGCCGGTGGTAATATTTACGGTGTGTTATTCCGGCGACTTTCACGGAGTTGTCGCGCTGGTTTAATTACCATAAATCACTCGACGGAGCTCATTAACGACGATGAAGACGGCCGTAGAACGGATTATTTAAAACGGCCGGTCGACGAAGGAATCAGTGTCAGTGTTCCGAAAGGAGGTCGCTGGCGGTGTTTGCGCAAGCCGGGGCCTCCTACCTGCACCGAGTACGCTTCGGCCATACCTTGGCACACTTTCACCAAACCGTGATCACCGCCGCGCACTTGTCCTTCAAAATTCAACCAAAACACCGTGAAAACGCCCGCAAAAATCATTGTTTTTCAATCGGATGAAACGACGACTGTTACTGTGTTCGGGACAAGGAGGGTCACGCTGAGAACAACCACAAAACAACGAGATTTTATGTTCTGGAGGTGAAACTGGAAAACAACATCGATTACGACATGAATAAGATATTTCGTGTTATGATACTGTTACACACGCAATAATTTTAGGACGATTTTGTAATTCCACAAAGCCACTTATCTTATCCAGTGAAACGATCACCTATCTTATCCAGTGAAACAGATCGTTTCACTGGATAAGATAAGTGGTCCTCGAAGCTTCATGTCGCCATCCCCATGGATACATAACATTGTACCATCGGATGCAAAGAAAAGTAAACTATTTTTTCGTTGTATTATGTCTATGATTTGTCAGTGCTTCATAATGGATTAATGTTACTTGATGGTCTGTCAAAAAACATACTGAAGCTGGTGTTACATACTAAAAGAACTCAAAATAGCCTGAGGAGTCGTTTAATTTTATTTGCACTCGATGGTACATTACTTATTTGACAAAGTCCGTGTTGACATAATCATAATGATAAGGGATATGTTCGTTTGTTGCAATAGTGCACACTCAAAGAAGATATGTTCCACTAAGCACCTAAACAATCTTCCTATAACCGATAAATATCGATAATTTCTCGAACAAGACAAAATCAAGAAAATGAATCATGAAAACTACGTTGCATTCAAAACTAAAATAGAAAATATTTCTAAAATGCTTCGAAAATGCTCAGCGCTATTGGATTGGTACACCCAATTTGTTTAAAAGAGTGGCAGAATAACATTTCTTTATTAAAAGATCCAAAAGTCTGAGCATTTTAAACGGTGATTAGTAGATACCCTACCTAACCATATACTCAGTATCTTATAACACATTGTTACGCTAGGATGAGCTTCCACCACGTTAGGACTGGGTCTTGACCATTGTTGCGTTTAGGGGCGTAGGGGTTGTGTTGTGCGTAGACGAAGCTATGTTAAAGCAGAGCGGTTTACAAAAACTTATATCTTTCATTAAGTACTAATTAAATGAAATGCTCAGGGAGTTCAAGGTTCTGACAGTCTGTGTTGCCGTTCGCCCTCGGCGCAGACGAATCACGTACAAGGTTCCGGCGTTGATAATACTGGGCGCCGTATGGGCTTCCGTACTCCGGAACTGTCGTAGGAGTTGGTCAGCCTTGAGTTGATCGACGACTTCTCGACGGCTTCTTCGAATGTTCACTGAGGCGACAGCGAGGTTATCTGTTGATATGGGCTAATGGCGACAGTGTTGTGGTCCAGGGCGTCAGCGACGGTCTTCGTGAAAGGGCTAGGCCCTTGTTGTGAGTCGCACCAGGTCTTAGTGATCGACTGAGTTTTGTGTTAAGACGGGGCTGAATGGCATTGTAGTCTAGGGCGATGGAGGCGACCCTCGCGGGAGAGAAGACACCCCTTGGTGTGAACCGACACTAACAGCTTAGTGAACGACTGTCATTCCAATTTCGGCCCGGTCTATTTACACTGGTTTGTTTACCAAACATTGCTTACTTGACCTCACCATTCAATTATTACTCGAGTTTTGCGATATGCTTCGTATGCATGCTCCGATTTGACGGTTCACGCGATGCCTTCTACTGAGGATATTGGAATACGATCGATTATACATAACGTTTTGAGTGTGTTAAATATTTCCGGCATATTTAAAGGGTTTCATGGAAAATCTAATCGTACCTTTTTATAGAAAATCTAATCGTGAAAATATGTATATGGATAACCCTTTCTATAAACTGTCCAACCAAACCATATCTTATGGTCTTAAAATTGATAAGTTGTGAGTTATTTTCACTTCTATAATCAACTTACAGAAATTCGTCTCAAAAATATCTTATCAGCTATACTATTCAAGAGATTTATCCAGAAAGTTTTTTTTTTGTTTAAATGAACAAATTATTTATCATTGTTTTAGCGAATACTATAAGAATACGAAATAAATATAAGAACTGAACGATTTTCACTAATTCCAATCATGCTACGAAAACAAATGGCTTCAAAGTAAACGTAACTGAGTCTAACTCTAAACCTGGACAACGTAAACATCCATGACCCTGGTGGGATTCGAACACACGCCAACAAGTGCAAGACTTACAAAGTCGGCTAGGCTAATCACTGAACCAATCGCCTGCCCTCGCAGGTAATGTAATGGACGGTAAAAGAGCGTTAGAAACATGTGAAAGACATGTATGAGAACTTTATACATTTGAAAATTACGATTCTACGTATTATTCTATGTAAAAATTGTTATGGCTTCCCTATACTTAAATGGAACTGTGTTTGAAATATCTTCGAATTTCTGAAAAAAATTACTTCGGTGGTCTTTCATTTAAGAGAAAGTATTTACGACACTTTCAAATTTCAAGATTTCAAGTTGCCTGTTATTTGAAAGAATAATGTTCAGCTTTTCAAATCATATCCTAGTTATCATTGAAAAATTCACAGGATTGTCAAAATATGATGTCGAATCTTGTTCTGTTCAATTGCCCAAAACTCAGTTTTCGTAAATGGAACAGCCTGTATAACCTTACATCATGAGATGTAGAATCAAATTCTACATCGATATGTGGTACCATTTCTTATATGTACCTATTTCTTGTTTGCAAATATTATTTCTGATCCTTGCTGGTGATAGTATCAAGCATTTGTGTTGAAGGGATACTTCTCTATGTATAATTTTTGATGGCCTTCCACTTATGAATTCCTCTATTTTATTTTTTACTTAATTGTTTAATTTTTGTCTATTTAGAATTTTTCGGTCACTGTCTCATGTTTGATTCTCTTCTGATTCATCAGCGAGAGTGTAAACTTTTGTTCTGTATGACTTTCTAATACAGCACCAATTTGTCTCTTCTGTTGTTTTCAGTACTAAATTTATAATTTTCAAATAATATTAAAGGTTTTCCTTTTTCACTCAGCATTACTTCTAAAGCTATTTTTTCTTTTTATTTTTTTATTTATTTATACCACGTCACAAAACGGAAACTTAACACAGCTTAAGCCAATGTAGGAACAATTCCGCGCAACTATGTGTGTTTTCAAAATATTTCATATTATAAACAAAATTTCCAGATTTTTTTACTTCCATCCAAGACCTGAAATTTTTATGGCTCTAGACTTATTTAATTTGACCTTGATTTCACTATAACGTGATTTATTTTGTAATTTCTCTAAAAAAATCGACTAATGGTGCTTGTCTAGTAAGAATATGGTGCTTGCTCAAGAACCCTTCCGTCAAATAGCATTTTAAAATTAAACAGGTGTCAGAAAGCTATCTGCCCAGGCAAATAGCATTTGACCAGTAAAACACTACTTGCCTAAAATAATCACTTGGCTGCGACATATGTATAGTGTTTGGTTTTGTGTTTTTATTGTTGCTTTTGCGATCTTCCTTGTAATGTGCTCAAGTTTTATGAGCTTAGGGAGTATTTCCATGTTCTTCATATCTTCTTCTAGTTGACATCGATTTACACTGACAAAGGCTTGTCGAAATTAAAAATGGAGGAGAAAAACTGTTGATAAGCAATTTCGGAATTATTAAAGAAATCTGTACTCAAGAAACTATATCGGAAGAATGGAATAAGGGATTAATAATACCTATTTGGAAAAAAAGGACACTCAATAAATTTTCAGAATTACAGAGCCATAACGTCATTGAATATAGTTTATGTACTGACGACACTGATTAGAAAGAAAATGACGAAATATGCGGAAGCAGAAGTCGACCAGAACCAACAAGAATTTCAATTTATGATGCAATACATTTTAATGGGGTCTGTTCTGTAACATTTATGGACTTGATACGCATTAATTATTGCTTTGTATCAAGTGACCTTGCAAAATCGATTTTCTGTAAACAGTTTCGCAACAATCAGTATCAAGTGTCATATCAAGTTAATATACTGTCGGAAGCAAAAAAAAAGGAAACAAGAAACAGTTTCCTATAATTATTCTTTCACAAAATGGTGATGACTTCACAGATAACATTTTAAAAAGTGTAGAAGCTTTTAAATTTAACACGTTTAAAACTTTGATAAGATCTGTGAATTCGTCTTTAAACACTACCATTTTGAGAAAGAATAATTAAAGGAAACTGTTTTTTGTCTATTCTTTTTTACTTTCAACTGTACGTCTCTCTTCAATTGGCGGTCGGCAATCCACTTTAATTGTTATGAAATCATATCAAGTTCTGTACAATTATTGAAGACTATGGGGTATATTCTGTAACGGACTTGATACGTGTCAATAATTGCTAAGCATTAAGTGACCTTACAAAATCAGTATTCGGTAAACAGTTTCGTAACAACTTCCAATTCGTATCAAATGTGAAATAAGTGGCGGTCGGCAATCCACTTGAGTTGTTATGAAATCGTCAGGAAAACGGTTAATTTTAGATCTTTACATATTAATTTATATTTACTTAGATTTAGACATATATATTTTTTAGTATGATTAGATTGTTGATTTTTTTAGGATGATTAGATTCTTGTTAGTTTTGACATTCTTATGATTTTACTAGGATGATTAGGTTGTTCTTAGATCTTTTTAGTGCTTTTAAGTTGGTAGCGTACTGAAGATGGCAACTTAGCTGCCGAAATACGTATCTACGGATATAAAAATTATTGTGGGCGGAGATTAATTTCAATTATTTCTTAAACCACAGTCTCCTTTACTATTTTAGCATATCAGTGTTACAGCATAGTCCTGCATATCACTTGATTTGCGCAACGATGTTATAGAATGCCATTAATGTCTCAAACAGAGGAGATCGGAAATGAAAATCATACAAGCTAAGACATACGTTTTGAATTTCATGGCAAGAGTCGATAAAATATTAAAAATCATTCGGTAGAACGCAAGTGTTTTTGTTTTGTTTTTTCTGATAACTGTCGATCGTAATCTAAATCTTAAATCTATTAATTTATCTGCCAAATTGACAAGACTTTTACTAAGTCTATTGAAAGGGAAAATTTCATATTTGTAATTTTAATATTTCCGCGAGGATGTATTTGTCTCCCTCCTACAATCAATACTGAACATGGTTCGAACTATATATTCGTTAATGATTTGTAATGCATGAAGGGTATTTAATTAAACGAAAATATGTCTCTTGCGATTGATATAACTTTCATTGTGTATATTCGATAGAGTGATATATTGATAATTATAAATATTGTAATTCACTTAAATATGAAAATATTTAATTGAAGTTATTGGTTTCGTTTTAGTGAAAAATCTTGAAAATTGTTGGGGTGCTTAATAAATTTGAACGCGTGTTTAATTGTCTTTTGTTCGAATCTGCCCGTTTCATGCTAAACGAGAGCATTAATCGAATCATTCCCGGAGCTTTTTCCGGGGCGTCGAAGGCGCGAAAACGGCACCGTCCCGCCCGCGTTCTTAAATTCCAATTTCACATTTTACATCTTTCACGAGCATCTAGCTGACTTCGGCCTCACGTGAACACTACAAAGTGGTTTTACCGAACGTCCGCTCCCCCCCTTCGCACGGTCCTGCGTTGCGCTCCTCCGCGGCCGCGCGCCTCGCATTTGAGTCCGGACTTTGGTGAGGTGCGTGTCGAGCCGAGTCCGAGCCGCGCCTGCAGAGTTTTTACCGCCGCAGAAAATCTTCAAAAGCCACACTTTTGTGGCCCCCTTCGACGGTTTCTCGCCGCAGATAACGCGGGTGCAATCAGTTCTTGCGTGTGTGTGCGCGGGTGTTCCTGATTGTTTGTTGTGCAGTGGCCTCCGCGGAGGCGAATACTCCATTTCCAAGCAAGAGCCCTGGTTTATTTATTCATCAGAATTCTGTTTACTTTCGCGATAAACCTTTGTGCGTTCGCGACCGCTATTTTCGGTTTCTTTCGCGCGAAATCTGCCACGTAGCAGCGCCTATTTATGTACCGTTCTTTTCGGTTCGCCCGAGCACCATCGCGGCGACGGCAGCGAAGTAGTGGCCTACAATAAGCGAGAGCCGTTCACGACTATTTTCGGATCCTTATCGTCGTCGTGTCTGTCTGTGTGTTGTTGTTGTTATTAAATTAGTTGGTGCCGCCCGAGGAAGAACCGTATTTTTCAGTGTATCTTTGTGCTGCGCTGCAGAAAGGATTGTGCCGAAGTGTACTTCTACCCACTCCTCCTCTTGGATTACTTACCTTTATTATTGTTGGATTAACCGACGTCTTCTCCGCCCCGCACCCAGATAGCCGTAAGTACGAAATTCGACGACGCGCCGACGGCGACAAAAATGGCTGCACTTTGCGTTCTCTCAAGTTTTAACGCCAATTAGAATTATTGATTTTTCCTTGCTTTTGTGCTCCGGCGGCCTTAAGTTTGTCGTCGTCTTTTGTTTCCGTCGCGTCCGCCGAGTTAGTTCCAATTTAATTCTTTATTACCAGAGTTTTTTTTTTATGATCGGCACAATTTTCCCAATCACAGTATCAGACAACCACCTTCTTCATTTGATTTCATTTTGTTTTAATGTAATCTCCTTCCATGTTTACAAAATTTCCTTCGAAATTTTCGGTGTTTTTATGTCACTCTTTATACTCAAACTGTGACATGGAATGACAACTTTTGTCTCGACCTAAAACCCCTCAGTATTTATTTATTTTCGTGTCAAAATCGCAAAATTTTACAATTTTGTGAAAAACGTGATGGTTTTGCGCCTACTATGCTCGATTTCTTGTGCGTCTAGTTTTTTAAAATGTAACAAAAAGTACTTTTTTATTTCAAAAACTGTAGGTAGACTATTTTAAAGTGAACGCCTCTGGAAGGTTATTGAATTTCATGCATTCAAGATATTATGATTGAATAATTGATTTTTTCAGCGACGTGTGATGATACATTTTAAATATCGATTTACCAGTACGTATTGGTCGTGTTTTTTTTTTAATTGATGGACAAGCTCTGAGCTGATCCGATCATCACCGATAACTTAAATAAAATACCGTGTTTTTGAAAGCAACGTAATTCGCAATTGAATCTGATGGATCAGATTAGTCAAAGAGCAGTTCAGATAAGTTATATTTTCAAAAGAACACGACTAATTGTTAACATATTGATATTTCCAGTGGCGGACTCGCCATGGTAAGTGAGTTCTATGATCCCCTGATGAAGTGAGCTCCCACTGGAGGCTCCCTTAACTTTAGATAGTACGTTAGCGGACAACAAAAATTGGACCAGAATTTGACATAATCATGAGTACATATTTATATAAATCTGGTAAATCAGGCTTTTCTTGAGGTTACGTTCATATTACATTGTAGAAGATAAAGATTCGAAATGAAAATGTAATAAATTGAAATCGAGTAGTAACTCTTCCTTTTAATCACCCGGAAAAGGTAATAATTTTATTTTTTAAGCGGTACAGTTGCGGTGTCTTGCCAGCATACAAGATAAAATATAAGCACTAATTCTATACTAAACGACAGAATTACTAGTGACATTTTTTATCCCATTGCTAATATAAAAAAAACGAGGACAAAACTTTTTGAGCTATGTAAATCTGACCACCGACCAAAAATTTTAAAATTATTTTGAAATTGTCACTGTCAGTCATGTCTAAAAGTACAAAATGTTTTAAAAGCTAGGATAATTACTACCATAGAAAATCATGTGACAAACACAGAGACATTCAGACAACCCATTCATTAAAAGTTTACGGACTTCAATTTCCGGTATAAGCGGAAGTGTCTGAAAATGGGAAGTATTATTTTTTGATAGATCATTATCGCTAACTTATAACTACAAAATATGAAGCAGAAATTCAAAGGGAAAGTCCGTAAACTTTTAACGATTGGTTTGCCTGTATCTCTCTGTAGACATAATTCTCAGAATTTTGGTGTTAACAAAAATTTGAATTACTGGCATCACAACAAAGGAAGATTTAATAACGAATGTCTAATTAAAAAACTTGAGTATTAAAAATTAAAAAAAAAATTCGGAGTATTAGCAAAGAGATAACAAACCGTCATAAGGTGATTTGTTAAATATGTTATTTCAGTACTCGTTTCAGTATCAAGCCAAAGGTACACATAACTTTAAAATAGGTTCACAAAAATTAACATATTCTCATTTATAAAAAAAATAATTAAGAAAAAGCAATAAAACGATAATTTAACAATAACTTTTGACACTAGTCACGGTTGAACTTTGAAGCGACGTGCATGTAGTTAGCAAATTCCCCACCACAATCTATTTGACCACGTTTTTATTTAGACACTTGTTATAATAAAATAATGGAAACGGTTGGCTACTGGTTTACATATTGTCCTGTTTTTCATGTTAGCAATAGTACGTATAGGTATACTAAACGTCGAAGTAATAAATATTAGAGTCTTATTTACATTAACGAAATGGCTGGCGTGCCAGAATTTTATTGTCCGCTAATGTAAGTACATTAAAAACGATACTGCAAAATTACTTAAGGCAGGGCGCCCACTGAACTGATACGACACTGATGTAACAATTGATATTATATTACCTACGATATTATATGCAAATTTACAAAATCGCACAAGCTTCTTTTTTGTCAGTGTCATTTTAGTATTTGTGCATGGGCGGACCAGAATTTTTTCTGAACCCGCGCATACTTCATTTTTAAATAATAAAATTATTAATGCTATTAATATAATTATTAGATGTCTAACACTAGGCACAGCTATATTGGTTAAAAAAAAAAACATAACATATTTTTTAAACATTTCAAAAGTGTCTTTATGTAAAATTTACACTGCAGCAAGTCTGCTGGCAGCAGTACAGTTGCCATATGCTATAAATTTTCGCACAGTGTAAGGTCAAACCTCTCGCCGCCTGAGGGCATGCCTTAAGCTGTTATTTTTTTTCGCTTTGTAAACCACCGTTTGGCAACACTCCGTATTAATAAGGAAACTTCATCTCTTTACTAGCTACTAACTAAAATTGACAGTGAGCCTGTAAATATTTTGCGAACTACTAGTAGTAAATAAATTATACGATATACGCAAGTAACTATTCTTGCTGGCCCAAGGAGGTGACAAGTTCGTCTAAAGACTCGCCAGTAAAAACTGTTTAACCTAGCTTACAATGTAAAGCACCTTTATTTCATGTGAAGTCCCATTTTGCTAAAAATTTCTTTGTTCAGTGTTTGTTCTCAAATATCTAATTTTGGACAGTAGCATATACTTGTTATTATTATACTTCGGACGTTTCAGGGGTTGCCAAGGTTACACAATATGTTACCTTTTAACTACTGCAATAGGTAAACAAACAACCAATCGCGCAATCAGGTAAACAAACAAAATATTTATGAACATGAGATAAAGTTCAACATATATTTGTTTACTGTTTAGATTGCGGTTTAAAATTTTATAAGGGGGACATGACTGAAAAGCATGAGTACGTTATTCATTGGACTGTCTGCGACGCACACTAATTACACCAGCCGACATGATTTTTCTAAAGGTGGCTTCAGACGGAGTGACGTGCGATGATATAATTAATACACAGTGTTGTTAAATTTGCTTTTCCTAATAGCATCTAGATACAGATGCTTTCAGAAATATGTATCTAGATAGAGATACAGATGCTCGTTTCGGAAAATATCTAGATACAGATACAAAAAAAAAAAACTATCTGCAGTTTCTCAGATACTTGCAAGTATAAAATTCAATAACCTATGCAATAGTGGAGATACGGTATTATTTGCGATAAAACCTGCGATAAGCAAATAATACAGTTTTTTTCAGCAGTGTACCTGTAGTACCCTTTAAATAGAAAATTTATCTTTTGTAATAAGTTGATAAGTAATCGGTGCGACTTCCTAAAGAGCGCCCTTAAAAATTACAAAAAATTTAAAAACTGAAAAAGATAGAGAATTGTATTACAAAGACGAGGTACTTTTCTCTGTAGATAATATACTGGACCGACGAAGCTTAAGACTAAAACACAGTATGACCTCTTTAATCCGAATGTGCGCTAATCCGTATCTTACGTTTTTTAATCAGTATTCGATTGATAGTGCATGTTAATACACGGGGTGCTGTATTAATGAACGCAACATAGGAAATCCCATGTTAATTCAAAGGCGCTCGAGTATTGATTTCCTTAATTACTTTTCAGCAAAATTCCATTTACGTTTTCTAAAATATTCTTCAAGATGAATCTGTCTGTGCCGGTTGAGGATTTTTCATTTGCTCAGTTTCAAGATTTTTATAAAAGGATTCCTAACGAGATTCAATTTATACCAAACTATCAGCACGACCTTGAGCAATGCATGTTAAAATATATTACTGGAAAAGCTTTTTCTATCAATCTTTTTCGAAAACGACTAATATTATTAATCATCTGCCCAGTTTCCGCAATCATTAATCAAGGCCGTGCTGATGATATGGTATGAATCGAATTTTATTACTGAATCTTTCTAAAATATCTTGAAACTGAGCAAATGAAAAATTCTCAACCTGCACAGACAGATTCATCTTGAAGAGTACTTTAAAGAATTTGAATGGAATCTTCCTGAAAAATAATTAAGGAAACCAATATTTCAAAATCTTGAAATGAACATGGGATTTCACATGTTGCAATTCAATGCAGCACCCTGTATACTGGTTTCCATGTAAGTCCTTGTGTTTCAATCCACTTTATAAGTGTAATGTATTTCTGTTATTGTAGAGTTTAAAATAGGAGACTTTAATTTTTAGTTCGTTGATTATTCTTTCGCTTGAATATGGTGATGTACGACTTTTTCTTTATCCGATTGATTTCGAAGCTCCTTTACAAATATATTTTCTTTTGCAGGAGTTGACCTTTGTAAGTACTTTCCATAAATTGACAGAAGGTTGTTTATTTAAACAACTATAGTCTACTTTTTCTTGACAGGCGGTAAAAACGATGTTTATTTTATTAAAAAAAGAAACAGCAACTTAGTAATAATTGGCGTCAACTTTGAAATTCTTTGTCGTCTGTTAGTTATGTATAATTCCGCCTGTCAAAAAAGAAAAATGGGTAAATTGTGAAATGCTTAAACAAACTTGAAAATGTAAGTAATAGTTTAAAGCCTCATTAGTGATGGAATTAACTGGAGCTTAAATTTTAGTTGATAGTGATGCAAATGGCGGTTAACTTTCTGTTTATTTCTGTAGCAACAATTGCGAAAAGAGTTGTTACTGTATCAATAAGCTGAAGATAAAAGTGTAAAGTGTATTTATGAAAGGGGATCTTATAATTCGATGTCAAACAGAGAATCTCCCACAGAGACAAGCTTATCGTTGGACAAAAGAGGCTTGTCAATGATTTTGACAAGTACTAAACAAATATGTAGGAAGATTTTTTTTTCTTTTTTCTTTCTCTTAAGTTTACATTATTATTGTGACCAATTGTTAACCTTAACAGTCAGATCAATAAACGTATTATTATTATTATTATTATTATTTATTAGGTGTGAACAACTTCATCAACTTGTTGAAGACACATTTTGAAATTAAAACAAAAACCAAACAAAACTTTCTGTTAATAATCAACAATTGTTATAATAAACATAAAATAAAAATTGTGATGACTGTTTAAAAAAAGTAATGTTGTTGCCTGAACTCGGGTACAAGATTGACACTTTCGAATCATGGCGTTATAAACATGTATCAGAATTTGTAATGTTTCTAGTACTAATTCCAAGTAAGAAATAAGGGTCAAAAATTGAGTTTCCCATTACCATCCAATGTCAATGTCACCAACCACAACAAAATTCTCTAAATTTTAAAATACCGCCTTTTTTCTTTAAAAATGACATTATAAAGGCGCGAAACAGAAAAAATGTAGTATAAAATACTTGTTTCCAAAATGTACAAAAGAATTTACTGCGCATATAATTGGAAAGTTCTAAAAAGATTATTCATTTTTAAAATGACTCTTCAAATAAATTACTATCGTATACGAAAAAGGAAAAAGAGAAAAAAAAAGTATTATGAGAATAATTGTTCAACTTTTATCAGTAGGCCATTCATCATGAATGAAAATAGATAAGAAGATAAATAGTGTTTACCATCAATCAGCAGCATTAATATAACTCCAGACAACAAAGTAAGTAAATCTTTACTTTCATTTTCACCTTTTCGCCTAATAGTTCTCCTCCTTAAAATCCTTTCAATTATTATAGATGTTATTTAAACTGAAATGAAGTTTAGTCTTAACTTTCATGTCTTTAAGCCTTTACGTTTTTATGATTTGTCAATTTTGCTATTTAAAACTAAGTATTGAATTACAGGTTTTTAATTATTAGTATAATTATATCAAACAATCAATGCAATTATAAATTCTCGTTTACATTCCAACTTTCTTTAATTTATTGTGAAAGACAGTAATAGAATGAAAACCTCGGTAAATTGTAGAGTTTACGTTGGAAATCGAATTGTTTTACTTCGAATTACACTCTTACACAATTGTATGAAACATTCACCTGTCACAACTTTGTCGTCGCTAATAATTCGAGCATTGTCATCGTTTAATTTATTTGCAGTTTATCGAAAGTTCATGTTAAGAGTATTTTTCATAACTGTAGCAATCCAATAATGTTTATTAACGTCTCGTTTGTCTTGTTAACAATCTGGTGTGGGATTGGAGTAAGTGGAACCCTTTTCGTTTCTCAGTTAGGTGATTCTTTTAGGCATCTTCCAGAGACTGTTCTGCTTTTTTCGACGATAGGAAAATTTCGCAAATTGAACGGTACGGATAACGTTTCACGTTAGAGTTACAAATTACTAATGCGCATGCTCACAAATGTGAGTGCATTATTATTTTTGTAGCTGTTTAGGGTATACGTTATCCACATCGACCAAGTTTCGAAAACCATCTATTATTTACACAATTATACAGACAACCCTTGCATTTGTTTTTCCTTTACGCTTTTTCTTGAATTTTGAATAGTGTAGATATAAACCCACTGTCCAACTTTTTTTCAACAAAGAACGTCTATTTGGCTGCCTAAGTTAATCGTAAAACTTCCTTTTACAAATGAGAAAATCGTACCTAAAATAATTATTCGCAGCAGTCTATGTAATGGTAAAATAAGGAAAAGAAAAACTTATTGGCATGAAAGACAAAGAGTGGAGCGTGGGGTTATGCGATGTGCGAGCGATACCACTTTGTTCTAATCTTTTTCATTAACACGCTTAGTACATTTCCTCTCTTTTGTTAATGGATTTTATTTGAGCAACGCCACTCGATGAAAACAGGTATTTTTACTCGATTTCTATATGCCACCTAATTGAAAGGAGTGCAGCAGTGGGCAAAAAGGTAAAACAAAAATACTTGAATTGAAAATATTTTTTTTTTGTTACTAGAAAAAAAGTCATTTTTTGTAATTACAAAAACATGTAAAAACAAATGGTTTTACTTTCGGGAAATAATATTACTTGTTATTTAAGACAATGTTGTAGAATTGTAGGCTACTGAGTTCTTAGATGAATAGTCAGCAGAAACTTTAATTTTGAATTTGCTTTCAAAATTATAGTACATTTACCTTTCTTTTATTGTTTTTCCCTTATCTCAAAACGAAATCGCTGGAAAACTTTATAAAATGGAAATGATTACGTCAAGGAATTTAATTATCTGTCTGCATTTCATTAAAAATAATTTAAATGTCACGCGATACAAAATGTACGTTATTCTATACCAATGAAAACATTGTGTTAAATGAAAACTTATCACAAGAAATTAAAGTCATAACCTTATAATTGTAAATGTGTATCAAAAGACTGGAATGCAAAATGTAACCGGAAGCCTACTCATTTATGTAACCGCAACCGTTCCGCTTCTACTGGCGCCTACTAAAAAGATCAGGCCAGCAGATTGAGGTGGGGAGCAGCTCTCTTGGACTCAGAAATTGAGCCTCCCCACTCCAAACTGCTAGTCTGTCTGTTGTAGATACTGATGGGTCGGCTTCGATTTCAGTTCATGTCCTTGATGAAGAAAAGCAAAAGTAGAGCAAAATATTACGACCTCTTTACTTATTACAAATATCTCGGTAATTACATATACATATCTATTTGGGGTAGAAAATAGCGATACAAGAAAATGCACCCTAAAAACAAAGATATAACACGAAACCATTTGCTTGGTCGCTGTCAGGTGTCTGTTCTATATATTTTATAGCGTTTTCGATTCATTTGCACTGATTGCATTCAGAGCATCTTCATCTCATTTTATTGGATGAGGTAGAAATTAATCCAAAGCGCTGTTAGAGACAAGGTTCATATAAAAATCAAAGAATTTAAGACAATAATCAAGTCTTCAAGTTTAAATTAAACATCGTATGCAAAAAGAGTTCATCTTTTATACTACTATACGCATACGCCGGGGCGCATTTTAGGCGGAAGGTTTTAAATATACGAGGAACTACTAATATGCTGAAGCGGAAAAAGTTCTAATCTTTAACACATCTGTCCTGTAAATACAAAACAATAAACCAGCCGAAGCCCGAGAAATCTACGCGGCACGCAGTAACCACTACAGTTCTGGCCGACTGGATATAAAAACTTGTTTACATAATCGATTCATTCTGAAATGAATTCGCATTCTTTTAGCAGTGACGGCGCTATAATTGATATAAATTAAATGTATTATGCCAGTCTTTTTCAAAGCTACATTAAAGAATTATAATATTTTGGTAATTATTAATTTGAAAGAAACTATAAAGGCAATTATGTTACACACGTAATTTACATCAAACGGTTGTTTCTGATGCAATGAGCGCGAGGGTGAGAGTGCCTCGGGCATAAAAGCCTTTCAGCGGCGACGTTGAAATCTACGCCGCTGCTTTGTTTATCTTTATACTGGTTTTTACCAGATATCCTAGGAATGTCCGATCCTTACTTATAACGTACTAATCCTATTTTTGAAGTACATTGCATGTGTATTTATAGCTATACTTTACGTTTTACATGTACTTAACTTCAAACAACATCAACAACTGAAAAACAGAAACTATTTTGATGCAAACATTTTAAATTATTATGTAACTAGTAAAGTTTCAACGGAAAATATAAAAACAGAGTATTTGAGATGTTTGGATTAGTATTTCTCGCGCAGACACAATGGCTCCGGTGTTCTAAATTCATAATAAATAATAATAAAACAGAAAACATCGCGCGACTTGATCGTGACGAAGATAAGCAAGGCGTTATCATGAAATTCGTTTTAAGTATTATCGTACGATGTATTTACTAATCCAAAAGACTTTCGCAGTTGATAACGTTATATTCAATGATAGTTGAACAAATTCACAGCGAGAACACAAACTAGAAATCCGGAGTTACTCTCGTTCTTACTTGACCCACTAACTTATAGTATGTACGAGTATAACACCTTCAGGCAACTTTACAGCCAGTTCTCACCTAAATCAACACATAAAAACTGACTCAAAAATAAGCACACGCACGCAACAGTTTCGCACGAAAATAGAAACCAGTCTAGAGCACTTTATTTTTATAATCTGATATATCAGTTCGGATTAAATTAGTTAATTCAAAAGTAAAAAGAGATTTTGAATCTACTCGGGTCCTTTTTTTGCAAGGATACAAAAAGTCGCTCCGGAAACAAAAAAAAAAAAACTAAGAGATATTTGCTTCGCTTCGCGGAGCAAGAAAAGGTCAAGGAGAGGCCGGACTAATAAGTTTCAGTCAGATGCATTAGTTGGATCGATCGATTCCGGGCTACCACTTGAGTTCGAGAATCAATCTGATTTCCATCGGGGCGTTACAAGAAGAATCGTCCTTTGAAATTCGAGAACCTTTGCATTTAATCCTAAGCGGAGGGAGCGATGCAAAATAGACGCTACTGATTTTTCCAAAACAATAAGTACAAAACCCATAAATTTTTTTACTTAAAATAAAGCAAGAAGAACTTACAAAAGTAATGTAATACGTTCTTGGAATTATACGTACGCTTGTTGGACGGAAAGTGATAATAACTTGTCGTTAAGTAAGCAGGAGCCCATGAGGCGAGGCCGTAGAAGTTTGCAGAATTTTATATTCTATACTTTTTATGTAGGAAGTTGACCTGTAAGGAATAATCAGATTAGAATTCATTATTCCAGGAAAAAGAATATAACTTTTCCATTCATGATTTACATCTTAAATAAATATGTATATTTAGCAATTAATATGATGGACTAAAGATGTAACCTTCTTTTTTCCAAAGTACGTATTTATGCATTTATTTATGTGTAGATGTTCCCATGACATGTTACAACGTTTAGGACAGTGATTTCCAATTATTTTTCTAAAAGTATAGTTTATATCCAATTCCTGTTTCGTTTTATTACAGAACCTACTACTTATAAGTATAAAAATCAAAACTCATTTTATAAATACCGAAACTATTATTATCAATCCCTTTGATAAAACATGGTACGACGAAAATAAAATAAAATGAAATAGTTAAGATGTTTGTTTCAGCAACAGT
Source organism: Prosopocoilus inquinatus (assembly GCA_036172665.1). Lineage (NCBI taxonomy): Eukaryota > Metazoa > Arthropoda > Insecta > Coleoptera > Lucanidae > Prosopocoilus > Prosopocoilus inquinatus. The sequence goes on from CM069871.1 coordinate 25,636,909, forward strand.
TTCTGCCTAGTTCTGAACCATCAGAAACAATTGCCCACCGAACTAACGATCGGTTTTAACAGCGCCATCAAGTATTTCGAACCTATCAACTGCGGATGGGACAAACCTAAAATAATTTATGGCCGACCACTTTAACACTTATTATGGCATCGATAGTTTCTGTGGCAAGGCAACGAAACGCAAATTGGAGAATGCATAGAACTTTTTAAAATGTTTGCAATTCATAAAAGCGATGGTACAGTTCTTGAGATTGTTAAGCTGTTAAGCGTTGCGGTTCGCAATCTGTTTATGACCATCATAGCATGTTAAGTATTTTATGAGTTTCAAATAGTTTTGAAATATTCTGTACGGATTTTTGTGCTTTAAAAAACCCAAGTATTGATGACAGTTTATGTATTTACATTGTAATCCAAAATTCATTTTTTAATATGAACTAAGCATGAAACTGGTTGTATATTTCAGATGATACTGTTAATAATATTGTTTATATTTTTAGCAATTCGTCTTAAAATTTCGTAATAGATGATACGATATGATTCTAGAGTATTTTAATGGTGGGTTTACGTTATTCAAGTGAATTGGTTGATGAAGTCAATTGAATAGAAATCACAATCAATTAGATATTTGTTTACATGTTGTACTGCAATTAATGTTTATGTCAGTTTGTTTCATTTAATTTGGTGAAAATATATAAGAGCTATTCATCCAACAGTTTTAATTTTAACTCGTGAATTAGAACAAAATCTTTATAAAAGAAGGCATGGAAGAAGAGGTAAAATTAGAGCTGGTTAAATAAATCAACAAACACAATTGTCACAAATCAAACAATTTATATATATATAATAAAATTACGTTAAAAATTCAAAAATGTCGTGAAACGTCATTCAAAAGTGTGCTCAAAATGGCAGATTTTAGATATGTTCGTTTTACCTTCGACTCAGATCAGCAAATATCATAAGTGAGGTGAGATTTGCTGTATGTATGTATGTTTGTTGACTTTTTAAAGGAACTCTAGTTTTACCTCCTGAGGAAGTTGAAAATTACAACGAAATATTGAGGCTTTAAACAAAGGACTCGTCTTTTATTTGATAGCCACCAAGCCAATCCCATTAGATTTTCTAATTTTTCCTTAGAAAATATAGCTGCAGTGTAAACACTTCTAAATTTATTGAGTAATAAGTATGTCAAATTGATTGCTAATATACAGGGTCTTCTTTTACTGTGTGTAAATATTTAAACCTGCAATATATCACCATGAATGACAACGGTTGAACTCATATGTTCTTAACATAAATGTAATAGTTTTCGAGGAAAATGCAGTGGCAGATTTTCATTAAACCGTTTGAGAACTGCTGGCATAGCTAAAAGTGGAACGCGGGCGCCTTTTCAATTACGACCTGCAGCCGAAGTAGATCAGGGTCAGTGCCTTACTGGAACTGGAGCAGGAACGACGTAACTCAGCGCCGCTGCGATAAGCTGGTCCGTCAAAACATCTGCAATTTAAATTAACTTCACTGCAAATAATTACAGTATATAATCGCAGCTTCTTGAATTGCACAAGATTATAATTTAATACTTGTGGAATCTTGTGGAATTCAAGAAGCTGCGATTCGTAATAGCCGAACAAATCAAAAGCGAGATACAAACAAATTATAATTTCTCATTCCATATTATTTTTAAAAGACCGTGAGTAGTAGTAAGTAGTAATAATTTCATGGCTAGCAGCGAGATTGCAGCATTTATTCACGTAAAAGGGTGAAGGAAGAACATTTTTAACGCGCTTGCCTAATTGGTGCATAAATTTTTGGATTTATTCGTGGATAGTTGATATCGTAAAGCATATTAATTTGCTCAGTGAATTAAAATTTTAAATAAAATAATTAATAAACGATATCAGTGATTATTATTACGAAACTCTGCGTTGAACATCGAGTGCGGTATCGGTGGGCGTGTTCATACCGAGAGGAAGGCGAAGGTGACCTTCCTATCTTTCTCGCATATTTCAACAGTTCCAAACAATTGGTCCATCGGAATTTTTTTGGCTATGATATGGTACCCACCAAAAAATACCCGCAGAAGTTAGCATTTCGCGTACTTATACCGAGGTTTTTTTATCTGCACACAGTAAAACAACACCGTGTACAAAAAGCTTTTGAAGGGCAGTATCTTTTTGTTTTGAATGTTTTTTTTATTATGCGGTGTGTGTCCAGATTTATTTAACATAGAGAAGTTTTTTATTTTCGTGTTTTCAAATAATTGATTTTATAGAAAAGTTTTGCTTGTTAAATGCACCCGTTGAATTGTAACTTTTACTAAAGTTGGACTATTCTATTTTATTGATTATCGTTTTATGAATAGTTCTGATTTTCGGTTACAAAAGCATTCATTATTCATTATGGAAATACTGACGCAATTAAAATTAATAATTGTTGTTTGGTTGCTTACAATTGATTTTTCGTCTTCATTTTTCCAACATACAAGTTTTGATGTGAGCAAAGGCCTTCCTACACAATTACCTTTTTAAAAAAAAAAAGAAATGAAAATAAAGAAAACTCCCATATATGTTAAGTAAATCTGGACACACACTGTACATCTAGTTAGTACACTGTAGACTGTACATCTAGTTAGTTTATTCTATGTATACTTACGTTTGAATCAAGCTATTGATTTTTTTTTGTAATACGTATTTGAAACAGTAATTTGATCCGTCCGATGCTTTCACAATCGCTAAACACGTGTTGACGAGAAATTTGAACGAGCATAGTCCAAATCACATGTTCAAGTTATACGCAGTTGTTACAAATATACGATTCATTGGTTCAGTGACCTCTGAAAAACAAGAAAATATAAAATTTGCCGCTTATTAATAAAAGTGTTGCCCAACACGATTATCGTGAACATAGAGGAAAATTGGTTTCAAAACAATTACCGTAAATTTTCAACGGAGAAAAATAAGCAACAAAAAAACGTGAAACACATCAACGAATAGCAATTAGAAATTAAATAATTTCGCAATCGGAAAATGACGGAACATTCCAACGCATACCACGACCCAATGAATCATTTATACCTACTCTGTACCTGGATAGTCTTCAAGTCACTCGAACTCAACTAACTTGATCAACTCATTTGAAAAAGTAACATATTGTCCTGTCATCCTGGCAGGCTTTAGATATATAAACGGGATGTCTTTTCTTAGAGTATTTTATTAATCAAAATGACGTTTCGTTTAACAGACATGTCAAAGCATTATAAACTAAGAAAAGACATTCACTTACACATTCATTGCCTACTAGGGCGACGGAATTTTATAACCACATGTTATAACAATAAGATTCAATAAATTTCAGGTTTTAGGTGACTATGAAATAAAATTTCCTGTCTTACAGATTTTGCTGTCAACTTGACAGTACCTGACTTCCTCAAACATTAAACAACTATACTCTTTTTTTTTATTTCGGAAGAGTACTTTGAAATTTTGCCGCTAAAACGACCTTTGCCGGAACTGACCAATGGCAAAGCGCGTTTAACCAATGACAGAGCTCGTTTTTAGTACCAAAATTACTCTTCCGAAATAAAAACCAGACTATAGTTTAAAACTTAAAACTAATTTTTATTTTATACTTTTACGAAATATTTTTTACAGCTGAACAGGATGCTGACAGCTTGGAACTTTTGTATAGCACGAAAGTCGATGGAATTTGGAGGTATTGCTGCGTCTGTTCTAAGTTAAGACATGAGTTTCCTTTCACAGCCGCCTGAGACCTGAAACTTATCGAATCATATATTAATAATCAATATGAATTAGACAAACTCTATTGAACTCTGATTGAAACCATTATAGCTTCTAAAGGAATTTAACTTTTTATTGAGGGTTTATTCCTTTACTATTAATTTCCTTTGTACCCTATTCATTTAATAGACCGTTTTGGAACATGTTGACAAGAAAGTAAGACACGTTTTCAAATCAATTGTAAAAATTGCATTCCGATTGTGAGTCATTATTATTTCTTAATCGATCCTGGCTTATTAGAATCGCTTCGATTTAATTTATTATTAAAGTAGTTGGTGATCGTATGCAGCATTGGAAAATGCTCGAGGCTGCACACGCCTCGATTAATTTCTAAAACAAAATAAAAAAGACGTTCGATCGAAGTTTTTTGAAACAATTGAGAGGCTTGCGCGTGAAATCGACGAGTGAAATGCAATCTCTAATAAAACAAATAAAAAAGAGGAAGGCGGTACGCTGAGAAGATTTAACCGAAACGTTTGGACTCGTCGTAAACATGCTTGTCGTAAACCGAGAGCGTGAAATATTCGAGATGATATCGTGTTACGAATTCTGAGTGACGTGACCTTGGTTAATATCGTCTGTTTTAGATAGATAAAGCAGAACACATGGAATTGAATTAATCGCTGCAGTAAATGGGTTATTCGAGTCGACGACAGGATCGCTCGCTTTCCTTTGCAGTTTTGATTGATGTCCTAGTTGGCCGCCGCCGCCGGTATTTGCACCGTCGACGTTTCGCAATCAAGAAAGTCTTGTCTGTGCTTTAAGCAACCGTACAACGTGCGTTCAAATTCAATTCCGAAACGAATTACAAACTAATGATCAAATCAATGTGTACGGTGCTTCTAAAATGATTTTGTTGAAGTCCTGGAAAAATATTACTTCAAACTTATAACCAGGGAAACGAAATCGGCCCACTTGTCCCGCGAGCAGTACGAAAATTTAGTACTCGGACTGTATTGGTCTCACCCGCAGTAATTTCTGCGAAGTGTGAACAGTCGCACTGCACCCTTTCTATCACACTTAATAGCAATTTATATGCATCGGAACCGCTGAGGTAGTAATTAGGCCTACAAAGTTGGCCGAAATCTTTTCCCTGCTTGTAACTTTCTCTGAAAACCTACTTTTTTGCACTTCTTTCTGGAGTAGTGTTGTAAAACTGTCCCTAAAAAACATGCCATGTAATTAATAGAAAGTGTTTTCCGAAATTCATAAAATTTTCGTTTGTTATAATTATACGTACCTTAATTGATCAAATTTAATTTAAAATAACTTTTAAACCAGCATATTAAGTACATAATTATAAGAGAATGAACAAACCTGTAAACATTAAACGATCTTTTTCTGTACCTTCTGTAGAAGAAACGAAATAGAACTGAATTGCAAAAGTTTGCAGCAGTTTTAGTATTCTCTTAACTAAAAACATCAGGAAAATCTTAAAAAAATAAAGTACAGCTACATCAATTTGAATATTTTTCCAATATTACCGTCCTTTTGTTTTACTTTTCCCTTTTTGTCAGCTGTGTTTTCGAATTTGTTAAATGACTTTCCTATTTAACATTATCTACGAATTAACATTTCTAAAACTGGAAATCGTTGAACAAATTTGGAAACATGATTGACAGATGGATAAAACCATAAGAAAAAGCAGTATTGCATGGCCATAAAGTGGGCAGTGGGCATCATATTCGTAGCAACAAGTTCTTTTGTGTGTAAACAGGAAGGTCAACATGTTATAAGATGTGGCTTGCTGAAGATATGTTACGAACATGTTGCCGAGCAAGTTACCCAGCATGTTATCTAATGTATGGCCTGTTGAAGATATACTGCCGAACACGTTGCCTAGTGAGTGGTCTGCTTTAGTATCAAAAGTGTCTGTCATTGTACTGAAGTACAGAAGATCAAGATGGAAGGACACTATAATAAGGACATCATAAAGTGACTTTTCTTGCTATGGAGATTTGCGAAATTGTCGATTAAAAAGGGGGTACGAAGTTTGTATGTTTGACATAAAATGTTAAGAAATGTGAAGACAAATTAACAGAAACAGTTGATTGAACTAATGAGAAATGTGCATGCGTCTTAAAATTATCTAAGAAAATTTGAAAACACTTGAACATGCTTTTTGGAGATTCGGCTAATCCCAATACCTTCAAGCCAGTAGGGGAAGTAATTACTGATCGACGAAAACCAACGACAGTAATCCCCAAATACCCAGTTAAAAGCTGGACGACCTGAGTTATAATAAAAAAAGAGGCTATGAAAGTCTGGGAAAACGCAGTCTTTGGATAAGAAGAAGTTACTTGTGAAGTAACCTAAGGATTACAAAAATGAATCAAAACCTATTGAAGAAATATAAACAAAGTGCATCAAAGCATGAACTCGAATTCAAAATTTTTACTGCATTGGCGCGAAGTCTATCCGGTGACATGTATACATAAATCATTTGCACCAACTCAACATAATTGAAAAGCGGTAGAAGACCTCGTCGTGTCGTGATCAATCATTATGAATGCAACCAACACCATGGCGAAAACAAAAAGGAACACATAATGTAAGCAAGAAGTGAAAGTACCATGGCATGTGATATTGATTCTAAACGCAATTAGCTTGAAATTATGATTATAAGGACGAAATCACGATGGCAATTAAAAAAGAAATGTACCCATTAAGATATTCTTTTTTAGAAACTACGAATTAATATTTTAGTACTGCGTGCTTGTGTTTAATTTTCGTTTTGACGAATATTTTTTTGTTTGTTGTATCCCTACTGGTTTCAAACTTCATCATTTTCAGTTTAAAGGCCAGTACAGACTATGTTGGGTCGCACCGCATCACATCGCACTGCAAGAAAGCACCCCCCAATCATTTTATGCATAATTGCGTACATTTATATATATATATATATATATAAGCAAGCTGTGATATTTTCCAAAAAGTTGGCAACACATGCTTACAGTTTGAAGTTCACATTTGAGTGTCAGAATTGTGACATTTACTTTTTTAAATGATTGATAATAAATGGGTTTCTCTTGTGGAACCCTCCCCTCCAATATTCCAAAAAAAGGCGTTAAACAAGCGTCCATATAAAATAAAATAACAAAATAAAGATTGTATAAAGCACGAGCATAACCTCAAATATGACAACTGTCAATTTATTATTTATTTCTCTTTCTATCCAACCACACACAGCATAAAATAGCACCAATCACAGCCTCCTCTAATTATGAATTCCATTGATCACCCGGTATAAAAACGATTGCGTGCGCATTTTTGCATAGATGTCGCCCGGCCAAATCTGCGTTGGCCTTTAAAGCTCGTTTTACACTATCACATAAAGTGATACAAGAAAAAGGTATATTAAGTTTTAGACTTTTAGTAGTATAATAGTATAAAAACGATTGCGTGCGCATTTTTGCATAGATGTCGCCCGGCCAAATCTGCGTTGGCCTTTAAAGCTCGTTTTACACTATCACATAAAGTGATACAAGAAAAAGGTATATTAAGTTTTAGACTTTTAGTAGTATAATAGTATAATAGTATAAAACAGTAAAACAAATGATGGTACCATAAAATCGTACAGAAACAGATGTATTTGTGTTCGTTTCGTAACATTTTGCTAATATTTTTTGGTACTATGTATTTTCTCGTATCATAAATTATATTTTCCAAAAAGTTGGCAACACAGGTTTACAGTTTGAAATTTAAAAATTTGAATATTAGAATAGTGACATTTATTTTTTTTAAGTGATTCATAATAAACTGATTTTTGTTACGGAACCTTACCTGATATTCTAAAAAAGCCTTTAAACAAGCATCCACATAAAATAAAATAACAAAATAAAGATTGTACAAAGCACAAACGTAACCTCAAATAAGACAACTGTAAATGTATTATTTATTTCTCAGTGTATCCAACCACACAGCATAAAATAGCACCAACCACAGCTTCTGTTGATCACCCAATATAATGTAAAACAGCTTTAATGCAATTACATAACAACAGAATATATGTTACAAATTCCTGGGAAATCAAAAGTATTTTCCTGAACAAAAACAGGGTATTAAGAAACGAAAGAGAAAATAATCGTGATACGGTAATACAAACGATTATAGTGATTTGACAAAAAAGTAACAATTACATTAATAATAAAATCGAAAATATTCAAAAATAAATCACGTAATTTCTAACGGCTTCTCATTCGGTGTAAGGTTAGTGTTCAGTAAATATGTCACTTAATGTTAATGTTACGGTACGTAAATTCTTGTCAGTGTTTGTTTTTCCTGTGCTGAAAAAAATTTAGTTAAAAAAATAATTTAAACAATCAAGGAATAACTATCTTGAAGCAATTATTATATTCTTCACTTTGTTGACGAGAAATTTATGGTAGAAGAGGGCACTTTTCGGCATTGAAAAGTAAAATGATTGGCTACAATAAATTTCTTGATAACTTTATAAATAATTTATTTGGTTTGCTAATATTGGTGTTTTCGCATTATGGCAGAACACAATACTGATAACAAGTTTTACTACACATTTTGTTAAATTTTATGTGTTTGTATTTATGTTCAGTTTATTACGATTTGATAATTAATGAGGAATGACGTCACATGATCCAAATGTACAGTTGATTACAGGAAAATCGATTACATGGAAAAATCAGGAGTGCGAAATCATCAAATTTTTGGACTACGTAAGTCTGTATATTTCGAAATTTAAAGTCTTATTTTTAGTATTATTTTTTTTTTTAATCAAATGTATACTTGCAGATAAGCCTTATAGTTAGACTGTGTAAATTTGCTAGAGTAAATACGGCTTACAATGGTGATTTGATATTATTGTTATTAAATAGTAATGTCAGGTAAATTGCGGTCAACTTATTCTAACATCTTTATTATAAAGAATAATATTTTATTTGTATCTAATTAATAAGCCGTTTCAAAGCAGTTACAAATTTTGAGTTATAACAGCTGGTTTTCATTCTCTAATTGAATCGGTTAGTTCAGGAGCGGATTTAGGCTTGGTCTTTTTAGACTGTAGCCCAGTGCACTGTTCAACTGAAGGGCCTCTTCGCGGTCAAAAAATAGAAATATAAATTATCTTAGTAACAAAAAAAATTGTTGCAAAAATTGTTTTTGATTTGCAGCCTTTCATTATCTTAGTAAATCTCAATTTTGTTTAGATTTTTCAAAGACAATGTTCCGCTTTATGAAATTTATAGGAATTTAGAAATTGTCCAATTTTACCCGAATTATTTTAAGCTCGATTATGTCTCAACACTTACATCTTGAAATGTACCTCTGCCATGACATTCGAATTTCAATACGCTCTTTAGCTACAGCATAAACACCGTATTAATGGAGTTAGTTATCCGTCAATATTTTCAGAGAAATAACGTGATGCCTGTAGTGAAAGGCAACGTTGCTTTTCTGATTCTAATTAATTACACAGAAATTTGGTAATTTATTGAAGCAATAGAAAATATTAAATTCATTAATGCAATGTCAGGTGAAAAAGTGATCGCAGATGTCGCTATTTAAGGTTCTCATTATTATCATTACAGTCGGCACTTACAGTATTCAGTTTTAGGGGTTTGCAAAGACGTTTTTGCGTTGCAAATCTAACTTTCTAAAATATTCTTTTAATACAGTGTTAAAAAGTCTCCTTTTTTTAGATATGTCCTGATTTTTCAAAGACAGCGTCTCGATTTTCGAAGCTTAGAAGTTGGCAAGCCCATCCGAAACATCGCAAGCCTGATTATGACCAGACACGCGCATCTTGAAACGTACCTCGGCTACGGCATACGAATCTTGAAACGCACCTTCAGCCACAGCATAAGCGCCATACTAATGGCTTTATCTGCTACTATTTTCAGAGAAGTGAAGTGATGTTTGTACCGACTAGTTAACGGCAACGTTCAGCATTGCCTTTTGAATTGCAATCACTAGTCAGATACTGTCAAAAGCAAAAGAAATAGTAAACAAAAACAGTTTACTGCAGTTATTCCTTTTCGAAATGGTATCGACTAAAGATTACTTTAGTGATAACATTTAAAAAAATTGTAAAATTTATTAATTCGTCTTTAATCAATACCATTTTGAGAAAGAATAATTACAGGAAACGGTTTTTTGTCTTCTATTTTTTTGCTTTTAACTGTAACTGTCTATGTAAAAGCCATAACTAACGTTAAATTTTAGTTTAAACGTTTTTGATTTATGAATTATTTTGTTTTGTTTGTCTTGACAAAAATTGAAAACAATAATCGTTCAATAGTGTAAAAAAAATGGCCTCATGTTAGAGGTAATTGTATAGGGCCCCTAATAGTGTTAGTCCAGGACTCTCAAAGTTAAAGGTCCGCCCCTGGGTTATTTCACAAACAGCAAAAGTGAAATACTTTTCAAATGGCACATGTGTTGTTTCTGAAATAACCGATTCAATTGCAAAATCAAAATTTCATGGAAGGAATGAACACTACACAATCACATACAAAAATTACGAGAAATGTTCAGATTTTAAATTATCCGTTTTCATGATTTGATTTGAACGTTATAATAACAAAACAATTACTGCAGAATATCGTAGTTAGGTACCTCATAGTCTGAATTTTCTGTTTTCGAAACCTGAGAATCATGACGTAAACTACTATAATTCTCATCACGATAAGGCTAAATAAATATTTGGAAGCAATTAAAGCATTATTAAATGTTCGCCTAAATTAATTAAGATGCCGAATTTGTCATTACGAATTCGTGTTATCTCGTTTCCTGAGGTCACAATTGGTAAATATGAGTTTGCGTAAGTTTTCAACTAAAAAAAGAAACCTTTTGGTATGTCAGTTATGAATTTAAAATGAGTTATACTTAGTGGTTGTGAACGAGGGTCATGCTACCCAGAGACAATTAATTTCAATCATGTAAAAAATGTTGCAAGCACAGAATAAATCAATTCCGTGTAAGGACCCTAAATCGTGGAAGAGTTTTTACATCCTCATCCGATCTAATTAATCTAGCATTAGCAAAGTGTTCTAGTCAGGAATTGTAATCGTAAAATATCTGTAAGAAAATGGTTGCTTTGGAGGTAATTGAACTTCATCTTACAGAAAATGATCAGGAGTCATAAATTGGCGAGTTCTGTCTGAACTTTCCAATGCTTTTTATCTCTCCCGGAGCGCGGTGATAATTTACACGAGCGGATTAATTTTTAATTGAAATTTACTCCGGCCGCGCGGTAAAAGTCCGGGTGCCCGCCCTCTCGCGCAGCCAATTACTCGCCGGTAATACTTTTAATATCGATATGCATTGAACTTGATAGTTTAGTGGTAATAGATTTAGAGGTTAGTCGATTAGCATCTCAGGCGTGGCATGGGTGAGTGACCGTGACAGCACCGCCATAATAACTCCGGAGCGAGACGGCCGTTGCCGGAGCGGGGATGAGAGAGAGCGCGTGAGCCAACAGGCCGCGGCACAACACACACACATACATACACAATGCATGGGGCTATTGTCGACGTGATCTGTCGTGAACAGATTGATCGATACGTGTTCATTTGCGTCGGCTACGAGCCTGACGATATTCACTAATTGCCCGATGTGCAAGTGTAAACGCGCCCTGTGCATGAAAATTTGATTTGACGTGTGCGGTCGCTCGGTCATCGAACAGAAAACCGATTTTTGTTTACCTCACCGGCATGTGATCGTAAATAACACATCGGTTGTTTTTGCATCGTTCATCCAATCGCCTACACTACACTAAAATAAAAAAGTGTACATCAAGGCTAAATTATAACTGAGAAACATTGCTTTTATATTTTGAACTTTTTTCCTAAATACTTACCTAGTACTAAAAAAAAGGACTGGTGAATATTTACTCAATAAAAATAGTACCTATAACGAAAAATGCAAATAGAATTAACACACAACAACACTGCATGTTTTTATGAACTTAAAAGCCTCTATTATTGCCATACAGTGTTTTTTTCTTCACTTTTAAAGTAAAATATTATACCAAATCTTTCTGTTCAAGATTTTGTTACAACAGGTAAATCTGTATTAGTAGTAAGTGTCCTGAATATCGTCAACCAATTTGACGATACCTCTGCCGAATAAGAATTCTAAATCTGTTACACGTTACAACCTCCTATTGCAGTTGAAATTTTTATTTTTATTTTAGATATTACCATAAGTCTGAGTTTATTTGCCTAACTAGGACGGGGTTTTATTGAAAACCCTGTATATTTAATTAAGGTAGAGACTCATCTCATCGCACACAACGAAATATTTAATTGGGCAATTGTTATTTAACCACGTGAATATGAAGGGATAATAAAATTGCATATGATATGATGAGAATATCGGCTATCGATATGTATCGAAATATCCGATACCGAAATATCGATACGTATAATGTATAAGATCAAAGAGAAATCTTAATTTCCGAACACGCTGAATAATTAATATTTTATTAATGAATAGAAACTAAGAAAATAAACAATAATTTTTGTATTCAACCTTTGTCCACTATATCGAAACAAATCGATATTTCGATACGTATCGGTAACATATACTTGATACGTATAGATATTCGATCTATCGATTCGTATGGATACAGAAATTGTATTGAAATTCGATACACGATTTCTCGTATCGCCTACCTCTAGTTACAATACTTTTTCTGCAATTGATTTTACACCCTACAGGAATTAATAATGTCATTTTGTAAAAGATGGACACAATTTTTGAGACACTCTGTATACATACGTATTTTTTATTAACGCTGTTATTTGAGTTTTCTGTTTCTAACCATATACATTTAATACGCTACGCAGAGAGAAATTAGAACTACAGTACTGATCAAAAATTTAGCAACTTTTGATTTCAAAGGTTTCGTCCAGAAGTTGCCACGTACTTATGTCATTCAACAGACAAGTTTCAGAAGAAATCCACCAGAAGTAACTTAAAACGTAAAATATTACTACAGGTAGTAACGTTTGGTGTGCTCGTTAATAAATTTGACTCTTGGAATTTTTTAGTTATTAATTTTAATTAAAAAGATAAAAGCTCTAATCTGATCTCCTTAGTCACTCTTTTCATTTCCCCCGTACTTTCTGAGACCCCCAGTATAACGGCCCATCAATTATGTTTAACGGTCAATCCAAGACGACATTAGATTGGTTGTTAAAGTTAAGTTAAACGAATTGTACTACTGAAGACCAAGTATAAAAAATAGCGGGGAAAATATAAATGGGAGATTTTTATATCTGTTGCTGAAAATAAGAAGCGGCTTTCTGAAAAAGGTCGTGGATCATTTTTTTTTTGACGGAAAAAGACTCTGTCATCGTGTTTTCACTTGCTATTATTAGGCTTTCAATGTTCTAATGCCACACAGAAAATTCTAAGAACAGATTCTGAGAGAGAGCACGAGTTGTAAGAACACGATTTCAAATATTGATTTTGAACAAATAGTTTATCCTACTGCGAAATTGGTATTAATATTTCCTGGTAATAAATAGCATACATACAGCATTGGCCAGTTCATTTTTAAACATGGCACTACTTCGATCCTAAGTGTTTGTACCTGCCGATGTACCACTTCAAATACCGCGATTCCGGTATTTCAAGTATTTTTTTCGGTATCGACCCGTATTATACCGGGTGTAGAATTGGTTTTCAAAGCAGGATATTACATGTAAAAATAAAGTACTGTTTAATTCAGGAAAGAAAACATGCTCGTCATATACGGAACTGGTCTGTTGCAGGTGGTTGCAATACATTAATCAACACTATGCGAATTTTTATCTATCGGAAATGGATCATTAATAAATCATTCAAATACGAAATTAATATAGCGTTGATTAACGTAGTGCAACCACCTGCAACAAATGAGTTCCGTATATGACGTGCATGGATTCTTTCTTGAATTGAACTTGTCACTCAATTATTTCCTCTTTTAACAATTATACAGAAAAAATAATAAATAAAAGTTGTGCAGAATTAAAATTAATCTTATTAATTTCCTTCTAAAGTAAAAAAACATACGTGTCCCAGATGGAGTTGAAACATAAATTCCTACTCTGCTAATTTTCAAGCAAAACATTTTTTATTCTTGAAAGGAGCTATTATTGTTTTTTTAAACAATCATGTTTTGTCACTTTACGCATATTTATGTTGTAGAGTAACACCCAGCTTTAACCGACTTTACATTATCTGTCTAAAATATTTAGCCTCTTCTTGAAATGCTTATTATCCATTAGGTTTATGTTGTAACAACAAAAATTACACTATTGGTCCAGTTGATTTCAGACACTTCACGAAGTGACTAGTTGTATATGCGACAGCGTATTTAAGTAAGAATTTAGATAAGAATCAGTGATGACCAAACATTAGTAATAAATAATTTTAAAAATTTCGTACGGCCTTACTCGTTTTATATCATATTTTATCCTAACTTAACTTTGTTAGTTAAAAGTAATAAATAAAGGAGTGATATAAAATAAAAGACTTAGGGCAAGCTGAAAATATAAATTTTATTTACCTTTACCTCAAGAAAAAGGTAATAAAATTTATATTATCCGGTTGTTCCAAAGTCTTTTCTTTTTCATACCATTAGTACTAACAGAACTACAACTTTATCCATCACATCAGGATCTTATGGCGTTTTCGAATAAGTTTACAACAAAATTGCTCTTGATCAGATTAGATATGCTCCTTGAACGGTAATTTCAACACCACACGTAACTCCTCCATAATGCTCTACTTTCTTGCACTATTTCTCGACACGGTGTAAACATTTTGCTCCGTTGCAGTACAATCCGGTTCATTCGAACGTCGGAATTTTTCTCCTCGAACGAGCAAAAGCCATTCGAATACGTTACCACATACCTACGCATGTGCAACATGCAAGACATTAGGGTAGCTTCTTCACAAGTGACATAAATGGCTTTAAAGTGTCTACAATTACTGGACGGATAGTGTAAATATTTGACATTGCAGCATAAAGCTATTGACTGGAGCATTTCAGGAGGAGACTAAACATTTTAGACAGTTGGTATAATAAATCAGTTAAAGCTTGGTATTACCCTATCTGCCTGCATTTCGCGAAGTGTTTTAGTTTTTACACGAAATACTACTTCATGTTAAAAAGTAGTATAGTAGTATATATATATATATATATATATATACATATAGTAACCAAACAGGCTAAAAAACTGATATTTTGAAATGTAGTCCGAATTGTTTTTGTACGTGAGTGTATTAAACTAAAATTAATTGCTATAAGTAGATACACTTTAACAATTCTGTTAAGTAATAGTATATGTATACAAGAAGCAACTGAAATCAAAATAATTTTTTTACTGTGCTAATTTTCAGAAATAAACACGAAAATTCTCTAAAGTAATTATTGTAGTAGTAGTCTAATAAGTAGAGCAAGGATTTTAATTCGTTTTAACGAAATACTTTAAAGGAAGCGGACCATGAATATATTACGGCTGTTGATACTAAATTTTAGTAAATCATTGAGGAATCCGGGACAGTTGCGCCGCGCACATTTGCGCCACCGATACATTTGCGCCCTTCTAAGAAAAGGTGCTTAATACTCGCACAGGTAAAGATTTAAAGTTGAACATTTGCGCCTCCCTTCTGGGAAATTATTTATTTCTTGCATAGACGAAAATTTACCTATAAACTTCTTATTACGTGGGGAAATTTATCTCAAAACTTATTTCCTGTGGATCAAAAATACTCACATGTATCAATTGTGTGGCACTTTCCTCTATCACTTACTGGTTGTTATTATTACGCTCCCAAGTTTTGTCCTCACTTTTTATCCACACACAAGATTACTTTTATGGATATTTATACTTATTACTTGTTTTAATCTATAATTTTAAACAAAAGATTACTTTTCTGGTTTAACTATAATTGCTACATTTTGTATGTATTCTTCTGTTGATTGCATTTCCTTAAATATTTAATGTTTCCTATAATTGTATTATATTTTATATTTACTTTTATTTATAGTTCTATTTTAGGGAAATAAACATTATTATTGTATTATAGTAGCTAAAACAATCAGCCATTTAGAATTTGTAAGCGCCGTCTTTGTTTTTTAGCCACGAATATTCTAAACTCAATTATTATGCAGGATGTTTTCTAAGTACGGTCCGTAACTTCAAGGTGTAATTCCTTGCGTTATTTTAATAAAAATCTTGTTGTTTTATCGTATGGGTTTTATAATTCGAATAACAATTATTTTCCATATTTAATAGAAAAAAATGTTGTAAATCGTTTTTGATTACAATGGATCCGTCGAGCAGCCTCTGTACAGCTGTTTTAGCCCTATTGTTTGTCGGCAGAAGCGCAGATCGAGAGTACAAATCAAAACGATTTGTTCAAGGATATTCGCAATTGCGATGTAATAATGAATAGCTTAAACAGCGACATCCTACGACCGCTTTTTGACCTGACATTGCGTTAGGATTGACAAATTGAAGCCAGTTGGCTACATAATAAGTCATCCCATACAAGGCGGCACGTTTGCTGTCAAAGCATAAGTTTAAAAAAATTGTTGCAACTCTTTTTTTTTAAATTTATTTATATTTATATTTATTAGGTTTACAGTTTGAAAGCCATTGCTATTGATTAATTATTTTTTAAGTAAATACCTTTCGAGCTTTCAATAAACTACAAGGAAAAAAACATGCATCTTATTAATAAACAGCATGTTGAATAAAATCTACTAAAACACAAGACAAAAATCTACTAATTTAGAAATACAATAACAATGATTTGAAGATCTACAAATAAGCAGTTACATATTACATTATTTGCAGGTGCGCAATTAAAACTGATGGAAATAATTTTATTTAAAATTTGCAGAAATGTAATTTACCAAAGTGGTCAAAAATTTCAAAGAATGTTATTAATGCTGAGGCAGGGGGCAAGTGTAAAATTGTTAATGACATTACCTGACCATTCCCCGTAAGTTTAACCCGAGCGGCGCAAATGTCCCATCATCGAGCTGCTCTCTGCAATCGTTCTACAATAATTTTTTTATGAGGTGAGCGTTAGCATTGCAGTTAAACAGCAGCGTTTTGGCTATATTAGTATGTTACTCTTGTTTAATATCCTGGATTTGTTTGATATTTATAAAAATAAGTCAGCTTCCAATTAGATATTATAAATAGCTTTATCGAATTGCGGTAGACGGGACAAGCACGTTGCTTAATATGCGAATACAGCGCACATATGTGACAGTCGCAAGAATGGACCTATTTCTCGACCTGAAATCCTTGGCTTACTAATAAGTTAAAAATATTACAAAGTGACATGAATTATTTATTCAGTAATTAGTTTTGTTAATATAGAAATCGAAATTTCGGTATTTTAAAATTGAATACCAGTTTTCTCGACGATAAAAAAGGTATTTTGATTTTCTGGTATTACCGAAAAGCTGTATCCATACTCTCTCTACCTGCCGGCTCCCCGGATGCCATCCTCAACCAGGAGGGCGTGACTAATCATGTTTCTATTTTATTTTTATATGTAGTGCGTTCCCTATCGAACGCATTATTCAGGGTGTGTTCAATTAGACTTTTGTTAATTCTGTATAGAAGAATCTAGACAAATTCGTGAATTTCATTAACGAATCAAACTACATTTTCTAAACTACGCAAAACAAGTTCTGCACGTTTCATTCGTCCGACTTAGATCGCAAACTGCATTACAGACGTGAAAGTTAATTTGCATGGCGCATAATCACCGCGAGAAATGACCTTAATAACCTCCACAACTAATAGAAACCCGCGACCGTAACGCCAGAAACTTGAAAACCGTGATTACGGGCGGCTTACGTAACCAAATAATAACACTCATTGTGTATCAGAATCGCTTCCGTCCTTTTTCGCCTTAATAATTGTACCATAATTGATTCTGTTTACTTTTCGACGAAGCATTCTTCAGTTTATTCGAGCCGTCTAATTAAACACCGGCGCTCGTTAAAACGTCCTCGGTTCAATCTACGCGTTGGAATGCGTGATGTGATAACATATCCGCTCTAGGATTACCTCGATGATTTGTTTGTTGTTAATTTTTCTTTGGCATTTAATAAGCCCGCTTATTTAACATACGGGTCTCGTTTCTAACTTTCTGAAACACGCTACGTTTCATATTCGCCCATCTTCTTCACTTTCACGGTAATTTGCAGCCGAGCAACTCTTGCACAACAACGTTAAGTCTTAACGAAAAAAGTAGGAAACTTGCGTCTTTCTGCAGAAAATACTATCGACCTCTGCACTGCGATTCTTACGTAAACGAAGCAACGCCTACGATCCACCTTCCCATCATTAATAATCAATGAGACGTGAAACGAGGAGTGCTAACTAAATGTAACACAATGATCGTATAAATTTTTTAAACGAAACAGAAATGCAGTTTGTACATGTTGCATGTTGCTGTAGATATTGCCAGGATGTTGTTAAGTCTCTTCTAATACATGTTATAAACTTAAGCATACCGTCATTTTCGTTTTGGTGCGCCCTGAAAAACTGTCCTCTATTAAACTTGATGAAGGCTTCGATGTTTTTGTTGTGACAGGAAACGATTTACGTTTCCTTCTTACTACTATCCTAATCCTTCGAAATAGATGTCCAGAATTAAAGTAGGATTATTGCACTTCAGCTGTTCGGTTAATTAATAAATTAATTAGAATGAAATGATTTCTTGATGAAATCTTGGAATTGAAAAATTTATTCTGATTTGAAATTACTTGCCTTGTCAGCGGTAATTATTACTGTCAATCAAACAGAGCTTCCAGATAAAATAAGAATTCTTCTTATTTTATCAGCAGCAGTAAGTAGTAATTCTTGTGTGCATACGTGATGTGATGTAATTAATCAGTCTGTATTAATAAGACTGTGGAATTATGAAAGTTTAAGCTCACTTTAAAAGTCTAAAAGGAAACGACTCAAATGCAATTTGAACATTCAACATTTTAAACGTTGATAAAAAGCATTACATGGAAGAATTCTTTGAAGGAAGAGGTTGAAAAAGCCTTACTAAATAGAATACTATTTTAATTCAGAAATTTTAAGTCGGTCATGAAACTGTGGTTTGAAAAACAAAGACACTTACGGAATTCTATTTTATTTCAGAATTTTTAACAAAAATGTTCAATTTGGAAGCCGTCGTTGTCGGTCAGTCCGAAAATCAAAACAGCAAATGGTACAATTTAGTTTTTGGCATTTAGAGTACCATTAAATTTCAAAATATGGACGGAGCTATATTAAGATACTATTTTTATATGTTCACTATTTTTAACGTTTAATCACAAAGTCCCGCCACCCTAGTACCAGACCTTGTAAGTAAAAACCGTATTTATTTTCTTAAAACGTTTTATCAATCAGAATGACATTTTCTTTAACGGAACACCGCCTACTGAGGTGACGGGGCTTTATGATTATATGTTACTTAACCCATTCTAGGTCAGTATGATTAAGAAAAAAAGATCTCCTGTCATTTCTGTGTAACTTGAATGCATTACTAATCGATTTGCAAGGTAATCTGATAAAGAAATGCAATTGCACATTGTCTTCAATCAATCAACTGCTCAGATGAAATATTTAAGGCTTTGAATTTTTTGACATCTTAACTGGATTTGCCAATTAACTTGGAACTTCTGAACAATTGGAAAGTTCAGAAAGGACGTCTTAAAAGAAAAGTGAATTAAGAGTTGAAAAAATGAACCCTTCGATGGGGAAGGAGTCTATTATAGAAGTCAAAGCAACAGGAGAAGGTGAAGAGAAGAGGAGGAAAAGACAGTTTTTGGAAAACTCAGAGGCAAATGTGTCCCCTTTTCGTATTGAATCTCTTTTGAGCATTGTGTTAGGAAGGTTGCCAAGTTACCTTGAAAATTTTTATTACCTTTCCTCGAAGCAAAAGATTTTCTCTTCACGTTCCGTTAAACGTCTACATTATGTAAAAATTTGTAGAACGGTCAGACAAAAGCAGATAAATTCATCTTTTATGAAAAGTGCAGTTGTCTGGATATTGGGGGTCAAGATAAATTCCCTGAGGATGTCAATTCTAAACTAACTACTATAAATACAGTATAAAATTAGAATTGAAACCTTGGCAATTACGTAAAAGCAGATAGACCCAAAACAATAAATTTCAGATTTGTTCTTTAATTAATTGATACATTTTCAAACACTCAACAAACTTGAATGTTGTTTAAGGGTTCAAATATGTATATATATATATTTAGTTATGTTTTTATCGAAATCTGTAAAAAGCTTATGTTAATCATTTCACAAAAAAATACTATATCGAACTCAGAAGAGGGCATAGAAACATACATTTTCTCCATATATTATTAGAACTAAAATAACTATTCATTTGAGATCCTTCACCCATTTTAAATCAATTCTTGTCTCAAAAGAAAGATGAAGATTCCTTCAGACATTCAAAGAAATTATTAGTAACGTTTGGATCTTTAACGAAAATTAGAATCTCGAAACGTTTATTACTTTTTTCTCTGATGTGTTTGTTCAGGTCAATATTTTATTTGTGGACGTTGCAAGCATGCGTTTGTATGCACGTTCTACTGAACTATGCAGAGTTGACCTAGATATACATTTACTTGAACTAAACCATGTTCCTTTCGCATTCGTTTCGTGATTATATTCAGCAAACGAAATATGAACATGTGCTGGAATCCCACTCCTAATAGTTTATACGTTAAATCGCATCTAGAAACATGTCAGAACATTTGCGCCCCGGTACATTTGCACGGGGACCTGAATTTGCATTTAACTGGAACGGGTAAAATAAGAAGACTATTTCGCAAGTACAAGATTGCAAAAGTATATCACTATGTATTTTATACTTGTTTATAACAGCTGATGAATTTTTATGTTTAATTCTCAAGAAGTTAGTTTTTAATTTAAATTACTGAATAAATTCTATAGCTGGGGGAACTGTTTGGGTTTTCGGTTGTTCATTTCATTGTAACAAGTTGCTAACAAAAAAACATATTTCTGTTTTTCTACTAGATTTAGATACTTTAGTAAATTTCTGCTTTTGGTTAGCTATGAATATAATTCAAACTAAGAATAATAAATATAAATTTATAACTAATGTTGGATACGGAAAATTAAATATTACACTCCTATTGTGATATGTCCAAAAATACTTCCTTAAAATGTTATGTTTTTTAACTTGCTCATGAAAAACCAATATTTGTTTACGTATAAACTACGAAATTAATTATTATTTATTATACAAGTGCCTTATAAGGCAAATAAGTCACGAAAAGAATGTTTAGCCGCGAGAGCTTGCTCCAGTGGGCTAATTTTTCTTGAGCGACTTATTTGTTATTAAAACACGAGTGTAATACATAGTGTAACGAATTTGGGGGTTCACAAATTATAGTCGTTAAATTTCAGAACACTTTCAATACAAACAGTTCCTTTACACAATTAAAAATACAACAGCAATGAGCTGCAACACTTGTCTAACAAATAATACTTCTGCAGAATGTACTTTCTACTATTCGAGGTATAAAGGCTTCGCTTGCTAAATTATTGTTATAACTGCTTCGCTAGCGGACCGGTACGGCTTTAATAGCAGATTCCTATATTCTGTAAGATACTAGAATCATTATGAAGCAACGCGCAATTGGATAACATTTTGTGACGTAAGATGGGGTGACTCGTAGTAAAAGTCAAGGTTGGTAAAACTGATATTGCATCTAGCAGCTTGCGTCGTTCCCATTTCATATGCAGTTTGAAATTTTCTCCCCGCAAAAGTAACTCATGACGTTACACGAAACTTCTGTCCGTCACAGTGAAATAAATAGAGTGAGTTTTAATCTGTCTCCTAAAGAATAATCAAATTCACTAAAATGGAGTCAATTATATAAATAACGCAAAAATCTCGTTAATATGATCAATGGAATTTATCACGTGACGTGACATAACGAGATACGCACCCTTTGTCCCCTTTTCTGATCAAGGCAACCTTCTAATACACAGTCCAGCTCTACCAACCTTGCTAAAAATAGATTTATTTGCGCGTCACAGCTGTAACAATAGTTTTATCCAACACCTGTTTATTATGAGGTCATAATAATGCCGACCTTGAGTAACGGTTTAAATATGGGTTCATAATTCGATTAGTGTTTTCATAGACCTCATAATACATTCAAATCGGCATCATTATGACTTCATAATAACCAGGTGTTGGATAGAATAATTTCTTGTTATTCAAATCCTACAAATTGTTCACAGCCGCAAAAATATGCTTTCAGTGAAGAAGACTGGAAACGAAGAAGGATTTACAACCGATAGTCAAGTGTGATAAAAATACAGGACATCAGTAATAAATTAATCATTCATAATAATGATTATAAAATTTGTTTCTGATTAAATGCTATACACAAAAGGTATTTTCTTCGTATGCATATGCAGAGAGGTTTAAACGGAAACAGCGATTATGGTTATAAATGAAAACCGAACAATTCTAGTAAATATACCGGAGCGTACGCATGCGGACCGTAAAATATTTATTTATAGTTCCGGTTTCATTGAAATTGCAAAGTGCGGACGGGAATAATCGGAATATTTACAACTTTATATTACAATTACAATCAGAGGAAAACACTCACTTAACACTGAGATTTGAATTGTTTTCATGTGACAGTGCTTTATTTATTTATGTACATATCTGTCAAAGCAGGCGCTCAAAGTGAAAGGCTGTTGTCATCCTTATCTTACACCAAATAATAAATAATAGGAGTAACTAATTTTTTTGGAGCTCTCATTCCGGTGTTTTACAACAGTTCTGTTTAAATTTTAATGAGTAGTTCAAGTGATTTTCAGTACATACATACAGAGTGGAACAAAAGTATCAAACAATAACTCTTTTTTTGAAAAATTTTATTCTTACGCATGCCTTTATGTACATAGTTTCTCCCTCAGCTATTTTGTTTTGTTGTTATGGCAACCAACTTTGGTTGCTATAGATTTATAGCTCCTGACGAAGTTATAAATCTACAGCGAAACGTTGAGTGTTTTCCCTTCATAATTCTGTCCGCTTCGAGATTAAAAAAACTTCGTACTTACAATTTTCATCGGACAAGAACAAACTTCAATTTTGGTTTTTTAAATTCAATAAGATAATTTTGTTGAAGAAACGAAAAATTAAAAACATAAAATCAATGAGAGAAAAATATTTAGTACGACTCAAACCTCAGCTTTAATTAAGAATGTTATGGAAATATAACAACTAGAAAATTATTAAACAACAAAAAAAAGTAAACACAAGAAGAATGGCAATAACAAAACTAAATCAAACGTTCAAATTTAGCTCCGTTGACTGCTAAGCAATAACAACATAGTCGAGATTATAAATTTATTTCAGCTCTTTGTAACATTTCTACTGCTTCTCTGCGCGTTTCAGTATTTATTCGCACATTCAGTATTTATTCCATTCGGATTCTATGGGTGACAAATCCGGGGATCTGGTTTGTCATGACTTGACCAAATATATTTATTCAGTTTCTTCGCCTTATTTTATTTTTTCCCATAGTGACCAAATTGTATCAATGAATGGAGAAAAATATGCTTGTTTCAAAACGCTAAAAATAATTATGGGTACCAATTAAAAAAAAAACAAAGTTGGTTATTATAGCAACAGAACGAAAGGAAATAGAAACAAACTAAAAAAGTTTTTATTTCAAACTGCAAGCCTGTGTTGGAAACTTTTTGTAAAACATGCTGCTCTAATTATAAATTCAGTTAATCGCATGATATATATTTACATTAAACATTTTTTTCATAACTTTGCAAATGTAAAAGTCACAGCCATTATTTGATACTTTTATTCCGCACTGTATGTCGGCGCCACATTATATTTTCTGATTTTTTATCGATGATTTACCTTTTTGTTGAAGAACGAACGTGAAAACATGCCGGTGAATACCTTGCGAATGAAACGATCGCTGATCAAGCAAAAGGAACAAAGAAAATGTAGTAAGAATTGTGTTGTGTAGTGAGAGCCGTGAGGGTAGAATTAATAGTTCGCATATGGATTTTGAGGTAGGTATGTTTTTATTATGACGATCGTATTGCGAAACTATCTGCTGCAACAAAAAACATCGCTTAAGATCAGAAACAGCTACTTTTGTGGCAATGCCAATAAAAAAGCTTTGCAACTTAAGTTGCATAGTGTGTGAAATCCGTTAGGATGCGCGAAAATAAGCTTAGTGTAAGCGACAGTTTTTTATGTTAATGGACGCAGTAAAAAATATTCATTTCAGTGAAATTTTTGCTGTGGTTGAAGGTGCAATTTTTAGAAAAACGTAGAATTAAACGTCCATTTTAAGCAATCAGTTGATGTATTGACGTTTTTACCCTATAAGTGTATATTTTCTTTTTTTTAAATGTATTCGAAATCTAAGTGTGACATTCGCAAAAGTTTTGGTAGATTATTTCATCGCCTATATGCAAGTTTTGCAGCAAATTGTTGACAACTCCAGAATGTTCTCAGTTTTGCAACTCTTAGGCATGCTTGCAACTTATTTAGCCGTACAGGAAACTGTGCGTTGCATGCTACTTTCAACATGTATGTGAACTTTTGCAGTCGCAACTAAAAAGCAGCCCAGTTAAATAGCTGTGTTTGACTGCAGCTTTAGTCAGATTTTTGAAAAGTACCTAAGCTAATAAAAGCATTTGTTTTGACGTCGCTAGACACCGCGTAACAACTTCTTTTAAACGGGATAAAGAAGTTATCTGATTTTCTGTGCGTACGTCGTTTGTATTACTCCTACTGGGTAACAATAGTGTAGTATTTAAACAGTGTTTGAGATATTCGGTTGGGTGCTGTTATTATTTTTAAATTTCATAATTAACACTTTACTGTTTGGATACTGCTTGAAACATTCCCGTGAACTAAACAACGCAACGCCTAGAGTAGTATTATTACCAGGGAAAAGAAATCGTCCCACTTGATCCGCGACCAGTACGGAAATTTAGTATTCGGACTGTATTAGTCACGCCCACAATAATTACTGCCGAGTGCGAGCATTCGCACTGTACCCTTGCCCCTTCCATCTAATGACAAATAAAAGCATCGGAGCCGCGGAAGGCGTAAATAGTACAATCTACGTAAAAATCATCCAACACTAAGTGGTCTCAATTCTTTTCCCTGATTATTACTGTAATTGTTATTGCTACTGTAATTATTATTTTTCTTAATTAGTGGTTAATGGTTGCTATTAAAAATGCCGAAGAATCGTAAACAAGCTATAATAAAATTACTGTGTTGAAGGTTCGTCGTGAGTGGCAGTGACGAGAGGCCCTGCCGCTTCTAATCCGAAAAACTGGGTTGCGTAAGTTCTTCCTTGCTTTAAGAGCGTCGTATAAGGGGCGGATAAAGTAATTTTCACCCCACCTATGAAAGAATTTTTTAAAAAGTTTTTCCTTGTTCCTTGTACTCTCACCATATTGTTAAAATCAGGGTTGGAAGAAAGCTGTTTTTTTTTTAAAAGAACAAGACTTGTTTTTTTTTTTGTTTTAAACAGTTTTTTTTTGTTTAAGACATGTTTAAAATTGACCATAAATTAAGCATGTTTTAATCAAAAAAGAACAACTGTTTAAAACACTTTTAAATGTTTAAATTGCCCTTACAGTTCACATAAAAAGGTACATATTATCATTATTCGATATCTAATTAAAAAAAATAATGTATGTATTTTGATAATAATTTAAATCATTCAAGGAAGAGCTTGTTTTATTTAGGATCTACGGTCGCGGCGTTATAAATGATTTTCAAAGAAAGTATGAAGTACATGTTCGGTATCAACATACTGTGAAAAACATTCCCAATAAAAACTAAAATAGAATACAATCAAAAGAAGTAATTTTTTCAATTTTCAAATTACTTGATCGCATTAGAACTAAAATACATGACTCGTGGCTTTCAAGACTGGAAAACAAAAATTCCAAATATGTAAAAATATGTAGGGTGTTTTTAAAATAACAAAGTTGATATTATTTCCGGCAAAACCGAAAGTCCAGTAGGTATATGTTTTGTTTAATTTATCGTTTTCAAATTTTAAACAAACCTTAATATTCTAGAAGGGCGAATATATAGCCTTGGGACACACGGTAGAAATTCAATGAAGACAAATGAAATGATAACGTTATAAATAGTTTAAACAGCGACATTCTACGATCGCTTTTTGACCGAACATTGCATTAGGAATGACAAATTGAAGCTAGTTTGCTACATAATAACTCATCCCGTAGCCCATAATATGGACAGGGAAGTGGAGGACCCAGTATGTTTCAAATCTTAATGAAATAGTTAAATATTGAAAAGGTATTTTAAAATTTTACAATATAAGTGTTATTCTAGTGAACAATAATAATTAATGAACTTCAATCTAATGCAATTCAAATTTAGTTCAAATCAGAGTTACAGTGTGGTCATCACGTCATCAGCTCAGCCACACATTGTCTACAATTATTAAAACAATTGATATGGGAATAAATTAAAGTTTAAAGTTAATCTGTGAGTGAAATACCAACCCTAAACAATTAGCTTCTGGTTACAAAGTATTACGTTGCAAATTAAAACACTTATATCAAAAGTGTTCTTTTTTAGCTGAAAACTAAAAAAAAAAAATAATTTAAAATATTAGCAGGAAACATGTTTAAAATAAAAAAATAAAGCACTTACATCAAAAGTCGTCTTTTTTTAGCTTAAAATTACAAAAAATGAATTTAAAACATTAGCAAAAAAAACATGTTTAAAACAATTTGTTTAAAACAGACGGTATGTTTGTAATTTGGTGCTTTAAACAGTTTGTTTTAAACTTTCCAACCCTGGTTAAAATATCTATATCTATATCAAATGCAATACAATAGACACATCCTGGTATTTGGTAGGTTAGTAATTATCCTGGATTCTTGCTTACGGGGGTACAATAAGATTATTGTGATAATTTAACGATCGATGATTAAATTTCACAGTTAATTACAATCCTGAGAATTTGATTAGACTATGATCGCACTTCAAAGTAATTTATACCGCCAACGTCACCAGTATCCAGATATTTTAGGAAGCGCTGCACTTTAAAGTTGAGACAGCTTATTTGCCGGATATTCCAGGCTTGAAAAACCAGAGCGCTCCGGCGGCATCGGAAAAGCGAAGAACAAAACCGAACGCCTGAAGAAAAAGAGGCGAAGCTGCCGCGGAGATTATGGAATAATATGTACGGAGAATATCTCGGTGAGTTCATTAAAATTAATTAGACAGCTTGTTGGGAGCAAGCGAGCCGATACACGCAGAGCAGCGCCGCAGTCACGGCAATGTTTTATGGTCGGACGTGCTAGAATTACGATCAGCAAATTGCATCGATCGCCGTTTTTCACCATTGAATTAAAAATACTCGCTCGTGTACGCCTCCACCGGTCGGTCATTTGCGCGAATCGTATTCCGCGCCGTGTCGGTCGGAAAATGATAAAAGAAAACGCCCAGCGTCGAATGTGAACCGACGCTTTTTATTGCCACCCATGAAATGTTATTCAGCGAAAAAGAGAAAATTCCAAATTGACATTAGAGTGAATTAAATGTGTAACCTACATTTAAATTAGCCTTAATAAATGTCAAAATGACTATGAGTCATTGACACTCGATTTATAGGGTGATATGAATAAAATTGAGAATATTCTGATTAGTATAAACTCTGAGTACAAGCATTTTAAGGTAGTATAAACTTTAAGTTTTAAGAATAAAAACAGTTAGAGTATATTCTCACAAAATTAGTAGATGCTCTAGTGATCTGAGTTTATACTTTAAATTTTGCAAGATTTGACAAGTTTTGTATTCTTTCAATTTGTTATATTACTGCTGCATAAATATGTCGGAATACTGCGAACAATGTGAAGAAGTACAGGACGGCATATCTGACGAGATTTTTGTCAATATTATAAGTAATCACAAAGCTATACCATCAAAATCGCTAACACCGTCAGTAAGAGAAGGGAAAAGTAAGTCTTTGACGAGTATTAGAAATGAAATGCTGAAGAAATTTGGTAAGGACCTGAAAGAAAGCCAAATTTTAAAGAAAGTAAATAACATGAAATCTCGTTTAAAAAAAAGACAGACATGAAGCAGACCGGAAATAAGAAAATAATCCTGTCGGGTTGGCAGAAGCAGTTATATGAAATACTAATGGGAGAGTCAAATCCAACAATAACAAAAATAAAAGGTAAACTGTCGATTTTATCCGTTGAGTAAAAAGTTGAACAGTTTCTTTATGTTTATTAAC
Source organism: Prosopocoilus inquinatus (assembly GCA_036172665.1). Taxonomy (NCBI): domain Eukaryota; kingdom Metazoa; phylum Arthropoda; class Insecta; order Coleoptera; family Lucanidae; genus Prosopocoilus; species Prosopocoilus inquinatus. Next base: position 25,665,030 of record CM069871.1, read on the forward strand.
TTTTTTTAAGCAGTTAAAATAAAAATATTAAAAAATTACAATTCTAAAGTAATATTTTTCTTGTTTCGAAAGGTGCGGTTTCCATTCGCGCAAGTACATCTTGCACATCAGGTAATTCAGAAATTCCGACATCTGAAAATGAAATTGATTGCACTAACACTGAGCTTGATATTGCTGTTAAACGGAAGAATCCTGAAACACAGAAAATCAATGTAAAAAAAATAAAAAGCAATCTCTCTGACTGGGAAACATCTGAAACTATTACACTTTCGACTCCTGAATTGCAACGTCTTGTTCTTCTGGAACAACTTCAAGTACTTCGTTTGAAGAAGAAAAACTACTTTGAGAAACTGAAGTACAAGTTGTGCAAGAAGGAGATTCCAATTATACTGTTTTGTAATATTTTTTCCGTTTAGTTATTTCAGCATTAGTCGTTCTAATTTCGTTTTTGCTATTTAGAATTTTGTTAATTACTTAAATTTAAGAAATACATTTCCTTTTTGTTATTTTTATACAGTGTACATGCCGAAACTAGGTGAAACTTGATTGAAAAACGCGAAGACTAAAATTACTAATTATTAGAAATAAATTGTTACAAAAAGTATTTCTTGCAAATAAAGTTGTGAAAAATTGTGAATACTGTTTTGAACATAATTTAGAAAGTACTTACCTATTGTAACTGATAAATAGCGTTGACAATTTCATTCCGTCTAACCTGTCCGCGTGCGGTAACACCAGGTTCTTCTTCTTGGATTTCTTCTGGCGTAGCATTTTCTAGTTCGAAATCTTCATCGTTAAGTCGTTTTGCCGCATTATGCAAAGCAAAGCAACACACGATTATAGTAGGAACTTTCTCTGTGGGAAATCTGATTTTATTTTGTAATATAGGAAATCGCTGCTTTACTTGACCAAAACATCTTTCAATAATTATTCGTTCTTTAGCGTGTAATCTGTTATATAATCGTTGCTGCTCTGTTGCAGGAGTCCTGAAGGGTGTCATTAACCAAGGCGCTAATCCGAAACCTTGATCACCTAAAAGATGTGCTAGTGCTCCGTTCTCTTTTATAACATTGTACACATCAGAATTTCTCCAAATTCGTGCATCATGAACGGATCCCGGCCACGATGCATCAACACTTGTTAAACATTCTTTACTGTCGCATGTTGCCATCACATTAATGCTACAAAAATATTTTCGGTAAATATATTCATCTCCGTGATTATGTGGTTTAATAATAGGCACATGGGTACAGTCTACAGTCCCTACAGCGGACGGAAAGGTGTATTTTTCCTGCCACTCTACCATTGCAGCAATAAAGGCTTCTTCATTATTAGGGAATTTTATCCAGCGATTGGCCCTAGCTACAATTTCGTTCATAACATTTGTAATTGTTTTGGAAACTGTAGTCTGATGAATACCGACATCCTCTCCGACACCAGATTGAAATCCAGGATCTCCAATATACCTCAAAAAAGTTTGGAAACGCTGAAATGACGTTAAAGCTCCACCTCTAGTTTCAAGAGATTCCCCTAAAAAATGATCTGCCAACCACTCTACATTATGCCTCTCAAAGCGGTAGAGAGATTTAAAACACCGTTCGTTAACTTCACGACGCACTGAATATAATTTGCGTGCTCGTAAATTATTTATATATTCGGCCATACTTGCTCTTGCACGAGATTTGTATGAAGCAGAGTCTGATACTGACCAAACTCACATATTTACGAGAATATACTTCGACTTGAAGTATAAAATTTTCCCTTGTTCATACCAAATTTAAGTTTATGCTCAAGTGATGAGAAAAATCTCTTTAATGGAGTTTCTACTACAAGGCAAGCATGAACTCAGAATTTTTATTCTTACTAAATTAAGTATATACTGTGATTTTTTGAAGTGTAAGCATGTACTTCATTTTATTCATATCACCCATAAACTTTAACGTTGTCTAGAAAAATTTTGTGCAAATCGTTTTTGATTGCAGTGAAAACCTCGAACAGCCTCTGGACAGCTGTTTCAGCCCTACTTGGGTTTTCACTGCAATCAAAAACGATTTGCATAAAATTTTTCTAAAAATTTTCATTGTGCTTTGACAGCAAGCATGGCCGCCTTGCGTGGGGGATTTATTAGGAGCAAATCCCGCTTCAATTTGTCTATCCTACTGCAATGTCAGGTCAAAAAGCGATAGTAAGATGTAGCTATTTTATCTGTTTAACGTTGTCGTTCCAGTTTGCAGTTTGACATTAGGTTCAATGTAGAACTTGTTTGTATCCGTAATCTAAATTTACGTTATAAATGTATTTGAAGAATCCCTATAGTTGAACATTTAAGGGAAAATCAAACTGCAAACGGGAAAGTTTATAAATCGACCTTATGGATGAATTTCTATTAAGCAACCTTGCTCTAAATACACATCTCTATATCAACCGATCGATCCAACTTAAATTCATCCTCAGATAGACACCGGATATTACAAAGTAGACTTTACTCGTTCATAATTAAAATGTAGAGAGTGGTTTAACTTGAAGGCCTCCACAGCCTTCGTTCATGGTTGAATTCTTGGTTTCCGGTTGGAACCGCGTGTCTCGGATTTCTTCTACTGCCGACGTGCCGTTCTTCATTACAGAAGAACTTCCTTAGGGCAGCTATTGCTGCTGTTGAGACTACATAGTTTAACGAGAAACAGCAGTACCACCACCACCACCACAGCAGCCCTGAGGACGTTCTTCTACAAAAAAGAACAAAACGTCAGCAGTACAAGAAATTCAAGAGACGGGGTTCCAACTGGAAGCTAATAAGTCAGCAATGTACAGGATGTCCCAACGATGCGTATTTCTTCTGTGAGGCCGACTGAAGTAGCACGACGAGAAAAATAATTTACAAAAGTGATACTAGACATCACGCGGCATATTCTAAAATTATTTTCAACTATACAAAGTATTCCAGAAGATGTTGCGTAAAGACTTTAAAGATTTTTGAACGAATACCCTGTATATTTACAAATTTAGATGTCCGGTGCAGGGCTGTTTGATTACAAGAGTATAAACAACATCCAGGGTGTCCTAACAGTGCGTTATCGGTCTATATCTCGATAACTACTGCAGATACAAAGAAAGTTTCAAAACATTTTCGTTTTAGAATTCAGAGGTTTACAATATAAAATTACTTTCATCTATAAGTCGAATCAAAATAGTGGTACTGAATGCAGCTTTTTTTTTCAAATGCTACACCCTATACGTGATGCCAAATTTGGATTGCCCATAAAATTCTATACATTTTTTATAAACCATAATCTGTGCCTAAGTCTAACCGTTTTGAAGATATTTAACATTTTGTCCAGAAAGCAGCCATCAGCAGCGTTTGCAGCCATTATTTTATTTATTTACATTTTATTTATTTTTAACTTTAGAAAAAAGGTTTTTGGTACGGATGTAGTTAACTTATTCTAAATCACTATTAAATATATTTTTATTGTAATAGAGGGATCGTGGTACTAAGCAAAAAGCAAAAGCATCTTGGGTCCGTTGAAGGAAGGTTGTGTGCGTGCAAGTTCGGTTCGTTTCCATCTGCCTGGTAAACAATCATTTAGAAGACATCACCACTATTTTGAAGAACTTTTCGATTTCATTCTTGTTCCCTGATGAGACTAGTTTGGATTTTGTCAGGACTAGGCGCGTTATTTGTTTCTGAAACTACTGATAGTTTTGAAGGCTGAAGGTTGAGACAGAGCAGTATATTCTAGAGATATACGATAAAACATAAATCGGCTTGCAGATCGAGTCTATCAATGCAAAGTCGACTAAGATAAGATTAATGAGTCAGCAGTGAAAATCAAATAAATAGTTGACTATTTCATCGACTTCTAACATTAATGCGGAAATATAACCTTAGATATGGTTTTCTCCTCGTATATACATTTGTCACAATTATCTAGTCTTTCCACTCAATTTGTCATGCCTATCCGTTTGTCTTATTATTCGTGTTTTTAGTTAATATGAGTTGTGCAATTAAATAATAAGGTAAAATGAAATTATTGTACTTCTATTTGTACCCTTCCATGACTGAGATAACATGCACATTACTACATTACGATGCATACAAAAAAAAAGAAGAATTAGTCGTTGACGAGAAAGTGTTGAGTAACTCGATTAAAAGTACCGTGCCTTCAATTGAATTCTTCATTAAAGTAAGCTGTGATTTTTTTACGAAGTTGGCGTCACAATTCTAGAGAAAATAGTTGTCATTAACTGTCAGTACTGATCATAACATCAAATAAAAACACAACATTAAAGTTTAAAGTAGATGCTCAAAGTGCTCTCCTTCAGCCTGAATACATAAGCGTACTCTGCGTTTCATGTTTTCAAACTCGTTTGCTAAGTGTTCGGTGGTTATGTTAGCACACACATCTGTAATGCCCGCACGAAGTTCTTCGATTGTGTGACGCGTAGTTCTAAAAACTGTAGTTTTCATGTGCGGATAAATGAAGTAATCCATAATTGTGAGATCCGGAGACCTTGCAGGAAAATTCACAATCCGATTATCGAAAAACAGCTGCAGGAAAGTTATTGTTTGATGAGCTGTGTGGGCAGTAGCATTGTCTTGCTGAAAAAATCCTTCTGTAAGTTCATCGTCATGTAGTTGATTAATGAAAGGTTCTAATAAATAATTTCGGTATCTTTCAGCAGTTACTGAGTCGTTAAAAAATATTGGTGCGATGATACGCCTTCTTGACACTGCTAGCCAAACACCAATTTTTAATGGATGTAATGGAGTTTCCACAAATTCATGGAGATTTTCTGCTGACCATATTCTCATATTCTGTTTCTTTAAATACCCTGAGAGATGAAACCAGGCCTCATCGGAAAAGAAACACTTGTCAAGAATGTCGTCGTTGTTTAAGTTATCAAGAAACCACTGACAATATTCTGTTCTTCTGTGAAAATCCACTGGCCTGAGTTCGTGGACTGCTTGAATCTTATATGGATAAAGCTTTTAGTTTTTTTTAAGAATAGTGTGACATGTTCCCACTGATAGCTGAACTTCTTGTGAAAGTTTCGCAATAGATTTCTTGAGAGAGTGTTTCATTCGATCCCGAACATCTTCAATGCAGGCTGCAGTCCTTTTCTTAGTTGCTCCCTGTTTTGCGACCAAGTGATCCTCTTTCATGAAATTTAAGAACACAAGCATGGATATGTTAACTAGCTGTTCATAAGTAATAGCAAAATTAGGAAACTGCTGTCGAAACTTCTGTACACACTGATTAATTGAATAATCTAACTGTCCATTTTCTATTCTACCGGTTTGAAAATAACTTTCAACAATAAATATTTTCTGCTGTAATTCTAACATTTTGAATTAATTGAAAATACAAAGTGTCAATTTGACATTTGTTTAATTAAATAATTGAACAGCTATCAGTGCTGCAAATCTTAGGAGAAAAAAAAAACAGTGAAATCATAGCCCACTGTAATGAGGAATTCAATTGAAGGCACGGTAAAAGTCGATTGTTATCGACAATTTAGTCGAAGTCGCGTATCTCTGATTTATTCTGTAGTCTGATCTCTGATCGGCTTCATTGTGTATGGGTAGTAAACCAGAAATATTGATCTATTTATTCTATTTCAGTTCAGTTGATCTATGGTATGTTGTTTGTAACTAAATTCAATGATGAAAATTGAAAATTACTAAATTTTAAATTTCTGCTTTCTGATTAGTTGTTCTTTAGCGAATAGACATGAGTTTCATATTTCCAAATCCAACCAGGGTGATCATACTTTAACCAGAGATACGAATGTCTCTGTCGGCACCTTTGATGTGGGATCCAATTTTTGTGACCTTCCGCAGTTTGTTATTATATTTTCTTTCTTGTTAAATTCAAAGAAAGTTTGAACATCAAAATATTCTAAAAGTATTTTGTTGTTATTTTTATTAGAATCTATTGCGAATTCTTGGCAGCGCTCGCACACTAAAATTACGCGTTGTTTTAGTCCAATAATTCACACGGATTTATTTGATTTCCTTGGCAGCTTGATTTATTTAATTCATCTGAAATATTTCCAAACACTTTCGGACTTTATTCGTCATAAGAACTTGTTGAATTTACAGAAAAAATAATAATTTATTGGTTAAAATGATAAAATAGTACTAAGTTATTTAAGGAAAGTTGTTGATAAAAGTTATGAGATTATTTAAAAAAATGTGGAAAACGTCAGTTTTTTAAGGGCGTGGACGACTTATGACTTTTAACTTTAAGGCACTTATTGATCCACACTCCACGCCTATGTAAATTCTTAAAGCGAATTAAGTTTGAAATATTAAAGTAGTTAGTAGCAGTTTTTCGCTGTGATTGTGGTTTTAATAATTGTCGTCAATTATATCCGATGACTGGGCAAGACACTTAGTGCACGGCTCGGCGGAATCGCTTTCGATTTCGTTGGCGGCGAAAAAAGCAGCAGCACATCCGCAGATACAGATAAATAATAAATCCCCGAGCGCGTAAGCCGACATGAATTATTATAATTAAGGCGATTACGTGGGTAGTAAAAAGCCGATAATTAAGTCCGTGCATTCGTCTGGTGTCCGTTTGGAAATGGCCGGAGCTGGGGCCGTTAACGGCGGTTTTACAGTTCTGCCTTAATCCCGTGTCGACGACGACGACGAGAACTGTGTGTTGAAATTCCCAGCAATCGAGCCAGTCGAAAGTGGGGCAGCCTGCCGAGTTTCTTCGCAGGGGCAATGCCTCGCGTCCGTCGACAGGCGGGGAACCCAACATGAACCCAACCGACACACTCACACATGCACACGTTGCCAGCGTTCCTCGTCCTATCTGATCGAACGGAACGCCACCAATGCTTTATCGCTTGATTGTGAATTACTGCAATGATTTTTAAAATTACAGCAGCAATTTACCTAGCCGTAACAATAAACAAACACACTAAAAACAATCACGAGCAAAAATAAACTTCTTTTTAATAGTTGTTTTCAAAAACCTAAACAGTGACCTTCACTATTATTTCACTCTGTACGTAAGCTTATAATACATACAAGAGCAATTTGAAAAATTCGCAGCCTAACTGATGGTGAAACTTGACGCCTATTTTATGTATACAGGCTGTTCTGACAGTGGCTTCTCGGTTAAGATCTCGATAACTATTGAAGATAAAGTTAAAAAATGATAAGTTTCAGGACATTTATGTTTAAAATTTTAGAAATCTACAACGTGAAATTATTTTCATCTGACCACGCTGTATCAAAACACTGATCTTGGAGGCAACTTAGTCCACCTTATACATCGTGTCCATGGATTGTATGGGTTCACAATAGGAAAAAAAAATTATTTTCGAGTTTTCGAAAAAAGTCACTGGTAATAAAAGTTTTTGCTTGTCCTAAAACAACCAAAACCTTCATAGAACGTGGTAAATTCCGGTTGAGTCGAAGAAAAATCAAAAATTTTCTATTGATGTTGTAAAATATGCACTTTTTCTTAGTAAAATCACGTCAACTAATATTGACTGTGTCATGAATTGAAATGTTTGTTCTCACAGTATCAAAAATGTTAAAATTTAAATTAAAAAAAAAATCTGACGTGAATAACTTGTTAAATAGCCGGTTTTTTATTGCAAACACAAGCGAAGTGCTTTGGAAGCTATTGGCAAAATAGTAACGTCTTTCTCAATACATTTTATGAAAATCAAAACCAGATTATTTATCTATTTTTGTCAACTATTAATCGGAACTTATCGTTTCTGATAACATTCTTGGGGGTTTTAAACCAAGCAAAAAGTTTTATAAAGACTGCCTTTTTTTCGAAAATTCAAAAATACAGAGGTTTTTCCTGTAGTGAACTCAACCCGGACATAGTGTAAATGATAGAAAATTTGGGTCTCCCATGAAATTCCACATATACACAATTCGTATACATATATGTACCTAAATCTAACGATTCTGAAGATATTTAATATTTTATTGTAAAACTGTCGTTTGTTGTCGTGATCTTATTGGTTCTTATTTTATCTATTTTTAACTAAAAAAAAAGATTTTTGGTACAGAGGGAGTTGATAAAAGTGGCCATGAGAATAAGTAAAATATCAGAAAAATGTCAAAAGTCAATTTTCTTGTATAGCACGTCTCGTATTTTTATATCCTAATATATATCCTTTTAATTTTGTTAGGCATGTGCTATATCTATCTGCAATGTTTTTTGAGAGTTTGATTTATTTCTTTTAAAACGAATAATTGTTTAACGTCGAAAACAAACTAATTGTTAATGTCAACCGGTTTGTTCGTTTTCTCCAAAAAGAAATTCAAATGAAATTCAAAGAGATTTAAGACGAGGATATTTTTATTGTACATTAAGTTCAGAGTTCATAAGAATTCCAACAGTACTATTTGAATTCCAAAAATTCTATAGTTAATTAAATGCATGAATTCTTTTCTGAATTTTGGCGAGTTCATATAAATTCAAAGTGGATTTCAAAGATGTAAAAGAATTCATGTGATTTTGAAAAAAAAAAATTGACTCAAGAATTCATATGAGTTTTTGGTGTCACTTATAATAAGTGGACAGATATTGATCAAGTAAAATGTTAATCATCAATTATTAATTATTATTTAAACGAAAATACAAATTAAAAAAAAGTCTAAATTATTGCGAATTAACTAGAAAAAGTTTGTATATGTGTATTTTTTTTAAAAACCGCATAAACCGTTCTAGTCACTTGACAAATCCATTTCAAAAGTCATGGGAATGATTTTTTTCTAAAAGCAGCTAAGTTATTTTGTTAATGGCTCTTCATCTAAACCTGAATCTTTTTCGTTTCATATCATTGCTTGAACGCTTTTCTAAATGTTTGGAGAAAAATTCAGACGAATTTGGGTTTAAAATAACATGCTGAAAGATGGAAATTTGCTTCTTCTTTACACACGTCAATATCTCAGGACCATAATGTATCAAGTTAAAAAAGGGAGTTTTGAGTTATATATGGACTGTACGGTTAACAGTAACGTGAAACCACAAAACTAAATTCGCGCGATGTCGTAGAGAAACAATTGACATTTAAAGAAATAATCTGTAGAGTACCTACCCTCAGTACCTTTTGGAATTTAAACTAAAATTAATGTACTAGAAAGTTGATTTGGTCCGGTTGAAGGACAAAAAACGCTAACAGTCAATCAGCTGACGTTTCGGCTATATTTGTCGCCTTCATCGTTCAATACTGAACCTTGTTATACGTTTCATATTTTTATTGTGTTGTAGACTAAATTAACGTGTTTTAAGTAATCTGAAAGTGTTTTATGGAATTGTTTTCTCTACATGTACCTTAATACATCGCCCTGTTTGATCTGATAGTTACTGTGATTTTTTAAACCAGGCTGTACCTTTGGTTGCTAGTAAATTGTACGACCTTACTCAGAAGCTCAGATAAAGGCCACAAGTATAGCCGAAACGTCAGTTGATTGAATATTAGCGTTTTTTGTCCTTCAACCCAACCAAGTCAACTTTCTTCTATATCTAGTATTAGGACACAAAATTATTCCTGAATAAAATTATTGTGTATTTACTAGAACTCATGTGAATTTATGTGAATTCTTGCAAATTTGCAAATTCACATGAGAATTCACCTTGAACTCTTAGGCTGAAGAGAATTCGGGAAATTTATATCGAACCAATGTGTCCACCAAGTTCAACGACTGAAAATCCTCACAATATAAGGCACAGGATATGCATCTCAAAAATGAAAGTACGAATAATTTACGATAAAAAAATATAGAGCATATATTTAAAAAAATCGACTCTTATCATTTTGAAACTTTTCACGTTTTGCTTATTGCCATGATGTGTAACAATAAAATACATAATCGATTATAATAAACTTAAGTATCAGCTACATCTGTACCAAAAATCAAACAAAAATTTTTGTCTACTTATTATCTGCTTCCTATTTCCACAATTCTTCGCGGATTATACCAATACCCTTGTATTTTGTTATATGTAGCTTCGTAGTCTCCGAACTAATTTTTTTCCTAAGCGTTATTATTTCTGCGCCATAGGCTTTTCTTTCTCACAGTAATAGGAATTATTGGTTTTAATAATATCTCAGCTTTCCATATACGACCCAACTTAAGGATATTCTTCTAATCAGTTTACAAGGTAGGTTATCTCTATTTATTCTTATTTCGAAACCAAGTTAAGTATATTACTTGACAATTTTTATTTTAGCATTCTCTGTTTGCACGGTTTCAATCGGTGCTACATTTGACGTTTTATTCTAGTTTTCAAGTTTAGACTAGCCTTTCCCAATATCGGAAATGTTCGGAGGTAACAGAGTATACGAAGGTTAAGTAACGAGCGAGTAGAAAACGAGCCGATTTTCGGATGCGCACTCCGCGGTCTTGTATGGCAAAAATAGAGAGCACCAGAGATTACAACACATGCGTGACAGATTGTGCGATACTCCACAATCTGTTCGTATTGGTACACTAAAGGCCCGTGACTGAACCCGTTTTCAGTAGTACACGTTATACGCCATTGCGTCCTCCATATACTTAATGCGTCTTCGGTAGTGATCGACAGTAATAATATCATATCATGTTGTAATTTGCAATTCCAGTTAGAATGATCCCCCCATAGTGATTACACCTTGGTGGATCTTTCATGTATTCTGTAATTTTTCAGTGTTCTTAAAATGGTTAAATAGAACATTAATTTTTGAAACGGAATCAAGCCGCCTGATAATTTCTTACAAGTTTTAAAATACCAGAATTCCGATTACAAATTTATTAAGATAAGGGATTACGGAATCCTACCTTAATGGGAAATGGATTATTTTCGACTTCTAGTTATATTGAAACTAGGGATACCGATACCCGATAATTTTACTACCCGGGTACCCGTTATTGATACCCGGGTAGTTACCCGTTACCCGATAAGTATCCGGGTATTCGATAAGTACCCGATATCCGACAACTACTTGGCTATCCGATAAGTATCGACTAACAATTTAAAAAACCAGTATAGAATTATCTGAAGTAATTGATGCTCATTCGAGCAAAATGTTAATGTAGGTCACATCAGGCAAAATGAAATGAAGACTACTTGGTTGTTTGGTAGTTTCGGAATATCGGGTAACGGGTAATTATCGGGTATCGGGTAGTTATCGGGTAACGGGTATTCAAAAAAAGGATTTGGTTCCATCTAAATAAACGGGTACCCGGGTACCTGTCGTTATCCCTAATTGAAACGCACTATACCCGATGATTCCATATATTCCCGTTTGACTGTATGCAAAAGTAATGTTTTCTCAATAAAACTTTCAGTCGCTACCTAACAGGTAAACAAACACGCGTTGAATTTTATTTCATGTATTTATTTTGTATTTGTTTACCTACTTGTCTGTTTACTTATTATAATGATGAGAAGGCATCAGGCTCCATTTTGTAGGGGTGACATTATTAAGTAATATCCTTGTCGCACTAAATGTAACCGTGCTCGTTAACTTTTACAAAGATCTTTTCTTAAATTAATAAGTTTTTGGTTGTAGTCAGCGAAATTTTAAACCAAATTGTAAATTGTAATTAACTATACAATGGGTCCACAGATTTTCTGCAATGGTGGAGTGGCATGTAATTTTGGTATATTCTTAATTGTTTCAATTGTTTTAAGCATTTCCTTATTAAAAAATGGAAACCGCAATTAAATTGGCCTTAAAAATTACACGAAATTTTTTATTAGTTTTTAATATGGGAAAAAGTTATTCAATGTAATCTCCATCCACCTCTTTTCTACCCTATGCTTAAATTCCGTATACGCGTTTGTTAACGTTTCAATTTCTATTTCACTAATTATCGTTGATATTTTTTCATTTAAAATTTCTGAATTTTTACCATGACCAATGTATTGGTCCAAAATGTCCGATCCATCTTCCAGGCAAATGGTCATCAAGCTATCCTTTAACTAAATTTGTGGAATGTGTCCTGCACATTCAATCCTGTAGAAAATAAATGTTTTCCAAATTCACTTCAGTGACGGTAAAGCAAAATTTCTAACATTTGCAAATAACTGAATTGATTCAAATTTTCTTCGAAAAAATAAGAGCTAAGGCTAAGGAATTTTGTCATTTCCCATAACTTTAAGTAGAGGTATTAATTATCAACAAGAGTTTGAGGAATAAGTTTCATTAATCATTTTGACAGACACGGATAATGCGATAATTCTGAATGTAATTTGAACTTACACAAATTTTTGAGAGTGAGGGGTGTGTTCTATAATTTTTTAACGGGCTGTTAAGATTTCGAGGTCCTTTAAAATTTAAAATACAGTTCCATGATTGGTTCTTACCGTAGCAACAAAATTTAACACCCCTTTAAATTTAACGGTTTTGATACAGAATAGACGCCTATGTAGGCATGTTTTCTAAATTTAAAGCCGTAAACGAGGCAGTTCGTGAACTTTTCTATCATTTTTGTAAGTTTTAATGCAAGCAAATTTTTTTATAAACAATAACTTTTTTTCTTAAAACGTAAAATAAAAAGTTTTTCCTCTATTGCAGAAAATCCGTGTATTTTATTGTTCAATTTACAAATAGCGTACAATAAAAAAATGATGTACGAAAATTTCCTGTCGCCTTATGTAACTTCAAACTTTTTATCGTGAAGAAGGAAATAAAAAATTCCTAAAGCTGGACAAATAATTCAGTTTTATTTATTAAATTGACTGCACACTCGAGATTCCATCAAATTACTTATTTTTTATTCCCATATTTCAGTCATGTTCTCAAATCTTTAGCTCCGTGTTTTTTGTATAAAGAGCTGGATATAAGTTACAAGAAATAAAATGAGCAATTGCCTTGACACTAGGTAAAATTACCCTCGTTTGTAACTAGAATTGTATAAGGGTAGTGTCGGTTTGTAAGGGCGTAAAAGTTAAGATGCAATTTATTTACCTGAGTGGTTATTGGGTGAGGTCTGCAAATGTGCAGGTTTACAACACAACTATCGTCCGGGATTCGAAACCGTGAGAAAGGAAAAATTATGGAAGCAAGTGTTGCCTGCTGTTGTTTTGAAACGAAAACGTGTACTGGGAGGACTTTTTGTATTTTATGAATTATATTAATTTAAAATAACTGCAAGAGGAAACAGTTTGTTTAAAACTAATTTAAGTTATATCTGGCATCCCACGTTTGACTTATATGTTTCTTTACTCGGACTTATGGCCCTTTAAATCTTGAAAGCGCTTTATCTGTCGCAGTTAATTAACATAATTATTTTGGTGAGTATTTATGAAATAATCAAAGTCGGCCGACGAAATAAATAATCGGCGTCGACGATAAGCACAATTCGAGCCGGAGCCGCGGCGTAAATCACGTAATTACAGCGCCGCCGCAGCTCCGGGGGCTAACGTGGACGTTTAAATAAATTACGCCGAAGCTTCGCTGTGGCAAGCTCGACCTCCTCGAACGCTTTCACTCCGTGTACAACAGAGGCGTTTTTCATGGCGAATTATCGGGGCTCATTAAAATTCTGCGAGACGCGCGAACCTCTATTTTTAGAACGCAGCGCGCTCGTAATTAACATTAAAATAATTTAATTCGCTTGAATAAACAAGGTGAGCTGCGCCCGTTTCCGATTAAAACAGCTAGGAAAGAGCGTTGTCGACTTCGCAGTTGTTTTCTATCGCGCGGAGCGACGGAGAAAGTGCCGTTGGGAATTTAACGTAGAGGAAAAAAAATCTGCCGCGGTTTATGATGTTCTGTTTTTTGTTTAAAACTAATTGTGCAAGCTCTAAACAGCGGGTTTCACAAGAGTAAAAAACATTACAGTTTTAAAATGTAAACAAGAATAGAAAGTTCATTATTTACTGGTACTACTGTATTTTATCTTTTTTATTTCCTAAAGAAATAAGAATAGTATTTAAATTAATCCGAAAAACGAAACCAACATTACACGATATACTCCTTGTTTCATTGGGACTTGAAGAAAGGCGGGAACAACACACAAATAACTTTATACTGTAAAATGAAGAATTTGAAGACTTGTATTTGCTCGCTAAGCCAAGCTCGCTTTATTATACTTTTTGGGACGGATGTACATGTACACTGATAAAAGTCTGGAGTTAATTCTAACACTTTTTGGACGACAGGGAACACTTTTTCGGTGTTCCCTTGCGTCCATCCGTTTGCGGAATTACGAAAAACTGAGTTAGGATGTTTACCATTTAAACATATGTAATAGAGCTGAGTTAAGCTTATCCTTGTTGGAATAGACACTCACTTTTAGATACAATTTAGTCGGAAAAAGAGAACAATAACGTCAAATTCAATGAAGATTAACAACTTTTCAGATAAAACTATCCATATTTAACACCGAATGAGCAGATTACGATTAATCCCAAAAATTTTTATGTGTGTAGGGAATTTAAAATAAATGTGTATGAGAAACGTACTTTTGTTTCCAAGTAAAAGTGAAACAAACGGTAGATCACAATCCTGGAGGTATATGAAAGTTTATGTATGTTGTATATTCATATACTGTCGTCTATCTATGTGTATATTGAAGTACTGATGTGTTGACGATAAACATACATACTTACACATACACACTCTTGGGAAACTCCTTTGTTTATTATTATTTCCTATGAGTAAATATTTCTTCAATGTTTATATCTGAGGTAGATAAATGTTGTTCGCGATTAATATGTGGCTCTTCTGCTTGTTGCGAGAACTTGTAACATGAGCCAACGTGGCTAAAATTGAGAAAATAATAGTTGAATCAGTTATGTGCCATTTGATAACATTGCACTTGTGTTGTTTCTGAAATAACTAATTCAATTGTGCAATATTCGTTCTATACAGGGAGATTCAGGCAGCCCTTTCATTAAAAATTTACGGACTTCTCCTTTGAATTTCTGTTTCATATTTTGCAGTTATATGTTAACGATATGGATCTACTAAAATATAATATTTTCAAATTTCGGACACTTCCTCTTATACCGGTTGGTGTCAACTTTCTTATTTTAAATGGAATACCCCATTTTTTAATGCTTTTTTGAAATCTTCATAAAATTCTAAAAATATTTTATGTAACATGTGGCACAAAAAAATTAACCGTTTCCGATATATTTTCATTCTTTAAAAATAACTCAGACTTGCAGAACCTTGGTTATGATACTGCCATCTTTGTGCATCAAAAACCATGATGCCCATTTTTAGCCTGTAGTAGGCTACAGTAACATTATTTCAGATCATGTCCAGTTTTGCACTTGATTACTTATAGGCTGGTTGAAAAGTAACTTCTATTCGAACTAATTTCAACTGTCGAAAAGTCATGTTTTTTAAATGGAACGCCTAATATATTTTTATACAATGTGACTCAGGATTAAATATTCTTTCGTCCTGTATTAGCATTCCCTATACCTGTCTCTTATAGTTCACTCGTTATCGGTGATTTCCTTTTAGCACGTAATTTTTGTCCACTTTTCGGTATTATTTTTAAATAGTGGGCTATGAAAACTAGAGAAATTATAATTTTTGAAATCATCCGTTTAGTACGAATAAAGAAAAAACAATTTAATCGCTACGAAGGACCAAAAAATGAATAATCAAACACAGACATATTAAATGTATTTGATAATAAAACAATCGACAATTCAAGAAGTTATTAAAAAAAAGTTGTTATATCGAGGAAAATGCATTATTACAGTAGAAAGTTATTACTAATAAAAAATAGCCGAGGACAACTTAGAGCCAATATTATAACCAACAATTTGTGTATTATTTTTAATATTTCTGATTTATTTATGAGTTTTCATAAAATTTTGTATTGTAAGTGTAAATTTCTCCTTGTAAATGTGTAAATAGTCTTTACCAAGAATTCTAATACATGCGGCATATGTAAACAAAAAGTTCAGATGATAGATGTGTATTTAAATATTATTTGTCGGTTTTTAAAATGAAATTGAAATTACAGTCAGAAATTAATTTTAAAAACCTCAGTTTGTTAAACTTTTATAGCACACTATTCAGGAATAATACTGAACAGTGAAAAAATTGATGTGTCAAAGAGAAAATCATGAATCGAAAGAGAAAAATAAGAGATGGGTATAGGGAATGCTGATACAGTTCGAAAGAACATTTAATTCTGATTCTTATGGTATAAAAAATACTGGATGTTCTATTTAAAAAACATGACTTTTCGACAGTTGAAATCAGTTCGAATAAAAGTTACTTTTTAACCAGCCCGTAAACGATTTTGTGTAAAATTAAGTATGACCTGAAAGCTTATGAGCATAGCCTACTACCGGCCAAAAATTGAAATTATGGCTTTTGTTACACAAAGATGGCAGCATCATAAACAAGGTACTGCAACTTTGAACTTTTTTTAAAAAATGGAAATATCTTTCAAACGGCTAATTTTTCTTATATCACATGTTACACAAAATATTTTTAGAATTTCATGAATAAAACCGCAAAATATGAAATAGAAATTCAAAGAGGAAGTCCGTAAACTTTTAATGAAAGGGTTGCCTGGATCTTCCTGTATATTTTTTAGGATAACACACATGTAACTTTTAAATGTTTTCAGAAGGCTGTTAATGGTGGAATGTCTAATATTGTTAATGTTGTTTGTTGGCCTATTACCACCATTTCGTGGATTAATATCATTCAACGTTTTCGTCGGTTATTTACGGGAATAGTAAGGGCCATCCATACGATAGCAATTTACTTGCATGGTACAGTTTGTGTAAAAAGTACGAAATAACCTTTGTACACAGAAGTGTAGGTGCGCGGGAGACGCTGCGCAAGAGGTACAGTGGATCCTCGAACTCGATTCATTTTATCATTGACTCATCCTTTTCTGTTGGGCTGGTTTGAATGTCTATGGCCTAATTTCTTCTTCTTTTCAAAATGTTTCAACATTGGTACCTATATGTTTAATTGTTAGGCCTGCTTGGCATATGAAATCGATTTCAGTTCCAATACTGCTTCTTTCAATTTTCTGCGTTTTTCTCTTCTCTATTCTTCTCTTCTCTCACTTCTTTCCATTTTATTGTGTAATCTTGGTCCCAAATATTTTCAGCAATTCTTGTTTTCGTTATTTCTCCATTGTGAGGGTTTGATGTTATTATTCCCTAATTCTTAGAAGTCTTTTTATTTCCCCAAAGTACTATACCTACCGCATTCGCAGGGTAATGTATATACGCAGTTTTTCGTTCTTTGGTCCTGATTAACACGGATTGTATTGCGTTTGAGGAATATGAATGGGGTTCTTATGTTGAATTTGTTGAAAATTTCTGTGTTGGTTTGGTTTGTTTTCGTATGAACCATGTCGTAAGTTAGAGATTATAGCTATTTTTTAAGAGTTTTTGATATTTTTCTTTTTCATTTGGATTTGAACAATAGGTATGTGTATGCTTTTTAGTAACGTCTCCCCTACAAATATTAAAATCTGGCCTAATGCCTTCTGACAACCTTAATAGGTAGACGACAACCTAAGTCACCACAAACGCTTTATTAAATTCTTTCAAAAGCATTTTTATGCTTGTTCTTCTGAATGTTTATAAAGTATTTTTGGTTACTTGAGAAGCAAACGAGCAAGTAGATAAACAAACACATAATAAAACCACGAAATAAAATTCAACTCTGCTTTAGATCCAGATTTTAAATTTTATTGGGGAGACATTAATAAAAAGCAAGAGTGTGACTCTGTTGTAAAGGCACTTAACTCTTATCTTGACTTGGTCATTGTAGTTTGAGTCGAAGTGATATGGGTTTTTTGTATACTTTGATTTGGGTTGTCTTCTCTGAATCAATACATCCAGGAAGGGAATTTTTCCTTCCTCTTCAAGTTTCAATGTGAATTTGATAGATTATTGGTTGTTTAAGTGTGCAAGCAATCTGTCTACATTTTCTGCCCCTTATGGCCATAATACGAAGATATCACCCACATAGCTTGCCACAATGTCGGTTTGCGCTCAAATTGGGCTATTGCTTCTTATTCAAATTCTTTCATGAATATGTTGCTTAGAATCGGAGATAACGTTGAGTCCATGGCCATCCCAACTCTTGTTTGTAGAATTGTCCTTGTACTTGAAAGTAGATGGTGTTTATGCAGATGTTAAGTAATTTCACTACAACTTTTAGATGTAGAAAGTTACACGTATACGGTGTTCATGAATTTTCTGTAGTAGAGGAAAAAGCTATTTAGGCTATGCTCACTCAGCAGTGGATCTATGTAGTAAGTATAATATTATTGGTTGGGAGAAACTACTTACCAAAAACGCCATTGACAAATTTAATGTTAAATAATCTGACGCATTTATGTTATATTAATAGGCACTAGGGTTTTTGATTTCCCGGGGTTTTTTTACTTCCTGGGAATCGGTAATATAAAATCATCGGGGTTCCGGGAAATTTTACTTTTGATGTGTTTTATTATATCTTCTTAGAGAAATTATCAACTGTAGAAACCTTGCTTTTTTTTACTAAATATCTCAAGCATGATTGTGAATTAAAACGAAACAATTTTAAATCTCTTGTAACATCTCTTCTTTTATTCGCAAGTTAAGATATTTAGAATTATTTTAGTATTGTAATACAAGCTAGATAAACATCGCTGTATATTTCGATAAATATATTTGACAATCAAGTAACAGAATTAGTAAATCAAAGCCAGGCATACAATAGCAATTAAAATCGTTTATTTTTCTGTACATCCGATGGTACAATTGCGGCCTTTGAAAACTGGTACCCTGAAAATTGTCATCACTGTTTGAAATTCGTGATTTTGTAATGTGTAAATCAAAACTTCATCTATCATTTTGAAGTCAGTGTCAAATTTGCTGTGAGTGGAAAACTTTTTTTTATTGATTTTTCTTTAGAAAAGCTTTTTCTTCCAAACCCAAAATACACTTATCAAGATTTGAGTACCTCTTGTCATGAATATATACCGAGTAGTCCAAAATAGTTGAAATCCTTTAGCCACAAAAAATGTATTTTTTTTATGGTAGGTAGTGATATAAGTTCCTGAAATGACGTCGGTCATGACAGTGGTCACAAAAAAAGTGACGGTCACGTCACAATGATTGGTCCTTTTAAAATGACCCTGTGAACGGTACATGACAATCATTTTAATAAATGACCGTCATTTTAATAAATAATCGTCATTTTCATAAATAATCGTCATTTTAAAAAATGACAGTCACAGACACTGAGCAAATGGAGACTGATATTGAAATAAGTGATAAAGATTCAGTTAAAATATTATATCAAATATGTAATGTGATTTACCAAACAGCCATTTTCATTTTGAAATTTCTTCAGATTCTTTTCTTAAGTAAATATCAGTTTATTCTTAAATTTTTATTGTTCCTTATGTTTCCTTATGCTTATATTTACTTGCTTATAGATTTAGGTATTAAGTCATAAGCTTGGTGTGGAATTGTATCCCTAGCACTGAAGGAGTACCTGAAGTGACTACGGACCATTCCTGAGAATTAATTCGAGCGTCGTTCGAACCAACGACCTTGCGATTGCAAGGCCGGCCTCCTTGCCACTTGGACTGTTCTGGCTTTGATAAATTTTAATTACTGTTTAGGTGAAAATATTTTATTTTAAGTTGCGAGTATGTTATTCGTTGTATGCCTTATCTGTGAACTATAAAAATTTGAAATTTTGAAATTATGAAACTGTTTAAAGAGCAGTTTTTCAATTGGAGTTCAACTTTAA
Organism: Prosopocoilus inquinatus; assembly: GCA_036172665.1. Lineage (NCBI taxonomy): Eukaryota > Metazoa > Arthropoda > Insecta > Coleoptera > Lucanidae > Prosopocoilus > Prosopocoilus inquinatus. The sequence goes on from CM069871.1 coordinate 25,684,749, forward strand.
GCCCGTTTTAGTCCTATGGAAACAATTGTCCTCGTGCTTAAGGCCACCTTTGTTGTTTTGATTTAAATTTCGTTTCGTAAAAATTAGTATTTATTTCATTAATATGCTATTATGAACAAAATGACCGTCATTTATACTTAAATGACCAAAATGACGTCACGATTTTAAATGACCGTCATTTTACATCACTAATGGTAGGTAATATGAGAGGTATTCAAGATTTTTTCGTGTATGTTCAGTGTGGAAAGAAGCAGGAACAATACAATTTTCTGAGAAATCAATGATAAAAGAATCTCGTAGGTAACACATCATCCAACCATAATCGTAACATATCCAGAATTTTAGCTAAATAAAGTAATGTTGGATTATTTAAAGATTATTTGTGGTTGAAGTGCTTGTTTCGGTGTAGAAATTAAAATTTTGTATTAAGTACGTAATAAAAATTAGCTTTATGAAACTTGATTATCATGGTGTTGATTTAAAATAAACATAAACATTGAATCGACCCAACTTGCTTCTCTCCCCTGCTATTTTTATCGTTCTTCTTCCTCACTTATTTTATCTGTATTACGCTCGTACACAAACACAAATGGCTAATGACCCAAAACTCTGCGGGAACGTCGAGGCACGATTCAGTTTTAAATGTGAAAGGGTCCGGCTTTAATTACCCCCCAAATTAATTTGTGGATGAGCGATCCGAGCTGCTTGAAAGGCGTCAGTGTTTCATGTAGAAGCAGGATCAGCGAAGCGACGATAAATTACCTATCTGGAAGTTTACAATGCAGTCTGGTGAAACTACGAGCGAAGGCGGAGGAGGAGTTGCTCTTAAAACTTATAATCAACCGAGAACTTTGTATTATGAATTTTGTGCTCCAAAAATAAACCTGTTTTCGCGCTAATCAAAACGGGTAAATAATATTTGCTTCCGTCAGAGCTTGGCCGGGGAAAGAAGAAAAATCAAAATTCATCATCAAAGTGAAAAATGCGGAGAGACGGGAACGCTTCCGAACAACGGCAGAAATTTATCTATTTTCGCATGCTACGCGAACAATACATTGTAAGCGGAGTCTGGGGGTTCGTAATGCGAGCCCGGCCGTCGAGGGGGTGGCTGCGATAGCGCAGTTCGACCTTACCCTCTGTGCGCGCCCCACAAGTGCAGCAAAACACGTGGGCGACTGTACCTGTCCTTTGGCAGGTAAACGGCAGGTGAAGTGTACACAGAAACAATTACTTTAAATCAGGACTGTTTATGGAATTCGGGCCTCGACCCGAACGTGTTCATTGACTCACGCACACATGTTCCTACCAACATTCTTAAAATTAATTAGATTTTCTTTCTTTAATCACCTTCAATTCGTTCATAATAAAACTACTCTTATATGCTTTACGCTTACTAATATTTATTTAATTCGTTACAAAATTGAACTACATTGAACATTTCTCAAGTTTAATTTAGCGTCAGTTGAAGGCAACAGGGAGTTTCACTCTTTATTTTTAAACAAGAATAACTTTATAGTTCATTCAATAATAGAACAATTTAATTCTCGTTTATTATTATTGTTCACTGCTGTAGTGACTCGCAGTTTATTTGATCGTATCTATTTTTAACACGTTACTTTATTAATAATCTGATGTTTTTATCAATGATTAATGCAATAATATTAACCGCAAATAACTAATATTGTTTTTTTTTAAACAATAAATAATTGATGAGAACCAATTTTCTTTGTTTACTTTTGAATCGTTTTTTACACTGTCAATTATTTCTGCATACGAATCCGTGTTTTAAATTACGTACTTAAACGAAAATCAGTGTCTAAAATGTCTGCTTTTTGATCTATTTTAATGAGGTGCATGCGTAAATCCCCATTTTTACGTGCACCCTCTTTTGAACTCCAACGTCAGGACTTTGATGATTCATTATTTGAGGTTTACGAATCGCAAAAATAAGAATTCGTTTCTGCTTTGTTGCCGCAGGTCTTTTGTCGTATTTACCAAACATCTGTATTCAGACATGGCGCGGACGCTATTTGTAAGTTTATTTGTCCACGAAATAATTGTTTGAAAAAGGCTATTTATTTTTTTATTCTACTTTTTTTTATCAACTTGTTTGCTTCTAATTTTTTTTCTTTCTTCTAGTTCTCATTCATAAAGTTTTAGCTTACCGACAATGAGTTCTTGCTCTCGAGTCTCAAAACCAAAAAGATATTATTCAAGTCTTTGACAGTATTATTAATAATACTTTTTGAAATTTAATTTTTAATTAGTATTATCGTACACCTCTAATTAAAAATTAACAACACTTACTGAAAACTAAAAGTAGACATATCTTGCAATTACGACTTTTACTGACAAGGATATACTATACTGGGTGTCTCTAAATTCCGTGGACATGGCTTAACCACAAATTCCTGGACAAAAACTAAAACGATTTAACCAAACTTACCTATATCTATAATGGTCTTGTTTATCGTTAAGCCAGTATTCTTCTTCAAAGTTCTTGAAGAGCAAGTTAACTTTTCTTATAACAAAGGAATGCCTGAACCGATTTGGATGAAATTTGGTATGAGGTTCTCCTAGAAGGAAACTCACATTTAGAGGTGGTTTTAGTTACTCGCAGTGAACCCCTAGCGTGAAAAACAGGGTTGCCTCAACACGTATCTTACTGTAACTCTTTTTAGATTACGAAGATAACTTTAGTTAATAAATTTTTAGGAAGGAGCATTCCATGGGAAACTTTTTTGTGTCTTTGTAACTTTTGATATTTCTTACAGTTTAGTCACAAAATAAAAAAAATGAAAGTGACTGCAGCATTTTTTATTGAAAGCAGGTATACTTTACTACCTTTTAACTGCTTAATTTATTTATTTTGAGAAAGAGTTATTAATTAGTAAACTACATTAGGCATTTGTTTTTCTGTGCACAGGCTACTAACTTGAAATTCTAAATTCTGAAAAAAAGACATTTTAGTCTTTTACATTTTTTTTATTTTCTAACTAAACCGTGACAGACAGCAAAGTTAGCAACGATACATAAAAGGTTACTAATGAATAACTCTTTCCGAAAATAAATTACTTATACACCTAGAAGGCACAAGAGCATACCCCTTTTCCATAAGTATTATTTTGTGATTAAACCGTGAGAAATATCAAAAGTTACAAAGCCATGAAAAATTTTCCCGCCGAATGCTTTTTCCTAAAAAATTATTTATTGAAGTTTTCTTCATAATCTCCAAAAAGTTATAGTAATATATGTGTTGTGGTAACCCTATTTTTCACACTAGCGGTTTACTGCAAGTAACTAAAATCACCTGTAAATATGACTAACCTTCTTGTGGGCCTCCATACCAAATTTTACCCAAATCGGTTCAGCCGTTCCTTTGTTATAAGAAAAATTAATTTTTTCTTCAAGAACTTTGAAGAAAAATATCGGCTTAACGATACCATTATGGATGGATAAATCGTCTTACTTTCTTATTCTTACTTTAAGCCCAGGAATCTGTGGTTAATCCACGTCCACAGAATTTACAGACAGCCTGCATAAAATCTGAATAAAGGTAAGCATAAATTGAAGGAGTTACGTCACAATGTGTGGAATAAAAAAATGAAAACTTTAATGATAAATAAAAAGAAAAATGTTGACAAAAATTTTTGTTTTATGCCACGAAGCAGTCAATTTTTTAGCATTGTGCATAAAAGTATCTATAAATTTTCAAAACTATTGCTGTATAATGTATGACTGTAATCGATAATGTATTATGCAGCAGTTTATTTAGCTTTAAATTAACCAGCTTCAACTAAATTTTAATATCTGACAATCTGGCAACTATTCTAGAAAATAAATATGCAATTAACTTCAGTGAAGACTGTAAATAATAGATAGATACTATGATAGGTATCACCACACGCGATTGAAAATAAAATAATTCAGAATTCGCATACCTGCGTGTAATTATTAAGTTCGATAGACATTGTTGGCAAACTTTTTATTATTAATTGCTCAGGGTTTACTCTGAAACATTTTATTGAAAAGTAGAAATGTTACAAAACTTCTTTTTTATTAATAGTGTTTTGCCTTGCGGCCTTTACATTAAAAATTAACGTGTTTCCCATATGTATAATAGACAGAAAGCGGTATAGCTACGTAAAAGAGATGAAGAATATACCCCCCGCCCCCTGTGAAGCAACAACATAAAAGAAAATAACCTGAACCATTTTTAGTATTAAAATTTAACTGCAAGAAATTTTTTTTCTAACTTCATCTTTAATACAGTGGTTCATCGGATTCCTTTTTGACCAATTAGCGTACAACAGAACATTTTGCTTTCAAAAATAATATGTCGAGTATATGTATACGTATTTTTTTAAAGAAAGGTTGCCATTGTTTAAAGTAGGGATTGGCACTTGCAGGGAAGTAGCGTGGTAGGAGCACTCTACTGCGACAGTTGTATTTATTTGCCGGGCAGAGAATGAAATCACGATTCTTCCAAGAAATCGAGAGTGGAGAGAGTTAAAAAAAGGAGTAAATTACTATTGGATGTAATAAGAGAAGGTTTTAATCGCAACTAGGCTTATTATTAACGGCGAATTATAAAATTGCTGTTCAATGTTGTAATTATGCCAATAAATTTAAGGCAACTACAAGCTGGTGCCAACAGTATAGTAAGTTTTATTTTTTCAAGTCTTAGTTTCTTATTGAAGTTGCAGTATGAGAAGATATCGGTATTTTTGCAAAAAAAAAAACCTTAATTGGTTCTTTATAACACCTCACTGCATTATGAAACAAATAATAATCATGCGAGGGGAATATGTCGGGGTATATTCTCCTTCTACCATCGCACAAGCAGTGCCGGTTCGCTTCAATTTCCAACGATATATATATATATATATATATATATATATATATATACAAAACCTATGTAGATAATATTCTTTATGGAAAGCGAGCAATATTATATAGTTTTACGCTCAACAGTTTACCGCAAATAATACATTCTGCATTACCTGTACTGTTTATAAAACACAGGTACTTAAATTCATAATTTTGGTTCATGTTTGTATTCACGAGAGCCACACGTTTTATAACTTCTATTGGTACACGATCGGCTGGCAGGCTGGCTCATTCTTATTGACGTTTCATTGATTCCTATCGAATAGTGGGGGAATTTATGTCCTCGCTCTTCTCGTATTTTATGTCCAGGCCTGTTTTACTCTGATACATAAATTAATCATACTGTTAACAAAGCAAATCTGTGTGATGTAATGTCAAAACGCTTTCAGTAAAAGCGGGCATCAATTTCGGCATAAAGCAAAAACGTTTTTAAACAAAACATTTTGCTGTAACTTAAAACATTTTGGCCAACCACAAACTGATGAAAGAAGACGTTTTTGAGCGTTTTGCTGCATTATAAAAAGGACAAAAAGCGTTCTGTACAGAATATAGCCCCCTGATTAAAGAGCCTGTTTTGTTTATCATAATATGACAAAATAAATCTGAGTGATATAACGTCAGTAAACGCTTTCAGTAAAACCGTGTAATTATTTCAGCGTGTTTTAAATAATTTTTTTCGTTATGTTTTATTAGTGTGTGCTTGTATTGTATTATTTCTAAGAAAATTACTCAAAAACGTTATGTCGAAAGTTGTTTTGCTTTTTGTAAGGAGCCCAAAAGCCTAATACTTTCTAAATACGTTCGGAGGCGCGGCGTTTTCTCTATTTAGAACCCATTAAATTTCTATGATCTCTGTGTAATTCTGGAAATCATAAAAAAACTGTAAGAAAGATTGCATAGAACATTCAAACGTAACGAACGAGACTGAAACGTAGATTATACTAGCCGGCATTTTATGAAGCCGCACTTTATATTGCAATTTAAACGAGAAACTACCACTTGATAAAATGCAAGCTAGTATACTTGCCGACTTGGCCATTAGTGTTAGTAATTTATGAAACGTATAATTTCTCTGCATTGGACTATACTTTAAATGTCTAGTATATTTAGGCAGTTTTTATAAAAATAAAAAATAAGAATGAAATAAATAAAACATTTTAAGAATTTTTGAAGAACATTGACATTAAAATTTTGAATTTAACGCCCTTCAGAAGGTATCACCGTTACTATCAACTCTTGGATTCAGTGAATTTAGTTAAATCGCAATATGTATTTTGATGTCAGGAAGTCACTGTTGCTCTGTGTTCCATTACTCTCGGACCATTTAAGTAATAATTACAGAACGGATCTTGATACTCCGGTACATGTACCAAGATCCGTTTTATAGTAATAATAGATAACACATGAGACATTTCCTTAAAATATATACGTATATTTAATAATTTATTATTATTTTTTGTATAATAAATCTGAAATTGAGACATAATGTAAATAGATTTATATTCTGTTTAAATTATCTGATATATTTTGAAATATATAATATAATATTCAAATAAACAGAATTTGTGTGCATATTAACAGAATTAGAAAACATTTTACACTTCTAAAAACATGGAATATTAAATTGTTTTCAAATTTTGTTAACAAACCTGCGTAATTTGTCAATTTATCTGATATACTTTATCGTTTTTCTTTAGTTTCAGATTAATATTTTTACAGCCTGTATGTACAGTGATCTAACTAAAAATTACTTTGTACACTTACTAAACCTCGTCTTCCGTCTTTAAATTGTTTGGTAATACAGGTACTTACAAGTCTGTTCGTTTGCTGCACTAGTGCATACTCAGAGTATTCGTTATATATCTTGTTTTCACTTTATGTAATAAAACGAGAAGAAGATACTCTGAGTGCGTACTGGTGCAACAAACGAACAGGGCCATCAAACACTCAGGCTGAGTTGCTTAGTGTCCGATTACACCAGTAATTTATTGACTGCTGGTTAAGTGTCAAACCACAGTTTTCTTTCATATTAAACTACGTTTTACATCGTAATTGATATTTAAATTACTTTTATATCTTAATCCCTATCTGAGCAACTAGAAATAGAATAAAACTCTAGTTAACATTAAACGTAGTTTAAACCTTTCGTGATCAACTCAACCTCAGTGTCATTAAGAAAAACTAATGGCGTTTTGGACTGGCTGCACTAAGGCGCACTGAGTATATTTTCATCTCGGTTCAGCTTTATATAATAAAATATAACCTACTAATTAATCTCTGTACTACTGATGTTATTATAACATACCTGATACCTTTTGCACATGTACCCACTAAGTGCCCCAGTCCATATTGTTGTGTTCAAATTATTTTCTATTAATATTGCTGGGAAAAATATGTAAAAATGTATTGTAGGATAAGTTATTGATGCCTGAGGACATCTTTATTTATTTGTTTAAGAATGTTCTCCGCTCGTACACTATACGGCTACAATGACAATGGAATGGAATTGGAATAATAATAATACGCACAAGTAATGATTAAGCATCAAACATAGCGAATGGTTTTTTCGAATCAATTTAGCTCGACCTTGTTTCATTCTTGAAACAAATCCGAAAGGACAAGGCCACGCGTAACCATTAACTTAGAGGAAAAAAAAACTCGGATATTGCAAAATTAGCTCGGCGAAATCCAACGAGAGTGTATTTACAAAAGGAAAAAAAAATGGAGATTACAAATTGAAAACTGCTTGTTATCTACAAACACAAATAATAAACGTTATCAGCTTTCGCCTACGTTCTCGCCGTCATAATCATAATCGAACAATATTGGCCAATAATTTAGACGACCGCAAAACGAGCGCCAGTATAATTCCGATAATAAAAAAATAACGATAATAAAAACGCAAAAACAATCGAACAAGCGCATATTTCCAACGTGACGTTTCGAAAACACGTCCGCCCGGTATTAATAGAATTTTAATTAGATTAGAAATAGATGACCCAGTTTAATCGTTTGTTGTGCGGCTCCGTTTAGCCATAAACCGAAATAGATCCGGCGAAAGTACAGTTACCTCGGCTCGTTCCGTCCCTCTGTCTTTATTATTACGTGCGCCGTCTGAATTACGCGGCGCAGAAGCGACGCCGGCGTCGAAAACTTTTCTAATTTAGCGCCGGCATTGTTTCCGACGTCCGGAAAAAATTTGCTCCCTCGAAATCAAAATCGAAGCGCGGGAGAACTCGCAATGAAATAATACGCTTGGAATAAATACACTCGTCTAAACAATGACCGGAAGCCATGGGAAAATCTATTAAAATAACATACACGTGTGTACCTCTGATAGAAAAAAAGCTCACGTGAGAAAAACCTAATACATAAAATTCACTGAGTGATAATTAGTTTGTAACATGTTTTTGTTGAAGTAGCAAAATTAATTGCAGATAATCAACTACTGCTTGGAACAAAACAAGAAACTGCTAATCCTGGAAATTCTTCTTCTTCTTAATTGGTACTTAAGTTAATTAATTAAACAAATCCTCTTCTTGCACATCACATTTGGCTTTTATTTTATGAGCGTTATAATGACTGATATAAATAATTTAACCAGCTTAATATCAATATCTATTGTACAACATTGCTTTTTAGTAATGTCTCTCCTACAGTTGTTAAATGGCAGCCCAATATATTCTGACCACTATAAGTGACCAAATATAACAAAATCTTGAAATAAAATTCAACACGTGTTTGTTTGTCTTTCAGAATGCGACTTAACATTTTATTGGCGAGCCATTATTTCTAATTATGAATTAAATTGCGGCCTGGTGCCTTCTGGCAATTATAATAAGTAAACAGACAAGTAAATCAGCAAGGAGGTAAGCAAATACAAAATAAACACATGAAATAAAATTCAACTCGTGTTTGTTTACCTGTTAGATAGCGACTTAAAGTTTTATTGGGGACACATTACTTTAAAAATAAATTATTTTTTTATGTGAGGTCAGTATCAGTATAACTTATTGATACATGAAAAATACGAAAGTATTGCAATGTTTTCAAAGGTGAAAACCAAAGACGATGATATAGATTCTTCATAATTGATTGAATTCCATGTGATTAAATTGTGCCTTGTAGTTAGGCTATATCAATACAAACGGTTGGCAGAAATGTTGCACTAAATTGAATAATTATATTGTATCTTCAACTTAATATTTTCTTGTTTTCTGCATTTATCTTCACGTTTTGATTCTTAAATGCTATTATGATCTGAATATTTTTCAATTGCTTTTATAATTGCCATGCCATGCCACCATTTTATATTTTTAATATAATTAATTATAATTTACTTATTTTTGTTTTTGCTTAATACTCAATGTAATACTAAGTTGAAAACCAAACAGATTAAGTTGCATCTTTGATTTTACGTCTTTTATCTTTTTATATTTTCCATCGTTATGAGTTAAAAAGTTATTCACAGACAGTTTCCAAAAAAGGTTACTCTTCTCTTTACTGTGCAAGAAGGAAGTTATACCTGTTCTCTGTTTTCTTCATTTTATTAATTATTTCGTCATTTTTCGGGTTTCGCTCAGGTTAATTTTTTTCATAATGTTCTCGTTCAATTTTGTCCTCTTAAGTGCTGCGATTTCTCCTGGATTTCACTACTTCTGTGATTTCTTCTTACGTATAACTTCTATTTTGTACCTGCTGTGTTTTTTTTTTCTTTTCGTTTTCCTCTTGCACTAGTTCTTCAATGTACTTTTCAATCTAAAATTTCGTGAAACTTAAAACGAGAAGCTAACAACTGGTTCTCAGCGGAAAACGAAAGGGCAGTGGAATGATTTGAAATAATTTGTTTGAAAGAAAATAGAAAATGTAAAATATTGCAAAAATATTGCAGTAAAAATGGTTTTCGTGAATGACAAAGCAAAACTCAAAGAGATTTTTCAGTTTCCAGTAAGAAAATAAGGTGAATTAGATAACCAATTATTCAATTCGAATCAAAAAATTAAAAATATTAGGAAATCAAAACAAAGTTTTAAACTAAAATATTTATATACTTATTTCAAAAATTATTTCTATTGCTAAATGTGTTTTTCCATCTTTTGCCGAAGCTATTATCACTTTTCATGTTTTTGCAGTTAAAATTAAAAAAAGTTAAATCATTTCTGTTTTAGTAAGTTGTTGATTTTTTTACTTTACTTTTTCTATCATTATAGAATATGTGCGAATAACTTTGATTCCTTTTTGAAAATTTCATTTAGTACTTCTTAACAGCCTTTTCAATTCATTGCTCTAATGCAGGGAATCGTGATCACATAGATAAATGGAAGGCCACAAAAATAAAACGCTTATACCGGGTGATCATTTTCAATCCGAAACACAGGAGGTCAATACGATTACCCTTGATAAAGATTTTTATGTTTTTAATATGATTTTAATTAAAATGTCATTATCAAGGGTAGTCATGCTAACTTCATACGTTCCGGATTGTAAATGATCACCCGGTATACAAAGGAACCTTTTGTTACGAATCGTAAGATAAGACATAAATTATGGGGTCATGAGGTTCGTTGGTTTATTTTCGGACCTATTGGGCGGCCGCGAGGTTTGTAAGATTGAGAAACGATGCTCTAAAGCAGCGGTCCCCAAACTGTGCTCCGCGGAGCCCTGGATTGGGCCTCTGTGAAGTTGGCACCCCATTTTTCAAAAAAGTGATTTTTTATAGGAGTTCTGATAGCACCCCAAAGAGTTCTGGAGTTCTATGTCAAAATTAAAAAGAGTTCTAGCCGATTAAACATAAAAAATGACTTTTAAAATTTGGGGTGCTAAGTTCACAAAACGGAATTTGAAAATTGGCTATAAAATGTTAATTGTTGGAAATAATTAATTTCACCATTAAGACTTTCTCTAGAACTATTGAGGTGCTATCCAGAACTCTAAACGGAATCTCGAAATTATGAAATTACTATGTCCCCCTTATTCTACAAAAGATCAGAACACGAAGAAACATTTTATTTTTGGGTGCAGAGACCTATAAAGCTAAATAATTATTAGTTTAAGTACCGTACTACTCTTAAAAGAAAAGAAATTCAAATTAATTTTTTTTTTCATTTTACGCTTTGACAACACTTCAATTCGAGAAACGAAAAATCGCTGGAACTTTTTTACTTTTGATTTTAGCGCTTTGGTCGTTAAGGATAATCGTGAGCACTTGTGGGGTGCTACCCAGAACTCCAAGCAGAACGGAAAAATTTTCGAGAAAAATTTCCATTTTGCACTTTGACAAAATTTCATATCGAGACACAAAAAATCGCTGGAACTTTTTTACTTTTGATTTTAGCGCTTTGGTCTTTAAGGATAATCGTGAGCACTCGTGGGGTGCTACCCAGAATTCCAAGCAGAACGAAAAAAAATTCCAGAAAAATTTCCATTTTGCACTTTTGACAAAATTTCATATCGAGACACAAAAAGTCGCTGGAATTTTTTTACTTTTGATTTTAACGCTTTGGTCTTTAAGGATAATCGTGAGCACTCGTGGGGTGCTACCCAGAACTCCATGCAGAACGGAAAAATTTTTGAGAAAAATTTCCATTTTGCACTTTGACAAAATTTCTTATCGAGACACGAAAAATCGCTGGAACTTTTTTACTTTTGATTTTAGCGCTTAGGTGATGAAAGGTAATCGTGAGAACTCTTCGAGATTCTCAAAACACATCTGTCTTACATTGTCATCAATAATTCTAATCAAAATACGAAAAATCGCTAGAGCTGGTTGATTTTAGTGTTTCGGTCCTGAAAGTTTATCGTTAGAACTTGTGAAGTGTTATCGAAAACTCTCAATAGAGAACCGAAATTCCTAAAAGTCGGTTATATTTTGTGGTATTACGTTTGTCCTTTTCTTTAAAGTATTCGCATACAAGGAAGTCAAGGTTTAAATCAGCTCTTAAGGATAGGTAAGAGAAAGATCCAATACAGATTATTGGAAAGTGAAATTTTACATTACATTTTACCAAGGAGAGTATTGTCCTCTTTTTAATACCGGCGAGAATTATCATGAAGTGGTTTTTTTTTTAATTTGTAATGGTCTCGATATGAAATTTTGTCAAAGTGCAAAATGGAAATTTTTCTGGAAAATTTTTCCGTTCTGCTTGGAGTTCTAGGTAGCACCCCACGAGTGCTCACGATTATCCTTAACGACCAAAACGCTAAAATCAAAAGTAATAAAGTTCCAGCGATTTTTCGTTTCTCGAATTGAAGTGTTGTCAAAGCGTAAAATGAAAAAAAAAATTAATTTGAATTTCTTTTCTTTTAAGAGTAGTACGGTACTTAAACTAATAATATTTAGCTTTATAGGTCTCTGCACCCAAAAATAAAATGTTTCTTCGTGTTCTGATCTTTTGTAGAATAAGGGGGACATAGTAATTTCAAAATTTCGAGATTCCGTTTAGAGTTCTGGATAGCACCTCAATAGTTCTAGAGAAAGTCTTAATGGTGAAATTAATTATTTCCAACAATTAACATTTTATAGCCAATTTTCAAATTCCGTTTTGTGAACTTAGCACCCCAAATTTTAAAAGTCATTTTTTTATGTTTAATCGGCTAGAACTCTTTGTAATTTTGACATAGAACTCCAGAACTCTTTGGGGTGCTATCAGAACTCCAATAAAAAATCACTTTTTTGAAAAATGAGATGCCAACTTCACAGAGGTCTGGATTGGTTCTCAGAAACTAGTATATGAATCGTGTGTAATAGGATCTATGTTTCATGGACAGATCGGCTGCCCCAAGCAAAAATACAGTAAGTGCAGAAATGTAAAATTCCAAAAGAATAGCTATTAACTTTGAAGGGTTAGCCCGAATGATATTTGGCACTAATACAGAACAGTTTACAGATGAGATATAACCACCATTATAAAGTGCGCACAATCACAGTACATATATGTATATATTGAGTTTATGCATACATAAATAAAACACATTTTTTTAATGTTGGGCACTGTGTTTTTACTTAGAGCAGTCGAGATAGACCTCAACATTTCTCGGTCTCAAAAGAAACTTTTGGTTCAAAAAGTGTTCCGTGCCCGTAATACTTTGGGAACCACTGCTCTAATGCACTCTCAGAGTTACCTCATGCAATAATAGGAGATGGAGATACTCTGAGAGTGCTCTAGAGAACGGGTTCCCGATGGGGTCGTTGAAAACTTGAAAGGGGTCGATGTACCTGTAGCGGTTGTATTGGAAACTTGAAAGGGGTTGATGAACCCGTAGGGGTCGGTTGAAGTCGATAAATCAATAGGGGAGGATTAGGGTCTACGAAGTGCGAATTATGTTTTTTATAAACACGTTAATGTTTTTTAAAACATTTATTAAAGTTACAGATGGGCAGAGTAACGGTTACAAGTTCTGCAGATATGACTAAACTAAAGTTCTGACCCTAATATATATGCTATAGTTTGTATATTTAGTAAAGATAACGATAAATGAGTGGACAATAACAATGCGTCACTTGTTTATATTACTAATCAGGGGTCATAGAGCGTTTAACATAACTCCTCCCTTTTTAAATTGGAAAATAATAGTGAAGTATTATTTTCATCCCTCGCTTCCTCTGATTTATCGCTTTTTCTTACTTTTGATTGTTTTTGGGTCTTTCTATATTTGAGTATGATGAACACGAAAACAAAGCATATTATTATTAAAACTAGGTTGCTCAAAAAGAAGGAAATCTTCAGGGGGTGCCATTCTCTGGTTCTAAAAGTTGGCTGCATACTGGATTGTCGTTGTAACTTCGAGATGTCATCCAGGTTCAAGTCCTCTAAGTGCAGGTGTTCTAGATTTGGGAGTTCTTGTATTTCCTCTGTTTTCATTTTAGGTAGAATGAAGGGTTCTCCTTGAATGATTTTTTCTTCATTGATGATTTTGAAGCTTCCGTCCATTACTTGACAATGGAAAGGGATTTTGACGAGGCTTGGTTTTTCTATTATGTTGTATCCAGTAGTTTTACATTTTTTCTGTAATTTTATTGGCAATTTGGCAGGTACAATTATTATGTAGTTCTTGTTGATTTGTTCATAAATGGTATTACTCGTAGATATGGGAGTCAATTGACATTTAGTAGTCTTGATATTCTGAATGATGGATGTCACACAGTCTTCTTCTTTTATAAAGGGTCTATTATTACAGATGTAGGTATTTTCAATCGTTGGACATTCTTCATCTTCATATTGATGGCCTTGGTTATTGAGTATCAGGTAAGGACTTTTTGGTACAAGGGTAAAATTATTTTGAGGAACAGGAAATATATGGTAATATTCAAATTGTATAGGACTGAAGACAGGAATATGCATAAGGAAGATTACTTTGTCATTATGAACAGTCACCTTTGAGTTAGCTAAATTGTAATAAGAATGAATGTTTTTGAATTTAAGAATTTTATTTTCTTCGTAAAGTTTAACTAATGTATCTATCATATTGTTCATGTCTTCAAATGATATGACAGAGTTATGTAAGGTATTTAATCTAGCAAAAACCACTGCGTTTTCCAAATTGTCTAGAAATTTCGTCAGTGCCTTCTATAGTATTTATTTCAATACGCGACAAAGCATCTGCATTGGTGTTTTGGTTTCCTTTTTTATATGTGATTGTATAATCATACTCTTCGAGTTTGAGTCTCCATCTTACAAGTCTAGAGTTAGGTTCTTTTAGGCTAAATAACCATTGTAAAGGTTTGTGATCTGTTACGATAACAAACTTACGCCCGAAAAGGTAAGGTCTAAAATATTTGGTGGCCCAGACAATAGCTAGTAACTCTTTTTCTATTGTACTATAATTACATTCAGCCGGATTCAACGTACGTGAAGCGTATGCAAGAGGTAAATCTTTGCCTATGGGGCCTTGGCTGAGCACTGCTCCTATAGCAACATTAGAAGCATCTGTGGTTAAGTTAAAAGGTTTATCAAAATCAGGGTATTGTAGAATTGGGTCATTACATAATAAATTCTTACATAATTCGAAAGTTTTGCAGAATTCTTCTGTGTGTTCTATTTTCTCTCCTTTTTTTAAACATTTTGTGAATGGTTTTGTAATTTTGGCGAAGTTCTTGATAAATCTGCGATAGTACCCGAGAAGTCCTAAGAAACTTTTAATTTCTTTAGAATTTTTCGGTATTGGAAATTTCTGAATTGCAGAGATTTTCTTCGGGTTTGGTTTAATGCCGTCCGGTGTTACAACATGCCCGAGAAATTCTACTTCTTTCCTACAGAATTCTGATTTATCGAGTTGGATTTTTAATTTTGACTCACGTAATTTTTTAAAAATTAATTTTAAATTTGCAATATGTTCTTGAAGAGAGGTAGAAAAGATAATTATGTCATCCATATAGACAAAACAAATTTTACCTTGGAGGTCTTTCAATATGTTGTCCATCACCCTTTGGAACGTAGCAGGTGCATTCTTAAGCCCAAATGGCATTCTGACGAATTCGTAGTGCCCGTTCTCTACATTAAAGGCGGTCTTGGAAACAGATTGCGGCTCCATTTCAATTTGATGGAATCCTGATGCCAAATCTAAAGTACTAAAGTACTGACATTTTCCTAACTTATCTAGTATGTCATTAATGTTCGGAATTGGGTAACGATCATCTATTGTTTTTTCGTTGACTTTTCGGTAATCTACTACAATTCTCCATTTTTGTTTACCACTACTATCTAATTTTTTTGGAACGATCCAAATAGGAGAACTCCAGGGACTTTGTGATGGTCTAATTATACCATCATCGAGCATTTTGTTAATTTGTCTTTCTACTTCCGGCTTATGAATAAAAGGATATCTATATGATCTTGTATGAACTGGGATTGCGTCGGTAGTTTTTATGGAATGCTTAACTTCGTTTGTGAAAGTCAAATTCTTACTGTTATTATGGAAAATATCTGAAAATTCACGACATAAGGAAATTGTAGCTTTTTTTTCTTCTGGATTTAAATGATCAGTTCTAATTAATTTATCAATATGCTCGGTGTCATTGTCAGCGTGATTTTCTGTTAAAAATTGTTCTGCATGAAAAATTTGATATTGTTCCTTTTCTTTATCTGGAAAAGGTATAATTTCAAATGGCTTTATGAGGTTTGCTGTAATTCTGGAATCGGTATTATTGGAGATTTCAAGTAATGCAAAACCGTTTTTTACAGTAGTTAAAGTTTCTGGGATGTATAAGTCATTTATAGTTTGTTCAGGAATTATCACATCTCCATTATAATAGTTTACAGGAACTTTAGTTTTTAAAATTTCGTGGGTGTTAACACTAATTGTAAAAGAGTTTTCTTTAGGCAATCTGTAGTAGAAAGGAATGATTGTATTACTGTTACTTAAATTCTTCTCTGCAAGATTAATTGATATTCCTAGGTTTCTGAGGTCTTCTAATCCTAATATGCCATCGTAGAAATCATGAAAATCAAAAAGAATAAAAGTAATTACTTTGTCAGTTGCTAATTCTTTAAATGCTGGAATGTGAGCTTTAAATTTAATTTTCTTTTCTCCTATGGGTGTTTTAATTATTGATGTTTCTTGAGAGATTTTATTTGGGAAGTATTTTTCTGCAATAGAAGGTCTGATAATAGATTTATAACATCCGGTATCAATAAGTAATTTAATAGGTGGATTCTGAATTTTAATATACGGTAGTGAATTATCACAAGTCGTGTTGTTGATTTCGTAAATTACGTCGCGTCTTCTGTTGAGTGAGTCATCCGAAAATTTTGAAAGTTGTTTATTTGGGATTCGTCATTAATCTCTTCGTCAGTCTCATTATTTACATTGTTAAGTTCATAGTTTTGCTCATTGCAAATATTGTTATCGTAATGATCAGGGATGTTTAAAGAAGGATCAGGGTACGTTTCTGTATGCTCGTGATTACAGTAATTATTTTCCATGAGATTTAATTCCTCTGAAATAAAATTTCTTGATGTTGGTATAGTGTTTTTAAAATAATTATTATAATTATTATGTTGTCTAATTGTTGGGATTCTGGATGTGGTTGACATTGGTTCCGGTTTGTTTGTTGGGATTTGTCCTGTTGGTTTAAAGACATTTTTCGGAGTACCAAAAACTTGAGAGTTAGTAAATTGTTTTTGTTGAACTACTCTTGGTCTCACGTCAATAGGTTGACTAGGGAATTGGTTAGAAGTCCAGGGTCTTGGATTTTGGTTATAGAAATTTCGTGGCCATTGTGTAAGAGGTGTTTGATGAATTTGCATGTTAGATCTTTGAGGATATTGATCAAATGATGTAGGTACGTGTGAATATTGTGGAAATGAGTTGAACGTCTTAGGTAACATTTGAGGTTGCGTTTTGATTTGGTTAGAAGAGCTTTTATTATTATGTAATATATTAGGAAGATTTTGAGTATACATAAAGTTCTCTTCTTCTATTACATAGGCCATTGCATTTTCTAGTGATATAGGGTTTCTTAGTCTTACAATGCTTTGGAAGTTACCCGATAAACCACGAAGGAAGGTTTTTAATGCTAGATTGTCATATTGTTTAGAATATACTAATTTTGTGGCTTGTGGTATTTCCGTTGTACTAATTGAGTTTAATTTTGCAGACAATCTACTACGTAATATTTGTATTCGTTTGCCGAATTCTAATGGTGGTTCATTTTTTGAAGGTGTTAATGTGATTAAGTCTTGTTCGAGACAATCTAAATTTCTCTGATCACCGAAACTAGTTCTTAAAGCATTTTTTATTAAAGGCCAAGTATTTAATTCGTTCCTAGTGCCAATTAAGATTTGTGCGTGATCTTTTAATTTACCAATTACTACTCTAATTAAATATGAAGTTATTTGAGGGTCGTTGTTACTAATTTCATTGAACAAATAGTCGCAGGACGCTATGAAAATTTCTAATGAATTTTGGTCACCATTGTATGATGGAATTGTGTCTACATATAATTTTAATAATTGATAATTTACTTCTGGCATTTTTGCTTGGATTACAGTTGGTTTAGATAGATTAATACTATTATTAAATGTTTCGATTAAAGAATCTAAATCTAAGTTATTTACTGAATTGCTGTTCATATAAGACAAGAAATCAGGTAAATAATGGAAAAAATTAGACGGGATACTCAAAATTTGGTCTCACCAAATCCGGGAATTGCCAGTCGTCTATTTTGTGAAAGGTTGATATCTGCGTTGCCCAGAGCTGTGGATCTCCTCTATGGATTGGAAGACGAATGGTATCTTCAGAGCCTTACACGATGTATTTCTCTTGAAGTTTCTTCGTCCAGGGTTCTTTTTGGGTAGTACTGAAGGAACTGGAGTCCCAAATCGCGATTTTAATTTGCACGATGCACCTTTTTTCGCGACCGCACTATCCTACTGACTGCGCCAATTATGTTTTTTATAAACACGTTAATGTTTTTTAAAACATTTATTAAAGTTACAGATGGGCAGAGTAACGGTTACAAGTTCTGCAGATATGACTAAACTAAAGTTCTGACCCTAATATATATGCTATAGTTTGTATATTTAGTAAAGATAACGATAAATGAGTGGACAATAACAATGCGTCACTTGTTTATATTACTAATCAGGGGTCATAGAGCGTTTAACATAACTTGCGGGTCGATTTATTTATTTTTTGAAATTTATTCTGTCTATAAACTGACTTATTATAAAAATATGTTTTTATGCCTCGTTTATGCCGCTTCTTTAATTTTAGTACATAATTAAATTTTTTAATACATGTAAATTAATCCTATCATACGACTGTTTTTAATGGTGTTTATACAGAATTTTTTAACCACTAAAAACAACCAATTGGAATACGTCTTCAGTTCAGGAATTTTAAAATAAGTGCACAACTTAAGGTGGGTTTATACAATAACTAAACTAACAACTAATGCGTATTAAATAATTTTTTAGGATCGTGTTCTCAGTCATAGTTTAACTTTAATCTTCAATTATACATTATTATAAATATAATTGTTCCTGTGGGACTAAATTGAAGGTTAAAGTTAAACTATGATTTAGAAAACGGCCCTAAAAGATTAATTATTACGCGTTAGGTGTTAGTTTAGTTACTGTATAAACCCACCAACTGCTTCAATTTATGGTTAAGCTGAACGATAACGAACTTTCAAGGTTATTGATCGATTACTGTTAAAATTATGTCACATTTAAATCTCTATCCCACTTTTCTTCATACGTATATCTTTTACGTTACGCTTCCGGCTATTCTTCAGTTTAGTTTTAAGAATAAATCAGCTGTATAAACGAGAGTCCTACAAATCCAGTGCTCATATTATTTATTATTTGACACAATTTATTTAAAGTCCTTTTTTTTAATAGTTGATAGCGCTGTCGACTGGGATGCACCGTGTGCACTAAGTATATGTTCATCTCGTTTTAACCTCATGGAATAAAACGAGATGAAGATATACTCAGTGCACATAGTACGTCCCAATCGAAAGCGCTATGAGAGTAATGAAAATTAGGGTATTGTAGTTTATGAATGAATTTCATTTATGAGTGAATTTCATTGATGAAACTCCAATATTGTAATGGTTGTTACATTCAACTATTTATAAACAGGGGATATACAGTGTTGGCCGGTGGACTTTTAAATATATTCGATTCGTGTTGTAAGCGCTGGTGCTTGGCGCTCCGTCCATCCGCCGTCGCCAGTTCGCGTGGGCGTGACTAGTCATATTTTATCTTTATTTTAAGAGTGTGTCTCTGTCGGATGCAGTTTGTTCAGTTAGACATCAGCCAATTCTGTACACTACATACTGTTTTAGAGGTATAATCAAAATTAAATTTAGGTGAGGGTCGATGAACATTTTTCCCTATAGAGGGTCGATGCTTAAAAAAGGTTGAGCATTCCTTCTTCGGTGCCATGAATCCCACCTGCTGTTATTTTGTTATTCGCCTTGTAATTCCCCGGTTCGTTTTTAATTCAGTAAAAACATGGTACCTAGCAGAACGTTCTAACTTTAAATAAACATTCATCAATACTGAGCGTGCATTTTTTACATTATTGGTGATGCAACGTTTCCTTTCTTATGCAAATGCGCTGGTTGTGACGACAGAAACGCAAACACGCCGGCTCCAACGACGTTCATTATCTAGACTGATGTCACGATATCAAATTATCACTTTGTTCTCTGGAGAGCGAGTCGGCAAGGTCGCGCGTAGACCAAAACCAGCTGTCAACAGATGCATGTGCGCACTTGTCCTTCTGCCGGCGGTAAACAGGATCGTAAACAGGACCTTCAGCGCACGTGAAGTTCGGCAATCGTAAAAATTACTGAACGCACTGTCCTTGTGTGCTATTTTTTTTTCTTATCGCTAAAGTGTTTCTCGATGAAAATATCGGAGCGTATTAATCACTACTTTATCTACATGAGATTGTCTGGTGAATTTGACTAAGAATGACAAGCATTTTCATTCTTTGTCTTCAAATATCGTAGTCAGCGGTAATTTAATTGATGATTGAATTAAATTATGTCAATCCCATTTCAAGGTAAATTTTTATATACACATGTATACAGCAGAACTTTCCCTTGAAATGTACCTTTCGAAAATCCTTGATTGTGTACAGGATGAGTCAAAATAAATGTCTGACCCATTAGGAACGTATTTATTTTTAAGGTCACGCAAGTAGGTACGAAATTGCATTTCAAAAAGCAGTTTCCTTTGAATCAACCAAAATAAAAACCATGTTTAATTTCTTACGTATGCATATGCATTACGTATGCATATGCATTACGTATGCATACGTATTAGGTCCGTATTAGGTCCCTTATGTCTTCGGTTTTTTAGGTTTGTTTTTTTTTTTCGTGCATTTTGTGTGGTTAATGATTCACACACTTATTTTGAATCACCCAGTATATACAAGTTCTTTTTCAATTTTTTTTTTGAATCAGTTTAGTATTAGTAATTTGTTTCAGTGTTATTTTCCATGTTTGGTAGTTAGTTACTTTTTATGTATACAAGCAAGATATTTTCCAACGTAAATTTGCCATACATGTTCTTAAGTGCGGCTTTAGGTATATGTTTTTTGTATTGTTGCGTTATTAAATGAAACGAGATTACACACCTACTGATTTCAAATAAGCTAATACAATTCTCTGTATTGAAATCTTTTGTTGTGTTTTTGAGCACAGTTTTATAAATAAGGTTTTTTTTTCTTGTGGTTATGACATAGCACTTCTGGTTTTCTTTACGGTCACATTCGTTCAGCCAGAAGAAATTAAAGCGATAAGTCGTAACACGTGAACGTCGTAAATTTCGAGGCGAAGAGAAAACGTCAAAAGCGAGTTTGGGTCCTCTCTCTTCTGCATTTGGCCCGATCGAAAACCGGTCCGGTCCGTACATCACGAAAACTGTCAACCGGCTATTTATTTTAGAATGTGTAAAAGTTTCTCCGGGTAAAAAGGCCGTTCGGGTCCCCGCGAAGGACCGAGACGGACGAGAAAAAAAGATATATCTCCAGGAACGTCAGCTTCACTTCGGGGCGAACCGAGCGGACCAGTTGGGGGCGGGCGAGGAATCATCCGGGCAAAGCTACCCCTCGTTTTATGTCTTTTATTCGCGGCGTAATTTGGCTCGGAACTGGAAGGGATTTTCTTGCGATCGCGCGGGAAGAATTACTTCACAGGCGGCTTTAATGCGGCGCACAAAGGAATAAATTTTTTCGTTGTTTGGAAGGCGAACGATATTAATTAAGGCAACTTACAAAACTGGGAAATATTAGGTGTTGAGTTTAAGAAGTGAAAAGGAATTAGAAATTCCAATTAACTCTTGAATTTTTACACGTACAATTTAAATACCAGAAAGTCAGTGGTTTTAAAAATTTCATGAAACAAGATATACTTTTTTCTATAAAAGAATCGTAATCGTAATTCATTGTATTGCTACTCATTTAGAAATCAGTTAGATCTTGATGGCCATTAGAATCAGTTAGTTCTCATAAAAAGTTAAAAAAACGAATAAATGAATGAATTGGAAAACAAAATTATTTATGCAAGAAAAAAACAAGGACCAGAACTGTATTAGTAGACAAAGCAAAAACTGAGCAATCACAATTATGACAAGTTAGAATCCCAATAATTTTGAAAACGTTAGTCCGTTAAATCTTTCCCAAGGTATCCAAAGTATTTGAAAGCTCTGATTCCAACAATGTCTTCTAATTTGTCATTCACATCTTCACCGCTAAAGATGTCACCGTCTCATCGCCACAGTTTAGGTTAGCTTCAATACCAGTGCCAGTGCATTACTTAGGATTATTTTTTTTAACTCAACGTTCTTCCTTTCCATTTGGTGTTTACTTATCTACAGGCTTCATATGGCAACTGAACTTTTCGTTAAAAATTCTAGTGATGAATTTATTCCCTTACCCTACCTATCCAGCAGATCCAAACTTCGGTTATCACAAGTTTTGAGCTTGAAATATTCGTATAAATGTAGCAAATAAACACAGGGAACTCCAAAATACGCTGATAAATTAATTCTTGATTAATCTTAGGATTTTCTATGCTTTAATTCGAGATTAACTTTAATCAATATCGGTGCAACTGGATATAAGAGTTTCTTTTTACTTAAAATTGGAGTGGTGTACGTGTCGTATGGTACACATTCTTCTATCGGTTGCACGAAACCATCCGTCACTCTGCTAAATTAGCCGGTTGGGTTCCCCGACTTAACAGCGCCGAACTTTCCTCTTTGTGGGGATTTTTATAAAGTCTCCGTAGTGTTCAAGAGCTCAAAGAAAACATTACAACGAAATTGAAGCAATTCTACTCCAGATATTGGATAGATTGATGGATAACTTCGTGCGACGGTTAGAAAAACATGTAGCAAGCAAAAGAAGGAAGTCATTTAATATTCAATTTTTAAGTAAAAAAAAACTATTGTACTGTAAATTTTTCAGTTTCAACTGTGCAAAAGTTATTAGGTGTATGTATTATAGTTGAGTATAGTTTTCATAATTTGACCCTGCGATCAATCATCATTATTATTGATCTTCTTAGTACTTAAGTACTGCATTGGGTTCTTGTATTACTGATATTTCAAAGTCTTCTTCAGTGCTGTTGCTGTCGATGTTCTTTGTTGCTGCTGCTGCTGCTATTCTCACTACTACAAGTCGATAAAACCTGTAGGAGCGAAGACGATAGGAGCAGCCCCAGAAGAGGTCTTTTTCAGTAGTACAAGAAATTAACTCGATACTTCGGGTAACTAAGAATCACATCCAAAATTTCTTTAATCAAATTTCTCATTTGTATTTTTGTTTTCAATAAGAAAGAATAATGTTTGAAAACAAATGTTTGGTGTAACTTGAAGGCTGAATAGCCGTCGTCTATCGTAGAATACCTGGCTTCCGGTTGGAACCGCATCTCTCCTCGGATTTCTTCTACTGCCGACGTTTCGTTCTCCATTGCAGAAGAACTTCCTCAGGGCTGCTGCTGCTGGTGGTGGTGCTGCTGCTGCTTCTTGTAAGTCGTTGAGACTTAACTCAAGAAATCCGAGGAGAGACGTGGTTCTAACCGGAAGCCAGTAATTCAACTACAAACGTTTGGATTTATGGTTATGAACGAAAAAGTAAAGGTACTTTAAGTATAGTTCTAACTATTGGAATTAGAGCTACTTCAAGTACAGTTTCTGCGATTAGAACTAACCTAAGTAATTAGGAATGTACTTCTATTCAAACCAAATTAATAGCGCTTTCAGTTAATTGCTCCAGAACACTCTGAGAGTATCTCCATCCCTTGTTTTTATATGAGGTTAAAACAAGATGGGAATACTGTGAGATTGCTCTAGGGAAGTCAATTGAAAACACTAAGTTTTATCGTTGAACACTAGATTACAGAAAAGAAATTGATCGAGATTCATCAAAGGACGTTGAAAAGAAAGTCAAATTACCCGATGATAAGACCCAAACAAAAATATCAAAATAAAAAGTATTAAGCTTTTAAAGATTTGCAAAGTATTACATTTATTAAAAAATTATCATAAATGACCTGAAAGGTGAATCAGAACAAATCAGAAGAAGGGGCAGATTATCAAATGCAAAAGCTGCTTTTGTTTATTCAACTCTGTTCACTTCATCTACTCTTTTCGTACTTTTGTCCCGCTTTTACTTATATCAAAAGTGAGACAGAAGTGTAAAAAGAGTGAATAAAGTGAACAGAGTTGAATAAACGAACGCAGCTAAAAGCATTTAAAATGTAAGTAAGAAGAAATCATTTGAGTATGACACTCAGCCTTTAGTTTAAAACAGCACTAACTGAGTGCAAAAAGAACTAATTTGTGAAGGGAATCAGCTAAGGTAGCTGAGCATTTTGATCAGCTGTTACTAAAAGAAATGCTCGAGTTTCTTAATTCTGAATGTTGCTGTAATGGATGTAGAGATGTAGAGATTAAACGATAAAAATTTCTAGACACCGGATATGACACAGAAGAAGAGCCGACTAGGATAAATAAAGGAAGAGAGACGAAAGTAAGTTAATTTTGAGAAACATTTTCAGTTGACTGCTCAAGAGCACTCCCTTAAGAGTATACCCATCTTATTTTAACCTCTTACAATAACAACATTCGGCAACATTCTATTGCAGTTTTCGTCATTAACAGCCTTTTGAAATATTTCCTTTCCCATGTATTGGCTATGTATTACAAATTAGTTTGCAGGTGTTATTTATTTCTGACATTTTCTGAACGTGTTTTTGTGTAAGCCCTGTTGTGTTTATTTCTTTTCTCGTTCTATTTGTAAAATTTTCGGTATTATCGCGTCCTATTTGCCCTGTTTATAAAATCAGCGGGGCACCATTAATATTTCACGGCCAGCAGACACAATGAAAAATAATTTACCGCATAAACAGCGCGATCAATTCATGCACGAGCTTTAAAACACCTATAGTACATATTTGTTTTGTAATCTGGCCACGCGTTGGACGCGCGCTGAAATTTTATCCTTCACTGAAAATAAATCTCACAAAGCGAATATCGACGAGCGCAAAAAAATTATTTATTTGGCTTGACGAAATGGATGAGTTTTTATAACTCAGTTGGGCCTCTTTAATCCGAACTAATAATTAATTGCATTGGTTGACTAGGATTTTCGAAATGTTCGATATTATCGAATAAAGGACAGAAAATATCCATTTTCCTAATAATTATTCGATGATTTTCAATATTACCACTATAAAAAGTTCTTTGTTTTCAAAGCAAAAATTAACTGTAGAAACCCACCTCATTCTTTCATTAATCGATTAATTAACGTGTTTCCATTTAGAAGTCGTCTTCATTCTAAATTGCAATGCAAAATGAAGTCGTCAACTGACTGAACGGTCAACGTGCTAATGAAAAATTAACAGCAAAGTTACTTTTCCAGCTTTGGAGATTTGGAGAATCGGATATTTGCGGATATTTGCGGATTTCTGTCTTGGTTTTCATCGATCACATGATCACTTTCCCTACTGGCGTGGGAGGCATTAGAAAAATCTTCAAAAAGTATGTTTTCAACTTTTCTTGAGCAATTTTAGCACGCATGCGCGTGTCTCATTAGCCCAATCTGCTGTTTCTGTTCGTGTAGTTGTTTTTCCTTCACATTTTTAACAGTTTACGTTAAACTTATTGCTGTGATATTTAAGTTAAAAGAAAACCTGGAATAATATTTGAGTTTAATTAAAGAAAAGAACAAAGTTATGTTTAATTTATTTAATAAACGTTTGAAAATACCTGGAACTGTTATTCGAATAGTGCGGTAGTGAACGGTTTAATGAATTGCAATTTTTGAACTTCGGTTATCTGAAACTCTCAAAAGTCACTCAACGCTGAACTGCTGTAACTGCGGGTAATTTGGTTCCGGAACTAAAAAAAAAAAAAACAATTGGTGCCTAAAAAGACAGACAATTAGACTGTGTTTTAAAAGAAACAAAACAAAAGGAAGCCGATCCAAATGAACTCACTGGTGCGCGAGTTGCCCAGGCAACCTTTTGACAGCTCGACGTTTGGGCGGAACAAAGACATCTATGGGAGAAAAATAAGTGTTAGTGATTTTTTTGGAATTGTTTTTAAGTTAAAAAAAAGGGATTTTAAGCAGATTTTAAGCAAATCCCAATGGGGAAAATAGCTCGCTTATAAATTAAAAGTATTGTTAGTATGAATTAGTTACAAAAAATGTTTGAGTTTAAAAGTGAATTTTATTGGAGACAACAACATCCGAAATTGTGACAAGGATTACATCATCAGTATCAACGTTCAGATTGGATAAAACAAAATTAGTGATGCAAAAGGTGCAAACCCAGAGCATCATTAGATAAAACAAGCGAAAGTCAAACTCTCACAAGAGATGCAAACCTAGAGTAACGATTTGGCTATCGTGAATTCCGGGGTTCTCACGCGTGTAAAGGAGAACAGTCTTTTGGTATTCCACAACAAGAGTTGGGAGGGTTCAAGAAGCTAAAACCGTGAGTTTCAAAGAACCAAAAAGAGCTACCAGCTAGGGCCACTACTTAGCAATATGTACTTCATACCTCCTCTTTAATCCCCAATTCCCCAAAGCAGCTTTAACAAAGCAGTTCTTAGAAAACATGAAACTTGAACATGAATCACTTCGCTTTTCGGATTAAAGAGATTTTGTTTGAATTATGGTTTCAAGTTTCCGCTGTTCGGATTACCGGTAGTTCAGATTAGGGCAAGTTCGAATTAAAGAGGTTATATTGTACATGTATGTATACACATAGGGTGATTCAAAATATGTGAATAAACTACACGTTTGTCTGTTGTTTGCTGGTGCTGAATGGAAAACAAAGTAGAAAGTCTTTATAAAAACCTAATGAAGTAATTTCTGTACAATTACTACTAGTTTTTATGGGATATGAAACAGAAGAAAACATTTCAGATCCACCTATTAAAAGTGATAAAGCGAACAGTCAGTTCAGAGAAACGCCAAGGTAAATAAAAACTGTATTTTACTTTTTGTTCTCGCAAAGTTATCGAAATTTGGGAGTGTTAAGATTAATGTGACTGATTGTATAAAGAAAAATTGATTAACATGATTTTAATTTATGGAAAATATTATCCGAATGCTAATTTTAATGGACCACATGCATTCCCACAGCGCTTGACTGAAGAAGCACATTGCCAGTTCTTCTGTATGTAGTGGTTATACGATGTCGTATAATCGTGATCATGCCAGTCAAGAACATTGTAAGCTAACTAGGTCCTTATTGACTCTGATAATAAGGGTACAGAACTGTCAATCGATCTCGATTAGCTTGATCGCGACTGTACAACTACCTTATTAACATAATGTGCAGCGTTTCGTAACAGTTCGTAACAGCAAGCTACATCACATTAACACTCATTTTTTATGATTTCTAAAATATAAACAATTAGTTGCACTAGATTTTATAAACACATCACGTATAACATTCTAACAGTTAACAGTGCAATTCAAACGATTTTAATTTCGGATTCACCAAAGGTTGATATTTGAAATACCCGTGATTAACTAATTTGTTGGAACTTGTACTTACATAGATCAGACGCTTATTTTCAATAACCCTGTATAAGAGAATTGAATGTAGGATTAATATATATAATAATAATAGAAATTTGATTCATTTAATCAAACTCGTTATAATATCATGACAAAAAGAAGTATGCAAATCTGTTCGGTATCAACACAATGCCCATAGATTTCGAAATATATTCGAAAACTCTCGTATTGTTCTCCATCTTCACTTGACGTCTTAACAAAAACACTCGAAATTGCAAGCCGCAAAATCTCCATTCAGCGCCGGCTTTCGTTTTTCGCTCCGACGCGACGCCGGGCGTCCAATTGAATCGACGCTCGAATGACGAGAAATTAGAGCCGCTTTTTTTCTCGTCAGGGATAAGTTGACATTTCCATTGCCAACGCAATCGTTTAATTTACTCGCGCGGAATCGGTGAAAGGCTCGACCGGGCGCGCTCGAAATAAACTGTTTACAAGACCTGCATGTTTTGACAGCTGCTAACGGGAAATTTACAAGCAAAACGCGGGCGGTTATTTCCGAATGGGAGCTTTTGTCAAATCCGAGGCAGATTCTGATTGTGAATCGAACGAAGGAGTAAAAATAATAAATATCTCTCGATTAAAAAGCAGAAGTCAATTTTTCAAATTCAAATTCAAACATTGATGAATATTTGTGTCTGTTCGTTTTGTTGCAGTGGTGCACAGTCAAAGTATCTTCATCTCTTATTAATATATGAGGTTAGAACAAGATGCAAATACTTTGAGCGCACACTAACGCAACAAACGAACAGACCTTTAGTGACACATAACTCTAGGTACAAACTTCAAAGTTCGTATATCTACAGAAGTAATATCTCGAGAACGGATGAATTTATAAGTCAAGAAGGATTTGAGTAACTCTCCAACTTAAATATGTATAATTTTATAATGCATAATTCACTTGGAATACAAAATCTGTCCAGCACAAATTTAATTTCAAATCATGGATTATCATATATATTCTTGATTTGTAAAAAAAGTTATAGTAAGGTTTATAATATATAATAACATCATCCAGATCGATTCAAGCGTGCCTTTGTTAAACGAAAAATTAACTTTTTCTTCAGAACTTTAAATTAGAATACTGGCTTAACTCAGCACTTTTGAAAATAGATAACTTTGATGAAGGGCCAGTTGTACAGGGTTACAGAATTGTACCATGAAGGTTTAAACTGACATTCAACTGAACCAGGTTCAAAGAAAACAAATTCGCATGGATTCTGAGGGACACATGGCAATCAATGCATTCATAAATAAAATTTGATGCGATTTTGTTCACTTTGAATGTGGTTAAGTTGAACATCGGTTCAAACATCTTGGGTACAACTGGCCCTAAATCGTCTCACTTGGAACTCAGGAATGTGTGGTTAAGCCATGTCTACAGAATTTAGCGATACCCTATTTATAGATTTCAGGGGCCATTTATCTCACTACCTGAGCAAATGTTCATTCCGTTCTGTTCCTTGCTTCCTTTGCATTTCGTTACTCTCCTTTAATTCAGATCCCATAGAACCATTGCCAATCAATTTCTTTTGGCTGGATTTGTTTTTTTGGTAGCATCCAGTTATACATCCACTAGTTTCTTAATGATGAAGAATTCCCATCCTTGTCCAACCCATTTAACTTCTGATGAAGCTCACTATTAGATTCATCCTTTCGCAAAAAATTCTTCTAAGAATTAATATTCTTTTTTTCCTTTTGAACCAATAAATAACTGTTCATCGATATCTAGAGTCTTGCCTCCCCCCCCCCCTTTCCCCTCCCGCCCTCCACATCTTATTATTAGCCTTGTTATCTTTTTTATGCTAAAACTGGCTATCTTAATCTTTTAAAGCCTTCCAAGTTTCTTCTCTCTTTCCGCTAAAATTTCTTCTCAGTATTTTCTTTTTCCAAATATCTGATTTTGTTCTTCAAATTCTGAACCTATATCTAAATGTTGATCGAAGTTCTGGTTTATACATTTGTATAGTTTGACATTTCTTGAACTGTCCCTTCATATTTTGCTCAGGACCTCTATGCATGTCCCTTCATTTTCTCTATGCGTTATTTTCTACTGAATCTCCTTGTTTACATACCGAGTGCTCTATTCCAATAGATACCGGTAGACATTGGGTTTCCATTCTTCATTTGCAGTCTTGCTTCTTGGAACGGCAGATTTCAAATGTCTTATGGTTGTTTGGAAGTGTTACCTAGACCCTAGAATTTACTGGTAGAATACCATAATGAGCACATGGTAGCACCTTATGAACAAGTCTGTTCTATTTAACCCATTAACTATGACATCTTTCTAATGGGATGGTTGATAGAGAGGTGTTACTTTTGTCATATAAGTTTATATTTAGTACGAAATCATAACAAGTGTTCAAATGAAAAGTTCATCAAGTTGCTAATTTGTTGTTTCGTAGAACAATAAAAAAGGGATGAGTTTCTCAACCAACTGACGTTTAACGGATGATAGCTGTCAGATAGCTGCAATATTCTGCTTATAAGCTACCGTGACATTATTAGCTACGCTCCACTCTACGAGTTTCAATAGGATTTCATTAGTTTTCGTAGGTCCTCATTGACAACTGAAAAATAAAAAAGTGAACATTTGCTACTTATGTATTAATAATAGTGTCATGCATCACAATAACACAAAAGTATCCAGTAGATTGCTATACTTCTTGTTCCACATCCTGTAGAGTAGGTGTAAAATTTAATTTCAACTTTTAATTTGCTGAAAGTACTCAGATACATAAAATGAAAAATGCATTTTTATTTTCCGGGCGAGCTGGAACATCTAAAAAGCGCAATTAAAATGAATCTCCGACCATGCATAAATGCCTCCGCGTCTCTGTTTTATTCGCGACGCGCAGTAAAATATTTATCGGTGCGCGTATGGCGGGTGTGTCGTAAATCGGAATGAAAACCGCGTTTTGCGCAGGTGTTTCGCAGATAACTCGCCGCCACTGGCCGAAATGATTTTATGTTGCCGCAAAATGCGGCGCCCGGAGTGAATACGAGATCCCAAGAATAATCGGTTCCCCCGGCAATCTCTAGTGAATATTTACATTTAATTTTTACTTTGCGTTGCGTTGGCTGCAACAGATAAATTAGAATGAAAAATCAACACCAAGTCGTGTACAAAGTCACAGAGAGTATTTAATCATCCATGAATTATTTGCAGTAGCGCATAAAAAATTGGTTAAAGTGTCCGTTGCACATTTTGCTTTTTGCATGATTTTCTGAGACAATTAATAATTTTTAAAAGTTGTTACATTCTGATGCCTTCAACAATACAGAACGGCTTGTTTGTTATTGTTACGCCTGCCAAAGAAAAACTTGTGGTCGTGTTTTTAATTTTATGTGGTAGTTCTCACGAGATTATCTTTAAATGGTGTTAGATTCAAGGTAGATAATTTTTAACTCCAAGGAAGAGGTAAAGAAGGTAATTTCGTTTTTACTGTATATTAAATAATTAAACGTAATTACTTGTACAAAAGCGTTTAACATATTTCTGTATATACACCGCCACTTCATCCATATAAAAATCGTAGTGTACGTAGAGCTTAATTACTCATTTGTGTTAAGGTGTGGAGTTTTTCATTTCGTCGGAGTCAAATAGTTCCAGCTTAATTTTAACTATTTCCGGTGATTAAATGTTTATCTGAAAAAGTACATTAACTTTTAGTTGGAATTAATTAAAACATCATGTTTTGATTCGTAAATTATGAAAGGAAGGGATGTAACTCCCTCTACTAGTTCCGATAATTCCAAAACTCGTCAATGCTAGAATTTTCCTCAATAGAAGAATTCGTTTAAAAAAGCAGAACCGAGCGCGAAATCAAAGTTTTTAGTTAGAAACGCGATTGCTCTCATTAAACAAAAGAGAATGTTAAACTCTTTGGCGGTGTTAAATGTTTATGTACAAATATTTTTAACACACTATTTGGCGCAGACATTCCTCTTTGACGAACATCTTTCGTTGAACCAGTCATACACTGATAAAAGTGTATGTAAATTTAAAGAAAATTTCCAGGAATGTATAAGTAAATTTACATTAAAACCCAAGTAAAATATTTTATACAACCCTTTACATTAAAATTACATAATAGACAGGGTATTTACAAAAATGTTGCAGTTTTACAACGAAAATGTACAAAATGAAAAGTAAATTTCCATGTTCTATGCAACTTTATACGAGAAAAAGATACAGTTGTAAGTTTATGTAAAAGTGTATGTAATTTTGCGTGCGTGTGTGATGAACGATGATGCTGTGCGTTTTGTAACCTGCAATGTAAGTGTATTTTTGAACTTGTTGCCCTCTACTTAATGTTTTACGCACGAGTGGAAATTTACTATAATTATAATCGATGGTCACTGGCAGCCACGGATAATTACAGTAAATTTACACAAAAACTTTTATCAGTGTTTGTCTAATATCACTTTAATATTCCTCTAAACCGAACATGTCTCAAAATCTCTACAAAATCCAGAACGAACCGTGACCGTCGTTTGTTGAATCTTTTTAGTGAACAGTTAAATTGATTTCAACTTAAGTTCATCAACACTGAAATCCTTGATAATTTTCTGTTGTACTGACAAGAAGTAGAATACCTAACAACTTCAAGCGTTCGCAAAGGTATACATTACTCGCTCTAGTCCACTATTATATACAAACTTGGCTAATATGTAGCCGCGATTAGCGTACAATAAAAAGCTAAATTATAGAACAATTACTCCCACGTAATCATTAGGTATTCATAGAATCTGAACAATGCGCTCAGTGAAGTAGAAAATGCGGAATATTTTGTGCTTTTTCTTACTGGATTTGTGTTAACAATTGGGTTAATTTTTTCTTAGCGGTTTTTGAAGTACACAGTGTACAAGAATAAGGCAAGAAACAAATGCTGAAACAAGAACAACACGTACACTAAAAAAGGCAGTAAATGCTTATATAACGGAAAAACGTCAATTGAATATTAGGAGTATAAAATAGGTTTATTGTTCATTGCTTCTATTTAGTGTCTCTATTGTTTGTTTGGCGTCTTTTCCTTAATATTAAATATACTATATATAAACAGATAAAATAGCGACATCTTACTATCGCTTTTTGACCTGACATTGCAGTAGGGTAGACAAATTGAAGCGGGATTTGCTCCTAATAAGTTCCCCATGCAAGGCGGCCATGCTTGCTGTCAAGGATAATGAAAATTTTAGAAAAATTTTGTGCAAATCGTTTTTGATTGCAGCGAGAACCTCGAGCAGCCTCTGGACAGCTGTTTCAGCCCTGCTTGGGGCTGATTTGCACAAAATTTTTCTAAAATTTTCATTATCCTTGACAGCAAGCATGGCCGCCTTGCATGGGGAACTTATTAGGAGCAAATCCCGCTTCAATTTGTCTACCCTACTGCAATGTCAGGTCAAAAAGCGATAGTAAGATGTCGCTATTTTATCTGTTCATCACTCTTACATCGCAAATGCGAATAAATTGGGCAAGTCGTTTTTGTTTGCAGCGGGAATGTCGAGCTACGTCTCTGCTGAAGAAGCCCCAAGCAGGGCTGAAACAGCTGTCCAGAGGCTGCTCGAGGTTCTCGCTGCAATCAAAAACGATTTGCACAAAATTTTTCTATACTATATATACTATAATGACAGTTTTATAGATATCATTGGACGCCACACTTGTTAGGATACTCGGCATAAATTTCTCGATGTCTACGTTTAATCAGTTAATTTTTCTACTGGCTGCTCCAAAAGTAATGGGACACTGAGCAATGATGTATTCCTAACATCAAAATATTGCTATCTAACTTGGTCCAAAAGTTGATAATAAAGGATCTCTTCTTAAAGTTTTTGACAGACTTAAAAATTGATATCTTGAAGTTTCTGGACCATGAAATAACAATTTCTCCTGAATTTTGATGCAATAGATAGAGAACACTATTTATTGTGACATTTTCATTTTTAGAATGCTCTAACTTTTCCGTACGCAGATTTTTGAAACTTTTAACAAAAAAATATTTTCGCAACTCTTTTACACCATTCGATGTATTTGCTAAATAGCGCTAAAGTTAATAATTTTCGAGATATTTGCTAGTTTAGCTTTGAATGCAACGTCTTTTTATTCATGAAAGTTTTTCTTCGATTTTGTTCTGTTCGAGAAATAATCGGTTATAAAAAGTTTGTTTAGGTATTTGGTGAAGCATAGAATATCTTTAAAATACTATGAAAAAAGTAGATTTATTTTCATCCCTGAGGTTAAGAATGTCGAGTATTCATTTAAGAATACTACTTTTATTTCCATTAAAATTCATAATAAAATTATAAACGCTAACGTCCTTGTCAGAAATAAGGAAATTTGTTTAATATTAAAACAGTCTTCTGTACAATGTTAAGCGAAATGCGTTTATTATAAATTTTTCGTGGAAATAAAATTAGTATTTCTAAATTAAGACGCGTTTTTCTTAACCGAGAAGATAAAAGCAAAGGTACATTCTTTCGTAGTATTTTGTAATAATGTTATATTCTTCAACAAATACCCAAACAAACTTTTTATAACCGCTGAACATCGACTGTTTCTTGGAGAGGACAAACTCGAACTACTAATACCTACCATGGCAGCCACTGTGTATTCAAAGATAAAACAGCATTTATTTCGAAACAAAGTTAATTTTAGTGCTATTGAACAAGTACATCGAATTGGTTTAAAGGAGATAAGATAATAATAACATTTTAAGAGTTCCAAAAAAGTAAAAAAAAAAGATATTTTAAACGCAAGAATGATACCGGATGTAGCCCCTTCTATCTACTATATCAAATTTGAGGACAAATCTCGTCACGAAAAACCCTCAGATGTCAATTATTTTTAAGGTAATACGTTAAAATCTTAAAGGATTATTGAAGAAAATTGAAATTAAAATTTTCATTCTAATGCCTTGTACATTTATTATTAACTTTTGGACTAAATGAGTTTATCTAACTCGCAATATTTTGATGTTAGGAATCCATTGTTGTGCCGTGTCCCAATACTTTTGGACTGCTCTATATAGTAATTATTTTGTTTTATTTTGACTGATGTGCATAGAGGATTAATATATTGCAGTAAACGTAAAGTAATTTATTGTTATGAATTTGAGGAAATATTCTTCTGTTAAATCAAAAATAATTTAATTGCTCACGGTCACCTAACACTCACCAAACGATGTAGTCTGTTCTACCTTCACTTTCATTAGTTTGGCGTTCTACAATTAGCTCATTAATCAGTCTACTTTGCCATTCGATAGATAACTGATTTAAATCTTGCAACCGGTTCTGATTTTATAGAGATTTCTTTATTCGAATTTAGTGAAGAACATTACAACAGAAATTTAGAGTGCGCTTCGAAGATTTTCGAATTATCGAGAAGCCCGTTCGAAAGACTATTTACCTATTACAAAACAAAAGTAGACTATCGACCGACAGTTCGGGATGTAAAAATTATTCAAATAAATGCAAAGAAATCGGAAATTTGATAACACTCACGAAACTGCTGTAAAGACCGGACCCTCAAATATACTCTAATAACGTGTGTTTTTTTTAAATGCCATAAGGGGTGGCTGTGGAAAATAAATTTCATGTCGTTGCTTGATTCATACACGTTCAAGGAGCTATCAGTGCATCTTTTCTGACATCTGAAGGATCTGACCAAGAAATTTAAACGTTGTATGGCATTTTTAAGAAAACACATGTTACTTCAGCTTTGGTTTCTTAGGATAGCGGTACCGTAAAATAGCCGCCAAAAAAGTGGAC
Organism: Prosopocoilus inquinatus; assembly: GCA_036172665.1. Taxonomy (NCBI): domain Eukaryota; kingdom Metazoa; phylum Arthropoda; class Insecta; order Coleoptera; family Lucanidae; genus Prosopocoilus; species Prosopocoilus inquinatus. The sequence continues at coordinate 25,719,960 of CM069871.1, forward strand.
TTATTTTTTAACGTAAATTTAATAATGCCCAGAATTTTGCTGGGTGGCTGTAGTGATGAACTGACACTTACGGATGACACACAATAATTAATAAAGGTCGGTCATTATTTCATTTTGGAAAACATTGAACGAATTTGACCTTAAAAAAGTTAATTTGTTTTCATTAGTCAGTTCATTATTACAACTATCCAGCACAAATTTCAGTATTGTTAAATTTACGTCAACGAAACTGTCCGCTTTTGTTGGTGGCGACAGTATATTTATTTTACGTATTTCTTAATATCCAACACAATTTGACATTACTAACATATTTGGAAAATGAATATTTATCAAATAAAGATTTCAAACGTTACAAGAAATCGCGTTTTCTTATGTGACAGTGACATTTACTGCTTTTTAGCAAACCATATGTACAGTTGCGGCCTTTGAAAACTGTACACTTTGACAAACACAATGTTTTGGCGGTGTAAACTGATCTTAAATCTGAAGTTTCTAAACCTCACTCAAATTACGTTGAATCTTGCTATGGAATCGTCAAATTTCACACTGTCACCAAACTAACTAATGAAGGTTTGATTTACACATGACAAATTTCGAATTTTTGACATTTATGTCAATTCTCAGTGTATCAGTTTTCAAGAGCCGCATCACCTAACATCAGGTGAAAATAAAAGTGAACCTCGTTTTGTAAAAAAAAGGTTCACTATATTTTTTGGCAAATATTTTTGACAGTCAAGTGACACTAGTCCATTATGCCACCATTTGCAAATCAAAGTCAGACATTAAATTTAAATCGGTTTACTTTTCTATACCTTTCTATTAATATTCTGAGCACGTTTTTTGTGAAGTCATTTACCACCAGGTCTTTGGAATTGTTTCATTAAAATCAGCTACTTTCTCTTAAATAAATCTGTTTGGGGCGATTATGTAAGTACATACGTATATTTTTGGGTGACGAGCCTTTTCATAGAATAAATACGTTTTTTGAGTTTTCATTAATTTAGATTGGAATGACGAAAAAGTGGACCTAGGTATACGAGATCCCTTTTAAGTGAAAGAAAAATGCAAACCCAATTTTCCAATATACATAGTTTGAAATCATTTCTTCAATCACGGTTTTTAATAAATAAAATAAAAATGTATAAAATAATGTATCGCAAAGAAACTTCTTTAAATGTAAATATATATCCTTGCAAACCGAGAAACTCGAAGATTTCCAATAATAACTCAAACATGAATCATATGATGCCGATAAAAAGTAATTAATTAATTTAACGCGCACTATAAAAGTCAACGAGTTTCGATGGCTATCAAATAAAACAGAGGTTCTTAAAAAAATAGTTTCAAAGTTAATGACAGCTTAAATGTTTAAAACGATTAGAAGCCGAAACAAAGAATGTGATGGAAAGAAATTCCTTTGAGAAAAAAAAAACTGTAAAAGCTCGCAAATTAAAGAGCCAAACAAAAACACAAAAAAGGTAAACAACCGCGGAGATAATTTAATTAAAAACTTAATCGAGCGCAATTTTCCGCCGTACTTTTTCAGCTACGTTCTCGCTAATACGTCAGATGTTATCATTGCGTTGCGTAACGGCCGTCGAGATAGGGGGGGCGTCAAGGCTGCGTCTCTCGCACTTTATAAACGCACGCACAATGGAAGTGCTGCGTAGATGCCGCTAGTACAATAACGACTTGACTCGGACTCGTAAGCGCTTCGAATCGTCGATTTTTTTCTATACACGTTATAAATAGTTCACGTCAAGGTTAAGCGTATAAATAAACGCCAGAGATTACGTGCGAAGGCGCGAGTTAATTTCAGCGGTTCACTTTCGAAACGCACCACACCTGTGCTGCGAAATCTGGATGCAACCGTGAATTTTTTGAAACCTAACAGACCTTTTCATCAGAGTCGACTCGTGAATACTTTTACTTTATTGTATTTTATTTATATCACACACAACAAAGCAAAAAGTATTTAAATATTTTGTTGTAAAACTAACAGGACGTCAGTGCGGTTTTAGTTATATTTATTAGATTCAAGAAAACAAACTTATTCTCATCAAATTATGCAAATAGACTCTTATATTATATATCTAATAGATGACGTACATTCATACTTAACTTAGTTTTAGACACCTGATAAATAACGTACATAATTAGTTTAAATCAATACATTTTGATTTAGACGTTTAATATTTCGTTTCAATAGATGCATGGCCACACGGATTACCGATTATTGTCTGTTTTTTTAAATAAAAGAAGTTAAATCAAAGATTATGAGAAAAATTTTAAAACAATTTTTACAGAAAAAAATTAATTAAAGATGACCCTCAAAAAACATGTTATGCCAATGCATATAGACTAAGATACTGATTTCGCAATCGTAAATTTTATGATATCGTGTTTTCGTACGTTTTATTATTTTTTTTTCTAGAGCAATAAAGTATAAAGGCTGACCCTGAAATTTATTTAATAGATGGAACGCCGTTTGTAATAGCTGCGGACGAAAGAAAATGTCGATTTTCAGATCGTACAGGCAAAGTACGAATTAGATTTGTAGGGCATTCAATAACGCAATAACTAAAGTGAAAATTATGCTTACTGTGAAATGATTCATACCAAAAAAAAAACCGGTCGCGATTGAAAAATTAAAAAAGTTGTTGAAAGACTAAGGCTTTTCAACTATTTTATAAATAAAACCTACAAACAGAAATGCAAGATCACAATAATATTTGATTTATACTATTTAGCTTTGCCGCTCACAAATGATAATATTAACAAATTTTGTTGCAAATCGTTTTTAATTGCAGTGAAACCCTCGAGCAGCCTCTGTACAGCTGTTTCTGTCCTCTTTGCGGCTTCTTTAGCAGAAGCAAGCGTGGCCGCCTTGCGTGGGATGACTTATTATGTAGCAAATTGGTTTCAATTTCTCAATGCAATGTTAGGTCAAAAAGCGATCATAGCGTGTCATTGTTTAAACTGATAATTTTAACGAAATAGTCAGGGCTGTTATAGACTACAGACATTTGTCAATATTATTTTGAAAACTAATTCTAAGTGCCAATTTTTCAATAATATTTTTACTGTAAACTCCGTTTTATTCCTTTGGAAACAATTGTGCTTACAGTTGTCACCTTGGGAACAAAGCGAACCTTAAAGTTAAACTGTGATGGAAAAATCGAACCTAAAACGTCTTCGGATCGTATTAAAAATAAAGTAATATAATCAGGAATATCTGTTATTTATTACCCCAGCAATAGGGCAGTGCGATGAGTAAATTAAAGTCAAGATCACCAATTTCCAAACGCACATGATTCAGATGGATTGTTTCTTCTTCGTGTGATCAAAATTGATACAACCACTAGTTTTGAATTTTTGTATCACATTTCTAATAGCAGAAAAACTGAGAATTGATCTATCTGGAACTTTGGCGGGAGAGACCTCCCTCATCGAGGCTCCATTTGTACATTTCTATTTTTTCGGCGGTTCTATACGTCCATTGTTTTACAATAAATCAGAAGAACAATTTAATTCAATCTGACAATTCAAAATTGGTAGTGTCATTACCGTTACTAACAACAACAACAAATTAGAAAATAATAATGTAATAAATCTTCCATTGATAAATTAAATACTATGTGTACTTTTATAAGGTTCTGAGTGTATGTGGAGAAAGGTGAAATAATCGAAATAGCTATTTATTATATGTACAAGTGACTTATTTACTGTTAAGGCACGTGTAATACATAGTTTTATCCAACACCTGTTTATGATGAAGTTATAATAATGCCGATTTTGAATAACAGTTTAATTATGGGTTCATAATTCCACTAGTGTTTTATAGACCTCATAATATATTAAAAATCGGCATTATTATAACTTCATAATACACTGATGTTGGATAAAGTATGTTAAGAGGAGTTAAATTGTATCGCACGATAGAATGATAAGTGATATTCGTCAGCGAAATTTATGCAGTAAATATAACTGAGGTAGAGGACAAATAGTCTTTGAATGAACTCAGTTTAGGACAAGAAAAATAATTGAGGAGATAATGAATTGCCAATCTATGAACAGAAATTTGAGGATACGATAAGAACAAAAAAAGGGAAAAACCAAGAAAAAAATGGTATAAATAACCAAAGGATTTATGAGAAAATGTAATATGTATATACAACAAGGCTGTGTAAGCAACCGACAGGAATAGATGACTATATTATGGACTATCATTATTCTATGGATCACAGGATTGCGCTTATTCAAGCAAGGCAAAACTTTAGTTTTGAAAATCTAGAAATTGCTTCAGATAATTTTTATTCATTTTATAAACACTTTTTGAAATTATCAGAAATTTTTGCTTTGTGAGGTAAAAGTTTTCAAAAATCGGCCGTTGTTTGGTTTAAATAAATAAATATTCCTCATATAAGTTTGTAATAAGTAGAGAGAGGATTTTTTGCAGGATTGCAACGGCACTAGTTGAAGCCGGCCGGCGGGGCGCATAGATTAATTTAGTAATTAATGCAACGTTCCCAGTAAGGTCAAATAAACACCATTATACACAATTTTTTTATAAACAACTTAATTTCAAAATTCTTAATGTTTGAATTCTATTAAAATGTATTCATACTTCAACTTCATATTGTATGGTTCTAAATAAGTAATAAATAATTAAGAAAAATTGACTAACAAAAAAGAAGGAATCTTATTGCAGCCGTCGATCCCCGGTTAAGAAAATAATAATAATACGAAATTATTACCCATATACATTTATGTGTTATCTCTTTCTGTTTGAGTGATACGTAGGGTGTGTCAATTTCATGCTTTCAAATATCTGATAACGCCTTACCGCCAAAACTTTCTACACTTACTCCGACTTTTTATTTGCTCCAGTCACCAGACTTGATGTGAAAATGTCTTTTTCAAGATTTAATGATCTTCTAAGCGCAAATCAATTCACGCAGGAAAATTAGAAAAATTTGCAATTATACATATATGCTTATTTCTTACGTGAAACCGATTCCGACTGTTAAATTAAGTAAACATTTATTTGATAACACAACCAATTTTTAACAATGACATCTTTAATTTTATTAAGCCTTAGCTCCGAGATATCTACGACAATCTACGCTTACACGGTTTTTAGTGGCAGTAAAATTAGCGCTCACATCCGATTTTCTTTGAATCATGAATTCGTCATTTTTAAGAATAAAAAAGAACAAAATTAGCGCTTAAAAAACCACACACATTTTGAAAATTAGTATATAAAATTGCATAAAAATTAGAAAAAATTATGTATAGAGAAACGAATGCATACACGTGCATGCAATAAGTGACTTCGTTTATAACATCATACCGGATATCTTTGAAATGAGCAAAGAAGTTCTTGTTTCTCTGAAAAACGAAATGCTTTATACTTATAGCAAAAGAACTATGAATAATTAAGATTGCATTTTGATATGATCATATCATATCGTATATCATATTGAAAATGATTCAATGATTTGCTGATGAAAAAACATGTCACACATGCAATGATTGTAGTAGATTCTTGTCTAATGAATTTTTACAACAAATTCTTTTTAATTTTCTAACATTTTGAAAATTGTACATTCGTTCAACTTTTACTGCCGCGTAGATTGATAGCTTTGTCATCAGTGAGAAATTAATAAAGTTGTTAATTTTTTTCACTCTAGTGAACCGACTAATAACGAAACGGTAAACAATTGTGTGATTTTCCTGTTTTATAAAAGATTGAATTGAATTTATTATAAGGAATGTCTAAATAAAAAAAGTCGATATAAAAAATATTTTTTTTGTTAAATTGCCCTCGATAAATTATTTCGTTTTTCTCGGTAACATGGTTTTCTTGATCCCTAACGTCACAAATTATTGGACATTTTGCAATAAGAAATTTATTTAATCCAGTGTTAAAAATTTAAAAAATTATATCAATTAAATAAATAGTAAATCAGATAATTGGCAGTCAATACATATCTACACTCTAAAAGCACGCAACAAATTATTAGTTGTCTGTAATAATTAAGGCTTCGAATCTGAGGGTCCAAACTCAGGGGCGTTGTACTCCGCGGGCGGCGAGGCTCGATTTCTCGCTGCATTTCCGATAGGCATGGGGATTCTAGATACTACGATCGAATTCTGCGTCTCATTAATTTAGATTTTGACGATTTGACATTTATTTGATTGCTCAGTCTCTCCGTAAATATTGAAGAGTTCAAAATTTACCTAGAGAAAGCGTCTCTCACAACCTGTTATGTTGAGAGATCATTTTCTCGCTTTAAAAGACAAGACATTCTCATGGCAAATCGAAACGAACGAACGAACGAAAATTTGGAACGTTATTTAATAATTAATTTTAATAACGAATAATAGCTGATAAATTTTAGTATTATCTTCCCTATTCGAATTTCGAATACCTGAGAATACTCAACAACCCGCGTCTCTGTTAAACCGGGCAATCGAACGATTCAGATCTGCGCTACACCGGGGGTGTTAGGATGCGTAATCTACATCTGGGAGACTGGACGGGCTATTTTCCTCGATGCTGTAGTAATAATATTTGGTTATGTGACAATTATCTGTTTTTAAGAGTGTAATGAAAGAATTAATTTTTTTTCCTACAAATTAGAATATAATGAATATTTAAGGCGATTTAGTTAATCCGTTCGGAGCGTTTGGTTCTCTATCTGTCTCACTCATACGTGCACTGGTTTTCCATATGCTCTCTCTCATTGTTATACCTGTTGTGTTCCCAACAAATTTATTTTCCAACACGAAATGAATTCGACGAATTCGTTTTACGATTGCAAGAAAGGTTAAGCCTCCCATGAGTAACCAATAAAATAAAATATTTATTATAAATATTTCAAATTGACTGAAAATTAAGATTTACTCGTTTCCGTTTGAAGAATCAGACAAGTTGTTTAATAAGATGCTATTATCTTAAAAAAAATATATTATTTTTACTAAACAGGGATTTCCTCCAGAAATCGCAAACCGTTGTCGAAATCTCAATAAGTATTCCCATCGTATTCAGAAGAATTACGCTTATGCAGGTAGTCTAATAATATTATCGCCGTCCCAAGCTTTAGCCGAAGCAACAAAATTAAAGCGGACCAGATTCGAGTAATAATTTTAATGTCCGAGTTGGCTCTGCCCAATGTTCATAAGGATTTGCTTGCAGGGGTATCGATTTTGTTGAGCATCATGGTACATGCTATCGTTGACATTATAAACAGAACGCGAAGTAGTAAAACTATGCAAAATTCTACCTTATTGCCTCGCACGGTAGAGATGTTTACCCCGGTAGACAATGCAATAAAATGTGCAACAAGGCTCAATTTCGCTAGATCCTAACAGGCATTAGTGCTAAACAAATTTTCAATCGTTTCGTTTATATTGTTCGCCATCGTACGGGCACGTAAAGAATCTTGGTATAGCGCTCCGTCGAGTCGGCTGGCCAACTGTGCGTACTTTTTCATCACGTAAAAATTCCTCTCTCTGGTAATAAGTATAACCACCAAGTGATTGTTTCGTTGTAAATGCGTTGTTTTAGATTGACCGACTTATTTCCTTTTAAATTCAGCCGATACCTAATTTAAAACAACGAATTAAGTTTAAAATAATAAACCGCAACATTTTTTCCAATCCACAACCAAGAAGTTTTAACCCAGATAACCACTTGTGCGGAACAGAAACGTCGCAGGAAGTTTTGCTCCCGGCTTCGGAATTTTCAAAGTCACAAACGAACTTGCACACGCGCCAACTATCGATGCAATTCCTGATTTATAACATCCAAAAACGATTAGGCACAAATTACGTTTCCAAATTATGCTCTCGCATCAATGATTTATTCACTCAAAATGGAAGAGGACAGTTATCCAGGCGCGCGCGTGAACTCCACGAAAACAAAAGGAAAGTGACTCGTCGTAGAACAAAGTGAAACTTTCCTTTTAATAGAAAACAAAGCGGAAATTAAACGTCGATGCTCTTCGTGCGTCTGCGTTTTAATTATGTAGCCTTGTTGCACGTGCACGGTCGTTTCGTGAAATCTTACTTAATTAATTAGCACATAAACGAATATAAATCAAAAGGAACACACGCGACAAAAATAAATTTATCGACGGTAATCTTCAACCTTGAGCGGAAAAGTTATGATGATAAACGAGCGGATCTTTTTTTTCTTGTCAATTTAAGTTTGTGCGGAGCGAACTTGGAAAGCCTCGATTTTTTCAGCGTCGGCGTCGTCTTGATTTACGTCATAAATTGAATCAGGGAGGTCAACATAAAACCGACAAATTTTCCGCTGCCCGACCATTATAACAAAATTCATTTTCATTTGAGTATAAAACTTTCAACAGGTTTGTTGACAAACAGTCTGTGATTATCCCCAACTGTAAATAACAATTTAACCCTACATGAAATTATTTGCTTTTTTTATGCTTATATATTATTCACGCAAAAATTAGTTCAAATGTTTTAGCTCTCGCTAATCTATTAATTAAACTTCTTTCTCTGAATTTGAATTGTTTTATAAATTAATTAACACCCATTAATTATTTTGTACAATTATTTATATCAGTTTTCATGCTCAGTTTTAATGTACGAATCTGTGATTTATTTTACAAATCGAATAAAAATTTTAAATCCAGAGTATAATTTTTAACTTGGATTCGTACATGTTTCAAGAGCTAAGCTGTCATCAGTTCACAAATAAATACTTTATGTTATTTTGAAATGATATCAATGCCATTAGTGTGGAATAAAAATCAATTGTATAAATCAGTTCCCCTCGGCACACCTCTTTCATACGCGATGCGGATACCGGCAGAGTACTAGATTGAGAGTGGCTAATATAACCGATTTCACTGAAATTTGGCGAGAAAAATATCCAACTAAAGACTCCAGAAATCCAAAATACATTTATGTATTTAACATTAACTTCCGTAATATGTTAACTTAAGAAATAATATTGTCGAAACATTTTAACTTTTCTCATAGTATTTCTGACTACATTATTAATTCTTAACACAAATTTCCACGAACTTCATTATTATTAAATTAATTGAGGAGACAACAGTATTTTGAAGGTATTTTCTGCTGTAAGTTCCGTTAGATTTTGAACTGTAATAGTTGTAGTCACTTTTTTAATTTTTCCCTAATGAATACAGGGTGTTTCACTTAAGGTGGGTTCCTTTATAACTCTGTAGTTACTCATTTTACAAAAAAAAAAAAAAATTCAATTGAAAGTTATTTTATATCGAGTGTAGCATATTTTAAATTTCGTTTGGTGTGTACAAAGTGTTCCGTTTGCTCTGTTCCGTTTTGTAATGGAACAGCCTGTATACTTTTACGTTTTCAGATTTCGGACTAAATTTTTAAATGTTTGACTTTACGTACCACACACAATGAATGAAGAGCATTCACGCAAAACTTGACAAGTCAAAAGCGACGAATTTCGAGTTAGATGTGGAATCAGGGTTTATTTTTGAGTTGAATCATCTGGTGAGGCCTGATTTATTCATTTCTCGTATAATATATCATAATATATCAGATATTAATTAGTCAGGCTTTACCACACAATGTAACTCAACAATAAATCTTTGTTTCCATGTCTAACTCGATGTTTGTCATTTTTGACTTGCCAAATTTTGCGTGGATGTTCTTCAAATATAAACCCTTTTCGCGTTGTTCATCTTTTTGAAAAAAATTATCGTTGTTGCGGCGCTTCAAACAAATGCAAATATCTTTTTTTAACAAAAGACGTTAGAGACTTGTGATTTTTTTGCAAAATGTTCATCTTGAAATGTCGTTATACTTACCATGTTAAGAAAAATTCCAAGTAACATAAATCCTTAGAAACAATTTATTAAACTTGAGAATATTCATACTATGGTAACTAGTGAAAATGAAATTTGCTCTTCTGATCTAAATTAAGTGGACTGTATTTCTTTCTAATTTAACTTAGTTCGTTCTCAAAAAACATTGAATTATATCATTTCTTTCACAACAGTCTCCCTTATGCTGTATCCATTTACGTTAAACATAACATGCTGTCAAGTTTTTTTAAAATAGGATTTTGAACGTAAACTCGTCGATAATGTCATGTTTAACGTTTGTTTAACGTAAATGGATACAACATAAGGGCGAATATCTGTTTTTTAACAAACAACTCTTTTGTTCCTCCTGAATTTATATGACACATTATATAAGCATAACTAGTAACTATTTTTTTAAATGGAATGTCATATTTTCTCTTTTCTATGACTCTCGATATCTGTCATTAATAGTTTCCTTGGTATTTAAGTTGTTCTTTACAATTCACGATGTATTGTGACATTTGCTGAAGTAAAAAAGTGTTTTTATACGTGGTTTTTGTAAATTCAACGTCTCATTTACGTTTATCCAAGAATCCGAACAATTCGTTTGTTCGAACAACTCTTTACATTTAATTGTTTGGATTAAAGAGGTTGCACTGTATTATAAGGTCCTAACCGTGACAAATTTAATGTTTACGATTTTATCAGGAGATTTCGAAATTCCATACATAGCCCTGACGGTATTAAGAGAATCAGAAAAAAGCAAGTGATTGCAACAAAAATAAGCAAATACTCATCACAATTGTTTCTAAGAAATCAACATACCAAGCCCGAATCAATATTGACTCGACTGAACTTGAGCAAATTTTCAATTCCCGAATCGATCGATCACTCGTCGTTCATAAATTTTTAAGCATCGTGAGCTTCTGTTTATTTCTTTATTGCTATTTATATCTGTGTTATCTCTGATGAAATTGTGGCTTGTATGTACACACACACACGTTGCGATAAGTTTCAATTATTAATGCGTGCGATGTTCTCAGTAATAATATAACAATCTGTATAAGACAATGAGATGTGGTCGTCATCGTCTTTACCGTCAGGACGTTCTCTCGTTTTATTAACAACAACAGTCAGTCGTACCATTCGTACCCAATATTTAACGTTGTCGATACAAGCAGACAAGGCCGATGTTGCTCAACTCTGCCACCGCCTACTCCGATTCCCCCTGCCGGCCTTCCACGACCTGCTATGGGCCGTAAAAGCTTCGACGTGGCCTTGATTGTAGCCTTTGCAGATACACCGCGCAAGACACACTGGAATAACAAACGATTGTTTATTTTCGTGTGAAGCAATTAAAGGTGTTTTTATTGGAAGCGAACAATGGACTACACACATGTTGTGTAACTATTGAAACTTTTGTCAGTGTCTTGACCGACCATAGCTTTAGAATTAGCACGTTTAGATTTTCACATGTCAGGTTTCACGTCATTAAGATGATTCAAAACAGTTTTATCGAGTCAATTAACGAGTCCACTAGTAACTGTAAATCTACTTGTTTTCTAAGCTCAGCGGATTCAGATGGCTCTTTATATCCGACAAAATTATGTGAACTATTATACTGTTACGAATTTAGAGTTCATTTTAATTTATTTTAAAATAATATTCGATGAAACCCAAACTAATTTTTTAACGACTTTAACATTAACATTAATTTATCTAACGTAGATTTAAGATTAATTTATCTTAACAAAAACCAAACGATTAACTATTTATAAACTTCTATTAAGTCTATTGCTCCGGCCGATTGCTTAAATATGTGAGCTGGTTTCGCGATCTTTCTGTCGAGCGAATATTCCAGCGTTTCGCTCTCTGTGGAGTTACCCAGAAAATTCCGTGGTGGAAATACAGACTGTCGCCGAAGCGTCGGGATTATGTCGCGTCAGGCTCCGACGCGTGTAGCCTCCGTCAATGTCGATGAATCTTCACAATACTGATAAGATTCTCTATAATACAAATTGTGTACGATCATTCAACAAAAAATAAAGATCTGACTAAGCTATCAATCGATAGTGAAACGTTCAGTGCTCTTTCTATTTTTAATAGTATTCGGTTAAAGTTTAAAAACTATTTTCTTACAATTTTCATTAAATAAGATTCGATTTCAATTAAAGATCTTAATAATATCGGTATAAAGTTTTCTATATTCATTTATTGTCATAATCTCATCCAATAATGTATCAAACAAATTGCTGCGCTTTCCCTTGAACTTATTAAATTTATTTTGTGTTACGAAGCAAAATTTATGTGTCAGCTATTTTCGTCAAATAATTCATGAAAAAGGTCGACAGATCACACAAAGTATCTTAAATTTTCTAATTAGATAAATTTAATTATTAAGTTTCATTTTTCATATATTTTGTTTTATTTTTTATGTACCACATGCGCACTTCAGTATATTGTTTTTCTTTGTCAAGTTAATTCAATGGAAACGGTTGTTGGGAGGTGTCCTGTTAGTTTCCTGAATGTAAAAATAAAAGAAAGCTTGTAAGTTGCAGACAAATACGTATATCGTTCTTACAAATGCAAATCGTAATCTTTCAACTTAATATTAGCGACATCCTGCGATCGTTTTCTAACCTGACATTGCTTCTGCTAGCGAGGACCCAAATAGGACTGAAACGGCTATAGAGGTAAGATATACAGGGTGAGGAAAAGGTAATAAAACAAGCTCGTAAATTTTTTATTATCATCTATAGAAAAAAAATATATATTTCAAATAATAAATAGTTGCTGGAAAAGATATGCTCTACGCCTATTAACTTTTAATCTTGCATCATCACGTCCAAGTGCTATAACATGCAACTTCAGTTTTTTTTATTAGCCGACTATAACTTTTTTTAATATCTTGTAATAGTAATAGCCTTGTAATAGTGTGTCTGACTCCATAAAATTTTACCACATAACAACGTAAATAAAGTAAATGTTCAAAATGTTCTCTTTCCCTGTTAAATATTTCAATGGGGAGCAATTATCTGATAGCCTTTTCAATTCGCTTGCACCGGTAGCACTCAGAGTACATATTTGTTTCTTGATTTAATCGAATGCAAAAACAAGGGATGGAGATACTTTTTGAGTGCAGCCAGTGAAAACGAATCGAAAACGCCATGAGATAACTAGTTTAAATCTTGAATGTTTTTGCTTAAAAATTTATTTAAAATTTGGTTGCACAAGAAGCAAAAACAGAATTTGCTGATTTCTAAATGATGAAAAAAAATAAAGGTTGCTATTTAAGAAATTTAGGTTATGTACTCTGGCACTTATACCTGATGTCGTAATTTAAAGTTTTTAAATCAATTAATATAATATTCCAAGCTTTATTTCCATATACCTAATAATAAAAACGTTACAGTTATGTTTCGTTACTTTTTCTTCACACTGTATAATGAGATTCAGGACCTTTTCCATGAATTGTTTGATAACTGATATGACGTATTATTTGATGAGATCACAGGAGAATTGAATATACCCAAATAACAAACACTGTATGTTTTAAAATCTTCTATGAGAGGCAGTTTATCTTTAGCTCACTTTTATTCAAATAACGAAACTCCCACTATTGCATCTTTCGAAGGGTGCGCTGGCGATAAATGAAAATGAGCCAGACTAGACTCCCAATTGATGAGGTATTGATTATCTCACATGGTAAGTTACTTCCTACACACATGTAACAATTGCTTGAAGATATAAACGGAATGACATTCATGACGCACGGTGTATGATAAGTAAGTCAGGTATACCGACGAGCCCAGGTTTGTTAGGATATAAGGTAATGTGAAAAAGAGAACGGTATAAAGGAAAACCTCTTAAAGTTACTACCGCGCGGACCAAAAACGGCCATTACATTATTTCTTACGTAAATATGTATATGTTGAATTTTAAACCTTCGCTTTTCAATTAAAATTCTACCAGTGAGACTCGTCTGCAATAATGGGTATAATAATGTACCTGTTTCGTGCTTGTGTGTAAAACAGATTTTACGAACCAGATTTTAATTAGACGTAAGTGAGAATGAATACACATTGTCAATGTTTTAAAATTTTTGTGATTTCTTTTATTGGTGAAATAGAGCACTTGCTTTTTTGGCATACAGTAGATAATCCATGCGCGCGAAGCGTAAATATTGTTGACTCATCGACCGCAGTTATTTTGAGTTCGGCATGATGATATTTAATTAAATTTTATAGCAAATAATTGTGGATAACTACCCGAAGCAATGAGATATTTTGAAAGTGAAAATAATGATTTAAATACTCCCACGGCATATTTAAATTCGACTATTTGTTCTTTGAAAGAAATTTGAGGAGAGTTCGAGGAATCTTTAAAAGCAAAAGTAGATTAAATATTTGACAGGAACAGATTTAGAGATTATTTACTGAATAGTTCACAGAAATTTTACAAATGCTGTTGTCTGAAAATAAGATTCTTTTTCCAAACTAACAAATGAGGTAGTTAGTATGTTTTAGCGGAGTGGTTAACACTCAATTGATTTTTTTTTAATGACATACGTTTATTTTTATTATTATTTACGTAAATCGTCCGTTTGTATTCCTGATGCTGGAAGTGACGCCTGTATTGCGTCGGACTGATAACACCTCCTGCGCTTCCCTTGCGTTGGTCTTGACATCGCCGTGCTTCTCTTTGTTTATAACATGCTCGACTCTTCATCGTTCTTGCCCCATGTCCCGATCTTTATGCTATCTGTCTTCCACCCAAACACTAAAGAAGATCAGCTTAACTTTAAACGCCGCTTAGACTTAGAGTTACATATTCGTATGTTACCCCAGATGTCACATTATAAACAATACTTAAATTTAAGCTCGGCTTAAGTATGGCCATAAGTCTCACGTTGGTACCCTTATATCAAATGTGGCGTCGGCGTCGCGTCGGAGCACCTCTATACATCTATCACCGTGCCTTGACGATAGGTTACAAGTACGCATACCTATGATGAGTCTTCAATCAATGTGTTAACACTTTTACTTTCATTTTGTTTCCCAATAATTCCAATTATAAGAAAATAGTAGTGTTCTTTAGACATTTAAATTATATCTTTGCAAATAAAATATCGTATAACAATGAAACACGTATGCGTGCAGATTCTGGCACTTTAAAAGCACTGCGCTCTCGCATGACTAACAAATGGTAATTAATTCTCGTGAATCACAAGCGAGTGAGAAAGAGCTCACAGAAAGCTACAGTGGGTGCATACAATTAAGAAAAAGCGCAAGGGCTACGAGCGTACAGGGAGAAGAATGCAATCGGGCGGAATTAAAAGGGGAAAGAAAAAGAAGGGGGCGCACCCGAAAAACATGTCTTTTGGGAGTGACACGCACGCACGACGGATGCCGGTGATGATTGGCAGAGCTTGGCGTGTTATTCCACTAACCGAAAAAAACAAGGTCATTTTGGCCAGGCGCAAAACAGTATTATTTGCGAATCCACATTCCTGTTTGTTGTAATGATAGCCTCAATTTCTGGTAGGCATGACCTCATCATGGGTAGAGTACCTCCAGGCCTTCAAAACGCTCTTTTTCATGTATGTATTGTTAACGCGGTTATTACAACCTTGTTCTCAGTTTTAGTAAATAAAAATATTTTATGAACTATTATATTCATACATAATAAGATACAAGGCAAACGTTCATTAAATGTGATTAATGTCGCCTGAAAGTTTCAATTGCAAATTGCGTCATTAATGTGTCATGTTTGTTTTTCTAGTCATTAATTATAGAGTTACTTCGTAACCTTTATTTTAAATAAGAAGACGCCTTAAGTCATTAAAGTAAAATGTAAAACGAGTAGGTCCTAGAGTGTTAATCTGTGGCACACCCTAATAAATACCATCTACCTTCATAAAATGATTCAGAAGCAAGAGTATAAGTGAATGTTTTGCCAGTGAAGAAAATATTGAACAAATTAGAACGTATTAGTGTTGTGAAACGACACGTCATATTGTCGACAAGGAGAAAAATGGTTTCTTGATACTCAAGCTCTGATAAACTGCCGGAAAATTGCGGCAAGTTCTTTACATTTTGTTTTCTCTACTCTATTCACGCTAAGGAGATAGTAGGAGTATCGTACACTCTCCCTCTCCTGGTGGACGCTAATGCATTGCCTAGACTATTTAAATCCTAACAACGCTGACTTAGCGGACGATTGGAGGGAGAGTATACGACATTCCTACTATGCTCTTAGCGTGAACAGAATATACATAGTTTGTGTTACCTTTCACAATTTACAGAAAGGTTTGAATTTCTTACTCTGATGAATATTTTTGTATTTAGGTTTACTGTTGCGTGCCTGAATCCTAAATCAAAAGAGGAGTTGGGAGAACAGCCAGAGACGTGGTGCACTTTGATGAAGACTCGTATCTTTATTAAAGAGCCTTATTTGTCTTAAATGACTCACTCAGTTCAGTTCTATTATTAGAAGAAAGAATAGATATAAAAAGTGCAGAAGTAAAGAAAGATTAAAATTAAAGAGTGTAACAAAAACAAATCAAATGGAGGGAAAATATTGAAAGATTTGATAAATAATTTACGAAGAAGGTGAAGAGGTTTTGTTTTAAATAAGAAAAACTCTAGGAAACATTGCTCTTTTAAAAACCAAAGAAATATCAATAAAGAGAAATCCGATGGTGCTTGGCGAGTTTGTTGGGGTAATCGCTTTTGAGTTTCGACTTGTGCGAGTTTCCCGGCTGTTTATTTTAATTATCCCTTAACAAGTTCGTTTCCTTCCAGTGTCAGTTGCTCCGTACGTGCCTCCGGTAACTCGCCCAAAATATATATCATTCTCCTTCCACACGCTTCCCGAGCCAGCGCCATTCACTCTTTGCCTGCTGGATATCGATCGGAGTTGGCTACGCGAACGGGATGGGAAGTAAATTTTGGTGTTGTATAATCGGCGGGAGCTCGCTTTCTTCCTTTTCTTCGTCTTCTTGTTTTCCTTCGCGTGACTCGCCGACGTACCGACAAATGATTCAATTAGGCGAAGCGTAGGAAAAACTTTGATAATAAATCGCCCGAATAGGAATAGAAATAGAAATTCGTCGGTGTATTGTTCGAAATAGTCGCGGCCGCCTAATTAAGATGGAAGCTATCGATAGGCGGAGGAGAAAACGTATTTGTCTGTGTGAGAGTCGGAGACGTTCACAATTTATTATTTAAAGAGCAACGACCGCTATGTGGTCGGTCCTTTCTCAATGTTTTGCGTCGCAGAACTTCAACATTCAATCCTGGCGCCATATGTTGGAGTTTAATATTTCCCAATTTCTAATTACGTAATTTATTGTTTTTTTTTCTAAGTAACTCACTGTAGTTCTACCCTCAGAAACCTATCTGCACCAGCAGCTCTATTTTTGCATACGAATATTTAAAAAATTAAAACCCGTTACTTTTAATTCAAAGAATTTATGTTTGGATCGTAAATGCCTTTGAACCTGTGGTCCATTCAAACGAAAGACAAACCCAATAATTGATATTAGCGGAACTGAGAATGTCTTTAGACTAGCGAATAAACAATCGCGTACAATTATAAAGATTAAAAAGTTGATTAGTATTGAGAGTTTGAAGCTTGAGTGTCTTCAGAAAAGTAATGGCATTAAGACCGAGGAGAAACCTAGTAAAAGGAAACGACTTCGTTTTATTAGTATTTGTGAAAAAGAGAAGCTTGTTTACACTAACGAAAAAACGATCGGGTAAACACAGGCTCATTCTAACACAAGGACGTTCACACAAAAACATCAACAACGAGGTACCTATTAATTAGCGCCCGACTGCAAATAAGTCCCGGACTGGATTGTTGGCTCACAATTAGCGGTGTTAAGTGGGAAAATAGCTGTAACGATGCTGTCATCTTACGCCGCCAACTTAACAGGGAAAAACAGGCGAGTATTCGCAACACAGTGCTTATACTCATTTTGCATTTTCGTAATAATTACAAGTAAATGGTTTTTAAACCAGCCGGACAAAATTATAACTGAAAAAGCACTTAACGTTTCACTATTGATTGATATCTTCGTCACTATTAATCGATAGTGAAACGTTGAGCACTTTTCCAATTATCATTTTGTCCAATTAGAGTTTAAAAACTATTTTCAACGGATAAGAGTCGATTCTCTTTCAATTTTAACAACTAAATTTGTAAAATATCATCAAGACATCAAGACCGAGAAAGTTGTGAAAAAAAATATTTTTACAAGTATAAGGAAGTACCTTGAAGATGTGCTAAATAAAAGAAACTAACAATACCAAAGTCGTCCTCCAAAAACGAAGGTTGGCACTTCAGGAGTTTTAACTCTTAAAGGACACTATCCACAATTCTAAAACTAAAAGAACAAAGTTGTGTTCTGAATACAACGAAAACCCCACTAGTTTTGTGCAACACTATGAGAAAATTTATGGGAAGGAAGAAGAGAAGGGAGGTGGCGGAAATATGAAGTAAGCGTCAAGTGTACTGAATTATTATTTACTTTATTATTGATTTTACGAAAAATTAATTTCTTTGCTAAATTGGTCCCCATCGTCCATTCCGAAGTTAGTGTTACAGTATTTTTTTATCACCGGATTTACGTCAAGTAAGTAACCAGAGCAAATTCAGAGAATGTAAATGGAGTGATCTAAATTAGTTCATAGTTAAGGGACAACGATGTATAAAATCATAAAATGACTAACATACAAAGGTTTTTTTTTAATGAAAATAAAAAAAAATTTAAGAGAAAAAACATTGGAACAACTAGATGACGTGAGCATGCAAATGTTAATGGAAACTTCATTTAAACACTGCAAAAAACAGGAATATGGTGTTGCTGAATGAAATTAGAAAGTAAAACAGTACTCTTTTACGATAAACGCTAGAATTCCTGTCTGGTGACTGACGGCTAGTAGATCTAAAGCAAACGTATTGTTTTGACAAGGCAAAAGAAATAACTGTAAAAAATACAGTCTTCTAAACTGGATTTTCGAAAACATAATTCAGGATGCAAACAGTATGGCGCTCGGATTGAGCTTACAAGAAGGAAAAAGGATTTTATTCGTAAATTTCCAGTAAAAATGCCAAATTGATGGTGATTGATAACGAACGTATCTGTAATTAAAACTTACAGCATTAATACAGTGTGTTCTTAAAATCAAAAAAGAAACTAATTAACACTCTATTAACTCACCACTCTTTCGGCACATAATTCAAGTCCACATTTAGCTCCTTATAAGTACTACAGATTTCTTAAATTGTTAAAGATGCATTAATGTCTTTTATTCGATTGTCTATATTTCCATATTATGAATTAGGCCCGTATGACACGGTGATATTTTTTGTATCAAATTTGCAAAAAAAACAGAGAGAAATTAACCAATAAATATTCATTATGGTAACCTGTCTCTGTCACTTTGTAACAATTTTTTTGCAAATTTTGTTGCAAAAATAATGACCGTGTCAAATGGCTCTTAGGTAAATGGTCCTCGAAAACAATTTATTTTAAATGTCCTCGCAATTTAAAATCTGAAATTGTTAAATCAGCGCTTATCTCCAAATTTGCAACTTAGCCAACAATACGAAAATAATGGATCAGACCATCCTTCATGTTGAATAGTTGTATTTAAAGATTTGCTCTTCATAAATCAAGCAATGCTTTTTTCCTTTGACATTTTTTTTGTAAAATTAAAAATAATATTTTCTCATGTAAACTCAATCCGGGGTCATTCTATGCTGTATAACTTTAGATCTAATAACAATATTTGATTATTTTTGTCGTAGGGCAATAGTATTGACTAGAAACGTTTTGGAGTCCGGATTCTCAAATCCAACGAAAAGATTCGTTTGCAAAATGGATGTAGACTCTCTGATCTCTTTTTGTTTATATGTAAGTTTCTTTCAGATGACTCACCTCACCGCCTTATTACAAACGACAAATAATTAACCGATTTATAACAAGTTCGTTTGGTATCCAACGAATTTTCTAATATTACAATTAATTAATTAAGATAAAACAGGAGGACAGAAATTTTAGTTTGTGAGAGTACAATAAATATTTTTATTTTATTTAAATTAATTTAAAAATTAAATGTTTCAACATAAATGGACTTTACATATTTAGTGAAGCCATGAAGAAAACGGAGGCTCAGACTGACCAAATAAATTAATAAGAAATCCTGTATTCTGTTTTTAAATGAATAACGACCAACGTAAAATAATGAACCAAATACTTCAGACAACCGTCTCTCCCTCATTTTTTCAATTTACCGATTTTCTCTTTGAAACTTGATCAAAGAGAAAGACATAATAGAAATGCTGCACTAAGTGGTGATATTGTTTGCTCACTAACAATAAGCCAAAGTTGCTTTGCCTTTTATAAATTCCCGCAGCAAGGTAACCGGGAAATTTTTCTGTGCGTAAAATACGTATACCTACGACGATATAAACTTTATCAGCCTCAAAACCAAAAGTAAAAAACGCTAAGGAGAAAAACTAATAGTTATAAGTTAAAAATAATTTTATTACGATCGACATACTTAGGCGTATAATTATGAAAAAGGACCTCTCTTTGCGCTAAATCAGATTTAGGGTAACTTCGGTTGGGGTTTAGATCCCCCACTACGAAGCAAATTTTACGTTGCTTTATATGGTACTGAAACTCTGATTTCAAGTACTATTCTTTACCTACTTTAACATAAGTTCGGCGTTTGTATTGTAAAGTTGGTATTTTCTTTCTCAACGGCTCTTGTTCCGTTTATTCTAGCTCAGCTCATGCCGGAGCGTACACCAGTAGACTTCTCATTTCCGGAAGCTAATAATACTGTTCTGTCCTCTTTGCTAATTTTTCATTGAATTAAAATATTCGCTTAATGATTAATACACCTACTAATTTATTTAATAATTATGTACTAGACTACATTACGCTTTATGCTAATATAGAAAGTTATCAGAATTGCTAGAACTTGGTATACCTAGCATAAGCAAATCACAAAAATGTGCGAAGAGACTACAGAGACTATAGATGCAATAAATGAGCTTAGAACAAACTTATACATATATGTATATGTAGATACAAGATTTACAATTTTAAGGCATCCTGTTTAGGAATTTCAAGTTACAATGATTTTATATAGAGCAACAAACTTTATATTTGCATTGAAGTTAAAATTCTGTACAAGCATCAACTAAACTGCTGCTTCTAAAAACATTATAATTAAGCTTAGGATAATTATGCATTAAAAAACTTCAAAATATGCATGCAAATATGCACCAAAAACATAAAAAATATGCACAAAAAATTAACTTTTACAGAATAAGTAGCATTTATTTTTCTGTTATAAAATATAGACAATTTTAAATTATTTCGTCAAGTCATTATAGAAATAAATTATAATTATATTTAACTATAACAAAGTGTAACAAATTCTCAAAAGTAAATTTGGGCCTATTGTCGGCGAGAATGTTTCTGTTTCTCGTAGCGACGATAAGTTGCGTGTTGCAAAAATATTAATTTAAACTGTTCGCGCCATTAAAAATCGACTCATGGAAGAATGCGCGGAGGTTAGATTGAAAACACAACCATCAAAGGTGCCGACACCTAATGAAACACCTAGTGTTCACGTAGCTTGGTAATCCTATTATTATTAAAAAATTTCATTATGCCTTGACAGCAAGCATGACCGCCTTGCATGGGGGACTTATTAGGAACAAATCCGCTTCAATTTGTCTATCCTACTGCAATGTCAGGTCAAAAAGCGACCGTAAGATGACGCTGTGTTATCTATTCATCCTATTATTATTATTATTTCTAAGTACTCTGATTTTGAAACACCGATTTTCCAGATTGTATGCATCTAATTTCAACGAAATTTAGACTTTGGTTTGGTTGAAATTACTTCAGTTGAGTTCATTTTCATCATCATCATCATCATTATCTTTATTTGTCATACCTAGCAGAAAATTTGGAGACACAAATGACATCGACATCGTCAAGTTAAAACTACATTACCAATACACAAATACATAAATAATAAATACAAATAAATAATAATAGTTTCAAAACACTCCTCTAGATCACTCCAGTACTTCGTTTATATCGTATAAGCAATTCAAAGTAAAGTATTGTTTTGCTGCTCTTTTAAATTCTGGGTGTAGAGGGATTTCTCTCATCTCCGCAGGCAAGCGATTAAAAGCCTTTATACATACATACAAAGGACTATTTTAAGAAAATGTGATTCTGTGCATTGGCACACTAATAAGATTTGCATTTCTGGTTGGATGACTAGTATTGATGTCACGGTTTAGAATGAAAGACGGTAAGCGTTTTTTGGCAATAAACAACACATTCATAAGCATTATCTTATTTCGAATAAAGACCGGCGTACATGATTCCAATCTATCAAGAGAAAATATCCACCTAATAATCCTTTTTTGTATCATAAAAGCTCTTCTGAAATACGTAGATTTACCCCAAAAAATAATGCCGTATTTTAGACGAGATTGTATATGTGCGTTATAAAATGTTTTTGTTAGTTGAGCTTCGATAAAGTGTTCGTTTGCATTTGACAACAAGAAACAATGGCAAATTTGCAATTAAAGCAAAAAATGCACAAAAGAATTAAAATATGCATTTATTTATAAAAATGTTCAAAAAATGCATTTACATATGCAAATATGCAAATGCATAATTATCCTAGACCTAATTATAATTCTTTGAATATTACTCGTGTACTTTTCTGTAACACGTAATCTCGTTACATTTTGTTCTCTTCTCACGTTAAGAATGCTTTCTCTTAACATATTGCGGCTCTGTGGCTAAGGTAGGGCTAACTTTAGAGATATCAATCTGTATATTCCTAACATCTGAAACGCTTTTAATAGAAAGCATTTTGATAATACATCTCCTCTTTTCTTTGCCTTTTAAATTAAAGTACAAGTTACTTCTTGTAAAACCAGTGCATTGAAACAATGCATTATTTTTAACTAATCTTGCGTCTTGTATTTATTAGTAGCCCTAAATAATACTCCTATATAAATCAATAAGAAAACATTTGATATTTCTATTAAGTTAATTAATGCTAATTTTTCAAAATTATTAGAACGATAAGAATGTATGATAATATACATAATTATGTTCTTTAGTAATCAGAATGGCACAAAATAGCAGAAAATTTGGAGACCGTTCCAATAACTTCGAAGTTCCAATAACTCCAATAACAGGTGCTGTTCCAATAACTTCGATACAGGTGCAGCTTAAGAGGAAGCTTATCATCACTTTTCTGTTCGTCTTTATTAATCACATGTGTATGTCGTGCTCACATAGTGAAATCGATTTTTTCGAAACGGATGTCCACTTTATGAAACGCAACCATCAACCACCTACCAAATTATCATCTGAAGGATATTCACGCAAAACTTGATAAGTCAAGAATGACGAAATTCAAGGGTTTATTATTGAGTTGAATTTTCTGGTTCATTCATTTCTCGTGTAATAAATCATAATATATCAGGAATTACTTAATCAGGCCTTACCAGACAATGCAACTCAATAATAAACCTTTGATTCCATGCCAAACTGGAAGTTCGTCACTTTTGACTTATTAAGTTTTGCGTAAATGCTCTTCAACTGTATTCATCATCAGCACAAAATATTTGTCCGTTTCATGCATTTAATGAATTTATATTAAATTTCAGAAAGAGCATAAAAAGTTGCTCCGTTTCATGAAAAGGACACATATTTTGTGTTGATGGTAATACAGTAAGGATGCGTTTCAGTGGATATCCGTTTCATGAAAAGATCGATTTCATTATGTGAGCACGACATATACAAGACCACTATAAAATTTATTAGTCAGAATGTTTTTAAACACACTAATTTAAGACGAGAAGTAATGCGTTACTTCAAGAACAAAATCAACAATAACCCTCGGACAGAAGGAGCAGTGAAAAGTCAACTACTAACGCAACTAGCGCTTCCAAAATTTTTTGTCTCGACCCTACAACTAGAACTAGTTAGGCAGTAGAGTGTACTGGCATATTTTACGTTACTGTATTTCTTGTAAAAGAGTTGATTCAATTTCTTGAATATTTTCAATTATACAGTAAATTATATTAAAAATTAAATTGGATCAAAACTCTCTGAACAAACGCAATGTGTTCTTATGTCCAAAACATACCTGTAGTACAAAATTTCTTGTTCTAATTTTTTATTGCAAAAAGTGAATCAAATTTCATACAAGAAATAGGGTAGTATAAAACGGCCTATACCAAAATTGTATTGTATGTATAAAAAAGTGAATAAATGATACACGCAACGAATTAAAACTGCTTGGAAAACCGTTGTCTTTAACCATTAAAATGTGTTTCTAATTAACCACAAACTGTCTGTAATCTATGGAAGTGTATTATGAATAGATAAAAAATATTTCAAACTGTTTGTACTGTACATATGTGGCTTCTGAATTTTATGGCGTGTTTCGCTCGTAACGTCGTCGTTTCAAATGCAGTTTGAATCACAGTAGTAAAGTTCAAGGTTATGTGCCAAAGATTTAAACGCAAATAAATAACCGCCGGCAATAATAATAATAATAATAATAATCAGCGAGTTTGTTTTACGATCGCGCGTGTTTTTAACAGCGCGGAAAAAAGCCGCTCGCTGTGCGTGAGATAATTTATGAATCGAATCGAAAACGAACGCCCCGCCGCCAGCGAATTATGGGTCAGTTAGCCATCCGTGAGCGGATAACGCCGCCGATCGCTAATGAATCCAAGCCGTGAAAGTGAAATTATCATGCGCTGTTCTACTTTGCATTTAATAATTTCGATAATATTAAAATAAATTAGTTACGCTATATTGCATTGCACGCCGTAAGCATACCGATTGAGCAGAAATCAAAAAGTATGTACTATACAAGATTTTTTTTACAAAATTGTTAAAATCTCAAAATAATTATCGTTATATAATATAAACTCTAACGAATCAAAAATTCTAAATAAGGTGTAAGCAAGAAAACATCGAATGTCAAAGAGCAATGAACCGCAGAAATTATTTCTTAGGCAAGGTTGTGTTTGAGAATGATGAATATGTAAGTACTTGAATAGAATACAGTATTGATACTTGATGTTCCTTTTATGTCAATTATATGTAGGTATATCTACGTTATACAGAATTGGCAAAAGTTTAACTGAGCATCTTCAATAATATCATGCGATAGGAGAACGCATTATAAAAATAAAGAAGAAATATCACTAGTTACGCCCATATGTGTTGGAGAGACTGGCCGGACGGCGGCAGAGTTGCCAGATTTTGCTTGAAAAATATAGCCGCATTTTTAAAAATTAGTCCAATTACGCCAAACTTCGAAGTATAAAAAAATATTAATTAATTGTATTACGTTATTTGAAATATTACGAGTAATAAACAGAAAATTGTAAATTTTCTGTCATAATAAAACACATAAAATAATATTAAAGAAACAAAAAAACACAAAAACAAATAAAAAATTGTCGGTTTAGAATATCAAAAATCAGAACAAATTAGGAAAAGCAAATTAAAAACAAAAAATAAACAAAAGAAACAGCAACGAAATACAAGGCATGAAGCGGAAAGAAAAACAAAAGATCTACAACACCAAACAGAAGAGAAAAGCAATATTATTCTCTTTCAAACATTTCATTAAAATATAAACTTTGCAATATTATTCTCTTTCAAACATTTCATTAAAATATAAACTTTAGAGGTAAGGTTTTTTGATTTAAAATTATTAAAAAAGTTTTTATGAAACTGTAAAATGTTAAACATTCCGGAGGAAAGCCCCGATTAAATAAATACATAATTTTGAAGCGTATATCTACAGCTCGAATGAAATTTTTTAAATTGAATCGGTGAGAATTGAAAGGCACTAAACCTAGGAAACCAAAATATTGTCAGTCGCTTACTGCCTTTCTCCACCAAACCATTTTGTTGCTGATAACGTTCTGATCTGACCGTACAATATAAGGTATTCTTTTCATCACCAAACGATGGAAAATACTCTCAACAGACCAGTGCAGAGAATTGTAATTTTGTTTTTAAGTTTGGCAGATAGTTCCTTTTAACTCTCACCGACTCAATTATAACTAATATCATCAAAATGATGTGATGTTAATATTTAATAATTCAAATCAAATCTTCACCGACAGTATTTGTATATGAAGGACTTCACACCTTTAATGTGGAGGTGTTCTTCTACTTCTTGAAGTGATCTTCCGATGAAAATGTAAGGGCTTCTTGTGTTTCCTGAATCGTAGGTCGAGTGCTTATATTTGTGTCCTTTTTACTAATTTGGTTGGAACATGGTAGCCGTATAGAGTAGTGCTGTAAAAGTAACGTAAAAGTTTGTACTCGCATGTATTCGTTACTTTAGATTTCGGTACCCGTTACAAAGCATTCGTTACTCGTTACTTTCGTTACTACAGCATAATTAAATAATTACATAACATGTCTGAATATAATTTTCAACTTAAAATCGTAATACCAAAATACAATTACTACTTACGAAAAATGCATACAAGCCGTGAATGGTACGTCCAAACAATGTTCTTGCAAGTATAAATAGTTGATAAACAATCTATTAAAAACGTAAGCAACTTATAACTGAAATTACTAAATTACCAACTGATCGGGAGCTCGCATTCTTTCGTATCGAAACGTGAGCGAAATTGTACGCTATGGTCATACGAGTAACGAAATGTTTTGACAAGTAACGAATCGTTACTTCGAGTCTCATGTTATACCCGTTACTTAGTAACGAATACATACGGTTTGCAACAGCACTAGTATAGAGACCAATAAATATCTACGAATGCGTTCGTTGTTATGTTAAGCGTGTTTTTTATGTAATCCTTGTATTTATTGATTCAAAAAACACTATTCATAAATTTATTGTATTTTCATTTTCTCCATATTGTTTAAAGGTGTTTATTATTTTAGTAAACGTATTAATAGTAAAGATGAACCTATCCGTTGCTACAATTACCTTCTTAATTGTTTGTCACGTATACGTTTACTATTAATCAATGTATTCCAATTCGAACAATAATTGTTGAATAATTGTAAAGTCGGCATATATGAATACCCATTGTTTGGGACGTCATAAATTCGGAACTAATATACTAAATACTCAGATATTTTCATTAAAAATACTTTATGTTGTTTTCCAACGGTTGCATGTAATAAATTTAAGAAATACATGTTTTTGGGAAAATTCTATTACAAATTATAAAAACTGCATTTTCATGATGTGATTTAAAATGACAGGTAATATGGAATAGTTAGTTGGGGTGATATGTGTTCAGGACAATATGCAAATGTGTTTAGTTTATTTTATTCAAATATTAATTTATAGTTAAGAACGCACTTCAGTTCCTGTAAATTAGTTCAGGTATTTGGTTTAGTATTATACTTTAAAATCATTCGGCTTAATCTCCACCGAAATGTTTACGCATTCTTTATATCGTCCTTCCGAGTAAATCTTATTTGGAATTTTAGCCTTTTGCCCTTCCGCGTATACATTAATAAGAATGCACCACGTAAAAATCTATTATTTTTTATGTGAACACTGAATTGTCAACTTCTAAAAATCACTTAAACATAACAAGTTAAGCCCCACATTTTCTTCGAACAAACTCACCTATCTTTCAGTCGATTCTTATTTTCTTCGTATTAGAAATACACGTGCTATACGCACAAAGCGTTGTATCTGTTTTTCGACGGTCTAAGATATCAGCCCATTTTTTCTTAACTATTCGCGGAAGCCACCGCTCATCTAGTTCACAAGCATTAAGTGCATTTAAAATCCTACGAGCTTCTTTGAATTTTCATCACAACGACAAAACAACTTAAAGTCATTTTGTTTACCATTTTATTAATTTTCTACGAATCACTTTATGCATTTTTTCCATCTCCCCTTCGTATTGAGCTATATATATTCTGTAACGTCTTAAAACGCAGACATAGATACATTCATTCATTCATTCAGTCATCACACATACTCAACGATCATCATAATAACACAAACGGTTATCTTACATACACTTACATTAATTCACAAGTTGAACAGCAGTTCACATAATATACAAACAATCAAGTAAATACATTTTCAATTCGTTATTAATAATCTGTATTTGAAGTGATTTTAGTGTAATTAACTTTAAGTTTCGTGTAGTTCTGAGTTTTGTTAGTGCTATCATTAAACTAGAAATAAAGGTATTAATGTTTCTTTGTGCCTTTCCAATTAATAACCAACCAACCAACCACCAACAAAGTTAACAATATACCTATACGGCCTTACAACCCGTGGGTGGTGAATCAGACGTGCCAACGTCAACAATATGGAATAAGGAAAAATATGCAAAATTTTGAATTAATAAGGTGAAATATCAACTGTTGTACTAATATACACTATAACAAACTAACTTTGGTGTAAAAAATACTTGTATTTAAAAAAATACGCGAATATACATTTTTGTGGTACTGCGCGAAAACTTCCAAAACGATAAATTCACAAAATCATGTACAGTAAAGTTATGCAATCGTACCGGCTAAGAACCTCTGTAGTAGTGACCTACAATACCAAAACTCGTATTAATACCAATACGAGTTAAACAGAGTCGTTTAACAGATGGCGCTTCTTATTTCAAAAATACCGGGTATTCCGTATTAGACGGTCTATTCCATGTACCGGGTGTCCCGCGCCAGGTGCTCATCCTTCTAGAGTCTTTATTTATTAATCGATTAACTTGAATTTTGGAGACAATAAATTTAAAAAAAATGGGATTTTTCGACATACTGCTAGTCGTCATAGGACGGTTTCGCGAGAAGTGATACCAACTTTCTTATTTTAAACGGAATACTCTATATATTTTTACATATTTAAGATTTACGGACCTTTACCAGTCCGAATACGTATCAATTGATAATTTTGGTTTCCATGACAACGAAAAAAAAAACTTTTATTTTCCAATCTAGAAAGCTATGAATCGCATTTTCTCGATCTAATGCGATCAAGTGTTTCGAAAAAATCACTCCATTGATGGTATTTTGCTTTTTAACATTTTTACAGCATTTGAAATTTTCATTAGTTTGTAACTCATTTTTTTTAATAGAAACTCACGTTTCTTAGCTTATTTCAACAGAACATTTTTTTCTGAGTACGCTGATAACAAATACGTCATATTTTCTTTGAAAATAATTTAAAGTGGAGCATGCCTCATTGAAATTTTACACTCCGTTTATTTCAAATGACTTTCAAAGAAATAATGATGTATATGGTATCAACGTATTTAGAAAGAAATGTTCTGTTGAAATAAGCTAAGAAACATATGAGTTTCTATTAAAAAAGAATGAGTTACAACCTAATGAAAATTTCAAATGCTGTGAAAATGTTAAAAAGCAAAATACTATCAATGGAGTAATTTTTTCGAAACACTTGATCGCATTAGATCGAGAAAATGCGATTCATAGCTTTCTAAACTAAAAAATAAAAAAGGTTTTTTTTTCGTTGTCATGAAAACCAAAATTATCAATTGATACGTATTCGGACTGGTAAAGATCCGTAAATCTTAAATATGTAAAAATATATAGGGTGTTCCGTTGAAAGTTGGTATCACTTCCGGCGAAACCGGAAGTCCTATGACGACTAGCGGTATGTCGAAAAATTCCATTTTTTGCTTAATTTGTCTCCAAAATTCAGGTTAATCGATTAATAAATAAAGATTCTAGAAGGGTAAGCACATGGCGCGGGACACCCGGTATGTCGACTTTACTCTACATAAAGAAATTTATCAAACTGTTCGTCGCAACAATAAATTGGTTCATTGTCCACAAAGAAATGATAAGCAGTAGCTGTTAATCAATATTGCAGAAGAACTGGCCAATGTATACATGTAATCTATGTAGTTTCAATTATTAATATTAACACTGGTCAACACAATTTTTGTATGGTCAGAAAAAGTAGGTAGTCTTACGTAATTGAGTCCCCTGAAACGATGGTGATCTTGAAACTGACGTAAGACGTCCAGTAGAGATATAAATCCTCCCTCCGTGGTTTGAACAACGTGGTTGTCGCACTGTGCATGCGTACAAATGCAAACAACAATTTAATTTGTGCTTATTTGTTATACGTATAATTTGTTTTATGTGCACATATACGTATCGTGACTGTTTTTATCAAGTGACTGGCAGAAAGTTGGCAACATATGGGAAAATTCTTTATTATTGATTTCTCAGAAAAAAATATTCTTTATGAGAGCTCCTACATCTTCCCAAATTCGAGATGCACGTATCAAAATTTGAAAATCTCTTACCATATACGAAGGAAATCAAAATACTTGAAATCGACATAAGGGTAAAATACCTTTATTTTCCACGGTATGTTTCTTTGACAAAGGTTCTCAGAATTATTATGAAATCTCAAATATAAAATCATAGCTATCTACGATGAAAAAAAATGGTTACAAAAAATTGTAATTTTTAGGGTATCAATGCTATTAATTAAAATTTCAAGCTGATAATTGAGCAAAAGACAAATCTCACGGTATGTCCATGTCAAACTTGAAGAAACGTCAAGCTCTACACATTCAAAATTCTACCAAACAAATGGGTACAAGAAAAATTTAAAAATACGTGATATTTTTTTTTTCATCATAAACAGTCATTATTTCATATTTGAGATCTTATAATAATTCTGAGTAACTTTTTCAAATAAAATTTTCGCGTAGCGTAGGAAATAAAGGTACTTTACTCTTATGTCAACTTCAAATGTTTTGATTTCCTTAGTATATGACAGGAGATAATCAAGCTTTGATACGTGCATCTTAAGTTTGGAAAGATGCAGGAGCTTTCATAAAGAATAAATTTTTCTGAGAAATCATTAATTAAGAATTTTCCCATATATAGCCAACTTTCTGCCGATCACTGGTATCTCAACAATTGGACGTCTTACGCCAGTTTCAAGGTCACCACCGTAATCTCCAGACAAAATTACATAAGTACCAACACATTTCACCAATCATACATTTTTCCAATTTTATTTTGTCGGCCAGTGTAATTAATAATATGTCGCTGACTTAGGTAAACGACATCGCATTATTACTATATCAATTACTAATTACTAATCTTTGGATGAAGACTTTTTAAAGCAGATGAGCGAGATATGTATGTTAGAAATCGTGAGTGAGACAGATACCGTTGCATGCCCAGAATGCACCCCAATGTATAATTTACGAATGCAACCCTGCATCAAGTAGCGTCGTTGAAGGGGAAAGTATTCGGATCACTTTGGAGTAGATTAGCTCAGCTAAATAAAACGTTACAAATCTGATGAATAAGTTCTAATTTAAACTACATTTTTTCTCAGATGGCTTATGAATGATGAAACAACGAATATTAAGTTCCAAAAAACATGTGCCTTCTGCTGTACCAGACCGACGAAAATAGAGCTAATGGGTACAGTGTCAAATAATCACGACAGGAAACGCTGACGAAGTCTGAACACAAGGCCGCCCGTGAGTCTGCCAACGAATCCAAACAGCCGACCAGCCAGCCACTTTATTTATATGAGAACGTACACCTTCACAGAAATCTGTGTAGGAAGCAGTAAACCCACTTTTATTATTTATACATAAACTCGCGTCGCGTATACGTGCGTACACGGACGAAGCGAACGCATAAAGAACGGGACATGAAAACGATGGGTTCCCCCTCGCTTCATAAATTATTATAAAAATTCGCCGTTAATCTGCATAATCGCTTTGTTAAGGCGAGCGAGCTATAAATAACCGATCGAAAGAAAGAAAGGAGAACGGATCGCCTTAATTAAATCAGACGAGTGCGTTCGTTGTTTTAGTAAATTTCCGCTGCCTGCTTTTAAATTGGATTTTTAATAAAACTGGAGTTAATGTTACGTTAAATTGATTCGAAGTCAAGGAATTTGACGCATTTATAAAAAATTAAGTAAGACACTCAGAAGAACGACGAGTGAAAGTACACATTGAAAACAATTGATTACTAACAGACAATCGAAGATTAATCAAAGCTCAAGCGAGCGCGGGTGTACGGCGGGAGCGACGCTTGTGTTGACCGCCTCTTCAAATTACCGCGCATCACGACGGTAATATGGGATATGAATTTGAATGCGTCTGATCGATTGGTAGTTACCACCGATCGGTTGATTTATTGATTTATTCGATGTTGCCTAACAATCTGTTACCCATCCCTATTTGCGTGCCGCCTTCTCGACTCGTCGAAACTAACGAAATTTTCCATGAAATCGCCCCGTCGCGCCGCCCGCGCCGTCGTCGCTCAGGAACTAAAACGCCCCTAATTAAATTCGGTGTGGTTTGATTTATGCGTGATAATATTACGGGGATGCATGTATGTCGAGGTTGATGTCGACGTGAAACATCCATCGTCGAAACGCGTATTAATTATAAGCATCGACAAGTGAGCAGGCACGTCACACACTCGCAAGTCTGAATGATCTGATAATTATTGAGGTCTGAGGCGGTCGATTCTCTCCGTCGTTTGCGTCGATTTGTTATGCAAATGAGGATAATAACCGAAGTGACTGCGTCTTCCTCCTCCGCCGTCCCGGTTTAATTAATCGGACGATGTCGTTCGGCCCGGCTTTGTTTCTTTTTAATTAAATTCGAAAGTTTTGTGCGCGTCATCGTCGACGTCCTCGTTCCTCCGTTTGTTTCTAGCTTTTTGATCTGCGGACCGGATAGTGAGATACAGTTTACATTTTATGGCACCATAAAAAGTACATCTGAAGGCCTTTTATAGTTGTTATTAATCTAACTGCGGTTAGTGTTTTCCATTTCCATATTACGTAAGGTCTGTCAGAAACAATGAAATACGTGTAGACACGTACATCTTCTGTCGCATATTATTGATATGAGAGAGTACAGGTTTGTCTTTCATCATCCTGGCGTGTGCGCTCGGAATTAAATCCACCCTGTTCCGATAACGCTCGGCTCTAATATCGGCGCAATAAGCACAGATTGGTGTTGGTGGGATAGGATAAGATTATCTTTTTTCCTTATTGC
Organism: Prosopocoilus inquinatus; assembly: GCA_036172665.1. Taxonomy (NCBI): domain Eukaryota; kingdom Metazoa; phylum Arthropoda; class Insecta; order Coleoptera; family Lucanidae; genus Prosopocoilus; species Prosopocoilus inquinatus. The sequence goes on from CM069871.1 coordinate 25,752,917, forward strand.
TCTTTCATTTATACCAAAACCAAAAGTAATTAACAATCTGTATGGCATGAGGAGTACTAAAAAGCCTTAATTATCACGAAGTTGTTGAAATATCCGGATGTATACTAGCCGGCATTTTATAGCAGCCGGCATTTTATGGAGTCGCACTTTACAATGCAATTTAAACCAGAGACTGCGACTTCATAAAATGCAGGCAAGTATAATTTATATTTAGCATTGTTTAACATGGACCGTACAGGGAATAATCGAAGTGACATGTAGGCCCGTACGATTCAGAAAATTCAAATAAAATCGATTGGCATAAAACTGAATCGAGTCACACGGAATCGAACCGATTCGTATAAAACTGAATCGATTCACGCAGAATCGTGCGGAATCGAGCGGAATCGAATCGACACGCACAGAATTGAATAAATTCGCACGAAAGAGAATCGAAAGAATGCTAAAATAATAATTTAACTGTTTATCATTAATATCACGAGTTTCTGGTTTTTGAATGTAATAGAAAACAACCCAGGTCATTGCATACGTGTGTAGAATAAGAAACACACGTTTTTTTTGTTATGTTAGACAAACAATCCGCAATAATAATGAATAAAACTATTATCATTTTACAGAATCAACCACATTTATTTAGAACATTAATATTATCCCAACGTTATCAACTAAACTGTTTTTTTTTTGTGTTTCTATCGATTGCTTGATTGGGTCGCCAATGCATTAACGTACTGTATAATTCATAAATATCAGTTGAACAGTTAAGTTTCCGATTAGAGTATTTCTTATCAGTATATAATAGTAATTCAATATTTGTCAATTTATCATCATTTGTCAGCATCTATTAATTATACTAACATAAGAAAAGCTAGATCAAATTAATTTCTGAATTTAACAATGACTCCTACTGTCACCGCTAAGTGGACACTTTTTTGACGTAAATTTAATTATGCTAAGAATTTTGCTGGGTGACAGACAATAATTAATTCTTCTAAGTTCTACCATTATTTCGCTTTGAAAAATTGGTTTATATTAGCCACACAGATAAGTTAAACATATAAAATATAAATATAAAAATAAAATGAATTTACGTTTAACAAAAGCTAATTTGTTTGTCCTTCGTAGATGACAGTTCATAAGTAGGACGGAAAATTGTACTGAAAATCGACTTGAGCAAATTTTTAAATTTTCTGAATTTGCAAATTTGCTTTAAGTATTATCAGATCACAATTTAAATTGAAACAACTTTTAAACAATATAAAGTGGAACTAGTTGACATTTGTCTGTTTTATCAACACCAATTTGTTCAAAACTTTTTAAGAACCAATGTTCTATTCCACTGGCAACAGCAAAAATACCATACTCTTAAAATATCCACAGCAATCCACGTAATTACATGTATGATAAATCGAAATAGGGGATTCACAAATGATGAAAGCAATAGCTCATCGTACTCATAACAAGAACAAGAAAACCGAATGTTGAGGTTTGAAACTGCACTAAATTCTTCGCTATTCGTTAGAACTAACATCTTTTGCTGTTCACGATTGTAGCTCCTGTACAAATAATACCTAAGCATAGGATTCCCAGCGTTATTTTCATTCAAATGAGGCATTTATTTTGCATTTTATAATATAAAATTATTCAGGCCCGATTTATTCGTCGTCATGGCTAAAATACGCAAAGTAGTTCATTCGTCTCGATATTTCGATTCGATTTTTTTCTCGAATCGATTCACTGATTCGAAAAAAAAATCGATTCAAGTCGATTAACTCAGTTTTTCCGTAAGCCTAGTGACAGGAGCAACAGGAATTATCAGCCACAAATTGGTCCAGATAATAGCCTACGCCTGCGACATAACCCAGTAGCTAGGGATGAATGAAATCTGAAAGAAATACAAAGTCACGAAATTATCCACATAGATTATAGGGGTGAAATGAAAACAGAATACATGACATGTAACAAGACTAGAGTGGACTAGTTATGAACACAAATAGGTAAACAAGTTTAAGTTTTAAGAAATCGAGAGCTTTAAATATTTAGGAACAATATTAAACAGAAATAACGATAGATACACGGAAATACAATACAGATGGGGAATAAATCAGTTGCAGAAGACTACTGAAAAACTAGAACATTAGATTTGGAAAAAGGTGGAATATATACAAAGCTAGAACCAATAATAATATCCTAACGGAAGAATCGATGACAAGAAAGAAAATTCGAAAGGAAATTTATCGGTACAATACTTGGACCAAAGAAAGAAAAGTACACCGTAGCCTAATTCATCATGAAGTACGGAAAGAGGATGGTGTTGCGTGTGCATGCCAGGGGCTCGCTATTTGACTTGAATTATTTTAGTGGACTGTTTTTAAAAAACCTCTCGCTTATTTTTTATTAGACATAATAGCCGATGTCATGTTCATGTCATACATTAATTCATACTAACAAAACTTAGTTACAATCGTATGCGGAGCTACTGGATCCGTTTACTTTAACCCAATCTCTAAACAGATGGGATTTATGCAACGTTAGAACCAACTACCACCTAGTGGCAGAAACTACAGCTGGAAAAAATATCGAAAAGAAATTAACCAGTACGATACTTAGACCAAAGAAAGAGAGAGAGGAACACGACGGCCTAATTAATTAAAATAAAGGATAAGGTGATACTTCAAAGAGAAAGAGCTAAAAGAGAAAGACACAAAGGATAAGGTGATAGTTCCACACAGACACAGCCAAAGAGTCAACAATCCAGATCATCACAAATTTGAAACCAACTGGAAACAGACCAAGAGGTGGGTTATGCATCAGTTGGGAAGACCACGTCGTAGAGGGCATTCACTGACTGAAAACACCGAGCTGAAGAACAAAATTAAGTGACAGGAGAAACAAGTATCAGACAATGCAAGAACAAACAAAAGAGGAAAAAATGTGGGTTGACTCCTACAGGTAGCCAATCACATGAACCTATGACTTTTATTATCGTTGATCCTTAGGTCCGCTTGACAGTTGAAATACGCATGGTTAGTTCCTAATGTTTGAATGAGTTTTCACTTAAATACCAAAAGAAAGATTACTCATGGTAAACGTCTTATGTGTAGAAGTCAATTTAAGCAGAGCCTGGGCACTTCAGATATGTCATCCGTTGGTTGGGAAATGGTTGCAAACGACAGCTATCTTTAGCAACTTGTCCTTTTGCCGTAGACTCATTTTTGTTAAACTTTGGATGAACAGAACTGTAGGATTTCTTTGCATAATCTTGGATGACGTACTGGATCTACCTGATTAAAGAAGTGAATATGAATTGGAAACATGCTTTCCCTTCTTCGAAGAAGGCATAGAGATCAAGAAAAAGTACTGCTACCCGTTTTTTTTTTTTTTTTGGAATTGAGTCGTACTCCTAAGTGATCATCTTCCGAAGGAAGAAAGTGACAGAAAAACGCAATGGTGCGATCGGAATAATGATTCAGCTTTTAGCAGACAATACACTAGAATATTTTGCCCAAGAATCTTGTGAAAGCCCACTAACGTGGCTATAATATTTTATCCCATCCTGTTCTTGCACGAAGTGAAGTAGTTTTCGAGGCAATCGCAGGGCTTTTTCAATAATGAATTACGTAAGATCAAGAAACGTTGGCAGAAATTTGTAGATCTGCAAAGTGATTGATGTTGAGAAGACTAGACCTATTTCAGGGATGTATAGAACACCGCTATTTTCAAAATATCGATCTTTTTGTTCATCTCAAAACTAGCAAGTTTTCAATTGAAAAGTTCATCAAGTTAGTTTTCATTACTTAATGAAAGAAGATGGAGCGGGAAAGGCATGGCTTCCTAAACGTCAAGATGAATGACAATCAAACAATGGTAATCAAATAATTGTAGTGTTTCTCAAAAGACCTGCTTCGCAGAGTTATGAAAATTCAAAAATTACTTGATGATTTTTTCCATTGAACTCTTGATACTTTCCATTGATGTCCAATTCCAGCTGGAAGAGGTACGTTCGTTACCTCATATACAATAAGAATTGGACAACTAGTTCGTGGCGAGGCGGTGTCCGCCGAGTTCGGGTCTAGTATCAATAGTTGAATTGATACATAACAGGTAATTCAGTGTATTGAGCCTATTCGTATCCATCGATTTGCAGAATTCTTTCTGTAAGTTAAAGCGTCGGCTGTCCGAAGGCGATATTTCTGTCGATACTTGGGATTCCAGGACGAGGACATTATGCCTTTTTAAAAGAGATACCGAATGCGAATGCGGAGTAACAAACAAAAAGTAATATCGTTTCAGTGTGGCCTTGCCTTTATCCGTCTTTGATATTCTAATCGAACAACCACTTGCAAGTTTTACAAAAGCGAGAATAAATCTCGACTTAGTGACACAATAAACTAAGTAGACGCCTTAGGAGAAAATCAGGCGCGATCGGAATTCCAAAAGAGTCAATTCCGAACCGGTCATTTCCGCAAGGGAACAATAATTACGAGGTTCTCAAGAATAAAATCCGATTCGCGCCGTCGTCGTCGTCACCGTGCGATTAATGGGGTTTCCTTATTTGTAAATCTCGGGGCATAATAACAGGTACTACGGAACACCTACGGTGAATATTAATTTCGCCGAGCTTGAATTACAAATGAACCGAGCGCGACGATAAATATTTATTATCGGCGTAACGTCGACGGCAATAAATTAGTCGATGACCGACCGCTATTCCCAATTATAAACAAATTGTATGCGAAGAATGCCGGATTTCGTTCATTCATTTATGCGCTTGATTAATTTTATGTGTCAGCGTATTAAGTAAAATGTTTCTTAAAATAGAGAACGGTTACTTTAAATTTCCCGCCTTTCAGCTGTGTTTTTATAAAGTAGGTGAAGTGCAAAAACCCACGCTGACGCTAGTTAACACGGATAATATAATAATGATTCAATTAATTATGTAAATAAATAAGATGTAATTAACATAATTATGTTTCAAGTGTATAATCTAATTATTTTAATTTTAAAACATTTTGGTTTTGGTATCATTCATTTACTCATAGAATATAAATCACCTTAAGTTTAGATTACTGGTGCAGGAAACTGAAACTGCTTTTGCTCATACTGTACAACATGTACAGTCTCATCTACGTAAAGCAAGTACATTATTATTAATAATATTGTCTGAGAAAGACAAAGTTTGTAAATGGTACACATGTGAAATGTGGTTGAGTAAAAGCACAAAAAAGAGATTTATTATGATTAGCAATTACAACGCAAATACAAGGCTCACAAAAATATCAAGTTGTAGTACTTAAGATAAGGATGACTGTATGTAACATATACATATACATGCTGATTCAGTATAAGTATCCGCCTCGTTAGGATTGCATATATTTATTTATCATAGGTATGAATTTGCAGGAAATAAATTTATCAGAGATATTTTCTTTTGAGTCCAAAGTGGAAATTATGATTCATTTCTTACTTATGCATACACAAGTTCTGTGTCCGAAAGGATAAATTGCGTGTTATAATTAACGGGTCGGACACTTATTTTAAATCACCCAGTATAGCATACCTTCCATGAACCTATGTACCTCCTTCTCTTCACTATACGTATACATCGATGTAAGGTATACGCATAGCAATTGAAATTAAACTTTTATAGGTGTAAATTACACCTATTTGTCAACTTTGTTTTTCCGATAAACTGATTCTGAAAATAAAATCGCCATTAAAAATGCGATGGTACGCACACTGCGATCGTAAAAAAACGGGTTCGAGTTATGGGTGCTCGTTAACATGCAGGTGTAAACTCACCTTGAGTTATTTAACGCAAGTTACCTTGATATATTGCTCGCGCGATGTCGATTTATAAAGAGCTTATACAATGCTCTCTCCTGCATGCGCCGCGTAACGGAAACAAGTTTTTTCCTCCTCGTCCTCCTCCTCCTCCGGAGTGGAAGTTTATTGCAACAGCCACCGCGGCCTGTATTTATGCACGGAAAGTTGAGGTTAGTAGCGATCTCTTCAAATGTCGAGCAAGGCAAAAATAATTCTAGGAGAATCTGCCAAAGTTTCTAATCTTGGAAGAATAACTGAAACTCCATTTGAAGATGAAGGAAAGGATAGAAAGGATTGTAGCCTCAATTACATTAAGAGACATGTTTGGTATATTCAAATATACAAATGCACAGAGTAGTGCTCTTCGACCGAGCAATGTGAGAGCATGATCTGTATACCGTATGTTCAAACATATGTACGTCTGAAAATAGGACTTAGGGATTTAACACAGGAAAACAGAAATTGAATAATATTGTCTACCTGGGTAAACTCAAATGAATTTGCAGGTAGAACTCGGAAAGATTTTGGTATTTAAAGTATGTTGATATTAAATTTATGATATTTTAATTACTTACAAATAAAGAAAAAATGTATTAATTTTCATGTTGCGTGCCTGTTTAGAAACGTCAGCCTGTTTAGAAACGAAAAATAAAACATGTATGCGTGGGCGGGTAATTAGTGGTGGAATTGTTACGATTTTTGTCACAGGTTACACTTTTTTTTAAATTTTTCTAATTAAGGTATATGAAAAAGTTAAAGAAAAAATTTATTCTGGTCCATTGAAAACTGAATTAAGTTTTAAAATAATTATTTAAGAAAAGTTGTGGTCTTAGGTTTGACCCCGCGACCTGACAGTTACGTAATATAATCAAACACGACACTAACCACTTGACTACGAGAATCATTTATAATTTTGATTAAGAAGCATTGTTAAAACCAAGTTAAAAAATTTAATTACTTTGATTACTTTTTTAATTTAGAAAAAAATGACTGCTAAAATTCAGCAAATTTGGTATTAATTACCCCACTCCTGAGGTCCTGACAAGTCTACGACTGTCCTGTTGGGCAAACACCACAGATAAAAAAAGTTTTTAATAGTTTTATAATCTTTCCGATTGTGTTCTGTGAATTCATAGTAATTTGTTCAGGCATAGAACAGGTATAAAGCGATTTCTATTTATCCGTGTTAAATCCAGATGTCCTATAAATTTTAGGGCGAACGGTATACATAACATTTACGAGTACATATATGAATTAGAACTTAATTATGGTCTAACCTAATATCATTACTCATAATATTGATGAGGTTAAAAGCAGTGACGGCTCGCGATGATTTACTGCGGGTAGGCAGCAGCTGCAAATGGAAAGGTAGATGCATTTTCCAAGTAAATTTGTTTCGCGGGGCAATCCCGAACCGGAATGTGCAGATTCAAATATGGGAACAGTTCCGTCACAAAGTTCAATAGGACAGTGTGGGCACTGTCTCCCTTGTACATCCTGACGAGCCGCCACTGGTTAAAATATGCAAAAATGAGTGTACCAAGTAAGTACGTATGTGATTGGTAATAACATATAACCAAAGAGTCTATAATTATGTTCAACTGGTCACCTCCACGTTTGTGAAAAACGCCACCTTCATAATAACGCAAGTCTATATATAGTTTTGTCTAAAAAATCCGTACAAAGTCAGATCTCGATTATCTTTATTTAGTAGCGTCCTGGTTTTCAGATGGAAAGCCAGAAATCGATTTTCCCGCGATTGCTCGAATGGCGTTTTACCTGAATATTCAGAATTGTCGAAAATACTTCTCCTTTCCTCTCTTTCTGGTTTTTGCTATCATTGGACTTCAAATAGAATGAAAACTTTACTTGTAAGAATATCAAATAAAATTGCTCAATTTTTTTAAATATCATTTAATGGCTGTTTTCATAATCAGACTTTAAGGAAGTTTTCATTTAAAGTCACTTTAAGATTAGGCAAATGTATTTTTTTTAGGTTAATAGCTTTGAGTTTAAAGTCCTATTATAAAATCGGCCCTATATAACGTAAAATTTAGTTTAGAAAAAAGAAATTAATTTAAACAATTTTCTTTTTATTTAAAACCAAATAAAATTTTGAAATATTAACAAAAATTTGAAAAGAAAGGTGAATATTCAATAAATAACAAAAAAAAGGTTTCATTAGAAAGTGGCTTTTCTTTATACGCAAAATAGATTTTTGTTTTAACTTATCTACTTACTTACTTTCTTGAAACACGTTAATAAAGTTAAAAATAAAATCACCGTGAAGAATTGTATCTTCTTTTGCGAAATTAATTACTAATTGAGGAAACTAACTGATTGAAAAAAATCACAATAAAACAAAATAAACAATTTTTCAACAAGCAACACGATGCTTAATTAGTTCAAGAGGCTTTACTCGAAGAACTAGAAAGATCGATTACTTGTACGGTTCCACTCTTAAGCACTTTTCCCTTCTCGAAAAAAAAGAAAGAAAATTGTTACGGAATTGGGAATTAACGTTCGTTGCATTTGCTATGCAAAAAATCGTCCTTACTTGGGTACATAATTTAGGTACAATATTGCAAGTTCCGTAACTTTTATTCCTCTGCGGACACGCTCTGCGCCCCGGGTGCAAAATTTCAGGAAAATTAGCCTTCGCTGCTGGACTCATTCCGACCTTGTACGCTTATTTGCAATGTCGTCTATGGCCCGTGCATAGATCATGCTACCAAAATTAGAGATGAGATTTATTTTAGGTCTGCAAAGACGTGACCACATATCTCCTGGTATAATTTCTTTAAATTGTCTTATTGTCGCGTTCCTTTAAAAAAACAAACTGAACTTAGACCATTTGAGGTGAGTGGCTCAACTCACATAAAAAAGTGAATGAAAATTTGTCTGATCATCGAATATCAGTGAACTATGAAATGATTTTAGTGAAGCTGTCCGAGATACTGCTACGAATAGTTATTGCACGTTTTCAATGGTACATACTGTTACGAATTTGGGGGTTCACAAATTACATATAGTCTTCAATTTCAGAAAGCTTTAAAAGGCAAACTGTCATTTTATACAATTAAAAACACAATAGTAATTTTATAGTAGATTTCTGTATTCTGGAAGTTACTAGAATCATCATGAACCAACGAGAAATTGCGATAACATTCTGTGACGTAAGATGGGGTGACTTGTACTGAAAACAGATCAATTTACGCGTCACTGCTGTAACAATACGTTATATTAAAGCTAATAAGGATACGGATTGAAGCAATCAGTTTAAGGTATTTCAGTTTAAGGCTAAATTGTTGACTATATCTTCAATGTTTTTTTTAGACTGAAGAGAAAATGAATCAATGGTTTCGTGTAGGAAAAAAAGTACCTTCTTTGGCGAAGAGAAAAAAACGAGTCGAGAAAGGCTAGGTAACTAATTGTATTTAAAATGATGAATCGAAAAACATCTAAAAGCAGAGAAACGAAAAGAAAATTTCAAAGGAGATATCTCAAAATTGAATTTCAATTGAATCTATTAATTCTATGACTAAGCATTATTGGCTCTGTCTCGCCACACAAGTTTACCGTTAATTGCCACATTAATATTCATGGAAGAGTTTCTTTCTTAACACTGACTATATAATGCGACTGTTTACAGTTTTTTCCTGGATACGAGTGCCATTTAATCTTGTATAGACAGGAGGAAATTGACAATTAAAGATCAATCCCGAAAAGAGTGAGAAATCGGACAAGTAAGTAATTTGCTGAGGTTTAAAATTTTTTAAAAATTAAAAGGTGGAGTTCTTGTATGGCTTCAGGCAGTATAATTTTGAGGACGACGCCGCTCGTCGATGACGAAACCAGAACTAACGTAAGTAAGAAAACTAGGTCAAAGAGATGTTTCCCGTCTCCGTATTCGATCGGAAGCGAACCTGGCCATAACCAAATCGAATTATTTAGACGGCGAAACTCGCGCACATTAATCTCGATGCCGTCGCTATTTTTAAACCGATAAAAGCGGCTGCGAGCTGCGAGTTTATCCTCTCTGCGTATCTCGATAAACAAAACGACGGACGAACAGGCGGATTTAGTCCAAATAAACGCTCGTAAAGCTGTTGATTTCTCCAGATTTACGGGGAAGGAGGAGACTGTATTTTTATGCCGACTTGCACGGTGCTGGGGTAATTTATTTCGAACCAGAAAAGTCACATTAACAAAGTGAGGATCACAAGTTTTATGTGGGCGTCGTAAATTGCTGATCTCTGGTTAAAAAAGCGAAACAAGATACTTGATGTTATTTGGAGAATACATTCATTCAGTTAGTTAGGATAAATCTAGATAAAAAGGAGAATAGCGGTTGTACTCTTCAGATCAATTTAAAGGACAACGTTCTTAAGATGAAACCAAGAGGACAGTTTAACAGGAGAATAAGATATCACCTAAAACGTTTTTATTGATTCTTGGAGAGAAGTTTTCAAACATATGAACAAAACCACCAACCATCCAGCAAAATTTTGTTTAGGAAAAGTTCTACTTTTAAATGATATCCGAATGAGTGTAACCCTGGGAGCATCTTATATTTATATCTGGTTTAAAAACAAAAAAAAAACCTGATTGGAACAAAAGTGTAAGGCAGTGTCGAATTTTTTCCCCAAGACTAAAGTACATGAAGTGAGTAACAACCACCCCCGAGAAATATCTCGAGCGCAGTCCAAACCCACGACCTTACGATTGCAAAGCCGGTCCCTTACCACTTGGACCTTTCAGGCTTTAAATTCATTATCATTCTGAGGGATTCCCTGTCCATTATCCCATAGGAGTCGGAAAACTAGATTCGCGGTATGGTAGCTACGTACCTATTCGAACCTTGTTAGTACCAATAGCTGATTTGCTTTGACCTAATAAATAATTCAATACTCCATCTTCTCGAACGAATTCATTCAAATTACAGAATTCTTTCTGTGTATACACTTTATTTTCCTGTTTTTTATGGTCTAATAGAGATGAGTTTCACTGAAATTCAATATAAGGTGAAAGTAAGTAATGGAAATTTTAAGTCAAACCCAGAGAAACATTAGTTCTTAATAACCCAGGTTTGCTATCGAATTTGTGAAAAAAAAACAGAAAAGTATAGTTGACAAAACACGCTGACTGTATGTTTCATTAAAGATTGCAAAGTTATAAAAAGTCATGTGAAGCGAAATTAACAACTCACACACAAATACCATGAATGAACAGTACTTACTTACCTCTATTCGTTATACAACGTTTCTAATTGGTAAAAGCTCTGACATTTACCAGAAAATTATGAAAATTGACAGCTCTAGAAATAGAAAATGACATTCATAAGGAGAATAAAATATTCATCAAATTGTTATACTCGTAGGTGCATGTCATTAACTTCCTTAATAAAAGTAAACCTAAAAATAAATACTTTTTAAAAGTTTAACCCAACACTGTTTACATTAGAAGGAACAATCGACGTTTCTTCTGTCGAAGCTATTAAGCGATAGTGAAACGTTGAATATTCCTTCTAATTTAAACAGGGTCCGGTTATAGTTTTAAAAACTATATACTAACAAATTTCATTGGACAAGAGATAACGTCAATTATGGTAAACTTGCAAGTATGAAGTTGTTAATATTCTTCATCTGTCCAAATCAGAACCTATTTAAATAGACACATGCCATAGTTCTAAAAGGGACATAAAGAATCTAGTTCTACATAAGATAACTGCATGGTAGTGTTGAGCAATGCTTTATAAACTATCAATATTAAGGATCAATAACATCGTTCTTAAATGTATCAGTTCATAGCATCGATACTTTAATAAAGTAACGATATTCGTAACACAAATATCATAAAATAAATAATAATAAAATAACTAAAAGCTTAAGTAGCGACATCCTGCGACTCTTTTTGACCTGACAATGCAATCAGAAACGATTTGCAACAAAATTTTTAATAATAAAATAATTCGATAAACGATATACCACTGAGTTCTGGCAAAAGTCCAAACTATTTGCTATATTTTGACAGTTTTATTTTATTTACGTACTTCTTAGTAAGAAATTTTTGCAGCTGTTACCCAATCAATCAATGCACATTTTCCGCAAGTTAAATAGTAATTTGTTATTCGAAGAGTATATTCGATACCTCATTTAATTGGATTGATCCGCCGATATATCAGAAGGCGAAGTATCGACACAAAATATCGAGTATCGGAACCTAAAATATCGATACTGAAAAATATCGATACGTATTACCCAGCCCTACTGCATAGGGAATACTATAACATCAGCTTCTTTGTAGAAGAAATCTCTTTGAGATTATAAGCTGGGAACTCGAGAAAAAAGTCTAAATCAACTGCTAATATGTCAAGATCAAGAAAAGAATGAAAGGAAGTGTTTGCGTTTTGAACATATTTCGTTTGATTGAAATGAATGTTTCATTTTTTTAACAGTTCTGCTGATCTGGCAAAATTTAATTTAGGTCATGGGTGTGTTTTCTAATATGTAACTTGTATTCACAACTTCTGCACTTGGTTCTCTCTTTATTTGCTTTGTGAACTGTACAAAAAGTTAATTGAATTAGGATGGTTCAAATATGACCTGCATTTTATTTATTTTTCTATACGTAATTAAACAATTGCAACTTGTTTGTATCAATATTCTGAGTTGTATTAGCCATATAGTTCAACAACGTTTCAAATTTAGTTGTGCAACGTGTAACTATTAAATATCGTTTTAATAAGGTTGGTGTTAAAGCAACAGAAATACATTAGCAATTTCAGAGGCAGTTTGAAAAAGAGTTGTTTAACTCTATGATCAATCTTTGATTGACGTAAATCCTATGATGGACATGAAGACGTGATAAACATGTCGCATATTGCTCATTCGGCGTCTGTTTGGTTTCTGAGAACAGCTGACCAGCTCGTCCGATGCAATAGAAATTAAATGTAAAGTAAATAGCCGGAATTTTAAACTTTAGTATTGGAAGTATAGAAACTATTGCCTATGATAGGTTTAAATTTTAAAAATTTAGTGCCAAAGGTATTCCAAACGTCCAAAAGTCCGACCGTCAACTGATTGTTATGGCAACTGCTGTTTGGGATGTCATTGGTCCAATTTATGTCGATTTCTTAAAAGATTTAGGAACAATTAGTGTCTCTTATTATAATGAACTTATTGCTTAGTTCTTGCAAAAGCTAAACTGATCATACGAAGCAAAAGTCGTAGTCTTTTAACCAAGGGTATTATTCTCCTCCTCCATAACGCTCGCCCACGTACAGTTCAGCTAACAAACTATGCTTTAGCTGAATTGGACTGGAAAGTTCTACTCTCACCCTTCCCTCAAAAATTCTTGGAAGGCTAACAATTTTACTTTAATGAGCAAGTTAAAAATGCAATACAAAATTAGTTACGTTCTCATTTTTCAATTGAAATACGGAAGCAACGAGAATGATAGGATAATTTCCGTACAAAATTATTTTATTGCCATTTGCGTATGCGGATAGAGTTGATACCAAAAGAGGTAATCGGAGTAATAATAAATTGGTGGTGCTATTTGCGTACTTGTTGCAAAGATTTACTATATAATTCTTAGATATTTATTCTAAATTTATTTAGGAATTCCCGAAAGATACTTTCGAAAATATAAACGCAAAGTGGTAAAGCGATAAACCCAAACCCGACCCCACCTGATCCTTTTTTTATAGGGGTTGGTAAATCTGTAAAAGGCATCTTGCTCCAAAAATATGCACCGGATGTGTTTGATCACCTGACTCTTGTCAAGCGCCCACCAATTAAACCCCTCTCCTTTTTTTGCCATACATTTTGTGCATAGAGAACCGCTTTCCATCCTTCCATTTCATCTTCTGCGCATGTTATCTCTGCTAGTCTTCTCTGTACTCATCCATCCTCATATTTTCATCCTTATCTCTTCTCTCCCATTTCCTTCTTTTATCTCCCTTCTTGTTCACTCCTCTCCTTTCCTCATTTTTTCATCCTCTTCTCTATTTGTTGTGACTACAGTCCACGCATCACCTTCTCTTAACATAACATTTGATATGTTCTCTTTTTCTGTCTCCATGCTTAGGACTAGCTTCGCCCTCAGGCAGACCTCCTCCCAGCTTGGGCACCCAAAGATTGTGTGTCCTCCTCTTCACAATAATAGCTGCTGGCTGACTCTCTCGTTCTTATTTCTTTCAGATATCTCGCGAACGTGCTACATCCAGTTAGCGCCTGCGTTACGTAATAATCAACTTCTCCCTCCTTTGTGATGCACCTCATCTCAATCTCAACATCTTTGATAAAAACCTTGGCTCAACCATCCGGGCATTTCTCTTGCCCGTATACCTAAAGCTTTTTCCTTGCCAAGGCCTTTACCTGGTGTCCTTCGGAGTATATTTTTATGCGTTCCGCAATTTTTAGTCCGATAGGCAAATGCCACTACCAATAATTACGCCAATTATCTGACCCGACATCAACTCTATCCCTGTACGCAAATAGGTCGATGTTATATTAAAGAAGAGTTTTTGTTTAGGAAAATGATATACATTATCACTCATAAGTATTTAGGCATCTTTCTTAACCTTGGGTCAACCATGACAATCATCATATGGTTCCATGTCTCTTTCCAGGATACGTAAAGCTCTTTCCTTGCCAATGCCTTGACTTAGTGTCCTTCTGAGTACATTTTTATACGTTCTGCAATCTGTAGTCTGATAGCGAAATGGCACTACCAATAATTACGCCACTTACCTGACCCGGCATAAACTCTATCCGTGTACGCAAGTGGCACGTACATACGTAAATAGGACGATGCGATATTAAAGGAGAGTTCTTGTTTAGGAAAATGATTCATGTATGTATTTAGAAAAATAAAATAAAATACAGATGAAATTCGAACCGCTTTAGAATGTGCAGAAAAAATGATTAATCTAAAACAGCCCTTATATTACAAATTTATTCCTTCTCTTAATGTCTTAAGTATAGCCGTAACGTTGACAGTGTGTAGCGCGTAAATAGTACGCCGGGGCCATTTAGCCACAAACGACGCTGCCTTATCTGCGGCGCTCCTCCGCGTAAATTACGTGCTAAAAAGCTCCTGCAGCCGGTGGTTATTAAACACGAGACGCTCCACGGGCGTCGATTCAGGCGCAATTTGTCGGCGTTGTTGTGCGCTTTAAATATAACCGGGCGCGGTTCATGCCGGACGAATTTCGATCGGCAGGAGGGCGGGCGGGCGGGCGGACTTTCGCTTCGAAACGGACGTGGACGATCGGAATGAAAATAAGAGAAGCGGAGCGTCGCGGCGCTTGCTCGTTCGTTCATTCGTTCCCATCATGAGGAGAGCTTTATTTACGGCGTTTGCGTGATGTGATCGGCGATATTTTTTTTATTGCTTCGTAACCAAATTGAGTGGATACCCTTCCAACTATTATTTCCTACAAGCTTAACATAATCGCAAACAGAACGTATTTCTTTTAATATTCTATTATACAGATATTTTGGGATTTGAAAATAATACTTTCTTTTTCATGCTGTATAATATAATGTTTAAAAATTCATTCGGCAATCGATCTGAAAAGGAGTGCTATTAAACGCTGATGATAATGCAAAACTGTTGTGTTGAAAGTTAACTTTTGAATCTCGCCATCGTTAATCTACTTTCAAAGTATTCAACTCCCAAGTTATTTATTTACTTTGCTTTATTTTCAGTAAGTTTTGTTGTTCAGTAATCACTTCAATATTGTAACTTTCAGTTTTGTTAAGAAAATTTACCTTTCAATTTATGTTGTTTTCTTGCCGTATAAATTTTCACTATAACTGGAATGTCAGAACCTAGATTAATATTAGTTGAATTCACTGGTGAAATAACAACAGACGAAGAGAGAATTGAACAAAAAGCAAGCAAATAAATGTCAACGAAAGATGGTTGGGGAGTTACAAGAAAACTGTAGAAAATTAATGTGTAATAACAAAGAAGCGGATGTGTGTGATTTAAGAAATTAAGACAGTAGGATATAACAAGAATCCTAATAATAAATATACATAAGAAAGAAATATAAAAAAGTCCCAAATTCATAATAGAAGCTAAACAAGCAAGATAACTAATTTAAGAATAATTGCGGGAAGAAATATTAGAAAAAAAAAACTGGATTTAGAGCTTCTGATGTAACCTTAATAATATTAATAAAAATAAAATAAAATCATAATGACATATTTTTAAATCAATTTGAAACAAAGAAATGTAAGCTACGTGAAAGGAAGGGAATATAAAAAAAACACATGCCAGACAGACTAATAATAAAGGAAACAGGAGTAAAGAGCAAAGTAATCTGACAATTTACACTCTTTTCTTTTTCTTTTCTTTTTTATTATTTATTTGACAAAATAGTTAAAAATACTAAAGGAAATCAAGAAGTTAATAAAACACATTAAAATGTGACACTCTCTTGCATGATAACGACTTAATTGTCTGTCGTGATCAGAATATGAACGAGAGCCGTCAAGGAAACCATAAAAAATAAAAGAAAGGACAATAATAGGAAGTATGTAGGATATACCTTCATAATTCTGTTAAATAAGAGCTGTAGCTATTTGTCAACTAATCTTTCACCATTTATAAATTTCAGAGAAACTACTTGTAAAATAAATATGTGGAAGAGAATACTTTTATGGCAACGGAAATAAATAAAGATTGGATTGAAATGAGATGGAGACATGAATATATTGAAAGTAGATGTATAAGTTAGACACCTGGGTACTTTCTTGGCCCGCAATTTATTAATCAACTTTAAAAGATAAATCTCAAGCTATTTAATAGAAAAGAAAGAAAAATTGTATTGGAAACATTGTTATTATAAATTTAAATATATAAATTAAAAAATTCTAAAAGTGAAAGTCACTACAACATCTATCTACACAACGCCTGCCTTTAATAAATCTAAGAGAAAATAAATCTAAGAGACGAGTTATTTGCAGAAGTAAGGAAAATGTTACCTTTTCTTTTTGCTCTGCATCTATCAAGAATACAAGATTTGAACGTATTTATAACCCCGACTTCTTTCCAGCAATCTCTGTCTATCTTTAACAAGTTTATCTGCAAATATAATCATATTTTTGTAGTATATTACAATTTCAAAGACTGATTATCAAAGAAAAATATTATTAATGTGACAAACAGTTAACAAGTTTCTAAACAGTAAAAGTCACAGCAATTGTTAAGAGTATAAAATTGCGTTTTGCAATTTTCTGTTTCTACAAAAAAAAATAAAACGCGTAACGTATTATATTTTACCTGTATCAATTAGTCCTGGCTCTTTCAATTTCAATAAAAGTAAGAGAAAAATGTAGCAACTGAAACGAGATACTTAGGAAAATAATCTGGCTGAAGTCGCCGTCGCATCGTTGTGACCTAAAAGGATGCGTTTCAAGTAAACAATGCAAGGAATCAAAGGCATAATAGGCACATGACATTGTTGGCGAGCTGTGTTTTGCAGTTTTATTTTCTAAAAATAATGGGAGATGTAGCTTACGAATTTTTTTCCTTTGTAATATCCTTGTCCAAGAAAGTCCTGACCTTTCAGTCAAAGGAGGAAGGAAAACTATAACAACTCAAACGAGGTACCTTAAAGAAAATAATCCAAAAAAAAAGAAAAACATCAAATAACGTCTTTCATCGTTAACGAAGAATTCTGATATCGATCATGTTTGTGGTCAAGATAAATGGCTTGGTTATTTTTCTTTGTTTCAGTGGTTTGAAGTTAACTAACAGTTATCGTTTATGCAGATTTGGCAATGGTTTCCTTACATTTTCATTTATTCATCATTTCAAATATTTTGAATTATTGAAGCTTGCTTTAGTCCTGTTTTTGTTATTAATTTCTTCATTGCTTCTTGCTATTTCGGCTATTATCTTTAGAAATTTCATTTACTTTTCGCTACTGCTTTGGAGTTTATTGGCAATGTTTTTTTTTGCTTTGTTTGCTCGGCATGATTTACCTCTTCCAGTTTTTTCATCAATCTACTTCACAGCACTCTTCTTTTACTGTTATTTCCTTGGAATTTATTGACATGAGGTGGTTGCGGTCCTGGTCGTCCGTGCGGCGACTGCGGTTAGCGTTGACCTGGCCCAGGTGGCGGCGTACATTGCGTCCGGGCTATAGCTGTTATGTCAAGGTCGCATTTGTTGCGTCGTTTGCGGCGTTATCGGCGATGAATGATGGATGACTACGGTCGATGTTGTGGTCCTGGACGAAGTGACGTGTCCTTCATGCGGCAAGCAGGGGTGCGGTGGTTGCTTCAGCTGGGCAGACTGGTTCGGCTCCGAGGGATTATGGTTGATCGGGATTCAATTTGGTAGCTTCTTCGGTTCACCGGGACTGAGGTTGGCCGGGGGGTGAAGTTAGCAGCTTCTGTCTAGGGGTTGACGGGAGGTGACGGAGAGGCGTCCTACAATCAGCTTTAGGCCAGGATATCTTGGGAACAGCGTCCTTGGTCGCTGGGATGGTCTGGGCGGCTCCCTTTCTTCGAGTTGGCTGGCATTAATGCCCATCGAAATCAAGCTATGCTCGACTGCTGTCCAAATTTTTACCCACATTTTTTATACGCAATTTTTGCCCTGTGTTCTTTGTATCACAAGATGTAATCACTTGCCTCAGTTGCCGCGATGCTGCCGATGTTTTATTATGAAATATGAACCGTGTTATATCGGGTTACTTCACTTCTGTTATTTCATTCCGACACTGTTGAAATTGCCCTCGATTTTACAAGTCCGTGCTTTAATAATTTCCTTTTATTATATTTTACGAAAAACTCCCAACATGACAGTATGCTCCATAGCTTTCCTTTTTTTTATCTTTTCTCCATTACATGTAGTAAGCGCTTAGTATTTGTGATACCTTAAAAAACCTTATGTTAAGCTCTTGAACTTGAAATTTCTTACTATCCATTAAATTCTCAATTATCTGCAATTACAATCAAAGTATAAGTATGCCTGATCCTAACTTCTGGGGCCGTGAAGGCATTAATTATTCTCTGTTTCTAATCTCGTCGAAACGCAAAAGTTAAACGTTAGATATAATCTATCCGAGTAGTGATTTTTATTCCAGCAAATGTGCAATTACTACTAAGACCCGATCCGACCGTTCACGTTCCTGTTGCCACTACAGTGTTATTAACTTGCTTTTCGTTTTGTTCCAGAGTGAACGGATATCGTCGACTTCTTGGGCCGCCGCCGAGTTTCTTGTCGGATACGTCTTCGTTCACTCACAATCAAGGTAAGATTTTCCTCTGTTTTCTGGGGGCGCGTTCACCTCGTTAGGCGATGGTGGCCGATTGAAATCGCCGACCTTGTGACCCGGACGGACCGGTTTCGGAAAGGTTGATAACCCATCGATCATGATCGCCCATTTTCGATTCAAGGCTTCGTCGCGCTATTGTCCCTGGCGTTTTTGTTTGTCGTGCGTCGTTACTACACGCATATTTTCCACATAGATTTACATTTTAATCACCTGTTAATAAATTCGGCATAAAGAGCGAAAGAAAGAAGCGTTTCTAAATCCGTGCAATTTTCGACTGTGCTTTTCTTTTTCGTTTTGCTTGTTTATGTCGTTGTAATGAGGCTTTAATTATCAGGATCTTTATTGCTGATTTGCGTGTTTAGAACGTGAAATCAAAAAATTGCTTTGCTGAGATCGATAATTTCTTTATAGTAAACTCAACAAGATTTTGGTTATTCAAAAAAATGTAAAATGTTTTTCCAAAAAAAATTGTGATCAGCGATGATCAGTAATTATATAAAATAATTTACAAGTTATTTACGTACTGTTACGGAAAGATGTCTCACACTCTGTTAAATTGCTTGAAACAAAGAACAAATTGAAGACTCTGCATTTCATGAGCGTGCCTTCTTATTCTTACTGCGTGATATCAACTCGTCAGGAAGAATAATATCGATATTTTTATGCAAACTTGTTTCTTTATCACAAAGTTTATTTTTGTTTAAAATTATATTATTTAAAGCGATGTGTTAGAATATTATTTTAGACAACTAATGCCCGGTTTCTGAAACGATAAATAACTTTATGTAAGAGATAAATTTTTATTGACAGATAACTTTACGAAACGTACAAAAAGTTTACGTTGCTACATATTATACACTTTATCTGCAGATGAAGTTTTGAGAAACGTCTTTTAGAAATTATATTGAGTTTATCCTGAGTTTATCTCTTCATAAAGCTATGTGTCTTTTCAGAAATCAGGCATCAATTAACTAAAATATTAAACCTTATTTTCTTCCATTTTTAATTCCAAGTACGTCATTCTAGAACTGCATATCGAGCGCTGACCTTACGTACGAACATACATTCCGATCAGAACTGAACTGAAACTCTGCGTTCTCTGTAATCCTGGCACCATCTCTACCTTCGAAAATTAAAAGGATCTTTCTAAAATCGACTTAATTCTTTATATTTATGACCAAGAAATGGTTAGATAAAAGTGCTACAATAAATGAGGAGCGTTCATTCAAACTCAGACATGTTCACTTTCGTGAAAAATTTTGTTTTATATGGTTATGGAATGCTTTCGACCGTTTCTATCGATTCTTATACTCAGAATCAAAAAACGATACTTATCTTGCAAGCCTAAATATCGGAAATTCAATCCATACCACACATGTCCATCTGAGAAAATCATTCGATCACATTTTTCTCAAAATTACTTTATGTGAACACGCTCTTCAAATACCGCATCAATAGAAAAGCTAATGTTTCAACAATTGACGATGGCGAAAAGGAAACAGTAGTCATTAATTATGATTAATTTTAATTATTAGTATTGATGCTTGAAATGGTATAGTTGAGGACGAGGAAGATTTATAATAATAGATTAGGAAAAACTGTTTGGATTTTTTTTAAATTTTAAATTGCATTTTTTGCACACAATAGCTAACAATGTTTACTTATTCAGTGGAACTGATATGATATCATTGTTTATGCCATAACCTCAAAGACAAAATGATCTTTTGTCGAATTTTCTTCATTTTCTTTGCATTTTCGCAAATGTTCAATAAAGTTCAATAAGAATCGTTCTCTGACCTGTTTCTAAAAGAAGTCCATTATTTGGATCTGATTCAATTATATATATATTTTTTTTTCGCAAAGCGTGACCAATTTCTTTTGATGAGGACTCAGGAATTCTTTAATTGAGTTAGTATTAAGTCGAATATTTTTTACAATCTGAACCAATTTTTTGCCCTTATTTAAATGCTATGTTTTTCTAATTTGCGTATATGTACAATGAACTTAAATTTGGTTTTTAAGCCATTTAGTGGAAGCGTCGAGTAACACAAACCCAGGCAAGCAAATGCCAATATTTGTAATAAAGTGAGATTTTCGCCAATCGAAATCATTAATTAAATGTTATTTCAGCGCAAATAAAAATAAAAAAGTAATTTAATTACTTGATTTCGTAAATAGAAATAAAAACACTTTTATTAGATTGTGAAGCTTAAATTTTCTAAGTAAACAATAAAACCAACAAATCATCTCGATGTTCATAGTTTGTGTAGTTACATGAAGTTACTCATCATGGCTATGGAAAGAGAGAGTCGTTCATAGTCTAGGAATAGCGATGAAGTAGATGAACTAAATGAATTCAGTCGTTTGAACGATTGATTTAAGTAAACGACATCCACTGAACTAGTTCTTCGTAGTGAACTACAATTTCCATCGCTATCTGTTTCTTATTTCGGATAAGTATTTTGAAATTTTGGCGCTAAAGACGAGCTTTGTCATTGGTAACTGGCAGGAATTGACAAAGCTCGTTCTTAGCGCCAAACTTTCTAAGTACTCTTCCGTAATAAAAAAAAACAGAGTGTAATGTGTATTAAATAAATGACGCAAAGTAAAAAACTAGTACATCATGCACACGTTTCATTCACTCGTGCTGCAATAAACCTTCCGTATAATATTAATCTATTATTATTTATTATTTCAATATAAAAAAAATTCTATTATTAATTATATTAAACACCGAAAATAACGCCGTAGTAATCAACATAAAGCGAGTTAAAATATTTTAAATGGAATGAATTTTTCAAAATTAGATCACGCAGAACGTACATATAATGTGATCACTCGGCACCGTTAAAACTAAAAGCCGATATAATCACATTGACGTTCGAATGCAAAATTATATTTCGGTAAAATTCAGGAGTTTTAATTTATATGAAACATCAAATTCAGGTTGATCAAAACATTGGGGTCTAGCTGCACCGACATCGATTAAAGCTAATCTCCAAATAAAGCGTAGACAGTCCTGAATTTAATTTAGGATTAGTTGTTAACAATGACGTTGTTGGTGGAACTCAGCCTAAAAATGCTATTTAAATAGTTTTACCTGTGTTATATAACCTATATCTTTCGACTGCGATTCCAGTTATTTAAAGGAAACGTGAATCCACCCCGCTAATTTTCTAGTTAAAACGAGCCAGCACACAATTGAAATTAATTGATTAACGCTTTAGGGAATTCTCGAAATAGTTTTCAGCGAACGTTTTCATTAGTTGACATTATAGTTATAGGTTGTTGGCTAGGAACATATTAAGCATTATTACTCAAAATCGGTGTCTTTTTTAATTATGCATATTCAACATTGAAATAAAGTGAGCATGAGACAGGGTGTTTTTAATAAATAAAATACTTAGGAATCATGTTACGACACTGTCTGTGAAGCACAACCAACGTTTTATAAGTAAAGCAGTAACCTGTCAGTAAAGTTTTATAATCAATACAACTTATTAGAAGTTCCAGCTGTAATTGCTGTTGTGTGTGGCGAAAGTAAGAAAAAACTCGTAGTTAAGTCCACAAACTGCAGCGGTTTGTAATATCAAACAACTTTTCAAACACATTAACTTTTCAAATACAAAGGGAAGGATATGTTAATGGTAAATTAAATAACTTAATAAGACAGAAAAATCTGTGACTTTCTAACGGCTGAACTAAAGCGACTCCGGCGTTCAGAGGAATTAATCTAATACACTGAGAAAAATATTAAGGGCCATTTTCCTTTAAAAACGACTCAGCTAATCTGATTGTTCTGACTTTTCTCGGCGTACTACTGCAAAATTAATAATTTTGATTGGTTTTTCTTATGTGTATCACTGAGAAAAATCGTTCTCATACTGTTAATTTTGCAGAACAGTACGCTGAGTCGCTTTTTATCAAGAATCCGAATAAAGTGTTCGTACATTTTTCTCACTGCATAATTTTGCATAAGAATTAGCTGAAAATAAATGATATGTGCCAATGCGACGGATGTAAACTCAAATATAAAGGAAAGGATATGGAATCAATTCTATAACTGGGCTTCAGTCAAAAAAGGTTGATAGTAATACTCTTTTAAAGTTAAACTTTAAAAGAGTATTACTATCAATCTTTTTGACTGCAGCCCAGTTATAGAATTGATTCCTTAATTGATCCGTCGTGATCATACTTCGCATTTGTAGGAAAGGATATATTGGTGCGGAATTAAAACGTACTCCTATTATCCATTTCCACCTAATTCTAATGTTATTTTAGATTAATTCCTTTGAACGTCCCGCGGAGTCGCTTTAGTTCAGCGGTTAGAACGTTAGGCGCGATACCGAGAAGTTCGGTTTCAAATCCCGAAAGTGATAAAATTTTGTTCTTTCTGTTAAGCCTAGGTTTCCTAGGATAACGTCATTAATACCCGGCTTCTAAAACGATGCATAACTTTGTATAGAGATACTCTCAACATAAACTAACTATAACTTTTAAAAGTATAAGTATTTAAGTATTATTAAGTATATACGAAGCAATGTAAACTTGTATGAAACAATGTATACTTTTCATAAAGTTATCTGTCAATAAATACTTGTCTTTTACATAAAGTTATTTGTCGTTTTAGAAACCGGGTATAAGTATATTTGGTTTCATAGAAAAAAAACGGCAACGTCACCGTCATCTAAAAATACATAAAAGGTTTTTTTAAACGTGTGGAATCCTCTTTTGGGACCCCTCATCTTCTAGATATGTTAGTAACGTCAAATCGTAATGGACCATTATGAAATATATAAAATAAATACGTCGTTTTTTATTGCTTACTTTATGTCAGTGTATATGTTATTTTCAACGCTACATGACGTCTTTTACCGTCATATTACTGCCGCCATATTACGGTACCGTTATCTCAGGAAACCGAGGCTTTAGTGTTTCCTACTCTATACCGGGCGATCAACGGAATTCATAAATAGAGGATACTGTGATTGGTGCTGTTTTATGCGGTGTGGTTGTATGCACTGAGAAATAAATAATAAATTGACAGTTGTTATATTTGATGCTGGTTTAAATCCTTTTTTAGAATATTGGGGGAGGTTCCATAAGACAAATCCGTTTATCAATCATTAAAAAAAAATGTGCACAATTCTGACATTTCAAATTTTTAATTTCAAACTGCCTGTGTTGCCAATTTTTTGGAAAATATCACAACCTATTAATCAGAATTAAGATAAATGACTAATTATACTAAATACGGTATGGCGGCGGTAGAAGGAAGATATCTGGAAATTATCACAGGACTTAGCGATTATTTTTCTAAATAATCGTTAATCATACTTGTTTCTTTCTATAGTGTACAGAGTGTTCGGCTATCGACTGGACAAATTAAAATTGTAGATTCAGGTTACCAAATGGAGTCAAAGAGTCCTATACACATGTCTGTCTCTTCTGAACAAATTCTAAAAGCATCAGCCGCTGGCTGAACCGTATTTTTCAAATCGTGAATGCTTGTAAATAAACCCAAAAGAACTATTGTTATTACAATGTCAACACCCTGTGGTTTAATAATCAATCGTAAAATGATAAAACTTTATTAGACACAATTGCAAGAGAACACTCATTATTTCTGTACGCATTTACACACTCTAAAATTTATTAAAACACTGACCTCTGACTCATTTGCATAGAAAGATATAAGAAAAAAACCGTTAGCACAATTTTTTACTCCTTCGTAAGATGACGTTAGAAATATTAATCAGCGGTTTCCAAACAACTTTTTTCGATTTTTGTTTCAATTTTATCTTGTGAACGAAGAGTGGGCGTAAACGGCTTTAACTTCACGAGATTAGAACTGCTCGTGAAAACCTTCATTTTGGTAATAAAGGTTACAGTCTCAGACAAAAACATAAGTTTTCAACAACTCCGTCTCGTGATTTTGGGTTCAACTTCCTCTGCAATTTTCTTATAAAATTTTGGGTTAATAACATGTTAACTCGATCGCTTGTGTGATTATAACTTTAAGGTTGTTTTATAACTATTGACAATTAACTTATGGTGTGTGTATTTGTGTCACATATGTATTTTACGCATATTGAAGATTTTGGGTTAAACTTCCAACTGCAATTTTCTTAAAAAGTACGTGGGCTGCTGGAAAAGTTTCTGGAAACGGTATGAAAAAACGCATATGAAATTTGGTAAACGGTATCATTGTTTTTCGAAGTATTCGCCTTTGACGTCAATACACTTTTGCGTACGCTCGAACCAATTTCTGAAGTCCGTTTTCCACTCTAAAGATGGTACCTCAAAACTAGTGTCCGGAATGTTTCAACCGCTGCTTCAGCCGACGAAAATCTCTCACCACGCATTTTATTTTTGATATTTGGGAACAAAAAGAAATCATTAGGTGATAAATCAGGTGAATATGGACAATGAGTCATTAATTCAACATTTTTGTTGGACAAAAAATCAACTGTTTAACGGGCTGAGTGAGAGCTGGCTTTGTCATGATGGAGAATAATTCGTCGCTTTCGATTGTTTCTTCTTATTTGATCTATGACTTCCGGCAAACAAATTGTAGTATACCAATCAGCATTCACGGTTTTCCGATCCTCTAAACCCACGGTGGCTACATGTCCAGTTAAACTAGGGATACCGATACCCGATAAGTTTACTACCCGGGTACCCGTTATTGATACCCGGGTAGTTACCCGTTACCCGATAAGTGCCCGGGTATCCGATAAGTACCCGATATCCGACAACTACTTGGCTATCCGATAAGTATCAACTAACAATTTAAAAAACCAGTATAGAAGTATCTGAAATAATTAATGCTCATTCGAGCAAAATGTTAATGTAGGTCACATTAGGCAAAATGAAATGAAGACTACTTGGTTGTTCGGCAATTTCAGAATATCGGGTAACGGGTAATTATCGGGTATCGGGTAGTTATCGGGTAACGGGTATTCAAAAAGAGGAACCGGTTCCATCTAAGTAAACGGGTACCCGGGTACCCGGGTACCCGTCGTCATACCTAAGTTAAACCAAAGAAACAAGCAATCATTTGCTTCGCAGTACTGCGTGAACGGACAACTTTTGTTGGTTTTTGTTCATTCTGAAATACCCAAACGGTAGATTGTTGTTTACTTTCTGGCTCGTACAAATAGATCCACGTTTCGTCACCAGTCACGATGTTATAAACTGAATTTGAACGACCTCCATTGAATTTCTTAAGCATTTCTTCGCACCATTTGACACGACCCTGCTTTTGCGCTTCTGTTAAATTGTGTGAGATCCAACGACTGCAAAGCTTTCGTACGTTCAAATGATCATGTAAAATCTGGTGTATTGCTTTCATGTCAATCCGTAAGGATGCTTGAATCTCACGGTATGTCACATGTCGATCTCGCTCAAGCATTTCACGCACAGCATCTACATTAGTGACAACAACAGATTGTTGATGGACGACCTTCACGAAATTTGTCACTGAGAGAGGTACGTCCACGCTGGAATTCGGCAAACCAATTATAAACACTGCTCTTTGATGGTCCTTCGTCTCCAAAAGCCCAATGAAGTTGAATGAGGCATTGTTTCGGCGTTAGACCGCATTTGAAATCGTAAAATATCGTGGCACGAAAATTTTCACGCGAGATTTCCATGTTTACAAAAAATTACTTTTTCTCAAATGCTGTACAAACACTTGGATAGGAACTGTCAATAGAATTATAGGCGGAAAACGTCAAATTTTTCAAATATGACAGTTGATAAACACTAACAATTCTAGACCTACTAGATTCCAGAAAATTTTCCAGCAGCCCACGTATTTTCTTTTGGTTAAGGACATGTTAAGTCACTTTTGGTGATTATAACCTTCAAGTTTTTCATAAGTATTAACGATAGGCGTCATGATATATGTATTTGTGTCACATACATACACATTTCTTTTATTTTAGGTATATTGAAGCTTTCAAAGCTTTTAAGACGTGACATCGTAATTAACTGGCGTAAATTAGCTTTTAACCGAGGTAAAACTGCGTCACTATTGTCCCCAGGTAATTATTTTCAGTGTTATACGACTGCCCTGGAAATTACACACTAAACGATGCATGGATGGCCACGTCAACGTAGTAACTACGTAAGGAAACTTAATTACGGTTAATAAATTACACGGATGCAGGAAGGCATTATACACCGATATTAATAACTATCTCCACATCGCAGAGCTCGTTAATAAAGCTCGAACTTTCAATCGAGTTCCTTTCAGCCCGCCGCAAGTCTCTACCACCTTAGAAATGTGTGTCAGCCAGTTAACTTAGTTTCCGTTAGAACTTTCGGCGACTAACAATTCCTAATAAACTAAGCAGCGCGGAGTAATGCAGTTCCGGGGCATTTCACAAACTCTCAATTAAAAAAAGGAGGTGTAAGTGAAAAAATGTGCAATTTCTTTTCGATTCGTTGAACGTACGTCGTCCGATTTATCGCATTGAAAAATAACGAAGATGTAGCGTGGCGGAAAAATTATTAGGGCGGAAAACGCAACGCGTTCCGGCGAAACTCTGCTCGCCCGCTAAAAGGTCACGCGAAATAAATCGCCCTACTCCGGATTCGAACGCCCACGGCCGGCATTACTTAATACATTTATTTATCCGGCGAAACGGGGGAGTTGCCCGAAAACTCTCGATTTACGATCAGGTACGGGGGGAAACCTGAACGAAGGTAATAACATCCCGCGAAGGCTTTGAATACGCGTCGATATTAAAAAGGGGAAAATTGAATACGTTGTCTTGAAAAAATTTCCAGAAGACCTTTTCTTTTTTATTCGTTCCTTTTTGAATCAACGATTTGGTCTGAACATAAAGAAATTTCAAAAGTTTTGCAGTTGTAACTTTTAATTAGACTTTTATGAAAAACCTGTATCTATTTGATACTATTATTTTACCAGTACCTAATTGGTTAGTTTGAAATTATCACGTATAAATAAATTGTTTTCAACAAATAGAAACTCGTGTGTGGAATACGTTGTGTAAAATGTGTGAGTCAATTTAACTAATTGTATTTAAAAGTAACAACGGATTTGAGTGGATCAGGAAATTATTAAAACCAATGGAAATGTTCCTCCTGTACTTGTATATGCAGATTCCATGTGTGATGGATTCTTACATATGATATCGATATCATATATATATAAATAATAAAATATGTAAATCGTTATGTGTAATGCAAGAAGTTCGTGCAACTGTCAAGGGAAAAGTAGAAATGCCTTGAAGCAATGTAAAGAAAACTACTACAACATTCAATGTGTACCGACCCCACATTATGCAGCCTCTGACATTAATACACTTAATACAATGTGTATAAATTTCCACCCTTGTCTTATCAATTATCCAGACTGCTGCTATGTATCAGAAATCAATTTACAGACGGTATATTTGAGCGAAATAAGCGCTTGAGGTTGAGACATAAGAAAATCTTAACGCGCGCAAAATTCGTTATAAACTAACGGTAAATTTCTCATCCCTGATTTAACACGGCGCGGGCGTTCAACAAAAAAGTGACACTGCGACATGTAATTAAAGGAAATCTGTGAGATTTGTTGCCGAGCGATCGTTGTTTTTTGCAATCATAAAAACAAAAATGAATAAATATGCAGGAGATAGATCTATATGAAATTTGTGATGGAAAATAAATCAGAGGAAAAAGAATGCACAGAAAATTTGAAAAAAAAAAGGAAAGGACAAAGCAAGAGAAATGATGGAGGATAGGAACTAATTATTGATTCTTAATCATTGATCGGTTTTGGTTCCTAATCGATAGATCGTGAAATGAGTGGGATGCATGGTGTCATAGTGTTTGTTTCTTTCATAGGTGCAGCACACTGACATAATGATCACTTTGCTACAATGGAGAATGTACGCATATTCTATAGCAGGGACACTAGTGGGCAAATGTGCTCCCACTATACAACTACGACGATTGTGTTTATTTTCCGGGCGCGTCTCTTTGAATGAATTTTCATTTTCCCGAAACAATCGAGAATGGGGGTAGGCTTTTTTGAAGCTCCCAAAAGCACCTCTATTCTATAGCAATAAGTATAACTTCTGCTTCAACTGAATGAAATATATGATAAGCAATTGGGAAAATTATATGCACATGACATTTTCTCTCGGGATCGTAAAAGGCATAACTACAATATTCAGCTCTTTTAGAGACGTGCATAATATACAGTACGCCCGGATTTCATAGGGATAACATGGGTAACTTTTGTTTTTGAAGAGATAAGAGAGATGGTTAAATTAGCAAAAAGGTGGTGTAGATTCAAGAGCTCATTAAGAATCCATTATAACATATTACTTATCATGGCTAACTTGGTTAAAATTTTACAAAAACCAAAATCTCCTAATTTCTTTTATTTGCCGTAACATTTTTATTGTATGTATATTATAAAATTTTTAAGTCTTTATATATGCGATGAAATACAATGAGACCGGATCATGCATTTTATCTCTTCTTACGTAAGGAGGAAAGTTTAAAATAAATCGGTAAATAATAATAATTTTCAAGTGAATCTATAATGCTCTTATAATCAGCTGCAGCAAGAGTTGTACTATTTTTCTTTTCCCGATTGAAACTAGTGAGATTTTGAATTTCCAATTTGTGAATCATACTGACTATATTTCTGCGGTTGAGTTTTGCCAATTTCAGAAGAAATTTATCTGCCTAATTCTAATGGAGATTCGTTTGCTTCAATCGGTGTTTTTTTTTATTTCATCGCACCTACTCAAATGCGACTTTGTAATACATTAAGAAAAGAGGTTCGACTTTTCTTGTATGAAACTTACACATCTTATATCATTTCATTTATACCAGTCGCTGTTTTGAAATGGACACGATTACGGAATCAAAGGAAGATTATTATTGATTGAAGCTGTAAGCCAAAAGCATTAAGAATACTGCAATTTTAATTCACCTAAATGATGATACTAGATTCATTATTGGATTTATACAAAAGTCAGCAGAAAATATTTTATGTAATTTTAGTTATAAGTTTTTCGTACCTACGTGTTCCAATTAGTACTATATTGTGCAGATACTTTGTCATATTAATTAAATATTGTTAAATTAAAGAAATATTATATGTATATGTGACTCAGTAATACGAAGGAGCAGAGTTGGAGTTCATCAGTAGAAGTTATACGTAACGTAAACAGCATTCATTTTGGAAAGATAAAATCTAAAATCGTCTTCTTTGAACCTGATTTAAAGATGAAATATAATAAATGACAAGGATAGTAATACCAAAGCAACGTGTCTATACATTAGGACCTCCTTAATCTGAACTAATAATTGCTCTGGATTTCGTATTATCGAACAAAAGATAGAAAATATGCATTTTCCTAGTTAGCCACGAATTTTATTCTCATAATAAAAAATTCTTTATTTTTAAATCACAAATTAACCCGTGTCTAAAGTCTAAACTCACCCTTTTAGGTAGGTGATGCCCGGTTTCTGAAACGATGAATAAATAACTTTAGGTAAACGTATATTTTTCTTGACAGATAACTTTATGAAAAATATAAATTGTTTACATTGCTACGTATACAGTTTACCTACAGATAAAGTTTTGAAAAACAGTTTTTAGAAGTTATGGTGAGTTTGTCGTGAGTTTGTCTCTACGTAAAGTTATGTATCGTTTCGGAAACCGGGTACCCTATTTGTTCGGATTTATAAATAGTTTCGTAAATTATGAATTGGAGATGATAATTTGTCATCTAGTCCTCTGAAACAATTTGATAAACATAATTTTCATTAACTTACTTAATTCTTTACATTTTAAAAAACCTCTTAACTCCTACAAAAAGTCAGTTGAACTTCTGTAGCTCAAAAATATTTAACTATCTATCGATCCATCTCTCTATTAATCCATCGTTTCTATCCATTACTTTATTAATCCACCGCTTCATTGGATCAACAATCTATCCGTCCATCGTTTCAGAGGTTCATCGTTTAATCAATAAATCGTATCATCGATCCATCGCAACGTCGATCCAACGCTTCATCAATTCATCGCTTTATCTATCCTTCGCATCATCCATCAATCGCTTATTCCATAGTTTCATAGATCCATCGCTTTATCGTACCATTTATCAGTCGCTTATTTCATCTATCGCCTCATTGCCCATCGCTTAATCAATCTGGATTTATACGTCGCTTCGTCGATCCATCACTTCATTTATCCATTGATTTATGGCTCCATTTATCGATCCATCGTTTCATTGTTCCATTGCTTCATCAATCAGTTGCTTCATTAATCTGCCATCGTTTCATTAATTCATTGATTCGTCGCCTCATCGATTCATCGCATCATCGATCTACCGTTCTATCGATCCATAGCTTCATCATTCCACTGCTTCTTCGATGCATCATTTCATCAATTTATATACAAATTCGGCTATAAAGTGACTACTTTCGTTGTGGTAATTCAGTTATCCCGCTTGGCTTTTCTTAATCTTACTTTCTTCTTCAGAGCTTGGCTTAATAAATTCAATTTTTCATTTATCGATAAAGTAACGTGTTTTGTTTCTCTGCACTAAATTGCAGTGGAATCTGAGCCCAATAACAATGAACATTGTAATGAACGATGAAAAGCAAACAAAGCATTTATTAGAAAACATGAAACCTAGGAATTGCCCCATTTACGTAACGTAACGTAATTTATTTCGCTGTTCGGATTAAGGTGGTCATACTGTACTTGTGATTATTTCGTACTACATTTAACTATATTTGATTTAAGTTGTTATTAACTAAATATTCACGGTTGTGAAATAAAATATAATTAGTTCGTTCCACAATGATGAAATAAGTAAAATCAGTGATCATGATCGACGCTTAAATGAATTGGATTATACAAAGTTCGAATTTACCACTAATTTTGAATGACATTTCGGTCGGCCACATGTAAACAAAATTATTCTCTCGGTTAAAAATTATTCGCATTTGTCTCGGAGTTCTCGGCACAGAAATCAATTTTTGGCAGCTTAATTAAACGCGTCGGAGCTCGGGCCTCTTGCTCGTCGAATCGTTTAACCTAATTTCCGGACCAACACTGTAGATTAATATTATGGTTGTTTGCCCAGATCGATGACTGAATGTTCACCAGAAATATCGACGGTAAGTTCGACTCCATTTACTGACTTCTTGTTCCTTCCTTCCGATTTTGCCAGATAAAGTAAATTCGTAAATTGAAGATATTATCCGTTATGATCTTTTTTAATAATTTTGTATAAATTTTTAACTTGTAAATATGAGTAGCTTGAAAGCTTCGCCGATATTGTCCTTTTGCTTTTTGCAGAAAGAAGGCTTTATGACGCAGTAGTGCCCAAGCCAAAAGAAGTTGTATTCGATAAGCAGAGAGCGGTGAAACTAGGTTTTGATATCAGAAGTAAGCAATTTGCCTTGACTAACTATAAATTGTTTACAAGATATTGAATGAGTAAATTTAGAATAAATGTACAAGATTCCGTAAAAATAGATTATAGGTAATGCTGGTGATATTACAAGCGTACCTGGATTTCCCAGGAAGCCCTGAATTTTGTAAAATCCGTAGGTTCAATTCTAATGGAATATTCATATACTCGTATGTTTAAATTGTATGTACAATTGCTTGTTACATTTTTTAATTAGTATATGTGTAATTAACAGTAATGAATTTAGCGTCAAGTTTATTAATTGCATAAATCTATTTAATATTCCTCCATGCGACGCTCATCAAGTCTGTTTTGAAGTCTATTTCATTTTTATCTTTTCTTGGCTGCTAATAAAAGCTTTCGCTCGACAATAAGTCTCGTAAATTTCCTTTTATTGGAGACCACAGTCTCACTCTTTTTGTTGAACGCTATGCTAGTATTCATGAAAGTTGGCAAGCGTACACTTAGATTTAACGTGCGCACTCAATCTTTGCAAGAAATCCTATACTCTCCAGGAGTTTCCGGAACTTCCCGGACTGTGGTTATAGGTAAAATCTATGGTCCTCTCTCTAATTATAAGTTTTGATATCATTTGTGGATGTTGTAGATAGAACAGTATTGGTTTTAATTAATTTTATTAAAATATCCAATAAAATGCAATTGACATCGTGCAATCAAAAATTAACAACCTGTTACACTAATGATGAAATAAATTATAACAATTCGTAGATGTTCAAATAAAAGATAGTTGTTGTGTCCAAAAAACTCGACAAAGGAATTCGTTCAGTCGTCATTAGGACGGCATTTAAAAATAGGAAGCGCAGCAAATATTTGTAGAACGCGTGAATCATCAAAACATACAAGCTGAGGACGTGTTTATTTCGATGTTCGCGCGCGAGTCGCGCCTTGCGAAACGAACGAGAACGTTTTTAATTTAGGAATTTGTTCGCGCTTTTTTCGAAGCGAAAGGCCGAGGAGCAATTAAATTCCGTTGACGGTCGGAAAATTACTTTTTTTTGGATAGCATTTTTTCCTGCGTCGAAAATAGGGCCTGACATTGTAGGGATTTTTGAATCAAACGCCAGAAATGATTTACTAAAGAACGCTTTTTCTGTGACCCCTTTAGATCTTACGTAAGGATTTATATTTGCAGCAACTTATATAATAGATTTGTTGTATCGACAGTTCCTGACTAGTTCGTAACCATGTCAAAAGCATGCACGAATCAAAGGTTTACACTCGATTACAATCGAAGTTAATTGTTACTTCGGTGAGAAACTAATTACGACGATTTCAAACAGGTCAGAAACTGCGCTTGGAATAAACAGATTGTGTGCTTGGTATGTACAATCTCAATCTAAATATATGCATGGTGTTTGCAAAATAAGTGCAAAATTTTTAACCGCAGTACGCCGACAGGACAAACAAGACGAAAAAGATACAAAAAAATTCGTATAACAAAAAGAAAATTCCTTTATCTGGTTCTTATTTGGCGCTTATCAAATAACAAAAAAAAAGTTGCTTCTCTGATCCTAGACAATAAACATCGCGGGATGACTAATACGCAAGACTCAGTCACTCTCCAGTGTGGAGGGTGATATTCAAACAAACATGCACTATTAGAAATTCAGAAATGTTTATAACAATTGTTCAATGTGGCGTCTATCATTAGCGACACACAAGCGAGTTCGGCGAAAAAGTGATTCTTGTGTTCGTGTGTTATGTCAGGATTAGCGCAAATACTGTTAACGGCATTATGAATACACTCCTCTGAAATGCTGTTCTCTCGCCATTTGTGAATTGCGGCATTTTAATAAGTAATACTACTAAAATTCTTAATAGCTTTAACTCATTCAGTCACTTTTCGCAAACTAAACTGCAGATCCCAAAGAATACGAAGCAATAAATTGTGTGTTATAATCCTAAAAAAATGAAGCAAATTCTTTCGCTCAGCTGTAATACCACTTGCTGCGACGTTAAAGAAGCGCTTTTATTGGCCTGTCGACTCGGCAAAGGTCGCTGCTCGATTGCATTTCTGTTTTTTTCCAATAAAATTTCCTTATCTTCACCTACCTCAAAGACATAGATATAGACGATTATTTCTTGCCCCATTTTCAACAGCAATTTTCTCAAAATGGTGATGTATTACAGGTTTAAATTTCTGCACGTAAATATATTAAATATTAAAGTATTAAGAATACAAATTAAAAAGTATATGAGGGTTATTCCTATATTTTTAACTCAAATATCACATCATTTGAAACGCAAGGCAAGTTTTACAATTATAGCGTTTAAGCGAAGGAGAAAATCATACCGGTTGGTCCCGATATAATAACGTGCCAAGTTAAACTCAGCTTGAGAACGGTAGTAGTACTTTTCGATTTAAAAAGAGAACTGGACCACAATTATGCTAAAAATGTTGTGGTATCACTGAATAATGCCTTCTGTAAAGACAGGTACAAATTAATACTTTTCTGACAAATTTGAAAGGTAATTTCTATAGCAACGCAACTTCTTTTTGAAATCATTTAATATCTTTAATTTGTTTAAACAAGGTTGAATTAAAAAAATGGTACTAGACTTTTCCTTTCGTTTTGACGAGGTGAATTACCAGTCGATGTTTGGCACGTTATATCGGGACCAGCTTGTATATTTTGGAAAAACTTACAAGTGCCGCAGTTTCTGAAGCGTAATCAGATGTCATTACCAATCTTAGGACATTTGTATGGATGTATGTCACTTCGTCTCCTGAATGCAACGCGCACACTCGCCGCCAGTTCATGAACGCCGGGCTATTAATGCGATGAATACGCGGTAACAAACACAAAGTACGAGATCAGTATACCGCCTATCTAACGTGTCGCTTATGAGAATGACATTGAGTTCCATACTTTCATCCGATATTTGGTTATTTTATTACCGATGATGGTGAAGAATAAGTTAACCACTCTTGTCAATTGCATACACATCTTGTAAGGGAAATTATAAAATATTACAAAAGAACTGCAGAAGTTAAAAAAGTCAAGAGGTAAAGTTATTACTTGAACATACAGACATGATCTCCATAGTTAGCAACAGAAACCATACGTCCACTAAGATATGTCCATAAAGGGACATTATCTCCAAATGGCATAT
The DNA here is from genome assembly GCA_036172665.1 of Prosopocoilus inquinatus. Classification (NCBI taxonomy): domain Eukaryota; kingdom Metazoa; phylum Arthropoda; class Insecta; order Coleoptera; family Lucanidae; genus Prosopocoilus; species Prosopocoilus inquinatus. Next base: position 25,788,638 of record CM069871.1, read on the forward strand.
GAAATGGTTCCAGTGACCGGCCGAGGGGAATTTTAAATCTCGTCATTTCAATGATCTCCTTCAGTTAAGTGCGACGTAGTTAAAAGTTACAGGATTTCATAATTAGAAATATTGGATTTGTTCCAGTAGCAGCTGCAACCTAGTTTGGAACAGTCAAACCTCTCTAAAGATCAAAATAAAGTGGATTATTACTTCGATGGATAGCTGATTTTGATGTTCAGAATTAGAAACCACAAACCTAATAATTTCTAAGAAATTTGCATGTAAAATGAACCATTTTTTTTTTAAACCGAATTGTAGCACCTAAAGTAACATTACGATACAATATGTAATCACAAAATTTACAAAATATGAATAAAACAGATTTTATACTGTGTACAGTTGAATTTTGTTATCGTTACTCAGTGGAGATATAATAAAATACAGATTAAGGTTAAATTAACTTAAAATTAAATAATGTTCAGCCCTCATACAAAAATTTGGAAACCGTCATTAGCTATTAATTATCGATGCTCTATGAAAATAAAATGACTTCACAAGTTTGTTTCTACTACTCGTCAAGAAAAGTAAAAATTTCAGTTTCACACTTTCAAAAATCGCAATCAGTTTTGAATTGTACTCTGCCGAATAACCACAAATGCCTTATTAAATTCTCAGAAATGTTTATAAGAATTTTTGGTTACTTGGATAGATAAAATTTGACATTCAATTGCATTATTTATCCTTGCAATTAATGAATTCAAGTTATAAATTGAATCGGTGAGTGAAATAACAGTATAAATCTAAAAATAAGGTTTTGAGAAAAACAAAAAGATCTCATTTATTATTTTCAATATTTCAGTACTCTGATATACAGGAAACTTTTAGTACACACAAGTAAGGTTACAAATACGTAGGTAAACGTATCAAAAGAATATCTTGGCAGAAACTGCTTTAAAGAAAAGAAGTTGCACTTGCGTCCACTTTCTATTCAGTTAAATATGGTATAGGTCTGACACATGTTAAGTGAGTAAGTAGATACTAAATGTTGATACAACGTACATCTAAACTTTACAAACAGACACATATTCTATTTAGTTAAATAAACTCAAATTCATTCTTATGTATAAATAGTCAGAACTAAATAAACAAAAATGATTTTTCAAGTTAAAAACTAAACCAAATAAGTCCAGGATCTACACGGTTATTATATTACTAGAACATCCTTTGTATATCACCAATTCTAGACCTAGAAAAGAAAATACAAATATTGAATTTAGTCGAGTATGGAGTAATGAATAACGAAGACGCTGATCTCCTATGAGTGTGATGTACATATGTCAAAGATTGGACTAACCATATCACGTCAACATTAACCATAAGTTTTTCTTATGTTTCCACTACTTGAGATATGGCGTTGAAAATTATAGAACATCAAAAAATTATTCTGTTTGTACGTATGTATTCAGACCTCAGTTCCAAATTATTTTACCATCAATAGCTTAAGCTTGTAAATTAATAGATGTATAATCTAAAACTAAATGGAAAATGTAATGTTTAGCAATTTAAGGTAATAATTCCATCCTTATCAAATTTACATTTTTGCAAAATACTCGTACCTGAGCGAACACAGCAAGCTCGGAAGCGCGAGGAATAATGACCATGGCGCTTTCGCTGAAGTCACGAGCACGGGTTCAAACGACGCTGTAAATTGTGCAAGCTGTATATTTGTTGTTTGCCTGCTTGCAACATGACGTTCGCGAAATTACCTGGAACAGACTGCATCTCTGTTATCTCTAACTCAAACAAAAACTAAAGGGAACGGCGGTAATTAGCTTTTTCCTCGTTAACTTGATTCTCTGTTTTCTCCTTGTTAATTAATACTAATTTTCTTAATATTATCTGTTTTCAATTACATATTTGTGATGTTATTTGCCCGGAACGCAAGTGTAAAATGACTTTACAATTAAAAATCTTTGAAATATCTACTCTCTTGTTCAAAGTAAATTTATTTCATCATATTTTATGATAATAATTATAATTTCATTTGCCAAAACCAGCTAGTATTTTATTAAGACGCAATCTTCGCCTAAATTGTTATTATAAACTGCGTCTTGAGAAAATGCTTGTTACAATACAAATGACCACAAATACGTACAAGATAAAGATTATGGGAAAAATAGATGATCAGGTTTTTTTTTCAAATAAATATAATGTAGACACTTTAGACAGATGACTCTAGCAATCTGACCCCGTCCTGCAATTAAATTAGAATGGCAAAGAAGGATCAGAAAACTTGCGTTCAGCATTCTTGTGTCAATATGTAGGGTCCCCTTTAGGGATGTTTATGTTATGCGAATGAGACAATAAAACTGGTGGACTTCTCTAATTCCTGTTCCGTGTTTATGGTTTTGTAATAAAAGTTATCGATCCAAAATGAGTATAAAAGGGGGCTATTATAAATTATCCATGATCCATTTAAATGACAACCTACATATGACTGTTCGAGTTCCGCGCATTCTCCTCAGTATTCAGAAAGAGTGCCTTAATTTGCTCGACTGTTGCGTGTTCTGCGTTCTGGCCGCCAAGCTGGCATTAAAAATATTGCTTCAATTTGATATTAAATAACATTTTATTGGTTGTGTTTATACAGGGTGAATCACCATGTAGCTACTAAACTTCAGAGGAAGATTTTAGAGTCATTACTTTTTAGGGTTTTAGCCGACATATTCCATTTCAAATTTTTTCCTAGATAACTCAAAATTTAAATCGTATTTAATGTTGTTAATGTAAATGACAATGTAACGGAAAGTAAGGTTATGTTTACGTAGTCTTGCTCGGTAGGTGTGTAATAAATGATTTGATAAATGAAGACAACATCGATGAGTAGGAAATAATTTAATTTTTAAAGTAGGTTTTGGAAATGTTCCCCATTATTTAGTAAACACAAGTTGACTCATCCCTTCATGTTTTCAATGTTCCTCATGTGTTATGTTTTCTCTTTCTTGCCTAATTGTGCCCATTTTTACATATCCGAAAAGGTATTAGTCCGGAGGTGACAAATCTGGACTTTTCGGTGACAAGTCTTCGCGGTTTCCACAAAACTTGCTAATAAATTATTCTAAGTTTGTTGTTGGAAATAGTCCCTCGTGTTTTCGTGATCATGCAGCTGATCAATAAATTCTGATAAAATAATAGGTCCATATCTTTTTGCTTTAATTGTTTTATGAAAGAATATTGGCGCTATTGGCGTCATGATATTGCAACCCAAATTCTAACTTTTATTGGACGCAAATCGGATTCAACAAAAATAGGTGAAGGTTCTCTGTAGCCCACGTTCGTTAATGCTGGCTATTTATATAACCCGATAAATAGAACCACGCCTTATCGGTCAAATAAATCGTCATTATTTCGTTGGTTGTTGAACCATTCACAAGTATACTACTCGTTGTTAATAATCACGAGAATGCAATTGCTGAACGCCAGAAACTCGATAGGGATGCATATGCACATTTTTATGCAGAGCTTTTTCGCAATTAAGCCTACAACCGCCTGCAAGAACACATAATTAAGGACTTGCATTACTTTCAGTATTGTGGCTCACATACCTGACGGTGGTGATAAACTTTCATAAGGATTTGTTCGGATTTTGGTCCATTCGTGCTTCAAGATCGTCGACAGCAGGTTCATCTAGATACTGTAGGTCGCCCGGTTGATTTATCTTTGCAAATGCAGTTTTTGATGATAGAAAAGTTCATTCTTTACCTTTTCAACAGGAAAAACATGTAGATTATTTGACCATGTTTCATCTTGATTTCGACTTCCATTTCGGAAATGTCCCATAAGAATGTCCTGTCAGGGATGAATAGTTTTGATAATACTGGAGAAAATTGTCTAAAATAATGAATTATCTATACAAACTAATTTGCATTTCTATTAAATTACATACATGCAATTCCCTGAAAAGAATTATTCGAAATTAAAGAAGTAGACATCGACAATTACACCAAAGCACTTTTTAAGACAAACGAGAAATGAGACGCCAATGTATTGTTACGTTGAATCACATTGGAGCCAATCGTTATGCCTCCAACAAAAGTTGTTGTGGGTTGGAGGCTAATTGTTATGTTCAATAAAAATACCTACTTTGGATGTCGAATTATGTACATATAACAAGGCAGTTGTTACCTACGTACAGTGGATTCCCTCTAGATGAATTGTTGTTGTCATGGATGGACACGACGTGATACCAGCGGCAAGCTCAAAGGTTTCGGAGAGATAGGTGGTGGATGAAAAGAGAGAAATCCAAAAAGACAAACCAACTGAAGTATCAACTATACTATACCTAACCATAAATTAACTTCAATTTTAAAAAGGTGGAGATGTCCAAGACAACAATTCAATAAATAAATAGAACAAGAAATGGCAAAGAACAGGTCATAAACGGTATTGTCAAAGTTTGATTTGATTTAATTTCATAATTCGAAAAAACCTTAAAATATTTCATCAATATTAAGTACTTAAGGAAGTTTATTTTGTCTCACATTTATCATAAACAGCATAAAAAGTGGATAAAGTGACTCAAACGTTAACGAAATATTTAAACCTGGCAAAAACTAGCGGTCAAATTACAATTGACTGAATTAAGTTGAGATAGTCAAATTACAATTTACTTAATTAAGTTGGGATTGGCCCGGTATTATAAATGAAAGTTAACTTTAACTCCCAGTTTATTGCCATAACAACAGTTGTGTTCACAATAGTTATCATGGAAATAAACCAATAGTTAAAGCTAACTTGCCTTTATAATACCGAGCCATAATTAAATTTAAATTAACTAAATGAATTGAATTGACAGAATAAACGGAAATTGCCAAAATTACATAAATATGAAATGAATGATCAAGATTCAAAAGGTAAAAGTAATCCGGAGGGTATGATCCGCAAGGAACATCTCCGACGAGGGTAGAAAACGGAGAGAATTTACCTCGAGGTGAAATGAAGGTCGTCAGATCTCAAATCAGGTTCGGAGTCCTCTTCGATGGTCACTGGGATGATTTCTTGACAATCAGCAAGAGCAGCCGGTGGTACCTACACACGAAGTCTTGTCAGGCACGAAGCTGTTCGGTCAAACGCTGAGTACAATTCGCAATCCGGCGAAAAGGTACGCCTTGATGAAAGCTAGCCGGAAAAGGGTATAAATTGTCTACAATGGGGTCAAAACCTGAAGTAAGATTTCATTAAAAAAATATAAGGGAAATTCACCGAGTCAGTTTAACAGAAATACAAGAACCCAACAAGGGTTTTGTGTAGCAACACATCTGACCTTGATACACAAAGTGTTTAGGTCGTGAAGGAAGAAAGGGCTTCGCTTCTGGGTTTGGCAACGTCAAAAAAGCAGTTTAGAACAACCTTTCAGCTTTTCAAAATTATTCGAGCAGTCGCAAGACTGCGATATCTTCCAAAGTAAATTTAACACAAAAGTTTAGGGAAGTTTAGGCAACCGAGGAGATAGTGGAGTCTTCCTTCCAACGATAAATTCTATATAAACTCCTATCAAATTCGACCGTCAAAATATTGAACAATATTGGCAACCATGATGATAGAATTATGGCCGTTCGATAAAAAAAATTGCAAAGATGCTTTGGCGAATAACTTGAAGAGACGGTTGAATTGAAAATTGTAACTCGCTCAGTAGAGGCAGTGAATTAAGTAGAAATTGACCTAAATAACCAGAGAGCGATCGGTTTGTAAAACGTAAAAATTCTGTTGAGACCAAAAACTATCGGCAATGGGCCTGGTTTAGATGGCATAGCGGGCAGATGGTGACTAGGCTCTCTAGATTTGATTCACATTTAACATGTCGGAGAGGGTTCGGAAACACAACATCATTTTCGTTAGCAATGTCAGATTTTATAGTTGGCTGACCTAACTTAAGCTGAGCCTGTAACATTATTCTGTTAGAATTGACATAACCAGCATGGTTGCCACTAAAAGTTGAAGGTACATGCATACCAACTTAATTGGCGCACAGATAATAACTACATAACTCTATGGACCAGTTGTTCAAGCATCGATCAACTCTGAAATTGACCAGTTGTGCAAACATTGGCCATCTTTGAATTTGGTTCGTTCTAATACTATTGCAACGCATGCATTTATAATTGTTCTTATTGTTATGAAACCAAGTGCAGAGCTGCCTTATAGTTCAAATGTTTGAATAAGTAAAATACTTTCAGGAATGTAGACGGAGCGTGAGTAGACCGATATAGTAGATCTATTCTAATCTGTTAGTTGTCTACCTACAGCTTTATTCTCACTATCGTGCAAGCGACCTGCAATGCACGGGCTCGGAACGGGCCAGGCACGTGCTCGACAAATAATGCAACTTATTAATTTTTTATCGTTTTCGGATGAACAATTAACTTTTTGCTGACGTTTTATCATTTCTGTCATGCGCTTCATATAATACTAATCTAAACTCTGCAACACGCAGAATCGGTGCGGTACGTATTCGGCAAATATTGTTAAAGAGAAACCCCGCGTGCAAGCAGCGTGCTTTCCCGACCCGGTGCTCGCATAATGAGAATGCAACCCGGGAAAAGCATTGAATTCATAGGTTACAATATTTGCCGAGCACGTGCAGAGCCCGTTCCTTGCCCGTGCATTGCAGGATAGAGAGAATCAAGCTTAAGACTTATTTTACCGGCAGAGCTTAGATAAAAGTTATTACATTGAGATAATTTTTTAAAGAAAACTTTTATTTTACGATGAATTCTTCAGATATTCTTGTCAAAATTTGTAACATATTGCAGAAACAAATCGTAAATGAATGGTGGGTAATTGTGCGTCTACTTATAAATGTGGAGCAAAATCGTGACCTTAATCAAATCGTAAACGTTTCCTGCGATAACTCTAAAAAAAAGCACTTATCGGTAGATTTCGAGTCGGTTCATTACTACTGATAATCGCACACAAACTGTACCGAAGATAACGGGCCTAAAAATAACCTCAGCGGAATCCCACCCGACTTCGAGATCGCGGTCATCCTTGAGCCGCTAGAATTCGATCGTGATCGGCGGCGCAATTTTTGCGTTCACCACATTCGTTTGCATTATTTATGAGTTTCCAATAATAAACGTGGTTTCACCAGCCTTGGCATTGTGACAAGCAATGATTCAATTTGTAGTCCTCGGAGTCGTGAATGCGCGCATTGTGACATTACGATTCGCGCTTGCCTCTGTGTTTATGCTTTGCCCGGCCGTGAATAACTCTATAATTACGATCGCTGCCTGCGCTAGTAAACAAAGTTATTAAAACAATCGCGGCGCGCTCGTTTCGCTGTTTTTCTTGCTTCTTTGTCTGCGGAGAGCCCGACAATGGGATAATGCCCGTGCCCTGCGGACTCTATTTTCGGCCGTCCCAGCGGCAATGTGACGTTCGCGATGAATGACGTTCGTTATTTCGAAACGCGCGAAAATAGGTTTTATTGTGCGGGCTGTGCATATTTTCGGACAAGCGTACGTTCGCCGGACGAGAACAATGGCGCGCAGATGCGTTTCATTAATAATCATTTCTAGTGCACAACAAAAAAAAAATTCCACTCGAAAAAAACTGAACTACTATAAACTGAGAGACGAGTGAAGCATCCAGATATGGCTAAAACCCCCTTTTACATTGTACCAATAATTTTAAAGATAACTTTTTCCTTGAACAATTTGAAATCTACAGATGTTTCCAAAACCCACTCCAAAAATCCCTTTGTCTCAATGACCAATCTGATTCTTTAAAATTGATTTTTATGAACCGCGTAAATTTGTAAGTACACACTTGCCAGCTTTTCTGAACGCGACTCTTCAACCTTTAAAATTCACTGTTTTACCGACCAATCTTCCGGTTTCGTTTTTGGTATCAACCATTCTGTTGACCTACGTACAACAGCGTTTTCTAATCTTGCTTCAACAACCTCAAAATGTTAACTTGACACACGATGTCCTTTTAATATGTAATCGCTTATAATTTTAGTTCCTTTATTTTTGGTAAATCCTTTTTTAAAAAAATTTAATCTCACTTTGTAACACATTGTTCATCCTTCTTTTCTAGCCTGAAGATGGATTTGATTTTTAACTATGGCCGAAACATATATATATGCTGTAGTATTCTTCCGGGTAGTCCTCCGCGTTGAGTTCTCTAAAGAACTATTTGTCTTCTGACAACGTTTCGGCAAGGTCTCACTTGCCATCTTCAGGTCTTCGCTGCTGCTTGCCTGCTTCTGCTCCTCGTCGTTACTCGAGTCACAGTGGCTTCTGGTCGCGCTGGTGGTGGTTTAAGTACCGTGTTGCGGTCACGCGTCGTTACGCTTGGTGGTTTTTCCGCTTGACTTCTTGTTGTTGGTTGATTGGGTCGTGCCTGTTGACTGCTTTCTCCTAATCCTGATGGTCCGGGGTTCGCTGGTTTCTGGCGCATCATCCGAGAAGCGATAGAAATCGAGAAACATCAGATGAACTTAAACACCAGAGATGATGCCTTACGACTACCACCCACCTGGAGGCCAGTGATCCGAAAATCCACCGACCGTCGAGGACCAGTAACCCGAAGCCAGAAACCAGCGAACCCCGGACCATCAGGATTAGGAGAAAGCAGTCAACAGGCACGACCCAATCAACCAACAACAAGAAGTCAAGCGGAAAAACCACCAAGCGTAACGACGCGTGACCGCAACACGGTACTTAAACCACCACCAGCGCGACCAGAAGCCACTGTGACTCGAGTAACGACGAGGAGCAGAAGCAGGCAAGCAGCAGCGAAGACCTGAAGATGGCAAGTGAGACCTTGCCGAAACGTTGTCAGAAGACAAATAGTTCTTTAGAGAACTCAACGCGGAGGACTACCCGGAAGAATACTACAGCATTCAACACCCGCGGAAGCCTACGGATTAACATTTATATATATATATATATATATATATATATGTAGCACCTTCTTCACTATGCACCTTTTTCACTATTAAATATCTGTGTTTTTCGTCATTTCAACCAAACACTTCACTATAAGCCTCATACGTGGGTATCTACATTTTTTAAAACCAATATGTTCTGAAAAGTTTGCAAGCTACAAAAAAACCATCGATAACATAAAGAAACTACGATAACTTGAACTCTAGCAGCCAGACGTTTCCATTATTTTATTATATTTTTTTTTAAATCTTAATTAATTAAGGCCGAATTACACCGCCGGGTGCTAATGTAATGAATACAGTCAGTACTCGGCCTATTCCTCGTGTAATCACCTGCTCCAATAACAGTTTCTCGGTCGAGTAACCAAACGAGTGACTCGGCCCAGCAGTCAGCAGGTGCAATTCGGCCTTTACAGTTCTCATAACGTCGAAATTCTGAGCAGTTTGTATAACTCTGACACGACCACGTCACCTATTTACTGTGCAAGTAATTGGTCTAATTTTCTTAAACATTAACTTTTAGGCGTGACTTAAGATGACAATTTCAAATAATTTCTTTATTTCAGAGAAAATAAATAACTGAAAAACAAGCTTTGTCATTGGTCAATTCCAGCCGGCCACCAATAACGAAGCTCGTTTTTAGCGCCAAAATTTCAAAGTATTCCTCTGAAATAAAAAACAGTATAATATAGTCGACTGAGAGATTTACGTAGCTCAATAACTCTTATCCTAGTTTTTTTTTTTTTTTTTGGTAAATAGTGATCGCCAACTGAATCTTCTTAAATCATAGACTTGTCAAGGCCTCAGGAGAGTAAGTGTATTTTTCGTGTATGTAAAGTTGCTTTCAGACAAAGAAAAACTGAAGAATGCGTGAAGTCATTACCGACCGCCACCGACAATTAACTCGAGTGCGTTTCGAATCCATCACCTTGCGTTCACAAGGCCAATCCTTTAACCACTCGACCTTTCAGGCGTTTGTTTGTATAGAACATTTTAAGTACAGCTTGTTGCATAAAAAAGTAAACAGAATATAAATTTACATCGATATTCTATGCCTGACATTGATGCACCAAGGCTTCAATAACGGACTGAATAAATATTTGTCAAAATAAGTATACGTGAAGTCCATACCGCTCCCGGCAATTAATTCGAGTTCGATTCGAACCCATGACTTTACTTTCATAAGGCCGATCCTTAACCACTCAACCACTCAGGTGTTTTAATGTTAACAGTGATACTTATATTTATAGAACATTTTTAAATATAGTTTGGTACATAGAAAGTAAACGATTTAAATCGTTATTCTATACCTGACATTAGGGGTATTCATCAAACAAATCAGTTGAACCGCCTTCTGAAGGAGAGTAGAGTTGCATACGTTCTCTTCTTCGATAGCTGCGTGTTCTGGTAAAATGAGTTACTAGAAGTTGCAGTTTTCGTGGGTACGAACTTGGCACGTACTTGGCTGGCTAAGGGCCAGTTTTTCAATCTGAGTTAACTTTAAGCTCCGTTTTATTCCTATGGAGACATTGTCTTTACAATTATCACCACGGAAATAAAGCGGAGCTTAAAATTAAACTATGATGGAAAACCGGACCTAAGTGTATGTGGAAACAGTGTTAGCTGGTGTGTACATGCAGAAGTGTGGAATTTCGCCTGACTACAATAATAGAGCGCAGGACGAATTAATGTACACAATAACCTGACTACAATAATAGAACGCTGGACTATTGTGCTTGTGTGGTGTGTTAACATCAAATTACAAGAGAGAGCGCGCGACGGAATTATGAGTGTCGCAAATGTAGGTGCTTTCATTTATTTAAATGTCCCTGTAAATTCCGCTTCTTTAAAGGTTCACTTCTTTAAAAATGCTCTAGAGCCGGCGAAGTATTTTCTAATATAAACCTAGGACCATCTGGAGCGCGAACCTTTTTGAATCCTAGATATGAAAATTAAATGTCAGTGACTTTAGACGTAACAGTATTTTAAGAGAATGATTGGCACAATTAGGGAACTTTGAAATTACCTGATATTTTACGTCGCGTCGTAACAAACGTCCATGTACATATTATATATATGTTATATACAATTTACAATAGTACAAACGACATCACCATTGAAAGGACCGGGATGAGGTTTCAGGATTTACTATTGCAAGGAAGCGAAATGTTATAAATACAATGTCTAGGTGGCTCTACGTATTTACCGTGATCGCGCGAATAGCAGTATTGAACAACCGACGAGCCAAAGAAGTAATGCATTCGTGGAGGCAGCACGGCGTCATTTTAAATTGCCCTAAAGCTTCAGTTAAGTTAATATTCACGTATGAGTGGGAGTAGTCAACGCAGCGTAGGTTCCCTACCAGGACTGCCGTTGTAAGGAATTGGATGAAACTCGGAAACCTTTGTAGGTCCTCTCCCTGATCATGACGGTAGTACACTTGGTTGCTTGATACTTTGTAATTACTGGTTTCTGTTTTTGTAAACCAGTAAGCTAGCATAACTGCAGCATTAATCGATATTGCATTACGTTCTGTTTAGTAAGTATAATTTTTTTTTAATCTCGAACCGGACAAAAATTTGATCAGAACACACTCAACGTTTCGCTCTAGATTTATAGCTTCGTCAGGAGTGATATAAATTTATAGCGAAACGTTGAGTGTGTTCCCATCATATTTCTATCCGGTTCGAAATTAAAAAATATTATACTTACAATTTTCATCAGACAAGAATCAACTATGATTAAAGTTCAGTTTAGTGTTAAAAGTAGCTAGGGCCCTTAACTGTAACAATATCATACAGCAGTATAGTAACATGAACCTTGAGGTAACATGCATTTTACCACGACGTAGTTTCTCGATTAAATTGCAGTACAGCTTCCGGTTAAAATCCATGTTACAAATCTGCAACCTAAAATGTTTCTTCAACTTTCCAACTGTGGTTTAATTAATTAATTAGCATGTCTATTTGTTTCAGATATTGTTGATATACCAAATGCACAAGAAATCTTAAGGAGTTTTTTTTTAATATATAATATTGGTTAACCTCTCAAAGAATAAAAACAGTTTCTAATACTTTCCTAGTTGACATATGACTTGATATTTCCAAAACCGGAAAGTGCTTTGATAAATTGGGAAACCGAAACAAAAAGACTGTATTTAACTTTAGTGCACCTTTCTAAGAACCTATTACGCGAAAATAAAATTGTAATGTCATTATTAAGTTACCCAAATCAGGTACATGCATTTTTCGACTTTTTTACGATCTAAACATGGTCATAATAAATTACACAAAGCATTTGGATAAAGTTTTAGTGTTAAATCTATACTATTTTAAATTTCAAGTAACCCCCGGTATATCACGTAGTGGATATCGAAGTATATGAACAGAGAAAATGTGATGACAACATCTGGTTCAAATATCATATCATATCACAGACGAAAATAAATTCCGCCTTTCCGTATTGAAGAAAGGATAACATAAAGGAGTTCAAATAGTAAAGCCGTCCGCTTATTTCATTGAAAAGAATTATCCGGCTGTTCTTGAGCTTTTCGAACTAACGACTTTAAAACCAGCTTCGTGCTCGCAAAACTATCCTATTTATTAATTGCGTCGTGACGCAGACAAAATCTCGACGCGTAACGAAGTTCTGACTTTTTGCACAATGAAATTATTGAATTGCCGTCCTGTCCTGAGCGAAGAACGTCGCGAAAAATGGGGCGCTCAAATCGCCCCCGTTCTTTATCCGAATAGCATCATCTGCGCGGAGGCGGATGATGATAAATATGTTGATCGAAAACTGTTGCCGAGCTTCTTATAGACAAAAGTTTTCACCTCGCAGCCCATAAAGGAAAGCATACATACTATATTTCCTAAAAGCATTTTATGTTTCCAGTTCGTTATACAACATTGAAATTCCGCTAAATAATTATTTGGAAATATGTAATTTTGGTTTACGCCAATAGCTCTGCCGGTGATGTGGAATTTATTTGTAATATTTGTATTAACGAAATTACAAAATTAAACTACGCATGAAACAGTTTTAATTTCGTTTCATCATTCAACGCGTATTTAAAATTCCTCGATGGATCATTTATTCGAAACATATTTTGTTAAAAAAAAAAAGATTTAGAACGTTTATTTTTGGAAATTAATTTATTGTCGGTAATTAACCAAAAGCTTCTTTCGGTGTGCGTTTAGGAGACTTATTTTTACTGTTCATTATTTTTCATTTTGTTTTTTTTTTTTTTTTTTTGAATATCATCCTAACTTAAAATTATTTATTATTAGATTATTTGTTGAACCATATTGAACGTAACTCTCAAATTATTCATCTTCAGTTTTCATGTTAAATATTCTATTTGGCAATCGTTCTTTACGGAAGTGAACAGGCTTTTGCTAATTATTAACTTTCGTATTAGACTCCAGTCATCATGGTGTACGTGAATTGGTAATATTGCATTTTTAATGATATAAAATCGAGATTATTTTCTGCGCCAAGTGACAGTTGTAAATAAGAGTGTATGGGCTAAGACATACCTTAATTAATCGTTGTCATTTCAAAGCAAGCTAGGGTTTCTTTTCAACTGTACATACGTTATGTTGTATTAGGTAACTTTATTTATGTGATATCTGTTTAACGTTGTGGTTATGATCATCATTAGTGTGTTTTTAATCAATGTATGTATGCTTATGAATATGTGTTGATTTCGAGACGCTACAGAATATACGAGTATGTATATCCCAAAACGGGGGGGAGGATAGAAGAAGTAAGTCAAGTGATTCACGGAAAATTAATAAAATAAGAATGAATGGGGGTTTGGGTTGTTTTTATAGCCGTAATCAAATTCAAAGAAGTGCAGGGTTGTGGAAGCGTAATGGGCCGTGATGTTCAGGAAAGTAGATGAGCGGTATCTTCCGCGAATAGGTAAACAAAAATGGTCCTGTGATATCTTCGACCGTCGAACAAGCAGGTGCAGGCCCTTATGCCTATCGCACGTGTATTTTCTAATACTAAGAAAATAAGAAATATGAGAACAACCAAATAGCCCGTGTGTTAGTAAGGGTAGAAGGTAAAAATGGATAAGATATGAATTAGGAAGAATCGACACAAAATAAGTGAGATATGTTCGAAGAAAATGTGACGCTTGAGATGTTAAATTTAAGTGATTTTTAGAATTTGATATTCAGAGTGTTTAGATAAAAAATAATTAATGTGAGTAGATATTTACTGGTAGATTATTATTAAGGGATACACGAAAAGTTAAAACCTCAAATTCCAAATAAGATTTTATTCGGAAGGACTGTCCGGAGATATGAAGAATGTGTAAACATATCAGTGGTAATTAAGGTAAATAATTGTAAATATACGAGTATAATCCTAAATACTGATCCTGTATTTAGTAAGTCAAGGCTTGTCCCAACCATTTTAGTCTTTGGACATTAGTATAATTTTACATACTATGGCTGGGAATCGTATTCGAACAATTCGAATAGTTTCAAAATAAATTATTCGAATAATCGTATATCCAAATATTCGAGTAATCGAATACACGAATATTTGAAGATTTGAATAACCGAATATCTGAATATTTGAATATGCAATCTAATATTTAAATATTCGAATACTCAAACAATGGATTAAGTGAAAAATACTCTAATTATACATTTTCTTGCTTGTTAATATTGTTATAGATTTCTTCCTCTACGAGAATGTTTTTTGTGTTTCTTGTTCTACATAAATCTTATGGAGCTCATCGTACAGCACTTTCTTTTCGTTTGGAAATGAGAATCTACCTGTCTTCTACTCCATATCTCCGTTCACACTTACATTCGTAATTAATGATTATCCAAATCCTAGAAAAAGAAATGCAAAACAATTCCAATATTCGAATAAATTCGAAATTTGAAATAAGTGAATAATTCTAATACCACAAAATGTTCACGTAATCGAATAATTCGATTACTTGGAATAAAAACTGAAACGAATAGTCGAATATAGCCTTAATTTCTACTACTGTCAGAAAAAGTGTTATTATAATATTATTAAAACAACTATGAAATGACAAAACTTTGGTTTAGAAAAAGCAGCATTGAAAATGTTTATATTATTTTTTTGATTGACTGATTCTTTGTTATCGCAAAAATGAAATCATTTTTATCAAAAAAAGAGAAGCCCAAGTCATTGATTTTCAATGTAATATTTATTCTATATTCATGTTATAATATGCATACCCTGTGTCTCATTTCAACTTGAGAATGTTTGCTCTTCTTAAATCCTTTAATTTTTATGTGAAGCTTGTATCTAGAATATACAGCGAAGTAGAATTAACGTAGTAATCAAGACCAGGCAAACGGTTTTGTTTTTTATCGTCTATTTTATAAATATAAAAGGCTTGGTCACGGTCGGGTAACAATGTGGGGTACATCAGGTACAGTTTATTTGTAGAGAGTTACTGCCTGATTGGAAACCGACAAAAGCATGCATTCAGCAAAGTTTTACACTTGACGGTGCTGTTAAAATCGATCATTACTTCTTTGGGCAACTTATGCTGACAGCTCCAAACTAGTCAGAAACTGTTCTATGAACAAACCTAGCCTTACCCTAGTAGCATTTATTGTTGGCATTTAGTTAGGTCACGTGAAGCTAGTTAGTTGGCTAAAGTTAGATTTGGCACTTCTTTTTCAGATTCGACTAACGATTTCTTACTGATCAAGAGAGCCGAAAAAAGTTTCTTCGTAAAAGTTTTGGACTCATACAATATGTCAGAAAGATTACAATGAAATTAAACCATGAGTGCAAAGAACATTCAATTTTTTTTACAAAACTTTCAAGATTTTCGGTGTGGCTTAAGAATTTGTATATGCTACAGTAGTTACCAAGTTAACAATTCTAATATTAATTGAGAGACCTAGAATACCTAAGCACCTAAGTGCATTTTTGAACAAATGTGTTTTACCCGCATTTTTGATTGCCTGAAGTTAATATCTGTTTGGCAAAAACGAGATTGAAGCGATTAGAAATACTATTTCTTCGCAACTTCCTGTTACTCACTTAACTTTAGATGCAAATATCTCGATATACAAATAATTGCACTTACACCCCTTTTATTTTAAGCCCCTCAATTCTTAATTAAGACAGTTGATTGCCTAAGAGCTGGTAGGCGGTCTGTTAACGCGGTGTACTCCTGACCGCATATCCAGGTTTTGATTCTCGAACAGTTTCTTTTTCCTTTTTTGATAACGTAAAAATTAGTAACTATTTTATGTTTTATGTCCGCGGCCGACGGACACGGACATTAAACATTTTTTATGATCCACGCTAGTGGATATGCCCTTTATTTTTTTCTAATTCTAACTTTAATTACCCAACGGTAGATAGAAGCGATATAGGACCATTGCAAATTGAGAGACATCTGCAAGATTGAAAAGTTGGGTCAATAAAAGGTGGCTTGAAGACACATCTATTAACCATTTCCCAATTAATTCCCAACCGTTGGCAAATGTAAGCCATCGAAAAATGCTACTAGGGTAATTTCAAAAACCAATGACACCCAAAACTTTTTATAACTGCTAGGAGTTCACATTCATTTCTTAATTGGTCCATTGTTACCGTGCTTTTTTACTATCGAATAAGTATGTATACAACTATCTAACTTTTATAAATAAAACTATACAAGTCTGAAAGCCACTTATTTTCATTAACGGACCTCTTGGTTGCTTCAATTCAAAAATTGAGTCTCCTACGCATTGCCAGAAGCAGACATAGTCGGTATTCGCCTTGCGTTTCCGAGGGAAAAACTACGTAATTAAATTCCTCGATTACTGTTTTGATGGCGGAGGAATGTGCCGCCGGTTCGTTGTTTCGTTGCAACCGTCCCCATCCCCCCGAACAAACAACTGAAATAATAACGTGTCTCCCTCTCCCCGGATTTTCATTTTGCCGCCGTCGCCGCCGCCGTCGTCGTTCTGAATTTATCAAATTGCGACTAGTTCTCCGGCAACAACTATCGAACAAGTGGGTGAGGTGTTTAGTTCCGGTTGTGGGCGGCGGGAGGCAGTCGGGGGGCCGACGGCGGACTGGGGTAGTCGGGGCGGCGAGATGATTGAAATTGTAAGTTACGTCCCGCGCACACAAGAGCGTCGCCATGGCGACCATATCTGGAACCCATCAAATTACAACCCCAGCGAGAAGATATGACATTATTATAATGCTGCGCCCTAACGCACAGGATTTACCGTTGCGATGCTCCGGCTCACTAAACACCACCCCCTGCGATTCCCCGTTAAATAAAAAAGGCGCATCGATAAATCATCAAAAATACTGGGAAAGCAAAAACAGATGGGGGGTATTTACCAATTTTTTAACGTAATAACAAAGAAACAACAATTACTTTTTTAATTTATATTTTCTTTATACATCAATGCGCTCCACTTTATCTTGCTTTAATGTTTTTTATTATGAAAGTATTAAAAAAAATTTTTTAAGATAATGATTTTTGCTCGTTTAATTTACACTAAATAGAAATACAGAAGCTTCTACTATTATCGTTTAAAACGTCAAAAAAAGTAGTTTTTTTTTTTAATTTTCGAAACGAATTGCTCGTAATGTATATATTAACTTCAGCAAGGGAAAAAAAGTTAACCGTGTAAAGATTCCAGACCGGAGAAAGTCCATGAAAACCTCCCTAAAATACCCCAATTTATACCGCCACGAAACACCGAGAACTTTGCATCATAAATCTCCACTACGTTTATCCCCCCGTTTCGATCAACGCGTGGCCGTTATCACCTGCGTGCGCACCTCGAAAAGGATGCACGAGTCCTTCGCAACCCTTAATTGAAATCACATGCATCTGTTGCGCGGAATTTTAATGGCCGGCCGGCGCACACACGGAATCAATAGCGGCAAATTCCACTTGACACGGGGCGAGTGAGTCACAATGCGTTCACCCCCTCGAACGGGGGCTCGCTTGCACTCGCGCTCGCATTCACACCCCTCGTATTTGCGCAGCCGATTTCATTTCCTCGAATTCACCCTCCGCCGTCTTTGATGTAATTCGGCCTTTAATTAAACTCACCGTGCCCACCACTACCATCATCATCATCAACACCAATCGCAAACAGTATAGATGAGGCAAGCAAGTTTTTTTTTTTTAATTAACGCCCGTTAATGCGAACGTTACTGAATAATAATTAAAGAAAACAAGGCCATAAATAAATGAAACGCTCATAATCTCGACTGGAAATCCAATTTGAAGAATAACAGGTAGAACGTTGATGCAGGCAGGTACTTTTCGTCATCGTCCGGAGAGGTGCGAGCATGTAGCTCAAGGTCATCCGGAAATATCCAGGCAATCACCGCCACTACGACGGCAAACTGATTCGGCATTGAAAACTCTCGCTCATTGTCTACTACTCCCAATCGTATTTTTTCCTGAAATTAAGATCTGCAGCAATTACCGACAGCCATAAATAATTCTTTTTTGTCGAATTAATAACAACTGGTGATGTAATAAACTCGAAAAAAAACGTTATTTACGTTTCGACGCGGGCACACTGTGGCTTCATCATTACCACCGAGCTGGAACGGAAAGCCCTTTCCGACCGCTCGCTTCGAGAGGAACAAACTCGCGTTTTAATCGCTTGCATAACCCACGGCAAACGTCGTTAATAAATTACCATAAATTAAAGTCGTTGCTTGTACGTTCGCATGAATTTCACTTTAACACGTGAAACTACCGGTATTATTACGACAGAAGGAGTGTCAACTTCTTTGACAGTGCACGCTGAACAATTATCACTGGTAATCACGTTCGGTACGTTGACATCTTGAGGATGATCGTCATTAATTATGCCTGAAGATGTTCTTCATTGCGTTTGTGACAGATCGAAAATTATACAAAGATTTTTGATTTATGTCGTTTGATTGTTGAAGATTATACATTTATAATTCTTTAACTTATTCACCACAAACATGATTACACGTTTCTCATATAATGCCGCATAGTCTTTCCGAGTAAAAATCTTATTTGGAATTTGAGCTTTCTTTTTTTTATCTCTGAAGGTCCTGTGAATATCCAATTCTCCTAACACTTAAACTTCACATTTTCTTCGACAAATATTTATGTTGCTTCTTCGTAATTCTTGTCCACTTTTCCTTCTAGGATACAGGGTGCTTGATTGTTCTCGTACTTGTTACTTTTTTCGTATTAAGCTGGTGTTACACGATGCGTCGAACGTTGGACTGAACATTTGAGTCAAAAGGATTCCACATAGTCTGTGTGACAAATGTTTCTGCTATACGGTGCGGCGAATGTTTCATGATTTTAAAAAACGTTGTCTGTAGCTGCTAATAGTTTGGTAGTTTATAGTTGGTAAAATTCCTCTCCTTACTCCTCTTTAACGTATCTTTGTTATAACGTTCCTTATGTTTTCCCTTAAAGTTTTACGAAAAAACACAAATTGTTGAAGCAACTAAAATATATACTGTTTGATCGTAAGTGTGTCCAATTTAAAGAATATAATTTTAGTGTATACTGCACTTATATGATGTTTATTTGTTTTTCCATAAATATCAGCAAAATAATAACGTGTATCTCCGATTTGAATTATTTTGTAATAAGCTTTTCCTTATAAACTTAAAAACAAAAGAGATAAAGGGTTATTTAAGGGATATTTAATACAGTGTTACTTTGCTTTTTTATTTAATTACAACAGTGACTTTAAGTTTGTGTGCTATTGTTGAAAGAATCGTCACCAAATAATTAAAAATAAACCTATAAGGACTTACAACTCATGGATGATGAAATCCGGATATCTTCAAGAAAAAGAAGTTCGTCGCTAACAAATTTAGCGAAACTAATCCCGTCTTTAAATGGTACAATGTCTATTGTTTTTGTCGATTTAGTGTACAGGGTGTTCTTTTACTGTGTGCAAATAAAAAGAAAACCTCAGTATAAGTACGTGAAATGCTACCTTTTGCGGATATTTTTTGGTGGCTACCGTACCATAGCCGAAAAATTTCACCTGGACCACTTGTTTGGAACTGTTGAAACGTGCGAGAAAGATAGGAAGGTCAACTTCGCCTTCCTCTAGGTATGAACACGCCCACCGATACCGCACTTGATGTTCAACGCAGAGTTTTGTAATAATAATAATCACTGATATCGTTTATTAATTATTTTATTTAAAATTTTCATTCAATTAGGTAAGCCCGTTAGAAATGTTCTTCCTTCACCCTTTTACGTAAATCAACATTTGCTGCAATCTCGGTGCTAGCTATGAAAGTATTACTACCTATGGTCCTTGGAAAGAAAGTAAATGTAAAATTTCTTAAAAGTCTTTTGAAAATAATATGGAATGAGAAATTACAATTTGTTTGTACCTCGCTTTTAATTTATTCGGCAATTACGAACCGCAGCTTCTCGAATTGCACTAGATTTTAATTTAATACTTAAACTTGTAATTACTTGCAGTGAAGTTAATTTAAATTATAAACGTTTCGACGGACCAGCTGATCGGAGCGGCGCTGAGTTACGTCGTTCCCACTTGAGATCCAGGAAGGCACTGACCCTGCCCTACTTCATTTGCTCTTTTTTAAATTTTCGTGATACTGGGACTACACACTTTCATTACGTTCCTATTTACTATAAACTATGTCTTTTAAATTGACAATTTTAATTTATCGAGTTTTGACCTTCCAAAGCTTAGCAGACCAACATGATGATAATTTTCAATTTATTTTATGATGAGGTTCTGTTTGTTTTCTTTTCTTCTCCCGACATGAATCTGTAATATGTTTTGTCTGAATATTTTGCGTTATATTATATTTTATGTAATAAAGTTGTTTCTTCTTTAAAATTGGCACAAGAAAATCTATTTTCAAAATGGTTGGTAAAGAATTTAATGACTAGAAGGTATTTTTAATAATTTTCTTTCAAGTTTACCATTAGGCTACGGACCAAGCACGCGATGAACCTCAAAATAATTTAAATTATTTAACTGTTTCACAACACTGACGACACATCGCCAATCAAAAACTGGAGACCGGCCAAATTTTCCTAGAAGCAGGCGGTTTTACACGTTTCGTTTGTTTTTACAACTGACAAAAAAAATAAACAATGCATTGGACGTCCAAGTCGATCTTGCCCAACTCAACGTACACGTGTCGTGTTTAATCAGAACAAAGAATTCGGCATTCCGATTAAACTTAACAAAAACAAAGGTTGAAAACAAAACAAGCGACATTTTATCAGAATAGAGCATTTTATGTAATCAGACATATTGACAATGAAGCTTCCTGGATCAAAATAAGGGTAAGTTCATAACGGAGCTGTGATGACAGATGGCTTTTTCTGCTCGCAGAAGAATAGCCCGTTTAATTCTCTCATTGCCACAATCGCTTATATGAATGCTTATACTCGAAGCTCGGATATGAACACAAAATTTGAATACATGTTTCTCATTATCAGCGCTATTCAAAATCTCCGCTAATCATCTATCATCACAGTTCCGTTGTGAACGAGCCCTAAGGCGGCATTCGAACGAGAGTTTTCTAAATAGCTTAAACGCTCGCTTTTTAACGTCGTGAATAGATCTTATGAATTTAAATATGTATATTCACGAAAATAGAAAAAGCTAGCGTTTGAATGTTTTAGTAAAACCTCCTAACAGCGAGGCGGGGTCTAAAATGCGAAGGCGCTCGTGATAGTAAAATTTACTTCAATTATTGTTGCCGTTAGTGTTCTGCAACCGGGGTGCAAAGAAACGTGAAGAAAATTAAATTTCAAGATGCAAACAGTTTCTGATGCCTCTACGTATGTGTCGAGTGCACATGTTCGTGACAAACAAGTTAAATCAAAGGTTCTTCATTATTTGCCTTTGGTTTCAAAACTAGTTAATCATCTCTAGCTCTAGAAGATCTTACTAATTTTGAACTGGATGACTTCTTAAAATTTTCACATCTGGTATTGTGTTCGAATTTATATTGCCTTGATGACATATTGGGTTGGGTTGGTAATTAAAAAAGGAAACCCAATAGTGTCAGAGATTTGTAAACTCAAGCAATTTTATAATAAATACAACTAAAAAATAAAATATCAGAGTTTTACAAAATTTTAGAGGCCTCAGGTAAGGATATTGAGACCTATGATCATCATTAGCGGTAAAGCACCCTCCTAATTGTCATGATATATCACAGTAGTATAACTAGTGCAGTTGTCGTGTGATGTTATTTTATGCTCCGTTAATGTTATTTATGCTTGGATATATACTTGTTTTAATAACATTAAACTACTAGTGCTTTACACTAACAATTGTCGATGCATATAAATGAACATTAAACTACTAGTGCTTTATACTAACAATTGTCGATGCATATAAATGAAATATTATCCAAGCGCAGTTAAGATAACATAACCCTTGAATATTATCTTAACGCTCACGAGACATTGTTTGATTATCTCTATTTTTCTTCTGTGGAAATGGAAATAGAGATTTGTTTCGCTTAAGTCCTTAAATGATCGACGACTAAGTAAATTTTTTGATATGTAAAGATCACATCGATTAGATTAGCCTTCCGGATATTTAGTTTTAGATTCACATGGTGCTTATCCAGTAATGGAACGGTACTTTTTTGTTGTGTCAAGACAACACGTTTATTCAGAAAATTGCTAATTACTAAATGTTTCATGTTTTCTTTTTATTCAAGTTCATACTACATAACAACAGAAAGTTTGTATTTGCGTATTTCCGTTTGAAGTAACAATATCAAAGAACAGAATTGGAAGCAACGAAAATAAACTCGGCTAACTTTTTGTTTCCTTTCGTTTTGTAGGAAAAATCAACTAATTAAATTATGTAACAATTTTGAATGCTTTTAAAATTATTACGACACGACGTTTGAAATAAATCTGGAAGTGGAAACTGCTCTGAACGGACTAAAACATGTGAGGTCACGAAATAGGTATAATGTGACTAATCGTAAATTTGTAAAATAACAAGAATAACATTATTTACTTAGATCATGTGATAGATTAAAAATACCACCACTGCACTATAATTTAAGTGTATCATATCCCCAAATATATCGTTACGTACCAAAGAAAGAAATGAAAAGTCGAAAAAGAAGAGTTTACATAACAACAGACAGCAGAAACAAAACAATTTCTTTGTTGAATATGATATGGCGATGAAGACCTAATTGAGCTTTTAATTAATGAACAAAATATGCGCTATTTTGGTTTCGTTGGCAGAAGTAAATTCGTAACAATGAAAAACTTGAGAACTATGGCAGAACAGGAGACGGCGATGACCGAAATGTGGAATGCAAACAAAGATCGTAGAACCCTCGTTCGAAAAAAGTGATGTTTGACACAACCCTATTAGATTTATATTTGCCGTCAGGGCCGACTTCGAATTGGATTTATTATCGGGCTTCGCGCCAGAGTAGTTTACGCGATTGTCTTTTTTTTTTCCTAAAATAATTGTATCTTTGGAGTAGGTTTGAGTAGCATAGAAATGGTATTATTTTTTTTTTTTAATTTCTGAAAAGTATTGGCAATTTGACACATGAAGGTAATGAAGATTTATAAAAATAAGTTGTAATAAAAAAAATGTGATTGTTTGATATTTCATTTACGGAAGTTTTCTTTCTAAAGGCAGAACATATGTTGACTGTCAGATATTTGTTACGGCTTCAAATCCGGTTGTTTAGAGTCAGCCTGTATATGGCAATTTTCGCCGCAGTACGATACTTGGCTTAAGTATGTTATTATTTCTTACGCGACTCGGTTTTTTTGCGTTTTCCAGACGAGTTATCGCTTCAAGGACGTATTCACAGCGGCAATTAATTATTTTGCCATTCGCGGCGTTTTAATTTTCTTTCGGGTAAACATCACATATGCCGGTAATTTTTGTGCATGTCGCGACTTTAAACTGGATTTTACTTTGAGGTATAATGTTGTGAGAATTTAAAAATTTGTTTATCTAAAGTCGCTTCCGAGCGAAATAAGCTTTCTACGTTATTTGACGATTTTAATGTATATATCTCACGCGTGACCTACAGTTGTTGATTTATTGAACTCCTTTCTTAGCGGTTTTGGGGCGAAGCCAAGTGATGACTTTATTAATTTGAACGCGTGCTCTTCCAGCTCAGTATCATTTAAGATTTTCTGAGAGCAGATTTGGTGCTTTAAGGAGGGGCTTGTCCCCATATTGATGCCTTTGTCCGATGCGAAAAAGCATCATATTCGTAGGTATTGTTGACAGCAAGAACTTTTCCAAGAATTTCAAGGAAGTTCTTATATCTTTGCGGCTACGATCGGCTGTTAACTGGTGCCCTGACTCTCATGACTTATCCCAGCCTACTCATCGTAGGTGTTTTGTCTTATTATTGTTGTAATTTTCTTCCCTTATGCTATCATCGAGATATCGAGATACTTTCGCCTGAGATGTTATCATATGACGTATACCCGCAGGTTCGACCCCAAGTGTCGAACGTGGCAGACGGACCGACTTGAACGAGCTACTCGCCAAGCAATGTTATGGCACATCCAGCGCTGGATTTTAGTAACTCGGACAAGTCACTGGCATCGTGTAAACCTATCATTAACTCAATAGCCCGCCACACACGGACATACTTATCCCGCGCTCCCGGCACCTGGCGGACTTGGCGCGCAAGCCAAGTCCGCCACGAGCCAGGTACGCTGTTGCCTACAGATTAGCGAGCCAAACTGAAATACTTAGATGACAGATTTGAATAAAAAATTCATGAACTTGTGTTTTGGCCGATAAATGGTCCAATAGCTTGTATTGACCATGTTTCAATTATTATTCAACTTATTAAAACCTGATTTGCCCGTAAACGTAGTTTTGAAACAACAAGTTAGACTCACGAGCCTGAATGCACGTTTTATCCTGCGTACTTTTAGCGAAGGTTTTTCTCTCTAAACATACGAACTAAGTCTGCGCGCCAAGTCCACTACATGCCGGGATAAGCACGTGCGCGTGTGGCGGGCTAATCTTTACGCGTTTTGGCGATAAATGTACCAACATTTTTCGTTGATTTCGTTACGTATTTACTTTGCTGTAAAACCAATAACGAATCCGTTTGAAGTTGCTGTTGTTTGAAAGACTTTCATGTAACTGATATTAATGTCAATTAATTTTATCGTTTGATTTTTTAAGGCGCGTACACATGCATATTTTAAAGTGCGTATAAACCCTTCTCGTGTACTTGAGCCATGGTTTTTTGATATTTTCTTAATCTCTGGTTAAGATTAAGTGGCGCTCAACTTTTCGCGTTTAATCAACCCTCACGCATGTCGTGACCGAACTGCTGACTGTGCTGTAAGTTAATTTCCTCAGCAATCTTGTTACGACTTTATGAATTGAGTTATAAAGATTGCCTTATAGATAAATCTTCTCAAATACTGAGTATAAGTATAAATGACACCGTAATGATTGATTAATAATTGGCTGTACGAATATAATTTGGTTTCTATCGGCTTTGACTATTTAAAAGTTCGTAAAAATCGTTTGGATGATTAATATTTTAAAATGAATCTCACATTACGAATCATGTTAACAAGTCTGCACGTATGTAATCCTCTGTATTACATCTGGATTTTATAAAGCATCGTCTATATCACGTGCTTAGCGTTTTAATCCGCTATCCAAAGTTGTGTTCGTTAAAAGACAATATGATTTAAACTTTGTTAAAAAGAAAAATAAGATACGAAGTATATTAACAGATTGAAATAAATAATGCGATAGGAGAAACAAGGAACATTAGAAATAATAAACTATATGCACGTACCCCTACCCAGTTGTGAAACATACTGCGGCTAAATCCAGATGAAATGTTTAAGCCATACCACAAAGCTGCGCAGACTAGTAAAAAGTGGTCTTTAGCGATAAATGATAGTTAGATGTTTTATTTAGATGAAATCCTCATTATCAAATGATTTTTCGCTAGAGATTCGTTCTACTCTTTAAATATGAGTTTGATGATAATACTATTCTGGTTCTTTATTTTTAATTTCCTACCACTCTTCTTTTAATTTGGATCACGTCACATGCGCTGTTAGATCCCCGAAACTTAATCAAAACAGGACAGCTTTGAACCAAATAAATCGATAATTACTGCACTGATTGGAATTCTCGATAAATGAGAAGGACTTTTGACCAATTTGTCGGAATTCGTCCCAGAGCTCGCCTCGATATTAATTACGCGGGCAAATCTACATCGTCCGCATGGCGGGGGCGATAAATAAAACGCAACGACGCTAAATTCCGCCTGCGCGTGTCCTCCTGTTTGGTGGGTGCGCTAAATTCCCGATGCGATGCGATGGCTCGATACTGAATTCCTGCGGCGTATTCCCGCTGAAGCACAAGCTCACGAGGTCAGTGCCACTATCCGTTAACTGTACCTCGTCGTGGCGCTTTTGCTACACGCCGACCGCAATCACTTGTTTCTGCCATTGTCGGAAGCACACAATCACTCATTCCGTTTCGACGATTATTAGAATTGAATTAGCTTTTCGTTTTGCTTGGGTGCCGTTGAACAGGAGGAAATAATATGTTATCGAGGTTAATGATATATTTTAACTGTGAGTGTATCAAGGTTAAAGGGTAAATTGTAGTTTACACTCAATTGTTCTTTTCTTATTTTTTACCGATTTACTACCACTAAAACTTTAAAGGCTCCTTTGCATCAGTCCGGGAACGGAACGGCAACGAGAACGGAACGTGAACGATCTAGTATTAATTACTATTAGATCTTCTCTACAATTGCCCGGGAACGGGAACGGTTAATGCTAATTAATACTACGCCGTGCCGTTCACGTTCCGTTCTCGTTACCGTTCCGTTCCCGGGCTATTGTAGATGAGCCTTAAAACAAAACACTCCTTAGTTACATGAATACTAGAGAGGAAGTGGTTTGCGATGCTTCGCATAAGCTAGTTCAGTGAGGGAGACCGGATTTCCAAAAATGAAAGGCTGACCAGGGTGAATAATACCCCTTTAATTTATTTTCGCTTTAAATTCCAAAATAAAAAGAGTGAAACCTCACTGTTAACTGAGGTTATCCTACTCGGTCGGTAACGCTCCGCTCCATACCAGCCGATAAAAACTTGATGTAACGCGCATTCGTTTATTCTTCGTGGAGTAATGTTATTCCGATTAGTATGCGTCGTTGCATTAGAAGTAAGTAAATAATAAAATGTCGGCCGGCGTGGAGCGGACTGAGTAGAATAACGGACGAAGTTTCCTTTTGCTGTATTATGAGAGTGCGCGCACTAAAGGCCGCATTACATCTGCCGAATGCCGGACCGAGAGAGTATAATCGGCTAAGTGTTCGGCTAATGTGATCAATAGAGTCAGTACTCGGCCTCCCCCGTGTATTCACCTGATTCAATAACAGTTTCTTGGCCGAGTAACAAAGCGAGTAACTCGGCCCAGCACTTGGCTTTTGGGCAAAACGCGGCGACGCTACCCAACGTATCCAAGTATAGTCTTAAGTGAGCGTTGGCCTTTAATCAACTCCACTTACGATCGCTTCATTGCTTGCAATGTTGCCAAATAATTTGGAGATTTCTCGAAGGTGATCAGCGGACGTTCGCGTTAGGGCGGTTAAAACCATGTCGTATAAAGTAAATGAAGGAGTTCAACGATGTTAATTATGCAACTAACTATCAACTAACGCAGCGAAAAGCCTTAAATAGATAAATAACATCCATTAGGCCCAAGTTCAATCACGAATAAGCTTGAGATTACCTCAATGAAATATTTCCGTGCATTTGTAGAATCGGAAACATTTCACTGAAGAGATAATAACTAGTGATGATATTCGTATCCGTATCCGCGGATATTCGCGAATAGAAACGGTTCGATGTACTTTTAGGCTGTTCCGTTCACCTTATTTGGTGCCTACATCCGTATCAGTATCCGCGGGCCTAGAAATAAAAAACCGGCATCCACGGACGGTATATTACTGATAATAATTAATTAAATTCTATATATATATTTACAATTTTCTGGTGAAACCGGTCCAAGCGTACAATAAGTTACTGTACGTCTTCACAACAAGTCAAGTCATATCACCATTCCAGACAATTTACTTTGTTTAATAAGCTAGATCGCAATCTGGTCTATGGTTCTGGTGGGATTCGAACCCACGCCGACAAGTCGCATGACTTTCAAAGTAGACTAGACTAACCGCTGAGCCATTCGCCTACCCATGCTCCTGATTCGGATTAGTCGGATTGAATTAAAGAAAGGTTCCAAAGCTAGTGCATTCTGACTTTGATCATTGTTGTCAACTGTGTAATCGAAAATTTTGAATTTTATGTACACTGTTGAAAATAAAATCACTGACAGGTGTTTATTTATGGTCCACACCGAATTTTTGTGCTAAAATTAATAGGTTTGTGAATATGTAAGATTTTTTTCTCACTAAACCCGTGTTAATTTTCACACTAGGCCCCAAATAACACAGTTTTTCGCCAGTGTAATATGAAGACCACATGCAGAATGAATTTTGTTGGTAAATTGCGAATTAATATCATCTGGTATTTATAAATATAATAATAATTGGTTTCTCATATTTGGTTTCTGGTATTGTGCATATGCAATGAATAGTAGGTAATTTGATTACTATTATTGCGTACACTGTTTAAAAATGACACAATTTGTGGTCCAGTGTGAAAATGAACACTTGTTTAGTCTGAAAATTCTTGCATATTCACACTAAAATTTCGTTGGCCTAATCTGTAAAGTGCGTATCTCCATATTAACAAATTTTACAGAAGAGCCAGAAAGCGTTTTCTAACAATTACAATTTTTTTGTAACATAATTTCTCAGGAAGCATTTGTTCACTTTCCTATTATTTAGTCATCAAAATATGTATGTGCGAGCCTTTTGTTTTAAAAGCCCTTCCCAGGCAAAACTGGGGCCTAGACAAATTAAAAATCTGGAAGGTCGTAAATCTTCGTCGAGGATAATTAGATTTGTCTTCTCACCACACGTCACTAGTTTACGGGTGAAATTAAAAGTCGCGAATAAACAATTAACAAATTTAATACATCTATCACACCAATAAAAACAATAAAACAGAACACAAAGAAATTTGGAATTGTTGAAGTTTGTGGCAACACCTTCCTGTAAGGCGTAACCGGACAGACCTGGTTCTGAATTTTAGGACAGCGCTTAATATAAGAAAAATTCCGTTTATCCTACAGGTCGAATTACAATGTACAAATATTTTTTCGCGAGAACAGAAGGCTACAAATTTCTTTACACGTACAAAACGGATCTTTGTGAATCTGGTGACTGCTGGAAATTTAAACAAGGGAGCAGCAACAACCGGGAATTTCGCGGAAGGTCCCGGGGTGATGAAATTTCCTCTGAGGCTAGTTATGCATTCCAATGCATTTTCGGAACTAGCATAGACTTAAAATTAAAAGACGTCCTAAAATCAGTATTACAAACTAGGCTAGATTACTTATAATTAACTGTCTTTCACTAAATTGTCTAAACCCGAACATACCGCCCGCCTTGAAAGAACTCACTTTCAACAAACCTCGATATCACTCTCACATGCACTTATTCAATTGGAAGTTTGTACAATTTGGCAACTGCTCGGCGTAGAAGTCCTCTGGAGGTCCTTACGTCCGCTACTCGGACCACTCCATCACTGCCAGGGAATGTTTCCTGGACTCTTCCCATTGCCCATTGTAGCGGAGGCAAGTTGTCTTCTCGTAGCAGTACCATGTCTCCACTCTTCAGTTGCTCGTTGGAGGACGATTTCCAATGAGTCCGGGGTTGCAATTGGTTCAGATACTCCTTGGACCATCTTTTCCAAAAGTGGTCTCTAACCTGTTGAACATACTGCCAGCGCGACAATGAGTTTAATTTTAGGTGTGTTAAACTAGGCTCGGGAATAGATGTTATAGAGTCTCCAATTAAGAAATGAGATGGAGTTAAAAAGGATAAATCGAGGGGATCATTGGACATGGGTGTCAAAGGCCTAGAGTTTAGAATAGACTCTATTTGAATTAGTATACTGTTCATTTCCTCGTAATTTAGTGAACTCTTACCTAAAACTCTAGCAAGGTGGTGCTTAGTCGATTTGACAGCCGCTTCCCATATCCCTCCGAAGTGAGGTGACCTAGCAGGTATGAAATGCCATCTTATGCTCTCCTGACTAGAAAATGCTTGAATTCTGCTGAGGTTGTCTGGAGAGTTGTTCAAACGTTTCAAATCGTTCAATTCTCTGCGTGCGCCGGTGAATTGAGTTCCGTTATCGGAGTAAATATTTGACACCCGTCCTCGACGAGACATGAAGCGCTTCAACGCTGCTAAAAATGCTTCCGTGGACAGGTTTCCTACTAATTCCAAGTGAACAGCCTTGGTAGCAAAGCATACGAATACGGCCCCATAAGCCTTCACAGTAGGACTATTTCTTCTTCTTCCTTCTCTTACGTGCAAGGGCCCAAAATAATCGACGCCTACGTTTTCGAATGGACGAGCAGGTGTCGTTCTTGTAGCCGGTAAGTCTCCCATCATCTGTTGAGTATTGAGGGGTCGTGCCTTGAAGCAAGTAACACAGGTTTTCAGTACCCTTTTCACTGAGTTACGAGCATTCAGAAGCCAATATTTGTTTCTAATGATGGCAATAGTGGTTTGTACGCCTGAATGAAATTGTTTAAGATGTTCACTTCTTATGACCAAGTCAGTAAATGGATGCTTGTAGGGTAAGAGTATTTGGTGTTTTTGGTCGTATGGCACATTCGAGTGACGCAGTCGTCCTCCAACCCTTAATAAACCGTGATCATCGATGAATGGACTTAAAGGCAGAAGTTTGCTTTTCGTATCCAGACGACCATGCTTCTGTAGACGAAGTACGTCCGTGCCAAACGCTTGATGTTGAACGATTTTTAGTAAGGTCGTGGTCGCTCCTTGAAGATTATCAGTGGTCAAATATCCTATTTGAATATCCTCTCTTTTCCGTGATGCTCGAGCCTCCAAATTAGTTTTAAATCGCAAGCAATAAGCGGTAATTCGAATCAAACGATCAAGATTGGAAAATTTTGAGAATATTTCGATATCTTGTAGTATATGTGCTGCAGATATTTGCACGCTTCTTCTTTCTAGAGTTTCCTCGGAAGAATCAAAAGTTTTTTCTCGATTGGGCCATTTTGACGTGTCTTTTTGCAGCCACGTTGGACCTCTCCACCATAAGGTGGATTCTTGCAACACACTGGGTCTTGCACCACGTGACAAAATGTCTGCTGGGTTGTCCTTGGTACTCACATGCCGCCAATCGAAAACATTGGTGAGTTCCTGAATTTCGCTAATGCGATTGGCAACAAACGTCTTCCATGTCCTTGATGATGAATTAAGCCATGAAAGTACTATAGAAGAATCCGTCCAATAACTGGTTTTGCTGATTGGTAGATCGATAGAACTCTTTATCTTATCTGCTAATTGCGCCAACAGTAAGGCTCCACATAATTCCAACCTGGGCAATGAGATGGCCTTTAAAGGCGCTACTCGCGACCTTGATGCGAGCAAGTTGGTGTTTACCTCTCCCTTGGCATTCAACACACGTATGTATATACAGGCCCCGTAAGCTTGCTCGCTAGCGTCACAGAAACCATGCATTTCAATCAGTGTTGGGTTTTCAGTACCCATGACGTTCCTTGGTATTTTGATACGATTAATATCCTCCAATTCCCTCTCATATTGAATCCATTTTGCTTGAAGATTGCAAGGCAATGACTCATCCCAATTTAGCTTTAACTCCCATAACGTCTGCATAAATAATTTAGCTACGATTATGACTGGTGCAATGAGGCCTAAGGGATCGAAGATTTGGGCTGTTTTCGCAAGCACGAGTCTTTTATTTGTTTTCTGGCGTGGCTCAGAGGTTCGAACACAATATTGTAAAATATCCTTACTTACGTTCCATTGAAGACCCAACGTACTTGTGCCTTCACCTTTATCGAAATTGATTATATGACCTTGGCTTGGCGAAACGGGAATATCATCTAAAAGAGATTGACAGTTCGATGACCATTTTCTTAACTCGAAGCCACCTTTAGAGAGTACCGCATTGACTTCGTCTCGAATGTTTTTCACCTCTTCTACCGTGTTAGCTCCGGTTAATAAGTCATCGACATAAAAGTCTCGCGTTATTATTTTTGAACCCAAAGCGTATACCCCTTGCTCTTCAAGGGCTAGTTGATGTAGAGCTTTAATGGCCAGATATGAAGCAGATGAAGTTCCATAGGTGACCGTGGTTAATTCGAATGTTTCCACTTCATCTTGTACATTTTCTCTCCATAAAATTCGTTGCAATGAAGTTTGTGATGGCGTTATTTGAACCTGGCGGTACATCTTTGCGATGTCGGCTGTAATTACTATCTGATGAGTCCTAAATCTCGCGACTATATCGAATAAATCTTGTTGAAGTTTAGGACCCACCAGCAATGTATCGTTTAAAGAATGCCCCGTGGAGGACTTGGCGGACCCATCGAAAACAACCCTGACCTTGGTGGTGCTGCTGCTTTCTTTAAACACGGCGTGATGAGGCAAGTAAAAGTGATTAATGTCAGTACGAGCCGCTTCCTTTTGGCTCAACCTTTTCATGTGACCCATTTCCAGATATTCTCGTAAGAAATTTGCATACTCAATTTTTAATGATGGTTGTTTTTCTAATTTCTTCTCCAAAGAATACAATCTCCTGAGGGCTTGATCTCGCGAATTACCTAGTTGTGGTGCGTTTGGTTTTATCGGAAGTGTAACAACAAACCGTCCTTCTAAGTTTCTGGTAAGCGTTTCCTTGAAATTCTCCTCACAGATCCTTTCATTAGGCGTTAAAATGGGTCTGCTTGATATCGTTTCCAGTTCCCAGAATTTGCTTAACTGAAGATCGATACGTCCGATTGTGGAGAGATTGCAAGAACCTTGCGCACATGGTTGCGCAACTGGCGACAAGCCTGCCACGATCCAACCTAGTAAGGTCTTTTGTAGGACGGGTTGGCCTTTACCCATATTGATCGAACCAACACAAAGAAGATGGAAGAATGCTTCAGCTCCGATTAACAAATCCACACTTCGTGATACATGAAATTCTGGATCGGCCAATCTCAGATTTCTTGGGATATGGAAGTTTGATTTCGAAAATGTTATTTGTGGTAAACGCTCAGAAATTGTGTTCATGATCAAACAATTCATCTTAGATTGAAATCCACTGTTCAATGATTTTACGGTGACTTGTATACCTTGAGTAATTTGAGAAGCCGTTTGATTGATTCCGGAAACGGAAACTGATGTAGAGTAAAGGGGTAGACCTAATTTAGTTGCAAATTCCTTTGTGATTAGGTGACATTGAGAACCGGAATCTAACAACGCGCGACAACGATGAAAACGTCCCAATTTGTCGCTGATCATAACAATTGCGGTTGATAAGAGAGTTTGAGTTGATAAATTGATGCTAACACTATGATTTGCAATGCTTGTAGAAGGAGTACATTTAGGAGTTGATTCAATTTGTTGTTTTTCCGCATGTAATAAGGTATGGTGCTTTTTGGAGCAGTTTTTACAAGTTCCCGCCCTGCATTGCGCTGCCGAATGATTTGGCTGCAAACAATTAAAACATAAATTTTTCATTCTGATCTGCTGTGCTCGCTGATTTACAGTATGTTCCAAAAATTTGTTGCAACGATATATTCGGTGATTTTCGCCACAAATCACACATTTGGATTCGTTAGTTATAGCATAAGATGACACTTTATTTGGCTGACGAAATTTCGACAGTGACGATGAATTATGATGTGTGAATGCTCTAGAAGCAGTTTCTAGTGTGTTACATTTTTTTGCTAAGAAATCCGTAAGCGTCTTAAAATTTGGAAATTCATTAATTGATATCTGAGATTCCCACTCCTTTATTGTGACGTGATCTAATTTCGTGGTAGCTAAATATATTAGAAGGTCGTCCCAATATTCTGTAGGTCTTTTTAATGCTGCTAAGGCCCTAACATGTTTCAGCATACCGTCGAGAAGAGATCGGATGTGCGAAAGACTTTCCTTTGTTGAAGGAGGCAGTTCATGTAACGCTTGAATATGTTTATGAACTATTAGCCGTTTGTTATCGTATCGTTCTATTAACATCTGCCAAGCATCCTTATAATTGCTTGCAGATATTTCTAATGATTGCAAAATATTCGCTGCCTCCCCTTTCAAGGAACCTTTTAGATACTGAAATTTTTGCACGTCTGAAATATTGTCATTAACATGAATCAATGTTTGAAACGTATCGAAAAACGGAAACCACTGATCATAATCTCCCGTAAAGGTAGGCAAATTGATCGTTGGCAATTTCACTTGACCTATATTTTCATTTGAATCTATTTTACTTAAATTGGTACTGTTGTTTAAATTACATTTCAATGTCGCGTTGCTTATCAAGCCCATCAAGTCATGATATTCGATTTCAAAACGAAGCCGTTTCTCCTCTTGAGTATTGAATTCCTCCGCAATTTCAATTTGAGTTTGAATTTCTTCAAATTGCTCGAACGTTTGTTCTAATTTTACCTTGCGTGATTGTAATTGCGCAAGATCAATTGGTTCATGCGTTTCCAGATACTGACGCAACCTGTTCAATGATGTGAATAAATTGCGGCGCTTGAGTTTTAGAGTTCTTAATTCTGTTTCGGACATGATTCAAATGCAATGAGGATAGACAGGATATAATTGGAGACTCACCTGTTGAATTCTCCGAATGACCGTTGCCTTCTGATGCCTGCTTGGCCGCTTCCTCGAATTCCGGGTTTATTTGGCGGATGTTGGATAACGCGATGGCGCGACACACACGACAATTAA
Source organism: Prosopocoilus inquinatus (assembly GCA_036172665.1). Classification (NCBI taxonomy): domain Eukaryota; kingdom Metazoa; phylum Arthropoda; class Insecta; order Coleoptera; family Lucanidae; genus Prosopocoilus; species Prosopocoilus inquinatus. The sequence continues at coordinate 25,823,461 of CM069871.1, forward strand.
CTTCACACTTAATATCCGGCTCGAAGGACCATATGTGCGAGCCTTTTGTTTTAAAAGCCCTTCCCAGGCAAAACTGGGGCCTAGACAAATTAAAAATCTGGAAGGTCGTAAATCTTCGTCGAGGATAATTAGATTTGTCTTCTCACCACACGTCACTAGTTTACGGGTGAAATTAAAAGTCGCGAATAAACAATTAACAAATTTAATACATCTATCACACCAATAAAAACAATAAAACAGAACACAAAGAAATTTGGAATTGTTGAAGTTTGTGGCAACACCTTCCTGTAAGGCGTAACCGGACAGACCTGGTTCTGAATTTTAGGACAGCGCTTAATATAAGAAAAATTCCGTTTATCCTACAGGTCGAATTACAATGTACAAATATTTTTTCGCGAGAACAGAAGGCTACAAATTTCTTTACACGTACAAAACGGATCTTTGTGAATCTGGTGACTGCTGGAAATTTAAACAAGGGAGCAGCAACAACCGGGAATTTCGCGGAAGGTCCCGGGGTGATGAAATTTCCTCTGAGGCTAGTTATGCATTCCAATGCATTTTCGGAACTAGCATAGACTTAAAATTAAAAGACGTCCTAAAATCAGTATTACAAACTAGGCTAGATTACTTATAATTAACTGTCTTTCACTAAATTGTCTAAACCCGAACAATGTATATCCTACTATTCACTTAAGAATAAGATAAAATTTCGCAGTTTTTAAGTTAAACATGACGTTAATGGAGTTACGCCATTGGGGAAGTATTTCACAATTATTCTAGCAAAAATATAGACTTATAAACATGAAACCTTAAGCTAGTTTGCACAAGTTGGTACTAATAACTCATTTTCCGGAAATTGTGGAGTTATGCAGTTTACAGATTAGGCCGACCTTTTATTGCGTAATAAAGTGACCAAGGAGGAACATATAAATTTTGAACATATCTAGTTTTATTATATATATATTATATATATATTCGTTGCACATCTATAGTAGACCTCTAATAAAGTATACTAGAAACATAAATATAAAAGAAAACACGAATTCAAAAAGATAGAGAAGCAATCATTTTATTTCTAGTGTTACTACTTTGATAATTTGATAAATCAGGTTCTACACGCACACTATGACTGATTTTAGATTATAATATGTATATTACATAAAGGTATTTAAATTAACACTTCAGAATAAAGTAGCCAGATTTTCAAATGTAGTAAAACATGTGTTTACAAAACTGATATAGTTCGTTCCGGAATTTGTGCCGGATTGAAACATCGGCCTAGAAGTTCTTGTAAATGGGACACAACCGTTGTTACAAAACCGGTTTAGTAATTCCACACCCGAGACGTAACAGGCATGGCGTTAGTAGCACCAGTTCGTGTAAACAGGGCGTTACTAACTACCGACGTTATTAACATCCTCAAAAGTTTGTGTAAACGCTGTTCAAGTAACATGATTTTTATGTTGAGCACAAATGTTATGGCTATTCCTTTAAAGGAAGGATATTTAGGGAGGGACAGATCTAAAGCAGGACATACGATAAAATGGAAGGACTGTTTTCTCCAAAGAAGGACATTTCTTTATTACGTAGAGTCTGTGTTCAAAATCAAGATAGTATGTGACACCTTTTCCTGAATAACGAATTTGGTTCCAAAAATGAATATGTTAAACAAACTACTAAGGATGTTCAACTCATCATAATCTTTTGTTAATACCATTGTTGAATGTTAAACATGTGCCGCTTTCGTTTGTGGCGGATCAATTTCATTCGTTCATTCATGACGAGTGTAATTTCTAGTTTATTTTCATAATTCGCAGTTTCTTTTAATGAAAAATATAAATTTTCTTACGAAACTGTTAAATATTTCATACATTATCTGATGTCTCATTTTTTAAATGTTTTTCTTGTGTCTTCATGTTTTTTTTTCCATCACTTAACCGAACTTCAGTTTGCTGATGGATTCACTACTCGAAGAAAGTTTTTCTCTTTTATGTGATAGCACTTCTGATTCGTAAGAAAAATGCCGCTTTTAACACTTGTTCCGCGAACGGTCGACCTATATTAACTTTGCTTATAATATTTTCTTCGAAATGCGAAAGTTCGCATTATACTCCTTCCCCACTTGCTCAATAACAATTCGACGCATCGGAGCCACGGAAAGGTGATAGGAATAAATAGTACATTCGGCGTAAATAGCGTCCAACACTAAGTCGTCTGAATTCTCTTCCCTGTTTATCAACTTTCGATAATTGGGATTGGGTCTCTAAATAGCTCTTCAACTATTTCTTCCAAGAAGGTGAAACTGTCGTATCCGTATCCCAAGATAAGCACCGTTATTCGAAATGTGAAAATATACATAGTTCATGAAACATGCAGCTCAATAAAGTTAGTGCTTGATGGGTTCTGAAGAAACTTCTTCTTCTTCCGAACAGAAACCCACCGACTTCAGGTCTGCACCTTTTTACCAAATTACGTAATTTCTTAAGGGTATAGTCACTTATGGTCACTGGGGCCGTCACTTTATGGCCTCAAGCAAATTGACTTTAATTGACTTTAACCTCCGCCCAAAAATTAAATGAAAATGTTCCTGCAATCGTATTCTGGAATTCGTCAGAAGTAATTTTCTCGGATTTTCTTGAATAACGTAGAACTTTCAACGCTGAAATTTCTACAATTTTCTGCAAAGCAAATTCAGTTTTTCGTTAAGAAAGCGGGTGGCATTCTTCAGTTATCAGTGTCTGATTGCTTCACGGCAAGCTCGTCTCCTCATGGTGTAATAACAATCCAAACTTTACCAGAAAAGTTTTAGTATATTCGCCTATCCTTGTCACCAATTGTTCCTTAAAAAACGGGCGGCAAGAAATTTGAATCTAGTAATGGTTGTTGTCGAAGATGTACATTTGCGGCTATAACAACAACCAAAAACGTTTTATGAAAAGAGAATCAAGGCGCTAACGAAAAAGTGGCAATAGTGTACCGATTAAGTATGGGTTGGAAATCCTTCTTATTTCCGCTACTTTCTTAGTTATGTTACTGTAGATTCTATACATACATAATTTTTATTTTCATCTTCTTAGTAAATGACATGTTACATGTCAAATTTGCTGTTTATGGTAATCAAGTAAACGGTAAATTACTGGAACAGACCTGTAACAGGCTTGCATAAAAGACCTGTAAAATTTTACAGGCTTGTAGAACAGCAGATTATCTGTTTACATCACCATGATTATACGTCTATCTAGAAATAACGCCTTACATGAGAACGTTTTCATAAAAGAATTAAAGTAAAATAAATAAAAATCGCCATGTGAAAGAGAAAATAAAAATTTGTACGCGACACGCTTTGCAATTGATCTTTACTGGGCTCACTGGATTATGGGGCTCGTTCTTACGTCGCCCGCCCCACAAACTTCCAGCTTGCCCGTAAAGATTCATTTACAAAACTTGACACGTAAATAACTAATAACTAAATTAAATCCTGCAATTCTTGCATGTCACCATAAATTTGTCAGACTGTTAATATTACTTTGAATTTATGAATAATCTCTTTGAACTTAAAACAACCTACCCACTAACGCTTAGCTTTAAAGCCTCAGTTAATTAAAACACTTGTGGCCGTCTTCATAAACACGCGGTAATTAACCTACATTCATAAAAATCGCTCGTCTCCGAAGCAATTACGTAGGGTACATACGTACAAAGGAGAAACGAGTCGAGAATTTCGCAGAGGCTTAACGTCGTTCCGCTTGTTTGTCGAAAACACGCGACGAGTTACAACATCAACAACAGCAACGGCGTTCCGTTACGAACCGGATGTGACGTGCCGTCGAACGCTTCCTTCGCGAGCGTTTTCTGCGGTCGGCGGCCTGCGGGCATGAGCGCAGTTCTCGTTTAGATTTACGTCGCTTTCGTTAACGACTTCGCTAATGATGCAGCTTGGCACGGTCTTGAATGCGAATTAAACTTTGTGGTGTTTTTTTCTGCGCGTTTCAATCAGTCGCGGATTGAGGTCTCATCACGTAAAGACGGTGCAAAAACAGGCAGGCAAAAGAGAAACAAATTGAAAATCCAGTGTGACGATTAAGACTTGCCAATTACAAAGTTGCCGATTTGGTAATCCTCGGTGACAATTAGATTTATGGTCTCTTCACAATAAAGTTAACGTTGAACTAAGTTGAAATAAAAACTGATTTTTGTATTCTTTCTTCTTACTACCATTCTTTGAAACTTTAAAACCAAGGTCAGATAAGAAACTGACTTTAAAAAACGTGTTTAACTTGTCGGATCTCGAAATGTAAGTCCTTCACTTTGTAGTGAGAAGAAGCAAGTGTATACCTTTCCAAAACATCCTTTAGTCGTACTATCACGAAAACGAAAGTTAGTAGTACTATGGCCAACCATTATGAGTTAATTGCAGCCGTAGCTCAAAGTTAATATATTAGAAGTTATCTCATAGGTTTGGATTTACATGCATAAAGGCGAATGCCTGGTCGCGCTGGTGTAGGTGTCCGTGCGGTCTCTCGTGACGTCAGACTATACTGTGGCGATTTTGATTGGTCGCGATCCAAGGCGCATGCACAGTCGGTGTCGTTACCATAACAACCAACTATTATGATGATTTTAAACAGATAAAATAGCGACATCTTACTATCTTTTCATTAAAAATAAATTTAATATTATGTTAACTAATTGTTTAACCTCTTGCACTCACTAAGGAAATCCTTGATAAAGGAAATACATTTTCCGAAAGCTCAGTTGAACTTTAAAAGAGTATTATTATCAACCCCTTTTTTGACTGCAGCCCAGTTATAGAATAGATTCCTTAATTGATCAGTCGTGATCATATTCCGCATTTGATGATTTTAAATGGAGTTTCAGCTTGGACGAGTGACGTAGACCTGAGACCCATACGAAAAATGTCGAATCCGTCCGATTTTGCATGAGGCAACTTCCTATACACTAACTCTGGCCGCAGCTGTTGTTGTTGGTGTCATTATTAAAATTAATAAAAGAAAAAATAAAAATAATTAAAGAAGAAATAAAAATATGGATACGACAAAGAAGGCAGCTTCTTAAAGGCTACTAAGGAAACCACGATTTCTTTTTACCCTGTTTTTAAATTTTGCGGAATTTCCCCCCTAACATATAAATTTCTGATATTCTATAGAAAGTTCCCGTAAACATAAAACTCGTTATGTAAAATTATCAAATAAGGTAAACTACTATCGCAATATCACTATGGACTATCTAATGCTAATATGGGGAAATAAATCCAAAAAGAACGAGGTCGTAGTATCTCTACTATGTATCTAATCCAAATATGGGCAAATAAATCCAAAAATAGCGAGGTCGTAGTACCTCTCTACTATTCGACGATCAGAATGAATACATTAATAAACAAGTGTGATCTCATAGAATTTATAAAAAATAGCTTCGTGTGTTATTGTCTGTGGTGATTAGCGAGCAACTACTATTGCGAAGAGAGGGGATGCACCCTTACCATGCCCACATCTGATCTAATCTAACGAGATAATACGAAAGTTATGTCGCTGTAGGGTGGAAGCTACTACCAAGTTATTTACATGAGGGTAGTTTCTGTGATAGTTATGTCATGAAAGCAACTATCACAAAAATGATCATCGTGTAAGTTCCTTGACAATCGCTTTCAAGCTTTCGTGACACAACTTTCATTCTGTTTCGTCTGACTAGATAGTTTGATAGTGGGTAGCTATCGCGATAGTGTGATTCATCTAAAACGTTCGTTTTTACGATGATAGTTTCTGTGATAGTTGCTGTTATGAAAGTAACTGTCATAGAAGGTATCTTCATGTAAACATGCACCTTGAAAGTTTTGTCGCGATAAGTAGAAAGCTACTTCTAATCTATTTACATTGACAGTTTCTGTGATATTTGCTTTCATAACAGCAACTAACATAGAAACTATCGCTACGTTTCTTATAATTAATAAATTTCTCTATTAGTTTTGCGTTCGTCTAATACTTTTAGGGCAGAAGTTTCACACTTATGAGTAGCTTATAAGTTTTCCTTTGTAACTCAGAAATGTTCTTAGTTAGGCTCACAGTAAGGAATAAATAGGTAGTAGCGCGGGCGTTCGGAATGTGCACGCAAATGCGAGAAATATTTTAATGTTACCTCATGCTGAAGGATTAAACACCGTTCTCTCGCGCATGGATATTTGAACCCCTATTTCAGCTGTTGCTTTCCCAATCGATCTCGCGCTTTCATGCACACATTGACACAAGGCCGAGTACTCTTGTGGCGTCACCTAATATATCGCTCACCGTGGTTAGGCCTTAAGCCTGTATTACATTACCCGGTCAGATACGAAGCGGGATCGTTTCCAATAATTCAAATATTGTTACGTGCGTCTTAAATGCACATTTACAGTTTCAGCTCCTTTCCGACACGTCGCGGATCAGACATCAACGTTCCGGTATTCTTGAAAAGAATATTTTGCCTAACGTGGTATGTGTCAGAACATGTCTGACGGTCTTTTAAGTCTTCTTTATCCAAGAGTGGGGTAATCACGTATACCTAAATCTTTTTTCGAAAGATTTAAGCACATTTCGATTAAATAAAAACACATTTGCACAGGTCTTCATTACCTTCCAGAATCCGAGCTATGCCTGAACGCATGATATAAATATACCCTACTTTTGTCTGAACGTAAACGCTACAATTGCGTTCCTTGTCTGCCCGGATAATATAAAACGGGCTTTAATATGATGCTATAAGTGAGAATGTGATAATAATTTTTTTACTACTAAGAGTGATATTTAGAACAGGATAGAGCTTTTGCTGAAGTCTTAAATTGCAGAAGCTTTAAGTGTAGGTCGTGAAATCGTATTAAAAACTTAAATATTCGTCAAAATATATTCGGTAATGTTATTTATTAGAAGAGTACAGAGCGACGGTTGTTGCTATTAATGTCGCTTAATATTTTCAACCAATTTCGGATCTTTCTCATCTAACACCATCATTTCGTATTTTACTCCATCTGACATTAACTTGCATTGTAAATTATGTGTACAGTATAACCTCTTTGATCAGAACATGTCCTAATCCGAACAGCGGAAATTCGAAGTCATAATCCGAACAACATCTCTTTAATCCGAACAGCAAAGTGATTTCCGCCACATAAATGAGGAAATTTCTTTGTTTCATATTTTCTACGAACTTCTCTGTCAAAGCTGCTTTTCCTGCTTTGGAGATTTTGAGAGTTGGGGATTAAAGTACGAGTACGAAGTGTGATGTATGACGTAAATTGTTGAAAAATTAATTTTTAATACATCTTCACGAATTGAAATAGCAGATTGAGCTAATGAGACACGCGTATGCATCCTAAAATTGCTCAAGAAAAGTTGAAAACACTTGAACATACTTTTTGAAGATTTTACTAATGCTTCCCACGCCATTAGGGAAAGTGATTACGTGATCGACGCAAACCGATACAGAAATCCGCAAATATCCGATTCTCCAAATCTCCAAAGCAGGAAAAGTAGTTTTGGTGTTTATTGTTTATTAGCACGTTGACCGTTCAGTCAGTTGAGTTCCGTTTGCATTGCAATTTAAAATGAGACTACCTATAAAAGGAAACACGTTAATTAATCGATAAATGAAAGAATGAGATGAGTTTCTACAGTGAATTTTTGATTTGAAAATAAAGAACTTTTGAATTTGAATTGAAATTGGAAAAGGAGCATTTGACGAATCACGAAACCCGCCTTAGTCAACGCAGCTTAGATGGGAGGGAGATGGTTTTACATCTTGTTAGCATCACTCCTATCTCCCTTCAATATTCAGACGGAATGGTGAATTAAATTATTTAAAATAAAATAAGCGAACAATTGACTTAGACATTAAAATCCTAAGATAAGAATTTATTACGGAAATGATAATGAATGTCAACTAGAGCGAAAAAGTAGGGAAAACATTCTTTTGTGCTTAAAACAATGACCAAAGTGAACATCTAAGGAAATGCTCGAATGATTTAAAGAACTTAAAGAGCAGGTTCGCCACGTGCACACCAGCAATACCGTGTAATTCCAGCAACTCGATGTAACGAAACAGGATAAACTAGAATAGACGCGAATCTGACGAGAAATTCTCCTAGATGAAACGCGAAACTCACATTACCGGATTCAAGGAATTAAAGTGATAAGAGACACTAAGACGGTACTTCCTGTTCGGAAAAGATTGAGCTTATTAGAAGGAAGCAAAACCAGGAAAATGACATTAATCAATGTTAAGGCGCTGTATAATAAGTTGTTGACTGTTGGAAGTAGATATGTAAATATGACTGAATACATTTCAAGACTTATATTTAAGATGAATTAAAATAAGACGAAATGGACAAACAACATATGAAAGAAGTAACCTGTGGAGCTTGCACGGAACGGGACCTTTGCTTATACATTTGTTATTCCACGAGGCATTATTTATTTTTACTGATAACTTTTTCTTACGTTATTTTATTAAATTCAGATAGAGAAAAATGAATATGAGTACTTACTCCAATTGTAGAACGATATGCTACAATTTGCGTCTAAAATTTGTGCAGAACTACGAGTAGTAGTTGTACATTTTCATATCTTCTTTTATTTTTTATTTATTATTATGAACATTCATTAAAAGTGTTATAAAGTGCGACGATAATGTTAATGTCTTTCGCGTTTTTGTTACATGTATATCTTAACAAAACTTTTATGAAACGACTGTCACAAATTTGTACCTAAATTACGGAAATTGTAACATAATTTGTAAATATTACTGCTATATTCTAAAAACATAAGATTTATTAAACTTTTTCGTGGTGCATATCCCATGTGATCCATTTATAATGAAAACACCCCTTTACAAAATATGTATATTTATTAATCTATTTGAACCACCTATTCTTTTAAGGTAGAGCTCTACCCTGATGAAAATTTCTGACAATTAATTTTGATTTTATTTTTTATAAATAACAACTTAAATGGGTTGATTACTAAGTTTTTTAGAGAAAAATATTCGCAGTTCAAATTTGGGTATCAAATTTGTGGGTATTTTGTAGTTGGTTTCATGCATTTTTTGTTAATGAAATTAACTGTCAAACATTTTCATCAAGTAGAGTTTATGACACTCTCTATCTTAAAAAATATCTAAAAACTGTCCTGTACAATGTCAGGTCAAAAAATGATTGCAAGGTGTTTCTACTTAAACTTAAACGAAAAATATCGATTAATTGAATCGGATAAAACACATTTTTGCAGGGATGTTTCCATTTTAAAGGAAACCCACTGTAGAAACTATTCTGTTATACAGGCTGTTTCAGCCAACCCGTCCCACCCCTTTTCCCCGAAAATTAAAAGTCATAGTAAGTTACAGAAAGAATTTCAATAACAAAAGGCTACGTACCGCATTTAATAACGATATAATTATTTCAAGGTCAACCGGAAGTAGGTGTATCAAACTTTGAAAATTTAAATGGGAATGTATGTCGAGTTGAGTATCGTTGAATGGGATTTTTAAAAATAAACCACTTTTACTTGATCAAATTTTTAATATATTAAACAATTTTCGAGAAAAAGAGTTGTGCTAAAGACACGACAATCTGTAATCTTAATCGTACTTAATTGTTTTTGCAGCTTTGAAACTTTACAATGTTTAATATGGATTACAGATAAACATGTTTGATGTTTCTAAATCATGAAAATTCTTCCATCTTCATGAATGCTCAAAATGTTTAACACCATAAATACCGTATTTTTGCATTCGATTCTCATGTTGTCAGAGGTTTAAAAAAACAGGTTGATTTATAAAATTTAAAAGAAAGTTGAAATAAAAAAATATTGAAACATTAGAAACAAAAATTACTTTTAACAACAATCTGTTTCTCAATTATGAATGATCAAAAGCAATGTCTAATTCGGATGAATTTGAACCATATATCACTTATTACACCCTGGTAAAGCCACTAACAACGTGAAAAGTCGAATACAAAAATATATTAATTAAAATTAAGGTGGGAGACATTTTGAATACTTGTGAAAATGAAAAAAATTCCGGGATTTCAAATTAACAAACTTGTCAATCTCTAAGGTTTATCGATCGTTGTAACATTTTATACTAACAAAAGCAATGAGTGATTAAAAAAAAAATTGTCATTTAGATTTTTTCTCGAAAGCTATTTAAGATATTGAAAATTTATTCAAGTAAAAGTTGTTTCCTTTGGAGAATCGTATTTAATTATATCCAATTCGACCTATGTATGATTCCATCTAAAATTTTAAAGTTGGTCTATGTTATACCAACTTTCGGTTAACCTTGAAAGAAAATTATATCGTATTATATCATACAGCCTTTTGTTACTGACTTTTTTCGCAACTTCCTACGACTTCTAATTTTCGAGAAAAATGGTGGGACGGGTGCAGTGCAAGTATGATTGGTTTCATTCCCGCTCTATTCATGTACGTATTTATCAGCAAGTTGTGTAGAAAACTATAAATTCATTCAAACGCAGAATTACTTGAAAAGTTGACGTATGGGCATAATAATTTCGGCCTCTGCAATTATTGGATTGATTTATTGATTTTGTTATTTATGAAAGTTATAAACGCTGTAACCCGTCTATTTAAATTTAGCGATAAACCTGTGCATAATTGATAGGTTTGTTCCAGTAGTTTCAGACTGGTTCAGAACCGTGAAAAACAATTGCCCGCCAAAGTAATGATCCGAGGGCGAAATATCGGGACCAATGCTAATCAATCAACACAGCGATGTATCAAGGCATGTTGCGTCATCGGTTGAAAAAAGACCTCGAAATTCCGCCTGCTGTTAACGATCAATTCTAACAACTTTGCTGATGGAACTAATTTAATATTTTCTGCCTTTAATGATCTTTTATTTCCACCTTCTTAGTAAATGGCATTTTACAGGCTAATTTTATTGTTTATGGTAACCAAGTAAACAATAAATTAGGGGAACAGACCTGTAATATTTTACGGGCTAATATAAAAGACCTGTAAAATTTTACAGGTTTGTAGAAAAGCAGATTGTCTGTTTACATCACCATGACTGCGTCTAACTGGAAATAACGTCTTCGAAAAAAAAGTTTTCATAAAAAACTAAACGATAAAAAATCGAATGTATTGTTTTTTTTTTTCATACTTTTACCTGCCTGATCGTGTTTTATGATTGGGCTAGCTCGCTGTTTAATATTAGTTTTGTAAAAACCATAATTGGATATATTTTCTGCTTTCTGTAGTTTGCTGTAATGATTTACTGATACTAATTTTTTGATTCTAAAACACATCATGTAAGTGAAATTTCACGTACATAAGTGTTGGTTAGATTTTTTTTTATTTAAATATTATAGACAAACAATACTCTATGAGGGCGGAATTACAATAAACATTCACTCACCATTGGTTAGGTCTCTCATTCCTAATGTTCTTTCTTTCTCGCTTCCCTGGCCGCAAGGTAAACGACTTAGCTTCCGGGCATCGCATTCCATTTCGATAAGTACCATGCAAATTATAAATAACCCTTTACTAGTATCTATTCAGTAAAATGGACCATTCCACTTACCGGGGCCGTTTCCCGGCCCCATCTACTCCAACGGCGAATCTAGAAGCTGTAGCTCCCTCACAATGATGATGGACATTGGGGAAGTCTTCCTCGCACGTTGATTCCTTATCTTCGCATGCATTGACCCCCACATTCACCTGTGGATATGAAACGCACCCCTTCCGATGGACATCAGCATACCTTGCCTCCCGAGTATACGTTCTCAGGATCAGTTGATGTCATCGACTGCGTGAGTGTCAAGCACCAATCCATTTCGGTCCAATGACATCATCATGTCAGACCGTTCTGGATAGCTCAATGCTATCACTTGGTCGAGAATGCAATCAACCGAATTCCCATTCACAATGAATGCAGAATACAGCTAATTGCTTTGCCGGTACCGCATGCTTCATCGGTGTTGCTCGCTCACCGTGATAAGCTCCACGATACCGTATGCTGGTATATGACACCATCCTCTGACCAACACCCCGGGTCGCATCCCGGACAATATTCTGCTACCAGAATACATCCGCCTAAATTCATGACCTCATACCGCATTGCCAATCATGAGGATGTGCCGACCTAACACTTCTGCCAGAACATACCACCTCAGGTCATATTCCCTAGGCACCCTCTAGTTCATACCCGGCAACACACCGCGGCCACCATATACAACACATCTCTAATAAACCATCGCCTCCTCTAGGCTAATATTTCGTGGACAGCCCTTATCAAATAACCACTACATATTTTAATCACCTTCGCAAGCCCGACTTACGTTCACCCTTCGCGTCAACAGTCGTATTTTTGCTGCCTGGGTTAAACACGCCCCGTATCATATTACCAAACTAATAACGTAAACAACTTGCTCGTGCTTCACAGATATCTCGAGAATGCAACTTTCTTAAATTCTAAACTTCTAAAATATACAACTACAACTTAAGTATCATATAATTTTAATAACAATACAGATAAGAGACCACAACTTAACCTCGTTTTATTTTCCCGCTGGATTTTTTTGCCGCTTCACAGTGAAAATAATAAATGCCTTGACGACGTGAAAAACGAGTCGCAAAACTCATTAATTACTTTTTTTTTTTCTGGTTTCAAGCAGGAATTAAAGAGCCGCGAGAAGGAATTCGTTGAAACTATTTCAGGAACCGCTCGCCGACAAGCAGATAATATATTTCAAGAGCCGCCTGAAAAACTCAAAACACGCCGTCCTTATTTTTAACCGGCGCAAAGTTTAATAATAACAGCGAAATCTATTTCTGCCGGCGGGTATATGTCGTTATCACGATTTTCGTCGAGGTGAGAGAGCCTCAAGGCCGGAATTGTTGTCGAAACGCAATTAACATAATGCCAAGCGATGATGACGATTACATCATTACATGACCGAGGAGTGGGTGCGCTCGAAGGCCGCTGATAATTTTCCGCATGGAGTGCTCGGTTTACGTAACAGCTTTTTAGGTCTACCCAATTCGAGAGCGAACGAAATTCGAACGCGTGAAGATTTCCGATGGATTTTTTCGACGGCCCGGTTCATCGACCTCACGCTAAAACCGGCTTGTTTACGTAGTTATTCTCGCCGCGAAAATAAATTTATCGACGTATTCGTTTCGTCTATTAAAATTTCAATTCATAAAATACGATCATTAATGACATGGTTTTCATAGTACGTACAAAACGTTCTTTCTATAAAAGAAAATAAAATTCGGATCCAGTTTAATTTCCGTGCGAACGTATAAAATTGCCAAAAGCCAAGAAATATATTTTTATTCTTTTGGATCTGAAAACAGAAAATGGAACTTGTTATTAACAGGGAAAAAATTCCGTCCACTTAATGTTGGATACTTCTCAAGCCGAATGTACTATTGACACCTTCCGCGGTTCCGAAGCATTTAATTGCTGTTGAATGATTGGTGGAATGGGAAGGGGTGTAATACGAGAACTCCCATTTGCAGAAGATACCATGGGCAGTCCGAATTCTAATTTTTTGTAGTCCTCGCGGAACAAGTGGGTCGATTTCTTTTACCTGGTTATTAAACATTTCAGGGATATTAAGGGGCCCACACATTGCGTTTTTGTTCGACGGACAAAGACATTCGATAAAAGTGTGTGGCTGTAAATCTGTCGTTGAAGATCGCGTACAAAGTCGATGCAAATAATCAGGTTCAGCCTGATTTTGTCCGTGAATTTATTCGATAAACTTGTCAATTCGAGCAAATCTGAAATGTGTGCTATAAACACTTAACAAAAACAATTACTGCAGTGGCGTAGGGATTAATTAACATGTTTTTGCGTAGTTTGTGTTGTACTAGGAATTGTTTCAATAAGATGAATCTTCTCTAAATTAGTAGAAAGTTTTCATTAGAATCTGTACAACTATATCGCAGTCTTCTGTGTTTATGGATTTGATCGCGAAACCGCCGCGCCGCCACCGGACGTAAATATGTTGTCTTCATATTGCTGTGATACTGAATTCAGCAAAAAAGAAACCCTGAAATACATTTTAGTTTACTTGGAGAAACGAACAATCAATTATATACAATTTATTTAATAAACTTTTGTCTAGAAATAAGTGTGATTGATAATGTCACAGTGGAAAAGAAAGTGAAGGAAATGAAAAACAGTTTAGGTTCCTAAAAGGACAGACAATTTGACAGTGAACTGAACAAATAACTATAGCAGTAGTGAATCAAATATTACTTGACAATTTCGATACATATCGTAATTTAACTTTGTATGTTAAAGGAAGGCAGAAAAAACATTTTTAACCTAAATTTGAAACGAAATAAACGAAATTGAGTTAGGTTAGAAATTCTTTGAGCACTGTTTTGGTCCAATGAACTTGTCTAAACATTGATTGAATTGTAAATTAATCAAAATTTGTACTTACATATTCATTTATTGAGAATTTTCCAAATTTTTGTAAAAACAACATAAAACTAGAAAATGCGACAATATAGTACCAACTAAAATTTATATTTGTTTATATAGCATAGACACTAATTTACAGTTCAGAAAATGTGAGTAGCAAGTGGAACGGCGACAGTGGGGATGCACTGAAGTGGTGGTACGAGGACTCTTTAAAATGCGAAGACGCAACTAATTTCGGCAGATTGTCGGTAGATCCCGAAGAAGAGAAAATCTTCTAAAACATTAAGATATCGATTAAAAATGTTAATACTGAATTTTATTGCATTAAATGTATTAAGTTGAAGGTGAATTTTATTGAGTGAAGAACAATAACCAGACTTGGAGTCAAGATAGTAATGAGCTGTGGCTTGGCGCAAGCCGTTGTTCCTGATTATTATTTTAAATTTGAAAATTATGCTTTCAGCACTTCAACAAAGTATTAAATAAAATTTTTAAAAACGGGATTTTGGGTTCAATGCGGGCAATAAGTCTTTTGGTTATCTGAAGATAAGAGTTGGAGGGTTTCCATTCCTTCAGAACCCAAACCCTCGAGCAACAACAAAAACAGCAAGAACAAGAAAAAGAGCTACCAGCCGGACAATACATAACAATATGTATTTTTATTGTCTTGCGTTTGGCTTAATTTCCAAACAAAACTGTAGTCTGTATGGGTCCCGCATTCGCCGTTTTTGATCAAATAGACTTGTTCGTCGTGCGAAACGGTCTCCTAAAAATGCTATGTGTCGGCCCTTTAGGGTTTTATACGTTTTGTATAAAAGAGTGTAGTACAAGGTTATAAAAAGGTCAATTAGGTCAAAAATTGGCCGCGCAATGACGTGAACTAAACTGTTGTCAATAACTCAGTTGAATGATCGATCGTACTTAGATGATAAATTTTTATGAACGTTTATGAACTGGACATACAAGTTTAAGTTTTTAAAACTTTGGAAAAAGAACACTACATACGTTTCTTATATAAATAAACTCAAGATAAAATATGTTATTAGCGTAATTTTATTGAAAGAAGTATTAGCGGTGAAAGACTGTGTCTGTACCAGAAAGTGACATAAAAAATTATATTCTTGCATTGTAAATAAAAGGGAGTGCTACATAATTTTGTAAATTTAGTGTTTTATACGATATTAAACTGCAGTCTGCGTATAATTCTGTGAATCAGTATGTTTATACGTAGTATACGTTTATACATGCATATTGTAACGATTTAGCGAATGACTCCGAGGTGTCTCCATATATGTCAGGGCCTGGCGTTATTTAGGTCAGTTTCCGTATAATTCCCTGCCTTTGCTAAGCAAGTTTCAGTCATCAATTCAACAGTTTCATCGAGTTACTCGCTAAAGTATTTTTGCAAATATTTTTTCTATCTGGCAGCCATCTTTAATCTTCATTGTTGCCAATATAATTAGATATTTTGACGATGGGCTAATTCGCTAAGAGTTTGTAGTGAATTTTACACTAGAAGGAAGATTTCACTGGCCTCCTGTAAGCTCCGCGACATAAACCGTCCTAAAGCTCTATGTTGTTTCTGCATTTGACGAAACCGCTGCGTCGTTTTTCGCTCCAATCATTTTGGAAAGTGCTGGTCCTCTTAACCTTTTATGGACGCTAGCTACCCTAGAGGCGAAGTTTATTTTTCTTCGCTTGCTTGCTGAACACTCCTGGTGTTGTCAAGGTCAGTTTATTCTGCCGTACGAAACCCCTGCTGGTTTCTTGTTCTTCTGTTGAACTGACTTAAGTGTATGTTATGTAAGTTATCTTATTTTTCTTTTGAAGTTTTACTTAGGGCTCCTCTTCCCATGTGGGCAATTTGTGCCCCGCTGTGTTTTACGGCCAGCTCTCATCGAGGCGTTCTTTGTTTGAATTGCGAACTTGACCAAACGAATGACCGTGCAAGCTTTATGCCTGTCGAGGCTCTAGTTGCTGTTACCACCAGTTATTCTTGCTGCTCATTACTACACCATCCTGCGGTTGCCGAAGAGAACTCCAGGACCGAATCGTACACTCCGGAATGTTTTTTTCATTTGAATTTCATTAGTTCAACTCACGTTGTGTATTTTTGGCAACTTCATAAAATGGGAATACTTAGTCCCAAAGCGAATAACCAAGTTGCGTCTACAGAACAGTCTAGGGTTAGACTCAATTGGAATGTTTTTTATAATCCACACGAAGAAGAGACAACCGTTTGACATCAAAACTAATTTGAAACTGGCTTGATAGTGGGAGCGGTGCTGTGAGCAACGAATAAACCAGGACGGCACATTAAGAGCTTGAAAAAAAACTTTAAATGGGCCATACGAAATTAAAGCGTCAATCTAAAAATTAAATATAGTTCGAACAGATAGATATGTTCGCCAGCCAAAATATGAAGTTAAAGTGTAAAATTAAATATGATTCGAACAGATCGAATTAGAACAAAAAAAAGCGAAAATGCTTTTGTAAAAATCTAAAAGAATCCTTTGAAACGTGGCGTGAAAATTATTCAGTAAGAACAGTGAACCATACGAAATTTGATTTCAATACTAAAAGAACGGTTCAAAAAATTGACAATTTTAGTAAAATGTCTGTAAAAACGATGGATTTTTAGCTAACAAAATAGGAAAAGTTTTTAGTGCAAAATTAGCCCGTAACAAAGTTTGTTGGTAGTCAAGGTTTCGATACGTCCAGCCCTAATGAGTTTTGGCAAAGTAATTTTAAGAGGCTGAGAAAGTTTCTGAAAGAAAGTTTATTTGCTTCCACACTTGCATCTGTATTATAAAATGATCTTTCACCAAATTAAAAAGGAAACAGAGTAAACAAGTTCTTAAAATTATCAAATCGATCGGTCCGCATATAAAAAAAATTATCTTAGGCTCCTCTTTCCACATTTTTACATACCTATTGTGTGCTTTACATATTGATTATATTCATTGAATTCTGAAAATGATTTTAGTAATTAAAAATACAAAATAATTCTATTAAGAGATATGTGTGTTTAAATTTAGGAACAGTTTGAAAAGATTAGCGCTATACGAATCTGTGACGTGAATGTATCCAAAGTATCGAGGACTGAAGGACGCTGTGCCGTATAACTTGTATTCGTTCATGTTCGTGCAGTACCGTACCGAAAACTACCTGATTTATATTTCTCTATTTTTAAATATTAACATTAATATAAATATTAATATTACTTCGTTGTTTCTCACGCTCACTACGCTCGCTTTTGGAATCTTCCACCCGTATCAAATTTTCATGCGTTTTTATGTTATTTTTATTTTTAAATGTTATCCACAATCTAAAATAAGTGGTACTTTTTTTTCAAATGAAAAAGGTTATGAAATTGAATTGCATCGAGCAATTTTGTTTAATTCCCTTTATTATTTGCTAATATGTAATTTGTTGTAGTTGTCCGAAATATTTTGGAATATTTTTTTCTTATCCTTTTTCTTTATCATAACAAAAATTCAGTAAAAGAGTCAAACCAACAAGCAACACCATGTCTAGACCCTCTAAATTCATGGCTAGGGGTCGGACATTCCTAGGATATCTGGTAAAAACCAGTATAAAGATAAACAAAGCAGCGGCGTAGATTTCAACGTCGCCGCTGAATGGCTTATATGCCCGAGGCACTCTCACCCTCGCGCACATTACATCAGAAGCAACCGTTTAATGTAAATTACGTGTGTAACGTAATTGCCTTTATAGTTTGTTTCAAATTAATAATTATGAAAACATTATAATTCTTTAATGTAGCCTTTAAAAAGACTGGCCTAATACATTTAATTCATATCAATTATAACGCTGTCTTTTTTAAGTTTTTGTATCCAGTCGACCAGAACTGTAGTGGTTACTGCGTGCCGATTTCTCGGGTTTCGACTGGTTTGTTGTTTTGTTTTTACAGGGCAGACGCGTTAAAAATTAGAACTTTTCCGACTATGATCGCTTCAGAATATTAGTAGTTCCTCGTACATTTAACGAAACCTTCCGCCTAAAATGCGCCTAGGTCTGCTCATGGCCATAAAAACACGTGCGAAAATAGCAGGTATTATACAAGGTGGCCGACAAGGTATCCGCGATACTTCGTATATGAATTCTATGACCAATTTTAAGCAAAAGGTATTCTATTCACTTTTTTCTCTGACAATTAACGAACCGACAATCATTGTTTTCTAATCCCAGCTAAGTTGCTACTTTATTAAATTACTTAGCCCTCTAATCGCAACAATGTCATTTACTCTCTAGCAACTACCCATACGACCTGGCAATTTCAAGAACCGTTGGGAATTCGGGAAAAGTGAACAGAATCATTTTTGCTTAAAAGTAGTTATAGAATTTAAATACTAAGTAACTCAGATAGCTCAGCAGTCACCCCGTATATTTTCTATCTTCAAAATATTACCTCGTTTGTTAGTATCAGTTCGTTAGTATTGTCCCACTTTCCAAGGCTTTTTGTTGCCATTATTTCGGCAATTTCTTTTCCTTTCGTATACCTTTTCCACATTTTAAAGCCGATTTCCTCTCGCATAAAAAGATCGTTCTTAAACGTAGCTACGGAAACGAATCCGTTCATTCACCTAAGATTTGCAATAAGGCTCGCACGATCGAGGTCTATTTCCCATTCTTCCTTTTTCGTCTTGTACATATTATAAACACAAGTTAATTTCTACTAAGTAGGGACCGACGCCTAGAAACGTCGACGATGGATCCTTCCGCTGTTTGTTGTTGCGCTTGGGGTTTCTCGTTTTCCGAAAGGCAAACGCGACCGCTCGCTCGCTCGCTTGCTCTAATTTTAGCACCGGATGATTTTACGACGAAAATAAACGCGCGTTTATTTCGGTTAGACCAAAGTGGCTTCACTTGGCGATATTTTTAGAACTCGTTGAAGTGCACGAGAGCGACGGCGATCAAGGAAAATTATCCTATCTTATCCAAGCTTTAACATAACAACATAGATTAATTGTTGTTGTTTTCACCTTCAAAAACGACGAATTTTCAAAAGAATGTGTTCCGTTTTGTCAAGGAATGTGTTTGATTTTATCAAGGCGTCATGCATTTTTATTACAACCACAAATAATATCGTTATTTATTTTAAATTTATGTATTTTTTAAGTTAAACCATTTTGGGAAAAGATTTAAAGAAAAGATTCCTCAATGCCCACTGTTATATTAAGACTGATATTATTATGCTTCCTAATATTAAAAAATTCATCTCTAGTAGATTAGTAGTAGTCGAGATTTATTTAATTTCTTGTTTCCATTGTAATTGCGAAAACATTGCTTCCCATCTGGGAACAGCGTGATTGTTCGTTCGTAGCTACCCGTCTCCTTGACTTGAAGGTCGACCAAAGGAAGACGTGACTTGGCGCGTTGTCCGCGACCGAACGCAGAATGAGACTTTATTAATCCAAGACCGACGAAGCACGACGACAAGAAACCGTAATCAATTCAAAGCCGGGGAAATATAGCGAGTTAAGTTCTGAACCACCTTGCTGAAGACAGCTTGAATTTATTGACCTCAAATCCATCGGAGTCGACAAGGTCTATACTGAACAGCAGACGTACTCGTGAATTTATTCGAATTTTATTCCGTCGGAAATACCTCATCCAGTAGAAAGTTATTCAGATGTTTGGTGGTCTATGCAAGGTGTCAGATCTACTGCTCAGCAGTTATTACCGAACATTGCCGAGATTGACATTACTAAGGAGGTACTAAAGACCACCTTATGTATTATGATTAAAAAATGGATGCAAAAGTACCCGTTCGTAGCAAAAATGAAAATGCTTATTATTAGGTAACCGTGAAATGTCCGGGTAGTTTCAACTGCTTCTTAAAGGTTGTATTGGATGTTTGAATCGTTTTTACGCCAATAGATTGTAAATCAAGCCGAATCAGTTAGAACCAATCAGAAACTGATTCACATCTCTCATACCTTGAATCACAATTTCAGTACCTCCGATCACGTTTTGCTCTTCTCTCAATTACTTCTGGTTTATTATGGTGCAACATATACGATAAAAAAGAAAGACATTTGGGTTTAAGCAACTTTGTCAGTTGCACCATAAATTTTCACTTTAAAATAAGTTAAGTCTACATCCTTTTCGTGGGTGGTAACAAAGGCAATATGTTGCTTTTATACCAAGAGCCTGAACCAATCAAAATCAACGCGAATCAATCGGAAACTGAATCATCTTTCAGCACCTGCCACCAAGCTTTGCCCAATTCTTGCTTATTCTTCTCCCAGTTGTTTCTGCTTACTGTGATGATGGTGTTCAGACCACAATAAATACGATAAGAACTAAGATATTTGAGTTCAAACTACTTTTAACTCTTCTAGAAAACCTAAATCTGCTTGCAATCCGTTGCTCCGTCTTTCTGTTAAACAGGCACTGCTACTTGACTGACTAAAATTATGTACGTACATCTAAATCATTGATGAAACTGGATTGAATCGGATTGATTCAGATTTTGCCTTTCTGAATTTTTCTTCTGCCGAATCCTAGCAAATGAGATTCTTGATTCTGATTTTCTTAGTGTGAATGTGACCTTGGTCTTGACCAATGTCAAGCTGAATCATTAATGTACCTAGACTGATTCAGATTCTAAGGGTGAGAATCATAGTCGTCCATTTTTCTCGTTCTACTTAATCTTATTAAGTCGGTTTCTCTTAGTGTGAACCCGACCTTTACTGATAAAAGATTTCAGAAAAAAAGAATGTTATAAGTAAGGATAGGATTTGAATAAGTACACAACATCGTTTCAGTAGCGCCGTAAAAGTGTATCGAACAGGCATATTGTGTGACGGGACGGTGGAATTAATTTACGACGTTCTTACTATCTGATGTAACGAGGCGAAGGTCGAGGTACAATTGGTCAACTAATTACTCTGAAAATCTTTACTTATACTGAGTAACACCATTGCTGTAGCGGCGTTAATTGTCTCCCCAGCCCTCGCGTTTGTTTACACGCTACGGTCTAATATTTTATATTGCCACTAGAATTTGCACCGCGCAAATTATATTTCCCCGACCCATAGTTATAAGCTTTTGAATATTTTGATTTAACCCAACATTTTTCTCATATCACTTCTTTCACGAAACAAAAAAAATCTATTATTTTATTAAAGGATCACGAACATGTTTACTAACATGTCGTTGGGAAGAGGAATAAAATACAATGTGATTCAGCCCATTTGTAAATCAGCGCGTGATAGCTCCACTGACAGGTTGAGAAAAACATCGCCCACACGAAAGCCCGCCGATTCAAACAACAACCAAGAGGTTTAAGGCTCATTAATGCACATACACACAGTGTTTCATCAGTGTGTGTTAATTAAACTCTTTTAACAATGACGAAATGAAAACGTACCAATGTGGTGCGCACGGTAATCAATTTAATCGGTTTGGTTTGTTTGTACTGACCTAATTTTAAGCAGTAAACATGTGACAGTGATTCAGTATTCCATATATTACTCTGAGCAATGTGTGTAATAATTACTTTATTTTACGCAGGTCAACGAACATTATTTTGTTAGTTTGAATGATTTACAAACTACAATTATTGTTCTACTTCTTTAAATCAATGAAAAAATTGAAGCAGTAAACGTGCGGCAGTGATTCAGTATTCTATATGTTACAGCATCTAAATTCGCCGCTGGAGAGTGTTCAGGGGCAGAAGCGCCCCGGTGAGTAAAAATAAATGTTATTGTTGAACATCGGACATAAGCACTGCGTGGTTGTTATATGTTAACCACATGAACAGCTGCATTAACGGGATGCTTACCACCCGTCTGCGTATTGAAGCGAAACAGACAGATATGAGAAAGGATTTATTATTACAAAGGCAATAGGTGTAATAATTACTTTATTTTACACGGCCTTGCGAGTATTATTTTGTTAGTTTGAATGACTTACATACTACAATTATTGTGTACTTTTTTAAACTAATGAAAAATACAGCCAATCGGTGGGATTTTCGATTAATTTTTATCGATATTTAACCAAACAGATATTGCTGTATTCGTAATGGCGTGTATCAAAAGCCGGAGTAGAAAGAAACGGTGCATTTTTTCGGATACACCTAGTATGTTAAATATACTGGGTGTCTCATAACATACGGAGGAGATTAGAGGGGTAGCTAGGGGAGATCGAATTAAAGATTTTTTCTTAATAAATTTTTGGGAAAAAAGCAATAACTAATAAGTTACAAGAGTTTAAAGTGAAATTAATTAACAAGCAAAAGTAACTCCCTGTAGTAATATTTTACGTTTTAGATTCAAATTTGAGGCAGTTATGAGTTAATTGAACACTGCTTTACAATAAACAACTATTTTAAAAAATGCAGTCACGTTAAAGTAACGGCTATTTCATTTTTTTCTTCTATAGTGACCAAAAACGGGTTTTCATCTCGATGTGAACCGACTACTAATTAAAAACAAAACTAGGAAACAGATTAACATAGACATTTTATGAATGGTGGTTTTGATAAATTTAGAGTTTATTTAATAATAAAGTTCCATTTTGTGAAATAATTTTGATTAATTAAGAAGCTACAGGTGTAAATTAAAGAAGAAATTAAGAAAGTTAAACTGCTGTAACTTTCTTATTATTCGGTTTTGGTCTAAATCGAATTAAGAAAAAAGCTTTATTTTGATGTCCTACAGCTGCCCTATCAATCTCCTCCGTACGTTGTGAGACACCCAGTGTAAAAATACAGCCGAGATAATCCTAATTGACACCTTTGTAAAGTAATCGCGCTTCTATTTATGCTAGCAGCAAGGGTCACAAAATCGGTCTCGATTTACTTGATCGCGACTGTAGAAATGCGTGAATGCGGAAATTTGAGAAAGCCTGATAATGAGTAAAAAGACACGTGACCTCCAGTATTCCGAACTTTGGATGCATTTCTGTTAAATTGAAATGATAATTCACTTACTTCAATTTAATTTTGAAAAATGTATATACCTGTTTGGTTCAAAGATTTCTATTTCTTTTTATCTTTCTTGTTATTTTCTTTGTTTTCGAAACGATTGCATTTGAAACTACTTTCTTCTGCGTCTTCATCATTGGAATTATGCAAATGGTTCCAATAAAATGAAAGAGATTTTTTTTATGTAATGCAATTCAAATTGAACCGGAAGTTTTTTTCTATAATAAATTCAAAATGATTTTATAACATATCGGTTGTAAACGTTCGCATTCCAGCTCACGCGCCGAAATCAATTCATAAATCTGATAAGTTCAATTTTGCGCGTGCATAATATGTTTGGGCCGGCGGCGGCGCGAATTTAATCAACCAGTTGCGCAATTAATTAATTAATTAAATCGTATAATGAAGCCCGTCAATAATTCAGCATAATTTACGGCGTCATCGGCGGTAAACTATGACAACTTAATGGTGTCGTTGACATTCATAAATTAATCTTAACAGAAATGCAACCTTAGATTAAAAAAGTAGAAATTAAAGAGTTTTTTTTTTATTAGCATTACTATCTTGTTATCAGAATGCTAAATTAGAATTCGATGTAGTAATTATGATAATATATTTAGTAGCGAATGAGTTTTTTTTTGTTAATCAAATCTTAACTTTCATAATCACTAGACAACGTGACGATGAAAATAAATACATATTACGTTATTTTGTAAAATTCACAGACTTGACTTCTCTACTTTAGATCTACCCGTTCTTATCCTACAAGCAGACGTATTTAATTTATGAAAAATTGTAACATTTAATTATTTTTAAATGGCCCAGGGTCACTATCAGATAGAGTTGTGACCTATACGTCTAGTCTAATAAAGTACCACATAGAGGTCAGTTTGCTGGGCATAGCGGTCGGGTCCTTCTCTCCCATTGTAATCACAATGCAGACAGGAAGGAATCCGACCCCTTAAGATCACGTCTTTTTCATTCATTCTTCTTAATACTCCTCTTCATTCTTGCTTTTGACTAGAAAATTATTTAAAGTTACTTAATAAAATGTTCTTTACATATACGAAAGAATTAATATGATTTACTTTCAAACAAAAAAAAATGCTCATTTATCATTCATTTCAAATTTTACTATTCATACTGTTAGTCTCTTTTATGTCTTATGAATTACTAGCTGGAGATATGTTTCTTAATCCTTTAGAATGTTTGGACTGCGGAGGAAAGCTTTGTGAATAATTTCTCGACTTGGATTTCAGGATGATGTTAAACCAAAATTCACAAAATTTAGTCATGACTGACTTTATCAATAAGCTACGCTTATACGGCCGTTTCAATTCGCCTGGTTACTCGGTTTTGTAAAGCACGCCATGGTTGTACAATAACAGGCGTCATCTATGAAAGCAATAGAAACATACAGAGTGAATCAGCAACTAAGTAGGTATATGTTACCACTCCGGACCCATACAGAGTGAGTCAGCAACTAGATAGGTAGTTGTTGGAAGTCTCCGCATGTATTAGCGTTCCAAACACATATGAAGACCGCACCATCTGCTTAGTTGTCCCGTGCTTAGTGTGCTTAGTTATCCCGTAAGGTGTGCTTAGTTGTCCCGTACCGTCTGCCTTATTGCCCTGACTCAATACCACACCGTCTACCTAGTTGTCTGACTTAGTCTGTATAAAAATCGTATTTTTCTGTTATTTCCACCAAAACTTTAAATTCCGTATCAATTACGAGCCCAATGAAGCAAGAAGCAACGAATATTTTAAAAGTTTTATTGCACTAGTTGTCAAGAACTAAAAAAATTAGAACAACAATTTAGACACGTCATCTTCCGGCCAATTTATTGATCTAAAATTGTGTCAGGATGAAAGATAGTAACCAGTTTGTTACCCACAATACCATCCCGCACGAGACGATCAAATTTTGATCATTTGATTTTGGTCAAACGCAAGAAATTAGTTGCAAGACAGTTTCGATTGCAGTTGACCTCCTGAGCAGCTGTTGAGGTCCTATTGAGGGCCTCTTTATTTGAATGCGAGATAATCCGAACAGTTTGATTGTAATTGAAAGTCTTGAACTACTCCCTTGCAGAAGGGGTCTCAAACTGGACCTAATCGACTGTACAGGGGATACTCAGGAGGTCCGCTGGAATCAAAACTCTCTCACAACTATTTTTTTTTTTTAATTTTTGTGATACGTCAGTGTCAAATTAGTTTTGACCTAAGTAATCTCCGGTCACAATTTAAAATTGTATACTGGGTGGTCAATGTCAACTGTCCTGAGTTGGCAATACTTATTTAAGGTGGCTTTACTGAATAATTGCCTATTATGATCTATTCCATATCCGGTTTTAATCTGTTTAAAGAAGGCTGTGTTTTGGTAATGTCGTTGTTGTAACAGTGAACACGAATGAGAGTATTCGTTCGACAGTCCGGCGGAAATAATAAATTACTGAATTATGCTTGTAAACTATCAAACATAAATATACACTAGTGTAGGGATTCTTTTGTTGCCAACCCCGGACACTTGAGATTTACCACTTTAGGCGTTTACGATAATTGGAGCGGTACATGGATCGGGGTAGAAAAGTAAGATAGAACGAATGTGTTTAATGCAAGTAAGAGTGAGAGTATTGATTAACTGGTATATACCGCTCCAATTATCGTAAACGACTTTTGTTTGTATTTCGTATAATGTATTTACTGTACTGTTATCGTAGTCTGACTTATATTACTATTTTAAGCCTTTAAGGTCCGTATTCTATGCTATGAGGCGGTCGTCGCGTTGCGGCTGGCGCAAGCGGTAGATGCATAATATATGCTCTCGTTTCCTCTAAAACATTAGTCGCTAAGACAACGTCTTGAAACTACATCATATTCTCCACAAGACGTGTGAAAATAATCAAATTTGAAACTGTTGTTAGAAGAAAACGTAGTCAATGATATTAGTGACATTGGACTGTATCCTTATCTCATAATTAGAGTCGTCTCTAAATAAAGCCGTGATTAAAATAAACAAAAACGATATAGCTTAATGCCAATTTCATGAGTAAGAGAATGACAGAGAATTTAATCACGGCTTTCCAGAATCGCAGAATCTTTTATTGTTTGGATTTTTGAATTTAACAGCACACAAGACATGTTTATGGCAAAATAAATGTTCCTGATTACTATTCCACAGCTTCGAGAGGATTATCGGTCCCAGTATTTACGAGCAGCCTTCGTCTAAAGAGTGCGTTTCGAAGGAAACGTTCCTCTACTCGCGCACTTTAAAGAATGATTATATATTTGATACTTGATTTGAGTTCTTACGACATACTTTTGACAGCCCACCGAATGAAGGAATAAATAATTTTCACCACAGACTTTATTTACACATCGTACGAACAAGGTTGTTAAAATTGATATTGCAGCTAGCAGGTTGCCTCGTTTCATTTAAATGTGTAGTTTGATCCTCACTCCTGGGCAGGGGAGTGACGCAGCGGTTAGCCCAGCCGACTTATAAAGTCGAGCAACTTGTCGGCGCAGGTTCGAATCCCAACAGGACCATGGATGTTTGTGTTGTCCGGATTATGACCCAGCTTATTAAACAAATTAAATTATCTGGTGAGGTCATAAGACAATTAATGTGCAGATTGCTGAAAAGAGAAAGAAGAACCTTACCCCTCCGCAAAAGTAACTCATGACGTCAAATTTATCTAATTCACTGTCTTATTGATCATGTAATGCAAAAGCCTGATTAATATTTTCAATGAAATTTATTAGGTGACGTGACATAACGAGTTACGAACCCAAACCCTCCCCTCTGGATCAAGGTTAACTTCTGATGTATAGTCTAGCTCTACCAATCTTGCGTACGAATCTGTAAAATTTTCGGAACAATTTCAACACTAAAAAATGGTAATGATTAGTTTGAACAGCGACATCCTACCTAGCTTCGGTTAGGTCTTTTTGATAGGTCTTTTTGACCTAACAAAAGAAAATGATAATTGAAACATATGAAAGTCATATGAACGCAGCTTGTTTATATAGTTAGCCATGATTTAGTTCACTAACTGTAACTATAACTATTTAGAGTGTACTCTCTCTTAACGGGCACTCCCCATAAGCGGGCACTTCTCTTAAACGGACAGTTTATTGAGTACGGAAAAAAATCATACAATTTAAACGATATATTTTTCTCTTTTAAGCGGACTCCCTATTAACGAGTCACGCACACATAAATGCCATGACCTACGTAGTTTTTCTCTCCATTAAGCGGACGGTATCTTCCCAAAATATGGGGACTTCCTCAAAAGCGCATGTGTTTATAATAAATAATAAAATAAAAATAATGTTACAGAAGTATACAACAAAGAAAAACTTAGTTGCTGTGGTTTAATTTATTAGTACGATCTTTACACACAAAAGATTAAACAGCTTTTCTTAACGAAGCACTTTCAATTTCAATACAAGGTGTATCTCTAATGTATATGGTTGTAACTATTTCGGACGTACTTTTTACAATATCTTACCCAATAAAATATCAACATTTAGTGAAATTATAAAATCCTTTTTACAAAAAGAGACACTCTTCAGTATAAAAGAATTTTTGCAAAGTGACATTATTGAAATAGCTACGGATTTGCAGAAAGACTTTGGGGTTTGCACAGAATCATAGCGCCTTAATCTCAGCTATAAGCACAGTCTACACAGTCATTTCACTTCGTGTCGGTACCTTTGATCACGTGTCCGAAAAAGTTCCACTGCGCATTCCGTTGCGATTCGATTTTGTTTTCGCGCCAGCTCTGTAAATTATCTTACCTGCTTCTATCTGGTGAAAATATAAAATAATTCCAGTGTGTTTCTATTATTACTTTATTTCTTACACATTTTACACTACGCAGTAGATATATTTATCACGATATTCCTCTCATACTCTGAGCTTAACCTCTCCAAGCACGTGGCAAACGTAAACAAACCTCCAATCTACGAGCCGTAGACTACTGCGCATTCTGCTATGAGTTACGATGAAAAGAACGTTTTTTATAACGCGAAACTAGCGCCAGATTGTTCTTAAGGGTGTGGTTCGCAGGTAAGAGTATCATTTTAAGTGAGCGTCAGAATACATAATATTTACATGTTAAATATGTAAAATAAATGTTGGGCGCTACTGCTGTCTTTTTTCAACTAATTCCTTGACGAACATGCTTGTAACATTTTCTACAGTATGTGTAATAAAACTTTGAATTAACTTTAGATTAACTAAGCGTCTTGACTAAACACAATTTTGGATAGCTAGAGTAAGTGGTTCTTCAAATGCTCGTAAACGGTAGGAAGTAATATATTTTTTACGGTTTTCGTCCACTTCCAGAACATTTATCACGTGAGTAACCGCGGCATATTTCACGCAAGGCGGCACACTATATTTGCATCAGAATACCGCCGTTGCGAAAGCGAATAGTAGCGGTAATCTCGACGATATATCGCGCATAAAAAATCCTCCCATAAATAACTGCCGCAGGAAGAGAACTTTCTTTCTACGGCGGCGTGCATTAATATTCGACGCGTTTGGATTCGGGTCGTGTTCCGGCGTCGGCGTCGTCGACGTCGCACGGGCCGCGTTATATTTTATTAAAGGAACGCGCGAAATCGCGTGTGCACGCGTGCGTGCGAGATTATGTGTCGCGTAAGTCTGCTGACATTTACGATCGTCCTCCTCATCTGGGTCAACACTGAACTAGATCAAGTGAGGCGTGAAATTATTAACTTGATGTTTATCAAATGTATTTACGCATTGTACGCAACCACCCCAAGTTCTTTTCCTTGTATTTTATTTTTGCATTTCCTATAGGTGTATCTATGACATGCATGGAACGTATGACTTATGATTAGGAATGGGAGTAACACGGTTTGACGTCATCTTATCAGCAGAGCTTTCCGTATTCATTTATATTTACAAAATTCTGACTTCTGTCTATCCCCCTTGTCCTACTCTCTGGATGAAAAACCTTACCTTTTGATACTGATACAGTGACTGAGATATAGTTAACATGCATAATTAAGAATTCCCCGAATGAATTAATAAGAAAAGGAAGACCAATTAGAAAAGAAATGTGAAAAAATGATGTCAAATACAAGACAGAATGTAAGGAAAGGGCCGTCATATCCCTCTCATAAGATAATGACTACTGAGCGGAAAAAAGCTTTAAAAATCTATTACAAGAGAATACATACATAAATTTTTTTGGCTTAAATTGTTCTTCCTAATCGGTGTTAAATTTGGCTAAAGCTTTACCTGAAAAATTGTCAATCCTTATTTAATTTGGCATTATTGTTGTCTTTTCTCTACTGAATTGCGTCTAAAAGAAGAGTTTACTCTGACAAGAACCTTTTCGGTGTTCCTTCGCGTCCAAAAAGAGTTGAAATTAACTCCAGATTTTTATGTATGCAGACAACCACATAAAACAAACAATTTCTGCTCTGAACAACCGTGAACAGGTGGAAGAAACAGCGACTAAATAAGTAGAGGCAGCACTAAGAGAGATGGCAAATAACAAAGCTCGAAGTTCTAGAGGTATAAGAAATGAGCTCATTAAGCATAGCACAATAAAAACAAATAATTTAATTCATGATTATTATCAGCTTCGGAGAAATTATTTAATATGCAATAATTCTACAAAAGTGTCTGTCCGTTACGAACTACATTTCTCTTTGGTTCGTGGAGTACTAATTGGCTAATTGCCTATAACCTCGGCAGCCGGCTTGCAACACAAGTGAACTTGATTAGGCATATTTCTTCTTGACTTTTGTAGTACAATTCCTGTGTCATGCATCATTTCAGAAGTTAAGTTAAATCATTGCACAAACCGTATGTAGATTTATTAAAAAATCCACAATGTACACCTAATAAAATTCAGGGAAAAATCAAAGAAACTGTGAGACTGTAAGAAAATAATAATTTCGTAAGTGTGTGCCTGTAATACCGTTTGGTTTAAGTACACTAAATATTGTTAAATCCAATCATATTAACTTCAAACGAATGAGAAACAAATTGTTCATACTGTACATAAGTTTACGTGAGATTATTTATTTTTCATTCCGTAATATGTATACAAGCGGACCCTCCATACGTACAAATGGTGCTTCCTTCTAACATGAACGTATCGAACCCCCTTCGTCGAATCAAGGGAAAAGCCACCCTTTTTAGCGCAGTGATTTATTTAACTGCGACCGACGAAGTCAAACGGGTCGTGATTGCCTCCGAATGGAATTGCGCGTGACGCGACCCGAAACCAACATGAACGCGTCCGCGATAAGCAACTAATAGGGCCGCAAATTGGCCTCGAATATAGAAATTATGATTCATATCAATCAAACGCGGTAATTAGGCTTAATTATACGGCGGCGGCTAATCTAATTTTATGTTTTGCATATTTTATTATCTTCAGCTGAACGAGGAGATAAATCAACACAAGAGTGTTTAGTTGAACACGAGAATTATTTTATTAGGAATGAAAATACTAGCGAAGAAATGTTATGAAACAGACACAAATACATCTGTTTCTAATGTTTCTATACGATTTTATAATACCATAATTTGTTTTACTGTTTTACACTATCCTAAAAATTGATATACTTTTTTCTGGTATCATTTTATATGATAATGTAAAACAGGCTTTAATCTTTTTTTCTTCTATGCTTTCTTTTTTCTATCTTCAGTTTTTTTTTATTACTTCATTGGAATGTAACGTAACTGATGTGATATTATTTACTCTGCTGTTTGTTCTGAGTGAATTAATCTCTAAAGTTTGCAGTCTTTCACTCTGTTTATCTTTTATTTCTCATAACATCCGAGATATGTAGTACAATTCCTTCCATGATGGTTTGATAGTTTTTTTGTTGTATTTCTTTGCTCCAACACAACTCATTCGATTTATAGCTTTCCATTCTTGATTTATTTGAAATTTATGTCTTCTTTATCACTATTCGAGGAAGGTCTTTGTAGGTTTTAACCTTTTCTGGAGGCGTGGCACTAATCATATTTCCCCCATTCCCAGTCCAAATAACCTCCTCCATAAAAAAAAGAGTTCAAGTTTGTGGTCCACGTCCTACGTCAACCCTACGTAATAAGATAAAGTAATAAACGCGACCAGCTGGCATATTATGAAATTGTAAAACAACATCAACACTAAAGCGTCATTTACAGCCACTTAACGTTCGTAGCATAACTGAAAAACATAATGCAATTCCTATCCATGTACAGCCAACATAACAACGTCATGTATGTTACGTTATGCTGAATGTAAATGGGTAGGCAAGCCTGCGTGCGTTATGCATTTCAACTCTTATATTATGTGTTTTTTTTTTCGTTGTTAAGTGAATGTAAACGGGGCTTAACAAGTACATACATATGCAGAAACAAATTAATTATTATAGTTATAATTAAAATGTAAAAACAAGTTAAATATATTTCCTAAAGGACTCCTTCACAATTTATTTTTTCTGCAGTTTTTTAATGCGGTTACGATAAATTATTATTGTGAATAATTGCATGCAATGAAAAGAACAGCGTCTGTCATGACGGAAGATAGTATACTTGGATGTATTTTATTAAGTCGCAGTTTCACAATTTCGAGCATCACAAAGGAAAGCGGCTGCCAACAAAAAAATTTACAACCTCTTTACGGACGCACCGTCAATGCGTTCGTTTCAATTAATTCCAGTTATAGAAAAGAATATTTTTGGTTCTAGAAATTGAAAAAAAAAATTAGATCATGGATGAATACTATTAATTATAATTTCTACATTTTGTTAGGTGATTGGTTAATAATATTAAAGGATCTCTCTTTTTGTTACAGACGACGGGGTAAAATTAGTTCACGTGGACTTAAAAATTTAAAATTAATCCACGTTGATTCAAAAATGTGTAAATATAATGGAGACCGGTTTATGATCTATTTACGGTTTCTTTATAAAGATATCTTCTCATACTGCAATTTCAATGTGGGACTAAGCCTGCCCTGGAAAGTTTTAAGTCTGCCATACGATGACCCAACCTGACATGAAAATATTAAAAATACCTAAGAGCATTGAAATAAAAACCTATGAAGCCTATCCTATAATACGATAAGCCTCCCCTGAATATTTAGTCTGGCTGTGGCCCTGTTTCCTCATATGGATATGATTTTCCGGTATTTTTTACATGAGCCTACCATAGCAGAATTTGACATCACTGTTATACAAGGTGGCACAAAATTCTGAGTTTGTCACTTATGAAATTATTTAAGAATATATCAGAAAAATAATCTGCAAAATATAAATTACAAGGGTACCTAATTATCCACTACTCAAAATTATTTTTAATGATACCGTGTTCGGTAAACTTTTTGCAGACCAATTTTAAACATACATGTTTTAAATCGAGCAAACCTGTTTTTGTAACGTTTTTAAAATGCTCTGACCGTGACTCTTTCTAAAAACATAAAGGTTAGGACAACTTTAGTTTAGAAAACAGCCTAACTTTAAGGACCTCTGTGACTATAGAAGCGAATATAATTAAAAATGGATCCAGTTTTTTTCCAGTAGTCAAAAATAGCTCATTTGCCACGACCTGTACTAAGGTACTAACTCAACACACTTCGTGTTCAGATGGCGACATTAGTGGTTTTCTCTATCTACTCTTGTCGCGTAATAAAGTCATCTAGGGATAAAAAATTAGTCGAAGTTTGTTATTCAAAGTGACGTTTTTACAAATGGTAATTTACCTTGGCTGGCTACACTAGTCTACTACATTTTAAATAAATTAATACAACGAGGGAAACACTAGCAGGAGAACAGAAAAGATCCTGTCACTTTCAGGGCTTGAACTCGAGCCTCTCGTTATCGTGCCGAACGTTCTTGCCATTTAACTAAAGCGACTCCGGCAATGAGAGAAATTGCTCTAACAGAAGTTAGAATATAAGGTAGAAAATTATGTGTGCTTTGATTGTATTAATTTATAGAATTCAACAGTAACAAATCCTTCCTTATATTTCTAATTTACGCCAACGCATGAAGGCATACATCATTTTCCAGTTAATTCTAACTTCTGTTAGATTAATTCCTCTCATTGCCGCAGTCGCTTTAGTTCAGTGGCAAGAATGTTCGACACGATACCGAGAGGCTCGGGTTCAATCCTCGGGGTTTTTTCTGTCCTGTTACCTATTCTGTAACCTGTTTGTGTTTCCCTGTCTGTATTAATTTAATTCAACACTAACAAATCCTTTCCTTATTACATTTACTTACTACATTTTTAACTAGACAGTCGGCCGTCAACTATTGCAATCGTACTAAACCGAATTCCGTAAAAACATTTGTTTTTCTTTTCGCTCTTGCAACATTTGTATTTGTTATCTTTGTTACACAACTCATAAAGAGAATGGGATGACGTTACCTTAACACGTAAGTTTGTTGATTTAGAACCCTAGTCTGCACGGGTGATCCAGAACTCGAATCATCAAAAAATTTAAATGTTTAAATGAAATATCCTATATATGAGGCGTTTAGTAACAAAATCAACTTTTTCCATTTTTTCCAGTCTTATGTCTATTATTCAACTTCCTTGACCAAAACTAGCTACTCGTCAGCGAGGGCCGGTGCATACGAATTTGAGTAGGCGGCCGATGTGCGCTATGTATTATTTGCCCTCTCTTCATGTGTGTTAGACAAAGCCAGAGCTCAGCAGGTTTGTCTGCCGTCTACCCCAATTTCGTACGCACCGCCCTTCGCTGATTCTCATTCGACTAAACATGCGTCTCGTATCAAACTCAGCTCGATGCAAGCAAGCTTACTTGAAATGCCACTAACAGCGCGATCGTCGCTATCATAACCTCTCTAGGTTTCGTCAGACCATTGGTGCTATCACTTGTTATTTCTGTCAAGTGTTATATTTCATTTTATACTTTTATTTCTTATGTTGATTTGTTGTTATATTTGAATGATGAGTTCAATTTTTTTTTAATTTTTTTAAAAGTTATTTAGCATTTAGCAAGGTTTTTATCATATCCAGCTCAATCCAAAATACTTCTTTAATTTACAGAAAAACAAAAAATGTAAAAAATTAAAATTAAATAACTTTGGCATGTCGCCATAAAGAGAATTTTTTACAGTTATAGAAAATAAATAATAATAAATTTGGATACATTTCACTTACAATTTTGAATGTACTTGCTACATCTAACAGATTTGATGCTCGATTGTTTTTATGACTAAGGCAGGTAATAGAAAATTAAATGTAGAACAACTTTACTTCTATAATATTTGTACAATCTTTAACAGTGGCCGAGATATTTCCCGTGACAGCTTAAATCAAACAGACTGTACAGGACAACGTGTACAGAACCGCATTTACAGTAGATTACGCTTGTTATCTCAATGCAATATTATGTATTTTTTGTTATTTAATGCAAGATTTTTGTGCAGGTGGGGCAAGCTTCTGAACTTGTTCAGTTAAGAAATTACTAAAAATACTAAAAACTAATCTAATGCAGAACTTGACTGTAGTAACATATGAGGCATTAAAAACATACAAGAGAGACAAAAAGCATCCCACACCAAAGCATTTGAATTTATAGATATTTTTCAAGCTTTTGGAAAGAACTGAAATCCATAAATATTTTAAGATAACTTTTCATTGTCAAAAATATTTTTGTTTTTCTGTAAACTTAAAAACTATTTTGGATTGAGCTGGATATGATAAAAGGCGTGTGTATTTGCCGAAAGATTTGTCCGAACATTTGTCCAATCATTTGCGTAAAAATGTGCTATCTATCCATCGTCAATAATACAACGATAAGCATTTGGCCAAGAATGGCGATTCTCAAATCCCTTTGATTTGTCGGTTTTTAGTGACATCCAGGAGAACAGAGGCAAACTTGACCAAATCAAAGCCAAGTCAAGACAAAGTTAACAACTACACGTTTGTGTTGACCAGGCTTTGCCAGACTTCGCCCAGCGTGTGGATCTAGCATAAGAATTACAACA
The DNA here is from genome assembly GCA_036172665.1 of Prosopocoilus inquinatus. Classification (NCBI taxonomy): domain Eukaryota; kingdom Metazoa; phylum Arthropoda; class Insecta; order Coleoptera; family Lucanidae; genus Prosopocoilus; species Prosopocoilus inquinatus. The sequence goes on from CM069871.1 coordinate 25,858,874, forward strand.
GCCAAACCTGTAGAGTTGCGTTAAAAGTTAGTACTCCTAACAAATTCGTTAAGTATAGCCCTGCACAATTCGTATTCTTATCTGCTTCGACGCCACATAATCTGGGTAATTGAAAATAAATATTTTCACAGCTGTCATCCTTATTTGTAATACGGACACTAAAAATGTTTCAAATATATTTACCCCTAATATTCTAGAGCTTCAAACTAATAACAAATAATTATAAATTAAACATTTATGTGTTATACAGGGTGCTGCGTTTTGAAACATAGGAAATTCCATGTTAATTTAAAGGTGCTCAATGACTTCCCTAATTTATTTTACAGCAAAATTCCATTTAGGATTTTTAAAGTGCTCTTCAAGATGAATTTGTCTGTAAAGTTTAAGAATTTTTCATTCGCTCAGTTTCAAGATATTTAAAAAAGATCAGTACCGAAATTCAATTTATACCAAACTATCAGCACGGTCTTGATAGTAAACGTTAAAATAAATTATTGAAAGAGCTTTTTCTATCATTCTTTATTAAAAACGAACTAGATTTATTAATTATATGTTCAGTTTTCACTATTATTGATCAAAGCTGTGCTGATAGTTTGGTACAAATTGAATTTAGTTACAAAATATTTTTCTAAATATCTTAATACTCAGCGTATGAAAGATTCTCAAACTTCACAGACAGATTCATCTTGAAGAGTACTTTAAAAAACCTAAATAGAATTTTGCTGTAAAATAATTAGGGAAGCCAATATTCAACCACCTTTAAATTAACATGGGATTTCCTATGTTGCGGTTCAGAATGCAGCACCCTGTATACATAGAATTTCTTCTGTTCTCGGAGTTTGTCTTATTTCTAGTATTAATTGCGTTAACTTCCTCAAATGAATTTCTGAAAATTTCTCAAATTTATATTTTGATAAAATTATTGCAGTATTACATTTCGTAGGCATTACTAGCGTAATCGATTCTTTCAAAATGTATATATGGTTTTTGTTTTGTCTTTGTTAACCAATTAACGGATTAGTTATTCTTAACGTGACATCCATTTTTAAATCCCTCGTGGGGGATACGCGGATGTAGCGGGGCAGATTCGCGATGCGTGGCCAAGAGTACGATTCTGTGCACGTGTCTCGAGGCGGGGGACGATCCGAACAACTATTCCGGATGCCATTATTCCGGATATCGGAATGCGCACGCGCCGCCTGCATTCCGGACGAAATTACCTTGACAACATCAACACTGCGCCGACAGGTTACCACCCGCGAGCCTTTTTTCAATCTATACAGTCCATTAAAGGATCGTTAAAATTAACCGGTTCTGCGTCCGCTAATTAACATAAATAATTAAGCCTACAAACGGACAGTTACTGTTTTGATCGTCCGAAATTCAAATTAATACTCAGCGAGTTTTCGCGGCAGAATTCTGGAGGTCCTTCCTTTTCAAAGAGAAGGAGAAGGATCGATTCCGTTTGTTCGTTTATCCGTGTAACGTGGCTTTTTTTTTTTTATTATACGTCCTCGCTCGTTCTTTTCATAAATAAATTACACACCCTATATAACGTCGTTTATGGTCGACTTACGGCCTGAAACATGCGCCGCTTTTTTCCACGCAATACCCTCGGTTTCTGATGCTGGTTTGAGGTGAACTTCTCCGACATTGGCTCAGTACAAATACAGAAACCGGTCAATTGGAGCTAAGTCTTTAAAAAATATCTTTTGTGTTATAACCGAATTAATTTACAGAGAGCAAGTTATCCTAGTTATCAGCTGGTGCTTAAAATAAAATACTTTTACGAATATTATGCTACGTGGGCTGCTGGAAAAGTATCTGGCAACGGTATGAAAAAACGCATATGAAATTTGGTAAACGGTAACATTGTTTTTCGAAGTATTCGCCTTTGACGTCAATACACTTTTGCATACGCTCGAACCAATTTCTAAAACACGTTTTCCATTCTAAAGATGGTACCTCGGAAACCAGTGTCCGGAATGTTTCAACCGCTGCTTCAGCGGACGAAAATCGCTCACCACGCATTTTATTTCTGATATTTGGGAACAAAAAGAAATCATTAGGTGATAAATCAGGTGAATATGGACAATGAGTCATTAATTCAACATTTTTGTTGGACAAAAAATCAACTGTTTGACGGGCTGAGTGAGAGCTGGCGTTGTCATGATGGAGAATAATTCGTCCATTTCGATTATTTCTTCTTATTTGATCGATGACTTCCGGCAAACAAATTGTAGTATACCAATCAGCATTCACGGCTTTTCGATCCTCTAAAGCCACGGTTGCTACATGTCCAGTTAAACCAAAGAAAGAAGCAATCATTTGCTTCCAAGCACTGTGTGAAGGGACAACTTTTGTTGGTTTTGGTTCATTTTGAAATACCCAAACGGTAGATTGTTGTTTACTTTCTGGCTCGTACTAATAGATCCACGTTTCGTCACTAGTAACGATGTTATAAACTAAATTTGAACGACCTCCATTAAATTTCTTGAGCATTTCTTCGCACCATTTGACACGACCCTGCTTTTGCGCTTGTGTTAAATTATGTGGGATCCAACGACTGCAAAGCTGTCGTACGTTCAAATGATCATGCAAAATCTGGTGTATTGCTTTCATGTCAATGCGTAATCTCGCTCAATCATTTCACGCACAGCATCTACGTTAGTGGCAGCAACAGATGTTGATGGACGACCTTCACGAAATTCGTCGCTGAGAGAGGTTCGTCCACGCTGCAATTCGGCAAGCCAATTATAAACACTGCTCTTTGATGGTGCTTCATCTCCAAAAGCCAAATGATGCCGATCGAGGCATTGTTTCGGCGTTATACCACATTTGAAATCGTAAAAAATCATGTCATGAAAATTTTCACGCGAGATTTCCATGTTTACACAAAATTACTTTTTCTCAAATGATGTATAAACAAAACTAGTTCACTTGGATAGGAACTGTCAATAGAATTATAGACGAAAAACGTCAAATTTTTCAAATATGACAGTTGATAAACGCTAACAATTCTAGACCTACTAGATTCCAGAAAATTTTCCAGCAGCCCACGTAATGTAACAGAAAAGTCATCGTCTAATTTAAGCTGTAATTAAACGACTTTTTTAAATATATCTGAAAACAAGATTTAAAATGATCTACTTTGGAGAGATTCTGCAACTTATTAATAGGCTGTTAAATTTTAGAGATGCTTTAATATTAAAAATACAGTTTTATGATTGGTTTGTTACCACAGGAACAAAATTTAACGGTCTTTTAAATTTAACGCTGTTGATACAGAATGGGATCCTTATTATACTAAAGCCTATGATGTTGAACTACTGTTTGGAAATCACCACAGGTTTTAAACATACGATTTCTTTTAAAATATGCTTTATTTTAATTAACTAATTGAGGGGACAGGCTGATAGAGATCGGTAGCAGTATTAAGCCGATATTCCACTGCCAATATTTTGATCAAAATATTCATCAAATTTTAATAAATCAGTGGAAACATTTATGTGTTTATCAAATTCTTATAAAAATGTATTGATAATGATAGTGTGATATGTGATATAATTTACTTAGATATTAGTAATATGTATTATTTTGCTGGAAATTTGGATCAAAATATTAATAGTGAGATGTCGGCTTTTAAGTGTTAGTTAAGGATGTTAACTCAATAGCGTCTAATTATGATTACCAGTTTCAAGCTTTTCGCAGCTATTAATGTCACTCTGTATATTATTATTTTATTGTATTGTCTGTGTAGAAAATATAAATACATAAAAAATATAGCTATTCCATCTGATGCTTTTCTTTTCTCGTAGTTTCAGTTGTTCTGGTGGTTGTGGCAGATCTCGTTTAATGTTGTATTTCTGTGAACGTTTACCCGGGGGATATCTTCCCATAGGCACACATTTTGAAAGTTTAGCTTAACTGGATGAAATTCCTGGAAAACTTGTTTCCTTAAAACTCGCGAAGGAATCTCAGGAAAATCTTAATTGTTTTTTTTTTTAATTTATTTTACTATCGACATCCTTATAGTGAGTTTGAGATACATCTATTTCTAATGTAATAAAACGAGACAGTTTGAAACCTTTCTTTTTCAAGTATTGAACTGAACACTTAATAGAATGATTTACGGACGATGTTGTTAAATATATATATATATACTATAGTACTTTTGTCCTTCCGCTTTCAAAGGAAGTGAAATGCAGTTTTATCGTTCTTTTTTTTCACAATACAAGAATACCACGAAGCCATTGAATTCGTTCTTTTTTATTTAGTTGTCTAAAGAAAGGAAAGAAATGTCTTTGTCTGGAAGCTTGAAAAGCTACATTTAGCAGTGGAAAGATTTAGAATCATATTAATTAAAATTGCTTTTCCTAGTGAAAAGTTTCCTTTTCTTTGTAGGTATATTTAAAATCAAAATCATTGACTTTTACGTTTTATAATCAGCTAAAATTATATATATTTTTACTGTATGTTGAAAAGTTAATTAATAGTAGTTTACCTTAGAATCGATTAAACACTTATTTATTCAAATTTTCTAAAAAGAAAATGTTTATTAATCACTTCACGTTAATGCATCTACATGTTTTAAACACCTTAGGAATATTATTTGCTTTTTTCTAAATTAATCCTTAGCTCACAATATATTTGAATTTGTCGTATAGTTATGTGCATAGGAGGATCTGTTTGTTTGTTAAAATGGAGGCATATTCCTTTAAGAAAACTAATAGTTTGCAGAGTGTTGGTGAAGAGGACTTCCCGGATCTGTACCGTAATGAATGATTTATTTCTTGACCTCAAATTAATAAATTTAAGCACTATTATTCTTTTATTATTATTATTTTCACATAGTCATACTATGAAATAAGATACAGTTTTCGTCGTTATATTCACATTTCGGAAATATCGTAGCAAAAATACAAATTATAATTTATAATATCAAAAGCCCGATCACTGAGACAATAACGCTAATTGCTACCAAATATTTCTCTGTCTCTTCATGTTTCTATTGCCAGTTACAAATGTCGCCGGTGTCTTTCTTTGGTGTGGATATACCTTATATTCACACCAAAGAAAGGTACGTACTCACCAAAGAAATACAAAGGAAGATTTTATTGCTTGTTTACGTAACCTCTCTATGGAAACAGAAACAAAAACAAAATCACTGTAAATATTCTGTCTATACCAAGGAAACTTATTTCAGTCTCAGTAGGAATATCTGTTTCTGTAAACATAAAGGAACATGAAGAAACTTTCAGAAACGAAGTTCCAGGAACAAACAACACAAACGCAATGTTCCAATGCTTTCGGTAAGGACGTAGCTTTATACATTGTTTTCATTTGCAGCGATAAACACTAAGAAAAATATGAAACGTACGGCAACAAGCCGCGACATGAATATGTTTATTCAGTGTGTACGGTTTGCTGCTGATTTCTTAGATATTACAAGCAGCGAATTGTTATATTTATTGTTACTATTAGGAATATTTGTAGACTCGAGAAGCAAGTTATTTTGATGTGGAAAAAATATTTCTGCGAATTTGTGTAGATGATTTTTGTAACATTTGGAAACAACAAGTAACAAAACGTGCTGCGCTCTTGCTTCGGTGTAGACTGAGATTAAGTGGCAAAAAAATCAAATTAAAGTTAGGATTATGAAATGAGATTTAGGGCAGTATTCATTATCGTGACTTAAGCAGGTGCTTAAGAACGTTTTACGTAAGTTCAACTTATACACTTTAGATTGTCTTAAGTTGCTGTATTTTTTTTTTGTGGTGAGCTTAACAAATCACAATCAAATTGTTCAGTATCAATGTCGTCAGAGTCTCGCATTTTTTACAATCGAAATTAAATTTGCCGTTTCAAAAAATTCTTCCTTGTTTCACACGTTAGTGAACATCCTGAACGACTTAAGAGGCTTTTAAACGATCATCGGGGAACGTTTTTAAATAATATCGCCCTGCGTAAGTTAAGAATAAGCAATTACTTAAGTATTTCTTAAAACCTGTCTATTAATCTACAAGATACTGCTTAGGAGTTTCTTAGCATAAGCACTCTAAGGTAGTTGTGACTATAAATTGCAATAGCACGAGAATACGTTACGATGCTTACGATCAAACTCAGAACTGCAGCATAGTCTGGATGTACATGTTCGGTTTAGTCGCGCCACACTGGTGCTCTAGCAGTGCCGAACGAACAAATCATATCTGTATCTGTAATAATAAAAAAGTTCTTGTGTAAAAAGTTTTTGACGCTTGAAGTGTTTTACTGTCTCCTTAGATAACTTCACGTACATGCCAAAAATCAGTACTTACACTTATTGTAAAAAAAACTACAATTTTTTGTGTTCTCTACCGTTGAATTTACTAATTCCTGCTGATAAATTTATCTTATTTCATCGTCACGATTACTTTGCGCATGTATCGATCAGCACTAAACTCCACAGCGTGAACGGGTGGGTCATTCTCATCCGTCCCGACGCTCCTTTAACAGCGCCGGGCTCATTGAAAATTCTCTTGAAAATCGCGGATGCCTCGCTTGCGGATTTTCGTGGAATATATGCCCCAGGGCGCGCGACAGATAAATCGCGTGCTTCACGGGCGCAAATGAAATTCGGGCCTTAACTTTTTGAATGGCGAAAGTTCGCCCGTAAGCCGGCGAAATTTGTTGTCGGAATCGCGAACACGGCGCAGATGATTTTTCTTTCGAGCAGATTAAAGGTTTTTTACGACTGCCGCATCGACGGTGAAAATGGTGAGTTAATAAGTCGAGAATGAAAGAGCTGCATTTGAAGAATGAAAAATGGAGAAATAATAAACGAATCCAATTCTCTGCGCAGAGACTTGACTCTCCAGAGAACCTTTTTAATGGCACGAGAATCCGCAAACTCGATATTGCACTCTCGTTTTAATTAAATGGCTAAATATACAACTGTTGAAATTAAAGTTGCTCCAAACATTACCTTTACTGCTTTCTGTTTGTCATAATTCAATTTAATTACTGTCAACTTTATGTTAACTCTTTATTAAATGACACATCAAACTTACTATTGTTTTTTTTTTTTTAATGGAACGTTGCACACATTATTGCATATATGGACAGTAGATACTTGAAATATTTAATATTTTGATTTAAAACAAAATAAAGGTAATTCAGAAAAAGTGTCCAACCCGTTAGGAGCATATTCACTAAAGTCACGCAGGTGCGAAATTGCAAGAAATAAATATATCGGAGGCATTTCAAAAATCGAGCTCATTTGAATCCAAAATGGAAATCATGATTCATTTCTTAGGCATACATACACAAGTTCGAAATTCGAATGAATGAATTGCGTATTATACATTTTTTCCACAAAAAGCCGTAAATAAAAACGTTTTACAGTTTCGTTTTTCCACGTGTTCATTGCTGCTGTGACACAGTACAGCTGTACTAGTGCCCATAAACCAATTTATGTCTGGAACTTCGATACATTTTATCTCAAAAACTATGGATATTAGACCCCCTATATATATATAGACTTTTTGTTTTCTTTTTCTGTGTGCTACCTGTGATTGACAGGTCGGACACTTATTTTGAATCATCCAGCATGTGTGTGTGTGCCACATCGTCGTATTCAGATTTTATTTTTATATCACTTGGTTGGAATCTGTGAAACTGTCAATCCTAATCTGTCTCTTCTGACGGTACTAGATTGTCCGTCAAATTTAATAATTCTGTGTTAATAAACAGACTGTGGAAGTTTGGGCATTTGCCTTTTCTATTTATTAAACACTGCTTTGAACAGGACCTGCTATGTTTTACGTTACTATTCAAATGGTAAAATTTTATAGTGCCAATTTTTGCCTATTTATGTATAAATGCCTGTTTAAGATAAAAGTACCTATAATATATTTTTTTCTTCTAAAAATCTCAGAATAAATTTTTAATTTGATTCGAACAAGAATTAAAGGCTGAATTCAGCCGTAATTATTATACTTATAAAAATTTTCTAGAATCTTGTACATGCTCTGTGGATACCCCATGAAGGTAAAAATTGCGACTTTTTTATTCAACATGCCGAAAGAACTAGCGGACATCGGTACCTTTGTTTCTATAAATTATTTCATTGATATTAAAAGTCGAACCGCATGGGAGAGAATTTTCAGTTTTTTAAAGATATTTCAGAAATGAAATAATGAGATAGAAGAGTTTTCTTACATATTTTCATAGACGGCAAAATAATGCAACTCTTTGTAATTTAATAGATCTTGTATCTCTTATAGTTTACGAGATCCCTTTGGTAGGCCTTTACTTAATTGTAACCCTGTATACTAATATACTTATCCAAGAAACAATAAAAATCATCGAAAACAAGTTAAGAACACTCCCAGATTACAATAGGTTTTTTTTTATCTGTGGTGTTTGCCCAACGGGGTCCTAAGTCATAGACTTGTCAGGACCTCAGGAGCGGGGGTTTAGAATTAATAACGGCACTCAGAATCATTTCAAAACAAAATTATGTATTTCCAATTTGATATTAAATTCTGAGAACAACAGGTCCGACGTTAAACTATGGGCGGTCCATTTTAAGAAATCCTATCAGACATTAAGAGAAGGTTCAGATACGTCGACGGTATTAACTCAGAACCACAGGAAATATTTAACTATTTACATCAACACGAACGCGAAGAAAACAAGAACGAATTGAACTACCTGGATCTAACTGTAAGAAAAAAACACATAGCAAATTACGGTTTCAAATAATCGTAAAGCCATACACCAACAATGTTATACATCCTGTCTTCACTCATCCAAAACAAAACATAAACAAGCAGCGTTCAGAAGCCTCCTCGTAGATTAGAAACCGTATATAACTTCGAACTCAAGATAATCCAACAAAAAGTGTAACCAACAGTTATTCAGAAAACATTGTCAACATGATTCACAGGAACACAAAACACAAAGTAAGAAATTAAAAAAAAGGAGATCAGTACAAGACACCCAGTTTTAATATATATTTTTTATTTTTGCGTTTTAATGGAATTATATTATGAAACTCAAATGAGTCATTTGGATTGCATAAAGTAAGACATTAAAACACTCGAAATTTTACTATATTAGGTTGTGGTGGCAACGTACTTAACTATATTAGTTCAAATCAAATAATAATGTACCAATATCAAATAATAATGTACCTCCAAATTACACATGTTTGAAAAAACCTTTACAACAACAAAAAAACAATGTCACCAACCGCCATCAACGAAACAAAATTTTCCTGTATTCAGTTATAAAAAAATGCAAATTTTTAAGCTTTTTTCGTATCTAAGAACCAAAATAGAAAAAATAATATAAAACATATGTTTTATAAGACATTTTGGCGCTCTTGCGCATTTAGGAAACTCGTCTTTGACACGTTTCCTGAAACTATACGTGCGCTAAAATTCCGTCTTATCAAACTTGTTTTTTAATATACGATTAAACTCACATGATCTAAAAGTAATGGACTTATGGTCCGTTGAATCAAGCAATTGAGGCGAGCTTCAACTTAAGTACTTTTTTATAATGTGGCATTTGAGTACAGTATATTTTCAGGCTTTAAATCACGTTCTAAGTGACGCTTCAAGTTAAGAATGAACTAACTTAAGTATTCGGGGCTGACCATACGTCACTTTTTAATTTATTTTTGAAAGTTATCTGTAAATAAAATACTAAAAATTACGTTAAAAAATGTAGCTGATATTTGTTTCTTCTAAAAGGTGTATTTCTTTACTTACTTTATTAAAAGAAAGAAAATTATAGAAAAGTTTTAAAAAGTTTTCGTTTCATTAAGTTTGTTCAACTTTAAAACTTAAAATTTTGGCACCCAGTTTCTATTGAAAAACGATGTGTATTTCTTCTGTGAAGCCTGAGGAAATTGCACGAAGAGAAAAACAAGACATCAAACGGCATGTTTTAAAATAATTTTTGACTATACAGTGTGTTTCATAAAATAATCAAGTGCAGACAGTATTTTTTTTACATCTAGCATGTTGTATATATGTACAAATTAGTTGTTCTGCGACGAGCAACAAGCGACAGAATTATGGCGTACTAACTGGAATATATTACAATTTGATCTGTCAAATTCACTGATTTCGATTCGATTTGAATTAAGAAAGAATAGTGCAGTTAGTTGAACTAAACTAGATACTTGTCCGATGAAATTATTTTACGTAAGACCTCATTATTACTTGCTCACCTAAATGAGTTAGTTAATTTACGTGACCGTTGTCACTAACATTGGCCTGGCTATCCACTCCCTAGATATCTGGTTTCGATTTCATGAAATTAAAAAGTGCGGTTGAAGGCTCCAGGGGAGAAGCCAATAAAATTTTTGCGAACTTAATTTTTATCCAAAACAATCAAACAAGACCTTATAATTTATCCGGCGAATTAAATCCCTCGATGGTTTCGCGAGGAGTTATCTTCATTGTTATTTACGTCGATTAAAAAGAGAGGTTCGACAACCGTCTCGCCCGCCCCTGTTCTTTGTAACTACGAGTCGACGACGAAGCCGCATCAATAATTCATGGTTTCGCCTCGCTCTGCGATCTTCCACACAGAGCAAGAATAACAGGCGTGCGGGGGAAGTCCCTCTAGATCGGAAAAATTATGCGCGACGGAAAACTTGTGCACTTACAGTCAGTTTACGTACTTAATTGGAATATTCATTGAGGTAGTTTTTTGGAAGTAATTTAATTGCATTCTAATTTTATATATTTTTTTTTTGCGAGTGAATAGACCACACGTAGGACGTGGAAGCTCTGCAAACAAAGTATTAAAATAAGATAACTTATTCATTTAACTTTGTTATGAAATAGGTTTATCTACGATCACTACTGTAAATGATAAATTACGTACAACTTTACGTGCACTTGTAATTAAAATCTATGCAGTTGTATTACATTAGATTGACAGTCGTCGAAATTGCAACTGGCTTCGTTGTAACTTTTACTAAAATATAACATTTCTCGACTATAATTCTGTTAAATTTAAGCTATCAGGTTTACCCCATCTCATGACGCGTAAAAAATTCATAATTGTTCTGTTACTTTCAACAAATAATTCTTACTGTATCTGTAAATAAAAATAAGTAAGAACATTTCTTTTGATCTTTTTAATAGTAATTAAATGTGGTCGTAGATAAAGTATAATGTAAAACTCGAGCTGTAAAGCAATTGCACACTATTATGGTAGTCATTAGTGTTCTGATTGACAATTAAACTAAAGGAAAAATTTCAAATATGATTGACTGGCAATTTTCGTTTTTCGGTATTAAAGAAAATACTTTCAAAAATAAAATTTTCGTATGGAATATACCTTCAGAAGCATCAGAACCAGACAGAATTATAATTACGACATTGAATGAACCACGAACACAAAATTAAACAAAATCTGCCTGAATATTCATCGAGTTCAATCCTTTGTCGGACTAAAACTCGTCTCGCGTTTACGAAAACAAAACCTCCCCCGCCTTCTTCTTCGCTGGCGGGCCGGAAACTTTTTAATTAATCGCGGGCCCCAGAATTTTTCCATTACTCTTTGCGCTCGCGTTCTTCGTTCTCACGAGCTGCACACCGAACGATTTGTTTAGCAATTACGCACGCAGCATTGAAATGAGGGCGACGTGAGCCGTAATCACCGGCAGAACGAGATCCCCTGCTTAAGGATGGCCGTCGTTTGTTTTCTTTTCCGTAAACAGCAAGACGTAATGAGCGAGGTGCCGTTACTTGGCCCACTATTCGGGGACGCGATTGTACCGTTAAGAGCGACGGTATCGTTCTCGTTTTGTTACCGTAAGTTTGAATGCTATTTCACTTTTACTGTATGCGACGAGAAATACTTAATTTGTCGTGTTAGTAGTAGAAATATGCCATTTAATTGTGAAATCCGCATTAAGCCAGCACGTCGCAATATAAATAGTGAATTCTGGAAGATATCGATTCTTCATCGAATGAAGGACAGAAGGATTGAAGAATGGTCCAGACCTGTTAGCACATTTTTAGTATTTTATTACTAAATTATTTATTTCTCCATTATAGAGGACAAAACCATAAAAAGAGTACTACTTTACATTGCCAATTCGTATTTATTTCTATGAGACTAATAAGCAGAGAAAAGAATTTAGGCTACTTAATGTTGGACGCTTTCTACGCCGAATGTATTATTTAATCGTGCCATCTTTCAGCGGCGAAGGAGTGCAAAGCGAGCGTTCACAGAAATTATTATGGGTAAGGCTGATACACTCCGAGTAATAAATATTCGTTTCGTTCACGGAACAAGTGGCCCGAATTCTTTTCCCTGCTAACGAGTATTCGTTACAACATGAAGAAAAAAGTCTGACACCATTTTCACACGTCATTTCCCTTTCATTTTTATCCTATTGATCAACATAAACTTTAGAATATAAATTGGATGATTAAAACTCCTAACCACAATATGCTCGTAATCACAAGAGACGTGATTACAGAGCAAGCAAAAAAAGTATTCTACTGAAAATGGCAACATAGTTGCCGAAATACGTGTAGGTATAGGATCAAGAAAGCATATTGTGGTTAGGAGTTTTAATCTAATTTATATTGTAATGCAAACCACAGTGTGCAATACAATTGAATAAACCTTTAGATCTGAATTTTGAAGCCTATTGTGGGGGCAAGTATGTATTAATCTGGTGTCACTTAAGGTAGTGGTCTGCATCCCATTGAATGACACAAAACAATTCAAATAGTTTTCGTCAAGCAAAAAGTTAGTAACAAGAAACAGAAATTGTCTATACTCTATCGACCCTACGTTTCAGTCTTATGTATATCGGGCGTGCCACCGTAAATAAGATTTCACAGTCGTTCACAAAACTATGTAACCCCAAGAAGAAGTTTATTTCAATTTAAATCACAACCGAGGCCGACGGTCTGCCGATCGGATACTGCAATGAACTCACTTTAATAATGAGTTGTATCTACAGCTGCGGAAACATAAAGCGGGACAAGTCTTATAACGAAATTTCCGATTATTTTGATAGTGTGAAGTTTCCTTGGTGACGGTCGTGACCCTTCTAATTAATTTAATAACGTCAGTGAACGTCAGAAATAACTTGTCAAATTGAGTTCTTAAGAATGTATCGTCTTTCTAAGGGAAATGTAAGTGAAAATTTTGAACCAGTGAATCAAATGGAATTAGTGAAGCCTTTGGAAGAACTATGTAACATTTTGGATGTGGAATATGTATATTAGAAATCTTAATTCAATCAATGTCCGAACATTTGCATTCAATAATTCAATCGAAAGGCTGCATGACTGTTATTTTGTTTCATTTTATTTCGCATGGCAATAATTGTAAGTAAAATAAAAACTATTACACTAGTATGCTTTATTTTAATGAGGTATTTGTTCGTTATAATTTTTAATTATAGACGCAATGATTAATCATTTTACTTAATGTGAAGGTTGATAAATTACCATAGTTACCGAAATTTAGAGGTAAGGTTTAAACTAACGAAAGTTTACTGTCTCGCTTTCTGTTTTTACTGTACATGTCGAATTGTCGTTTCGATGTTTACTAATGGTGATGATGGATTGTGTGCCTACTTACAGTGGTGCACCCGGTATACGATGTGACTGAGAATTATTCCATCAAAAAAAGTGTAAGACAATGTATGTCGCAGTTCACGGTAAAAAAATATGCCCCGCCAGGCATAAACATTTTACGATATCATCACAAGCTGTGAAAAGTTTAACTGTGAAAAATAGTACATGGAATACCCACTCGATGTTGAGCAGCTGTTGAGAAGGTAATACGAATAAACTACCAAATTAAGTAAATTCACTTAAGTTATTTAAAGTCGTACAGATTATTGAAAGGTGTAAAAATTAGGCTTATTTTGATACAAGGAAAATTTACAATCGCTAGTCGAGTATGTTATAAATGCATCTTCAGTTATATTAAACTTTCAGACTTATATTAGTCAGTGATTCATTCACAATAATAAAAATTGTTTCTCATTAAATCCGACACACATATTCAGGCAAAAATGGAGAATTTTGACGACTGCAGAAGTAAATCTCAGAACAGTAAACAATATTTTTATTTCACGTTTAAGAACAATAATGCAGATAACTGAAAAAGAACATTATATAGCAATCAAGAAAAGATGAAAAAGTATGACATGAAATGGTTCTCAAAAAATGTAAACTTCAAAGTTCGCTGAGGTCTGGTCTATCAATAAGGGTAGTAAACAACGGATAAAAGTCACTTTCATTACTTGATAATTTTATATGCCCTTGTTTGTAACGAAAAGAAAGGTTTTAAAGACTGATGGGTGGGAAGTGGATGACAATAAAAAAGTTACAGATTGTACGAAGTAAGCAAGACAATAATCTTAGTTAGTAAAGAAAAAAAGAGGATGGAGAAGAGACGATGAAGAATATGAATTGATGAATACAAAAAAAAATGATGAATTAAATATATGGGTAATGTTTTTTTTTAACTAGATTAACCTTTGCCTTATCCGTTCATTTTGTCATCGTTCCATAATCCAAGTGAGGAACATTTTTGTCCAAGGTTTCTTAAGGTTCTTTCGGAAATCGCTTTTTCATCATTCACAATCACATCCAAAGCCACCAAAAGAAGGACCCGGTTTTAACGGCGTCTTTGTGTGGTTTTCGCCTTCTTCCTAATCTCCTTATCTTATCTAAGTCTTCAATGGAATTAAAGTTCATAGAAAATTATTAGAGTAAGAACAGGGTTAAAAACAAGAATTTCCTTGTCTTAGATAAGCAGTTTTCAGTATAAATATACCAATTCTTTCCCAAAAATTTGTAAAACGGTAGCGACGTGGTGACAGAAATGGCCAACCATACTGTACTATATTTATATATACTACTATTGTAGTTATAGTAAGCTCAACTGGTTCATTTAGTTTGAAATATCTAACTTGATAGGATTCGGAAACAATCTGTCAGATTCGTCGTTTTTTCGATTACTACGGATTTTATGAAATGAGTATCTATATCTAATAACTTAGTGATAAATTACTCTGAACAATAATACCAAATTAGATCATCCGATCATAAAATATCAGATTACTAAGAAAACTAACAGTTTGTTTCCGAACCCGCTCAAACAGATTAAATGTCGGTTACATCTAGTGGTCCTAGTAATTAACAAGCGGCAAATGTTCACTTTTTTTTTATTTTTTAGAAGTCACTGGACCAATAAAATATTTATAACAACCTTTTATATAAGAGGAAATAGTTATTAATAATAAATTTTCTACTTATTTTCAAATCATTACAGTTGCTGAGGAATAGGTATCTTAATAAACGTACCTAAAATAAAATAACTATATTAGTATTAAACTAGTAAAAAAAATATGCCATAAAATAGCAACATCTGCATTTTAATCAGCTCTCACGGGTTTTGTCTGACTTGATTGCGTGAAAACACCGATAGGTTTTATAGCCTCATCAAAATTCTATACTAATTTAAAAAGAAAAAAAAAAGTTTTCAGTATAAAGGCGTTCATAAAAAATTTACAGCTTACTCAATCGAAATTTAATTCTCTAAAACAATAAAGATATATCTAAAGTGTGAGAATATATTTTCTGTTCGAACGTTTTAAAATATTTTGTTTTCTATTTTGGTGCTTTAATGGCTAACATTATGCAATTCAAATGAGTCGTATGGGTTTCACAAAGTAGCTTGTTTAACAAGCACTGAACATTTTATTTTATTGAATTAGCTAGCTAGCTAGCGTACGTAGCTAGTTTTGTTCCTATCTCAAATTACAAATAATAACCCACTTTCAAATTGTTACATGTTAGTTAATACTCCTAATACTTTTATTTATTGGCATCACAAATCATAAATATGACTAAAGCAAGTTATAAGTTCACAAAATATGTAATAGGAGTAAAAAAATTATAAGTATATTGCGAATTAAAAAAAGAAATTTTTTTCATTCCTTTTTCATTAGACATTTGGCGTACATGTTCGTTAGAAAACTCGTTTTTGGCTTGTTTTCTAACTCTGGCTGCTCTAAAACCATTCCTTTCTTACGCCTATGAAACTTGTTTTTAATATACTATTATTTTATGGTCAATTCTACAAAGGGAAGTCCTTGTTTGTAATCTAAAATTGCAAAGCTAATTACATAGATTATGAGACATATCCTAAAATTTTTAAAATATCGAAAAAAATAATAAATATTGCACCTGTATGTGTCGACATTGAGCTTGTTACATCCTCGCAAAAATAGTTACTTTATCTATTTTGACAATAAACTAATGGATTTTGTACAGTATCTCAAAATTATTAATATACACCGTCTAAATGGAATTTTATACAGGCTTGGCCAATACTTTTTTTTATCTGTGGTGTTTCCGCAGCGGGGTCCTAACTCATACACTTGTCAGGACCTCAGAAGAGGTATTTCTGTGTGCGTAAAGTGTTCCATGGCTTCATTACTTCCAAACCTCCTCGCCGTTGAAGGAGAAGCAGTGCCGAATTGTATCCCCAACTCTGAAGGGTACCTGAAGTGAGTAATAACCACCCCCGAGAAATATCTCGAGGGGGGTGCGAACACACGACCTTACGATTGCAAGGCCGTTCGCTTACCACTGGACCGTACAGGTATTCAATATTACATATTCATTATTATATTCAGAAGTTTGAATAATAACAGAAGATACATATGTACATCATTTGTACCATTTTTATCTTTTGGTATAAGGGGATTTGGTAAAAGTTTAACTTGATATCATGAAATAATGCATAAAATAAACTGTCAACATCTTAAGAAGTTGAATGAACAATTGACAAGAAGGAACTATTGGATATAAACGCAATAAAAAGCACACGCATGCGTATCCTGTCGATGGTTGATGGAAGGTAGCACCGTCCTTTAGTTGTCGGCAGATTACGAACGCTTACGATATTCAAGAAACTTCTTATGTCATACTTCCTGCATAGAAACATTAAAATTTCAAATAAATTGTTATGAAATTAAATTTTCCGTTTTCAAATCTGTGAGATGAAAACTGGAAAGCGGCCCGAAACCAAACCAAACAAAACAAACAACACTTTCACTGGCACGCAAGCGGCCACTCTGAATCGCTCTATTGATTTTTATCTGTTAATTAAATCGTTCGCCTTCGATTACCACGAAAAACTCGCATCTGCAAATTCGGGTCCCGGTTCGCAGCACGTGCAGATCCCCATCAAGGACCATCCGAGTCGATTCTGGGGTGCGTTTTGCGTTTACTTTCGGCCAACGACTTTGATGTTTCCACCCCCCACGCATACCGTACGTAATGCGGTCGGTTTTCCAATTCGATTCCCTCCGGCTTTCAACTGGAGATTAATCGTCTTCATACGTTTTCGAGTACTTTAGGTAATTGGGGCTTAAGCCTTGTAACAATTCCAACAATGACAGATTAATTTTGACAATTTTTAATTCCCAGAATTTTTGTTAATTAAAAAAAGAAATTAAACAAAATTACATAGGTATCTTTCTTCCATATTAGTTCTTTGAATGAAATTTGGATTAAATTTTTCAAAATTGCAGATTTTATGAAGTGTTTCTCATTACTCTACACTCTAATTACTTTTTTCAATAAAATCATGTACCTTGTCTGTCAATGTTCGGTACAATATATGCAGTGGGCCTCGCAGTCCGAATCGGAGTGGTGGAGTCGGAATCGTGGAGTTGGAGTCAGAAGCAGTAATTACATTACCGGAGTCGGAGTCGTTAAAGTTATACCGACTTCGGCTTCGACTCCTGTGATTGTTCATGTAACTGGAAAATAGGCCATATTTTTTTCGTAATCACGTTTTTCTACGTTGTGTGTGCACCTTAACTGCTACAACTTCATATTTCTGTGAGCCCTCAGCACAAGGTTTTAAAGGTGATATTCGCGTGTCAGTGCCAGCTGAGTTGCCAATGAGTATACTGTCAAGATGGGAGTTTTTCGAGTTTTCATAAAAAAATAATATAAAGAAATTATTGAAGCACGGGCTTGTGTCATAACAATGCGTGTGTAATCCTATATAACACGATTTTTGTTTCAAAACAAAACATCGCGACAACTAGGGTAAACGATTTCATCAAGTAGGCAACACAATTGAACGCTGGGCATGTTACGAATAACGCAACATGCGAATCAACAAAAATTTCGTATAAAAGTGCGCCTAAAATTTAGATAGGTAGTCGAACCTGACTCCGGTAGGCTTAGTGCCTACTGTAAGAAGGACAGCCGCCCTCACAGTCGACCTAGGAACGACTTCGAATTGGCATCCACCTGCCATCTCGAAGAAGGGGAGCCACCCGAAACGCTGATCCCAAGATCATCAGCATCCTGACGCCGATCAGAGGACACCTCTCTGCCACCACCGCCTATGCCCAGCCGGAAGCTGCCGATCTCATACCTGTCAACTCCAGTCCCGGGGAGCCGTACCAGCCTGCCAGCTGAAGCCATCGCCGCACTCCTGCTTGCCGTCGCCACGTCATCCGGCCCCACAATGGTCGTCGCTGCTGTCCTTAGATTTAGCATCTACTCCGAAACCATCGCAAGCGCCTAGATACCGGAATCGACCCCCTTAGCGTGACATGGTGAAGACGCTTAAAATCCAGAGTCAGAAGAAGACCGTGGTCATTCGTTCCTGAGACGACCTTGACATCGCCACAATATACTGCCCGTCGAATCCCGTCGCCACCAGACTGAGCCAGTCGCTGCACAGACGACCTGAATCGCAGCCACCCATCTTGAATTTCGAACAAACCCCATCATATTAAATTTTACATTAATAAAAGGTATCCACTTTTATAAAATAACTGTGTTTCAAGATCTACCTTCTGAAACCCTGCGCTACCCCCTTACCGCGGCAGGGTGGAGGCACCACCCCTACCGTGACAATACATATATTTTGATCAAAGTAAATATGTCAATAATTACTTACGTAATGAAGTAAGGCTTCTGTTACGGTAAAAGAAAATACTTGTTGAGGTCTGTGATGATACGACGGGTATTTTAAAAAACATAAACAATCATTCAGGCAGAGCCAGTTTCCAGGAATCAAAACCATGAATTAAAAACGTTTTAAACCATTTTTTAAAAGTGTATTTTTTAAATAAAAAATCGTACCAGTAAAAGAACGTGAATTTTCTGTATTGATTCTAAAGAATCAGATTTGAAGTTAGAGTCAAGGTTGGAATCAGAATCAGAGGCGAAATTGGAGTCGGTGTCGAAGGTTTTAGGTACCAACTCTGCAGCCCTGTTATGCAGTACTGTTTCGTAACCATTTTATATCAAACGTTTTCAAAAATCTCTTGTATTAAATAATTCTTATATAGTTTTAAAATTGTTAAAATTGTTCTTGAAAGTAGCAGGAAAGTAATTAAATGTAATAAACTTGCAATTTAAATTGATTTATGTGGCTGAAATTATAAAGTCTTGAAAATTAATTCGCAAGCGAATTTTCAAGAACGATGGGCAAACCAGAGCCAGTTCGGAATACTTTCCGTCGAAGTATGTCAGTGGAACGTTATAGACTTCATAACTCATTACTTCCCAGCCCGATTTTAACCTACTTAGCGTTCATTCGTAGCGAGCGGTATCAGATCAGAGCTCGTCACGAACTTTCTTTCGTCTTCGCCGGCCGAAACTCGGAAAAATAAGCGCAAATTAGATTTTCCATCGCGTCCATTCGGTGTAAATAAATCAAGCGGTTATCTCTCCTTCTGGCCGCCTTATTGCACTGTGCTAAGCGATATTTCCCGCCGTCGAAATTTATCGTCAGCTTTAGCTGACCTTAATAAAGACGGCGGCGGTAAATAAACCGTGCTAATAACGTCCGTTTCGCTTTCTTTTCCTCGATGCTTTTTATGGTGGTAATTAACGACAGACTAATTAGGTCAGTCTGTTTATCTCTTAGTTTACATACGTGACAATGAAACAGCTCAGGTTTGCTCAGTATCATCTTAATCGAATGTAGAGTATTACGTTATTAAATTTACACCACTGTTATTTATGTGTCTACTCTTAGAAAAATGTATACGTCACATTCGTCACAAATTTAAATCGAGCCCTCTTCACTTATAAACGAGTTTATATTATTTCTCCAATAGTATACTCCAAATCAACTGTATAAACAAAACCCAGAGGTGATATTTGAGTTTAGTCCTGAAAGTGTAAGCTCGGAAAAAGAAAAAAAAAAAACGGAAAGTTTATTAAAGCACACGGATATAAAAAACGTAAATATGCGGAACCCCAAATAGGGTTAAGGGCCGCAAGAAGTCCAAAAATTTTCAGATTTACAATGCCCAAAACTAAGGGCGTTGGCGCGTTGGTGTGACTACTTACGCATTGCTTACAATCTCGAAACATCAAAATGAATATCCGAAAAGTATTACATGAAGCGCACAAACCAGAATGAAAATAAATAAAAATGATCAAAAACTATAAGGAGAAAAGCTGCAAAATTGCGTAAATTCGCTCTCTGTACAGAGCCAAAACAAAGTTAACAGTTAACAAATTCTAGTCAATTTCGTAAAATAAGCGACAACAGTTTAAATAAAAATCTATATTAGTACAGAAAAATAAGAAAACTACTTGACTATGTTATCACAGCAAACAAAGCCTTTCTCCCGAATTTGTCGGTTAAAATACTGTAGGCCCATACTGCACCCTTCCATTGGCTCGAAGCACACTCATGAACTGACGTCACCTAACAGGTTTCCGAGGGCAAACAGAAAAAGGAAAGGAATTCCTTACTCAATACCTCCGGGACAGAACGTCGATGGGACGGCCGCACAGCTCGAAAATGGGAACGGTCAAATTTATTTCCTCAACAGAACGCATGAGGAAAACATGCCATCCCTCGGAGCGACACTTACGGGAATAAGCGAAATGGCAATCATCCTGCACTGAATCGGCGGTGGAAATCTGCTAGAGGGAAAAAAATTTATGAAATTTACAACCGCGAGCGATAAACGCACGTGGGAAACAACCAAGTAACAAAATAGAGAATCAACTTGTTGAAGTTCAGTAAACCGAAAAGATTCACATGTCCCTCAAAACCGAAGAAACGGTTCCAGAACCTGCTAGGATAGCGACTAACGTTGTGGGTGTAATCCTTTTAACACGGTAGGTTCACTGATCCAACAACAACATCGATCCAAACAACACAGAGCTCATAACCTTCAAAGACGTGATTACTACTTCGCAGCACGCCTTTCGTCGTCGAAAGGGACCGAACCGCTTCGCTGGAATACCACCCGTCATCGGGTAAGCGCTACCAACCAACCAACCCCAAAACCCTCAACGTGCAACAAGGGGAACAAGGGGAAACCTGTCTGACCGAAACGGGCATGCGAAATTGGAATGTAACAAGGCTCAAAGGTTTTTGTCTGTTTCACTTAACTTTTTCTCTGTAAATGAAAGAATTTTTTAAAACTTTGCCTGGAAAAAACTTTGAATGGAAATCATGTTATTTGCCAAGAATTATTTATTATCATTAATAGTATTTAGATTTGTAAGATAGTAAAAGTACATATTTTATAATTGTATAGTTGCGGCCTTTAAAAACTGGTACACTGAGAATTGACATCATTGTCAAAAATTCGTAATTCATCTATCATTTTGATGTCAGTGTCAAATTTGACAAATCGCGTCCGTACTTATTGAGGTTAGCGGCTAACGGTTCTGAAAGACAACCGTCAATAGTCAAACTGCCAAACTTATTTTAAAATAAAATACAGCTGTCAATTTCAAGGAGAGTCGAAGGAGAATAATAAACGATCGACTTTAAAGAAGTGGTAGTTTATAAAATAAGTCACTGATGGTTAAATGAGACTCAAAATCTGAAATAATGAATTATTGCTTTCAAGCAATTTATAAATTATTCAGAGGCTTGATATGTTTCAAATGAAGAAACTATTATTTCAGTATAGAAATTAACAAATATACATATTGAAACCAAATTTTAGAAATAATATATGTACGAGAACTTAATACTCTTATAATCATCATTGAAAAGTTTTGTTTCTGATTTCAGAGCCGAATTGGTTAGTAGAATGTGACGTATGAAGGGTGGACGCTATTTTGAGACACGCAATATATTTTTCTTCCAAATGAGTTTTGTTTTCTACTAGAACAAAAACGTTTTGTTGTAGACTTTGTTTCAACATTTTGGTGGTTGTGGTGGTGGTCAAGGAGCTTTTGTCGAAATTTTCCCAATACTGGTGGGGCAGCTGTGTTCATCAGCTGATCAGAGCCGAATACTGCTTAATATGTATATGTTGTTCACTCATTACAGTGTTTACTGTATTACTTAATCCCCGCTACATGTGCCCACTACTTACGTAAAGAAGGCTTTGAATTTTACTTTCAACTTCATTCTTCAATTTGTACGTCTGCAAAGATATTTTTCTTACGTTAGCGTATCTACCCTAGCACTGAATTTTGTAAGACGCTTTAAAAATGAATTACATCGTTTTGCCTGATAGATCGAAGGATTTAGCAGAGAGAAAAGTCCTTTTAACCAAACCGGCCTCGTTTATTAGTCCGCATTCAGTGCTGAAACTGAACCGGGTCAAAGGGAAACTTCACTTTCACCAAGAAACTGGCATACTCATATTTGGATATACCTTCTTATTAGGTACGTCTTTCCACCTGATTCAGTCGTTGATAAAATGGGATGAATTAAATGACAGTTATCATTCAGGGTGCCTCAAAAGTAATAAGCATTATTTTGAGGTTCGATTCGGGAAGCTGAAACAAATCAACATTAAAATATGATAAAAGTTGATCAGAATGCATAATATACATACGTGGTCTAATTTTTAAAACACTTTAAATTAAACAATCCACCATTTACTTATCCAAGTTATTCGCACTTGTCGCTCGCTAAACTTTAACTGTGCAAATCGCGCGCTCATCTTCGCTTATGTATAGTTAATTCACCCGTTTCCAGAAACGCACAGAAGCATCGAGAAATATTCGCATACTTGCTGTAACATTAGAATGACGTACAGGTGGCGTGGCTCCGGGAAAACACTGTAAAATAGAACAATCGCGAACATTTCCAGTGATCGCAAAGAAGATATGGTTACTAATAGATAGCGCAACTTGTCCGAAAGGAATTTTTTGGGGCCCCAACTCACGGTTGTAACAATATAAGAAATCTTTTTGTTCTGTTACTAATTCTCTTGAACAATCAGATTTTTTTATCTTGAAGAGGCTATCACTGATATAAATTAAAAAAAAAATACCCAGAATGCTCAAAAAATGTTTTCCTTGAAAATTTTCTAATCTTATGTATTTATGTATCGAACAGAAAATTTTTAAAATTGTTAAATGAGCCCATTGAAAGATTTTCAGTGAAACTAAAGAAACAATGTACAAAAGAGAAAACTTGACTTCAAATTATTTGACACCATCTTATTTTTTAATGAATTTTGTCATTGCCAGTAACCACATACTTTCACGTTTTTAATTATTATTCAACAAGTTGTTTTAATTATTATTCACGAATGTTAACACTTAGAACTAGTTGACATCTTGTCAAATTTAGGTACAAATTTATTAAAAATAAAACCAAATAGAAACTGAGTGAAAAGAGTCAAATTAACCAGAAACCCGATCACACTTTCACTTTGTAACAAAATTGATAACAAGTTTAACATCGTCGTTTCATACTAGATTCTTGAGGATGTTTATTAACATTGCAATTAATATGAAATAATGTTTTCAACAAATTTTCTATTCAATTCAAAAACTCATTTCAGGAATGTTAAAATTAAATTTTTATCGATGTGTTTTAAACATCAAACTGAGGAGTAAAAATCACGAATGTAACGTATTTGAAATTCTCGGAAATTTCGCCCTGCGTGATAAACACTATCGCAGCAAAACAGTTTCAAGGTCAACACTTTATATTTCGGATAACGAACATCATCAGTTTGATTGACAACATATTTTAATTCCATTTTGATGATTAAACTGAAAGTGTTTCAGTTTACTTCGAAAAATGAGTTTGATGAAAATCCAAAAAATAAAAAAAACCAAATACGTTCTTCTAACGTTCAGAAAAGTCCCTGTTTTGTGCCTTAATTTTATTGAAAAAATAAATCACGCCTTCGTCGTCGACGTTTAAATCAGAGTTTTGTTGGTTTAGGTTTCCAGGAGATTACGAACTTAAGGGCGGTCGGCCGGTCGTACTTCGCAGCGACGTTCGAATCGTTCCGGGGAAATTATTAAACCGGAAGTTCTCCTCCATCGTAGCACAAACACGAGGTTACTAACTCAATTTAAATTACTGGGGGCAATCGCTTTGAATTTAATTGATCTCTACATAGAGATCTAAGGCAGTGATTTAGATGTTGGATAATTTGTTCGTCGACATGTTTGGTGAAGTGACAAGTAATCATAATCGTAAATATAATTATTTAGCGAAATTCTTTTTAATCGTTCATCATTTACCTAATATTGCCTGAAATTAAACGAGTTTTACAAAATTTTACTGCAAACTCAAAATGATGTAAAGGATCGAATTATTTTACTTTGGGATTTAATGATAATGGCAAGTGTTAATTGAATCTGGTGAGGTTGACAAGTATTTCACTGTGCATTGTTGTAATAACCGGTGGCTTTGGATTAATGAAAAGACGGCCAAGTGAATTTCTGAAATTCCAAGCGAAAACTAGTTTTAGTTCGCTGTAGCTGTGAACCTCAATTTAATCGAAATCAACATCGTTAAAATTTTGATTTTTCTGTTACAGGGTCTCTGAATAGGTCTATTCTTCCAGCGAACGGTGAGTTTTGTCCTTTTGTTTATTTTGAAAATTCCGGTTAATTCAAAAATAGCTGCGAGAGGGCACTGAAATATCTCGTAAACGAAGACGATGAGATCGTAAAGTTTGGCTCTCCGAGCATTTTCTGAATTTAACGGAAGTTATGTTATGCTTTAAGCACTGGACTGATGAAATTTATATTTAAAAAAATGTCCGAGAATGCATTTTCCGAATTTCACGGAAGATATAATATATAGGATGATATAGAATAAGTTCCCGATCCGTTACGAGCGCATTCATTACGGTCATGCAAGTGCGAAATTGCAAGCAATAAATCTATCAAAGGCATTTCAAAAATCAACCTGCTTTGAATCCAAAATGGAAATCATATTTCATTTCTTACGTGTACATACACAAGTCTGAAATTCGAATGAACGAATTGCGTATTATACATTTTTTCCATAGGAAGTCGCAAATAAGAATATTTTGCAGTTTCATTTCAAGATAAACGCTAGTGTTTCGTTCTATTCTACTCGAAATTATTGCTCTTGTGACGTAATATAACATTACTAGTCCATCAACCTATTTATATCTTAATCTTCAATGCATTTTATCTCAAAAACTGTAGATGTTAGATCCCCTATACATATAAACTTTTTGTTTTGTCTTTATGTGTACTACCTGTGGTTGACGGATAGGATACTTATTTTGAATCACCCACTATATGCAGGTACATGCTTTGAAATTAGGTTTAAGCTAAGACATTTATTTAAAAAAGAAAGGATTCCTACTGAATGGCAACTGTTGTCAGGGCTCACAACTTTAAAATTTTATTTTTTTATTTTATTCGGAAAATGTGTTACATTTTATTTCAATTATTTTTTATAAACAAGATGATGTGAACTTTTATTTATAAGTAAATTTTTGTTCAAATGAAATCTTGGCGCTTAAATACCTTCTGGCAATACTTGTACTCTTGTACTTACACGGCATCTCCTAGAATAAATTAAATAATAAAAAAGTGTCGGAGGTGAATTAATAGTAATTTCAGAAACACGTTCCCTTCACTTCAGCTATGTCATGTAAGTACATGTGTGTGTGCAGTTTATAGAAAATGTGCGTGTCGTGATGATGTAATGATTGGCACGTCCGTATGTAAATAATGCTGAAAATTACGAGTTCGGTTACTATTTACTAGCGCCTAAAACGTTATTATTTTACGCGTGTAATGTTATTACATGAAGTTGAACGCAGTCTTTTTACACAGGGTGGTTCCTAAAAGGTGTCCGATCCGTTAGGGGCGTATTTACTAAGGTCATACAATTACTAAATTGTAAAAAAAAGCAAATTTATCAGATACATTTCGAAAATTAACTCTTTTAAGTCCAAATGGAAACCGTTTGAATAGCACCGATGACTACTGGAATGTGTTGCGTAATGTGATTTTAAAAAGAGGTTGACTAACTGTCTTTATTTTTGGAAAAACTGTGTCACTATGTCAAAAAGAAGTACTCCTAAATGTTATGTGAATCTAATCACATTTTTTGTAACAGATATTCGATGTGACCTTCTCGTTATCCGTCTATTCACATGATTGATGTATAGACCGCCATACACAAAGCGTCTTAGGGGTAACTTATTCGGTAAAATTTAACTTGTTACGTAATTTATTAAAACTTCAGTTACTCCTAGATGTACATTTTGACTCGCGTACTTGGAGCGCGAGATTAGTCTTCTTTACACGAGCAAATCTGCATACCAAGTATCACCCAAGAGCGTTCGAAATTTCTGTGTGAATGTCGACCTAATGAATCAGGTACGCCCGGCAATGATTTGCATTATTTTGATTTCTTTTGTTCCGGCAAAAACGCAATTACCTCAACCATTTTAATGGAGTCTTCATAAACTGAAGTTTTCATTTGTAATATTTGATTAAATATAAGATTCTTTTCACTTTAATTCGATTAATTATATCGCACATGAAACAATTGCAAAAAACGCTATGGTAATACGTACGTTCAATTAAAAGAAATTCTAAAGTGCCGCGGTTGACATTAAGAGTTTATTTCTTAATTCTTCATTGATGTATTCGACCATGACAAGTAATATTGAAATGCCCGAATTTCACCGAATTTCTGTGATTTGATACGGACGTTGTCATGAACGCGATTTCAGTAACAAAATTATTATTGTATCCTTACTTACATCATAAAAAAATTCAAGATCATTCTTCGCATTATGCAATCTTTCCTGAAAGAGTCGTAAACAAAAACGTTTTACGGTTTCAATTCAAGGTTAGATGTTCGGGTTTGTGTTTTTTTTCCTCGAGTGTCTATTGCTGTTGTGACGCATTTAGCTATTCTAGTGACCACCAACAAGTTTACATGTGAATTTTCAATTCATTTTATCTCAAAAACTACACAAGTTAGACCCTTCTATGTCTACAATTATTTGCTTTGTTTTATCGAGTACTAACTATGGTTAACGCGTCGGACACTTATTCTGAATGACTCTGTACAGAAGTTGACGTCTAAATTGTTACTGCCTTAACATTTTTTCTTGAAGCGATATTTGCAAAATAGATAGCTACGGGCGGTATAACATTTTATTTCATTTTTCTGTTTTGCGTAGGTAACAAAAGCTATTAACGCACCCAAACGAGTGCTTTAATAGAAGATTTGAGTGCTTGCACGGCGTTGGCGTAAATTATTCTATACTCGTGCATGAGAGATTGCGTTCTGTAACTTGTGTTTTAATGTACTACTCCTATTTTATTCCTCAATATCGTCTCTTTAATTACCTTAAAATGTGTTGATATGAGGAAATACCTTTTCGTAAACTCGTATACATAATTCGAATGACGCATCGTAGTGAATTACTAAGCCCGTAAAAATTGACCGTTTACAAGGTTCATTTTGTGTACTATTGCAATTAGCGAGTCACGAACCGGTGATTGCGATTAAAATAGTCATACCGACAGAAGCTGGGAAATATTCAGGGTCTTACTTTCTAACTCTAACTCATCGTTTCTTTGTTTCTCGAGTCGAGTTTCACCGGCGTTGTAGTTATTTAATGAAAATACTGTTTAACATAATTATTACATAGAATGGATAAATTACCTGAAGTCTCTTTTTTCTTTTCTTTGCCCTTAATGCCTTTGCTTTATGGATGTAAACAATCTATTTATTTCTTCATTTTTTTAATTAGAATTGCTTTTCCTATCCTATTTGTAACAGTAACAGTTTTTTTTTTACCTTTTATACACATGCCCTAATTATTCGTTGCATTTTGTTAAGTCTTCGTTTTATTCTTCACGAGTGAACTATTAATTTCTAGAGAAATTACTTTTTAAACTTTAAGCGGATATTGTAAAACCGGAAGGAACACTCATCGTTTCATTGTCATTTAATAGCTATCAGGCTAGTTTATTCGTGGAGAATAAGGTGACAATCGGAAGGATTTGAGTGTTCCTTCCGATTTTATTTTAGCATCCCCTTAAAATTTAAAAACTAATTTCTGATAAATTTCATTTCATCAAACAAAAGTCGATCTCGATTATTAATTTTTAATTATCAAAATTTGATATTATTTTCATACGGAGGAATAAGTAACTGGAGACGTGGTTGGGTTTTATTCAATAATAAAGAATAATTGTTTTCACTGGAACTGAAAATGCTTTCATGTTGAAAGCATATCAAGCGTTTTTTTTTTTTTTTAAATAAAATAACATGTTAACAATTTGACAAAGTTGAGAAAAACATCCACGAGGTGGCGCCAATCTCACTATAGCGGATGTCCCGCGTCATGTGCTCACCCTTCTAGATTCTTTATTTATTAATCGATTATCCTGAGTTTTGGAGAAAATATCAGATAATATCAACTTTCTTGTTTTAAATGGAACATCCTATATATTTTTACATATTTGAAATTTGCGAATCATTGTCCGAATACGTTGTCCATGACAACGAAAAAAAACTTTTATTTTTCAATCTAGAAAGCTATGAATCGCATTTTTTCGATTTAATGCGATCAAGTGTTTCGAGAAAATCACTCCTTTGATGGTATTTAGATTTTTAACATTTTTAAAGTATTTGAAATTTTCATTAGGCCTCAACTTATTTTTTTCGATAGAACCTCATATATTTCTTAGCTTAGTTCAGCAGAACATTTTTTTCTGAGTACGCTGATATCAAATACGTCATATTTTTTTGGAAAATAATTTAAAATAGAGCATGTCTTATTGAAATTTTACTTTCAAAGAAAATATTATGTATTTGATATCAACGTTCTCAGAAAGAAATGTTCTGTTGAACTAAGCCAAGAAACGTATAAGTTTCTACTTAAAAAAAATGAGTTACGACCTAATGAAAATTTCAAATACTGTAAAAATGTGAAAAAGCAAAATACAATGAAAGGAGTGATTTTCTCGAAACACTTGATCGCATTAGACTAAAAAAATGCGATTCATAGCTTTCTAGATTGAAGAATAAAAAAGTTTTTTTTTTGTTGTCATGGAATAACCTATATAACATAGTCAGTTTTCTTCGATTTTCCAAGAACAAAACTTTTTGACATAGGCTGTTTTTGTTAAAAACGCTTCATATTTTCGTTTAGGATATAAAAAAATTTATCGTTTAGTAAAATCGCACAAGGTTTTCTACGGAAATTTTCTGCCATTTACATATTGACAATGCTGTAACATTTTAATGTTCCCACAAGTTTATTTAATGGCAGTGGAAACCTTGGTCGAAAACTCGAAAACAGTAGTCCAAACCAGCGATGCTCTCGGGCGCTTCGAAAGAGCTAGTTCCTCGCTAATGAGCATCCCTGATCGAAACCAAACAATTGCAAAAGGTGTGGAAAATGTGTGGCAAGTCATGGATGATTCTGTTCCAATTCCATTAGTATGTATGCACACCTGTGTTGAAAAGGTTTAAAATTATATCTTAGCATCGAATTGTCAGTCAAAATTAATAACAGATTAAGAAAATCGGGAACAATTTTCTGTGGATTCTGACCAACGCAAAAGTATATTGTTGAACGAGTGACATTTTTTGAGTGAGAGAACAGTTTACCAAACGAGGCTTGCCGAGTATCATAATGTTCGCGAGCTTAAGAAAATGATTTCGACAAGTTCAACACTATACTTTTTCTACGACGCGAATCAAAAGTAATGATAAAGGTCAAGGAACAATTGAAACTGACATTTGCTAATACAGTAACACAAGTGGACACAAGGCAACTAGATAGAGCAAGATTTATTTTCGTCTCTAGTGACGAAAGTTATGTGGTGACAATAGAATGTCTTTTCATAAAGGGTCGCAGAAAAAGATCTTTTCAGAATATGTTAACTCCGAATATGCATATGCGAACGTTAAATGCTGAAAATTCACTTTTTTACACTCAGGTCTCTTAATCTCCAGAAAATTAGTGTCATGCAACATATCTGTTGAGCGTCTGTACAGATTTATTGCAAAAATATTTGTTGTTTACTTTTATAATCAAGTTACAGAACTGACGATCATGCAAACGATTTGGGCTTACGTTCCCTACCGCAATTGATTTTTTTTGTGATTTGTGAAACGCATTTCTTAAATAATTTAATTCCTGCAGTAAATTATATCACAAATTAAATTGATTAAAAAAAAACCTATCTGTTGCATTAGAATATGTTCTACCTCCAGTTAGGCTTAATTTCCTGAACTGTACTTGCATTATTTGTTCTTGAAGATGCATAATCGATTTGTCTATATCTATTTCTGTGTTTACGTTAGCTTTGAAGCTGAAAACATTTCTCTTTATTTCCTTAAGGAAAAGGAGAACATTGTTCGAGGCTATGAATCGAGGTAAATGTAACTTCTGAGTATGAGAGAAATGCACCAGAAAATAAGAATTTTTGTTAGAGAGAGACAAAATTATAACTAAAGTTAGGCGAACAATCTTGATCGACTTCCATCACTTCTGTTCAGAGGCGCGGTGTCGTGAAAGGCATCATTGCATCGTGCATGGTGTATTGCATTAAATTTTGTGCACGATACTGGAGTGAATGAGTCAATGAAGTGAGAGGTAAATCAAGCGCGTTTCAAGAATTTCCGCCGAACTGTAATTATAACCATTAGAGACTGCTTACTTAAAGACATAATTTCCAATAATATTATGTCAATAGCATAACAATTTTGCTAACACCGACAGTATTAGACAGCCTTTTATCTACATCACTCAAGTTTTGTACTCACCTTCTGATGAAATTTTGTCACCCAAAAGTTCTTGCAACAAACTTAATGTTGAAAGTTGGAAGGTATATATAAAATACAGTTAAATGTTTTGTTTGCAGTTACAACTTGCTGCAAACAAAGAAACTCTTTTTGTAAGTAGATAAACCACGTCATTTATTGTTGCAAATTTATATAAATAATTTATAGTACCACTAATTATTATTTGGTTAGAACAAGTCATTGGTTTATTGGAGGAGCAACCTAATGAAAGCGTTTATTTCAACTAAAAACTTTATTAGTCGTGATTATTTTGTGAGTTGCTCCATTATGATATTAATTAATAATGAATTCATGAATACAAAATTGTTTAGGATGTGTCTGTCAGTGGTTATTAGAATGAGTGGATCGATGATTTGTTCAGAAAATTTGATAACCGAGGAAGTACTTACAGCACTTTTCTGCAATCGATTTCATACTCTTTAGCAGCGGTCTTCAACCTGATCCCTATCATGCAGTAGTGGTCGATTCCAGCTTTCACTTACATACATACAGGGTGTTCTTTTATTGTGAGCAAATATTTAAACCTGCAATATATCACCATAAATGGTAACGATTGAATTCGTATATTCTTAACATAAATATAATAGTTTTCGACAAAACTGCAGTGGCAGATTTTCACTAAACCGTTTGAGAACTGCTGGCATAGCTAAAAGTGGAACGCGGGCGTCTCTTCAATTACGACTCGGAGCCGAAGTAGGTCAGGGTCAGTGCCTTACTGGATCTTATGCAGAAACGACGTAAATAAGCGCCGCTTCGATCAGCTGATCCGTTAAAACTTTAACAATTTAAATTAACTTCACTAATTCACTTCAAATTATTATTACGAAACTCTGTGTTGATCATCGGTGGGCGTGTTCATACCGAGAGGAAGGCGAAGTTGACCTTCCTATCTTTCTCGCACATTACAGTGCTTCCAAACAAGTGGTCCAGCCAACATTTTTGGGCTATGATACGGTAGCCACCAAAAAATACCCGCAGCAGGTAGCATTTCCTGTACTTACACTGAGGTTTTTTTATTTGCATACAGTAAAAGAACACCCTGTATATTGAATACATTTTGAATATCTTCGCAAATTTCACATTTTAAAATTTGGTTTTATAATTTACTTTTAAATATGCACAAGAAATAATTTACCTTTTTATTTCTCGTATCTCGTAGAATTAAATTTTAATCATATGTTTGTACATTACCCAACAAAGAAACAGAATATCACTAAAAAGTGACCTTTGTTTGTTCTTTATGAAAATCTATCAAGTTATTAAATATTTAGTTTCGTAGCAACAGCATTTCAAAATTTTCATTAATCATTAATTAAAACGATTTCAATAAACCTTATCGTTTTCAAATTTATCATCAACAAAGGTACAGAAGTGGACTGTGAGTATAAAAATTTGAGGACCCCTGCTCTATATGAATTAATAACGGAAGCTCATGGACACCATTTTTAAGATATCTGCAAAACGTTTTGTGGTTTTACGGAAAAAAACTGTATTTTTTTTCAGGAAGTATGGGCTCTGACAATATCGTTTGTATGAATTTCTTTTCATACGAGTAATCTTGAAAAATAATATTTATTTGTTCCGAGAACTCTTCTGTCTTTGATGTCGAGATAATCTTCTTTTATCATTTGCCTGCCTCGAATCTGCCGCGACTTCTTTGTATCATAATTTTCTTCAATGTAGTAGCGTTCCATGCGATCTTTATTTTGCCTTTTATCGTTTCCTTATTCATACTTATATTTTTTTCTTGCATCGAAATTAAAGGGTGCCAAATATTTATTAATATTGCAAGTCTATATTTTGAATGTTTTAAAAACATCTTCGAGAAGTATAATTTCGTAAGTTTATGCAAAGTTGAAAAGTTTGTGGAAACATACCAGTTGAAAAGGTTTACGTCCTTATAAATCATGGCAGCGAGGAAGTCCGACATATTTGGCTGAAAAATGCCATCGTTCTTCTTCATCTAACCGCTCTCCTTCACATGTCACTGCGATTTATGTTCCACCATATCGTTCACGGCGTTAATTCACTGTCACTTTCGACGAGACGACACTGCTGGCTGTTCAATTTTCGAGAATTATTTTAACGGAGGTAATGCAGAGAAAACCGATAGTAAGGGATGGTCCCCGGAGTTTACAGGCTGCAGGAAGAAACGAGGCGGTCGCCTACATTTCCCAACCCTGCTTGAAACCTAAGACGGTGGAAATTACTCTCACTAAGAAAATTACGTAAACGTGAGCGTCGTTAGGGTACCTAGTTAGTTATTATTTGCGGATGATCGGATCGGTTTTCAGGCACGTCGCCGATTTACGTAAATCACGTCCTGCGATTTTTTTCCTCGGCCCCTCTCTCTTTCTTTTGCCTTGCGTTTAGAAACATCGGACTTAATTGACGTGTTTTACGTGAACGTGCACAGACGACGGTTCTTAATTATTCCAGATAAATTTTAACTTTAACTCTTTTCTCCATGATTTGGCGGAATTAAGTAAAGACTAACATTACTCTTGCTCACGAAATTCAAATTAAAGAAAATATATTTAATACAGTTTTACTCTATTTTTCGCAGCCTGATTAACTGCTTTGTCAAACGTGAAAGGAAATGTCAATTTATATAAAGCGTGGGCGGTTCAATTTGCTATGTATTTATTTAGTTTTTAATACGCAATTAAGAAGCTAGTGCAAAATGTGTTGCATTCTTCTTGCTAAGCATTTTATTTGTATCATTAGGTCACTGACTATTTTCCGTTCATGATTTTTTGGTATTCAGAGTAGGCTATGTTAGGGTGGCATTTCTTGGTATCACCACAGATTAGGTATCACTTAAAAATATGAACGTCAGAAAATTGGGTTAAAATTTCATGATTAATAGTTACTCTCCAATTACGAAGTTCAAGCACCTGAGATGATCTGAACTGATGTGATCCAAACTACACTTCTAAGATATTAATGGGAACGATGCGTAAATCATATAAGCGTCATGTATGTGTAGTCATAGATACAGGTGCATAAGAGGCGGGGGAAAGTAAAAAAGATCAGTTTAAGTGAGCACCCTGCAACTGGAAGATGTTGGATCAGTTCAGAGAAGCTCCGAGTAGCTCATTTTAGCTATCGAAAAGCGGCCATTGTTCCTAAAGATCGGAACTCCTACTACAGTAGTAAATGTTATGATTTGTTTAATTTTCTTTAATCTTAGTATTACCAACATTACACACATAATTTTTGACATGTCGACCTTTGATTTCTATCAAATTACATGCGAAAAGAAAGCATAACCTACTAGAATGCCAAAAGATTGTGAATGATTTATAGTGTTCTCACTAGTTCGAACGGTACAAAAGGTGCTTTCTTTCGCTCACAAAATCGTGATCCAAACGTGTTTTGATTCAAAAACAGATATTCTTTCCTTTGAATCTCTTTATTTTTAAAACTTGTTTAGATTGAATTGGTTATTTACCAATGAA
Organism: Prosopocoilus inquinatus; assembly: GCA_036172665.1. Classification (NCBI taxonomy): domain Eukaryota; kingdom Metazoa; phylum Arthropoda; class Insecta; order Coleoptera; family Lucanidae; genus Prosopocoilus; species Prosopocoilus inquinatus. The sequence continues at coordinate 25,893,418 of CM069871.1, forward strand.
CCGTCAATCAAAAATTCAAGTCAGGTATTTTGTTGCAACAACTACGAAATTCAGGTCCAAACTATTTGAAACACGATTCAAACTTTTAAGCGAAAGAAAGCACCTTAGATTGCTATATGTGTTGAGACAACCTTCAGCTTCCATACATAAGCGTACTCTGCGTTTCAAGCTTTCAAACTCGTTTGCTAAGTGTTCGGGGGTTATGTTAGCACACACATCTGTAATGCCCGCACGAAGTTCTTCGATTGTGTGACGCGTAGTTCTAAAAACTGTGTTTTTCATGTGCGGATAAATGAAGTAATCCAGAATTGTGAGAACCGGAGACCTTGCAGGAAAATTCACAATCCGATTATCGAAAAACTGCTGCAGGAAAGTCATTGTTTCATGAGCTGTGTGGGCAGTGGCATTGTCTTGCTGAAAAAACCCTTCTGTAAGTTCATCATCATGTAGTTGATTAATGAAAGGTTCTAATAACACATTTCGGTATCTTTCAGCAGTTACTGAGTCGTTAAAAAATATTGGTCCGATGATACGCCTTCTTGACACTGCTAGCCAAACACCAATTTTTAATGGATGTAATGGAGTTTCCACAAATTCATGGGGATTTTCTGCTGACCATATTCTCATATTCTGTTTATTTAAATACCCTGAGAGATGAAACCAGGCCTCATCGGAAAAGAAACACTTGTCAAGAATGTCGTCGTTGTTTAAGTTATCAAGAAACCACTGACAATATTCTGTTCTTCTGTGAAAATCTACTGGCCTGAGTTCGTGAACTGCTTGGATCTTATATGGATAAAGCTTTAAGTCTTTTTTAAGAATAGTGTGACATGTTCCCACTGATAGGTGAACTTCTTGTGAAAGTTTCGCAATAGATTTCTTGGGAGAGTGTTCCATTCTATCCCGAACATCTTCAATGCAGGCTGCAGTCCTTTTCTTAGCTGCTCCGCTCCCTGTTTTGCGACCAAATGAACCTGTTTCACGAAATTTAAGAACACAAGCATGGATATGTTTAACTAGCTGTTCATAAGTAATAGCAAAATTAGGAAACTGCTGTCGAAACTTCTGTACACACTGATTACTTGAATAAACTAACTGTCCATTTTCTATTCTACCGGTTTGAAAATAACTTTCAACAATAAATATTTTCTGCTGTAATTCTAACATTTTGAATTAATTGAAAATACAAAGTGTCAATTTGACATTTGTTTAAATAAATAATTGAACAGCTATCTGTACTGCAAATTTTAGGTAAATCCGGTAAGCTGTGATTGGTAAACGTATTAACGGAGATTTATAAACTGTATGCTATAAGGGCAAGCTGTGGACCTAGCTTTATTCTTATCTACTATAATGTTCTTCCACATATATTTGCTGGATTGGGATTACTACTGTTATTCCTTCCGTATAATCCAGATTTGGCATTTGGCTATCAATTCCTTAGGCCACTCAAAAAGTTCTTCGAAGGCAAACGGTTTTAATCTAATGAGGAAGTTAAAATTGCAATGCAAAATTAGTTACGTTATCAACCCACAGAATTTTTTTCATTGAAAATACGGAAGCTACTACAGAGGAGTAAGTGCATTTAAAGAAGGGTTGGATTTAGAAAATGTTATTTTTATTTTTGTTGACCTGAAAAAATAAGATGCAGGTCAAATTTCAACTCTCGCTCCTTCGTTCGATATATGAGTAGTAAAGTTAGACCTGACAAACACGTTTTTATAATAAAGATAATAAAAGGTTTGAATGTTATATCGGGCATAACAGAAGTGATAAGGATTTTACTACTTTCTAGTAAACTTCTAGACAGCGTCATTTTCAGCAATTATTAAGTGAAACGAGAAGTCGTGCGGTTCCGGGATCTCTTTCTCTAATTCAATCGTCCCAAGTGAATGAATATTTCCGCTGAATGACGGAGCCCGTGGGGGCGCAGGGGCCGTCATAAATCTGGCACGGGCCCAAGCGGTATTTGCGGCTCCGGAGATCGCACTCCTCCGTGGTATTTTTGCGGATTTAGGTCGGACGCCGTACGTAATTGCGACGCTGACATTTCGCGCCGAACTGCCGTTGTTTGTACGCCTCGTTAGATTCGCTTTTCTAGGATACATCTCGCAGATGAGGCTATTAACTGCAGATATTTACCTTATCCACAGATATCTGCAGTAAAAGAACTTGTACAAGAATTGGTTTGGATTGCTAAATGATTATGAGAGTCCACAATGACAATTGTAGTTTCTGACAATGTAAAATGTTATCTTCCTATACGACACATCATTTCAAAATCAGTGGTTTTGAAGTATTTGTAACTCATTGCACCTTCTGGTACATAGAAAAGATAAGCAATCCTTAAATAGGAAATTATTTATTGGTTTAAGAGAATTTATACTAATTTTTCTTAGTTGTGCAGAGATCTAAATAAATAATAGTTATTTAATAAACTAGTTTGTTAATGAAGGCGATTAATAAACGATACTGTTTAAAGCACGAACGAGCGATAGCGAGTGAGTGCCTTTAATAGTTGAATTTATTAATCGTCCATTAACAATCTAGTTTATTTCAATATTTTTTCGTTGACCGTAAACTCTTTTTTGTGACAAAATTATAATAAATAAATCGCAAAAATAGTTACTTAATGAAAAAGAGTGATAATGACATCTATTAATACATCGTTTTTTTTTTAACGAAATACTTCATTTATATCGAAATTAATAAACGGTCAACGAAAAAAAATTATAATTACACTAGCAAGTTACACTTTTCTATGCAATGGTATATTCAATTTAACCGCTTTGTGAATCAGTTTTAAAACTCGTACACATAAGGAATCAAACGTACTAGGTCGGTAAAAGACCAGTTTTTAATTTAACCATTTTATTTATAGCCACACTCAAAAATAAACTTTCACGTCCGTTTATTTATAAGCGCGTAAAAGCATCCGGTCGATCGTAAATTCCTTTCTGCGACGCTGATTTTTCGCGCGCTGGCACAAAGCGTAGGGCTTGTTTTGTGTTTCCCCGGACAAAAACTGCAGCGGCGCCCGTGAAAAACTTTCTTCGTCCTTCCAAGCAGCCAGCTTCTATTCTCCCGGAAGATAATTTAATTACGGGTCTTCGGGACGGACGGAATGAGAACGCCTTTGTTCTGGAAACGAGCCGGAGCTTTCCGGGCGTTTTTTGGGAGTAAAAGCTCTTGCTTGTATGGCATCCGCAGCGTCGCCGACGCTACGTAAGGGAGTTTTGCTTAACGGCGGAATTTAAAGCCTGAACATTACGGTTAATTACTTGATGTAAGAGTGTTTCATTAAGCGAAGTGTTGGATAGAACCGGAAGATATTTCGAACTTTACCGACTATTTAAATTAGCTGTGTATGTATCTCGGCATCTAATATAATAAATATCTTTACGAAGTGAGCAAATATTATAATGTAAAGTCTTGGGATACATTTATTTATTTAGGATGCAGACGTGCTAGATTATAAACTATATTAACTAGAGATTTAATCAATTTTATTGTTATGATTTACTAAAAGGCATATGTATGTTCTGTTACTTACCCTTAAATAAAATTTTAACTGATAAATCACGCATGAATATAATGATTACATGCTAATTGAAATCTTGGGCTGTGATTTTCAAAAATTTACCGTATAATCAACAAAATGAAATAACAGTTCGCTTTAATTTTCTGCTTACCTTTTTCATTAATTATAAAAATATTTAAAAAAAATTTTGTGCAAATCGCAATTGCGAATAAATTGGACAAGTCGTTTTTGTTTGTAGTGCGAATGTCGAGCTACGTCTCTGCTGAAGAAGCCCCAAGCAGGGGTGAAACAGCTGTACAGAGGCTGCTCGAGGTTTTCACTGCAATCAAAAACGATTTGCACAAAATATTTTTATAAAAATATTGTTGTTCTTCAGCGTCAAGACAATGTTTTTCATTCTCAAGTTCGATTCTAAAACATAAATTTTGACTTGGTTTTAAATAATCTCATTATAAATAAGAGTATTATTGAATAAATAATGGCGTTATGTGAAACTCTCCGCGTAATGCAAAAGGGTTTTTAGACGCTTAAATAGAATTTTTTTAATAACAAAAAAATATCTGAATCAGGAAACAATTTTTTTTTAATAAATAGATAGAATTAAAACTTTCAAGCAAAATTGTTTTATTGCGTGACAAAAAGTATACGGAAAGTCTATTTTATTTTATTCATGAAAATATTCATTTATTATAGCAATATTGATCTAATCTCCGTTAAGGCAGTTCCCTTTAAATACGAGTATGATACACTATTTACGTTGTTTTTTCATGGTATTCTTTATACGTATTTGAGAAATCACAGAGTATCATGAGAGGAGATTAGGTGACTGACGTAAGGATAAGCTCATAACGGAGCCGTGATGAATTGATGATAGACGATAGATGACACTTTCTGCTCGCAGAAGAATATCCCGTTCAATTTTCATTGATATAATCGCTTATATTCGAAACTCGGTTATGAACTAGCCTTTGAAGCATTTAAATATGTTTTTCTCATTGTCAGCGCTGTTCGAAATATCCGCTAGCGTCACAGCTCCGTTGTGAACTTACCCTTAACAATGCAGATTTGCTTCCTAATTTACATTTGAAAAAGAAGCGTAAACTGATACAATTTTCACTCTTCTAATCGTTTTCTCGTTCCCCACAAAACCCCTAAAATTTCCAGATAATATTAGATCATAGAACTAAGTGTAGGAATTTAATGGATTGTATTTTCATATTCAAAACATATGTACTAATAATTATTAATACAAATTTGGAGATAATTTTCAATTATTTTGAAAAATATCGGGCTAGCGGTCAATTAAAAACCTTTTTATTTTTATGCTGAGCTTTCGGCAACCTTTATTGCCTTCATCAGAGCAAAAACTACAAAAGGAAGGTTACAATGATTGAACTACATTCAAATAAAATATATAACTGATCAGGATTTCAAAGTATTTGTCGAAAAACGAAGTCTATTTATTTTCAATTATAGTCAAGAGTTAGATATTTGTTTGAACATTGTAATTTGGAATGTAATTTAAACTAAAAAAATATGTAGGTTTATTTGAATGTAATTCAGTCATTGTAACCTTCCTTTTGTAGTTTTTGCTCTGATGAAGGCAATAAAGGTTTCCGAAAGCTCAGCGTAAAAATAAATGTTTTTTATTTACATTGTTTTTTCTTCTTTGATAGTCCTTCAACAAGTAACAATCCTTATACACTGTTATGACGCTTTGAAATACTTTCGAGTCATTAGTGGGTTTTCTATTGAAAATGCAACAATTTCGGAACAATTTTCATGCTCAAAAGTTAGGACTCTTTAAAGGCAATTAAAAATGGTTGTCAACAATTTGAAAATAGCAACACCTGGAAAAGAATTTGGCAGAGTATTAACTGATTAAGATTAGGTTTAAATATTTGCACACAGTAACAAAACATCCGGTGTAATAAGTTTTGTTACTGTGTGCAAATATTTAAACCTGTAATACATAACCATAAATACCAACGATTGAACTCATATGTACACAACAAAAAGTTAATAGTTTTCGAAAAAAATGCGTTGCAGAATTTTACCAAACAGTTTGAGAACTGCTGGCACAGCTAACGAGTGGATGGTAGGCCGCCTCGTCTGCTTGAATGATGACGCGAATATAGGTCAGTATTTCACGAAGTCGTAAAAGATTTGATTCGTATGACACCTATTATTAGCTCGTAACAATCAAAACATTTTAAACGCGTTCATAAAGCACCTGGATTTGTTAAAATAAATAAATGCAACTTACTCCAAGTATGTAATTACAATTTCAGATACTTTCAAATTATAAACCGACAATACGGGACGGAAAATAAAAAATATATTTCGTTTATTTTACCCTCACAAAATTTACTATTTGATTAATATCTTAAAGTTAAATTATTCTCGCATGCATTTGATGAGTCGCAATTTCGAATTTCTTTTGATGTCATTTACCGCGACAATTTTTTGCCACGTCTTTAAAACGTGCGGCGGCCCGCCTCTTTGCGTTTAGGGAAAAGCAGTATTAACATTGTTATGCTGTTACGAAAATCAGATACATACATTTTCGGATTTATTCATCAATGTTTCACATAGTAAAATAAATAAATGTAACATTACTTCGCGCAGTGAATTGAAATTTTAAATAAAATAATTAGTAAACGATATCAGTGATTATTATACGAGACGTTGCGGTATGGGTTTGAATGCGGGGCTTGTTTTACGATCGGTGCCATTTCGGTGGGTGTGTTTCACAGATTACACGGGAAGGCATCATTGAACTTGCAGTATTTCTTTGTGGCTCGTTTTAGCAGTTCTAATCAAATGGTATTTCCGAAATTTTTTGGCTATGATAGAAAATATGTGCAGAAAGTAACATTTCATGTACTTATACTGAGGTTTTTTTTTATTTGCACACAGTAAAAAAACAACTTGTATTTTATTATGTGTTAGTTTACTCATACTATTAATGGTCGCGGTGTCAATTCCATCAGATGGAAGAAGATGCCAAGAAGCGTCAAATGTACCACGACTAAATTTGTAATCAAACTTTGTTGCCAAAAATAATTTCTGTAACTCGATTTCCATGTCTGCATTGCAATAAATTCATTCCCTCCATAATTTTCAAACTAAAACCTCATGTTTTATTAGTTCTGGTTCTAATTAAAAATGAATGTATTCTCCACTTTTTCGGATAAATATTAGGATACAATTATTGGACTCCGATAAAATGAAAGTTTTCATGTTCTGCATACATTATGACTTTAAAATACATAAAGTGGAAGTGTTTACCGAAAGTTGTTACAAGCGTATATAAAAGCAGTTACTTTTATTAGTTTTATTAGTTAATAAAAAGAAAATTACCTGCTGTACCTCCTTCTTCGAATTAACTACCTGAATCTAACACCTTCCGCGATTGGTCTGGAGAGCACTACCACAAAGAGTTAAAAAATAGTTCCATTAGGACCATCATTTTTCCCTGTGTGTATGTATATCTGGAAAAGATCTCCGTCAGTCACTGGTTCTTTGGGATACTGTTTCAATTCTGTTCTGAGTGACTCATGAAAAATATTTTTTAAAACAAATTTGAGTACAATTTTAATACCAAATCTAAAATTGTGTCAAGCGACCTTACGACAGACGACAATCTTTCTTTTCTACTGCACTAAATTATGTATTACACCTAAAATAAGACGCAAACGAGTGGAGGTACCTCAAGGAACTCAAGGATTTCATCCGCTGAGAAACTTTTAATGCGCTTTTGTGTATACATCTTGAAGCGTGTGAATTAGGGAAGCTATCAAAAGTTTGCTCGCATGTGCAGCCGTCTGGTTCGGTTCACGATGATAAAACGGAGCTTTCGCGATGGCAGCGCCGCCGCCGCCGTGTGACGACCGAAAACTGGAGTACGAGAACGCCACAACGTCGACAGCGGCGGCGGCGTGATAAACAGAAAGAAGGACGCCGGCGTCGCAAAAAACGCAAAGTATGAACTTGCAGTCAAAACATGTAAAATCAATCTATTTTGGGCGCGATCACTGAGACGTGATCTTTTTAAGCGGCGCGTTAGTATCAATCACGTTCGACTGGGAAAAAGAAAAAGCCGGCCGCCGTCGTTCCCGACGCCGATCGATATCGGCGTCATCTAGTCGCCCTTAGCGGGTCCGATAAATTTAGGGCCGCACCCCCTATGAAAAACTCGAACTTTGTGAGTTGCCAAACCTCTATTTAAATTGTGGTTTGTTATGCGGTAGCCAACATTTTGATATTACACTGCTAAAAACAATAACACCGACCGATCCACGCTGAATTTTTGTGTTAAAATTAACACATTTTCGTGTGAATGTGTAAAGAATTTTCACACTACTAAACCTGTGTTAATTTCTATGTTGGACCGCAAATCACACCGTTTTTTAACAGTGAAAGAGAACTTCGAATTCAAAGCCTGAAAACTCTGCTAAAATAACACGCATGGTTACAAAAAATGATCAACAATGATGCTTTGCTCACAAGAACGTTAACTGCCTCAGTTTGGATGATATGTATAAGTTTTAGATGAATTTTTCTGCCTGTTAGATAAACGTAAAACTTCAATCACCTTTCGAAGTGGGCCTTTCACTCATGTCATAAATCATTTTGAGTTACATATTTTACTTTGGTAATCGTTGTGTCGTGACAAACGATATTTGATGAATACTGAAGTTAATAAAATTTTAAAAGCTTGCATTGTTTTCTGGAAGATAAAGTTGATTACTTACAGGCAATTTTTCAGAACGGTGATTCCAAAATTGGAAAGACATTAAAAATGATATACTGACAATCTTACCAATTATAGTCACATAATTAAATTTATTTAAAATAGAGCAACAGAGTAATCTACAGCTGTGGAATCGTAAAGGGGGACAAGTCATATAACGAAATTTTATATATTTCATTATTGTCAGGCTTCCTTAGGTCCACTTATACAAATCCGGTTCAACTTTGAACCGAGGCTTAAACCCTTAGCAAGGATTATTTCAACAATTGTTGTGAAGGATTTAAGTTTCGGATTTAAGTTAAACCGTCATTGTAAAACTGGACCTTAGTGTCACTTATTTCACGTTTCATCATTTTAGTAATGTCAGAAATAACTAATTTAAATTCTTATGTTCAATAAATTCTGTGGCAAAGATGCGTAAGCAAACATTAAGACAATGTTTCACATTATTTTATAAGTAATTAGTATGTTCTTATAATAAGTACAATTTTTGCATTCGTTTCAAAATACCCCGGCCATAAAACAACGTAAAATTCTCGGTTGTATCGACATTTGTTTATGGCTTTATGTAAACAATAACATCCGGAGGTTTTATTTTTAGAAATAATTGCATCAGCTTTTGCATGCGTATGCAATTTATTTAGTCCACGCGACAAGACAATCGACGCCTACATTTTTTTATCTAACTAGTTCATGTGCATTACAGTTTTTTACGAGTTATTTCGACAGAGAGATTAGATTGAGTTCACACTCTTTAATGCTGTTGAGTTTTCTTTACGTCAGCTGATACTTGGTTGGTTCCTGCTGATGTCACGGAGTTTCCAATTCGTGCAAACTCTTCCTTCGAACATTAGGGGGAACGGTTAGTTTTACTTTATTAGCTTATGCAGTGTACCTGTAGCAAGTCAGTCGTCTAGCAATATCCTCAGCGCCTGGCGATGTTGTTTAGGAGCGCTGCCCCGCTGATGGAATGGCGACACACAACTTCAATTGCTGTTGAGGACCCTCTAGGGAGGTGTCCTCACGGCACGGCGTTTCGTCGGTTTTGATTTAGCACTGGTGGAACAAATTCTTCGGAGTTGTGTCAGCCTCGGCATTGAAGTCCGGGCCAGGTATGTTTGCGACTGTTGCTTGTCTTTCTGGCATCTTACCATTGATGAACTTTCTTTCCTTCATAGACTTTTTCTTTTGGATAAACCTGGGCGTCTTGCTTTGGTATACGTTTTGGCGATAGCCTATTTTGTACGACGCTTTTTCGACGTACCGATCCAGTTGGGGGAGCAGTTTGAATTTTTTCATTCCGACTTCGTGGTAACAGCCTCGAGTTGGAATTATTGGTTTGTTAGATATACGTGGGCTGCTGGAAAAGTTTTTGGAAACGGTATGAAAAACGCATATGAAATTTGGTAAACGGTATCATTGTTTTTCGAAGTATTCGCCTTTGAAATCAATACACTTTTGCATACGCTCGAATCAATTTCTAAAGCACGTTTTCCACTCTAAAGAAGGTACCTCAGAAACCAGTGTCCGGAATGTTTCAATCGCTGCTTCATCCGACGAAAATCGCTCACCACGCTTTTTATTCTTGATATTTGGGAACAAAAAGAAGTCATTAGGTGATAAATCAGGTGAATATGGACAATGAGTCATTAATTCAACATTTTTGTTGGACAAAAAATCAACTGTTTGACGGGCTGAGTGAGAGCTGGCGTTGTCAGGATGGAGAATAATTCGTCCATTTCGATTGTTTCTTCTTATTTGATCGATGACTTACGACAAACAAATTGTAGTATACCAATCAGCATTCACGGTTTTTCGATCCTCTAAAGCCACGGTTGCTACATGTCCAGTTAAACCAAAGAAACAATCAATCATTTGCTTCGCGGCACTGCGTGAACGGACAACTTTTGTTGGTTTTGGTTCATTTTGAAATACCCAAACGGTAGATTGTTGTTTACTTTCTGGCTCGTACGAATAGATCCACGTTTCGTCACTAGTAACGATGTTATAAACTAAATTTGAACGACCTCCATTGAATTTCTTGAGCATTTCTTCGCATCATTTGACACGACCCTGCTTTTGCGCTTCTGTTAAATTGTGTGGGATCCAACCACTGCAAAGCTTTCGTACCTTCAAATGATCATGCAAAATCTGGTGTATTGCTTTCATGTCAATTCGTCACTGAGAGAGGTACATCCACGCTGGAATTCGGCAAACCAATTATAAACACTGCTCTTTGATGGTGCTAACAATTCTAGACCTACTAGATTCCAGAAAATTTTCCAGCAGCCCACGTAATTTTTAGTATAAACAGAAAAATTAGGTACGTATTGTATTAAATGTAAAGATTGATGAGTTACTGTAGTTTCAGAAATTTAAAGCCAGAACGTTTAAACTGAGCTTACGGTGCTTTATGATTCCGCAGCTCTACAGAAGAAATAATGCTGCAAAGGAAAAAATAATTCTCTTCACTAAAATTTTGTAACATAGCGTTATTAATATCGGCCCCATATTTATCTGAGTAATCAATTTATGCTCATTCACGTGCCAAGGTTCTCCTGAAAACGTGAACCGTTCGGGATGGAAGTTAATTAGCTTCGCACGCAGAAGCTGATGATGTTTTCTGTAAGAAACGAAAATAAATAAAAGGAAACCGGGAAAGAGAGACCGTGCTAACAAAGGGCTTCGGGCGGTGGGAGTCGCAGCTGACGATGGCGGACGGAAAATGGTGAACTCTCCCGGCTTTCCAGCAATATGTTCGCTCGCGTTTCCGGCGAAGCGTTAACAATGCGACGGCGGCGACGCTGTCGCCGCATGCGTGGTAATTAAATTTATTGCTTGATAACGCCGTTACTTCAATTACGGACGCAACATGTGTGCCGCTCGCGGATAACGAGCGCAACCGTGTCGCGAAATTCGTGGAAAATAAACGATGATGATTCGTGGGAAGAGAAAAACAGGGGTTTTATTTAGAAATAATCGATCTTCGTTATCTGGGATCGGTTACGAACGGAAGAGCAAGGCTGTCATGACAACTACCAACGACAGTTTCCAAGAATACGGACCTCATACTAATGTACTGAATTTAAGATGCTGCTTCATCAACCCTGATACAAAGATCTACTGTTTCATTAAAAAACTTTCTCGTCATTCTCTATTAATCTGTAATTCATAAACTACCTTAACTATGCATTTTCAATAAAAACATTATCGTATTTTTTTGACATATCAATATTATCATCTACTAAAAATCCTTCATTCTGAGCAATTAACTGCAACCTTGCTGTTTCTACCGGCAATTCAGGAAATCTATTTAATAGATCTGTTTGCTGCACTAACGAACAAACCCAATGTTTGTCCTTTGATCTAACACATAAAATAAACTTAGATATTCGCTTCTAGAACAGAACAAATATTACTACAGTCTACTTTTAGGCTAGGGAGAGTAAATGTATGAGCTACAATTACACTGTAAACAATACCAGATAAATCACTAATCATTCTGGCGGTAAATTTGAAAATGAAAATTAAAAAAATATATCTTGTGCTTTGACCTTAGTCAGTATTTAATACTAAAGGATCCCTTACTTCCCTTCTAGTAAATATAAACTCTAGTTCAATAAATGCCACAAGGTAATTGAATATTTATTAAAAATCGAAAGATATTGTAACGATTTAATTCGTCATGTTTGCGTCAATACCTCAAACCTATGAGACGACGCGACATTCGAAATGCATCCGGCGACGGAATTCTCCAGACTAGAAGCTCCGGGAAAAACAGCCCGGCTATAAAAACACGCGCGCGGAGAATGGGGGCAGTCATCAACAGTTCGAAGAAGAGTTTATAAGTACATACTTAATAGCTCGGCTTTTGTTAAGATAAATTAGTTTATAATTCTGTATTAAATAAAATAGTGTTAATGTTAAAGTCGTTAATAAATTAGTTCTAGTCTTATAGAGTATAATTTTAAATAAATTGTAAAAACGTAACAATATGAACATTATTACTACAATTTAGATTAATTAGATTAAACAAAAAAGTCATATGAATAGTAATAAAGCAACTTTTTACTTCCATAAAATAAACAAAATCGCTACTCTATATCTAAATTGTCTGGTAAACTATTACTGTTACTATCAGCACCACTAGGAATAATAAACGGTTAAATCAGATCATCTATGATTCCATCTTATAGTGTGCACATTTTGTTTCTTCTTTAATCACATGCTCAACACAAGTTTTCCAATTAACGTTTCCACTCAAAGTTCTTTCACTACTTTCAATTTAAATGTTTTGGTCTTGAATGCCACTTCATTTTTTATTTTTGCCCAGATGAGTTCTATTAGATTTAGTTCAGATTGATAAGACGGCTACCTTAGTACAGTTTTATTATTATGTTTTACCATTTCATCGATGACATATACATTGTACACACATAAAAATTTTTGGGATTAATTGTAATCTCCGTAATCGGTTTTAAATGTGGATAAAGTTTTGCCGGAAAAATTGTAATCCTTATCTAATTTGGTGTTATTGTTGTCTTTTACCGACTAAATTGTGTCTAAAAGTGAGTGTTTACTCCAACAAGGATAAACTCTACTCTAACTTTTACATGGTGAACATCGTAACTCGGTCTTTTTTAACTCTACAAACGGATGGACGCAAGGGAACACCCAAAAAGTGTTCCCTGGCGTCCAAAAAGTGTTAGAATTAACTCCAGATTTTTATCATTGTATTGTTCTTTATTAATTTTTATTAATTAAGAAGTTCATATCGAACCTTATCTTTTCTTCTTAACTTACAACCACTCCCGCATCTTTTTCTTAAATACTGCTGTTGGAATATTCTACAATTTACGGCTATGAAACGATACAGTATCCAAACTGTAACGGCATTGTTAGGTAATTTTGACAACATATTATGAAACCATTCTTCAGAAAAGCGACGTTCATCTCATGATAGTTTCCAGTTCTCTTACTTTCGAAAAGTAGTCTCTCCATCAGCAAAATTATGTTCAGTTCCGACATGTAAAATAGTAAGCCGCTTCCTCTTTTCTGATGGGTTTCTTAGTCCTGTAGATAGCCCTTCAATTAATGCCTGATGTCAATTTTTTATACCAGGGATGGCCACTAGGCGGGGAAGTGTAACCCCACCATGCTAAACGTTACAAGTGCAATCGTTGTACTTAGTAAGTATTTATTATCCACGCGAAAACTTCCGAAACAATAAATTCATAAACTCATGTACTGTAAAGTTATGCAATCTTACCGGCGAGAACCTTTATAGTAGTGACCTATAAATCCGAAACTCATGTTAATATCAGTGTAGTTTAACAGATGGCGCTTACTTTAAAAATACCGGGTATTCCATATTAGCCGGTCCAACTTTAGGGTAAGAAGATTTGCAAGTAGTTAGAAAACACTCGTGGTTATCTGGCATCAACTACTACAGAAACAAGGGAGTGTTATACTAAATTATAAACAAAATTTAGTTTTCTATTTCATAAAGGAAGAATATCAACATTCATCTACTGAAAATCCACTTCTTTCATCCATGTAAAACGTGGTTTAGCTATGAAAGAAAACTGTGGTTTGACTTAATCTGCAGTTAATAAATTACTGGTTTAATCGGACACTGAGCAACTCGGCCTAATGGCTTTATTCAGGTGACGCTTGATACCTTACCAAGATTGATAAGTAAATATTTACCTCTATGTTGTATCATTTCCGTTAAACATAACGTCACGTTATCAACCGAGTTCAAGTTCAAATTCCTATATGACATCATCGTTAACAGCACGTTATGTTTAACGTAAATGATACAACATAGGGGTGTTCAGGGGCTATTTTGTATCGAGTACGTTAAATTTAAGGGACTGTAGCTATGCTATCATAAGGCCTTTACGGTGGTTGTTACCAGTATATGATGATTGCTACCACTTTATGATGGTTGTTACCCTAGAAACATAAAGGCTTTATGATGGTTGTTACCATAGCAACAAAAAGTCTTTAGATGGTTGTTACCACAACAACAGTCCTTTAAATTTACGAACTCGGTACGAAATAACCACTAATATTTATTTATCAATCTTGTTAAGGTATCAAGCCTCATCTGAATAAGGCTGTAAGTGGTTTTCCCAACAAAAAAATTAGCAAAGTTCAACTCAAAAACATGCTTAAGATGTTGCTCATTGAAGGTTTAAATTACGTTTACCGTTAACTAAAGTTTTATTTTCTTGGTTATCCAGACAGTGATTAAGGTGTAAAACGTAGTTTAATTGTAAATTAAGATGTAAAACCTAGTTTAACTATGAAAGAAAACTGTGATTTGATACTTAAGCAGCAGTTAATAAATTGCTGGTTTAATCGGACACTGAGCAACTCAACGTTTAGTGTTATCAGAGCTGGTAAAAAATGTAGAAGCTAAAGGATCGTACAAACTTAAAATACACCCACGTTCATGAAAATCGGCACCACTTTTTATGGTTCCGTTGTTCCGCTACTCAGCATCGATAAGGATGCCATTGGTGTACCGATTTAATTGGACATCGCCGCACAAGTACATACGTACGAACAATAGAAATGTTTGCAAACACAATTGATTGCAGTAATCAATAGCTTTGCTTACGTACAAAGAACAATAATGAACGTTTTACGATAAAGAAACAACAAACTATGTTAATCGAGCGATTAATAACACACAAGGAGATTTCAACGCGCAGTAATTCCGTCATTCAATTGCGTAACGAATTATTACGCACATAACACAAGCTCGTGAACTTCAGTGGGAAACCTCGAAGGTTTTCATTTTAATTGACGTGCGCCGTCAAGGATAACGCAGGTTCGTTCCTTCTTTGTTTCGAGTTTTCGTTTTTTTTTTTTCAGTTTGAAGTGCTTTGCGTAAACGACGAAGGAAAATAATGATGTTCTTCTTGATTCGAATATTTTTAAGGGTCAGGGGAGTAAGAACACCTTGATGTTTTTGCTTGATCAATTGGTGTTTATATTTTTTGGAAACATTGTTTAAAATTAAAAAAAAAGATTCAGTTCATTCTTCCATTCTTCTTGAAATTCATTATTGCACAGATTCGTAGAATCTTAGCGGTTAGATTCTTACATCGCCTGCTTAGAATAAAAATGCCCTAACTCCATTTTCATACGCAAATGAGATTTTTATTTGCACAGATTCTATCTCCATTTCATCATATTTTAAAACTTGCACAGACTTCTTATTCTTGCCCTAATACCTTAAAATATCATTTTCGTCATTGTCCTAAACTCCTTAGAACCATTAATTAAACCCCTTCTGTAAAATTTTCATAAATCGAGTTAGGACACTCTTATTCTAAGCTAGTGTCATATCTTTTAGAAGAATTATTAATACGCGTTTTCTATCAGATTTTACCTTAAATCATATATAATAATTTTTCTATCAGATTTTATCTTAAATCAAAAAAGTTCATTAATTATCAGTTTTAGTTTTAGGTAAGGTCTTGAGGTGTTTCTTTGTAAATTTATCTGCCTTGTATTTCCACCAATTATTGTCGATGTAATTGTTTTCGGGAACTTTATGGAGCAGAGGAAATTAAAAGATGACAAAATGACCGGGCCTTGTCAAGTCATTGTTGGAGAGCACTTTTAAGAGTATCTCCATTTTTTGTTATTAATCAGGAGATTGAAATAAGAAAGGAATACTCTAGAGCAGTCAATAGAATACGCTATGTATATTACTGTTTTCTCAGTTTCTGTTCCAGTTTCTTTTGACATTATTGACAAATTTTTAAATAAGAACTATGATTTATTAATATTAATCATGAAAAACTTAATCTTGATAGATACTTTTCTTAGGACATAAAAAAACTAGGAAAATGTCATTCATCAAAGCCACTAATACATGATACAGAAACCGACAACCATAAGGTCCACTGATACATGAAACAGAAACCGACAACCATAAGGTTCGACTTAAGTTGAATTAGATAGTAATTTTTTTTAATCAAGGATGGATACAATTTGTTATTTTACACCGTGTTTCAACTTTGTTTTAAATTGTTTTAGTTACTTGTTCGATTGGTTTTTTGTGTTCAATCTGTTATTTTGTGAGTCCGTACTTGGATGAAGTTTTATTACCCATTTCAACTTAACTCGGTTGTTGATTTGAATTTCATATACCAGAGGCTCTAATGAAGTTTAAAATTAAACCGAAACTATGAAATATTTTTAGACCAAATTTTGAAATGCGAATATTGAACTGAGCTTGTTCTAAATACGTACACTCGGGTAAAAAAAAGACATCTCTTCCATTAAATGGGGTAATATCGTTAAACTATTATACCGAGCAGACGGACAGTCAAATGGAAGGAAAGTACATCGAGACACGTGCTCCGCAGCTGGCTCGGTATAGTGTTCTAAACTAAATTTACCTTTTGTTAGGGAGACGTCTTTTTATTACTTGAGTGTTGATTAGTACCTAATCAGAAATAAAAATGAGGATCCAGAAGATATTGGCAGAAAATACCGAGTCAACAAAAATTATTTTGGTCAAGAGCGGTCATGAGGTCAACTCAAGAAACTATTAGCAGCTTGTAAAGCCAAAAAACCAAAGAAACAACAGCAAGTACACTTTTTCAGAACTGCTTGCAAATTTTTACAATCAAATATTCTTCATACAATACAGGATCCTAAATAAAATCTATAACTATCCTTAACCAAAATAATTTTTGATGTATTAAAATGTGTGTTCGCTCCTGAATCTTTTTTTATTAATCGTAGTTGAATATAAAGTCGAAATACACCGCTTTTCAGAAATCTCTCCCAATATTTTAGATTGAATGGAATATCAATACATAAGGTCAGTTTTTAATTATTAACATTGAAGGAAATATTCTTTAGATTTTAGAACGTTCTTCCCAATGTTAATAATTAAAAACTGACCTTATGTATTGATATTCCATTCAATCTGAAAATATTGGGAGAGATTTCCGAATAGCGGTGTATTTCGACTTTACAGTCAACTACGATTAATAAAAAAAGATTCAATGTCAGGAGCAAACACACATTTTAATACATCAAAAATTATTTTGGTTAAGGATAGTTATAGATTTTATTTAGGAACCTGTATTGTATAAATAATATTTGATTGTAAAAATTTGCAAGCAGTTCTGAAAAAGTGTACTTGCTGTTGTTTCTTTGTTTTTTTGGCTTTACAAGCTGCTAATAGTTTCTTGAGTTGACCTCATGACCGCTCTTGACCAAAATAATTTTTGTTGTCTTTTATTATCCCATGAATTATTGCCCCAGCACACATAAATAATAATGCCTTAAATAAAGCATATTTTCTGCCAATATCTTCTGGATCCTCATGGATGAAATATGTAAAAAATAGAAAGCTTGGGATAAAATACTGAAAGATGCTCTTACAAAACTACCCCGTAAAGAATGGATCTGACAAATATGTTGTTAATACGCAGTTAGATATCTCATACGTGAGTTTAAAATATTAGTTTGATAAGTTAAAGGATCCAGAAGGTATTGGCAGAAAAAATAATATGTATCACCCCTCTTTCAGGGCTCATAACTCCCTGATTATTGACTTTTGGAACAAAAAATTTATATAAAAATGATCTTGTTTTTTCATGTTCTACTCACCCTGAAAATATTGGGAGACATTTCTGAACCACGATGTATATTTAAAAATATTCATGTGACATGAAAAATCTTTGTTTTAGATTACCGCCGATGGTGAAACAAAACAACAAAAGGCGGAAGCTCGAGCAAACTAGACGAAATTCGGAAGCAATAAACGCGAAGCCGGAAACGCGAAACGACGCTTTAAATTCAAATTCTGCATTTGCGCGCGCGTTAAAATTTTACGACCCTCGTTTACGACATTCGAAACTCCTCGAGCAGGTTGACCTTCCCCCTGTATCGCCTAATACCCTCACTTTTATTGCGATCGAAGTAATGTCGCATTGTCTTTTCCAAACTGCAGTTCAAAACCAAAGTCTTGAGCCTGAGATTCAATAAGTGAAACAAAAAGTTGACTTTTTTAGGAAGAGGGTTGGTTTGTCTGCGCGGATCGATCGATATTAACGCGAAGGGAATCCCCTGATCTGGCTGTGTGCGAGCAAACACGGGGGAGAACGAGTGCATTAATCACATCCGGTTCACCCTTGCGTCCGCCAATTAGTTTGTTGTTTGCGGGATCTTGCCGATGCGTTATATTGTGCTTTAAATGTGTTACGCCCGAGCGGATCGCCCTCTTTGTTCCGGCCGTTGCATAATTCATCGACATTTTAAATATTCGCGTGTCGTAAACAAGCGCCCGGTAAACGGCTTTCGCGAAGCGGAAAGGTTTTGTTTGAGAATGTACGAGACGTGGCAAAAGAAAAACTTTAATGCTTTTACTCTGAAAATATTACTTATACAGCGTGATCAAAAAAACATGATTTAGGATAGGCTAGGAAAGTAACTTTCGGCTGTTTTGTGACATCGATTTTATTTAAAATGTATTATATGCGCGATTAATTGTGAGCTTTCTGTTCTATCGTACTTTTTATTTGATACATACAGTTGATTTCGTTATACTTATTCAAGGCCGTATTGGAAACAAATTAGCTCAATGAAATGAGTAATCGATAGTCTTTTTTTGTTTGTTTTTATAATGGTTTTCGTTTATAATAGTTTTCTGTATCTTGTTGCTACTTTTTTTTTGAGCTGTTGCAAGTCCTTAGAGAGAGAGGAACATGAACAGGACGAATCCTTCCGCAACTTTTGCCAATAGTTACATTGTTTCTATTTCATCGTTATCGTCTTTTTGCTTTATTTGGAAGGAAACGCCGAGAAACGAAGACAACAAATTTCCACCGAACGAACGTACGCTGGTGCAATAAGCACGGACGCCAACAAAGCAATGTCAATGTTGCAATAGTGAAACGCCGCCGCTTTCGAAAACGAGGACGAACAGAAATCGATTGTGTACACGTGCCCAGTCTGCGGGATTAAATTTTATTTTGTATTCAGCCGAACCTGGACATCGCCTGTTTTCCTAACTAATTCTACAAACCGGCAATTAAAAACAATATGATGAAATTGTATTGTTAATTGAAAATCATAATATGATTTATTAAAAATCAGCTAGTTGATTTTGTTACACATATTCAGGATCGTACCAAATTAGTTAAATATGAATATAAATACCAATTCTGTCTAAACGAGGGGAAAAAAAAGATACTTTCTTTACAAATATGTTTTCTCTTAATTAACACCTTTAATTAAGAGAAAACATATTTGTAAAGAAAGTATCTTATTTTTTGGTTTGGAAAAAATAATAGAATATGGGCCTTTTATTTTAATCATTTTAACTTAAGTTAAATATATTAAATACAGTTTAAGAAACTCTTCTAAGACGCTATTCTACTTAAAGGCCAGTCCATATGCAATGTTTTATAGTTAGTCTTGATTGCGCAGACAAAACATAGTTAAAAACGTTGCAGCCTACACAGTGCCATTTTTAGACGTTTCTTTTCTTACTCAATTCTGTAGAGTCTACTTTCGAGGAGCGTTCTGTTTCCCTCTTTCGTCTTCACACAGTTTCCGTAACTGCTCAGTTTTCCTGTCCACACACTGCAACATTTCTGCTAAATTTCGTATAATACAAAGTTAAATGGTACAACAATGGTAATTTATAGCTACACTGAATTTCGCCTTGAAGTTGCTTTACCATTGCGCTATGTCAACTCATTCATTTATTCTGTTTAGTAAAGTTATTATGTATTGGGAAATGCAAATTATTGTCATGAAAAGTTCCACCGGCTAAGAGAGAGAATAAAGAAATTTATGCACAAATATAAAAACAAAGACAAAGTAAATCAAACCAAAATTATTTTATAAAAAGTGTTAACAGAAAATTTATAGAGGGAAGAAAATCAAAATCATAGTACTTAAAAATATAGGTTAGAGATATTACAACATACCTACACGGAGAAAAATCATGTTAATTCCATCGCAAACAGAATTGTTAGAACAAATATTGAGTGAAGAACAAAATTTAGGTGCAGTACAAAAATTTTATAAAAAACTATTTAAATTTTGTACCTAAAAACTAGTTAGACAAACAACTGTTTATGGTTAAAAAATGAGAGTTAACACATTATTGTTGATAAAATATCAATAGCTTTTTCTTTTGTATGAACAGACGCACAAAATATTGTTCTAAAAACAACAAGAATAATGTTGAGTTACTGCCTAGACTGGAGTGTAACATTAACAAAGTATGTTGTGTACCAGTTTCTTTTAATTAGTGATCAAAACAACACTTACAGATTTCCACAATAAAGATGTTGAACTAACAACATAACTTTTTAGAAAAATTTTGTGCAAATCGTTTTTGATTGCAGTGAAAACCTCGAGCAGCGTCTGGACAGCTGTTTCAGCACTGCTTGGGGCTTCTTCAGCAGAGACGTAGCTCGACATTTCCACTGCAAACAAAAACGACTTGTCCAATTTATTCGCAATTGCGATGTAAGAGTGATGAACAGATAAAATAGCGACATCTTACTATCGCTTTTTGACCTGACATCCTACTGCAATGTCAGGTCAAAAAGCGATAGTAAGATGTCGCTATTTTATCTGTTTAACAACATAACATTTGTGTCGTATATGCGACACCAAATTATTGGTACAAGAATCACAATTGTGGTTAATTCAACAATAAATGTGTCTTTGTGTAGAGAATTCCATAAATCTGGAAGCAATGTTTATTTAAGTACTGGGACAGGCATTTAAGCACAATATTTATACGATAAATGGTGAAAAAAGAAATAAACATTAAAATAGCAAAGAAAACAGCTGGATATGTAAACAAATTAGAACGAAAATTATTATGAACATACTTAACAGAGACAACTATGATAACATAAGTGTTTAAGAAAGCTGAAAAGGACCTGCATTAGAAGACTAGAAAATGTTTAAAACAGTAAATATTTACATAC
This sequence comes from Prosopocoilus inquinatus, assembly GCA_036172665.1. NCBI lineage: Eukaryota > Metazoa > Arthropoda > Insecta > Coleoptera > Lucanidae > Prosopocoilus > Prosopocoilus inquinatus. The sequence goes on from CM069871.1 coordinate 25,914,707, forward strand.
CTGTTTACACTCGAGCAGTGAAAAGTTGCAATTGTATAACCAATATGTAAATGTTTTCAGACTAATTTAGTGAACACAAGTGTTTCCTGACCTACAGATTTGCTTAAATGCCCAACATAATAGGAAAGCAGTAAATAGGATCCAATAACAGGAATGTCGAGTAATACGATCGAATTATTACTGATGATGATTTATTAATGTGCCTCGGGTTAGATGACGAGCAGATGATCGTTTACAATTAAGTGCTTAATTGCTAGAAAACTCGGCATACGATTTCACTAATTGCGAGTATTTCCACTTTTTCCGCTCGACGGGAATTTAGAACTGGCCGAGCAAACCTGGTTGCATTAATTTGCAAACGTGATTGGCTCGAAACGCGCAGTATCTGAATCGTTGACCTTGTTTCCGAGCGAACACAAAAATACCGCGGAGGAATTCAAAGGCGATCGCCTGCCACCTTGAGAGTCGACGACCTCAGTAAGGATGTGAGGCGATAAAAGGACGACGAAAATACGTGCAGATAATTTCATTGTCGTACGGCGGCGAGTGAAAATGCAATGGAACCCGTCTTTGTCTCGTTGGTATGGATCATATTCGAATGAGAAAATAACTCGTGTATTATCTGCATTGATGTAGAATCAATATCTTCAAAAGTGGCAGGTGCAAGCTCGATTTTTAAATAACTATGTATACCAATTCGAGCGTGAGACATCAGCTAATTAATTGCCGTGGACAACTAGATAAGTCTTATCTACAGATAATTAATCTGTGTGCACTGACGTTTGTATTGCAGACGGGTTTGTTGTATTTTTTAAATGATAACACATCGCAGCGGCGGATGTAAACATATCCCTGTTTCTCTGAATATAAAGGTTTAACAGGCCTTTCGGTCTCTACTTGATTAATGGGTTCTATTTTTTTCTTTTCTTCTTTATTTCTTCGTCTCACTGTACTACTTTTTTCCATTCAATCTTCTATTAGCGCATGTGTCTTCTTCTGCGTCTTGCTTTACTCTTCTTCCCGTATCACCGTGTTATACAGACGTAAAGTTTCCTTTTTTTATATGTCTCAGATCGCAACGCCCTTCACATCACATCACAAGTGTAGCTATTGAACTTTGCCGTACTAATGTACTGCCCTGTATATGTACACACACATATACAAACAGAAAGTAGTAATTCAGAAAATGAAACTACATAATAAAAGTAAAAATTCTATATCTGTTCTGAGAACTGACACAAATTAGAATAAATTGAGAGGAACACTGGTTTGAAGAAACACTAAATGAATTCATAAAAAGTAGAGAAACCTCTAGTGACGTAGAGAAAGGGTGCTTTCTGGACGTGTTCAAATTAAGAGATACGATATAAACAAACAAACAAACTTAATAAGGCAAATAAATGAAAACAGTACATACAGTATAAAAAGTTTTTTTTTAATAAATTTATATTAAATTATGTGTAACTTAACTAGAAAACGTAAAAGCTAAATACCGGTTGACATCTTCTGTTCAGTCTGATAACGAGCGAAATAATAAAATATGGAAAAATTATTACGAAAACTGGAGTATTAAGTCTGAAAACATAAAACAAATACAAAACTAAAGAAGACATATGGAAGTAAAGTAAATAGAATACTGTCACTTGTGAAATATTATTTTCTGAATTCATTTTTCACTTTTGGAATTACAAAATTTAACGTGCGTGTATGTTTGGGTTTAATTGGCAAAATTGTTTAGTTAGCATTTCACAAGAACGGTCATCGACACAGGTTTAATCGCCCCGGAAATTGTCTAGCATAAATCACAGATGTCTGCTTAGCTTGCAGTTTAAAGCTTATTGATGAAACTGCAAAATATTATATTTAATATTTTTCGTAAAACGTAATCGCAGTGACATAGACATTTAAACTAATTCTCTTTAGACCGTGGCATGGTGGAGACGTAAATATAAAACTTAAACTAATCAGAGAGTTTATTTTTTCGTGACAATACCTACAAAGGAAAGATAGCAAGGATTACGGATGATGAGATTAATAAAAGAAATGAATGCATTCAAATCGACAAATTAATTGAGGAATTAAATTAGAGAGAGCCAAAAGGAAAATAACAGATAGATCAACATCGAAGTAAAATTATATAATATGACATACATCTGCCATGTTTAGGTACTTTAGTTACAAAAAGAAAAAAACTTGAAAGTTAAAGGTGGTTAGAATTAAACGAGTGTCGTTAAAGAGATGGGAAAGCTGTTAACTTCCTTTGTAAGTTATTTTTAAATTTGCCCGTCTTGTAAGTTAAAAACTTATAATTTAACTGCCATTAGGTATTATGAATCTCTTTCGGATTATGTAAACGATTATGTCTGCCCCATTTACGTAGCCTGCACGTTGCCATGACATAACCTGCTTTTTAATTTAATGTTCCTTTTATTAATAAGTGAAAAGACTGTTGTTCTTATATTGTTGTATATGTAGAAAAGGAAACTGATTTCAAAGGTTTTTTCCCCGATTTTGTGGTTATCAATTGTTAACTTAGTTTTATGATTTCTTAAATATGAAGAACCAAACATTTGGAATTATTGTGTTAACTAATACATAACAGTGTACTACGAGGCTCAACTTAAACTCCTGCATGCGAACCACACCTTTAAGAACATTCAGCGTAAAGCCTACGAAACTGTCAAATGATATCATTTAAGTTGAGCATCGTTGTACATGTTAGTTGTTCTTAATAGAACTTTAAGAGGAGAGGAATTAGTGCACGTTTTCATCCAATTCGTCAACTTGTAAAAGTCATAATCCTCCTTAGCATTAAGACCTTAATAATTATTTATAATTTTCAACCCATGTTTTCACTAACTAGAAAATTGGAGCATCCTTCTTCGCGGCTTCGCTTTTCATCAGCACGCACCGAGAATTATTCAGAAAGGGAACGCGTTCTATTTAAGCGCCAACATTCTTACCGACAAATTGCTCACGTACGCACACGCAGCCTCCCAGCAACGAGAGATAAATTACGCAATGTTTTATTCAGCTGTTCAAGCCTGAACTTGAAATTAGCGTGCATTTGTTTAACTCGCCTCATTAATGGCGGCGTGAACAAATAACCAACGTTAAAATAGTTTTTGACTTCACCGTCATTAATTTATTGATAAATAATTTTGCGATTCCGTTTGGTGTCAAGGTTACTAGACATTACGATCACGTTTTCAGTTATACGCAGTTCTTTATTTATTCTTCCCGAGCACGTTGAACAAAGGCGAATGAATAAATTAATTGCGCGATTAATTTCAATTATGTAATTGCAGTTTTTTAATTGGAGTTTATGTTGGCGTATTTCGAGTGCAGTCACCTCGTGTTGTAAATAATATCCTTGGTCGATGCGGTTTAACCGGAACGTGAACGTCAATTTCATACTTCGTTTGCACGCAATAGCAATAGCGATTTGTTTACAACCATGTTGAAAATATAGTTGTTATACATTAGTTCTAAATTTAAGAGTTTTTTAATAGTCAATACGTATTTTAATTCAAATAGTGAATGAAGAATATTACTTATTTCTGAACCCGTATGAATAGTTTTCGTGCAATCGTAGCCATGAAAACCTTTTATCTTTACAACAAAATCGCCGGATTTTTTTTCATTCTTCATCAAAAACTGAACTTGTTGCATGTTCCAATAATTTTCAAATTCAAATTCCTTTGAAAATTTAAAAACCAACATCTAGAATATAAAGACATAGTGAACATTAGTTTCAAACAATGAAACTTTGCTTTAAACGTTTGTCCATTTAAAATACATACCGAATGATCATTTTCAATCCGCGGCATAGGAGGTTAAGATGACTATCCTCGATAATAAACTTTTTGATATGATTTTAATTACAAATGTTATTATTAATGATCGGTTGATTTCTACACACACTATACTTTGTAATAAATGAAATTGGCGTCCTGTTTATTAAATTTTGAAAAACGTGGTAGTTGATTGGGTGTTTAGGACAAAAAAATGATTCTAAATCATTCAGCTGACCAGTTTCGGTTTTATTTTAAAATCTTCCTCAGAGCCTCTGATTAACACAAAACGATAAACTACAAACCATCGTACGATTTGGGGTAAAATTTACGCATTAAAAGCCGGGTTCCATTAAAACATGTTTAAAGCAAAGTTTATCAATATGGGATGTTTTTTAAACAATTAGCAATAAATGATTATTGTTATAAAAATATAAAAATATTAACAGATAAAATAGCGACATCTTACTATCGCTTTTTGACCTGACATTGCAGTAGGGTAGACAAATTGAAGCAGGATTTGGTCCTAATAAGTCCCCCATGCAAGGCGGCCATGCTTGCTGTCAAAGCATAATGAAAGATTTTAGAAAAATTTTGTGCAAATCGTTTTTGATTGCAGCGAGAGCCTCGAGCAGCCTCTGGACAGCTGTTTCAGCCCTGCTTGGGGCTTCTTCAGCAGAGACGTAGCTCGACATTCCCGCTGCAAACAAAAACGACTTGCCCAATTTATTACCCTACTGCAATGTCAGGTCAAAAAGCGATAGTAAGATGTCGCTATTTTATCTGTTCATCATTCTTACATCGCAATTGCGAATAAATTGGGCAAGTCGTTTTTGGTCTGCAGTGGGAATGTCGAGCTACGTCTCTGCTGAAGAAGCCCCAAGCAGGGCTGAAACAGCTGTCCAGAGGCTGCTCGAGATTTTCACTGCAATCAAGAACGATTTGCACAAAATTTTTCTAAAATCTTTCATTATTCTTTGACAGCAAGCATGGCCGCCTTGCATGGGGGACTCATTAGGAGCAAATCCCGTTTCAATTTGTCTATCCTACTGCAATGTTAAGTCAAAAAGCGATAGTAAGATGTCGCTATTTTATATGTTCATCATTCTTACATCGCAATTGCGAATAAATTGGGCAAGTCGTTTTTGGTCTGCAGTGGGAATGTCGAGCTACGTTTCTGCTGAAGAAGCCCCAAGCAGGGCTGAAACAGCTGTCCAGAGGCTGCTCGAGGTTCTCACTGCAATCAAAAACGATTTGCACAAATTTTTTCTAAAATCTTTCATTATGCTTTGACAGCAAGCATGGCCGCCTTGCATGGGGGACTCATTAGGAGCAAATCCCGCTTCAATTTGTCTATCCTACTGCAATGTTAGGTCAAAAAGCGATAGTAAGATGTCGCTATTTTATATGTTCATCATTCTTACATCGCATTTGCGAATAAATTGGGCAAGTCGTTTTTGGTCTGCAGTGGGAATGTCGAGCTACGTCTGTGCTGAAGAAGCCCTAAGCAGGGCTGAAACAGCTGTCCAGAGGCTGCTCGAGGTTCTCGCTGCAATCAAAAACGATTTGCACAAAATTTTTATAAAAATATTGTTATTGACATGAAAAGAAAAAAAGATACCACCTGTATCGTTTACATACTTACAGGATTCGGTCATTACGCGTAGAAAATTGTTTTCTACATTACACGTAGAAAACAATGTATAACATGGAAATGTATGTATGTATAAAACTCGTCCCTTCTCTTTTTTACTTTGAATTCTGCAGGGTAAACTAACTTTTAAAATTTAATTTTTTTAATGTAATATATTTTCAAAAACTACTTAATATTTAATATAAGGGCATGTGCTTCACAAATTAAGATATTTCTCATTACAAAAATATTTCCAACGTAGAGATGTATTTCGATGGATGACTCATCTTTAGTACATACACAAAACGTTGACATGTTCAATTGATATAAACAAAAGAACATTCCTCGCCAAATTTTCAATAGAAATGAAATTATAGTCATTTGACAAGATACTATCCGGGGTTGCAAAAAAAAAACTAACCAGGGAGTATGTATTTCAAATGTAAAGGTAAAATGAAGATGACTATACAAAGAGTTTTGTACATACAAATACAAATCGATTTTCGCTAATCCATAGTTTACATTAGTGCCAAATTTTCAAGCGTTTCGATTTATCTGTCCACCCTGGTACAGAATTATTCTGTTGTAAGTTTTGCCAGCATTAAGTCACTTTCTTTTGGCAAAAATATTACTTAAGGAAATAAAACATCGAAGAGTATATTTTACGTTATTTACGTGTAAAATATAAAGAAAAGTCTTGATGTAATTTACATAGTATTTTGCACGTAAAAGACTGTGTATTACTTCATGTATTCTACTGACCCAACCCTGCATACCTACAATAAATCGAGAAATCTTGACGTCAATGAACTTTTGCAATTGAAAGTTGTGAACGTTAGAACTTAAGAATATCGATTAACAGATTCATTTGTAAAATAACAATTTATATGAAAGTGTATAAGCCTGTATATTTCAGTGTATATGTACCAGGTCTTTACGTTAAATAAATCTTCTATCTGGGTTAATTTGTTAACCAGATTGTTGTTGGTGAATACGACTTCCAGCATTAGTTTTCTGAATTGATTGCATCCGCAGTCGATGAAAATACGTTTGTTTCTTCTTTCTTATTACTTAGTTAATTATTCAAATGTTTGCTAAGTTAGAATGAGGGACCAGCCGACTAATATTTTATTTTACATTAAATAGCAAAGAACCTTTATTGTCTTATTTGGTTTCAGGGAGTTAGTTAAATACAAACATAATCATTGATCTTATATTGTTTATTTACTTTGTTTGAACCCTGTAGTTGATGTTAATATAAAGAGCAACAAGGAACACTCTGTGTGCAAGTGGTTATAAGATGGCTGTAGGTGAAGTATCTCTAATAGCTTGCGCAGAAATGAAAATGTGGTAAAATAGGAGACAGAAACGAATTGCAGGAACTATTCGTACAATTGTAGGGCAAGGGCAAGACGCTATACTTATCGTTAGATTTACTACAATTGTTCGAATATTTGCTACAATTTCTTTCTGGCTCCTATTTTACTACAGTTGTGTTATTTTTACTACACATTTTGCTCTATGTGATTAGACTACACAATGCATGCGTTAGTGCAGTCGTATCTGATCCACTAAAATTCATATTACTCACTAAATTTAAAAAGAAACAACAAATACCGTTGAAAAATCTAATTTTTAGATAGTGTTACAGTGGATATTCTCTACAAGCAACTATTAATTTATTCGTAGCTATTTTTGGAGGTATTATAATTACCTAAACGCAATTCCGGATTTGCTGTAGTAGCAAATAATCCCCACTACATTTTGTCCACTACTCACGATAGGTATACTTTTCTTTTTTAACATGATGTGAGTCACATGTTTCAAATCGGTCAGAAATTCTTTACGAATAGGCCTTATAATTCTAATTCAATTGTTAAACTTGTTTTCTGAAAAAAAATTAGCTTAGTAACCAAGTAATATGTATCTGTATACAAGTGTGTATATAAATAAATATAAATACACTTAAAATTTTCATCAAATTTTCTTGGAATTCTAACAAGTTTACAATACACTTAAAATTATATATAACAAATAAGCTTTCGTAGAATTTAGTAAATCTTCGTATTTAGTCTGGGTACAAATTTTTAATCCATTTGAAATGGAAAATGTGACACGTTTATTACTCTTAACAAGAAAACAATAATATTAAAAATGTAAGAACCGCAAGGAATGTAATGAAGTAATAAAAATCTGTCAACATCGCCTTTGCATGTGCAGCGAATCCTGTTCTCGAGAAGCACGTAAATATTCATGAAATATACGAGCCGACGTTTTATTTTCATAATCTCGGAATGCTCAACTTAATGAAAGTAAGCCAGTTCACGAGGAAACGGAAGAAAGACTAAAAAATCAATTTCGTCCCAAGTTGAAACTACCTTTTGTAAGATTTTGATTTGATTATTTCTTAAAATCAAAACTGTGGATTATGCAGCTGTAGTTTAACGACGATTATTGTTAACATAACATACCCCTTATAATTCCCTGTCAATATAATCACGATCAACTCGTGTTTCATGCTGATTAAAACCCGGCAGAAGCCAACCAAACACGTAAACATGTGCGGCAGTTTGGAGAATTAATCGCTGCAGAAAATCCCCTGCATATGCACGTATATTATGCAATAAGATCAACCCGTGCTCGGGCGGGGTGTAAAATTACGATTCTACGTCCGATACGATTTAATTTAATCGCCGCTCGAAGCAAGAGGCGGGAAGAAACTTCCCCGGCTCGCCGACGCGATTATTTACATGGGGCGCACGCCCTCCAGTTTATTTTCTAATTAAAATTTTATGCTAATGCTGCTGTCGATGTCTCGAAAATGTGCCGCGTAGAGGGCAAAACGAGTAAAAGGAACTTCGATGTTTGCTCTTTCGGATTCTGTGTACAAGAAACTCAACTTAAAGTAAAGGTTTGCCAGAGATTTATTAATAAGTTCTGTGAAAGTAAGTAACCACTTGAATATTGTTTGTTGAAACTTTTGAAGAATTCCTAATTAATTACAGGAGTAGTTAAAAGACAGAAAAGATGAAGGCGTGTCCACTTCAAACAAAAGTAACTGAGAAAAAGTCCTTTAAAATTCAGTAGCGATAGTTAAAGTACCAATTTTGCATTGAAAGTAATGTATACATCATAAATCGAACAGTACAGTTGTCATTATAATAACTAGAGAACGGGACCTAGTACATGTACCCCGGTGGAAGGGAGGAGTAGGAGCGGGTGGTTGCGCCTTCGCGTCCTGCGTTGTAAGAATACGCAAAACTGTTACTTGTAAAGAACTGGAACAACCTGTTCCAGGTCTAAAAAAATACCTGTTCCAAAGAACATCTGCAATCTGAAACAGGTTTTGTTGAAAATGACACATTACTCTGAACAAGTGAACAAATGATTCATTGTCCTTATTCTGCATTATCTGCATAGTGTTATGAACAGGGATGTGGACGGAGACCATTTTAGGCGACTAGCTAGCCTAGGACAGGATCCCTATTTAATTAAATTTAGAAGGCGGATGTTAAGACTTATGAGTATATAATCGAAATCAACAAATACAATTTCTGTATTATTACTATACGCATTGAAGAAAATTAATGAAAAATTTTGAAACCGTAAAAATAAATAAAAATTAAAAATAATATTTAGACTGTTTCTTGTTAGTCCAGTAAAAGAATAGTTTTGGGCGTCTCTAGAGTTTCGGGTTTCGGGTGTCGACTCGGCACTCTACGTTGTACTCCGACACTCCGTTCAGATCCTATCTGCACCTGTTACTTTTGTGAGTAACGACCTGTTCCGGTTCTAGAAAAAGAACAGGTTTAAAAGAACAGGTTTCAACAACCCATCGCTACTGTGTTGATTTGAACGTAGTAGAACTGTGATTCAAATCAACGCACGACGCCAAAGCGCGACCGCCCGCTCCTTCTCCTCCCTTCCACTTCTATGTTGCGAAGGAAGTAGTCGTTAAAATAAAATTTAAATGGAGTACATAAATTTGATACAGTCCAACACACGAAATTAATTAACAAAAGCTAGATTTTTCCATATAGGAACATTTTGAATTTTAATAAATTTTTGATTTGGAGAAAATGGATAACAGCAAGGCCAACACGGGGTACTTTTTCATTGAACACTTGATATCTAAGTAACTATTCGTTGCGTATTTCAAGAGGGCAAGAATATATTGCTTAAAAGTATAAAATATACAAGGTGTTTCGTTAGACTTTTTCCAACCTTTGCAAAAAATATTATATTATTAACATAGGATCAACGTAGGTTACAACTATTTACTGTGCTACCGCTCGCGTTGTTTCAACATCTGTCCCAATACTAGCTGAAATGGAGACGGTGTGGATTACTAAATGATGTAAAACTAAGGGCGCCAGGGAAATTCTTTGCTGAAGGTTGCACTATAAAGTAGTTTTCCAAAGCCCGTTAGCGTGCGGTGGTGTTCTTGAACCCCCAGGAGATTTTTATACACTCGTCCGTTCAACTACAGTTAGACAAATAATGTCAACACAACAAACGTAAAAGATATCTTTAAGTTTTACAAGATTCGTCGCTCAACTGTAAAGACTGTATAAAGCACGAACACAACCTCAAATATGATAACTTCTCATTGCATACAACCACACAGCATAAAATAGCACAAATCTTAGCCTCCTTTAATTATGAATTCTATTGATCACCCGGTATAAATAAAATCAATTCTGACGTACCTATATTGACTAAATTTGTTTTTCATATAATAGCATCAGCTTTCATTTGCTAAAGTTTGTAAAGAGGCTAACGTTAACGTTAACTTTTGTGCAAATCGTTTTTGATTGCAGCGAGAACCTCGAGCAGCCTCTGGACAGCTGTTTCAGCCCTGCTTGGGGCTTCTTCAGCAGAGACGTAGCTCGACATTCCCGCTGCAATCAAAAACGATTTGCACAAAATTTTTCTAAAATCTTTCATTATGCTTTGACAGCAAGCATGGCCGCCTTGCATGGGGAACTTATTAGGAGCAAATCCCGCTTCAATTTGTCTACCCTACTGCAATGTCAGGTCAAAAAGCGATAGTAAGATGTCGCTATTTTATCTGTTCATAACTCTTACATCGCAAATGCGAATAAATTGGGCAAGTCGTTTTTGTTTGCAGCGGGAATGTCGAGCTACGTCTCTGCTGAAGAAGCCCCAAGCAGGGCTGAAACAGCTGTCCAGAGGCTGCTCGAGGTTCTCGCTGCAATCAAAAACGATTTGCACAAAATTTTTCTAAAATCTTTCATTATGCTTTGACAGCAAGCATGGCCGCCTTGCATGGGGAACTTATTAGGAGCAAATCCCGCTTCAATTTGTCTACCCTACTGCAATGTCAGGTCAAAAAGCGATAGTAAGATGTCGCTATTTTATCTGTTAACGTTAACGTTAATCGTTACGTACGATTTCCAAATTCTAAAAATCGCTTTTTGAATAGAACTTCTTGAAGTGACCAAGTTTTTAATGGAATGTCTCCAAAACTACATATATTGATTTAAAATTCGTTTTGTAAAGAAAGCTTACTCAGTTGAAGTATTTTGCAAGAAATTGAACCTCTTTCCTTTCAAAATTTTTAGTTACCCATACATACCCACACATTCACAATCTGGTCCGCGTTATTCCCTTGTTTTCCAAATAAAACTGTCGGGCGGCGTCCGCCTTGATTATTCCCTGAACAAATTTATCAATACCAGAAGTCTACAAAATCGCTCCCCCTGTTCCAATTACTACAATGTTCAAAGGACCGACGCGCACTTCCGCGAAAACTATTTCGCAAATTACTTCTTGTAAGCCGGGCGTAATACAATTAATACGTAACGTTCGGGATCGTTAGGTGGCTATTATCGGACTGAAATTGCCGTCGCTTCCACGTCGCAGAATGGGCTAATTGGGCGTTTTTGTTGCAGGATTTCCATGGATTTCCAAACAAGGCCGGCCCAGTGCTGGCACTGCAACATAGGCGGATAATTCCATATTCTTAACACTGAAAGGTAAGTGACAAAATTAGTTTGTGAACAATTTTTTCGTTGGTGACACAAAATACACTGTTCAACAACAGCAGTGGTAAAATAATATATTATATATAGTTTCTTATTGTAAGAGTACTTTGCGACATAAAAATATTGAAATTAGCTAATTGTTATAAACGACTATTGACTTACGGATCGTTCGACGCAAAACGTGTTGATTGAGTGCGATTCGCATGAATTAAGTACCTCGCGTCAAGCGCTTTCCGACATTATATGCACTGAAAGATATTTTTACTTCCTGACGACATAGTCATAAGGTTAATGACCAATAATTCGGTATATCCAGCACATGCTACTACCAAAATTTCACTAAAAACAAATTGAGTACGACAGAAAATTTTATTATTCTAAGTTTTTTTTTCAGTCAGTGTAATACTTTTAATTCAATTACTTATGTATATTGAGCTTTTTAGGAGCTTTCAGTCAATAACTAAGTTTTGATAAATGAATAGTAGAGTTCACTGTCAGCATATTTCGCTTAATGTAAATTTCCACTTCCGTGTCATTGTTAGTTCTTACAGACACCGTTTTTGACCTCCATAAAAATATTTGATCATCATTGAAAAGCGAATGACCCTATTCGCGGTCGAATACCGCCGTCGTTAACGTCCCCTCGATGAGGAAGAAATGCGTCGAACTTTGCTCGTTAAATTTCCGACGCGTGTAATTTCGGATGGCAAAATTTAATGCCCGTTGCTTCGAATTTCCAAAGGCCTTTTTCATTTTATTTCACTCCGTCTCTACTTTATTATGCGATATACCTGCCCGAACAAAAAAGCGTCTGGGTAAACCTAAGAGAAAAAGAAAACTGAAACTTTTCAGCTTTGAAGCTTTCGCCTGAACATTCGTCGCAAGCAAATACCTTCAGCGTCTAATTCAATTTTCTCCGTTGCTATTTTATTATCGCTGGAAATTTATAATTAATCTCGCCCGTATTAGTTCGGCGAAAGCAATTAATTAAGTGAGCCGAATTCGAATCAACCGGGCGCCAGCCAGAGAAAATTATTTTTCAATCTCGTGTCATGAAAAAAATAATCAAAAAGCATTTGGTACTTTTGCGCTTTAGCGACAACGAACGTTTCGATCGATCCGCATCGCGACAGCGTCAGATTAATGTTGGAGCGCGTTTGTTTACGTGCCGGCGTGGTTTCCCGTTCGATAAACCGTATTAGTTCGGAATTTGCGAGCGTTTTATGAAAACGATAAAAATAAAAAACTCGAACCGAATGGGGAAAACATTTACTGTTTCCTGTTGAGATTTGAGTTTTCCGTTGGACGAAACTTTCTTTTTAATTTTATTGTAAGTGGATTAGAGGAAATAATTCTACTAAAAAGAAATACGTAATCAAATGTTGAAGGCGCTTATAAAATAAAATTCCAAGCTTTCCTTCATTTTATAATACTAAAGTATAGAGATTTGTTCAAATAATTTCAATAAACTCTCTTTTATTGTTATACTTTCTTTCAGGTTTTGATAAGCATTATTTGTTTTCTTGAAAGTTCAACGAGACAGAATTAGAAAGCCAAAAAGCAGTACGACAAAAAAACAAATCAATTTGTTATAAACAATGTCAAACTGTTAATAACAATATATTTCCATTTTTTTCTTATTTTAAGTAAAATGTGAGTAATATAAATGACCCTGTAGAAGGACTTAGGGTGTGTCATGACTAAAGACCGGACGTTTAGGTGGTAAAAAAGTCTAGAAACGCGTGTACCTAATTTCGGTAGCTTATTTGTGATTAGGTATTTATTTTATCCTGGCAGGTTCTTAAAAAGGTCCAAACAAGATAAACAAAACATTATATTTAAAGTCATTGTCCAGAATTTCGTACAAAATTATAATGACTTTAATAATTTTGATTTAGATGTTTTATTTAACTTTATTGGACCTTTTTAAGAACCTACCATGACAATATATTTGAGATAATTAGTCATCCAACTAAACGTCCGGTCTTTAGTCATGACATTACTTTATTAAAAGGTCTTTATTATTCGTAGCCCATTTCCTTACATACATGTATTAAAATAAATCGTCCTCTCTTTTGTTCAGTTTTTAATTTCAATAGATTAAGTTACGCACAAAGTGAGTAGAATCATTATAAATGCCGAAACATAAATTATTAATTGATGAAAACTTTGCTGTAATTCTAACATTACAGAGCAAATTAATTAAAGCTAGAGATGGAGGAATATTGAGCTGCAGGAAGTTACATTTAATGAGCTTCACTAAAAGGAATCGATCTCGGTTAAGTTTCTAAAAAAAGGTAGAGCTCCAATGTTAAAAGTACTAGGAAGTTCATTGAAGCTGCAATAAACTCTTCGGCAGAAGGAAAAGATTGCAATCGGAAGACAGTCTCATAAAGGCACTTTTTAGCAGAGACAACGACACCAGCTCATTTTTTGTGAGCTCTTTTTAAACATATGAAAGAAGGAATAGAGTTTTAGAATTGTAAGATCGATTTTAAGTTGTTTAAGTCAAATGCTTTAGGCAATCGACTTGTCCAGTTACGAAAATTGATCTGTGATTTATCTTGGAATATTAACACTGAGATCAAGCGAGACAAATTTTAACCTCAAAAATTTATTTCTCCTCGAAAATTGTAAGTACATAATAGATTTGGAATAAAATAACACACAGAGAAGATTGAAAACTTTGTAGAAGTGAGTGAACCATACCCTTGTGTAAATCGACAAAAAACAATGTTGCCTTAAAAAAATTAAAAGTATTGAAAATCTTGAAAACCATTTATTTTTCCGATGACTCCAATGTTGCCATAAAATCGACCAGGAGAGATCTTCAAACTTTTCTAATTTAAGTTACTTCCTAGACATTTAAATAAGACAGGTAGCTGCCAAAGCGACTTTCCGAACACTCTGTCTTCATATTTATGTTTTTTTTTTCTTTATTTTGATCTGTAGAATACCTCTCTGAAGTAGCGACCTACATTTTATTACATGCATTCTCGCTCCATCTATTACGTGAGATGATACTCCTAGATCAGAGGTTCGCAATCTATTTTAAGCATCGACCCTTTCAAAGTAAACAAAAGATTCGCTTTCAAATTTAATTAATATTTTTAAAATAGCATGTGTAGATATACCATTGAGTTAAATTTAAATTTTGCTAACATAATAGCAATCTGTTGTTTTTATTTCATCTTTTTAAATTATAAACCGATCGTCTTTTCTGGATTAAATTTGACCTTATTTTATATTTAAATTATCACTTTTGTTTTCAGTTTTTTTGTTTTTTCCTTTTTTTCAATGTTCTTAATTCGATTTAACTTATTGTTTTATAGATATTATTTTCGTTTTATCTTCATCGCCTCTTTGACTTTTTTTAATTTAATTTCTAATATGTATAATCAATTTGCTTTCTCTTTGATTTGATTTCATTTTATTTGTTGTTATCTTCCAACTATCAATTTGCCATCTTTTGTTTGATTTTATTTGACATAACTTTATATTTTAATTATCAGTTGATCGTTCTTTACTTTTATTTTTATTTGATAATTTATTTTACTTTTTAAACCCGTCGATTGATCGCCAGTGTTGTTTTCTCTTTTATTCCATTTGACTTTATTTTATTTTTTAATTTTCATCTGAAGGTTTCTCTTCTTTAATATTTACAAATTAAATTTTTGGTTGTCATGAAATTCGTCTTTTTCATCACGGTTCTCGAATTGTTAATTTTACAAAGTTTATTTTCGTCCTAACTTTCACTAACGATCGTCTTTTGTTTCTGTTTTATTCGATCTGACTGTATTTTTATTTTATTTTTGATAATCAATCAATATTCAGGTTGACTTAATTCAATTTAATTACTATGTGACCGATGGCAATTTGAATACAAAGTATCTGTATTAATATCTACTTCTTGAAACTTATTGAAGCCGTTAGAAGTATGATTGTTATGAGATTATAGCTTAAACACAAAACTGCTAATCGAAGCTGGATAACTATTTAGGAAACAATGGTGTTCCGTTTTCTATGTTCGGCGCTGTACAATGTTCAATTCAAATTGATGTATCACTCGTAAATAATTAATGAACTATTCAGATAGGTCTGTACTAGACAATAAATCATAAAAGAGCCCCTCGTAGGTTCATCGACCCCCAATCGATCCTTATATTTTGGTTCATCGACCCCGGTGGGAACCCCTGTCCTAGACTAGACGTCCCATATCTACAGGGTCTTTAGTGAACAGAACAGAAAGTATTTTATATTTTCTTTTATTTTTCAAACTTATTATATTTTTTATACATATTATATTCTGCATTAAGCTGACTTTACACCCGATATAATATTGTTAATAACACTATTAATAGCGACGTTAATAACAAATATTTTTGTGATTAACATGTGAATAAATATCGAAAAAATGTTACTAACATGTGGAAAACAAATTTTTTTCAGGAACGTATTAATTTTCATAACTTTGTTTAATATTTTACGATGGTCTCGAGGCGGTCTAGGTGGAAAAAGCGTTGCTAACAAAATATTACCGATTTGTTATATTTAGAAACAGGATATTAGTAATATGTGGATAACATTTTGTTGCTTTTTGAGACACGAAATTAATTCGTTGTCGACTTTGTTATGATTAAAGCTTTGAACGTACCCCGCCTAATTTGTTAGTCTTTTGTTTATCTGTTATTCAGTAACTGAACTTTTTAAAGCTCCAAGACGGAAGGAATGGTTTAAGGAAACCCGTATTGAACATATAGAAGAAAAATGTAAGCGTGAATTTTTGTTGCAATATAAAAGGACAAACAGAAACAGGGGGTTCGCGGAAGGAAATGTAAATGACACTCGATTGTGAAAGGATAGATTTCGAAAAAAGTTAAAACTTTCAGTAAAATTATTGATAACAATATCAGTAATATTTTTGATAACAATATCAGTAATATTGTTGATAACAATGTCAGTAATATTGTTGATAACACTGTCAATAACATTATTATTCTAACAGTGATAATAGATACTGTTCCACTGATACATTGTTATTCTAGCAATGTTAGTATATGGTTGTTCTAACAGTACAAATAACATTGTAGTTCTAATAGTGTTAACGTTGTTGTTCTAACAATGTTTAATACCATCGTGTATAACATTGTGATGTCACATTTAAAATGACACGGTGTTTGTAAATGTGCATCTTGGATCTGTTGTATCTTTTTTAGCATCCCATCAGTATATTGTTAAATTATGATTAAATTAATATGGCTATTTACCTCGTAAAATATTCTCCTCGCAAAATTTCTCATTGTTTCACGCTTCAGCACTAAATCGATTGTATTGATTTTAAGATTAAACTGATGTTGTTTACTTTTGTGTGACTAACTTCGCAGTTGTTATTGGACGAGTTTACATATATGATTACATGTTGTTTGTCTCTTTGTATTTTGATTTTGTCATTTACCACTTTAATGGAATGTTGCAACGATTTACATTGTAATATATTCATCTGTTTATTTTCGTTCACATTGATTTATAGATTTGGCAATACTGTATCATTGGGCTGCATTCGAAGTTTTTCGTCGAACGGCCTTACGTGTCTGAACTTACCCTCTCACACCTCATTGGTCGGATTAAGCTGAGCAGTGGGATTGGCCGACTATTTCAAACTTCGAGGGGCAGTTGCCGTTTTGAATCCTAGCCAATATGGTGGTTGTTTAAGTATTCATTTAAAAATTAACATTTAATTACCATTTTCTTGGTCATCCAAGTTAATTTCACGTTTAATAATGTCTTTTGTTTCCCCATAAACATAAAGGGGTAAGTTAATTTCAATATTTCTTTCTTTTTCGTTGGATTTTTGCAAAAACCTTGTGTTGCTACCGGAAACTCGTGCCACGGCACTAATGGAAATTTTTCTTAGGAAAATCCAAGGGAGGTTTTACCTTTCCTTAAGTTAATTACTTCAGTCGAAATCGTCCGTTGGCCAAGTGCTGAAATTCCTCCGTCGTTCATAACATATCAATCAATGAAATAGCGAAGAAATCGTTACCTTGCTGTCGCCTCCTTCACGAAGCATGTTCGATCGCCGTATGGGCTATGATGAGCTGAAAAAAAAAACACAGGAACTTCTGGCATTGGTGTGGATCGACAGTAGCAGGTCAAATTCTTCTTTTATTTTACCCGGATATATTTGCGCTCTTCAAAACCATTCTTTCTAAGTAAATAAATTTATTCAATACCCTTCAGGATTTCATCACACATAAAATATCTTAAATATTTACATAACAATTTTTCTTGGTTTAATATTAATCTACTTACTATTGTAAAGTTTTGTTACGATTTAGTTAACGTACTTTGTTTACATAATAATTCATATTTTTACTAATAATTTATATTTAACATAATTAATAATATTTTGGTCATTTAATATTTAATTACTCAGTTGAGAATTAATTTGCCTTTAGGGCTACCATTTAAAGAAAAGTATTTCTATGTATTATCAATGTGAAACGAAATTGAATTCAATATCGTGCAACTTATCAAACTGTCAATTTATAATAACGTATTCAGTCATATTTATTATCAAATTTAATGCAACTACAAATTTCTTACTTAAATAATCTAAATTGCACATTTATCACCCATTGTTTTGGTTTAACAACTTTATTAAATATATTTCTATATTTTTGGACGTTCTTCTATTTATTTCGTTTCAATTCAACATTTTTGCAATTTTTGGTGGGTTTCCAAATTTTCTTTTGTTTGCTCTTCTGTTATCCCTTTATTAATAACAATAAAAATTTGGTGGCGCTCAAATTTCAAAATTTATGTTAAAATATAACTTCTGTTTTGTTCAGTTTCATATTGGAATATTTAATTTATTGAATTCTCGACTTTTGCTCTCCCATAAAAGGCTGAGTGCCGTTCGCACCTGTATAACCCTTTATAGGTTGATAAAAAAGGTAAACAGGCCACAGTGCTTCTAACAATATTAATAACATTATGCTTCTAACAATGTGCTTCTAACAATGTTAATAACATTGTTTCACATTGTGGTTCTAACAGTGTTAATAACACTGTGGTTCTAACAATGTTAATATTGTGGATAACATTGGTGTTTTAACAATGTTAATTATGTTAACATTGTTCTATTAGTGTTATAACATTGTTCTATTAGTGTTATAACATTGTTCTAATAGTGTTAATAACGTTATTCTAATAGTGTTAATACCTCCAGCGCCAATTAAATGAATGTGAATTATATATTTGCTAATAACGTTTTGTTTTTGTTATTTTTCGGTGTATGCACCTTTAAGCATCGGCGCAGCGTCATGATTCATTAGTCGATTTCGTCACTGTGACACGTTCACAATTCGCGAGTAATTAATACACATTTCCAGTGCAATTGCGCTCGGCGTCGGCAAAACGCACGGGCGAACAGTAATTGGATTCATTGATGCAAGTTATTTATATCACAATCTCCGAAGCAAAGATCAAGTTCGCAGCAGCCGGCGGCACGGCGCAGCCAGCCAGCAGATCGGGAATCTGGGTCACACGGTTCCCCTGTTATTCGCCGACGTCGACGGCGACGCGTCTTTTAACACACCGTTACAGTTCGATATCCATTCGATATTAGTTATCGAAGGACGCACGGTCGAATTTTCCACTGCGGAACAACCTGGTAATTGTGCAAATGTCGCATTCGGGTGTTAATCGAAGTCATAGAAAAAGTATCTACGCGTACACCAACTTTACATGAAAACTCAAACTGCCTATCGTCAATAAGTTTCGATATCCGTGTACAGGAAGAGATCTTATTTCAATTGTCGATAAATTCACACGCCCTCATGGTCGATTAAAACCAAGCTACCTGTAACAGTGTAGCCCAACTTCATAACTGAAGTTGTTATTGCAGAACGAAAAAGTGAAAGACTTAATTAAGTTGCGAAAGATAAAAAGTATTGCAGACGCGCAGACTTCTTTATTTCTTTTGAAACTTAAAAGTTTTTCCTGCGGCGAAAAATGAATTGAATTCGAATCAAAGTTTTTAATAAAGAAAGAAAAAGAGGGTTATACTAAAGCCGCCAACCTGTGCGGTAGCATCGAGCGCACGAGTACAAGAATTCGATGTTAAATGTCACAAGGCGAAAGCTCAGGATAGTAAGGATTCACAAAGCTTAGCGAAATATTCCGCTCTGCCTCTAAATTTAATGGTTTCATTAAGGGAACCGAGCTTTGTGAACTTCGGGCGTGTAATTCTCCCAATTATCTAATTAAAAGCTCGGAAGTTTGGTGGAGAAAAATCAATCACGCAAAAATGTTTAATGTTAAGCGGAAATTCAATTACCGGATGGGGTAAGTTCAGGAAGCACAATCGTCCATTAAACTCTCGGAATCGTGCGCCGTAAAAACTCAGGATTGCCAAAGGAAAAACAAAAATGCAGCTCGGTTTAATAGAGCGCGAGGCAGAAATTTAAGCGCGGCACTCAAACAGGCATAATAATGCGCAAACACATGTTCGCGAAAGTTGTCGGAGGCAGGAGAGCGACGAAGGCGCGCTCTCGTGTTTCAATGCAAATTGAGATCGCGCAGCCGACAACGAGCGCACATAAATTACGTACGGCGGCGGCGGCGGCGGCGGCGGCCCGGGGGCGGCTTGGCTGGAAAACCCCCGCCCCTACCGTTCTCGAACTAAAGCAAATTAAATTTTTATGAAGTCGTCGTTTTATTTCGGCGGGTATAAATTAGTGTCAACGTTTCTCAGAGAATAAAGTGCAACGCACCTTCGAAGATAGCATCGTCTCAGACTTTATTATTACCCGAATATGTCTTCATTTTAAGAAAAAAGTAATTGGAACATTTAATAACTACTTATGCTGCAGTTCGAAATTATTTAGCATGATTCCTGCCGCTCGATAACCCCTAATAATCTTAATAACTTACAATCGGAATTCGCATTTTTAACGCTTCAGGTAATTAGGCGCTGTCCTTCATCGAACACGTTAAATTTAATAGATACGTAAAAATACGCATTTTTAATAAGCCTTTAAATTGAAGACTTCAAATAGCTATTCTGAAACTTGAAATTAATAGGCAACGATAAAAGTAGGTATGTTAAATTGTGAACGCGCTCTAGGATTGTAACAGACCTGCGTATTTAACGCGAAATTCAAAATGACGATTTAGTTTATTCTGTTGTGTTTGTCATAAATTCTTCTAATTTTGTTTTATGTTACTTCTCACAGTATTTATACTGTGTGAATTAAAAAAATGTCTAAAAACTATGGCTCGTATGACAAAACATAATAAGAACTTCTATTTACGATTTTTGATAGCAGTGGAAGTGAATGTAAAACATTGGAAACATGTAATTAATTCTAGTATTAATATAGGTATGCATAATTAGCTTGATTAATATTTCAGACTTTAAACACTTTCAAAGAGCAACAGCATTGCTTGACTGAACAAAAAAGCCTAAAAGATAATTTATTTAGTAACTTAAAATTATTACTGGTATTTTGCAACTGTCGATGCATGAATCGTGTTTCTTTTCTAAAAATTATTTAAAATAAATTAAAATCTAGCCTACTTCTACAGTATCGGTTTAAATTATTACTGTTTTCGATATTCATCAACCATTTCTATACTGGGTGACTCTATCAAAGCCATAATCACACAAAATTTAGTTAAAACTGTAGCAAATACGAGCAAAAACATCATCGTTTTTATAAAAACAACAACCTGTTAAAATTTAAGGGGTTCATTTTGTCAAAAAAATAAAAATAACATACATTCCTATAAATTTAACATACTCGCCTTAAAATTTTAATGGACTGCATTGCTTCAGAATAGCTTTTTCGTTTTTCCAGACCTTTCAGATTTTGACAGCCTGTTACTTTTAACGTACTTGATACAGAATAACTCCTATTATCAGCCATATTGGCTGATTAATGTAAACAGAATATGGTGTGGGAAGAAATTGTTTAACATAACTAATAACTTCTAATGCGAGTATATCGATTATAATGTTAATTAATTACTGATCGCAATCCATTCGTAAACATAATATCATAACAGTGAAATTGAAACGCACTGTAATTATGGGAGTCTTGATTAAAAATTTAACCTCGTTAATATTGTTTATTCTTTTTAAAAGTAGTGCCGTGAGTAGCCTAATCAATTGTTCATGCGCGTTAACTAAAGCCTCAAAGGGGAAACTTGAATTGATACTGGGTACTCAAAAAGGAAATCCTTTTTGAGAATACCGAAATGAAAAGTGGAAATAATTTACATTTTTTTTTATTTCGGTACCTTACTGATTATTTGGGTTTTATAAAGAGGCACGCGATTTTTTTTTTGTCATATTCAAATCTCAGATTACAAATAATAATCTAGCTCCAAGTTATACATGTTTGAAATTACCTTTATTTGCTAGCATCCCAAATTATGAACATACCTGAAACGTTTTAAAAACTCATAAAATATGAAATTATAAGCATAACTTCTAAACAGACATTTGTTTGAAATTATTTTAAGCGTCAACCAATTTCACCAATCGCCATTAGTAACAAGACAAAATATTTCTATGTTAAAATACAAAATAATGCAGATTCTTAAGCTTTTTTTCATGTCTAAGAACCAAAATAAAAATATTAGTGTAAATATACGTTTGCTAAGACATTTTGGCGCACTTGTTCAAGACACTCGTCTTCGACTCTGTCTAAAACTAGATGTATGCGCTAAAAATCAGTCAAAATTTGTGAGTATAATCGCGATGTCAAGACTAGGCATGTGCGATTTATAAAATGCCGAATTCCTCAAATATATTGATTTGCGATTTATAAAATGCCGAATTCCTCAAATATATTGATTCGAATCGATTAATCGAACCGAAAACGAATGAAGTCGAATCAACTCGATTCGCACGAAACGTGAGAATCATCTCAAAAACAGCTACGAATCGTTTGAAGCAGTATGGTTAAATTAATTAACACTTTACACTATCCAATTTCTTCTTAATTTGGGTTCAATTTCTTAAACAATTCAAATTATACTGTTACGAATCTAGAGTTCGTTAAATTTATTTTAAAATAAAAATTATATACCTATAACTGTGTACAACTAACAAACTAGTTTATTTAAAGCGTTACACCAATTTATTTAACACGGCATAAAAATAATTTATTTAAACATGAGTGGAGCGGTCAGTATTAATTTCAGTGCCAACTGTCCTCGAACTCCCTGGCCGATCGCTTAAATATCCCGAGTTGGTTCGCGAGAACTTCGGTCAGACGAACATATAAGGCCGCGGACGGCGACTGACTGAAGCAGACTTTCGCCAAAGCTTCGAGATTACGTCGCGCCAGGCTCTGACGCAGGTAACTTCCGACAAATATCGAAGAATCATCACAGTACAGTAAATTATGTTAAAAAATTAAATTGAATGCAAACTATCTAGATAAATACAGTGTGTTCTGCCTCCAAACCATGTCTGCTACTCACAAATATATTGTTCCAAATACTTAATGTATCAAAACTTATACCTACAAGAAACAGTAGTCTAAAAACAATGTTAAGATTGCTCTGAAAATCGTAAAGAAATGATCGCGCGAAAATAGTCGAAATTTAAATATAGTTTTAAACTTTCCTCTTCGTCCTTTCTCTTCTTCACTTTGACACGATATCTCATGGAACTAGTGGACATTTCTGTCAACGAATAAACCAATAAGGAACTAAATATTGTCATATCAGTGAAACAGTAAAATATTCTTGAACGTAACGGTTCGATTAAAATGATACTTACAATTTAGTGGCCCTTACAGCAATTGAGAGGGAGTAAAAGCGCACTTTTAAAAATGAAAAGCCATTGAAAGTCCTTAAGGGTGCGGTTTGTATGCAGAAGTATCGTTTTTATTGAGCATGATAGTTCCCATAAATCGGAATAGGGGATTCACAATTACTATAAATAGAAGCAATGGCTCATACCTTCCGTACAAGTAACGCGTAAGCACAGGATTCCCATGCCCCAGCGCTTTTCATTGAAATTTCCGCGTATTCAGATTCTACATTAAATTCGTTTCCATGGGTCAAAGAATCCGCACTGATGTATCGACTCGATTTTATTCGATTAGAATTTTTGATCGATTTTTTACTCACGCCTGGTCCAGACATTTTCTAATTTCTAACAACACATAATTACTTTATTACTTCAATTTAAAAATGAAATATGTACATACGTACAATTTTGCCTTTTAATTCGTGACAATGTTTGAATTTCTGTTATTACCACGAAAGTAATCAAGTGAGCAGCGCACGTTATATAAATAAATATAAGACCGAAATCCGTCGGCTTTCTCGAACTCGTGCCGTCCTCCTCAGGGAAAAGCACCCTCTACAGCGTATCCTAATTTATTCTTATTCAGTGTGATTCGTGCCCGACAAGGATGCTCTGCAAAACCCGAGAGGCATACTATACGCCAAAAGTGTTTCCAGAAGCTTATAGACTTTCATTGCGTACGCAACATTTGATTAATTGTTGCTGTATTATCAAACATTGAATCGACGTGACCTATGATGAATTATGAGCTGAGTTAGGGCTTAGGGATTCCTTCCATAGTGAATCAACCGTGCTTTCGCAACTTACTGCAAGTACGCGCACGACTACCGAACTTCCACAGGCGTCGGATAAATAATTTACTTCAATTGCTTTTATAAATCTCGACGTCCCAAGTGTGTTGTGCAAAGTGGTAGAGAAAACCACATATATCCGTCACTGCGCACCCTCATAACCCGAACGCAGGTCATGAGTTTAATACGAGGGTGGTGGGCAGGATTCTACCCACTAAACTAAAAAATAAAGGCCTCGCTTTACACTATCCTACTTCTTGTTTATTTGATTTAATTTGTTAAGCAATTTAAATTATACACTAAATTGTATCAAAAATTAAATTGAATGAAGAAACTATCTAAATAAATAATTGATTTGATTTGAAATAGAACGTGGTCTATCTCCAAATCAAGTCTGCGACTCAAAAATGTATTGTTCGAAATATTTAGTGAATCAAAACTTATACAAGAAATAGGGTAGTCTAAAACGATCTTATGATTATAGTCGTCCTACATTTAAAGAGTTCAGTGAATAGACGAGGGTAATATTGTTAAAACAATATTTCAGAAAACAAAATTGTATACACAGTGCATTCGCGGATTGACTTTACAAGAAGTAAAAAACGTTTATTCTTAATTTTACAAAAAAGTGCCAAAAGAAAAGAAAGAAAGTTCTCTACTTATAAATTAAGAAAAAAATATATTATTTTTTTTGTTGCAATCTTAACAGCCTGTTTAGAAACAAATAATAGTGAAGCGTTGAACTTGCTGTGATTTTTATTCAGAGGTTCAAGTCGGAAAAAAGCTTTTTTTTATTTTTTTAACGTTTTGTTTTTTTAATTAAATAAGACATGTAAAGAAAAGAAATCGAAAACTTGTTGTGATTGATTTTTAGAAACTAATTTAAGTTTATTGTGTTTATTGGTAATAAATTAATAATCTTGAGTGATTTCATTTTCATTTCAGACGTTTTCTTTTTGCAAAAGAAAACGGGACAAGCCTGGAATATTTGCGAAAAAAGCAAGACGATCAATACACACGAAAAAGACAGGACAGTATTTTTAGAGACTCTGCTTGCAACAGTATTTTAACAGGGAATAATTTGAAAATTCGTCTATTAATGCATTGGTTGACAATAACAAATAAACAGCTGATATGCTAATAGATGCTATAGCTTTAGTAAACGAATTAATTAATTGCTAGAATTATTTAATTAACTATAATTTTTAATAACCACTACATTTTATATAACTAATCAATCAATTGAATTGAATTGAAAGCATTCAGTAAGCTGTACCAACGCAGTCCTTAAAAGCAATTATTATTCAAAAATATGTAATCGTATACAGCACGCTAAATAATGGAAGGCATTGAATTTAGCAAAGCTATATAATGTACATATGAAACCGTGACTTAATTGTTAGAGTAACAAAGGAAATAAACAGTATAATCAAACGATTAATTAAACTTGATTTATACTATTAAACAATCGAAAACAAATAATCATGTGATGAATAGTAACCGGTTTAATGAAAAGAAGTTTAGTAAAATACTGTGAAAATTTAAAATTACTTAAAACAACCCATGGATTCAAGGTAAACTGTACTTAGAATAGTTGCGAGAATCTTCTCAATAGCGGTAGATACTCAGG
Source organism: Prosopocoilus inquinatus (assembly GCA_036172665.1). NCBI lineage: Eukaryota > Metazoa > Arthropoda > Insecta > Coleoptera > Lucanidae > Prosopocoilus > Prosopocoilus inquinatus. The sequence goes on from CM069871.1 coordinate 25,940,393, forward strand.
GGTGGGAAGGATACTGTTGAAAAATATTTAAATACACGATACAAGATACTTTTGTAAATATATTTAAAGATACTTTTTAAAAAGATATTCAACATAAAAGTATTCGAGATACAAGATACTATAGTATCTAAGATGCTTTGAAAAAGAGATCCTTTCTATGGGGAAAATTAAGTAACAAACTGTTAAAGTTTAAATGTTTTAAAATTTAACCATAGTAACAAAATTGTGATCCCTGTCAATCTAAGGCTTTTGATACAGAATAATATGCTACTCAATATGAAGAGAAAAGCAGAAAAAATACGCCATTTTTGTTCATAAATAAAAACGAAAGTTAATTGCCTAATTAATACGAAATCTACTAAAACTAAACAATCTTTGAATTCCATACAAATTAATATTTTACATTTACTTCAGTTAACTTGTGAATCTGTGGTAGATGAATTACAACTATTAATGGTAATAATTACTTCTAAAAATAGGCAAAATGCAGTAAATAAATTAATATAGCTTGCAATTTCTCTGCAGTGAATTTTTTGCCGATTTCCCCGCTCTATCTCGCAACGGTCGAGAGATATAATAATATAATATATTAGATATTCTAAATACTGTTTAGTATTTTAAATGCTTTTAAATATTTTAAACACTTTATTAGTATTTAAAAGAATTTATTAAGATATACGATACAAACACTTTTTGAAAGTATCTTTATTTCGTAGATATTTTATGATTGCAAAAATGTATTTAAATACAAGATACTATCTTGTATATGCGAATGATAAATAAAAAAAAATCTTAGCAGGTAGAACGAAGTTTTAAGTGTAATTTTCGCATACTGTGACAATTTCCAAATGACTCCAACAATTTTAAACATCATCCCTCTAGCATACATCTCAATTTTTATAATTCATTTAGCACAATTAAAAATTGTTTAGTTACAGCTTGCTACAACTACTTTCGATGAAACAAAACCGAACAGAAAAAACGTTATACAGGTTCCCCAAGCCGAGAAAGACGCAGCAGTACTATCACTAACATTAAAAAAAAAACTGGGACAAGCTTTAAGTTCAGCAGCGAACATTATTTCATTGCTTTAAGTCTTACTTTATTATTTAGTTAGTATTTCATATTTTCGTTAACCCTGAGATTGTAAGTTGTAAGTATCTGTGTGACTGTAAGACCATCTTCTAAGCAATATTTACACAGCTCGAAAAGTCTTGTCCTACTTTTTATGTTAACAGCGGTACATTAAGAAGATTTAACGTGATACCAACTAGGAAAAATAAAACAAGTCCACTACTTTAGTTAAATCAAACCTAGGCATAAAATACGAGAAGAGCCAGCTTGTAGTATCCCCCACCCATCAACGGTAACAATGAATCCATTAACAAACAAGTGTGATCACATAGAAGTTACAAAAAAGGTCCCTGTGTGATTGGTTGCTGAGATAAGCGCGCAACTAATATCGCGAAGAAAGGGGATATACCCAGTCATGTTCCCCTACCATGCTAAAGTCTGAGTTAAATTATCCTTAAAAGGTACCGATTTGATTTTTCCGAACGCCTGAAGTATTATTTCACGTGATGAATAACTCAAGGTCACTAAGTTGAATGAAAATCCATATTATAAGATTGTATTCCGATTTTGTTGTTTTATTATTTTATAAATATCGCGTTATATGTATTTCTCAGGCCGAGTCTCAACAAGATTTTTAGGGTAAATGTTTAATTCATTCATTCATTCATCCCAATTTATTAGTTAGGATGTTATTGGCTCTCTTGCAAATTTTAGAGCAAAACGGCAAAGGAAAATATTGTTCGAAATATTAAAATGCACTTAATATCATATTCAGAACTTTAAATTTCGCAGCAATTTCTCTCTAATATTTTACTTATAATTAATGTAACATTAAACATACCATTTTCTTTCATATACGAGCTGTGGAGATGATTAATCCCCTCACTGAAGGACTCGACTTTTATCAAATCAATAATTTAAGAAAAAAATTGCCGAACTTCATTACTTCTAGCAAAAATTCGACATGGCAATTGATTGTTCTTTCGGTTTCTTTTGAAGATCATTTTCCAACAATTTCCTTCTTCTGTCAACGGACAGAAACAAATGTCTATAGTCCACGCCGACGAGTGACACGACTTTATAACGTGGCTAGGCTAACCGCTGAGCCACCCGCCTGCTCAATTCACACTTCTTTTTTGAGGAAAACATTCAGTCGATTTGAAGTTTCATTGTCTGTGTCAGGGATGACTAATAGCGGGAAAGGATACCTCCTCCGCGATAGGTATTACAATGGCGATCGCTGTGTTTATTAACTATTTATTTGCCGGGCGCTTCTCTATGAATGAATTCTCGTTTTCCCGAAACAAGCAAGGATGGGGATAGCGCTTTCAAAGCGCTCGAGTGCATCGCTGGTCTATGTAATGATTTTCCATACGTACATTTTACGTCGTGGAAAAAAAAATATTGAAAAAGTTGTTTACTTCGCTGATATCGTTCGGACGAAAAAAAGATAATAAAAATAAGTTGATATTTTTGCTGTTAATAAAAGAAAACGGGAATGTCGAAACTGCTTTCGCCGTGTTAATCTCGAGCGGTAAATTTTTCCGCGCCGTTAACCTTGTTTTCGAAGCAGCAGCAGCGTTTCAGGAGTTGCGTGTGTCGTACAAAATCGATGACCTGCATTCGGGAGTGGTTGACCCCGCAGATTTAAAGCCGACCGAGACGATGGCTGACCCTCCGCTTCCTCCCGTCCTGTTCGGATCAGGTTCTTCCTTCAGGTAAGTACGAGTGCACGATCCATGTTTATAGGCGACCCGTTTTCCATCGTTAATGGACTTGAAGCTCAAAGGCAAGGGGATCCGGGGAATTTGTCTGGCACAAAGACCGTCAGCGTTACCTGCCCGCTCGCTCGTTACACAAATTGCTTCATAAAACATGAAGGCGGCATTAAGCAGCGCGATAAGTCGGCGGCGGCGTAATTTATGTGAGGAATGCGTTGCGGTAGGTCACGCAATCGGTCGCTTGATTTATTTACAACTATTCAGAACCTCCACTGAATACGGAATTTCGTACGCGAGTCCGATGTAACCACATTACTCCTGTTTCGCTATCTAATCAGCGAGTTTGCGATTCACTTTTTGCATACCTACGACTCCATCGTAATGTAAGTTCAAACAAATATGCCGTTGACCTTGGGTACGTATTCATAATCAACTTACTCAATGTTTAGGTTTTTACAGCACACGGAAACCTGAAGAACTTTGAAATCAACAAAAAACTTCGATTTTCTTTTTTTACAAAATTCTTTTCATTTGCTTCATCTGTTTCTGGTTTTGATTAATCAAATCTATTGATTCTTTTTAAGTTTTCGAAGGACGTGCACGTTATATTCTTCTAACGCCGACGTTTCGTCTTTCTTGAAAAAGACTTCTTCAGAGCTGCGGCTGCTGCTGCTATTCACGCTGCTACCACAATCTAAATAGTCATTTCGATTCGCATTGGTACCTTTGATCTCGTATCCGAAAAATATCCGCTGCGTATTCGACCGCGATATAATTTTATTGGGGAGACGTTAATAAAAGGCAAGAGTGTACCTAAATATGCATATTAACCAAATTTTTTCAAGAACCATCATAGGGATTGTTGCTTTATTTCCCGGAAATGTCAATTCTGTGCAATAAACTAACCACATAGGTTTATAGAGACGAGGCCGATGCAACGACCAATTTCTATTACAGAAAACGGGACCACTTATACCAACCCCAATACTGCATTTTCGACAGGAGAATAATCAGGAATTTAAGCCCACTTGCTTTTCTGACTATATATCTGCGTGAGCCAGTCTTTCGCTGTAATATCAGAAAGTTGATGAAAAATGTGTACTACATATAAACAAATGACTGTGTACTGTTAACGTTTCTTTAAAAACGTTATGTACTGCGAAAATAAGGATAAAAATCTCACACGAGTATGTTTGTGCCACTCACTTATAAAATGATAATTGCTTATTCTCTACTTCTCTTCTGCTGGACGCCATATTTTTGTCTGAAAACTAAACAAAACTACCTGTTGTAATTAGGTAATATTTAATTACATGAAAAAGCGCTTCCTAATTTGTTAAAAATATTTATTCTAGCGACCGCTTTCGGTGAAAATCGCCTTCTTCAGACTACTAACGTCGAAAGATTGAAATTAAATTGAAATTGCAAATACAGGAGAAGAAGGTGATTTTCACCTTCAACCGGCTGCTAGAATAAATATTTTTAACAAATTAGGAAGTGCTTTGGTTTTACTGGGCATGAAAATGATAAACTACACTGTCAATTTAATACGGTATGCAGTGCACACCCAATATGAATGGAAGTTGCTTTTTATACATAGTGTCTCCATAGATGCACATCTCACTGAAAGTAACAAACAGTATGAAGTTTCATTTTGGTTGCCATCAAAATAACCTGTCGAATGTAAAACCCGTTGTAAATGTTGATATCAAGTGCCACCACCAAAATGCAATTACGTTACCTCCTGATTACTTAACGAAAAAGGTGGCAAGTTAGCGCTGAAAGAGTCTATCAGCTAACCCGAGCTAATACTCAGATGGAGAAAGGGAACATTTTCAGGAGTAACTTTACATTCGGGCATTTAAAGCAGTAAATCGATGCAGCAAAACACCACAAAACGTACATTTAAGACAATGATATAAGATTGACGAAACAACAAAACCGTAGCCCGTCGGCTAAAAATAATCTAACAAAATTACTGGTAGTCGTTACTAATACCCTTGACTTATTCTAGTATATTGTGCCACAACTAAACCAAAAATAGCTATCTACAAACCGAGTACGGAAATCCATTTTCGTCATATGCGCAAACGCGGGATGATAATTCCTGGAAGAGTTTCGTATTTTATTTTTTGAAACGAATATAAAAATTTAATTGTAAATATTTTTATATATTTATGGTATTTTATAAACTAGATATTATTATTATCGATACTGATTTATTTAAGAATGCTCCAAAAGGCCAGTGTTCTTAACATTATTTCCTGGTCTACTCGATTGGGGAACATTGTTGTCTATTTCGTGCGCAAAACATTAACCAGAGGGCGACGAGTTCAAAAAATAATTTTTAAAGAAATTTAAGTTGTAACCGTGGCTGAAATATTTACGAATTTATTTCTTAAATTAATATTAATGTTAATTATACCGACACAGTAAAAGTTATTTTGATCAAAGGTGGTCATGAAATAAACTCAAAAAGTTATTAACGGCAAGTAAAACCAAGAAACCAACATAATTTTAAAAGCAATGAATTAAGAGAAGCGTTGCTAGTTTGTTTTTGCAGGACCAATGGAGTATTTGTAAATACGTTGTCCACTGTTCGAGTTACCACTCATTTTCATTTTTTCAAAGAATAACTTTACAAAAATTTTGTGCAAATCGTTTTTGATTGCAGTGAGAACCTCGAGCACCCTCTGGACAGCTGTTTCAGCCCTGCTTGGGGCTTCTTCAGCAGAGACGTAGCTCGACATTCCCACTGCAGACCAAAAACGACTTGCCCAATTTATTCGCAATTGCATGGGGGACATATTAGGAGCAAATCCCGCTTCAATTTGTCTATCCTACTGCAATGTCAGGTCAAAAAGCGATAGTAAGATGTCGCTATTTTATATGTTAATAACTTTACAGTTTGCTTTTCTCTTTTGAATTCAAACTTTGTACACTGAAGTTTAATAAAATATTCTAAACTTCCTGAAGTTATTGATTCTAGAAAGGAAAGAAATTTACCAGTGGGAAATTTACCAAAGAAACAATTACAATTTTTTACGATTTTTTAATTATTGTAATATTAATTATGGTAATTTAAATTAAAATTCTTTATTATTAAGATAATCAAGTTTTCATGCACTTTTTTTATATGTCTCTGTTCTTTTTTACAAATTATCTTGGATGAAATTGTAAATTTTCTTAGAAACACCAGTGATGGACACGAAACAAACCTCGAGGTGTCATGCTGGGCATGGTTTCGGCCTAAAGCAAGTCTAATTTACATTTTAGGATTTTCGGAAACTCACACGCAACAAAACTCGAGCAGAAATATAAGAGATAAAGTTGAGAGACTTATATGTAAGAATGAGAAAAATATACTGAGGATCTCAAAAGGAGATTGAGAAGGCAGCTGTAAGAAATCAATATAAACTTTTTTCTTAATGCGATTTTGACGCGCAAATCAAAGTTAAATGTGTCCAGATCGTGAACTACAAAATCGTATTCTTTTGAGTTTAGCAGCCTAAGGACAGATAAATATTAGTTTCAGTCACAAATTTAGGATTAATAACTTAATATGAATTATTTACTTTTACGTACGTTAGGCGAAAAATAAATAAACTTGGTTCAAATAGATCGAGTACTAGTCTACACAAAATGTGAACCAAAGATCCCCTTAAACTTTTTCTCAACGAGCAACAAGCATCTCAAAATGGCAACCAATCAGAACACAGAAATAGTTATTATGATCATCTAGAACCAGTAAGAGCCTTTGATATCAAACGGAAAAAAATGTTACCATCTTACAACAGCTAATAATTCGTTAGTGCGAAGAAGGTAATATAGCTAAACTATGACCGTTGACATTATCGTTCTTGTAATGATTCAATTTGCTAAACGGTTAAATTGTTCAGACAGTCGCTATTCTCATTTTCTCTTGATTATTTGTATTCTTATTGTGCTTTTTTGGATGTTCTTTCCAGACTACGACCATAAGCAGATCAGCTACGGTTTCCTAGGAAGTCGATCGGTTGAAACTGACCGCGACCGATGGCGATGTCCGCTTTAAATAAAAATAATGAAAACCCAGCAAAGTCTATGCTTATTCAATTTTTCGCTTTTGGTAGAAGCAAACGTCGTCGAGTGTCAGTTTTGTTTACTTCATTAAGAAAAATAAAATGCCATTAACAAACAAAAAACTGTAGAAACATTCATGTTAAAATAAAAACCTGTTTTAAATACAGAAGTTTTAAATACAGGAGTTTTAATATTTTCCCCTTCACCGACATACCCTGTATTTTTTAATACCTTTATTACTTTGGCTAATTGTCTTATAAGTAACGTCCCTTATATTCTTATTTATTAAGCCGGCAATACATTTTCCAATAATTTCACGTAAAAATTCATCTAAACATGTGTGTATAAAAATTCATGAATTGTAATTTGCAATACACGTTTCAATTATATTAACAAAAAGATGTTCTGCTAAATAGTAATTTAGAATGTTAATGTTGGTGAAGAAGGTAACTCATTAATGCTTCTAACTTTAAGTTATTTTCTTCGAGCAGCTGGGAATGTTGGATTATGTTATCAAGGGTGTCATCCAAACGGAGAGCACGTGGTCATCACTAATTAAACTATCTTAAAGCAACAATTATTTATAAACATATAACCACATAAACTAGCTGAAGTTGTTCTTCATTCATCTGAGCCAGCAGCCAATGGCAACAATCAAAGTCACAAAGTCAGAATTTACCAAAACTTCACGTCGAAAACCTTGAGAAATAGAACTTGCTCTTTGTCGTCAATTTTACACGTATAAATTTATGTAATTCTTATTGCTCGCTATACACGTTGAAAAATAGGTTTTGCCATAAATTACATATACATTTCATGCAACTTATGATCGTCTATTGCGGGCTTTAAAAAAAACCTATACAAATTTTAAATTGCACGCCTTTAATTAATAAAAAATAATAAAAATAAATAAATACCACTTTCTTGAGATATCCTATTGTCATTTTGATATGGTTCTCTCATTTGGAGAGGACTGTTGTTTCTGATAATCTGAATCGCACATTTCTTGTCTCTTAAGCCCGCAATAGACGATCATAAATTGCATGAAATTTACATGTAATTTATGACAAAACCTATTTTTCAACGTGTATAGCGAGCAAAAAGAATTACATGAATTTATACATCTAAAATTGACAACATAGAGCAAGTTCTATTTTTCAAAGGTTTTTGACGTGAAATTTTAGTAAATTCTAGTGACCTTGATTGTTGCTGTTGGCTCAGATGAATGAAGAACGACTTCACCTAGTTTATGCGGGTATATGTTTATAAATAATTTTAGCTTCAAGATAGTTTAATCAGTGATGACCACGTACTCTCCGTTTGGATGACACTCTTGATAACGTAATCCAACATTCCCAGCTGCTCGAAGAAAATAACTTGAAGTTAGAAGCATTAATGAGTTACCATCTTCACCAACATTAACATTCTAAATTACTATTTAGCAGAACATCTTTTTATTAATATAATTGAAACGTGTATTTCAAATTACAATTCATGAATTTATACACACATGTTTACATGAATTTTTACGTGAAATTATTGGAACATGTATTGCCGGCATTACAAATTAATGAATTTGTAATTGTTACAAGTTTTATGCGCTTGGTGCAACGACATTTCATTGTATTGTTAGTTATTGTATAGTTTTACTTTAATTATATCGATCACAAAGTAACCGCATTGAATAATTTTAGAAATAATGTGAACACTAAATCTTGGACAAACCTGGTTTTATTAAAAAAAATCAGCAGAACTATATAAGGATTAAAAAAACTCGTTTTTGTAACAGTTTTATCTCAACGAGCACTTGTTTCTCAATGAATGCAATCACGTAAATTACTTGCGAGTTCTTCTTTCAAAACAATTCCTTTCCTTCTACAGTTTGCTATTTTTAGACGAGCATTCTCACAGACATACCGGTCTCGTTACCGGCTTGTGCAAAGAGAAAGTCCTAGCGGGACATTATCGTGAGAAACGCAGATTTTTCTTCGACGAGTGTTTAGCTAATTATTAATTAACTAATTGCGGCCCAGCGTCGCCGCGACGCAATGGCGACGTCCTCGTTATGAATTCCGCGCGCTATCTGAAAGTCGAACGCTGCGTGTAAGGCGATCGTACCGTTGCATAATTAGATGTAAATTAATGTAAATGGTAATCGCCTCGGACCCATATTACGCGTAGGTTAGTGTTACATATCCGCTTCGTAATTTCGCGTGAGATTTAGCGGGGTAATTGAAAGCAGCGGTCGCCACTAGTGAGGCGATCGATAAATAATTTACGCACGCACGGTCATTTTCATGATGCCTCTCGGCGATTACTTTTACAGTCTCGCTGAATAATTTGTTCATTGCTGAGTCAGATTGCTTAAAAGAAATTGGAGTTTCATGATTGTCGAAACGAATTTTTCCGAGTTGCAACTTTATTTACATAAATTCAAATATTGCTTAGTTGTTATGATTTGAGAGCGGAAAAATTAAGGCAACGTCACATGCACGAGCGTGCGAGAAGTATGAGCCAGGTGCTCCCTGAATAACTAACGTTAAACGTCGGACACTTGAATTCAATAATTCCTTTTAGTGTGCGCCAGTGGATTCAAAGCAGTACAGTGAACGGAATGAACCAATGCTTAAAAGAATAGCGACCGAAAGTAAGAAAGTCGTTCGAATCTGATCCTTATTTAAACCAGCCGTACCGCCAGGTTGCTTATCAGTAATGGCAATTCTTTTAAGCATGTGTACACTTTACATACGTGGGCTGTTGGAAAAGTTTCTGGAAACGGTATGAAAAAACGCGTATGAAATTTGGTAAACGGTATCATTGTTTTTCGAAGTATTCGCCTTTGACGTCAATACACTTTTGCATACTCTCGAACCAATTTTTAAAGCACGTTTTCCACTCTAAAGATAGTGCCTCAGAAACCAGTGTTCGGAATGTTTCAATCGCTGCTTCAGCCGACGAAAATCGCTCACCACGCATTTTATTTTTGATATTGGGGAACAAAAAGAAGTCATTATGTAATAAATCAGGTGAATATGGACAATGACTGATTAATTCAACATTTTTGTTGGACAAAAAATCAACTGTTTGACGGGCTGAGTGAGAGCTGGCATTGTCATGATGGAGAATAATTCGTCAATTTCGATTGTTTCTTCTTATTTGATCGATGACTTCCGGCAAACAAATTGTAGTATACCAATCAGCATTCACGGTTTTTCGATCCTCTAAAGCCACGGTTGCTGCATGTCCAGTTAAACCAAAGAAACAAGCAATCGTTTGCTTCGCAGCACTGCGTGAACGGACAACTTTTGTTGGTTTTGGTTCATATTGAAATACCAAACGGTGGATTGTTGTTTACTTTCTGGCTCGTACGAACAGATCCACGTTTCGTCACCAGTAATGATGTTATAAACTAAATTTGAACGACCTCCATTGAATTTCTTGAGCATTTCTTCGCATCATTTGACACGACCCTGCTTTTGCGCTTCTGTTAAATTGTGTAGGATCCAACGACTTCAAAGCTTTCGTACGTTCAAATGATCATGCAAAATCTGGTGTATTGCTTTCATGTCAATGCGTAAGGATGGTTGAATCTCACGGTATGTCATATGTCGATCTCGCTCAAGCATTTCACGCACAGCATCTACATTAGTGGCAACAAGAGATGTTGATGGACGACCTTCACGAAATTCGTCACTGAGAGAAGTACGTCCACGCTGGAATTCGGCAAACCAATTATAAACACTGCTCTTTGATGGTGCTTCATCTCCAAAAGCCAAATGAAGCCGATCGAGGCATTGTTTCGGCGTTAGACCACATTTGAAATCGTAAAAAGTCATGGCACGAAAATTTTCACGCGAGACTTCCATGTTTACACAAAATTTCCTTTTCTCAAATGCCGTACAAACAAAACTAGTTCACTTGGATAGGAACTGTCAATAGAATTATAGGCGAAAAACGTCAAATTTTTCAAATATGACAGTTGATAAACGCTAACAATTCTAGACCTGCTGAAGTGCTTAGCCATTCCACTTGACTGTTTGCTTTACGCCTTAGAACGTTCGCACACTAGATATGAGGTAAAATGTTACAAAAATGAACGCTTATTTTTTCAGTAGCATTGAATTCATCGGGAAACGACCTAAAATGGCAGCGTTTGATTCACCTTCGCAGAATACATGGGAGAGAATAATCATTATTTTTTGACTCATAACGAGCTTAAAGTATAGGAAGAAACATGTATTTCATTTAATACAAATACAGCAGGCCTAATCATCCGAGGGGAATATGTCGGGGTATATTCTCCTTCTACCATCGCACAGGCAGTGTCGGTTCCCGCTTGACGCTCAGTCGCTTCAATTTCAACAACCAACGATATACAAAACCTATGGAGATAATATTCTTTATGGAAAATGTTGTAGTGACGAGCAATATTATATCGTTTTACGCTCAATAGTTTACCGCAAATAATACATTCTGCATTACCTGTACTGTTTATAAAACACAGGTACTTAAATTCATAATTTTGGTTCATGTTTGTATTTCACGAGAGCCACACGTTTTATAACTTCTGTTGGTACACGATCGGCTGGCAGGCTGGCTCATTCTTATTGACGTTTCATTGACGACTATGGAATAGTGGGAGATACTACAACGTGGCTCTTCTCGTATTTTATGCCCAGGCCTGAAATACAGTATGGAAGAAAATTAAGGAACTAATTCGATATCTTCGAAAATACTTTGATGTCGGAAAAACGTTCGGACTGGTCGATTTAGAATTTTGAATGGGTACCTTTTAGCCGCAATTGTTTTTTTTTACAGTGACCTACATCAGAGTTGTGACGCTATTGATTGTTTTTTCAAATGTAAACCTACTGTTTTGATTGCATTATTCGATAGATAATACCGTGCCTTCAATTGAATTCCTCATTAAAGTAAGCTGTGATTTTTTATGAAGTTGGCGACACAATTCTAGAGAAAACAGTTGTCATTAGCTGTCAGTACTGATCATAACATCAAATAAAAACACAACATTAAAGTTTAAAGTAGATGCTCAAAGTGCTCTCCTTCAGCTTGAATACACAAGCGTACTCTGCGTTTCATGTTTTCAAACCCGTTTGCTAAGTGTTCGGGGGTTATGTTAGCACACACATCTGTAATGCCCGCACGAACTTCTTCGATTGTGTGACGCGTAGTTCTAAAAACTGTGTTTTTCATGTGCGGATAAATGAAGTAATCCATAATTGTGAGATCCGGAGACCTTGCAGGAAAATTCACAATCCGATTATCGAAAAACTGCTGCAGGGAAAGTCATTGTTTGACGAGCTGTGTGGGGAGTAGCATTGTCTTGCTGAAAAAGACCTTCTGTAAGTTCATCATCATGTAGTTGATTAATGAAAGATTCTAATAACTCATTTCGGTATATTTCAGCAGTTACTGAGTCGTTAAAAAATATTGGTCCGATGATACTACGCCTTCTTGACACTGCTAGCTAAACACCAATTTTTAATGGATGTAATGGAGTTTCCACAAATTCATTGGGATTTTCTGATGACCATATTCTCATATTCTGTTTATTTAAATACCCTGAGAGATGAAACCAGGCCTCATCGGAAAAGAAACACTTGTCAAGAATATCGTCGTTGTTTAAGTTATCAAGAAGCCACTGACAATATTCCGTTCTTCTGTGAAAATCTACTGGCCTGAGTTCGTGGACTGCTTGAATCTTATGTGGATAAAGCTTTAAGTCTTTTTTAAGAATAGTGTGGCATGTTCCCACTGATAGCTGAAGTTCTTGTGAAAGTTTCGCAATAGATTTCTTGGGAGAGTATTCCATTCGATCCCGAACATCTTCAATGCAGGCTGCAGTCCTTTTCTTAGCTGCTCCGCTCCCTATTTTGCGACTAAGGGATCATGTTTCACGAAACTTAAGAACACAAGCATGGATATGTTTAAATAGCTGTTCATAAGTAATAGCAAAATTAGGAAACTGCTGTCGAAACTTCTGTACACACTGATTAATTGAATTAATTGAAAATAACTTTCAATAATAAATATTTTCTGCTGTAATTCTAACATTTTGAATTAATTGAAAATACAAAGTGTCAATTTGACATTTGTTTAATTAAATAATTGAACAGTGCTGCAAATCTTAGGAGAAAAAAAACAGTGAAATCATAGCCCACTTTAATGAGGAATTCAATTGAAGGCACGGTACTTTTCTCCCTATCATAAAATAAAATAATTATGGGGTTGAATAACAAAATTTTCGAGAAAAATAATAAATTTAGTAACCAAAAAATTTCTCAAAATTATGAAATTAATAATAAAAAATGAAAGATGTTCAAAACGTTGTCCGCTGGTTACCTGGCAATGATCTAAACAAATAATGAACCCTTCTTGAACGTGACGAATTACTTCTGGATAGCTTAAGCGCATTTCTAGTCTAATACGGTCTCTCAACTCCTCCAAATTTACAGGTCTGTTCACGTATACTTTGCTTTTCAAGTAACCCCGAAGGAAATAATGTAGTGGAGTTAAGTCTGGAGATCGCGGAGGCCATTCCACAGGACCACGTCACCCGATCCATTGATTGGAAAACACCTCATACAAATAATTACGAATCATTTCGAGGTTGTAGCATTCTGCTGATACATCATCTCGTCATTAAAATTATCTGGTTGAACTGGATGTGGAAATAATTTTACTAAAATAGAGACTACAATGAAGCTGGATTGAAACTCCTAATGATAACTTCAGTATAAGTCATCTACTGAAGATGGCAGCATAGCTGCCGAAAGACAGTCTCCAATACGTTTCAAAATAGAGACTAGTTCAAATTGTAAGCATTCTAAATATCTTTCCTCAGTTAAATTTCCATTAAAGAATACTGGTCCCAATATCCGATCTGTCAATATCCCTACCCAAAGTTGTAGAGGAGACGATCAGAATCATCCTCTGGAAGCTCATAAACCAGTTTGACTTTGTATGGGTATAATTTTTCCTTGTAACAAATTTTTTGAACGCAATGATGGCTTATTGAATTATCTAAAGCAAATTGTCGACTTATTGAATGGAGACTCTCTTGAAAGCTAATAAGACGTTCAATTCAGTATTAAGGTGTAATTTTGAACGACCACATCCAGGTCTGATTCTAACATTTCCAGTTTCTCTGAGTTTTTCTTTTTCTTTTTACCTACAGCTGAAAGTGTTATGGGTTTTCGATTAGGATATTTTTGATTAAAAATCTCGTAAACTGCTGTCTCAGTTCTTGTTTGATCTCCATCCATGTCCTAATAATTTTTGAGTTTGAGAAATTTCTTAGTTAATAAATTTTATTACTTTTGATTTATTTTTTTTTCGAAAATTTTGTTATTCAACCTTATAATTGTTTTATTTTATGATACGTAGAAAAGTATTATCTATCGAATACCAAAATCGAAACGGTAGGTTTACATTTGAAAAAACATTCGATAGTGTCCCATTCAAAATCCTAAATCGACCTGTCCGAGCGTTTTTCCGAGAAAAAAATATTTTCCGAGATATGGAATTAGTTCCTTAATTTTCTTTCATTGTAAATAAGGAATGCAAATGAATTTTTCTACATCGTGGATACACCGTCTTATGGCCATCCTTTGTTTTTGCGCATCATATCCCTAGATTTCCTAGAATCTTTCAATAAGGTTCCGTGAGCGTTAAAACCACGTCAGCATAAGCCTTTGCAAAACGTGTTAATAGAATCTTCAAACACACTCTGTGTTTTACAATATTTTCATAATTTTTCGTTAAGTAGTTGAAATGACTTTTCAACATAGAAATCCACCTCGAACTTTTATTTCGGTAATTGATTTAAAAGAGAGATTGTAAAGCTCTCTCTCGACTTTGAAGTCATCTTCGAACTTAATTGATATTTGTGTTGGCAAACTTTTGAGGTTTCGCCAGGACATTTGCATCGCATCAACTTGGGCGAGGAGGGTTCAACGATTCACCTCGTCTATTTTTGTAAAGAATGAAAACGCGATTCACAGCAACGGATTAATCAATTAATCAAAGCAGTGTGAAGCAGGACATGCATCGGCAATTTCATTTACTAATTGTTTACATTGAAAAATCGAGGTATAAGTTTACGGTGAAAGAGGCTTTGAAAATTAGTTGCACAGCGGCAGATAATTAAAGTTGCAGGAAAGACTGATGCGATTTTTAATGCGGAAGACAGGCGCAGACTTTGCCAGCGTAGTATAATAGCTGAAATCTCCGAACGCTGTAAGCCCTGTTATTTATCAGCGTTACTTTAATAGCGTCTGCTTGTCCCGAAGGGCATCGGCCGAGTTTACGAAGCAACTTTGTCCCTAAACTTCTTTTAGATCTGAACACAGGCTCTTCGTGGAAATAAAATATAAAATGATAATTATTTAAACTTGGAGGTTGGATGGATTCATGCAAATGAAGTTGGTTTAGATGGCATAAAAAAATCTTCTGATCTTCTAAACCACTGTAAAAGCTTTTAATTTCTGATGTATTTTAAAGCCCCTTTATTGTTGTTCCTATAATCAATATATTTAACAAAATTGTATGTGTGCATGAATTTTGGTCTGCGAATGAAACGCAGTAGAGCACTGTTACGGTATGGCTTTTAAGCCAGCGATTTGCGAGCGGGTATTTTATCCATACGGGAATTACACACGTCACTGCTTCGCTATTGTGCAGTCCGTTTGCGTAGCCGCTTAATAAATATCTAATTCACATTTAACAGACGTTTACGTTTCGCTGACTGCGTTCGAAAAAACACGCACGCAAATATAGCCGCAGGCGCGGCAGGTTTTCAGATCACGTGAAATCTCACTTTTGGTTTTCGCTCGTGCGACCTAGACCTCTCCTCTTTCCTGTTGAATAAAAAATTAATTTAACAGACGTGCCGCTTTTCACAACGTCCGTCGCCGGTAATCTCGTATCAGTTTAGAAATAGTGAACTTTATTATCATCGTCGCCATGGCGACGCATTGTGCTTGGGAAAAATATCCGCTCACAATCCGGATTTCAGTCGATGCTCATTACGTTTGTTTGCTTTCTTTCAGATCAGTTGAAAGCAGGTGTAACCTGCAGGACATGGATGTTTTTACCAACGCATTGGAGGGGGTGCGTCAATATTTCCAGGGGCTGCCGGCGGCAACGGGCTCGACGGCCAGCCCCGCTTATAACAATCAGGCGAATGTCGCCGATCAAAACCACGACGGTAGATCATCTTCTGGAATACCGCCGTATTGGCCCCCGCAATCTGAAGTCCAAGTGCGGCCGCCCACGCGCGAAGAAACTCCGCAGCGACCGTCTTCGCACCATTCGGAATCATCAAGGCCTCCGTCTCACCACAACGTTCAACATGAAATCAAATCGCAGAATAATTATGGCACCGCGGCTTACCACGACGCTTCCCCGCAACCATTTCAATTCTCGGTGCCGCTATCACGTGAGGCCCCTTCCAATATTTCGCAGCAGTACCAATCACATATCCTCCCCAATCCTTCATATCATCAACCCCAATCTCCGCAACAGCCCAGAACTTCTTCGAGACAAGACCTACCAAGCCCCCACTCTTACCATCAACTGCAACCGCCTCAAAATCCCTCCCATTCTCATCTACAACATCCCT
Organism: Prosopocoilus inquinatus; assembly: GCA_036172665.1. Classification (NCBI taxonomy): domain Eukaryota; kingdom Metazoa; phylum Arthropoda; class Insecta; order Coleoptera; family Lucanidae; genus Prosopocoilus; species Prosopocoilus inquinatus. The sequence goes on from CM069871.1 coordinate 25,956,893, forward strand.
ACAGCTATCACCAAAATCGTTCCTATTACTCAGTACAACAATCTCAAGCGAAACCCGCAAATCCAGTTAACCCCGTCTACAAACCTGCCGCCGCTTCCACTCAGTCTTACAACAATTATGAAGCTTACGCAACAAACAAAGCGTACGTTCAATCGAATGCTCCGTCATACGCCACCATCAAGCCTGTGACTTCGTCTCATAATCAAGAAATCAAACAAGATAATCAAAAGCTTTCTGCCTCTCAACAACACAGGACTACTCATAATTTACCACCAATCGCAGCCTTGTCGGTCAATTACCATACGAATCGAAGTAATCGCGAAGCCGTTCGCGCCTCGACTGCTACAAATAAAAGCAGCAAATCGACGACGTCGACGTCAACCGCTGCACAGATTACCAGCAAACCGATCAACAACGTGCCAAATCCAATCGTGCAGCAGCAGCAGCAGCAGCATCAACAACAACAACAACAACAGCAACAACAACAACAGCAGCAGCAACAACAACAACAACAACAACCGATGAGAGTGCCAGCCCATAATCCTTATGATAACACGAACTACAGAAACGCAAACCAGTATGTTCCACCAAATACATGCGTAAATCAAAACATGAACAACTACAACGCCTACAGTTACTCAGTGGCTTCCACCACTTCAGCTATCAACTATTCCACACCTTCTTACTACCCGTCTTCCCCGCAAGTGTCAATCAAATCGTGCAATAATAGCAACTCAGATATGCAAAGAAATCAATATCCTCAAAACCATTCGGTCCCTTGCGCGGCTGTACCAACCGTCGACAGCGTCTTGGATTTGTCCCTAAAAACAATAAAAACTCCTGCAGATTCGACACTAGATGATTCTGACGATGCACAGAGAAATACTAAATACTATCAAACAAGCAGACAAGTCCAACCGAGTACTACCAGACATTCAAATCCAGATGTGTACAACACCTCGGGTTCATTCCAACGCACTTCAACTTCGAGGCCGGCGCAACAACCCTCGGCGACCGCTCCTAAAGTCAATTTTCGACCAAATTTCAACATGCCGCTAAACCAGCAAAATTTCAAAACTGATCGACGTCATTTACCTCCGTCAAATCATCATAATACATTATCATACGACCAGAAAACCGTTGGAAGTTACCAGCAACAATTATTTCACACCCCTAATTCCATGACACCTAATAACCTTTACCAAACACCACCATCTACTAAAAAGCCAGAAGGCTTACCTAGAGTCGATCTTCTACCCTCTGCGCATAAGGCGACTCCCGTCGTATATCCCAACAGTCAACAAGAAATTCCAAGAAAGAGGACCTCAGATTCTCTACCAGCAGTAACGCCTAATAAGAAACCGAAAGTAGATGACAGGTGGCGCGTTGCAATTGACCAGCAAATCGAACAGAAATTTTCGACGTACCAATCACGAAATTCCGATATCAAGCAACTACCAACTAAATCGCACTTAAACGGAAACTTCCTCCCTTCGAATCAGGCCAACACATATCTTACAAATCAATATCAAATGCAACCCCAGATGCAATACAGTAACACAAATCAGTATCATCAATCACAAATGAATCATAACCAAACCTATGTCCCATCAGCTGTCGCGCATCATTACCCCGGGCATTTATCTCAACAACAACAAGTTGTCTATCAACAACAAACTCAGCATCTTCAGCGAACTACTTCACAGTCTTCTCTCACTGGCCGCAGTCATATGGGCGGCGGTGCAGACAAGCGTGTCATCAGTATTCTTCGAACGAATTTAGAGATGAAAGGTGCGAAGGAAGCACAGAAGAAAATTGAGCAAAGCCAATTCAAACCGTACGAGGCATATATTCAGCGACCTAGAGAGGTTCAACATCCCTCAACTGATGTCATGGCTCCGCTCCAACCAAAACTAGGAATCGTGGGCAGACATAACGTCTCGCCATTTACAGCCTCGAGTTTACTAGATCGAAATACACCGCCAACTTATAAATTCCCAAAAGCGATAGACTCGGTCAGGTTTGAACTCGAAATGAAAGACAATGATAAACAACCCTTAATTGCTTCTAACAACACCGACTTGGATGGCTTGGCTGCCAACTTGGCGGCCCGAATTCGCACGAAGGGTGAACTGAAACAGGTAACACAAGCGAACAATGTGGATTACGTTTCGGCTAAAGCTGAAATGGTTGCATCAATCGTTAATGGTTCCTCTACGATAACTCCGCCGAAATTACCTAAAGATAAATCTCAATACTCGCCGAGAAGCAGATTGTTCAGTAAATCTGAAGAAGATGGCTGCATATTACCGACGAATAGTAATATGCCGCCTAGAAACACAGGATTGCGAAGTTCGTCAGAGACTTCCGTTTTTGACTTCCCCGATAGCGATTCTGACACAGAAATGCCAGTTTTAGAGAGACAATCTCTAGAGGCTATGCGACGTGATAGAAAATCGGTCTCCAAACAGTCCTTAATTAACGAAACCGACTTTAAAGACGAGCCGATGAGGGCATCGAGTCCCTTCGACGACATATTCGATCAAGCCTGTGATAATTTCGTTGAGCAGCTAAAGAAAGGTGGCGGAAAGAAACGAGGTAGAAGGAAAAAGATTATGGAAGCAGATGTTTTGGCCAAGCTAGAGTCAGTAACCAGGGAAAAACCATTGGATGCAATTGTGACAATAAAAGTGGAAGACATCAAAGCAGAACCGGAAATCAAACCGGTCGAAGATATCGTCATCGAAAAAGTAGAAAATGAAAAGGTAAACGAGGACGTGAAACCAGCTGAAATCATCGAACCGAAAGTCGAGGAAGATTCCGATTCGGATGTTCCGTTGAGTAAATGTAAAAGTAAAACGCCGGTAAAGACAGATTTAAGTGATAGCGAAGAAGTGTTGATTAAGAAAGAAGTTTCCGGTGCAAGAAGAAAATTGGATTCTTCTGAGAGCAGTAGCGAAAGCGAATCCGAACAAAGTCGAAACGTCGAAGAAAAACAAAAGCAGAGGAAAATCAGAGAACAAACCAGGAAAGCCACTAAGAACTTGGCTAGTTTAACGGAACTATCAGCGGCCATAAATAAAACAGCGAAAAAGCCGGTGTTCGGTGATGGGTCTGGTTTTTATCCTGGTTGGGAAGAAGAACTGTGTAGATATAAGAAATCATTGCGCATACCACCTACATTAATCCATGTAACTCGCCCGCCACATTACCAGCGGCTATCCACGTCCTTACCAGACTTAGATCCTTGCCCGCTAAGTCCAACACCATCGTCAATAACAGACAACACAGAATACTGTAGTAAATTCAAAACGAAAACGAAGAGCGAAAACTTCGACAGTGATGTGGATTCAAATTCGAGCTTCAATTTTTCTTTTACCAAAACAAATTACGATTCCGAGGAAGGCAGCTCGTCGGTTAAAAGCCTGAATATATCGAATCGATCAAGGGATTCTATATTGGATCGCTTATTGGAGCGCTACGGTGGCAAAAAGAGGAAAAGACTGAAGAAAAAAGACGAACAAAATGGGCCGAAAACCATACCCAAGTCTGAAAACCCGCTCGAATTACTCCCTACGCCCAGTTTACAACTCAAGCAGGACTCAAAGAAAAAGTCGGAGCCTATCATCAAAGGAGACTCTATTTTCTTCGGGTTTCGCAAGAAAACTGTCGAGAATTTCAAGGACACCTTCATTAATAACACCATTGCTGGAGTTAACGAACAATTCACGACGGTTGTGATGAACTCGAGGACCAGAACGGAAACTAGAGTACTAAAGCATAAGGCTACGATAAGAGAGGTCTTCGGTGAAGACAGGCCGGCGTCAGCGCCACCGGTTACTTGCGTTGATGATTTAAAACACCAGAAAGATTTGGAAGATGAAAAGTTGAAAGACCCTATACATATAAGTGAACCTCCCGTTAAAGATCCGAACGCGCAAAATACCAAGGAGGTTCTGAAGAACAAACTACTTAGTAGAGGTAGAAAAGCGCACGATTTACTGAAAGCTTTGGCTACCAAGAAGTTCAAAACTGAGTACGAGGATGAGAAGGAAATTAGGCCCGACGTGGATAGTAAATCGGAAACACCCTCACTTGATGGAGACGAGGGTAGTTTATCGGGGAAGAAGCGCAGCAAATTACGGAACGTAAGGCGAAAAGGAAGTTCGGGTTTTGATTACATTAGAAAGAAGAAAAAACAGGTTAAGAAGGAGTGTGGCGTCGAAAATGAAAGCAGCGTAAAGGCGAAAAGACGAGGCGTAATTCTAAAGGCAAGTCCGGAGTCCGTTCAGGATATCCAAAAAGAAATCAAGATGTGGGTTCTAAACAAAGGAATTGGGGAAACACATCTGCATAGGTCTGCCAGATTGGGTTACACGGCAAGTCTTTCTGTAATTCTTCTAATCTTCTGGTTTTAAAGTTTTTATTTTACAGGATATAACGGCGTATTGTTTGGAGAAGATGGAATGTTCGCCGTCACCCAAAGATAACGCTGGTTACACTCCATTACATGAAGCCTGTTCACGTGGTCACCTTAATATAGCAAAGCTGTTACTTTTATATGGTGCGAATGCTAGTGAATCAGCGCAAGGAGGTATTAGGTGAGTATCAATTAAAAAAACAAATTAAGTCAAGTAACTTTAAGATAAATATGAAAGTAAATCAAAATTCAGAATTCATCTTGTATGATATTAATTTTGTTACAAAGTAATAGAGACAGGCTACCACAGTGTAGGCTTATTGTTTGAAATCAATTAGGTTCTTTCTGTCTTTATTAAATTTTTACGTAAATTTGTCGGTTGTGAGAAGGGATGAATAACTGTTAAAAAGTTGGGGGAGAAAAGTAATTTGAGATACATTTGTTAATGGTAGCACGGAGATTAAGACTGAGTTGATGTTGGTACATACTTCATCTAATGTAACTAAAAATATTATTTCAGGCCATTACACGAAGCAGCTGAAAATGGTTTCGTCGAAATAGTAAGACTGTTGTTGTCCTATGGAGCAGATCCGATGTTAGCGACGTATTCGGGTTCAACGCCACTCTCCTTGGCGACAGAAGCGTCCACCCAAGCTCTTCTTACTAATCACATGGCAGATATCAATGGCCAAACATCAGTTCCTTGGAATTTCTACGGTCCGGCCTGTTGTTTCGGTTAGTGTAACACGTTCTCTCTTTCTAGTGAAAATTCTCATGAGACAATTTTGTTTAGATCTAGAGGAAACGGGTTATGACCCACTCTGTTCACCACCTACACCAGATCCTCCTTCCGAGGAAGAAGACATGGAGTTCGAGGTGAGCGACGTCCAATTACCGAATTTATATACCATACGGGGCGAGCCGCAAACAGAACGTTGGGTACTACTGCAAGATCTCTCAAACATGTTAAAAATCAAATCCAGAGATGCCCTCCTCAAGCAGATCAACCCTTCGATCCCGCACAGTAGTTCATCGTCGACACCTCCGAGTAAAAACGTACTGAGAGAAATGAAGATGAGCGAGTTCTTGGAACAAGCGCATTGTTGTCAGTTTTTGAATGCGAACGAAAAAATAAACACACGTGCGTCGAAAATCGCCCTAGTGAAATATACGGACAAGGTTAGACAGTTGTTGAATGTCGAAAAAGTACTCATCACCGCCAGGTGACCCTCGCAGGAGTAAATCTTAGTATTTAAAGAAACGAGGTGATACGCGTTTTATTTTCTTGTGATGATCTTGATTTCGTTGAGGTGCTTTAATACGAGCTCGTCAGGAACTTGGGTTAGATTAAGTTTAATTTCTAATCGAATATTTGTTTCGCGTTACCAGAAGAGTTATAAAGGATTTATTTTGTTTTGTTTTTTTAAGCACGAGCACCCTGCCGAGCGATTCCAATACGTTGTTTACGAAAAGACAAATCATGTATAAATAAATGCAAATATTTTTACGAATTCGTATTTATATATTTTTTTTTTGTTCACTTGTGTATTTTTTATTACAGTTTTATTTACTGATTATTTTTTAAGAATATAGGATGATCATATATACCGTAGAGCTTTATTAAAATTTAATACATGTTACCAGCGCTTTTTAGACAATTTTACATTTATACATTAAGCTTAATGTAAAATTAGATGAAATATTACGTGTTGTAAGAGTGTGCAATGTTTAGAATGATAATAATAATAATAATAATAACCGTGACGTAGGTCGATTGACGGACGATATGATCGCGAAATTGACGCTTATAATGCGGGCGGTTTTCGACTAAAACAAATCAAATCGCGCCGTTTCCGTTTCGTATTATCACCCATCCCTATCCGCCCGCATTATAAAAATACAAAAAAATAATGGGTATTATTGTAAGTATACTGAATCAAATCTTTTTTTTACAAGATACTCATTGCTGAGGTTTACACTTTAGTAATTGTTTATATTTGTAATAAATACATGTAAGATACGTTATCGTAATGCTCAGGGAAATGTACTTTGTGTACGTTTACAAATATATAAATATTATATATACATATATAAATTGTATAGTATAAAATAACAAAAAAATTTTGCATAAAAGTGTACGACTCCAAACCGATTCGAATTAAATAAAAAAAGAAAAGAAAATGAGTTACATGTGTAAATACTTTGGAATTCTCTTGTATGTAGTCTTTGTGATGACCGAGGCTATCTACACGTACATATATTTATGTAGTGATGTGAGTATTTAGTGTGCTTGCTCACTGGAGCAGTCGTTTATTATATTATTGGCTTGTGTAGTCGATTCGTGTACAGTTAAAAAAAATAAACGAGTTGTCTGTGATGCGCATCGGTGGGAAAGTGCAATGCTTTTCGCATATGTAACAAATGTGATTTCGCCCATTTGTCCTATCAGTGTGAAGTTTAGAAGGTATTTTTTATTTATGAACCTTTTTTTCACATTTTTAATGTCCTTTGTTTTATAAAGCATCTGTGAACTAATAATAAATACAGAAAAAAAACTAGGGTTGTCTTATTTTTGCTATAATTGTAATACTACAAAAAATCGCACATAGTAAAAGAAATAATATGAGATCGTACCACAACAGCAAGAAAGTCACACACCTATTTGTCTTGTTTGAATTGTTACAATAAGCTCACATTTTTCTGAGTGATAAATAAAATTAACCATGGCAGAATAAGTAATTTTGTCGTGATAAGTAACAAATGAGTACCAATTAAAAAACGTTTGTTGATGTCTCATAACCAATCGGCGGATCTAAGAAAGTGAACTGGTTTCATCTGGTTTCAAACAGCGGCAGCCCCAGCACGGAACCTACTTTACGTTGTTACCCGCGCTCATATCTCATCATATTTGACTACTCGGGCTTTCGCGCAGTCAGATATCCTCAGAATATTCGCAATTGCAAATTCCAATAGATCACAATAACTCTTCGCTGCTTTTGAATAGGTAAAATATAATAAATTATTATACAAATATGTATTTAAAATCGTGCAGCGCCCGACCGCTACTGACATCGAGGTTTCACGCGCGCATCTCTCGCAGATATCCATTTAACCAGTACAATACTATGAGTAACGCCGCTTTCATGAATGCACTACTTCTCTGACTCGCCGATTGTTCAATATTGCTAGCCGCGCGAAGCCGGCAAATACGTAGAGCCGCCTAGATGTATTTATAATATCTCGCCGCTTCGTTGCAACAATAATCCGGACCACTTTTTTCAATCCTTTCAGTGCTGATAATAAAGTGTCTAGATACCGTTCAAAATATAACCAATAACAATAATTTCTGTTGCGGTTTTGTTCGTCTAGGTAAAACTTTGATATTGATTGTTGTTTTTCCCTGGTGACGTCATTGATTTTTTTAATGAAATGGCCACATTTTATTCATTATTTGAATATATACATGATTTACTCTTTCCGATAGTGTACTATTAGTAACGTTTAAATTTAAAATAAAATGGTCAAGATAATTTAATATTGATCATTTAGGAAGCCATGGAAAACGTTCTGCACATGTATTTTCTGTTCACCATTTTGACATTCAGAGTAGGCCGTGTTAGGGTGACATTTTTGTTGGTATCACTAATAAAATATGGATGTCAGAAAAATGTATTAGAATTACATGATTATTGTTCTGAAGATCGGAACTAAATGTAATAAATGATATAATTTTCTTTAACCTTATCATTACCGATCATGATAAATATTCATCCAAATCACAATCATTATTATAAAATAAGGAAACTTCATAATTATTGACATGTCGAAATTTGACTTGTTTCAAATAACATGTACAACGATGCTCACCTTAAATGATACTATTTGACAGTTTCGTAGCCCTTACGCTGAATGTTCTGTGTGAGGTGGGGTTCGCATGCAGGAGAATGATTTAGGTTGAGCGTCGTAGTACGCAACCCAACGAAAAAACAAACACCGTACTGGAAAGTCAAAAGATCGAAAAGAAAAATGAAAATTCTGACAATAGTTAACCCTAGAATAATAACATAGTGTCGTCGGTGACACCAGTAACATTCTTTTTGCTGTGCAATGCGCAAACTTGTAAGAAGGTGGTTGATATTTTTAGTACATTTCCGTTTGTTTTAGTTGATCCTCATAGTTAAACGGATACATCTAAATATTTCGCTTTGTAAATGGTACTTATACTACTTACCATATTACCAATAGGCGCGTTTAGCGGACGCCGCAGACGCTCAGCGGCCGAGTTGCCTACTCAGCAAATGTTTGTGATTGGCTCATATTAAGCTAATCACAAACGACTGCAGAGTAAGCAACTCAGCCGCTCAGCGTCCGCTGAACGTGTCCAATGTCGTTACAATTTTTATATAGATAAAAATAATTTCTTGTATTGTATTAGAAATGTTGGTATTGTATTCGTCAAAATCGCTCGGAAGTAGCCCTATTGAACAGGGAGGAGGAAAGAGAATTGCAGGGAAGGTTAGCTCAAAAATATGAAACCTCGCAAAAATCTGAAAGCAATAAAAGTTCTCTCAATACGGCTGTCTTTTCCAGGGGCGTCCGATGTTTACATTGCACGGGTTTTTAATAATAAATATGTAGTTATTACTACCAAGAGTTTTAGGATATTGCAATCTATCGAACACCGCCCTGCAGGTAGAGTAACGAGACGCCTATGGCAACCATTCAACTAAACCAATTTTTGTAGCGCGCCTAATTCAAATGGGGTCATAAAAGGTGCTTGGGACGGGGCTTACGCAGGTCACAAATTTTACATTGCCCTTATGGTAACCTTCCCTCCAGTTCTCTTTCCTCCTCCCTGCTATTGAAGGCCTAGGCCATCAAAAAAATTACCAAATATTGGCAATATTGACATCTGTGGTTTCATTCATTTCTTAAATAACAAGAGATTTGATTTCTAGTAAATATTGTAAACACGTGCTCATTGTAGTTGCTTGCCACCAAATTCTCACTACACCACTTTACAAATAAATCGTAACACGGACTTGAACAATATTAAATTTGGTTGTTATTAAATGTCAAAAAACTGTAGATAAGTTGACTTTTCATTTCATATTTGAAATCTGTTGTCGGACATTGATAATTTTTTTTTTTTAACATTTTGAGGCAATTTAAAATAGATCGGACGAGAGCCGCTCTAGTTAGAGTCTGGCAGAATCAGTCATTTTTCAGCAAAAAAAGTTCCGTCGGTGTCAAATTGACAATAGTTTCTAACTTTTCAAAGCAGGGTTGGAAAGTTTAAAACGCCGAATTAAAACATACCGTCTGAATTAAACATGTTTTTTTTGCTAATGTTTTAAATTCATTTTTTATAGTTTTAAGCTAAAAAAAAGGACACTTCTGATATAAGTGCTTTATTTTTGCAACATAATAGTGAGTAACCAGAAGCTAATTGTTTATTTAGGGCCGGTATTTCACTCACGGATTAATTTTAAACTTTAGTTTATTCCTATATCAATTGTTTTAATAATTGTAGACAATGCCTGACTGAGTTGAAGATATGATGACCACCCTATAGCTCTGATAGTTTTTTGATTTAATTTGAATTGCATTAGATTGATTATAATCACTCTAATAATTTATATTATATTGACCTTTTCAATATTTAATCTTATTATTTCATTGTTTTGAAACATACCGGTCCGCAGAGGCTGCTCGAGGGATTCACTGCAATAAAAACGATTTGCAACAATTTTTTTTTAAACTTTCATTATGCTTTGACAGCAAGCATGACCGCCTTGCATGGGATAACGTATTATGTAGCAAACCCGCTTCAATTTGTCAATCCTACTGCAATGTAAAATGCGTTCGTAGGATGTCCTGTTTAATGTTCTTTTTTCCATTTAAATGCTAAAAATTGTATATTGTCGGAACGAGCAAAAAATGAGACTTCAAACAAAATGAGCAAATTGAGATTGTTTCATTAAAAAAAATCAATGACGTCACCTATGATAAATGACAAACGAAATCAAAAATTTAGCTAAACTATAAGATCCGCAACAATTAAGGAAATAATTAATTTATTCCTTACTTACTTTATCACCTCACAGTATATTTTAACTAAACAAAATTACTAAAATTATTTTGAACAAATTTTATTTATGCTGCAAAATTCAATCACAAATAGCCTAGCAAATAATAACTCTTAGGAAAACATGTTTATACTGGGTGTCTCATAACCTACGGAGGGTATTAAAAGGGTAGCTAGGAGAGATAAAATTAAAGTTTTTTTAATACATTTTTGGTAAAAAAATCAATAACTAAAAAGTTACAAGAGTTTAAAGTGAAATTAATTAACAAGCAAAAGTTACTCCCTGCAGTAATATTTTACGTTTTAAATTCAAATTTGAGGCACTTATGAGTTAATTGAACACTGCTTTACAATAAACAACTATTTAAAAAAATGTAGTGACGTTAAAGTTAAAGCTATTTCATTTTTTCTTTTAATATCCAAAAACGAGTTTTCATCTCGTTGTGCACCGCGTACTAATTAGAAACAAAACTAGGAAGCGGATTACCATAAACATTTTATTAATGGTGGTTTTAATAAATTTAAAGGTTATTTAACAATAAAGTTGCATTTTGTAAAATAGATTTTATTAATTAAGAAGTTATTAAAGAAGAAATTAAGAAAGTTAAACTGCTGTTATTTTCTTATTATTACGAATTAAGATAAAAGCTGTATTTTGCCCACTAAGCATAGAATGTTACGTAGCATTTCTGAAATCTTTTCAACACAACAACACAGCAACATTTTGAAGAAAATGTTGATAGAATATTACAAATGGTATGTGGAATGTTATGAAACACCAATGTTATGTTACTATATAACAGAATAATAACATTTATTGAAAATATCGAAATAACTTTACAGCATTGCATGAAACATTACATAATATTGTTGAAACATGATACTTTTATGATAAGTAAAGTTTTATTTAAATGTTATAATAACAACCCAAATTCAACATTTCTCAATTATTTAATGCGCCTGTGCGTAATAATATGGCGTCGCAACTTTTGCTGCTCTTCACTAGTTTCGACAATTTACTAGACTTAGGTATTTTCCGATTGCTACTGATAGTGCTGATTGTCGTTGCTGTTCTTAAGGTGGGGACATGAAACATCATCTATTTAATGAACAGGTAAACAGTTTATGGACTAATTTAATACTTCTACTTTACGTATAAATCTGAATGTGACACCTTAAGTATACTAAACATATGTATATAATATATATTATACATATATTTGGAAAATATCTTGTATTAACATATGGGCAATATGTCGCAGATTGAATTAGTACTACCTCCTACCTCTTTCAAATGTTTATTGTTAAAAACGTAAAATGAAAAGGAACGTTAAATCATAGTTTCCTAAAGAAAAATAAAATATCTGACAATCGAAAAAATGTGTTTCAATATATTATTTTGATTGTAAATACATATATTGACATATATTGATGTCCACCGACGTTTCATTAATTGTATTAATAAACACTTTGCATAGTAAGATTCCTTCTGTGTTACAATTAGAAAATATAATCTATGTAGATACTTTAATACTGGATATACTTCATCTTTGCATTTGGAATTTATCAAATCTATCTCTGTCTCACAAAATAAGAAAGATCTCCTTTGTAACTACTTATTATGAATACAGTTCATTACAATGGCACCCTTTGGAGAGCTGTTTCGACCATGTTTGGGGGCTCCTCAGCAGAGGGATCACGAAGTAATCAAACATTTTAAAGTTTACAAGTGTTAAAGCAGCTTTATTGAAGTGGACGTTAGCATGTGTTACATTGCTTCATACTGCTAAACTAAAAATTTGCACCAATCAGTACGAAATGAACCGACATACAAAAACTATATTAGTGGTAGTGATTGCTGCGGATTTTTAGTTTGCAAAATGATGCTAATGTGCGGTTTTGCTTTAAAGATAGCCACTGTGTTTCACTTCTCAGCTACAAATCCCTGACTTTTTAAATTTATTTACGGATCGATTATAAATTTTTGTCAATTGTGCGTCCTTTTAAAACCAACATTTTCTGATTATAAAGCCGCAGTCAAAAACAAATTGCAAAAAATTAACATATTAGACTTTGTTTAATCACGAAAAGTTATAAAGAAATTTGGGAATTGGGGTTATTTCCTAATTTTAAACAACTTTTTTAAATAACTTTTCATGATTAACAAGGCGAAGTTTTAAAATCTATCCGTTAATAAATTTAAAAAAAAGTACAGATGTGTGTAGATGAGAAGTGAAATACAGTGTGTTATCGTTTAATAGTAGTGCAATGTTTCTAAAGGAACGTCAATGACACATTCCTAAGGGAATGTTCATGAATCAAGTATAGGAAACATAATGATAATATTACGTTTAAATATTAATAAAACATTGCAATTTATGTTTATGCAGCGTTAATAAAGAAACGTCGGATCAACATTTTTATTATAACGTTATTCTGCAACATCGCTTACTAGGACATAGAACTATCGGCATAACGTTACTTTCTACACTAAACACGTTTAACCGGAAACATTACGTCTGACTAAATAACGTTCACAAAATGTTTACACGACATTTTTTTGCTTAGTGGGTGGTGTCCTACAGTTGCCCTTTCAATCTCTTCCGTACGTTGTAAGACACCCAGTATAGAAATTAAGAAAAAATTTCAGAATAAAAAATTTACTTATTTTCACCTATCAAAATAGGAAACACTATTTTAAAATAAATGTAAATGTTTTTCATAGGTTGCGCACTTTACAATTTTTTGTCGTATGAAGTTGGATTTTCGCGCCCATAAATTCTACAAACAAGTTAAAAAAGTTGTGCATAGATTCAAAGAGCCGAGAGTTGAAAGAAAAAAAAAGTTGTATCAATTGGAAGGTTAGTACTGCGATTTTCGTGTACTTTTGTAGCTATCACACAACACAGAAAAAAAAGTCGCCCTAAACTAGCGCATTTAAAATTTGTACAGATCAATGTAATTAATACTCACTGATCTAATACATAAAAATGAAACACAAGGAACTGGATGTGGGAGTTTTATTTCTTTAAAGCTACACATTTTCCAAATTAGATTTTAAAAATGATAGGTACACAGCACCATCTATTGACGATAATACCGTACGACTAATTCAGAGACCCTGACAAGAAAACTGTATTAACTAAAACACGCATAATTTTTTTTCGTATTAATAAAAGGATTTTTATTTAATTATATCTCCACATATAACTTCCCCACATATTTTAAACATACACCTTAAAGCTGATTTTTATACTAATCAAAACGAATGAATTTAGAAAAAAAGTAGATTTAATTTATCAAAACGTTCCTTGCTATTATTTACGTAAAAAGATCACACTGTACAATTTTACTGTTTTTTCAACAGAATGTTACACGCATTAATTCAGTCATATAAATATTTAAATATAGATTTAAAGCAAAAAAAATGTCGCAATCAGTCGAAAATAAAAGGTAGAGAACAAATTCGGCAAAGGTTAACAAAAACACCAACAGCATATAAATATTTATTGTCCACACAGGAACAGAGTAAACTGAATATAAAACAGACTAGAATTTATTACTAGATTGGCTCAAATTTCAATGTAAATACAAAAGACTACAAGTAATAAACGTAACACGATCTGAAAAGTGAATATATAAAAAGTGGTTGCTTAAAAAAAGAAAACATGAACAGGCACTTCAATATTTGGCGTAGCATATTAATAATTATTTTACATTGCGTAATCGGTCGACGGTATCAAAAAAAAAGCCTCTTCGTTTCTCTAAGGCACGTTGTTAAGATTTATTTATTACACTAGTTTTTCAAGCTTCACACAGCTTAAAAAAATAGTGTAAATTAAAATTGTATTCGATATTTGCTTGTATTCGAATCAGTTGAGGATTTACTGTCTCGTCCGAGTGAAGACCCCCTACGATTGGTAGCTCCATACATCTTTACCTTGGAAGGGGGTGGTAAAGAACTTGCCGAATTATCGCTCAATGTAGAAGCCGAGTCTCGTTCTCCGGTCCTGGTTCGAGAAGAGGGTTTACGCAAAGACGCGCTTGATCCACCGCTTTCTGACAGTCTTCCATATTCGCCGAGTTTACGCGGGGGTGGAATAAGCGATCGGGCGGGGGATCCCCTGCGACTGCTCGTGTTGGAACTCAGCGAGTCTCCCCCATCGGATTTCTTGCGAGGTATTTCAGTTTCGGGGAGGCGATTGTACTCTCCGAGGCGGCGTGGAAGTCCACTGCGATGCGTGGAGGAACGTGGGGGCCTCGGCAGGCTACTCGGGGGCAAACTATCAGGGTGTGTAGACGGGCTGTCCGGAGCGGGCGACTGACTCGTATTTTCTTGCATGCGCTGTTGCTGAGACGTACGCCCCTGCTTTTCTAACAGCAACATCTCACCGGATTCGTGTCTCGCGGGGGGCATTAGAAACGTGCCCGTCTCGAACAGCCCGCCATTACCCGAACTCACACCCGCCAGTAATGGCTTGGGTATTTTTCCTTTTCTCTGCGCAGTGACTGGATTAGTGAATCCTGGAAAACAGCAAAGACCCCGCTGAAAAGGAGAAGAGAAAACCCAGAGTTGGGACGTGTCCAGGACCTGCGTGAAATGGGGTTAGTCACGGCACGCCACACTCTTGGGCCAGCCATGCATGACATAGACGGTCCTTTATGCAATTTACTAGAAGGCTAAGGATAATGGTTTTTAATCATTGCAAAAAATGTATTTTTTTAATTATTAACTTCATTGTAATTTCCCTGGATGAAAGATTAAACAGTGAAAAATCAAATTGTAATAGCTACAGAAGACAAAATAAAACTTTTAACAATTGGTCGGAGAACACAAAAAAACCTTTGATTGCTTTATGAACATTTGATAAACTATTCAAAAATGAATTTTGACACCTATTTTTTTCTCCCATTTTCTTTTTTCAATTCTTGATCTGCATATTTAGCGTATTGCAAACCACATGTCCAAATAAATTTTTGATAAAAGTAAAAAATGGTTGCAGTAATCTGTCCAGACGTTTTGTCTTCCATGGTCTACTGGTATTAAAAATTAATTTGGATATAAATATGGTATTTAATATTCCAAATAAACGTTTCTTATTATTTTCCCAAGTTTCAGAAAACAATTTTGATCTCAATTTTTTTTTATAAGCAAGAGAATTAAGAGGACTATTAATTCAGTAATTACAGTTATATTTTTTTGAATTTATGTATGCCTTTACCTTATCACTGACTATACATTTTATCTTTATGTTTTTACAGTTTGTTCTAAAAATCGATAACAAAAGCAATCTTTTAAACTGTTTGATTAACACACCACAGTAACAGTTGCATGCCACGACTCGAATTATGAGCTGGAAGGGATGCCGAGTTAATCGAATAGTTTAAAAAGCTGATTTAGTTTTCGATTTTAAGAACACTGTATTAATGCTGATATTTTAATTACAGGTATGTTCTTTATAAATTAAGCAAAACTTATTTTTCCTTTGGATCTTTCTTTTATAAAATTAAAAATAAAATTTTGTTCCTTCTTGGAAACAAAATCTAGGGACATACTGTGTATTTGGTAAACCATTAAAATTTGACTGTGCAACCAGTATTAATATAAAAAGTTGTATTTATACTGTGTGGCAATGTTCTAGCCTTCTAGTATCTTAAAGGATAGAATCTTGGTTTGGAGTAAGTCATTGGAAATGGGTTTAGTAAAGCTAAATGAGGTGATAATATCAGTAACAATCAATCGATTCTTAATACTTTATTTTAAGCATGCTGCAAACACATACATACGTACATACATGCAAAAAAAATCTTAATACTACCATAACTCTGGTGTCAGTTCAAAGATATTGAAATAATAGTTTTGTTGCGAATGGCCAAAATTCACCAGTGTGGTATTAAAATAACTTTGATACTATCAAGGAACAGCTCAAAATTATTTTTTTAAGTGGTTAAGGTACACAATATAAATAATAAACATAATAATGCACAGCTATGTACAAAAAAAGTATTTGTAATCTAAAAAGTTAACACTCCTCAAAACAAAAACAAAAAATCAAAAAAAGTCGACTCACTATTTGACCGTGTCTTTTTCCACTGAAATACCTAAATGACTTGTCCTTCACATTTCTTACAGTTTCGAAAAATAAAAATAATACTAACTGTGTTTACTAATTTAGAAGTGTATTCAAAAACTAAGTGCAGGACAGAGGTCAGATTTAATAATAAAGTATGGAAAGAGAGAGAAGCAGTCAATAGAAGGTCTCTGTTTCTCCTACCTTGCTGAGCAGCTGCGAATCCAATTGACTGTCAATCTCCTTTAGCTGATTATCCAATGTCTGTTTGGTAGAATCAAAACTCTTATTTGACTCGTATTTACTGTAGGATGGCATGTGGTATGAAGAATCACTTCCTGCATATGAATTCGAACCAAAACCAGTTGAACTTGTTAAAACACTGCTCACTGCAAAACCATACCTACCAGTAAAACATTTCTGATTACAATATATAAATGTTACCTAATTCCTCGCGAGAAACCGTTGTTCCTAGAACGTGATCAATGTCAGTCCCTCCGAGGCTAGGATGAGGAGTATGATGAGGAGAAAGACCTAACATACTCGAGACATCTTTG
The DNA here is from genome assembly GCA_036172665.1 of Prosopocoilus inquinatus. Classification (NCBI taxonomy): domain Eukaryota; kingdom Metazoa; phylum Arthropoda; class Insecta; order Coleoptera; family Lucanidae; genus Prosopocoilus; species Prosopocoilus inquinatus. The sequence goes on from CM069871.1 coordinate 25,974,029, forward strand.
TCATAAGTGTGTTTCTGCAACACTCTGATCATTGCATCTCTTTCAGCTAGTTTCGATTCCAAGTCTTTCAGTCTGCAAAATAATAATGCAATTAATTTCAAGAATTTAAATAAAGAAGAATAACTACCGTGATTCTAAGTCAGCAACTTTCTTTTGTGCAGCGTGCACTTCATCCATGTGTCTAATCTTTTCATTTCTTGCCTCTGCTATAATTTTTTCTGTCTCCTGACTTGTCTTTTCTAAAGCTGCTATTTTTGCATCCCTTAAAAAATTACACAATTTTTATACTGATAACATAGCTAAAACCAGAAAATTGTTATTACTTTGGAATGCTGGCGGCATCGATGGCTGCCTGTCTTAGAGCACTTTCCTCCAAATATCTCTGTTCCCATTTAGAACACTCTCCTTCTAGACTTATGATTTTTTCTTCTCGTTCTCGAAGCCGCCTCTTCAATTCGGAAATTGATTCGAACTGAGAACTGTCGTGAGAGTTTGGGCCATCATTTGCATCTTTACTGTTCGCGTTCTTGGTGCGTTGAAGCTCTATTTCTAACTGCAAGCGAAGCTTACGTTCTGTTTGTTCTCGTCTGTCACTGGCAAATTGTAAAGAAGATAGGGCACGTTGAAGCTGTGCAACTCTTTCGACATACACCTGTTTCTTACGAGACTAAAAACAACAATGCTGATTGCGTAATACATACAAACAGCTAAACCTACTTCTTCCTCCAACCGAACTACATTACCCTGGGCATTGGTTAAAGCTGCCTCAAGAATATCAATATGAGTTCTCTGCTCCTGTAAAGTGGCTCGCTGAGCTGCTAATTCAATTTCTTGCCTCTCCTTAGCGGCCACCAATTCTTTATCTATACAAAAATTATGTTATGTTTCATGAATTTTTCTCTTACAATCGACATACTTTGGGTGATCAATTGTGATATAAGCACTTCACGTTTACTCAATTCCCTTCGTAAACTTTCAGGACCAGAAGATTCAGGCGCAGGTGATCGTGATAGCATCTGACTTGATAGGAAGTCGACTTGCTCTCGCAATGCCCTGTTGAGTTCCTGCATTCGTCTGCATTCACTTTGCAACCGTACTCTTGCCGCCTTCTCTAAACGTTCACGACGGTCACACGTCTGCACTAACTCTTCGTGAGCTCTGTGCACTTTTAGAATTTCTTGCTCTAACTGAAAACGCAAGCAATTATTTTGTTTTTAACTTATACCATAAACTTCTGTGCTAGCAAAAGAATGTGATATTTATTTACTGTTATTTACAAGTAAGTAGTAATTAACGATAATTATCGGGTAGCTTGTAATTAAATATGTACACAAAAAAGTGAGAACTGGTTTCCTGAGGTTGGTATTAAAGCTGAGTCTTATTTAATGAAATGCTCTTGCTGCACATGTTCTGACACCATAGATTAACATTGCTTTACATCAGAAGGATTGCAGGTAATAAATTATCTCTAATTAATAATAGAAGAATCAAGTTTATCTTCAAGAAAGACAATACATTTCAAGGTAACATTACATAAGTACGCAAAAAATTGTGTGGATGAAAGTGTATAAATAAATGTCATTTTCTGAAAACGTCTTTATTCTAAAAAATAGTAAACAATATTTAGTAAATTCTTAAAGATATCAAAACTGATAGGATGGAATCAGTATCAAACGAGCGCCCCGCTAAAGTAGTAGTCAGTAGATAGGCAACCGTAATGTATTTAACTATTGTATTAAGTAGTAATATATTGTAATTCTATTTTTGTATTTCACAACATTATTTTTTTAGTAATAATTTTAATTTTTTAATTAATAATTTAATAATTATTTGAACTTAATAAATAATATCTATATTGCGCATAGAGCACTTTATCATCTATAACACAATTACGATTGGTAATAATTTATAATCAACTTACCGCCAGTATTATCAACGTTTCCGGTGTATTGTCAACATTTTAAGCGGTCTGTATAACATGTGTCCCAAAAGTCACATAATCTAGACGCATATGGGACGTATTCTGTAACTTATTGACGGGCTGTTAAAATTTAGTCCTTGAGAATTTAAAATACAGTTCTATGATTGGTTGTTACCTTAGCAACAAAGTTTAACACTCCCTTAAATTTAACGCTTTTGATACAGAATAGGCCCCATGACCGGCACAACGTATCTCGAATTTTTAAACTAATAATTTAATAACAATACCATTGTGTGGAATAATAAATACAGGAAACTGTTTTTGTCTACTATTTTTTTTTGCTTTCGACTGTAAACAGGGTACAGACAGTAAGAGTAAAATATCAATCACATTTCGACAAACAAAATACATATGACGTTTATTTTGGATTTGTGCTTTAAAATCAAAAAGATTAATGGTAGAAAAAATGCAAATGAAAAACGAGTAGTAGCAGCAAAAGCTTCTTTTCTGAGAGAGTTTAGAATTTCAACAGTCCAATGATAATATTGATTTCAGAAGTGGGTATCGTTATTCTACTATCAAAACCTTGTAAATCTTCAAATAATGTAAAATCAGTCATCGCGTACTTCCAGTGCTCCCGGAAGTTCATATTAACTTTCTTATTTTAAATGGAACATCCCTTATATTATTACATTTTTGGATTCATCTTTAAATTCTCCATCTGTTATATTTACACACAAAAGGTCTAAAATGCGTGCAAAGTTTATTCATATTACTTTGAAAAATATATCGATACTTCCAGAAGGAAAATGTAAGTACGCCGCTATCGTTTTAGCAACTGTTAGCTCCGTTTGATGGAGTACAAAATTTAATAAAAAAAAATCTTGCACAAAGTCAGAAAGGTAGGCTACCGCAGCAAATGCTTATTGGTTGACGATATTTCTCTCTCACTTTGTGCACGATTGTATCATTATATCCATATTATGGTGGAAAGATGTGATTTTTCTTTATACAGTGTGTGTCCTCGGATCAACTTGACAAATGGAAAAACTTTTTCTTATATCAACTTTACGCAAAAAAGTTATTCTTTATAAAAAGTTCTGCTTCTGGGAAACTTCAGAAACAATACTTAAATTTAAAATGTATTAATTTTATGTTGCAGATATCAAAGTAACGTTTTCATTATTGATTTTAGGCAAGAAATGTGTGCTTTAAAAAATTCTTTGTCTAAGCAACTTCAAAAACCACACGTTTATTTAAGTTTTTGACTAAAGGGTGTCTAAAATATTAAAATATCTGAATTCATAGAAAAATAAAACCTTGTCATTGATTTGCATTCTGTGTAAGAATGTTCACCTCTAAAAACTTTAGAAACCATATCTCGAGACTGAATTTTGAAATGCAGAGTGTTTCAAAATTACACATTTTTTTAAGGGTTTCTCTTCGATTTTTCTATTGTTACGGCCAGATGATAACAAACTTATTGTTCAGACGGTGGCGCCATCTGTTAGTTAACCAACACTCTTCTCCTTGGATTGATGGAGTGTTACGCGTTTTCCGGAAGGCACTCCACATGTTTGGAATGTTCGAGAGAGTTCGTGTTAGTTCGATGGTGTTCCAGGCGTTTCTAATAACGGCGGTATTGGATATTTAAAGGAGGACGGCGGGCAACTTGAAAAAAAGCACTTCATAATAAATACGTTACTTTGATTTCTGCAACATAAAATTAAAAAAAAATGGATTATTTAGACAAACTCTTGTTCAAAATTTAAATTCAAGCATTGTTTATGGAGTTTCTTGTCAAGCAGAACTTTTTGTAAAGAATAATTTTTTGCGTAAAGTTAATATTAGAAAAGTTTTTCCTTTTGTACTAATTAATGGCGAGAGAAATGTTTTTTTCAAGTAGTTATAAATTAATGTTACTGTGCGTCTGTGTTGTATTATTTTATTGTTAAGAGAAAATAAAGAAAATTTATACAACTTAAAATAAAATTTATAATTTAATCTCAATAAAGTCACAGGACAGTAATATAAAACAACAATAACAAAACAAATCAGTATAATGTTGGGCGACCTTTGCTTTGTATTGTGCTTTTTAATCTATTAGGTATAAATGTTGTCAATTTACATGTAATTTCCTGACTTATCTTAACTTATTCCTGCTGCAATACCTCTTAAAGAGTTGATTTTGAAAAAATATAACATTTTCTAATTCTCAGTGCTAAGAAGCAAGAAACATTAAAGATTTTATAAGGATATCGATTCCAAGCATAAATCCCGTCTAGTCCGAGAATGATTGAGCTCACAATTGCCTGAAAATATTTGATACGTCTGCACAATCACCAGAACTACATAGACAGAACATTTGTTGGTTGTTTTAGAAAAGAGAATTAGAAAATATTAGATTCCTTCAAAATCAACCCTTAAAGAGGTATTGCATCAAGAATAGATTAAGATAAGTCGGGAAATTTTTTTAAATTGGTAACAACTACGCCCAATAGATTAAAAAGCACAATACGAAAGACGCTCAAAGAAATGCTGATTTATTTTGTTATTGCTGTTTTATATTACCGTCCAATGACTTTATTGAGATGAAATTATTAACTTTATTTTTAGTTCTATGAATTTTCTGTATTTTTTCTTAACAATAAAATAATATATGAATACGTACAGTAACGTTAACTTATAACTACTTAAAAATCATTTCTCTGGCCATTAATTAGTACATTCCTTATTTTATGTAAGTATCTGGTCACTTATTTGAGTCACTGTAGCTGTTAACCAAATTCTAATCTAAAAAGAAATTTCGTTGCATGGTGTCTTGGTTTTACGTAATCTCACGGTATAAATTCTACTTTAAAGTTGCACTAGCAAACATTTTAATTATAAACAAGCTCCACTAAAAATGTGAATCACAATAAGTCTTTCCATACAATAATTAGGCAAGTGTTAAGAATGATTTATGCACAGTCAAAATGTTTTAATATGGATTTGTAAATAAAACTTTCTGTTTACATTTCAGCTAACTGAAAATTATTTGATATGGGATCTGATTTAGAAAGTGATCCAATTGATCGGACCGTGTTATTTGCAATATTTTTAAGTAAATTCAAGAAGCAGCAAATTTCTTGTAAACACGTTCAATTAATAACACAGAATAATGTTTTTATAATTGCAGTAAACCCATTCAGATGACAAAATATTTACAATAACCTTTGATCCAAATATTTATTACAACTGTTTATGAATAATTCTTATCGTCTAATTTTTTTTTTATAATTTAAAAAGCAAGTTTTACGTGTTGTTTGTCAAATGAAATTGAACAAATTAAATTCTTCTGATATCTCATATTTAAACCTTCTTGGTTTATTAAATTTAAAGCAATTCTTACCTTTTGTGTTTTAGCAACCCTCTGATAACAGTTCTCCAGTTCAACTTTCAAAGCAGTGTTTTCCTTGATGAGTATGTCAATCATTTCAGATGACGGCCAACTTTCTCCATCTTTAGCAACGTCAAATTCTTCTCTACCTTTAGTTTTAGGCCTTGGAGTCGTTACACCCTTCCTGAAGGTGACCAAATCACCACCTACTTTCTCCAGTCCAATTTTTGACAGATCTGGCTGTGATTTTGAAAGACTGTACTTTTCTGACATGGTGTTGCTCTTCTTAATATCCACCGGTCGAGGATTTTTATCCCAACAAGGATAGTCAGGAGGAGGTGGGCGGTTATCAAAGTCATATTTTAAGGCATTTTCTTCCAGGAGAAGTCGTTCGTCTAAATTTTCGACATTGTCTTTGGTTATGTTGCTGCCTGGTACTTTCACTTCTTTGGCTAAATGTTTCAAAACTGATGATTGGCTTAAGTAATCATCTGGAATTTCTGTGATTTCCTGAACTCCTACAATCAAAATCAAAAGAACTTATTGCACCCGGTTCTGTTTTAGTTTACCTGTGCTTGTTATAGATGGAGATGGGGAGGCAGAGCTTCTTTTTTGTATCGGCGATAACTTCGACTCTTGAAAGAGAGAAGACTGGTGTGATATGTACAAAGGTGGATTTACATCCGCAGGTCCTGAATTACGGCCTGTAATTAAAAAAGTGCACATAAAAGGTCCTCATTGAAAATTTATTGTTACCTGTCCAAGGTTCATCTCCTGCGCTGTGTATTATCAACGTATTGTAAGAGGATGAGGATACATCTAAAGAACTTCGATTTGATGGTAAACTATCCCTCAAGGAACTCCGATTCGAAGACTGTTGGTTTTCTTGTCCTTGAGGTTCTTGTCTTGCTGTATGCCTAATGACATATTTTTCTTCGTTTGATAAATTTTCGTTCGATGTTGACACATCTGTTTCGCTACCGCTTAAACTCTGCGGGAATCCTGCAAGAGCCGTCTCAATTAATTGAAAGTATTAACGAGGAGGCTTGAAGTGTTTACCTTGTGGAGGAAGGATACAACCTCTGTATCGATTTGGTGGTTGTAAGGTGCCCATTACAATAATTCAAAGCAGCCGAATATCATAATCGAATACTTTTATGCTGAAACATCTGAAAAAAAGAGGCAAATCAACGCGTAATAACTTGAAGCATCACAAGACACAGTGACAAGAACAGAAAAACATTTCAGATTACACAACGAATTCGACTTCTATTTGCGTTTCGAGGCGATAATTCATACGCAAGCGGGGCAAAGAAAACCTCTCTCGAAGCTATCTAATTACAGCGGTGATAAATGCAGGAACGAAGTGAAAATTAGATCGGAATTCGTGATGAAAACAAACGTACGGAACTTTCACGAGATCGCGGGCGAGCCTTCTTCTGCTCCAAGGCGACGTGCGAAAATATACTCGGGGATACTTACAAAAGTAAGAACAAATAGAGCACTCGCGAAAATAGTTTATTTCGGATAAATACTCCACAACACAAGCAAAAAGTCACCTATTAACCACAGAAGCTTCGCTTGCAGTGCAAATTCTCCACCAGATGGCGTGTACGTTAAAATTGCCAACATTCCTTAAATTCCAACCAAAGTTACTATCGCTTCTAAAAACATTTAACAATTTAATTATAGTCATATTAAGCTACTTTTACTGCTTTGGAGATTTGGAGAATTGGCGATTAAAGAGGGGGTACGTAATATGTATGTTTTAAACACCCTCTAGTTCGAGTCTGGTAGAATGGGGTGCATTGGTTCCCCCATATTTCAGAAAAAATGTATTTCAGCCAATCATAGTGGGAGTGCAGTTTGGCGCCAACACTTGATTTTGAAAATACAAATATAGCTAAAAGTCCGCTGGCAATGCTTTATATAATACTGGGTTTCCATACGTCCGGCACACGGCATCCGGCATTCGGAATCCTGTTCGTGATTGGATGATCTATAATTTCTGAACCTTAAAATTTTAAATCAACCAATCACGACAAGACGTACGAGTTGAATGCCGGACGCTGTGTGCAAACCCAGCGTTACATTTTTGAACTAATCGCCCTCTAGTTAATGCGGTTTATTCTGTAACATTGATATGGACTTGATATTGTTATATGCGTTTACGGAAATTCCAATCCGATTAATCCGATCATTATTTTTCTCACTCTTCCACGCACGACATCTATGCGGTCTCTCTCACTCTTTTCTACTCGGGTTAATCGGATTGGACTTTCCGTAAACGCCCTATATTTCAAGTAACCTTGCAAAATTGGCATTCTGTAAATAGGTAGTTTCCTAACAGCTTGCAATCCGTTTGGAGTGTAATATCGAATTAATATGCATCTCTCTTCAATTTGCGGACGGCAATCGACGTGAATTGTTATGAAATAGTAACAAATTCTCTTGAATTATTGAAGACCATATCAATTGATATGCATATCAATGTTATAGAATAGTAGTGAATGTTTTACATATGAAATAGTCAACCGGGGTGTTTCCTGGTCGAGTAAACCAGGAAACAACGTCAAAAACACTGACTCTTTGGAGCATTCTTAAATAAAATTCCCCTATTCTATAACTCATAAGGACATCGTTAACCAACGAAAATCGTTAAGTGACGTATTTTGACCAATCAGGTCTTAGATACAACGCATTTCTATGCATTGATTGGTTAAAAAATGGCATTTAACCATGTTCGTTATTTAACGATGTCGTTATGAATTATAGAATAGGGGATAAATCAGTGTTGATAATAGTAAAATAGTTTAAAAAATATCATTTTGCAACAGCTTTCATACATTAACAGGCCCAGAAAAGGGAGAAATCGTCAAAAAATTTTGTCATTTGACGCACCGTCAACACTGCTTGCTCAACACTCCAGTATGGCTTGCTTAATTTTACATTTTTGGTTTACCATGACATGAAATTATTTGAAAGTATTTGCAATTAAATTTTTATATTCGTGTCAAAAAAGTATAATAAGAAATAATCACGAAGCAACACAAAACCTGTGGCTGTAATCCAAATATATAGTGAGAAAACCCCTCGACCACATTAATTCACTGAAAGCGAATACGTATTTCGGTAACGAAGTTACCATCTTCAGCGCTAAACTGATATTCAGAATATCAGTTTAGCGCTGAAGATGGTAACTTCGTTACCGAAATACGTATTCGCTTTCAGTGAATTAATGTGGTCGAGGGGTTTTCTCACTATTTATTTATAATAAGAAACTTTTGCGGGAATCATTACCTCGCATTCACACATATTCGTGTAATTCCGTAATAGTTATTCACGATTCGTAAATAACTATTACGGAAGAAATAGTCAATCGGAAAACTCTGTTTCCCAGTCGAGTAAACAAACAACGTCAAAAACATTATGGGTATATTCGTTTTAGATGACTTGAGTTGCCGCAAGTCACCTGCGTCAACGAAATGTGTATTCGTTTTAGATTTTCGGCATGCTGTATTTGACAATGACATATTCGTTTTAGTTGCCTCTGCGGCAACGCTAGTGTTGACGCAATGTGTCGGTGTTCATCACAGAACACTCTTTGTTTGAATACAGTCGATGCATTTATTTATTTGAATGAATGAATACTTTACATTAATTCAAGCAGTTTCTTGTTGATTTAAACTTCAAATATTTTTTTACTTGAATAGAATACATAATGGTTTTTCTTTTAAATAAATGAATGTATCCAAATGGAAATTATGTTGATTTAATATTTTTCTTTTCTCTGTGTACCAACTTGCCCATCAATAAACCATTCGTTTTAGATCAATTTCTGATGCAACCATAACTTGACCCAGATGGGCATTAGCTACTTGACAATGACGGTACTATGACAAACCCAGCATTTGTAAAACGAATATACCTAATATTCCCGCGTTTACACACATGAACGCGCCCACGTGGCAAAACTGTGCTCGGTTCGTAAATAACTATTTTAAATTCCGCCGTCCGGCACAATTCTGCCGAAACTTCAACTGATATGAGCGAGTACGGTGGCATATTACTCTTAAAACTAAAAGACCGCCGACCGACGGATAAAATGCTTAATCCGCCGTTTTGTGTTATGAGGTTAAAATCGTGCGTTGTTTTCAAAGTTTTTCAGTTCAGAAAATGCAAACATCATGTTAAAAGGGGGCGACACTTTCAATTCTTTTGAAGAATTTAGTAAGTGTTTGCAATGTAATTAATTACCTATAAAGCCTACAGTTTGTTTCTTATGTGTGCGAAACATGTTTGGCGCTTGTGGTGTTTGTTCTTATATTTGTGAGAAATGTTTGGTGCCTTTCAGAAAATATTGTGAATTTCTGAACAAATTATTGTCTGTCATTTTTTAATGCAAATATCTATTTACCACCTGGTTTTGAGACAGCCTTTTTATTACGGCGCTTGTGTGCGTCGCATACTTCGCACACGCCATCCTGTATGTATCAAAGGCGGTAAAGAATTTAAGACAAATTAAAACTAAAAAGTAATTGCAGGTAAGTAAAATAATACAACATGGTTTGTACTTCTTTGAGTGTGAATATTACATGAAATGATATACAGCTTCAGTGTGATTATCTCATTTAAAAACACGAAATGAGAAAAATATTGGCGAATCTAGGGGCTCGTTTTTTTACTTTTCAACATTTAAAACGCTGCATCTTAAAATTTCAACGCTGAACTTTGATGACGTCAGACTTTCAGCTTTAAAACGACAATTCCACTTTATATACTTGTTTTATATATACAGGGTGTTCATGGGAAGCCGCCACACAATAGCTAACTTTCTTATTTGTATTTTTATGAAGTTTCTTAAATCAGGAAAGTTTTAGGACCTTTCTTCCTCGTTTTTATAGTATTCCCAAAAAAAAAACAAATGACAATCAGGTTTTCGAGATTTTCATTTGTTTTCAACTTTTTTTAATGGAATATTAGGTTTTTCATCATCGCATCGCGTTCGGGATGTTAATTTAATTATGTCTCCATATCATCTTCCAAAGCCTACTACTTTTATAAATGATTTAGTAACAAAATCTTGGTGTTCACGGGAAATCGCTACAATAGCCAACTTTTTTATTTGACGTTTCACGAAATAGCCTAAATTTGAAAAGTTTCAGGACCTTCCGTGCTCGATTTTATGGTACCCTTGGAGAAACAAATGACTGTCAGGTTTTCGAGATTTTTAATTGTTTTCAAGTTTTTTAAATGGAACATTATGTTTCTTATCATGGCATCGCATTCAGGATGTCAAATTAAGTATGTCTGTGAAATAATATCTCTCAAAATAGAATATTTCATAAATAATTCAGTCTTGATATTCGCGGGAGGAAGTGTATCGATACGATAGTCTTTTTATTTACGAATACAATATGGTGTGCTTCGAAACAAGAGAATAAAGGAAGTGTGTTCAAACTGTCAGACCTTTGTGAACTGTCATGATTCAAAATTTGTTTAAATTTAGTTCAAAGTAAAAACCCTGGTGTCAAATATTGAAAGCGCGACATGTTAAAATGTCTAATACCATTATTTACCAAATAATTTATAAAATAGTAGACTTAGGAGGGGAATATTTTAGAGAAGTACTTAATTTGGCATCCTGAATACGACACGCTGATAAAAATATAATGATCCATTTAAAAAAATTGAGAACAATTGAAAATCTCGAAAATCTGACAGTCATTTGTTTCTCCAATGGTACCATAAAATCGAGCACGGAAGGTCCTGAAATTTTGCTAATTTAGCCTATTTCGTGAAACATCAAATAAAAAAGTTAGCTATTGTAGCCATTTTCCGTGAACACCAAGATTTTGTTACTAAATCATTTCTCAAATAGTAGGCTTTGGGAGATGATATTTTAGAGACATAATTAATTTAACATCCTGAACGTGATGCGATGATGAAAAACCTAATATTCCCTTAAAAAAAAGTTGAAAACAATTGAAAATCTCGAAAACCCGGTTGTCATTTGTTTTTTTTTTGGAAGTACTATAAAAACGAAGAGGAAAGGTCCTGAAACTTTTCTAATTTAAGTTACTTCGTAAAAATACAAATAAGAAAGTTAGCTATTGTAGCGGCTTCCCATAAACATCCTGTATATACATATATATACCAAGGTTGGTAATAATTTTCGTTCTGAATGTATTTCTGCGAGAGGCTTTCAGGAAACCGCGTTCCAAAAGTTGAGAAGCGCTGTCAAGTTAATGAGCGTCGTCTTATTTACAGAACGCATAAGCGCGAAATAATTGATTTACGGAACGCATTATAAACAAGCTAATCTGGTGTAAAATGTAACAGGGTACCACGTTGGCAACTCTGCCCCGGACGTCATGACAGCTGACAAGTCATGTTGAAGGTTATGTTTACGTTGGATTATTTCACGTTTGGTGTAGAAATTGTGAAAAGAATTCATAAAATCATGAAACAAAACTTAATTTAGGTACAGTGATAATATAATTTTTTATTGTCTCTGTAAGCAGCAGAATTGGACCGTTTGTTCATACAGAGTTTGAGGTTACGTATGGGTATGTTTATGTGAATGTGAACCAAATATTAAATTGTAACACACATAAGCACAATGAGTACGTACGAAATAAGTAAGTCCTCGGTAAGTTCGCATAAATAAATAAGTAATAATATAAGTGGCCAATACAAATTTTTCTTGTAGTTGTTAAGTTTGAAAGCTGAAATCCTGCGCAAACAAGATGAGGTTGGTAAAGTTAGACAGCAAAACAAGGCCAAATTGGCTCAACAGGCGAAGAAAAACACACCACTTGATTTAAAGAATAAAGGTGTTAATCAGCGTGAACTCAATGATACTTCTGAAGACGATGATTTACTAAAAAAGTCGAGGTAAAGTTGATGTTTTCCATTTTGGGACTTGACGAATCATGCTTACCTTTTGTACAGGACAATACTAGAAGCAAAATCAAAATTATATGACCAGCTTATGAAAGGCAAGAGCATGGATGATGAAGTTAATGCTCGATATTTGGTGCGTTTTGATAAAAAACGACGTCAGTATAATGCGGCACCCCCAGAAGATTCTGATGGTGAAATGGATATTGATAAATATCCAGACAGTGATGAAGAACGGCACTTTTCTGATGAATATGAACCGGCAACTAATCCTGGGGAGGAATGGTAACATTTTTGGTAATATACTTCATACCTACTTACCACTACAAAACCTTTTCTTACATGCAGGGTGGATTATGTTGATTGCTTGGGTCGTACCAGGAAATGTTTGCGAAAAGATCTGGAGTACATAAAACAAAAAGATTCTGATTTGAAGTCAACAATCAGGGCTCAGGGTAAAAGTGAAGAGAAACATGTGGAAAAAGAAGTGAAGCCAAGTGAAGAGAAAGAGCCTGAAATAGAATTAAATGAAGAAAGTGAGCTATTATCAGGTGATATGCGCAGGGAATTATTGAGACGACAGTGGGAGAAAGAAGAAGAAGAAATAAGAAATAAATCAGACATGCACTATCAAGATATATTATTTAATGGTAGGAAAATATGCAACATTTTCTTAAACTTTGAATGAAAACACTTGTTCTTTTAGAGGCAAGAACCCATGGTGTTGGCTACTATGGTTTCTCAAAAAATGAAGAAGAGCGAGCTCGTCAACAAGAGGCTCTCAAAAAATTGAGAGAAGAAACACAGCAAGAGCAAAAGAAAGCTGAGGAATTAAAAGCAATGCGAGAAAAACAACTCGCAGCACGAATGAAAGCAGCAAGAAATCGAAAGCGAGCAAGGATGGGATTACCACCGGAAGAAGATGGTATAAGTATTAAATCTCTGTCAATTACATGTTAATATAACAATTATTTTACAGAACCTGAGCAACCATCAAACAAGGAAGAAGAAGAAATAAAAGAACCAGAAAAATCTGAAGAAGAACTGAAGAAAGAAAAGGAACGTGAATTATTCAGACAGAATCACATACGCCCATGGGATTTGGGTAAAGAAGGTGTTAAGAAACATGTGGAGTACACTCAAGAAGATTGGGTTAAAAAACAAAGGAAAGAGCGTAAACGCGAGTTTGCTCCTCCGAGTTCTTATCGCGGAAGACGGCGCTCGTATGATTCGGACGATGATGATTCTAATCAAGACAAAACTTTGTATTTCACTACAAAGAAGACTAAGCGAAAGGAAGATGAATTTCATGTTGATACCTCAAAGCCACCCCCGAAGATCAATAATCCATCTAAAAGGCGAAAATCAAATGACAGTGAAAGTCATAGTTTTAAGTCTGTACCTATTGTAAATGAGTGTGTTGATTTTGATGACGAACAGGATCGTTTGCTTAAAGATTATCTGGATAGTGCTGGAGGAGAAAATAGTACGAAGGAGAAGCGAGGAAGAGGAGCTGAAATTGCACCTCCACCGACCTTTGATTATTATGGCCCAAGCACTAAAAAGAGGTCTAAGAAACATACTGAACCATCTTCATTGGAAGATTCAATAAGTGCCGGGTTACAGTTTCTGCGCCAGCAAGTTGAAAAGAAGAAGAAAAGCACAGATCATCCTGATGAAATGTTTTTGCTCTAATTAAAAAAAAAAAAATTATTGTATATTGTATATTAGCATTAATGTTCATTAGTTGATTAAATACTTCTCTTCTTATTTTATCTATCACTTTAATTAAGCACATTGGACAAAAATGAGCAATAATATTGCAGTGATTCCTCAGTAAATACTATAATTTTTTCAGTTGAATGTGCACTAAAACGCACTAAATATGCTCTAAAAATTGACCTATGAGGGTTTCTTCGGATGAGATATCATAATTTGTCCTCAATTTTGATATAGTAGAGTATGATATTTTTCTTTGTAAAATTTGGAGGCAGACTACTAAATGCCTTTAGCAGTAATGTGGCAGGATGACCTTGTCTGCTCCCACTGCTAACTGCTAGTTGTCAAAGTGAGGGTTATTTGGTGTCATGACAAATGTGCAATCGATCTCCTGGTCTATGCTGCATTTGTTATGTTCATTTCCAAGTTGTCGACACCCTACACCTTAATTATACTGTCCTGATGAAGTCTAATAAGACTGAAACGTACGTCGTTACTTTTTCTGGCCAGTTATGCTGTTAATAACTCCCCTTTTCTTATAAGTATTATTCTGGCGTTAACCTTTTTACCTGAATATACTGGGTGTCTGATAACGTACGGAGGAGATTGAAAGGGTAGCTGTATGAGATCAAAATAAAGCTTTTTTCTTAATTTGCTTTCGACCAAAACCCAATAATAAGAATGTTGCAGCAGTTTAAGTTTTTTAATCTCTCAGCTATTACTCTTGCACATCGATCTTACGCTTTCCTGCACACACCAACACATAGTCGAGTACTCTGGTTACATCACCTGTTATATTGTCCACCGTGTTCAGTAGTTATCAAAATGTAGGCTGAGCAATTTGTCAGTTCCTGTTAAAATCGACTGTTAACTAAAAAAAAAAGAAACAACCCTGTACACGGCTCGCGCTGTCATGCTTTGTATTCCTTCAGTATTGCAAGCGACAGCATCTGAACACTAAAACCTATAATAACTATTGATGTAAAGCTGAAATATTTCACGTGAAATATTTCATATAAGTTTCATTTCATTGAAATATTTCGTAACATTTAGAAATTTCATGAAAACAGAGGTCTTCTCGAACAGACGAGAATAAAGCGCTTCGCTTCGTTTTTGGGGGCTTGCGGCAGCTAGGAACTTGAAAAAGTGAAGGAAAATGTTTAAATACAATTTCTGTTTTTTCCATTTCTTTTAATTTTTAATAATTTTGATAATTTTTGTTTGTCCCAACTCATCTGCCAAAGGGCGCCAAAATATGGACTGGCACGCGGGCGGCTTTTGGCCTCCCGAGGGCCCTGGGATAATGGCAACGGTCGCGATGAACTGATTGAACATAGTTGAACATAGACTAACCGTTAAACGTACATACACCTAAGGTTATAGAGATAAGAGATAATTATGCTACATATTTAATTATGTTTAATACTGTTTTCTTTTAAATAAACTTTTTTTCTCTCATTTTTACAAGAACCTATCCCCTTAATTATTTTAAAAACGCTGTGACACGTGAAGCGATAATAATTATGACATTTAAAATTTAATTCTCTTATAATAATATGTTGGTTTATTTGAAAAATGCATCAAAAATTATTAACAATAAAGAAATGAGATACAATATATTTCATTGAGAGGGAAACATTTCATGATAGATTTCATGAAATATTTCCAAAAAATATGTTCATGAAATTTTTACATCACTAGTAATAACGGATTAAAATTATCGCTTTAAATACAGTGTGATTTTTAAGTAAACCGCAAAGAAACCTGTGACAGAATTTAAATCATATATTACGAGAAAAAAATTTTTCAAAATACGTATAATTAATTAAAAAGGACCCGAAAAAGCATGTTACGCCAATGTGTGTAGACTAAAATACTGATTTCCCAACTACAAGTTTTATTTGTTCACCACTACTACATCGCAATTGCGATTAAATTGGACCATTTGGTTTGCAGTGGGAATTTCGTGCTACGTTTCTGCTGACGATGTCCCAAACAGGGCTGAAACAGCTGTATAGAGGCTACTCCAGGTTTACACTGCAATCAAAAACGTTTTGCAACGTTTTATGATATCGTGCTTTCACACGTTTTATTGTTTTTTTTTCTAGAGCAATTAAACTATAAAGGCTGACCGTGAAACTTATTTAATAGAGGAAACGTCATAACGATTTTAATCAGCTGCGGACGAAGAAAATGTCGACTTTCAGATCGTACAGATAAAATACGAATTAGATTTTTAGGACATTCAATAACGCAACCACTAAAGTGAAAATTATGCTTACTGTGAAATGAGTTGCCATTTACCTTTATCGCAATCATCGTTATCCTTATTTTATAAAGTTAGTATTGAATAAATTTTCTACAGATGATTTCATGACTTAATCAATAATGAATTAAATGTTTTAAAAGATTTTTTCGGCATTCAATTGCCATGAAACTAAAAAAAAATTTTAGGACTGAATTTATATCCTTTATCTGGCAGCTGGTTGTTAAACAGTGCAGTATCGTGAATTTGGGTAAAATGTTTGATTAATTATTTTTCTGAAACTAAAGCATTCGAATTCTTTTTTAACACTTTCATCGTAATCAGTGATTTATATTCTTGTATGGATTATTATTTGGCAATTTATTTAAGAAACACCCTGTATATTGCTTTACAGATGCAATGGACGAACAAATGACCTAACTTAACTAAATTTAGTAATTATTGATTTCTGGAATAATATATGCCGTCTACTATTGCATTTGTCACATTTGTCTAGGGACTATAGACTCTCTATAGCGCGTTCCAACCTTAATATGAAGTAAGGGTAATATGCCTTCCTCCCTAACGTTCATGGCTTTTCAGTAACATTGTCTTTATCTCTCTGAATTCTCCATAAGGCTCATACTGCATTCTAAAGCTACTTTTCCTGCTTGGAAGATTGGGTTTTTGGGGATTGCAGCTATTGGTTACCACTGATCACGTGATCGGTGATAACCAATAACTTTCATCAAAAACCCAAACGACAAAAGCCAATGACAGAATTCCACAAATACCCAATTCTCCAAACCTCCAAAGCAGGAAAAACAGCTTTACAACGGAACGCGCTATAGTTAGAGTCGCAGAATGAGAATCAACCGTTTTTTAGTAAAAAACAACCTTGACAATATTACCTAAACTTCCTTGCTTACATTCATTGTCATATTTAAGTGTTGGCGCCAAAGTACACTTCCATTTTTTCTTTTGATTGACTGAGATTCATTTTTGATGAAATATGGGGGAACCAATTAAAAATGCCTATTCTGCCAGACTTTTAACATTTGTCCTCTACATTTGTCTAAAGGGGTCCACACACTTCGTTCAATTTGCACGAATTGCTCCGCACGGATCTGTCCGTACGTGCTAAAAACCCAGTGAGTAGAGAAAAAAACTGTACGGTTTAATCGTTGGCAAAATCTATTCTGTTTGGCACTGGTTACAGCGAAGATTTCTAAATATTTCCTGATCTGAATTTATTAATTTGTACAAAAATTGTGAGAAAAACAAAAGTACAAACTTGGTTCGCATGATTTGGTTTGTGCGGTCCAATTCGTGCGAATTGAACGAAGTATGTGGGCCTTTTTACATTTACCGCCGCCTGGTGTTTGTCTTCAAAATTGCTCCGTCTCCAAACAGCAACTGTCAGATTTTAATTAACCAAGGATGGACTAACTAGATATATAGGCTGTTACAAATTCGAAGCTCAAAATCGGGATTTCAAAAACGGTAAGAGATACGAAGTCGGTTAAATTGGGGCGAAGTCACATATTTTGCTGCTGAACATAAGCCGTTTTGAAAAACGCAATTTTAATTTTAATTTTAATTTATTATTATTAGATACTTTAACATATTTGGAACTAAATTTAAAGAAATTTTTAATCGTTATTATTTATAAATACTTTTATATTATTCTCCTGTTTCCACGCGCACTATACTGGGTGATTCATAATAAGTGTCTAACCCGTTAGGGGCGTATTCACTGAGGTCATACAAGTGCGAAATTGCAAGAAATAAATCTGAGGCATTTCAAAAATCAACCTCCTTTGAACTCAAAATGGAAATTATGATTCATTTCTTAGGTAAACACACATAAGTCCGAAATTCGAATGAATGAATGGCGTATTATACATTCCGCAGAAAGCTATAAATAAACACGTTTTACAGTTTCATTTCAAGGTAAACGTTAGTGTTTCGTTCTATTCCACGCGAATTCATTGCTCTTGTGACGTAATACAGCTGTACTAGTGCCCATCAACCAATTTATATCTGAATTTTCAATGCATTCTATTTCAAAAAGTATGGGTATTAAACTCCCTATGCATATAGATTTTTTGTTTTCTTTTCTGTCTACTACCTGTGGTTGACGGGTCGGACAGTTATTTTTAATCACGCTGTATTGTGTTCGTGAATAAAATGGCTACCGTAGCAATACACTTTTTCCCGCGAATACCAAGACTGGATTATTTATGAAATACTCTGTTTTGAGGGGCAATATTTTAGAGACATAATTAATTTGATATCCTGAGCACAACGATAGGTTACAGAACATAATGGTCACTTTAAAAAAGTTGAAAACGATTGAAAATTTAGAAAACCTGATAGTCAGATAGTCATTTGTTTTTCTGAAGATACCATAAAATCGAGCAGGGAAAGTATTGAAATTTTTCTAATTTAAGGTACTTCGTAAAATTTTAAATAAAAAAAGTTAGCTATTATAGCCATTTATCGTGAACGCCGAGGTTTGTTACTAAATCATTTATAAAATAGCAGGCTCCGGGATATGATATTTTAGAAACATAATTAGTTTGACATCCTGAACGTGATACGATGATAAAAACCTAACATTCCATTTAAGAATGTTGAAAACAATTGAAAATCTCGAAAGTCATTTTTTTTCTCCGAAGGAACCATAAAATCGAGGAGGAGAGGTCCTGAAATTTTTATAATTTAAGTTATTTTGTAAAATTACAAATAAGAAAGTTAGCTATTGTAGCGGCTTCTCGTGAACATCATGTACTTTTTCTTCTTATTTTGGTTTCACTTTTTTGATTTTTGTCATGTTACTTACCCTGTACGTCTAATAGCGTTTTCTGCTGGCTGCACCAGTGTGCACTGAGTGTATCTCCATCTCGTTTTATTACATAAAGCTGAACCGAAATGGAGATATACTTAGTGCGTACTGGTGCAGCCAGTGAAAATCGCTATAAGATAAAACAGCGTAAAAATGAAAGTGACCTATAATGAGTTAAGTCTTGCAAAATTGCATTTTCAAATAATCTTTATTATTAAAACAATACTTGCCCTAACGTTGTATGTTATTATATGTTTTCTTGAAGTCACGTTACAATTTTTACAAATTAGTTAGCAATTATATGTCAGTCAGGAGCATCCTCTGTAAATTTGCTCGAATCGAACGTTAATTATTTTTGATGTGCTTTCGCAAAAACTTGAACAAACACCGGCGGGCACAGATTCCTTGCGCTTTCGCCACCCGTGCGTTCTGAATTATTTTTAAATTAAATCATCCCGGCCGACGCGTTGAGATCAAAGTTTTCGCTGTTTGGCCAGCTTGTTTTACACACTGGTGGATTAACGGGCTTCTTGTAATTGCGTTAGAAAATCTCGGGCTTAATTTCGAAAGTTTTTCTTAAAGTATTACGTTGCCACTTGCACACTTCTTAAACGAATTTTTACAGATTTTTTCTGTTTTGGTACTTTAATGGCAATAAAGGCGTATGTTATGAAACTTAAATGAGTCACTTGGGTTTCATACTTCATACTTTAAAAGCAAACAATAGTTTTGATGTAAATACAAAAATTTTAAAATACATGAAGAATTTGCTAATAATTCCAATCACCAAGTTAATCAACATTAAAAATAAGTCGTGTTGTTCCAATTTCTAAAAGATGTTCATCAAAATCCTTGAGTGATTTTCGGCAATATCGTTAATCCCAGCAGTGGGCAAAATTTTTGAAACTGTTCTTAAAGAACAAATGGTTGATTATTGTGAAGAATATGAAATATTTTCGGTGAGATTGGTTTTCGGAAAGGAAACAGTACTACTGATGCAATTCTAAACTTTACAAAACTTGTAAACAAAAGCTTTGAAGCGAATGAACGATGTGGTGCTATACTTTGTGATTTATCAAAAGCGTTTGACTACGTGTCACACGACATTTTATTGAAAAAATTAAAAATGTATAATTTTTAGTTCTAATGTTCTTTTTCTACTCAATCATATCTTCACATCTTGAAACACGCAGCCAACTTGTTGAATGGAATCATGCGAGGTCTTTACCGCAAAAAGTGGGCATAGGCGTGCCGCAGGGCTATACTGTTTACCCTTTACGTGAATGATTTGGAATATGCGGACCCCAGTCCTGTGTTTGTGTGGTACGCTGATGACACTTCTTCAATATTCTTTTGGCGGAGTCAGATATGGATGGGCAATGCATAATATGTGGGCTGCTGGAAAATTTTCTGGAATCTAGTAGGTCTAGAATTGTTAAACGCTAACAATTCTAGACCTACTAGATTCCAGAAAATTTTCCAGCAGCCCACATATTATGCATTGCCCATCCATATCTGACTCCGCCAAAAGAATATTGAACTGTCAGATTTGAAAAATTTTACGTTTTTCGCCTATAATTCTATTGACAGCTCCTATCCAAGTGAACTAGTTTTGTTTGTACAGCATTTGAGAAAAAGTAATTTTGTGTAAACATGGAAATCTCGCTTGAAAATTTTCGTGCCATGATTTTTTACGATTTCAAATGTGGTCTAACACCGAAGCAATGCCTCGACCGGCTTCATTTGTCTTTTGGAGATGAAGCACCATCAAAGAGCAGTGTTTACAATTGGTTTACCGAATTCCACCGTGGACGTACCTCTCTCAGTGACGAATTTCATGAAGGTCGTCCATCAACATCTGTTGTTGCCACTAATGTAGATGCTGTCCGTGAAATGGTCGAGCGAGATCGACATGTGACATACCGTGAGATTCAAGCATCCTTACGCATTGACATGAAAGCAATACACCAGATTTTGCATGATCATTTGAACGTACGAAAGGTTTGCAGTCGTTGTATCCCACACAATTTAACCGACGCGCAAAAGCAGGGTCGTGTCAAATGGTGCGAAGAAATGGAGGTCGTTCAAATTTAGCTTATAACATCATTACTGGTGACGAAACGTGAATCTATTCATACGAGCCAGAAAGTAAACAACAATCTACCGTTTGGGTATTTCGAAATGAACCAAAACCAACAAAAGTTGTCCGTTAACGCAGTGCTGCGAAGCAAATGATTGCTTGTTTCTTTGGTTTAACTGGACATGTAGCAACCGTGGCTTTAGAGGATCAGAAATCCGTGAATGCTGATTGGTATACTACAATTTGTTTGCCGGAAGTCATCGATCAAATGAGAAGAAACAATCGAAATCGACGAATCATGACAACGCCAGCTCTCACTCAGCCCGTCAAACAGTTGATTTTTTGTCCAACAAAAATGTTGAGTTAATGACTCATTGTCCATATTCACCTAATTTATCACCTAATAATTTCTTTTTGTTCCCAAATATCAAAAATAAAATGCATGGTGAACGATTTTCGTCGGCTGAAGCAGCGGTTGAAACATTCCGGACACTGGTTCCTGAGGTACCCTTTTTAGAGTGGAGCGTATGCAAAAGTGTATTGACGTCAAAGGCGAATACTTCGAAAAACAATGACACCGTTTATCAAATTTCGTATGCGTTTTTTTCATACCGTTTCCAGAAACTTTCCCAGCAGCCCACGTACTCAGTCAAAAGTCGCTGAATGGTTTAAAGCGAATAAGCTCTCTTTAAATAATAGTAAAACGGCAAAAATAGTTTTTTCTCAAAATTACACATTAAGATTCTCCAGAGAAAACTTTTTTGGGAGTGCAACTCGATCCTTCGCTTAGATGGAAAAGCCACACAAATGCTCTAGCAAATAAATTAAGTAAAAATATATTTCTGTTAAGAATTCCGGTATTAAATTATGAGGACCTAAAAACATGTTATTTCTCGCTGATATTCTCAGTAATGTCTTATGCGTTACTTTGTTAGGGACATTGCTCGTCAAGTCGCATATTTAGTCTACAACGCCGTGCAATAAGAATTATGGCAAACTTATCATATAGAAGAGACTCTAGGGAAGCATTTATAAATCTGAAACTTCTAACATTACCGTGCATGTATGTACATACGTGAGTTTCTCCTATATGCGCGGAAAAATTTTAACAATTTCAACTTCTACGAACATTCATACGATACCAGAGGCCGAAATAATATTAAATTAGAATTTTTAAGATTAAGCCATAGTATAGACGCAGAAAATTATTAGGTATTCGTCTAAATTATTCAATCTTTTACACGAAGATGTAAAAAAAATACCATTTATTTAGCCAGTTCAAGACCGTAATTACAAATTACCTTCTCTGCAGATCTTTCTACTCTGTAGAGGAATGTTTCGGGGATCAATTTTTAACATTGGTTATATAAAAATTGTTTTTTGTATTGCGTATTTTTATGTTTACAACATCTTGACGTGTGTATGATTGATATGTGTACATTTAATGTATATGTACTGAAATCTTAACACAAATATACTACTACTACTACTACTACATATAGTATATTATTATACGAGTTTCACAAGAAGGCTTATTGTAGCACAAGTGGGTTTTGCCCCCAACAGAACGAAATTGGAAATTATTTACAACGTCAGCCAATGTCATCATCCGCCATCAACAAAACAAAATTTTCATGCGTTAACTTAGAAAATAAGGCAGATTTTTTCACGTGTAAGAACCAAAATAGAAACAAATACTATAAAATACACGTTTCATCTCATTTCATTTTGGCGCACCTGTCCATTTAGAAAACTGGTCTTCGATTCAAATTTGGCGCGTCTTCGATTCGTTTTCTAAAATTGGGCGCGTGCGCTAAAATTACGTCTTATGAAACTTGTTCTTTAATGTAATACTATTTGAGATCTGTCCTCTCTGTGATATACCTACTACTTGTACCATTGAAATTATCTCGAAAAGTGTAATCAAATGTGTCAATTTGTCTGCATCATTGAGATAGGATATTAGGGAGACGATATCGTGTCAATTATAATAGGAGTACTATTTAAGATATTCTACTTAGTTTGAAGAAGAAAATAAGATGGTATCTTGTGTTCGGTTGTTGCAACTGGAACAATTCAGAGAATAATAAAAATCTTTCTGAATTATTAGTTATTAAGTGGGTGACACAATAGTAATGACTTGAGTACTTTCGGCAGCGCTACACAATGAGAGTTGCAAGCTTGATTAAAGTAACTTATTTGTCCAACGCCTGCGGAAATACGAGCCAGCGTGACAGTCGTGCGCGATCATGGTCCACCATGAAAGGAGCTTGTGGTCGACTATGAAAAGAACCTCCAAGCCAGTATCTTAGTCATGACTCTACTTAAACAATGACTCGGCTAAGATTTTTATCTTAAAGCTTGCTGCAAATTGGCTAGATTGCAGAGGGTTTTTTTAAGCATCCTTGGATAACTATTTCTGCCTTAATTAGGTTCTCATCAGTACCTCGAGAAACTCCACCACAATCCGGACGATTCACCTAAGATCAAACCCCGTCCACGCGATGGCGCGCCTTAAGGCTAGTTTGATCCACCTAAAAATACTGATTTTCCTTTTTTTCGGTATTAAACTGAACTTCTTGTTAATGTGTAAGATGTCAAAATCCGCGCCTTTTAAATCTCTAGGGGGCTTAGCTAATTTCATTAGCGCAAAAAATTATACCCCACTGTAATTTTTAAAACACCATTTTTAATTTCTTTTTTCCTAATTTCGATTTCTAAATAAACAGCAAATTAAAAGAAATTTTGTCACAGTAGTAAAAGATGTAATTCTAGAGAGGGCCGAACTAATATTAATGTATATAAAATAAAAATTATTTAAATATTGTTGTTAATGTTAATATTCGTATATTTCGAAATTTAACTGTAAGAAAATACGCCCACTTAAACGACATAATGTACTTTAAACAGTGTGCTAATAAGCGATATTAAAAGTCATTTCAATTTTGATTAATTTATATATTTACATTGCTCTAAGTTGCCATTTAGTTCATGAGAGTTACCGCTTGAGACGCAAGATCGCTGCCAGATGCAAAATTTCCCTTTGCAGAGATAAAGTATACTGCTTTCTATAAGTAAGAATTCCCCAGATCTAAACAAAAATTTCTAAACTTGGCAACGCTGGTGTACTTCTGGTAGTGTGCATATTAGGCGCAAAATTTCAAAGTGCAGGCAGGGTTCGATTAGCCTTAAGACTTCAGCTGAAGGTCTCTATTCTTATTTTCAGAATATTTACATAACTTCTCTTATTCTGCAATTCTGGCATCGATCGTAACCATCGTAACGTATTGTCGTGCTATTTAAATGTACAGGTCGTAAGTACCGGGTGATCAATAGAATTCATAATTAGAGGAGGCTGTGAGTGGTGCTATTTTATGCTGTGTGGTTGGATACAATGAGAAATAAATAATAAGTTGATAGTTGTCATATTTGAGGTTACATTCATCATTGAAGATTAAAAAAACTTTGTAATTAGGTTCTTAGCACTAATACCATACAGTTATTTGTTCATATTTATTTATCACTGTTAGAATTCGAGGCTCACCACTGAGATCTCAAATCCGCAAAGAAATATCGAGTACGTTAAATTGGGATAAAGTTGCGTATTTTGGTGCAAACAAATAATCCGTTTTGAAAAGTTTTCTACGGTTTATAGTTTTTGTAATATTTCTAAAAGATTAATGCCCGGTTTTTGAAACGATACATAACTTTATGTATAGATAAACTCAAGATCAACTCATCATAACTTCTAAAGATCGTTTCAGAAAGGCATAAAAACACAAATTTAAATTATATATTTAACATTTTACCCCTTCGGATTGGTACGATTAGATTCTATTTAAAAGGTTTCGTCTCGTTCTGAACATGATCTGATTTATTTTTTTATCATTTTCTCTTAGACTTTTACATGCACCAGATAATTCTAAAATAGCCATAAACGCTAAAACGTGTTGAAAAGCCTTGCTGTGAAGACGATAACAAAAAAAGTTCTATGTTCATTGGGAATTTTAACATACATCACAAAAGCTGAATTTAGCAAAATTTCAACAATAATAATGAATTTTATGAACAGTGTAAGGATCGGATAAGGTTTTTACGATATACGATTTTAACGAGGCAGCGGGATCTTTTAAATACAATCAGATACATTCTGTAAGTAATTCATATCAATTGTTGCGCTTGTTATATTGATCTGTAACAAGCATAGCAATAAATTTCCTAAAAACCGTATTCTCTTTAATTGATTGTTACGGCATATTGAAATGTTATTGGTGAATTACTGTGGTTGCTAGGGTTACGTATCAATTAATTCTCTTCAATTACTGTTAGGTATCAATTGAAATGGGCTGGTGCTTACAGAATACACATGAATGTCCGCAACGCAGGTTCTTCACAAGGACTACCGTCGTCTGAAACTGGATGAAACCGAAAAAACTTTATGTGTCCTCTGCTTGGTCATGAATTAAGAAAGACGTAAATTTAAAATTCTATTATTTCTTCAAAATATGTCTGGAAACAAATTTCAATGTATGCTATTGTAGCCGGTATAAGTCGCACTTTACAATGAAATTTAAATGCGAAACTGCGACTTCATAAAATGCAGGATAGTATATTAAATAGAAGTATACATTACAATTAAGGTTTTTATATTTTGTCAAGTTTATTAACTAATAGCGTTGGAAACCTCCTGTAAACCCAGTGGGTTTAAATTCTCGAATAACATTACCGTTTTGCGTAAAAAATGCATTCTTTCGTCTCCTGTTATACATGCTATCACAATAGGGGAACATGTTGCTGTACCGACTATGCTGCCAATACGTAAATAATGGAGTACGGTAGCATAATTATAAAGTAAGTATAAGTAAAAAGTAACTTAAAACAGATAGGAGTATATTTTTATAATAATCGATTCTATAACTGGGCTGCAGTGAACATACTTCGCATTTATAATAATCTTGATAAAATGCTAAAAGTTATTAGTGGCGGAACTAAACGTACAGTAGTAAAGGCGTTTATATTACAAAAAGAATTACCCAGATTTAAAAAAACGAATAGTCAACAGCGACGGTGCAACTCAGGTTTAGTCTCAAAAATTACGAACGGTTAATAAATTGGTAAACGATTTTTATGGAAAAGAATAATGTAACTGAACATGAAATTACATTATCAAAGCTTCGTAAATCACGATTAGAATAAGAAAATGTGTGGTTTGAATGTATCTCTTTATGGTTCAAAAAACAATGGCGACTAGAGAAATTGTAGCAAGGAAAGTTAAGGAAATGATTTCTTTACTACGTTGATATATAATTGCCGCCTTTGAAATGTGGTACACTGAGAATTGAATTTAATGTTAAAAATTTGAAATTTCATAATTTTTAAATCAAACCTCCATCGACCTATTTGATGATATGAAAGTCTCAAATTTCATATAGCTGGAATTAGAGCGCTTTGACTGACATTGTATTGGTCAAAGTATACCAGCTTTCAAAAGCTGCAACTGTACTCTCGCGGCCACAAAATATTGGGACAAGCAAATATTTTATCAGTTAAAGTGAACTTTCATTAATGACGTTTTCCTGTCAAATTGTATAAATACTTGAGACTGACCATGCGTATATCCGAACAAGAAGCAGTTGCTAAATTGTGTAATGGTACTATACGAACAATATTCGATGAATTAAGAATAAATAAAAACAGTTTTATTGTCGAAGTAAGACCACACAAGAAACTTTATTTTGACTATTGTTCAAAATTGGGTATAAACCATAACATTTTGTTTGATTTCCGTTAAAAATGACATCTGCTTTGTATTTTCTGGCCGTGATGGTATAAACGCGAGCATTAAATTTTGGTTGTCATTGTCAATTCAAGCGTGAATTTCAATATTAGTGCATTCATCATTTGAAAATGTGGGTATTGCACAAGAAGAGCTGCTATTTCAATTCAGACGTTTGATAAAGGTGTGAGAAAATTATTTTCAAGTCATTTATTAGACAAACGACTGTTTCTAAGCAACTTAAAATGCAGGAAAAGGCGTGTTCTTTTTGCCACAAATCTCATCTCAACTCAGATAAACGTCATTTCAGTTGGCTTGAACAAGTAAATTTGAACTGTGATTTCGATCTCCCACCTTGTCACTCGTGCACTCCTATTAGTTGCCAGGTTGAAATACTCATTGAAGCTTACTTATTCGCGCTAACGGAAATGACGTTTACCTGAGATGAAGTGAGTTTTGCGGTAAAAAGAACACACCTATTGTTTGAGCCACAGAATTTCTTTTCGGAGTTGGCCATGGACGAGAGAGAAATACGTAGCAGTCATGTTTAATATTAAGTCTTCTTGTTTAAGTTGACAGGAGTTGTGAGAGTTTTACAATTAATTTCACAGCCAACTAAGAAAAAAACATTCTGCCGCTCACACGATGTAGTCCGTATGTAATTAATGAAATGAATTTTCTAAAACCTGTCTACTTACTGTAAAGTCATTTGTATGTTGTTACTAGCGACATAATTTTCTGAATCATATTATAAATTACAACGGGATCACAATTTTATAATTAGAATATTTATGACGACGGTCGGGTGTAATTGAACGAATTTATAGAATGTCGTCGCATAGTGAAAATATAAAGAAAAATAACAAAATATCTGGAAATTCGTCTTGATACCTTGTTCTTCGTTGTGCAAAACTCACTCAGCGTGAAAATAGATTCGCAATTATGAATTGATTAAAAGCTGTTTTCGTTTTTAATTTGCAACGGCTTCCCAGCCGAAAATTAACCGTCGATAACGAGCCTGAAAGAGAATCCTTTCTTTCCTCCTCGTAAACCGCCAAAAGTAATTCCTCGCCTGAACGAATAGAAAACAAAAGCAATTATCGGTTGGGAGAATAATTAGCGGGAGACGATTGCGAAGACGCGGATTATTAGGAAAAAAAACAGGACTTTTTGTTGTGAAGTAATGAATGAAATAAAATGGAGAAAATTAAGCGACTTGGAAAATAAATTTCTTAAATAAAATAAGAACACAAAATTAAATATCAAGATACGAAGTGGCAAAAAATGATTATTTAATTACTAACTGATTTTTAAATAGACAGTACGACGAAATCAATTTTTTAAAAACGTAAGGAGATAGGAGAGATGCATAAAAGACTGGCTTCTGTAATTTGTATTTTAATATAATATTCTTAAACAATCCAGCGCATTTTTAATAATTATGCACGGCGCTCAATGTTCAACATATCAGCCATGTTATAACTGGAATAACACATGCTTTACGATATGGATACCATTGTGGCCCGATGGTTATTGAAGACACATTGTATCAATTTTGCTTACAGATTGAATATACAAGTTGATTTAAAATAAGTGTCCAACTCGTTAGGAGCGTATTTGCCAAGGTCATGCAAGTGCGACATTTCAAAAACCAGTCTCCTTTGAATCCAAAAGGTAAATCATGATTTTTTACGTATACATACAGTCCAAAATTCAAATAAAAGAATTGCGTGTTACAGATTATTCTGCAAAAAAACCATAAATGAAAAAAGCGTTTTACAGTTTCATTTCAAAGTGAACGGTAGTGTTTCGTTCTATTCCACGCGAGTTTATTGCTTTTGTGAAGCAATATAGCTGTACTAGTAGCTAGTGTAAAGTATTTCATCTTAAAAACTATGAATACTAGACCCCTTATGCATGTGGATTTTTTGTTTTCTTTTCCTGAGTACTACCTGTGGTTGACAGGTTGGACACTTATTTTCAATCACCCAGTAGAATTTTTGCGTGTGGATTTTATTTATAGTTTCTGAACATTTACAGTAGAGTTTTTAATGTAAATATTTTAATAGGCATACTAGTATGTTTACCGGTAAAAATTTGTTAGTATAAGTGTACAGGTTCTTCTTTTATACATTGCACTCTATCTAGAGGGTTTATTCTTAGAGCTAGAGAAAAACTTTATATACAAAAGTTTTAGGGTTTTATGTCTATTATCTTCTAAAGTGATCAGAAGAAATAAACGCGTATCGCAAATTGGAGAAAAAATACAATTTTTGTTTTTTTAAATTAAATGTCCAACATATTGTTTGCTAAGATGAAAGATCATATTTTACTGTTTCAAAAATATATAATATGTTGACACTTGGAGGGGTCCTTCGTGATATAATTACGTTTAAAATATCAGCCTTATGACGTTAAAAAAATCAAGACGGCCTGGAAAAGTGCTTACAAAAGTTGTTTTAGTTAGCAAAAAACAATAGAAATTCGATTACTGGAAACCATACACAATGGATAAATAATGAAAAACAAAATTCCAGGCCACCTTAATATTGTGGCGCGCCACCCGGCTTAGCTCAAGGCGTCAAGAAGTCGGTTCGTTATGCGTCATTGGCTGCCACGCCACCGGGGTCTACATCGAACAGCCTAGACTTTTCCGGCGATGGAACAAACTCGAATCTTCCAGCGTAGAGAATTCCAGACGGCAGCAAATGATATAAAATCGCCCGGAGTTGACTCACCAGTCAGTCGAATTCGAACAGCGATCGTCGAAGTTAGATTTTAGTGTGAAAATAAATTGTTACAAATAAATTAGTTTGTAAGCGTTATTAAATTACGATTAAGTTTTTACCGAATGTTTTATTCGTTTAAATAAATAAATTAAAACCCTAGAAACGTAACAATATTTTAAACATTAATTCAGTGATTTTCTAACCTCGAATATCTCATAAGCGGATCTTCCAAATATCAATGCATTATATATTTTTGAAATCAGAAAAATACGATCTATCATCTTAGCAATAGCAAACAATATACAGTGTGTTCCATTAAAAAAAAAAACAAAAATTATTTTATTTTTTACAATTTTCACGCTTTCGTTTCTTATGATAACTCTAAAAGATAATAGGCATAAAACCCTACAACTTTTGTATTTTTAATATTTTTATTAAAATTTTTTTCTACTTCCTAAAATAAATCCTCTAGATAGCGTGCAAAATATATAAAAAGAAAACTCTGTATGCTGTCAATTTTGCAGTAGTACACTGACAGAATTAATTTTGCAGTAGTAAACTGAGTTAGGATGGGAAATTCGAATAATATTTTGTAGTGAAGTAATATGAATTTCACTCTTAAAGTTGGAGTAAAAATATATTTGTTTTCTGATGAAATTTGTCCCGGAAAAAGACACTTATTGGTCACAAAAATTTGTGAAACTCTTTCGGAATTCTTTTTAATATCGCAGTTTCCATTACGCGACGCATTGTGTGACGACACAATGCACACGCAAAATAATTTACATTTTAAGTATTTAACGAATAAAGCCTTGCAAATGGGGTTTCCGGCATTCGCGGGGGCGTCCGCGTCGCACGCTCTTAAGGCTTTCATTTCCACCTCTTCGCCGGAATTAGTTTCTGTTTCTAGTTACCCTTTTACGACGAGGAATTTATAATTTTATTCTTGGTGCTCGTTTGCTTCGAATTCTTTGTAATTGAAGTGGAATAGAATTAAAGAAGTTTTTTTTGTCAATTTTTAATAAGTATTTACGTATCTTTCAGCATGTTATTTTTGAATTGATATGATAACGTGAATGAGTTGATCGAAATCAGTGGATTGTGTTCTGTGTACTGACATTTTTCGTAATTGTTAATCTCATTTTCGACAATATACGAACATATGGCTTATTATAATTGTTACAACATCAAGGTAATGTCCCAAAAAAGTCCTTGCACTGCGCCTGTAATGGAAATTTATCGTAATCGTCAGTAAAAGATCAATATTTCTAGGCTTTCAGTACTTATTGTTAAATATGGATAAATCTAATTAATTTCCATAATTAAATAGGAGTACAATTTATTTTTTCTTTAGACAACCGCATGTGAAAGCGACATATGTTTATCAAAGCAGTAGCTTATTTTGTGAAACTTAAAACCAAAGGATAGTGATTGTAAAGTCTTTACATCGCAGTTTTTTTTTTTAATTGACTGGTCTTTGAAAATATTTACTTCTACTAGTTTTGATATTTACTTCACATCTTTCAAAAGCAAACGGTCAATTCGTATAAGATCGTCAGCGATCAGACTGCCCTTAGAATTTAAAATATGTAATTCAAATAGAACATCATTTTTTTTATGATTAAATTATGTTTATTACCGTAAAGGAAGTCATGGTCATCAAATGGTAACTAGGTTATTCATTTCATTTAGTTACGAATTTCGTGATTACTTCGTGATTACTTCGTTATAATCGTCCGGAATTATCACCGACAACTTCAATGAACTGCGAATAAAACTTAGGAAGAAGGGATAATTTAAGTAACAGAAATCGATTCGATTCGTTAGCAGTTAAGCAACTTGTGGAAGGAGAATCTACCTTACCTTTGCATAGATTGTTGTCTTTATCACAAGAAAAAAAAAACAACGTGTCAAATTATTGTTAAATCTGATCTGAATACGTTACCAGTGAGTATATTTACTTTAAAAATTCCTAAAGAGAGTGTCTTCTTGTAGTCTATAACCATCCAGGATTAAAAGACTTATTGATACCTCAATTTTTACATGTATTATGACGAAAAAAAAATATCTACAGCTTGTAGATAATTTATCTACAAGCTCTATTTTTTAGTTAACCTCTGAATTATCTTATCTGTACAAAACATTTATCTGAATAACAGATACTGGAAACACATAACTGCAACTACTCGATAACCTCCTACATAACAATGTAGGTTCTATAGTTCTCTTTTTATTAATAAATAGGTAATATTTAATTTTTTATGTACAGTTGCCGTCCTTGAAAACTCGTACAAACATACTTGACGAACACAATGGGTGGTATGATTAAAAAGAGTATAAATCTTTTACTTCAAGTAGGAGCTTTTACGTGGGCTGTTGGAAAAGTTTTTGGAAACGGTATGAAGAAACGCGTATGAAATTTGGTAAACGGTATCATTGTTTTTCGAAGTATTCGCCTTTGACGTCAACACACTTTTACATACGCTCGAACCAATTTCTAAAGCACGTTTTCCACTCTAAAGATGGTACCTCGGAAACCAGTGTCCGAAATGTTTCAACCGCTGCTTCAGCCGACGGAAATCATTCACCACGCATGTTATTTTTGATATTGGGGAACAAAAAGAAGTCATTATGTAATAAATCAGGTGAATATGGACAATGACTGATTAATTCAACATTTTTGTTGGACAAAAAATCAACTGTTTGACGGGCTGAGTGAGAGCTGGCATTGTCATGATGGAGAATAATTCGTCAATTTCGATTGTTTCTTCTTATTTGATCGATGACTTCCGGCAAACAAATTGTAGTATACCAATCAGCATTCACGGTTTTTCGATCCTCTAAAGCCACGGTTGCTACATGTCCAGTTAAACCAAAGAAACAAGCAATCATTTGCTTCGCAGCACTGCGTGAACGGACAACTTTTGTTGGTTTTGGTTCATATTGAAATACCAAACGGTGGATTGTTGTTTACTTTCTGGCTCGTACGAATAGATCCACGTTTCGTCACTAGTGACGATGTTATAAACTAAATTTGAACGACCTCCATTGAATTTCTTGAGCATTTCTTCGCACCTTTTGACACGACCCTGCTTTTGCGCTTCTGTTATATTGTGTGGGATCCAACGACTGCAGAGCTTTCGTACGATCATGCAAAATCTGGTGTATTGCTTTCATGTCAATGCGTAAGGATGCTTGAATCTCACGGTATGTCATACGTCGATCTCGCTCAAGTATTTCACGCACAGCATATACATCAGTGGCAACAACAGATGTGGACCTTCACGAAATTCGTCACTGAGAGAAGTACGTCCACGCTGGAATTCGGCAAACCAATTATAAACACTGCTCTTTGATGGTGCTTCATCTCCAAAAGCCAAATGAAGCCGATCGAGGCATTGTTTCGGCTTTAGACCACATTTGAAATCGTAAAAAGTCATGGCACGAAAATTTTCACGCGAGACTTCCATGTTTACACAAAATTTCCTTTTCTCAAATGCCGTACAAACAAAACTAGTTCACTTGGATAGGAACTGTCAATAGAATTATAGGCGAAAAACGTCAAATTTTTTAAATATGACAGTTGATAAACGCTAACAATTCTAGACCTGCTAAATTCCAGAAAATTTTCCAGCAGCCCACGTACTGTATTTTGTGGAGTATAGTCTTTTACATGAAGTAAATCTTTCATTGGGAAATTTTTACTTAGGTTAGAAGTGTAAAGTATAGTAAATGCTAGAACGTGTTTAACCTCAATCGATTCAATTGTTATTTTATTATTTTTTCATGATAAGGTTTTTATAAGGTACAAATAAACATGGAGCAATACCATATGCTTCATTCCCTAACAAGTACGCGTCATTATTATTTACTGAAAAAAATGTGTGAACGGTTGAAATATCCTTCCCTGTGAATTTTAGGTTTCATTACTCTGATGTGGGTATAATCTAAAAATCCTATTGCCCCAGGTACTGTCCAATCCTCTTTCGCTAATTCATTTTCGTGGGCATTCTGAGGAAAAGACAAACATTTTTCGTCAACACAATTTTTTGTGAAATTTCTTTAATTTTGTTTGAAACGTACACCCACATCTACACCAACACCTTGTTGAACACAGGATCACTTAGAGATCTTAAAAATATCTCCATTTTCGCTACATTTGACAAAGCGGCTGGTCGTTTAAATATGACTTCCTAAGAACTTGTCTGCCATCCATTCAACATTTTCTGCATTTAAACTAAGAGTGGAATGTTATCTAAAATAATTGACTTACCAAAAATTTTTCTATGCAATACCTCCCAATATGTTCTAGGTTCACATATTTCCCTCCTTTTGCTGCCATAATTGACAAAAACAAAAACACTCATTTCTCACACTTTTTCAATTGAGGTAACATTTTGCTCTGTGGGTAGCTTCTTAAAAACTACACCAAACACTTCTAGTTGGAGGAAATACTAGACAGCACTAGCAATTACTATAGTATTGACTTCTACATACCGAGGTAAATAAAGCAAAGGATGAAGTAATTGCTCCTAGTACTTACTTTAGTCTTACTTCAAGAATAATGTGGAGTAAAAGCTGTAATTTTTAGTATTTACTTGAAGTAAAAGCAAATACTACTTTTAATCATATTGCAAAAATCCCGGCGCTAAGACGGATAAGCGTCCGTTTGAGTAAAAGTAAAAATCAAAAGTTTTATTAGCAAGCAAATTTACATATCTACAGATAGTTTTATATTTTCTTCGTCCTTAAAAAGTTCACAAACGCTGAAAAGTGATAACTTATCTTTAAGTCACACTTCAAAGATTTCTAATAAGAATCTAAAAATTTACTGAATCGCTTTTAAATTAAAGTCGATAGGATTATTTTTTGGAAATATTTTTGCCGGAAAATTATTTCAAAACATCTGGAAAAAGCTAAGAAAACTCTAGGAATAATATGTTCTAAGCATAATTTCGGATGAATGTAAGATAC
Source organism: Prosopocoilus inquinatus (assembly GCA_036172665.1). Classification (NCBI taxonomy): domain Eukaryota; kingdom Metazoa; phylum Arthropoda; class Insecta; order Coleoptera; family Lucanidae; genus Prosopocoilus; species Prosopocoilus inquinatus. The sequence goes on from CM069871.1 coordinate 26,008,603, forward strand.
TGAATTTAGTACCTTAGATAAATGTAGAGATCCTCTGTAAGTAAGAGTCTGGCAGAATGGCGTGCATTTTTTTTTGGTTCCGCCATATTTCAGCAAAATTTATTTCAGCCAATGATAAGAAATAATGGAAGTGCAATTTGGCGCCAACACTTGAATTTCACATTAAAAATAATCAAGCAAGGTTAGAAAGTATTGTCAATTTGACACTGATGGAACATTCTTTTGTTGAAATTTGACTCTGAAAGAGCAAACTGGGTTAGAAAGTATTGTCGATTTGACACTGGCGGAACTTGTTTTGCTGAAAGATGGCCAACTCTGTCAGACTCTTCTTGAGGGTCTCTAGATAAATGAAACTTGTGACGCCATATACTCATGCGCCTTTAAATTTATATTTTTCCTGGAAAATAATTCATAAACGTGAAAAACTGAATAACTTTAGGTTCAAAAGGCTAAAAAACAAATTTCTAGAAACTTAACAATAAATAAAATTTGAAACGCAAAGCGAAAGAATTTGTGCCGCCATCTGTTGCCCTGAGTAGTAACTGAGTCTTCTTTATTTAATATTTAACGAATAACGTTACGAAATGCAATTTTGAATAAATTAAGTAGATCAGATAGGGCCAGTTCTTTATTTCATCAAGAATCCTGCTGGATGGCATCAGTTCCATCAAAATCGTTCTTTTATTGCTTGATGATGACTGAGATTCATCAACAATCGTTCTTTTATTCTAGTTGGTTTTCATCAGATGGCATCTGATGGCATCACAAATCCATCATTCGTTTCAGATGATGGAATTGTTTGAAAGTTGAAATCTCAAATTTAACCTCGCTTTTTTAAATGAGTGAAAGTCAAGTGAAAGTTTTATTCATTTTATCTGCGTTTTTTAAAATTGTTTGCACCTACCGCTTCTGTAAAAATGAGATTTCTATAAATAAGTACGAGTGCAAACAAGTTAAAAGTCAAGAAAGTGCAAAACAAACCTAAAATTAATTGGAAATTATACTAGTATGTGTATCGTGTTTAGGACAATGCAAGAGTTAGATGAGATGATCAATTATTTTTGAACGCAAAGCGTTCTTTTATTCATAATCTGTTGCATCTATCAGTAGACGACGTCACTGCATCAAGTTCCAACACTGATGCTTTGAAAATTGACTGGTGACAAGTTTCGGTTTTATTCTGAACCTTGATCAGAGCCTGGAAGATGTTACAATTTAGTTCTATTTTAGCATTACAAAATTAGGAAACGTTTACCTCTGATTAAACTTTTTAACGCTATAATCCGTAATGGTCTGAGTTAAACGAAACCGCAACTGGAAAAAAGAAAAAACCAAGTTCAGTCTAAGACTGGTAAGTACAAAAAAAAGTCTTAGACTGAACCTGTTTTTCATTAGAGAACATTAATAATTCTTTAAATTAATAAAATCAATTCTTCTTGCACATGTTCTATTAATTTAAAAATAAAAACTAATTCAACAAATGGACCATATATTTTATTTGTGGAACATCAATTTTTCTGCGGAACCTAATTGAAAATTGTTTTTTTTATTCAATAATGTATTTATTTTAATTAAGAATAGTTCTGATCATTTCAAATATTCCTGTTCATATGTATGTATGTATGTACCAGTTTATTACCCATCTCTGACAGTAATATATAATTATATAAAATACAGTAAAAAAGTATATAATAATACACATTTAAGGCCCGGTTTCACCATCACAATTTAACTTTAAGCTTCGCTTTATTCCCATGGTAATAATTGCAAAATTAATTGTTTCCATAGGAATAAAAGGGAGCTTAAAGTTAAACTGTGATGGTGAAACCGGGCCTAAGACTACTATTTAGAAAATTCATAATAACATTCATTAAGCAGGTCTATGTAAATGTAGTTACAGTATTGGCTATGTTTAGTAATGCGCGTTCCTAAAAAAATTAAAATAAGTTGGAAAGTCGCACATAGACGCATTTACTTTCAAATTTTGCAGAGACCTACCTTTTAGCGAGTTTATTTAATTTTTAAAACCATAGAATTAAATAATTTAATAGGGGAAACCCTAGTTTTACATGCAGAGCGGTGGTTCCGAGGCATGTAATAGGGAACTGTAAGTTAAGATTTTTATTTCATTTAGGTCCATCTGCAAACATCTGTCTTTTTTTGTCGATCCACTTAATTTCTGAAATTATTTTTGTTTGACACGCAAGTAATTTGACAAGCTAAAAAAATATTTACATTAAAGACAGAATAGTAACAAATGTATTACATATTCAGTATATGATTATCATTGCAAAAAATATAACACAACATAGAAATAAACATAAATAACTATAAAAAGCGAGATCTTTTAAAGACGAGTGATTACAACATGAATGACGACTTAAAAAAATTAATAAGTTTGACAATCGCTTATTCAGAATAAAGACAATATTTATGCAAACCTATATATTTTTTTTAAATTTTGTGCAAATCGTTTTTGATTGCAGTGAAAACCTCGAGCAGCCTCTGTACAGCTGTTTCAGCCCTGCTTGGGGCTTCTTCAGCAGAGACGTAGCTCGACATTCCCACTGCAGACCAAAAACGACTTGCTCAATTTATTCGCAATTGAAACAGCTGTCCAGAGGCTGCTCGAGGTTTTCACTGCAATTAAGAACGATTTGCACAAAATTTTTCTAAAGAATTATTTTCATTTACGTGATATATGAAGACTTAATTCTTCGAATTATTTCGCGCTAAATATTCATTCTAGACCACTGTGCGTTGTAGAAAAAATACGTTTTTCTACGACCTTTTATGAAAAGATAATTTTTGTCACCGAATACTTCCAGTGAAAACTGGATTTCCTTCACTAGTGAGAAAACATGTCAAAACCAGGGAAAAGAATTGGACCCATTTAGTATTGGACGTTTTCTACGCGGAATGTATTGTTTACTCCTACAATTTCGATGCATGTAATTGTTAATGAGCGGGAGGGGAAGAGGTACAATGCAATCTTGTTTATGTCACTGTACTCTTAGCGGTACTACGCTGTGTTGGGGCACTTCGAGTTCGCTTTGCTACGCTCGTCGTTTAAGGCCCAGTTTTTCTAACACAGATTAACTTTAAGCTTAAAGTTAAACCATAATAGAAAAACTGGCCCTAAGAGAATTATTATTTCAAGCTTATTAAAAATATAATCAGGATATCTCCATTTAACTTAAATTGATTTTATCTTGCGTTAAAAATCTAGCTCAGGTTAAAACACCTTTGCATCTTCTAGTTATCTTAGGACTGAAAGACTTTTTAGACAATCTTGTTTATGTCACGGTAAATAGCTGTATTACCAGAACAATAACAGCATATCGGAAACATTAAACCTAATCTGCCGCAGGAGCAAATAGCAGAACTATCGTGAAGTAAACAGCAGTAACTGCACAAAATAATTAACGTTATCGTCGTTCTGTTTCTGTTTGCCAAATAAAACCAATTACACGCGTCCCGCCGGTAAATACATTTCTGGCGTGCCAATTTATTTAATTTATTCATCATCAGACTGCATAGGACACCGCGGACCTTTAATTAAGCGACAGCTTTTTACTTTGACCGCAACGACCGGCGTCGGCGTCGTCGGTGGCGACGCATGCACTTTTAATTAAACTCCACCTGGGCAGAACGAAGTACGTCTTTCTCGCAATTATTTTATTAAACATCCGTTTGTCTGTAATCAAATTACAACGACGAGAGGCGTGTTCAGTTATTCGAAAGTTTTAATGAAAAAGACGCACGGATGGACAGACGAACGTTCTTCTCAAATGTTCTCTTATTTTCTGACGCCGTAATTTTGCGACTTAAAGAAATGGTAGACTTAATAAGGACGAATTTGAAGTGAGCCGGTCGGCGTTTCTCTTCTAATTGAGTAATCGGAGACTGTTGGAAAATGCCGGGAGTCGGAAAAGCTCGACGGGGAAGACGAGGTAGACTGCAGCAGTTAATTATGCAGAGCAACTTCGGAATTTCCGCGGGCACTTAGGGACCATACAATAATTTGACAGAAGTGGTTTTGTCACGATTTACAGTTTAAACTCAAAAACTTTTGTGAAATTGAAGTAATTATTCAATTTGCGGATGTCTGTGATTTAAGTTCCGTTGACATGTCATGAAAGTTGTAGGTGCAGTTGCGGCCTTTGAAAACTGGTACACTTAAGCCCGGTATTATAAACGCAAGTTAAATTTATTCTCCAGTTTAATGCTTTAGTAACCATTGTTTTTACAATATAATAAATTTACTTTACGTTTATAATACCGGACCTTAGACAAATAAAATATTTCGACGATGTAAACTGATCCTAAATCTGAAGTTTCTAAACGTCACCCAAACCACTTTTATCCTTGTCATCGGATTTGTCAAATCTTAGACCGACATCAAAATGATAGATTAACCCCCTTATTCTATAACTCCTAATGACATCGTTAGACAACAAAAATCGTTAAGTGACATTTTTTTGACCAATCAATGCATAGAAATGCTTTGTATCTAAGACCTGATTGGTCAAAACATGTTACTTAACGATTTTCGTTATCTAACGATGTCATTAGGAGTTATAGAATAAGGGGGTTAGGCTGCGGTAAATGAACGGTCGAAGTGGTCAGACCAAATCACGTGATCACTTTTCTCAGTTGGTGATTGGTCAGAAGGTTTAGTCGGACCGCTGACTTAACGATTTTGTGCAATTTGACCTTTCACTTAACTCGGCCTTTCACGTAACAAAATAACGAATTTCTGACACTCATGTCAATTCTCAGTGTATCAGTTTTTAAGAGCCGCAACTGTACTTACCTACATTTCAGAACATTAGCAGAAGCGATTAGCTATAACTGCGTAAAGAAATATAACTTTTTTGCACGATCCGTTACTTTAACGTATCTAGTGGTTCGATTAACACGTTGATTGCCGCCCGCCTCCAAGGTAATTGTCCCCGGTGCCGACAACGCTTTTTGCATTTACAAATGTTTGCCTCTAATTATGATGCAGAATTAAAGCATTAAAAATGTCATTATATTAATTTTAATAAATAATAATAAATAATTTATTGTACTCCGATCGGAGTGTTTGGCGTCGAACATAAAAATAATCACTTGATGCCGAACACTCCGATAGGCGTGTAGCATAATATGTCCATTGAATAGGATACAATAAAACAGCGTATACAAAAAAGGTTTTAACTTTCTACTAAGATTAATAAGAAAATATAAAAGAAATAAATAATATTAAAAATATATAAAATAACAGAAATAAGTGAGCAAATAAATGAGAACACACATTATTCATTTTTTATGGAAGTCTGCAAAACACTCCAGGCAGAGTCCGGGTCGTTCAGGGCAGGCTTTACACTCATAAATAGTTTGCTTCCTCTTGCCCTTCTGCCTGCAAACTCTGCATTCCTTTCTGCTAATTCTGGTTTCTTTAGATTTTTCATTTTTCTTTAGAGTCTTTTCTATTTTACTGATGACATGGATATTTGAAGCAACTGGTGCAGTGTTTGGTACAGCACGTGCAGGCAGCAAATTTCGAATAATGTTTAGACGGAAGTCATATAGCCTCATACTTTTCGTTGAGTATTTCTGATGTAGATAGTAGGCGTTGATCAAACTCATTTGTAGTACGTGAACAAATATTTTTTTGTACCATCGTATTGTTTTTCTGCCGCAGGGATAATATGCCATCATCTGGTCCTGCCTGTCAACTCCAGACATAAATGCATTATATCCTAAGATGGCTTTAGGTTTCTCAATTTCTATGCCCTTCTTATTTCTAAATATCCCCATTTCATTACCAAACTCTGTACTTATGTACTGAACATAACGTTTGTCTCGCCATCTACCAACATGTACTCCACTGTAAAACATAGATTTATTTTCGCCTTTCTTTAACTTTGCCGTCATTACAGCTTTTGGATTATTCCTCCGATCTACCCTCAGTGTGCCAGTGCAATATGTTTTTTGTTGCAATAGCTTGATTGCCAAGTCAGTGCTATTATAAAAATTATCGAGGTACACAGCATGTCCATGACCCAACTTCTCTTCTAATAAGTGCAGAACTATTTTCTCTGTGTGGCCAGTTCCGCTATAGACATCTGAAGAACCTTCATAAATACGAAATTTCAATATCAAACCATTTGGTTCGGTCAACATGTACAACTTGATGCCGTATTTATGCCGTTTGTTTTTTATGTATTGTCTGAACTGCAGACGGCCACGCCAAAGAACCATTGCCTCATCTAACGACATTTCTCTGCCAGGGTAATAAATATCTTCTATTTTTTTATTGAAAAAGTCTACAACAGATCGTATCTTCCCCAAACGATCGGTTGGATCCCTTTCCCCTGATGTAAAGTGTAAACATCTTAAAATGAGTAGAAACCTATTTCTGGACATACACTCTCGAAAAATAGGTATATTGAACAGAGGGTCTGTTTTCCAATAGTCGGTGAGACGTGTCAAAGAAATTGTGCCTGTGTGTAGCAATAGACCTAAAAAAATTTTCATTTCTTCTAGTGTAACATCTCTCCATGCAGTGATTCTCGACTTTCCAGTTGTGCCCGGCTGACATAAAACTTCTACGGCATAACTATTTGTATTTTCTACAACACCCTGTAGAAAATTGTTGTCAAAAATTAGGTCGAAAAAGTCACTGGGTGTACCATCCACTGGAACTGGCACTAATAATTGTTGTTGTCTAGTAAATGGAAGTTGCTGCAAAGTGCTCGTAGCGGTCCAATCTATATTTCCTGAATCGATGATTTCAACCTCACTTTCTGAACTAGATTCCGATTCCTCTTCGGAAGTTACATCGTCATCACTATCGATACCAAAGTCCATTATTTTTTGTACTTCGCCGTGTACTTCAGAAGTAGACAACTTTTTACGTTTATTTACTGTGCTTTCTTCTCTAGGAAGTCTTCTTTTAATGCCAGACGGTCGCGGTTCCGCTATTTCAAATTTTACTATGACACACACACACACAAATTCGAAATAAAGTTATTGTAAAATGCCTTCCCTGAATGTCCACTACGAACTAAAATATAAAAAAAAACATATTTCCATTGTTTTCTAGAACCAAATGGCTTAGGTTAATCGACGCTGTTAAATAACTAACTGAGTCCAAACAAAAACAAAAAATGCGTAGCCAAATTACATAAGTGCTGTAGAAAATCCCGATGAAGGATGCCACACTGTAAAACGACGATTTATTAGAGTGCCACTTCCTTTCTGATTCATGAAAATACTATAGAACCATCACTCTTTAAGGAGTATACGGCACCGCAATCGGGAACCGCGGAACTCCGATCGGAGTGGGTGGCAATCAACGTGTTAAAAGAAAGTAGGTAGGGTTTACAAATCTCCGATTTGTGAGAACTGTGACTTACCGATCGGAAGGCAGTAAGTAATAAAATATGAAAGTTTTGTAATTTTATTTAGAATAATTATTAACTACAACAATAAAAGTACAGTCAATGCAATTGGTAAATAAACTTCTTATGGTTCCAGAAAAGATAGAATCTTCGAGTACATTTAATGTCGAATTGTTTCCTGTCGTCTTTTCTGCAACAATATTTTTTGTAGTTATGTTACAAGAAACGGGTGCGTTTTCATCCAAACTTTTCGTGAAAATTCTATTTTACTCGCACAACGAATCCGTTATGTGACCTTCTGCAAAATATGCCGAACGCCACCCACCGTGTCTTTTAAGGCCTAAAATATCAACACCTATATTCACTAACAAGGTAGCTGAACTTCTTCTACTATAGCCGGTATAAAGATGTGGATCCGCTAAATTCAAGCATTTTGCGGTCTTTGAAGGCCAACTACCTATTGTATTTTTGGCCACAACTTGATTGGTAACTTTCATTGCACGATAAAAAATTAGCAGACTGCGTTTTCTGAACTTCAAATATTTTCTGTAATACTTCAAATAACTAATTGTACTCTTAGTTATTGAAAAAATTAGTCTTGATGTATAAATATAAATGACCTAATATCCCGGATTTCTTGTATTTTCATCTGATACAATTCTTCTCTTCTACAGGCTCCTGCTCTTTCCATTTCATAAAATACCCGAACGGTCCAAGCGGTAAGGTACCTTGCTTGCAATGGTAAGGTCGTAGATTCGCATTGCGCTGAAGACATTTCTCAAGGGTGATCGGTATTCACTTCAGGTACTCTTCAAGGCTGGGGAGAAAATTCGACAATGCTTCGTCTTCAACGGCGAGGAGGTTTGGAAGTAACAAAGCCATGGAACACTTTACACATACAAAATACACTCCCGCTTCTGAGGTCCTAACAAGTCTATGATTTGTTCTGTAGTGAATTTTTCAATCGAGGAAATATCTAAAGTGTTAGACTTGTACATTGTGGGGAGATTTCGACGCGCTTTTTAGTTGCGAGTGGATTGCTTTCTTTGCAGATTAAATAAACTTTGCCCAATTGTTTTCTTCATCTGAACGAATTGGATCTATAAGTACTACAAATCCGGAACTATCGTTAGATCAAGAACAACTAAGTTGTGTGCTCTCTCGAAATGTAAATATTTTCAGCGATGTTCCAGGAAAATGAACAGGACCGCCTTTAACGTTATATCTGAAACCGAATACCTCGCCAGAATTCACCCAAGTTCGAGCAATTACTTTTGCATTACGTACTGCTTATAATAAAGAACTGGCAATAACATGGCAGCTGGATTATTCAGACTGGTTCTGGTTTTCCACAACGCACGCAGTAACAAAGAAGAATGGGAAACTGAAGACTACTGGTAACTATAAAACAACTCTCAATCCTCGAATTCCATTCAGCATTTCCACAAGCTCTACGATACACCATGAAGGAATCTGTTAATTCTTGATTAGAAAAATTGCGTGCGTTTACAAAAATGACAACTATCTTGATACATTATACATAATGTATCCGCCATGGTTTTTCGAAAGATGGTGCAGTTCAAACACCAAACGACTCGTTTGCTCAAAAATAGGGGTAAAAAAATTAGGCATAAATTGCCGATATTTTCAAAATGCCATAAAATAAAATTGTTCAACTTGGCGAGTTCTTCTACGGTTTAAAATTAACACACGTATTTCTGATACACCCAGTATATGAAACTTTTTAGTTCTAGCTTTTTTTGTTCAACTTTATTTATTCGAAATTGTTTCTCGTAACGTTGCTTTCTTAGTCTTCTTCACGTTTTTTCAGTTGTTTTGAAATTGTTTCCGCGCAAATGAAAGAGGCAAAGTTTCTGCTCATGGTAACAGATAGCGCCATAAACGTTTATTGTTTATTAGAAAAGCTTCCGAGCTTTGAAACGTTCTCAAAAATTAAAGAAAACAAAATTAATTGCGACTACATCTTAACAGAGTGCATTTATATTTGAAACTTATTCTGTTTAATTATTTTTTTATTTACCCGTCTTTGTAACGATATTTATTTAAATTTCTTAGAGTTTTTCAGTTGCCTGAAAATTCCCTCCCCCACAAATAAAGAGGACATCGTTACGACTCAGGACAACAGATGGTGCCACAAATCACAAAAGCTTGTCAATTCTTTGGCTTTGCGCTTAAAATTTTATTTTTTCGAAGTCGTTTTCAACGTTGTCCTTGAATGTTCCTAATCTAATGAATCTAATGAATTTTTTGAAATATTTTCTTTTTTTAATTTAACGACAATTCAGGAAATTTCTTTTTTATTTCTTTAATTTTTTTACTTATTTCCGACGAACATGGATATAATCTGCATTTGAAAATATACAGTTATCACTGTCAGAAAACTTAGTTTCTTCTTTAGTTTTCACTTAGAAAATATGAAACTCTCTACATATTTGCTTGCTAATAAAAGTTTTGATTTTTACTTTAGGATTCGAAGAGACGCCTATGGCGCCTTTGCGCCGGGTTGCCTTGCAAACCCTGCACCCCCTATAGCTACACCACTGCCGAAGATACACACACCTGCATATTTTAGTCAGGAAATGTGCGAATGGATAAATGAATTCTTGGTAAAATTACAGCGACAAGAGATTCTGCGTTGATCTACTCGATAACGTCGACCTCCTCAAAGATTATTCTCACAAAATAATTTTGGCTGCAATGTTTCCTATTTCTTAAGGAGGAAAGAGGTGTTATGTATTCACTTTAATTAAAAATAGTACGCAAGTTGTCGATAGTACGTAGCGATCAATAATTCAGTTCTTATGTAGTTGTTATAATTTCTTATCTGAAAAAAATAAGAACTGAGACCATTTAAACAAGTTTCCTTTCTACAAGCAAAAGAACAAAAGCTATATAATTTGGACACCTCTATAATTGGAACATTCCACTGTGACAAGGGGGAGGGGGGAGGTTTCACCGTAATAATAAATTAAATTCCAGTAGAATTTGTCCAAGTAAATTATATATAAAAATTATAGCAGCCTGTATTTTATGAAGTCGCAGTTTCTCGTTTAAATTGCATTATAAACTGCAACTTTATAAAATGCCGGCTACTATACGTAGGCAACTATAGGTGGACGGTGGGTACCCTGAAATATGTTCGGGACGGATTGTGTACACAGGAAGGAAGAGAGTTGACGCTCATTTAATAATTTCGATAAAGGAAAATCTTGATGAGCCTTTTATACAGTTCGTATAAAATGTGGGCAAGCTTTTTTCCTTCCGATCTAAAATGTTCTTGACTATTTTTCTTAGAATATATCTATCAATATGTACCTTCTATAATAATTTATATTATTGCTTAAAAACCATCGGCAAAGTAAGTCTTTAAAATTGCTATATTAATTACAACTGTATTCTAATTGTTTCCCACGGCTAATTAGAAAACTTACAGTTTTATTTAAATAAAAGCAAATTTAACGAAATTCAGAAAGATTGAAAAATTAGATCAAGGAACTGGCGATCATCAAATAACTGCGTTTTTTCCTGGATAATATGAGAAAGGAAAGAATGAATAATTAGAGAAAGAAAGAAAAGGAAATGAAAAGAATTATTTTTGGTATTACTTTTGATCATCGATTATATTCGTATTCATATAAAGTGAACCTGTTTATTTCTCAAGATTTTCAAAGTTTTCTGAAAGCTTTTGTTTTGTGCACGAAAATTTTCAAGTCCTATATCAAACAAGAAAGTTAAAAATAAGTTTTATTTGTTTTTACGCATAAGTCAATAAATAATATTGTATTTAGCGTGTCCTGTACAATTCATCTGAAATTATTTACACATCATTTATGCCAATAATATTTTTGATATTCACTTTTTCATTACTTCAATGTTTGTGTTATAGAAGATGGACTTAAAGCAATATGTTTTCTGAAGGTTCATTTGATACTGTCGTATTATTTAAAGCTCATTGCCTCTTCCTTGTTATGACTTGTCAAATATTTTACTCTGAAATATTTGTGTACATTGTATAAATAATATTCTCGTTGTAAAACTCATGTTCGTCAGGTCACCGTATCCACGTTGGCGTTTGTATATGCCCTGTTTAAAAATTTATCAGAAATTATGAATCCTTCCATAAAATGCAAGTTTCCTTAGTATCAGGGCTATGAGAAACATTGTAGCCGTGTAACACATTTTTTGTACAATTGAATGTTATATCTAAAGCACGCTACAATTGCGAGTTAATAGGTTTTGGATGTAAGTATTTTTAAACATTTCATTTGGCGCTGTACTCGCCATATGTTAATTCGTTGTTATCTGACGCATATTATTGAGAATAACAATTATGAAAAATACACGCATACAATCCGACGTTAATTCCAACAGCGCTATTAATACTGCGTTATCAGTCTTTAAAGAGAGATAATTGAATCTCGTCATGTGCAGAAGGTGAAAGCGGGGTAAGTCCTTATTATTATTACTGTTTATCGAACGTGCTGACAGAACTAATCCGACCTGTAATGCCGGCGATGAGCAGTTTTTTTGTAATTAAAATATTGCCTAAATTAGCTGGCTAATGCGTCGTCTTCGCTATTTTTGCCTCGAGTTTACATAGCGATAGCGGCAATATTGTTATTGTTTTTTTTTCGCACTTGAATTAATGTTGTTGCTGACTGGTCAATTATGGCAAAGGTTCGAAGATCAATTGGAATACAGTCTTTTTCTTTCGGTTTTCTCCTTTTGTCGATTATGTTTCCGAATATGTTAGATGATTTTCCACTTTTGGAGGTTTCAATTCGTATGTCAATTAAGAATGTCATTTGACTAATTGAAAAACGTAGTTGACAAAAGGAGAAAACCAAAAGAAAAAGACTATAATTTCGTTTGCGAATTGATTTTGACTCATTGTCTCTTTATTGCTCTACCATTTTGCCGAAAAATTAATATTTTACAGTTTTCGGGAAGGTTATTGGCATAGTCAAGATAAATGAAGCCAAGATTATAGAGAACACAAATTAAACATCTAATCATAAATCAAAATCCAGTTTGAAAATAATTGTTTGCGTTATAAAATGTCCCGATTTTGAGGCTTAAAATATCTACTTATTATACAACTGTCTTATTTGCTGTTAAGGCACGAGTGTAATACATAGTTTTATCCAACACCTGTTTATTATGAAGTCGTAATCATGCCGATTCCTTTTACAGACCTCATAATATATTCAAAATCGATATTATTATGACTTCATAATAAACACGTGTTGGATAAAATCATTGAGGGCCGGTTGCTGAGTCACAGTTTAATGTTAATCTTTAGTTAGCTTCCATTTGTTCCTATGTAAAAAAAACTGAAGAATAAAGTTAAACTGTGACCGAGAAACCGGGCCTGAGTATTCTTATCTACAAATAGGCTTTTCTTTGACTTTTTCTTACGAACGTCAAAAAGCTCTTTTTTATTACTTTAATTCTAGCTAACTTCCTGAAAAAGATTCTTGTATGTATAATGACATAACTCAAGGAAAGCTTGGGTAATATTTCATTTGGCTTGCGAAATATACAATACGATCTTTAGAATTCGAACTTCCGAACTTCCAGTCATTCGAATAGCGTAAATTCGAAGCTATAATCTGTTTAATGACTCCATAATCCGAATAGCGATGTGATTCCTGCTACGTAAATGGGGGAAGTCCCTTAGTTTCTCGTTTTATAAGAAATGCTCTGTTTGCTGTTCATCATTCATTAGAACGTCGACCGTTACTGATTGAGAGTTCAGTTTGCTTTGCAATTTAGAGCAGATAAGACTAAAACGAAACACGTTATTTTATCGATAAATGAGAAAAAATCAGCTTATTAAGAGTTTAGATGCAAGTTAATTTTTAATTTGAAAACAAAGAATTTTTCATTGTGAGAATGTTGAAATTCGTAGGTAATTACGAAAAGGCATATTTTCTGTCTTTTGTTCGATAATCCGAATATTTCGAAAATCTGGATGAACCAGTGCAATTATTAGTTTGGATTAAAGAGACCCTAATGTATTTAGCTGTATTTTGGGCCCGCATGTCGTGTAAATTTTTTTTACAATATCTGGGAAACCGGTTATCACTTGCAGTTTATGGGTCGACTTGATACTTTTCTTTTAATTTTTAACAAACTTTCTACAAAAATTATCGCCATGTGATAAGGATTGTTGGGCAACGCCAATAATTTTGAGGAACAATTCTTATTAATATATCAAGACTAGATTTTCTCATCTCCTTGTAAATTTACCTGCCTTGTAAATAAACTCTTACAAACAATTGTCATCAGGCATTTTATGGGGTAGATACATTTGCAAGGAGGTGAAAAGTTCGGACATAAGCTAGAAATCAATAACTAGACCTGAGTTGTAACTGACGCTAAAACTTAAAACATATTTTGATGGAGTATGGCTATTTCGGGTCATAGGATTGACCAAGAGAAACGACATGCCACTCAAGCGATCTTGCCAATAAAATTTTGAAGTCCGTATAGTGCACAGTGCTACTCTAAAATGATAGTATCACAGTATAAAATGATAGTATATTTTTTATGTATAGGGTGACTCTACGAGAATCGACCTGCTATAATTTTCATATCTCAATTCTAAATGATCAGATGGTTTTCAATACTGATAAATATTTTCAAACTATACGTTAACAGCAAGCGTATGACCTGTTCTCCACGGTATGCGCTGTTTTCGCTTCCTGTCTGTTTCTTGAGAGCCTCGATGTCCTCATGTGTTGTATGTATTTCACTTTAAAAACTTAATCAATGTTAATTTAAGTCATTCCTTTGTTTTTTGTTTAGGGCTACTTATCTGCTTGACAATGTCTTTTTGAGACGAAACCGCGATCGCAATTTTTTACATAAGTCTTTGTATCATTTGTACGGCCTTTCATTTCAAGTTAAACCATTTTTGATACAAATATCTAGCATGGACAAACTCAACCATCATCTGTATAAGTTTTGTTTTAAACTTTTCTTTCTAAATTAAAAAAAAGAGTTGCAGAGAGTGGAAATTCTCGTATAACCGCTCGGTAAGAGCGTGAAAATACTAATTCTTGAGACACAATTACTATAGAACATCCGCTATTTGGCGGTGTTCACGCCACATGTTTCAAAATTTTAAATAGCAAGGTGACTTGAGTGGCATATCATATGTCGGCATTATTTGGCGCATTGTCAGCAGAGGTATTGCTCGAGAACTCCACGTTTTCCTGCTCGGAGGCCGGTTGATGACCTTAATATTTATGAAAAGGACGTTAATGTATACTGTGTTAAGTGACCTTGAAAAAATTGTCAAGTCAACGCAACGATCAGACTAAAGCCCGTTTGAAATGGTGATAATTTGTTTTTTGTATAAAACAGAGAGAGGTGGCGAGTATTGGACAAGGGTTTATTAGAATTTTTTCTTCTTTTGATCTCTTCTATCTGTCAAACGTTGTACAGGTTTTTTTAGTAACACCCTGTATACGTCCTAAAACTTTAACTCTTAAAATATACAGTGGGAGCCATTGGGATCGGTTGCCCATTAACTATTAATTATTACAAAGGAAAATATCTTCTACAAAATTATCGCCTAAAACGAGTTCTCTATTACCGCATAATTTTCACATATACAGCATGTTTCAAAAGTGAGTTATTCACTAAACTTATACTTCTCTAAATTGAATATACTAATCGTTATTGCATATTTCGATAAACTTCTTAAAGTAAAACATTTTTTATTCGGCAGTTTTGGCCCTAAATTTAAGTTTTTGCAATCTACAGCTATTCCATTGAATGATGGAGCTGAAATGTAATGAAATTGTATTTCATTCAGTAATCAGAATGATTTCTATGAGCAACAGTAACAATTTTTATGTACATTTGTATTGAAACAATTGAAAATTAATAGTTAAAATTTCTCAGAAAAATTAAACGAAACGCTTGCGAAATTTGGGATATTTGAATAGCTAGTTAAATTCTATTTGTAATACTAATAATAATAAATGTGTATATTTATTGTTCTCAAGCTTACTTGTACGTCAACGTTTTCATCCAAACCTTAATAATTTTTGGGACTACATGTCTACTGTTTTTTTTTTTTAATTTCTTCTTTCTCGATTGTATTGTTATTCCTGCTATTTAATGTAACATTTGCTTAATTAAATGAATTAATTTGGAAAGTGACCGGTGTAGTAGTGAATGAAGTGTGTGGTACAGAAGAGCAATCAAAACCTATAAACTAAGGAAATAACAAGTAAACTTTTTCAGATCTGCTTGACAAGTATTAATAATCAAATAATGATTGATAAAATGCATGAACCTATACTCTATTTTTTTTATTGTTAAACAGAATTATACAGATTGATACAACGTGTTACATAACTAACAGACGACAAAAAAATTCAAAGTTGACTCCAATGGTTATTACCTAATTGCAGTTTGAATAAAATAAAAAAAAGAACACAAATAACTTACTTATAGGTGAGCCCTCTGGAAAAGCCACATTCATTTACAACTTCCTGTCTCCTGCCTATCAATAAAAAATAGACTATAGACAATAATTTTTTCCACAACCCTTTATGAAAAGACATTCTATTGTCAACGAATACTTCCAGCGAAAGTTTGATTTCCGTAACAAGGGAGGAAAAATCTCATAATGTTAGCTTTCGTCTCTAGAGACGAAAACAAATCCTAGTTCATCTAGTTGCCTGCTTCGCTGTATCGCGTCATTATTAAATGTCAGTGTGTCATTTCTGATCCAGAAAGTGATTTAGATCTTCCTAATATTCCACTAGAAATAGTAAGTTGGGTCGTGAAAAAAATATAGTATTTAACTCGTCGAAATCATTTTCTTAAGCTCACCAACGCTACGCCTCGTTTGGTAAACTGTTCTCTCAGTGGTTCTCTCGCTCAAAAATGTCACTTTCGTCACTCGTTCAACAATATACTGTTAAAATCCATGACTGCTCTTGACCAAAATAGTTCTTGATATCAAAGTATTTTGCTAGGTTAAGCACCAGCAAAGAAAATTAATATGTATCTATTTATATTTTTACAAAATAACTATTGGAGTGAAATGGTACAAACGCGTAGGTATTATGCAAATTCAGCTCTGAAGCTAATGAAAATACGAAAATGAAAAACTGTCCCATTAATATCAAGTAAAAGTGTCGTCTGAAATGACAGCGAGGCAATTTCTTTTTCTTGTAATAAGACGCGTTTAGCACGACCAGAGGCGGTATTAATTGGGGCCCACGTGCGGGCGCTTCTATTAAGCCGAATTTTGGGGGCTTTCACGTGCGTAACTTGGAGACATCTCGCACAATTGTTCCGCAGAAATAGTAGCGATACCGATGCTAATTAATGCAATACATCAAAAGGCTAAATGCCAGGTTGTTTCTCACTGCGGGCGCAAAGTAAAACCGCCCCTGCGGCCGCCGCGGCGCAGCGCCGGCGTGCGTCCCGACTCCTATATAAACGCTTGACGGAGACGTCGAGCAGTCTCAACGTGTCCCACTAAATACCTTCAACAGGTGAGTGTCGCATGTTGACTAGAATTTTAGTTTTGTGACGAAACTTTTTCTAATGTGTTTAAGGAATTTATTTATTTTTGTATTAAAACAATCTATAAAATATAACGGAAATTTAAAGAACTTTTTGAATTATTTTTTTTTTAGTTTAGTGAATACAATTCTTTTACAACTTTTTTGATTAAAAGTAGAATAGTAGAAATTATTAGGTTAGACAAAAGTGAAGTAATTTTAATTAAACAAAAATTGTTTTGATAATTTTAGGTAATGAAAACTTTTGATGACAGAGATCCTATTCAGTTAAGGTTTAAAGTTAAATTTAAGTTTACGGTTTAAAGTTAAGTTTAAGTTAAACCCTTAACATCAATTGTTGTAGTAATCGCTGTGAGTTTAACTTAGCTTAAATTTAAAGTAATATTATATACAGTCTGGTCTAAAACTTTATATATAAGAGCAGCTATAGAATTTCAGAAACAGAAATATACTTTTGCTTTATATAAATTATTATTGCAGCATTTTTTGACTTTATCGTACATTTACATTTTTTTGATATTTCACTTTTTATTTTAAATTTTTTAAGATTTTTTTTATTTTAATTGTATTAGTTAATATAGTTAGAACTTGTTTTCCAAATAATTTAGAACCGCCGTCACTGAATTTCATCAGGATGTAGTCATGTAACGTTTAATGCAATTTTTCTTAAAAATGTTTTGCGCTAAATAAGAAAACTACAGAAAAGTAACCTACCCTGTATACTAAAATATTTGCTGGTATCACTTGAAGATTTCTCGAGATTACTGAACGGTTTGAAACACTCCTTTAAATGTTTGAATATTACATAAATCAACGAACAAGATACTAATTAATATTATAAATCGAAACAGTTTTACGTGTCTTTTTCTCGGTGTATCTAAACGTCCGCCGGTGGAAGCGTGCATTGCATTTCCAACGTCCGGCGGTTTAAATAATCTTAACCCACAATTCCGCTGAAAATTCAATTGATTTGCGCAAGCAAGGCGAAATATTACTCTAAAAACTAAGAAAGGCTGGTTTACATTAGTCGACTTTTGTATTTGATTTTTCTGTTCGATTTTATATTTGAGTTTGTCTCGAATGAAACTCATCTCTCGAATGGAAAATCGAAAAGTGTAAAGGCAAAAAGATCACGTTTGAACTACTCGAAACTTAAAATTGAATGCAAAATCGGATAATGTAAACTAGCATTTAGACCGCCGATCGGCGGACTTTATCGAATATAATGCTTAATCCGCCGTTCTGTGTTGTGATGTTAAAAATAATTCGCTGTTTTAACAGTTTATTTATAATTTGGAAGTAAATGCTTATCATATTAAAAGAGGGCGATATTTTCAATTCTTTCGGAGAATTTAGTAATTGCCATATGGGCCGAATAGCTAAACTCTGCGTAAAACGAAAGTACACAGTGATTTTGTAAATGTTGCCAAAGTGTTTTACATGGTAAAAATTTTGCCTGTTGTTAATTTTTGCTCTGTTAAAAAAATTGGGCAAATTTGAGTTTCTAATAATCAATTATATAATTTATTATAAATTACACATTGCCGGAATAACAGACGTGTCATTAATTTAATTATTTTAACATTAAAAGCAGAAATTATTAATGAGCAGATCTTAATCGAGTAGATCAATATCAGAAAGAAACGAGTCTGCTGTCTAAAAACATCTATGTGAGTGTGACAAATTAATTTTTAACTTTGACCTACTCGATTAATATTTGCTCGTTAATAATTTCAACTTTTTATATTAAAATGATGAAATTAATGACGCACCTGTTATTCAGGTAATGTGTAATTTGTAATAAATTATGTAGTTGGTTATTAAAAACTCCAATTTGTTTAAAAGTTAACATGAAGGAAAAGATTCTTAATGGCCGTAGTTAAAAAAGACACTTTAAGCCGCACCTAGCAAGTGACTGTCACAGTGCTGTGAAGCTTTCAAAATCATCATTTACATTTTATACTTTATATGTTTAAGTATAGACTAAACATTTTCGATTATTTACAGTGCAATGGAGAATGTTTTATTATTGCACTTATAATATTACAAATGACACAGTGTATAATTTCAAATACTTACTAATTTTTTCAAAAAAAATTAAAAATGTCGCTCACTTTAAACTTGATATGCATTTATTTTAAATTATTGTAAATAAACTATTAAAACAATAAATTATTTTAACATCACTCCACGGTGGATTGAGCATTTCATTCGATACAGTTTATTAATTATGAGTTTTTAGAGTAATATTCCGCCGTACTTGTGTGATTTTCGGCGAAATTGTGGGTTAAGATTATTTAAAACCGCTAGACAGCGGAATTTCGATAACTAATGCACGGTTCCGCCGGCGGACGTTTAGCTACACCTTTTGTTTTAAAAAACATATGACTATCTTTTGACCGTGTCCTGCTTATTTTTTAAACTTAAATCTATTTCATTCATTTCCTTTTGGCGTCCTATTATACAGGTTGTTCAAGAGCATGCTTCCTCAAATTCATCATATATACGTATATACAGGGTGCTGCGTTTTGAAACGCAACATAGGAAATCCCATGTTAATTTAAAGGTGCTCGAGAATTGGGTATTATTTTGCAGCAAAATTCCAATCAGGTTTTTTAAAGTGCTCTTCAAAATAAATCTGTCTGTGAAGTTTGAGAACTTCTCATTTGTTCTTACTTAAGAAAGATCAGTAACGATATCGACTTATACCAAACTATTAGTCCGGCCTTGGTCAGTAAATGTTAAAATACATTACTGAAAAAGCTTTTTCTACAAATCTTTTTCAAAAAAAAACTAGATTTATTAATTATCTGTCCAGTTTTCATCATCATTGGTCAAGGCGAATGTAAAATTCCCAAACTTCATCTTGAAGAGTACTTTAAAAAACTTAAATAGAATTTTGCTGTAAAATATTTAGGAAAGCCAATATTTATATACACCTTTAAATTAACATGGTATTTCCAATGTTGCGTTTCAAAATGCAGCACCCTGTATACACACTTGCGTTATAATTATAAGACGCCAGAAGAAAATAATAATAACGATAATTTTCAGCGCTATAAATACACAGTGATTCAGAAATGTCTCCCCATATTGTCAGGGTGAATAGACCATCAAAAATTAAGACCACCATTCCATATAGTTTCTTTTCTAAAAGCAAATAAATAATAAGGGGTGAGAAATATTGTTTTTTGGCAATATCTTTTGGGGCCTTTAAGTTATGAATCTAACATTTTAAACATAGACACGAAGCATCTAACTACGCATTAACAATATTTTTGCCAGATCCTCTTTTCTTTGCAAGGGTAGTTTTGAGGGGGTAACTTTCAATATTTTATTCCTAACCTTTTATTTTTTTATATATTTCATCAGAAAAGTGTAAAGAAACTGGATTATTTGGCACAAAAATGTTCTCGTGTTGCATATCGATAAACTGAACCGGTTTTGAGTAATTGAGGTTCAAGAGTTAGCATACACCTGTAATATTATGTTGTACTCTAATTTATTATATATTTTTTTTTTCATTTTTGGAACAAAGTTATAGAGTGACCTTATTTTTTGATCTTCTATTCACTTTGAAAACATCGGGAGACATTTTTGAATTACGATGTATAAACAGCTGTCCGCAAAATACAATTATAAAACAAACGAAAATAATTAATTGGATAAATTTATTACGATACTCAATTTAAATGATACCGTTTGACAATTTCGTAGCCCTTACGCAGAATGTTCTTAAGCGCACGGTTCGCGTGCAGGAGCATCATTTCAGTAGAGCGTCGTAGTACGTGTATATTCTACATACAGGGAGCGCCAGTTGTAGAACATTTTATTGCAAAATGATAAAACTATAACATTTGAAAATACAGAAAATGGAGTTTTACTTGTGAAATGTATTAGGCGACAAATGGCCGCCTTGCTGATGTTAACCCTTTTCTAATCGCCTGACCAGTTCAACCATTACTTGTGATAGTATTTCCTGAGGCATGTTTTTAATTTCACACTGAATATTAATTTTCATTTCATCCAAATTTTTGGATTTTTTCCCTATATCGGTAATGGTGGTGATCTGCAATGTACAGGATGTTTCCTAAGCACGGTCCATAACTTCAGTGTGTAATTCCTTGCGATATGTTAATAATTAGCGTTTATGTAAACATTTGTTCGGAAATGCTTTTATTTCTCTATAAAAATAAAACTTCAAAGATTTTTTAATTTATTTATTTTTTGATATTTTCTAGTGCTTCTGGCAATGTACAAAAACTGTCTCTTTGTAAAATATTTGGATTAGATGAAAAAGACTAGGAATTCAAGGCTGTAATGACATTCGTTCTCGAGTTGTTATAAAAAGGTTTTTTAATTCATGATATTAGAGGAACGAAAAAATTCAAACAAATATTATCGACTATATTATAATTTATATTAATATTTATAATCATAATCTTGTTTCTTCCGAAATTGTAGGTATTACAGTTTTCTGTATGTATATCGCCGGTCGCCACTCTTATTGGGACACCCGATATATTTCTACTCTTTAATTACGTACCCCCAGAGTTAAAATCGAGCATTGTAAAATTAGCTGATTTTGGTGGAAGTTAATTCACCATTCCGACACAATAAAATTTTTGTTAGGGACATCAATTGAAATGCTAAATGGAAACATTACTGCGAGATTACTTACTCCTTTGATTAACATCAAATTATTCGATTTTGATCAGATATACAGCTGAATTAAAATGGGAAATGTTTTTTTTTTCAATTATTGTAAATTTGTCAATTAATTGTCTACTTGACATTACCTACAAAAATATTTTTTCTGACATATTTATTTATAAACTGACACCTAATGTCAAATAATTCTAACCTATCTCCAATAAATCATTTTCAAATTATTACAAAACAGAAAAAAAACCTGTATTTTTTTGACATTTCCCGATTTTTTTAATTCAGCTGTACATTTTGTTTTTCCAAATAAAAAATATCTGAAGCATTTCAGCGCTCCCTGTATATAAAGTTTGATAAATTTACTTATCTGACGATTCTTTCAGAGTTGTCTTATTTTCAAAGTTTATGAAATTTATATTAGGTATTGTAAAATCTCAAGATGTGAATTTCATTTACACACGTGATAAGTTGTGAAAGTATTGCGTGAAGAAGTAACTATAGTTTCAACAAATTGATTAATCTGAACAAATCCGAAAGCGAGCATAAAATGGTTCTGGTAATATTTTTGCCAGCTTATGTTTCTAAATGACTACACCAAGGAAACAGTGAAAGTGTGACGAATAAATATTACAAGCTGGAGAGGTATAGTGGAGAACGCTCTAGCTTTCTGTAAGTTTATTAAATGTACAGGGTGTTTGCGAAAAAAGTGCAAAATTTTTAACCACAGTATGCCGACAGCACAAAGAACACGAGAAAAATACAAAAAAAAAATCGTATAACAAAAAGAAAATTCCTTTATCCGTCCCTTATTCGGCGCTCATGAAATAACAATGAAAACTTACGGAACTTGCTTCTCTGATCGTAGACAGTAAACATTGCGGAAATGACTAATACGCAAGTCACACTCACCGAATATCATCTGTTTGGAGGATGACATTCAAATAAACGTTCACTATTAGACATTTAATCAATTGTTCGATGTGGCGTCCATCATTAGCGACACACAAATGAGCTCGGCGAAAATGTGATTCTTGTGTTCGTGTGCATGTCAGGATTAGCATAAATACTGTTGTCGGCATTATGAATACACTCCTCTGAAATGCAGTTCTCTCGCCGTTCGTTAATTGCAACATTTTAGTAAGTAATAATATTATGTAAATAGTAATGATAGCTTTAACTCGTTCAACCACTTTTGGTAAACTAAACTGTTGATCTCAAAAAATACGGAGCAATAAATTGTATGTCGTAATCATAAAAACTGAAGCAAATTCTTTCGCTCACCTGTAATATGAGTTATTGTTGCGTTGACAGCAAGCATGGCCGCCTTGCATGGGGACCTATTACGTAGCAAACTCGCTTCAATTTGTCTATCCTACTGCAATGTCAGGTCAAAAAGCGATTGTAGGATGTCGCTGTTTTATCTTTTAAAAACAAAATTTTTATTCACCTCTCGGCTTCGGCAAAGTTCCTTGTTCGATTGTACTGTTTTTTGTTTCAATAAAATTTCTTCGTCTTTGTCCTCAAGGACATATTTGTTCTGCGATTTTCGCGAAATAATTTTTGTTAAAGACATGTACGTTCAATCGCTCCCATTTATGGTAATGTATTACAGGTATAAATTTCTGCACTTATTTCACAAACACCCGGTACATATAAAAATTAAACGAAAACAATGGTGTGACATATTTTATTTATAAAGACTTTATTCACAATTTAATTAAAATATTTTCATATTTTATATTTTAAACGCGTCTTTATAAAATGGAATGTCTTTGGTTAGTAGAAACCCTGGAGTTCACCAGTAAACATTTCAATTTGTTTGCTTTTCCTCTGTTCTCTGAAATACTCACCCCACAATCGATGTTTTGCAGTAACCATTATTCTCTGAAAAATATAAATAAAAAAAAAGAAATCACAATCTAAGTAGTTCGAGTTTAGACGCTATATTTATGTTTGAACAATTTATCTTTAGGTATGAAATAACGGACTTGGTTCGTTTTACTGTTTTTATTTGGTCTGGTCTTTTTTTAGTTCTAGTTTCCAAGTCGCGAAAATTGGCGATCGATTCACTTTTGTGACTGTTCAATTGGAGATTTGGATAGAGAAATAAAATTTCTCTATCCAAATCTCTCGTCTTCACGATCTTTCTTAACTATATTGCTTTAAGATCTAATGAATTAATGAAAACCAAGCTGCTTATGAAACTATAATTTATAGAAATGTCACTGCTAAGAAGAAAAGTAAAATTGTTAGCCATTACGAATTTGATATTACGATTTTGATTTTTTCTTTGGAGGAAAATTTCAAAGTTTGAAACATTGATTCAGAAACGAAATGTGATATAGAACTGTTAAAATGATTACTCTATTTTGACATATTTTACTTTTATGTGAGCTGCTGGAAAAGTGCGAAAATAATTAACTGCCGTGAACGAAACTTTTGAATAGAAATTCTATTTGATTTTCATAAGAATACCGAGGCAGGTAGTATTGTGATTGGGATTTTATTAATCTTGAAATTTTTTAAAGCTTTAATAATACAGACAATTTCAATATCTTGCTAAAAATGTCGGTCTATGTAAATTAGTTGGGAGAAAAATTCGGCGGTGATAAAATTCACGTACGCTCTGGGGCAATTGTTGCGAACGCGGAGAACGCGCCGCGAATAGAAATTTAATCAAACGATGAATGTAACAATCTCGAGGAAAAAAAAGGAAAAGAAAGAAAGAAAAAGAACGCTTCGCATAATTTATTTATTAAGTGCAAAGGTCGGTCGCTTGCAGCGATTCAATTTCGAATAATGCGTGGCGATTATTTCATAAATTCTTGACCGGCCGCTGGACATAAAGCCCTGTGGAAAGGTCGAAAGACGAACAGAGATGTAAACGAATGGGTCCATTACGTGCTTTTTGAATTTAGGGCTCGTTTAGATTTATGTCGGTCAACGAAATGGATCGTCAAATACTTAAGGCGAGGAGATTTTCAAGTAAAAAGATTTTTAATAATAAGAGAGTTGGTGATTTTGATTAATGCTCAGAATAATAAGAAAGAGAAATAATTGTTAGTAGAATTATAAGACATTAACTTTTCTTCGTTCAAGATAATTCGCTCTTACATTCTATACGGATACAACCATACAACTCAAAGTTTATCCTAAAATGATGGTGCATATATAACATTAGAACACTGCATTAGAAGAATTTGGAAGAAGCAACGACATTCAAAATAAGCACAGATAATTTATTTAATAATTAAAGAACAAAAATCATCTAATAATATTAAACAGAGTGATACTTTAACTAAAGTTGCGTCGAATTAAGTAGACTAAAGATCAATAAACGTAATATCGAAAGAAAGCCAAATAAATTACGTGGTCGAAAATACTAAATATTAGAGTAGGATTAAGCGCAGAAGACATAATACCTAGTAGGGAAACCGGGTTGAAACGAATCAGAGAAAAACGAGATGATTGCAATAACAAGCAAAGCAGGAATCAAAGGGTTCAATAAAAATTTTGATGTGGAAATTAATAAATATTGAAAAAGAGGATTAATTAGAATAGAAAAGAAAAATTTAAGATTGCGGATGGACACGTCAAGTAAGAACCTTCTGGAAATTATTTACTATAGAGTACGAAATTAAAATTTATCCACTGAAATAAAAAGGTTTATATTCATTTACACAAGAGAGGTAGTCATTTACAAATTGTGGAACGGAATTGATATTTTATCTCGTATCTGTAAACTGCAAAAAATAGTTAAGTTGATAAAAACAGACTATTAATAGACTTCACCATTTCTTTTCTTTATTGTTTTTGAGTTGTTATGTTGGTTGAAGTTTAAAGTTACAAAGTAAAATATTCTATATTTATGCGTGAATCTATAAAGTGTCTCGTGAGGTATGGTAGCATGCATTTTATCAAGGCGCAGTTTACATTGCAATTTAAAGGAGAAGTTGCGACTTGCTAAAATGCGTGTTACTAAAGTCGTACTACCATTCAAACTGAAAGCAAAAACTCGGACAAAGTTTTATTTTAAAGAAATGTTTTTCAAAAACACAGGAGTTTAGTTTATTGCACCTTTTCTTCGGATTACTCTATTTTGACTGACACATTTTCATAGTCCGTTCCTGACTGGCTTTACCCAAAAACACATTAGCAATGTTCATGATTCTTCAATTAGAAGAGAGTTATTTCGTTTTGTGTTCCAATTTCGTTATGTTGAGTATTTTGGACATTCACTGGTAGATCTCTGAGATGTTTATTGAAGCCGCAATGTTTCTTCTTCTTCTCCCGTGACCACCATCACCATCACCACTGCGTAATGCATAACACTAAGATCCCCTCTTCTCTCATGATTTCGACCGAACTCTTGTGTATCCTTCTACCTGC
Source organism: Prosopocoilus inquinatus (assembly GCA_036172665.1). Classification (NCBI taxonomy): domain Eukaryota; kingdom Metazoa; phylum Arthropoda; class Insecta; order Coleoptera; family Lucanidae; genus Prosopocoilus; species Prosopocoilus inquinatus. The sequence continues at coordinate 26,034,623 of CM069871.1, forward strand.
AGAATTCTTACTGTATGTCTTGCTTGTCGTGAATAGCATAATCGATCATCAGATACATCACAACCGTTTTCGTTGCCGACGGACCACAGAAACATAATGCGTTTGAATCAGCGAATCGTACTCTTTTGTTAATATGATTTATCCCCTTCACTAATAGTTTAGGATCATGATTCAATTTTCATGAATATAAAATATTTTTGTTCTGCTTGTCCAGATTCAGATTATAGGGAAATCTGATCTCAAATTTAAGGAGATATATTATGATAGTTTACGAAGGAATCTTCCAAACACGTTTCAAATTAGTGTTTCTTTTTGTCACAAAAACAAACTAATCATGGCAGAAACATAATCAAATCGGATCAGGATTATTTTAGAAACGAAAGCACCTCAGATTTTTACTAGCTTCTATGTTTCGAATATAGGATTTGTATGGCTCACATCAGCAGTGGCGTAACTAGAAGTCAAGCCGTCGGGTTGCATTATATTTCACTGGCGCCGTTTAACAAGTAAATTCACATACTGAAAAAGAGACATCATTCATACACGTATATGATAGGCACTGTCAAAATTTCAAATTAAGACAACCAACGCTGGGTTAGTACATTGGATTTGTACTGTAGTCGATACTAAAATCCTGGCAATTTGACATACTTTCCTATTTTGGTAAATTAGGCTGTTATTGAGATTTCGTTACTGTCTAAATTTAAAAAATCGATTTGAAATTTGTAACGAATTTAATAAATCGACAACTCTTTTGCTGTACAAACTTCCCTTCATGGCGAAATAAATACTCTTACTTTTTGAGCAGAATTTAAGCAGAAGTAAGTACGAATTATGAACAGTATAATTTATGTGAAACTTATATTATATTACGATTCGATAACGTTACAAAATGATCAAAAATTAGCTGGTAATACAATTAAGGGCATTTTTTTTTATCTGGCTGTTTGCAACACTATAATCGGATGTATTTTATTGATTTATTTGTTTGACATATGTTTGACGTAACATCAAGAGCGACAAGATTGTAGGTTACGTGAACACTATTTAACTGCCCTGCTAAACTAAATCCAATTCAAATATCGTGTTGTATCATAAAAATAATTTTAGATAAATTAATTAGAAATATTGTGAGCTTTAATTGGAATTGGAAATGTTCAATTATTTACAAGTGTCATTTGTCGCTTTACATGATGGCCGTCAAGCTGTAAACACTCCGGTACTTCATAGGCAATTCATTAGAAGCGCTACGCATCTAGCGACACATTTTGTAACTAACGAATTCGACATTAGCCGTGGTGAATGCGTTTCAAACAGTTAAACAAAAATTAAAAATTCGAAATTGTAAACATTAAGAAAATGTCCAAGAGGAATTACTATTGCTGCCTACCTCAGTGCAATTCGTGGATACGACGAAATCGAAATTACTATATCTATCTGGCAGCTTACAAAATTTGCCACCAGGCGCTCTCATCTTAAACGAGATTGAGTATAGCGTTTTCTAATGCCTGCAATGGTGCACAATCTGTGTATATCCATCTGTTATTATTACATGAGGTTAAAATGAGATGAAAATACACTTGGTATATACTAGTGTAGCTACTGGAAAACGCTAATAATAATAAATTTCGCTAAAGCTGATATGCTTATTAAAATTTTGGTATAGTTTTGATATTTAATTAATTTCAGAATTTAGAACCACCGGAGATTTGGTTAGAGGTTGTAATTCAGCAGCAGGCCGTGATCGTGAAAATTAGAATGAAATTAGATACAAGATCGATAAAAAAAATCAGTTATGAAATTTTTTTTGTTTTTAACAAAAATTTTAATTTCTTAATTTCAAAGCGCTAGCGCACAGGGCGTCTTGGGTGTAACCACTGCGCAATAAGTTTTATGTAGCCTCTGTTTTCTGTTTAGTAAGCTGTTTAAGGTAACGCAGATTGTTGTAACATGGTCATCATTTCTAAAACTGTATCTATTGCTTTTTCTTGTTTTATTTTCTGAACTTTCATATACAGTCGGAAGCAGAAACTAGTAGACAATTACAGTTTCCTGTAATTTTTCATTCTCCAAAATGGTATCTATTGTTTAAGTACGAATTCATAGGTTTTACAAAAGTCTTGAGCTTGCCAAATCTGAATGCTTTCTACGTTTTTGAGTGTCACCTGTGAAATCGTATTTAAACAGTACCATTTTGGAGGAAAAAATTACAGGAAACTGTAACTGTGTACTATTTTGTGCTTTAAATTGTACCTCTTCTGACTGACTGGAGTTATCGCATTTAGATACTCGGGACGATAGATGATATAAATTCTGAAGATCATTTATTGATACTATCGGTGTCTACATCACAGTTTACTTTCATTTGCCCTGGTGGACTTTCCACTTTCTCCAAAAGTTACTTTTGGTTTACTTCATTTGTTAAATCTTCATCTTACTGTAACAGAAGAAATAATTGTGTAAGATCGACTCCTCACTCCTCCATACATTACAAGCAAACCTTGGTCTATATTCGCACATCGGTCACATCGGTTAGATAATTACAGCTGCCAGCAATGTAAAATGAGTTATCGCAATTTTTGAAGACCAACGCCCAACTCAAAGCTTATGTAAACTTGAAATTAGGTCAATCATTTTCATACAAACAGGTAACTTTTCTGATCAGAAGTTAGTTCCGCAAAGACCCACCCTTGCCAAGGTGCGTGGGCTCATGTCGTCTAATAAGGTGTCTCTTCCATTTGTCATGTAAGTTATATTTTGCAACTCCAATATATGTACCTTATGAATTTTGTCTTGTGCCCGCAACCCCTAAAGTATACATTACTTTTTGCTACAAACTCGACTATCGATAAGTGAACGTTACAATACAAAAAGCTAAAGAAGAATACTGTAAGAGTTCTGCAAGACGTAATAATTGTTATTATTTTTTATAATCTAGAAGAATATAATAAACTTCTATTAATTAACTTTAAGATCTTTCCGATATGTTGACAAATTTAAATAGAATTTATTAAAGGCTAAGTAAGGAGTAGCAAATCAACCAAAAACATTTACTGTAGTTTCTCTCAATTTGTAACAAAATTGGTGTCAAATTAACATCGTGTCATACGAGCTTAAGAATTTAAATTAGATACTTACTCGTAGTAATAAAATTGAAGGCGCGCAGGAAAGGTTTGATCAGGAAATTACTCTTCTATAAAAGGTAAAGGCAATGTAAAGGGTAATAAAAGTGTTTGATGTTTGTGAAAATTCATTTAATCAGTTAAACAAGTTTTAAAAAGCTATTATATTCGTAATTGCTAGTTATTTACTTTTATTGACATCGTTTTTGGGAGGTAACAAAGTGTACTATGACACCTACTTATTTGTTATACATGAAAATTACTACAAAGCCAGATGGACGCAATTGCATTTTCGAAATTCTCTTACGATAGAAGCCATGAATACGATTAACAGCTTCAGAGTCGGTCCGCTTTGAATGTGAGCATAAACATGCAAATTTTCCTGGTATTTTTTGTACGATTTTGCATATTAATTTTAGTAAACACGCTTCGAATTACCTTTGGCCAAAGACAACAATCATTTGCGCCAATTTTCCGTGGGCGATACGTATTTAAAGATGAAATTTTGGCCACAAAAGGCGGTTAACAGTATTAAACCACATGCATATACATGTTTAATATCAGCAGCTTTTGAATTTCAACAGAAAATTTAAATTCCTTAACTTTTAATGCACTTTACAAGTTCACGTTCGCGGTTTAAATTCGTAATTGTTTTTAAACTGATTTAAGGATTCTGTTACAGAACCTTGCAGGAGCAGGAAGCTTTTAATATCCGACAGAGGCGATAAAATGAGGTGGTCCGGCGTCTGGTGGTTGTGCCTGTTGGCTGTGATCCTGCTGGAAGCAAACTCGTCCCGGGCTGCGCCCAATCCGCATACCGAGGACATGCTGAAAACTTTGCTCGAATTGGACCGAATGTATTCGGCTGTCGCCAGACCTAGGTACGTAAACGGTCACAACAAGAGAAACAGCTGTATATAGTGTAAATAGTTCGCTTTGCATGAACACTCTTCTATATACGTTCGAGGATAATGGTGTACTTTTGAGGGGAATTAAATCCAGAGGGAATTGACTGGAAGTGTAAAGCAAAAGCGCAGTGTTAAAGGCAACTTTTTTTAAAGGGATTTTTTCTTGTACTTGAACAGAATCAAGTTAACAGTACATCATAAATAAATAATTTTATTACAGTATTTGCTTGTATGTTTTTTTTTTAGTGTAAAATTTACTTCCTTCATTAAACACTTGAATAAATTTACTGAAATATTACTAGACGTGTCATTCAAATTCTATTATAACAGCGACCATTAGTTCTGCTCTATCTTATCTTTTCCCATCTGCACATTGCATCGGAAGTGACGACGAATTAGATTACCTAGTTGCGCTTTCCGACTCTGAAATTCACTCGCAATTTAATTTCCGCTGACCGTGCGTTCATTCTTAAATAAATACGCTCTCGCTTTATCGTTTTTAGCAATTAACCTTTGCCGATGAGTCCAAAATGTTGCGTCTGTTAGTTTTAGAAATTATCGACTTAAGAAAAAAATCCAGCTGTGCGTAATAATTGGATGCGTCGTGTAAAATTCTCCCCCCCCCCCCCCTCCCTCCGTCCCAACGAAAACAAAAACACGAAACGTGAAAATGAACAACGGAATTTAATCAGGTTTTATGCGATATGATCATCGAACGTTATTATGGTATGTGTATGAATGGATGGAGTCGAGCGCTTTTTCGTTTTATCAAAAAATAAAATAAGCAGCAGTAGATGGGTGGTATCGCCCTGTTCGAAAGTGTTTTAAATTCAGTCGAGTGTCTCTGCCATAACCGACATCGTAACAACGTAGTTTAATACTCCTAGTAATTTTCGGAATTTCAAATTGTGGATTGCCATGCTGGTGGTTTTGCAACATTCATAACTCTTAAAATTGTACGTGATTATTACAACTGTTACTGTTATTACTGTGCGTTTTTGTTGACAAAACAGATGGTACATAATAGAGTATAGATTTAAATATATAGAGTTAAAAATTCATAGAGTGTGATCCATGGCAGTCGGTCTCATAGAAACCGAGCAAAACTGAGTGTAAAAAGCCTGCTAAGAGACATTCAAGGTCGAACTGTTTAAAAAACCATACAAACCTTTTTTTACGTGAAAGGAATCTCTTTTTGAATCGCTATTACTCCATTTTTCAAATTATTATTACTCTATTACTCATGGGTTTCATTTGAGTTTCAAATTATTTATCATCCTGTAAATGTCACTGATCTTTTTTCTATTCTTCTTTAGTTTTCCAAATTTTAATAAGATTCATACGGCGAATTTAAATATGAAATAATAATACAAAGATTCCATTTAAAATAAAAAAAGGATGGACTTCAAATGAAACCAGATCGAATTTCAATTTATGTTATCTCAATAATCCATTTATCCTATTTTCAGCACTGTGTCAGGCTTTGTTACATTGTGCGTAACATGTACATGGTGTTAACGAATATAATGGCAATAATTATACCACGTGCAGACAGCGTCAAGATATTACAATTTAACCTAGTTTATCTATATACAAAGTTTTTGATTTCTGGGGTATAACTTATAAAAGCAACTTGAAACGCTTACTTTGAGAAAAAGAACTATGCAACAATTACCTATTGACAAATATGCAGATAAAATTCCAGCTAATGTTTTCAAGGCAAATTAGAGATTTACGAAATTTCGAGTTTTTGCAGCAATAAAATCTTTCTACCTAATTATCTCGAACACGGTTAATCTGACGAAGATGGAACTTAGTTAATTTCTGGTACAATTTTATTTGAACTTCTCAATTTTTGTTTCAGTTTTCTTTAAAAAGTGACAATAAGAAAGATATTTACTAAAATGATAAGCTATACTTCCCGGGTCTACGAAGAATATTCAACTTTGACATATCCAATCCTGTATTTCACTTGTCCATCCTGTCAAATTTCGAGTTCTACCTCAAACCGTTCCGGAGATATTTAAGAAAATATACTTTTCAAGTTATCTATTTCCGAGGCTATACCTCAGAAATGAAAGACTTTTGTACATAGATAAATTAGGTTAAATTGTGATAATAATACCTTATACGATAACATGCTATAGTATGTGGTTACTTTTCTAACTGATCACTTGTCAGTCGCCAATGACCGCGACTGGTTGCATCGTTGGCGAGCAGTGAACGTAGAGGAAAACCGGGCTATAGCAGGTTTAGATGTAACTAATGGGGAAGCAGTGAGAAAACTGATGCAAATACAAAATTACAAAATGGAACTCTTTCCTTATAACCAACATAGTTTAGATATAGTTCAGAACATAGAAGCCAGTTTGGCAGCATCAGATAAACACCACCTACAAATGATTATTGGCCAAACTAAAATCTACACTTAATAATAATCTCGTGCAGTTTTCCCAATATTTTTGTATTTTTTGCTTTCAAAATTAAATATGAACGAGACGGCAAACTTATAACGCTGTACCGACGCGATGTGTGAATGTACACCTGCACGTTGCCGCCTCGTTCAAAATAAACCGAACAAAATATATAATTCCGTTCTGTAGTGATTATTCTGGCTGTTGAGAATTTTCTCGAAAGTATTTCTTCCATCTACTTATTTGCGGTCTTAATATTATCCCTCCTCTCTTTTTGCTTAGCTTTGCTTTCCCACATTCCCCATGTTTTAAATTTTAGAACAACATAAAAAAATTGCTTTCCATCTTTCTCCTTCTTTTGGAGGTTTTTACCAATACCTTTAGTTTTTGTTTTTTGTACCACGTACACTGTGTTTCACTTCTGATCTACACACCCCTGTACTTTCTTAATTTATTAACGGATCGCTTTTTAACTTTCGCCACTTGTACATCCTTTTGAAATCGACTTTTTCTAATTTTAAAACCGTTGGCTTTATAAACCACGGCCTATTACGATCAAAAACAAATTGCAAAAAATTAAGAAAACGTATTAGGTCTTGTTTAATCATGAAAAGTTATTTAAAAAAATTGTTTGGAATTAGGAAATAACTCCAATTCCCAAATTTGTGCGAGAAATTTGGATTTCTAATTATTTAATTAAGAGCAAAATTTAGTAATAAATAGTTTAAATAGCTGTACAGAGGCTGCTCGATGGATTCACTGCAATCGAAAACGATTCGCAAGAAAATTTTTTTACCAAAATTTAGCTAAGTGAAACACAGAATTAAAAAAAGAATCATCTATACAGGGTGATCAAATTTACTGACGCACTATTGCTAACTTCGTTGTTATTGGAGCTACGAAGTCGTTCAAATCAGCAAAAATGAACTGTTTTTACTCAGGATTACAGCGATGATATCAGAAAAAACAGTTGCGCGTCATATTCTCAAAATACTTGTCTATGTAGTCTTCGTTAATGGAATACCCTATATTTTATATCGGCAAATGAAAGAATATCAAATTCTAAATACCAATCACTCTTTCCTACATGACGCTTAAACGATTAATAAAGGAGTTATTGCTATATTTGTATTTATCATTTACAAAAAAATTCATTAAAATCACTGCAGTCGTCATTGTGTAGTTTTGATCAGTCATTTCTATACTTAGTTCTTTCGTCAAAAGTTTTTTCATCAAATTTTGTACATACGATTTCACTTTTCAAAACTATTTTACAGTTACTTCGTAAATCTCTATTTTTTAAAATTATTTTCTTGCACCTTCTCAATGGAAATTAATCATCTCTATATGATTTCGTTCAAATTTATTCCTGTTATAAGAATGTCTTCGTTATCACATCTATCTCCTTTAATGTAGATAGAGTTAATAAGGAGTATTTTTTAGAAAATGGAGTTTTGATACCTTTTGCCAGCGAGTCTTTACTTTTTCTGCCAAATTTTTATTTAAAATCTCTACCTTTGTCTTATATTATATTTAGTCTTTTTCTCTTCTGCTTACATGTATTTTTCTGGTTTTCATTTCTACAGTTTGTATGGATGTTTTATTTTTCAATATTTTATTGTTGATTCCTTTCCCTTTCTAGAATTTCTTTTGATCTTGATGATTTGTTTTCCTTTAATGCTCACTTTAATCTTGCCCCTAATACCAGTATTCAAAAAGTATAATTACATAATGCTTGGCCACGGAGACGAAAAGTAATGATTGCTTTATATTATAAACTGAAATAAGCAGGTAAAATATTTAAGAATGATTTATTTCGTAAAAATTGTTACAGTTTAAATCTATTAGATCAGTTTTGGCAAGAACGCCTCCGCGGATGCCGCTGTTGGTTTGCATGTAGACGGCGCAATACTGCATGTACCGGAGATGATCTTAGAGAACTGTGATGATTTACTGCAGGTGGAGGAAAGGTGCATTTTTCAAAAAAAAATTGAATTTGAACCGGAACGTACAGATTTAAATATCGGGACAGCTTCGTCACAGAGTTCAACTGCAATTTCACCCCGACGCCACTGCCGTTTGAAATGCTGACTTCTTATTCGTCCTTTACTTCAAATATTCTGATTCATCTTTTCGTGATTTTGTTGGGTTGAGTCTATTTGGTTCGATTAAGTAACAGAAAGAAAGCTAAGATGCGCTTCTGCGATCCCATGTAGTTGCCGTTATTCTTTCCTTCTCAATGTTATTTGTTCTGATATTTTATCTTTTTGTATGGATACACCATATACAGTTGAAAGGAAAAAATAGGAGACAAAACACAGTTTCCTGTAGTTATTCTTTCTCAAAATGGTAATGATTAACAAGTTTAAAACTTTGATAAAAGCTATGAATTCGTCTTTAAAAGAATAATTACAGGAAACTTTAAACTAATTCCCAAAACTTTCCAATACGTCCGTAATCACGGATGACCCTATGTGGAAAGAAATCTAAATTAAAAAATGAAGATGCAACATGAATTATAGCATAAAATATACATGCAGCGAAGGTAAAATTAACGTATCTATCATGCGAGTAAATTTCGTATTTCAATACAGAAAATTTGTTTTAATAAAATGTAAATTGTAAGTAAAGTTTTCATATAACTCTTTTCATTTTTTATATGTCGCAGTGGTTTATTAGTTAAACTTCTTCTCTCATTTATTGGCCAAATTTTAATTTTTAATTCTACCAGTAGTTTTGAAACAAACGTTGTCATAAAGATGTACTCTATATCGTAGACTATAATTTGATATTTACTTTAAATAAAACATAAATCTAAACATAACATACTTACATCACCGCAAGAGGTTTTTTCACTTAATATCTTAGGATTATCTAATACAGTGATACATCCCCCCTTTCTGTTAAGAATAATCAATTAAAAAAAGAACTAATTTTTTAAAGACATTACAAAAGTTTTCATGATAACGTGGGCGAAGAAATCTGTCTTCCCAGTGAATAAGCGGTTAAGTCGAATTTTGTTCGAAAAATGAGTTCAGTGGCTTACGAGAAGCAGGGAAGTGTTTTCTGCGCAGTGTATATATAACCAAGTCAGGATATGACTTACTGTGATTTGTGCTTATTGATCTTGATCTAGTATAAAAACCTATCTTACACGACTTTTTAAACTTCACATATCCTGCTTTGAAAAGTAGAGAAATTTGACATAACCACTTACTCACTGGAGTGACGGAAATATTACTTAAATTTCGATTAAAATAGTTTTCCTTTTTGGCAGAGTCACATCGTGCTTTGATTATATCGTACATTTTAGATTTCATTTTGAAGAAAATACTTTCACGGGGAATATCAACACGAAATCACATTTTTGAAATTCGACTAGGGCGGCTTTCATTTGCAAACAAATGGAGATATATGAGCAAACGGAAGGTAGAAAGCGAAGCTCATAGGATGTTTTCGAGCTCCTTCTGTTAACAGGTCCGATACGAATACGTTTCGAACAAAGAAACGACTTGACGGAATTGAGTCATGCTTTCGTTTCGCAACTTTTATCGTAGGCGATTAATTATTGCTAAGACTGTCAAGTTAAATACGATATTCTGCTATTTGAAATTAGAATAAAATAGCTTTCATTTTTGGTCAAGGGGCGACATTCTGAATAATTCCAATGTCGCCGTTGTTTTAGATTTTTTTATTTAATTTTGAAGGTAAAATCATTGCCAAGTTAGGAGGCAAGAGTTCACCGAGAAGACAGTCTTAAATTTAAATGCTGTTACAGGAAATTCGATTGAAATTGGTTTCCCTTTTGGTGAAGATACGGATAGGTTTTAAACGATTCTTGTCACGTGTCGATTTTGTAATTTGAAATTTAATTTCGAAATTAAAATCAATGCGAAGTTAGAAGGCAGCAGTTTTACTGAGGTGAATATGTAACGCATTTTTAGGAAATTCAACTTTTACGTGCATATATTTTATATTTTCGATTTAATTAATGAAGATTGTTTTCATGAGAATATAAAGACGAAACCGTATTATAGATATTCCATTAAATTAGATTTCGCTTTGCGGCAGTAGATGACAAGTGTCAACAACTTATACCTTGGTTATACTGTCCTGATGAGGTCTAGTAAGACCGAAATGTACGTTGACAGTTACTGTTCCTTGCCAGTTATGCGGCTATTAACTCCACTTAAATTATCCTGAAAGTTATAGCAAAAAAAGTTAAGCTTGAAATGGGAAAGGGAGGGGTTGACGAAAATGTTTCATCGTTGCATTTTGAGAATACCTGACTTTGCCTATAAGCAATTATTCTTTTGGCTTAAAAAAAAATGACTGTGTTCCTCCTCTAATGCACGAAGTAATTTAATAAATAGATGCAGTGTAAGTTACTTTCTCCGCTTCTGTTTCTTCTAGGTCGCATTAGCGCACAAAACGGAATCTATTTCACTACCACCTTCATCGGAATGCTACCGGATGGAAAGAAACGACGCGAATTAGGAATTAAAAATAGAAAGCGCGCGCGGAATCGCGTTTCCGGTTGCGCTTTTCCGACCAGTTAACTAGGTTACGCTTGATTTACGAGCAACAACAACAATAGTAACAATAAGACCATTATTTATAACGCGCTCGATTATTTTAATTGGGATAGAGAAGCACGTGGAATTGACAGCAAACATGTTGAATGTGAACTAAACGGTTTATAGCGTGTTAAATGGCGAGAGATATCCTTAAAAGCCGCTTTGAAACTTTGTATGCCACTTTGAAAGCAACTCCTAGCAATAAATTATCATAATTACTTCTGAGTGTTGATAGTGAATAAGCAGGAATTTTATTTTCACTTAATTAAGAGAGAAGTTTCCTAAGAGGTTTGATGGTACATTTGATGAGATTTCTGATGCCATATATTATACAAAAAATAATTTTATTCTTTAAACGGACCCTGTGAAAAAATTGCACAAACGCTCAACATTTCACTATCGATTGATAACTTGTTGATTTTTTGTGCAATTTTTTTACACTGTCGATAAAAGTCGATTTTAATCATGTTTTCTACGTTTAAATTCGTGAAAATGTCTGCAAAGTAATTACTCTCATGATTTTTCATGACTCATCTTCAACAAACAAAGTAGGAGTACTTTTTATGATTTCATAATTAAAATTAATAACAGGTCACGGTCTCATCAAATGTTCAGCCAAACAAGTTATTGATTGCGTTAACAAACATTTTTTCTTATGTATTCCAGTTTTCGATTAATTTTTTAGACAGGATGTAGGAGTTGAACTTTAAAAAAAATAATAATTTGTAATATTTAAAACCGCTCCGTCAAATAACACGCAAAGCAAGTTGTTAAACATCGCATTAAACATCTAAGCGTATCTTTAGCTCCCTTAAAGCACTTCTGAAATAATTTATAATTTTTTGTCCCCGGAGGCGACACCCACGAATAAATTCCCCAACTAAGAACTCCGGTGAACGTGGACGTAACGTAAGAATTAGATTAAACGGCGCTGGGAATTTCAAGCAGTCGGGCCCCGTAAATCACACCTCATTCAAATGGCGGAAAGTGCGTCGCACATTCGCTACGTGACGCGATTAGCGAAGTTCCAGGACTTTTTCCCAGGACGCAAGAATTAACTGAAAGGACGTCGCGACGCGTCTGAAAATATCGCACGTACCAACGTTAACAGGACTAATCGGCGCGGCGCGGCTCGCGGGCGTGATCGATAATTAATTTTGGAAATGGTCTGATAATAAATAAAGGGCGGCTTGTTATCTGAGAATAAGAATGTGGGTCAAAGAAAAAGAAATATTGCTAAGATAATTTGTATTATTATTTTTAGCATTACCTTTTTTTTTGATCTGTTTGATTGTGCAAAAATTTTATAATCTAATATCCACTCATTATTGTTGCAGCTTTGTATTTACCTTTGTTGGTTTACCTTTTTCTTTTTCATATACATACAGGGTGATTCAGAATAATTGTCCGACCCATCAACCACAGGTAGTACACAGAAAAGGAAAACAAAAAGTCTATATGCACAGGGGGTCTAATATTTATAGTTTTTGAGATAAAATGTATTGAAGACTCAGATATAAATTGGTTGATGGGTACCAGTACAGCTATATTGCATCACAAGAGCAATGAACTTGCATGGAATAGAACAAAACACTAGCGTTTACCTTGAAATGAAACTGCGGAAAAAATGTGAAAAACGCAATTCATTTATTCGAATTTCGAACTTGTGTATGTATACGTAAGAAATTAATCATGATTTCCATTTTGGATTCAAATGAGGTGGATTTTTGAAATGCCTCCGATATATTTATTTCTTGCAATTTCTCACTTGCATGACTTATTGAATACGCTCCTAACGGGTCGGACACTTATTCTGAATCAGCCTGTACACTATGATCAGCTTCCCTGTTCCGTTTCTATTTTTATCGTATTCTGATCTTTTCTGTTTGGATTTCATCAAAATAATGTATCTAACTGTAGATAGTTCAATGCTATCCTTCTCTGATTGCATTTATATTGTAGCTATGTAATCCGTTTACTTATAAGCGATTTAGTACGATTAATCCCATTCACGACTTTTATATCAATCAAAATTTTAACGAACCTCATTAAAAATAAAATTAAACTGACAAAGGAAAACAGATAAAAAAATTGTGGGTCCTTATCTTTTACATTAGGCACAGTTAGCCTACACTCAAAAAAATTTGGTTGATAATATTGATTAACAGCGATTATTGCGTATCATTTCTTTGTGAAAATGATGCAATTTGTTGTTATAAAGAACAGTTCTAAATTGTGGGATAGATTTGTTTGTTGGTACAACAATTGAGCATTTATTGTGATAGAAAATCTGATACATTGATTAATAACTGATAATACAATCTGCTAATGATTTGTTTCATAAATGTAATGAAAATGTTAATTATTGTCTTTAAAATTTTTACTAAACAAGTACAAGACAAACAATTCAGTAGAAAATAGTAGCAACGCACGAATTCATATTTACCATTAATTCATTTGCTAAAATAATGAACGGTACAGTGAAGATTTGTTCAGCAATTAATCTTTTAATAGATTTAATGTACCTTGTTTCATTAGGTCTATAAAATTGTTCCTTGGACCAATCTTAATTATTATGTTAGTTGCCTAAATAAAATTTTTCATTGAGATTACGCACCCTTTTGGTTCAGTGTAATTTCAAACTTACATTTTAGAAAAGATTTAGAAAAAGGCATTAGGAACAGGGGATAAAAAGATTTTTCCTTATTTATCTTAATAATTTTTTGTAACGCCAGCGATATTCTCAAAGAAACGCACCAAGCCAAACATCATAAAGTTGGGTTTATATCGAAGTAAGATTCATCTGATTGATTGGGTAAAGTCTAATCCGACTACTTTTTACGATTGGATTTTCTCATTTAAGCGGATGTATTTATAATTGCACGTGCATTTATATCGACATATTTTAATCGGTTTACTTGCTTCGATATAAACGTAGTATTTGGTATTGTATTTATAAATCTCACTCGACCGACACTCTATCATCCTGATCAACAACAAAAAAAAAACCATCCCGTTTTATAGAAAACCCAACATACTCTTTTGACTAACGATCGACCGCTGGAAAGCGATTTTTCTTGTTCGGTAGCTAGCTTGAGGTTATATGCCGAAAATGCTCTTGCAGCGGTGATTCTCTCGAGAAACCGAAACAGGGCCTGAAAATAAGATTTTCTACTCTCTCCGGAGTAACTTTTTGAAGGTGTTGAATGGATTTAAAATTATTGAAATAAAAGAGATTGGTAATTTTAACAAATACATTGAAAAAAAAATATGAAAAGAAAACAAGAAAATAATAACCAGTGATGTGTAAATAGTTTACAAAATAGCTCCTTTAAAATTACAACAACGTTAAACATAAGAAAACAAAACTTTACAAAAAATAGGATAAAAAGAAAGGGAGAGACAAGGTTTGATCTATCACTTGCAGTTGTTTTTTCAACAAGTGATATATTTTTTTAACTGCAATGAACGCAAATGACATAAATAGTATATTGTATAACACATTACCAGCATCTAGTAGTGATAATAACTAATGAAGATTTTGGAACTAGGTTAAAGATTTGCAGAGGGGCAATGCTGGAAATTAAAGAAAAAAAATAGACCAAAGCAGAAAAAGTTTTACTAGTTTAAGCATTTATTTAAAGTTGGATGGTCTCCCTTAATATGTCATCTCAGCATATCAATCTTCATTTTTGACTTGACTTATCCTATTCTCTAACATTTTCACTGCCTTTGAAGTCTTTTTTTCTCGACGTTATCATGTTTCCAATTAGGCATTTAATCCACTTTTTAATAATACTTATCGTCGTATTCAATTTCTTTTTTAGGTATCTTCTATCTTTTAACAACCTTGTGTCTTTTATAGGCCTCCCCTTTTTCTTGAGGGTGTTTGTTCCGATTGAAATTATTGAAGATAGTACTTGTTTCATTTTTTATAGTTTCAGACATTTTGTTTTTATTCATTATATTGGGTGAGCGATTTGAATGTGGCGCAAGCGTACCACCGGTAAGTGGTGTTTAAATTTCATAAATCATAAAACTGATTTCAGATTTAATTGAAAAAAAATTAAAGTGAAATTGATTATTACAGATAGTGTAGATGATTTTATTATCGAGAAAGGCTTACTACGCCGTTTTGAGATTTATCTCGAATCCCCGCAAAAAATAAAACTGCGACACTCATTTTTCAGTTATTTCATTAGTTTGAACAAGCTTTAAACAATTTATTTTGCTATTCAGATCTTGTTTCTGAAGTACACAAATGGAAGAATGTATCAGAGCGACAATACTAAATTCGTCACATTTACAATAGAACCTATAAATAACTTGATTATCTTAATCCTGATTGGCTCATAAAACCAGAAGGCGACAAAATATCTCGATTGCTCAAAACAATTCTAGTTTTCTAAACCACTCAGGGGCCTTATTCTCGAATCCAGGGAACAAACTCGCAAGAATGTGACGTTAAAATGACGTAGACTCTTTTACAAAACTATGTAAATCCTAAGAGAATTACGTCATTTTGACGTCACGTTTTCTTGCGAGTTTGTTCCTTCGATTCGAGGTTTATGGCCAAGGGATACGGGTCCTAGATTAATATAAATACGTTGAAAAGGTGATTAAATCACAAATAAATCAGGAAGAAATTGGAATACAAACTTTACAATGAGCCGTATGGTTCTAACTCTACTGTGTTGAAAATTTAAAGTATGCCTACAGTACCCAAACTGCAGGTCCTAGTATGGTTAATAGTTCGTTGCCCTTGATGTTTTAATGCACACTGCGCGATAATCGACGAAAGGTGGAATATTCGTTTCAAATGCATCTAGGAGTCTACAGCAACGACCGAGGTTTAAATATCCTAAAACATTATCCCATCTAATGAAACATATGATCCAATTGCCCAATCGAAAATATTTCTCCAAAACAAACACAAACGCACATTTCTAATTTTGATTAACAGCTAGCGAAAAATTAAAGCGAAAATGCCGCATTCAGCTCCTTTGAAATCTGTCGACAAAGACACCGACATTACAGGTGTTTGAACACAGCTTCTATTAACTGTGGATATTGGCGAGGATGTTTGACGTTTATAACTGTCGGCTACTTTTGATCTTCCGAAACCATGATGACTAACAAGTAACGCTAAAAAAGTACGTTGAAAGCGGTATTGTTTGAAGTTCTGCAATGACGCATTTTCTATGACGTAAATAAACGAAATGAATGCGTTTTATTTTTTATATTTTGCGTTTTAGGAAACGGAATTTTCAACCGTAACATGTACAATAGCTAGGTTTTCGTAAATGTCAGTAAAGGGACTATTTGTTCATCTGTTAGTGTATGCACATCATTTTTTTTGTTAATTATCTTTAACACGGAATCATTATTTAATTGTGTTATGTGTTAACTCGGTGCAAGTCTTTCTATATATAACATATTTCCTTTTCCTATACTTATTCTTTGGTACCTACGTCAAAAGATTTGAATTTTGAACAAAAACACTTCACTGCAAACTAACATTTCATATGTATGTCTGCCTACGCTTACGTCTTTCTCGCTTTTTATTTCTCAATTTGCGATTTCTCCTTTTTTTTTCTTTTCAGTTTCACACAACTTTTATTTGATATATCAACTGCGCGTTATGTCACAATTCCAGTAACAAATTTGGAAAGATTTCTAAAAGTTTGATGACCTCTGGATTTCCTCGGGACGTATTTCAAAATTAAGAGTTCACAAAGATGAATCAAGATTTTCTTTAAAGAGGATTTTTGAAGCACGTCTTGTAACAATTACGATTACGTCTGCCATCTGCTTATGTAAATTGCTCTTAATTACGAAAATCCGATTCTGGATTTGTGTGGGTGTGATTGTGCATGCGTGGGCGATTGCTGCGTGAGCTAACGCGTGCTGGTGGTAGGTAGTGTGCGCAGTGGACCCGTCAGCCAGCCCAGCATGGGCCCCAAGGTACAGCGGGCCATCAACATGTTGAGACTCCAACACCTAGAACGACTCTATGCAGACCGATCAAGACCCAGGTAAGCATCGTTTTTCTTTTACTTGACCAATCAGCCAAAATGGAACACCCAAAGGAAGAATGCATGTTAGATTTTTGATGATAGCTTTTGTGTTGTCAGATTTCGTCTTTTGTATAAATTATGTACATAATCAACTTTTGAAACATAATAGTATAAGTGCTTTCGTTAAAATAAAATTTGCATGCTTGTAATCCATCCAATTCATTGTTACTGTACAATTCGTGTAATAAAACGTATTTTTATTATCTCCTTTATGGCAACAGATGATCTTACTATTTTACTACTTCGCGCGTGAAAACTCATTCTGAAAATTGAGATGAAAAAATGCGAAATTTTCCTAATTTCTTTAAGAAAGTTCGCACAGGTGCGCACATTATAATTTCTTCTAATGTGATTTCAATGTTGGAGAAAGTGTAGTAAAACGTGACGATATAAAAATCGTTCAATTAACGCCAGGCGTACATTTTATAGGAGAATAAAAACTTTTAGACTTTATCACTTAATTAATGTGTTTACACTTTCATTGTTGTCAACATTTTAAAAAAGTTAAAGAAAAATAGTAAAATTAAAAATGACGGACTTTTCCAAATGATGCCTCACTTCAGAGAAACAATTACGTTTTTCATTTGTTAAAAAGAATTGGTTAATTTTTTTCATATAACAAAGTTTAGCTTCTTACTGTCCCCAATATGTTCTGTATGGATATTTACTTATCATACAGGAAAGATGCTCGCACTGTATTCGCTGTAGCAAATAATTAGAAAATGAAAACGGTGACAGCTTAGCTATCGAAATAGGTATCTGTATCTGATGGATATAAATTCTTTATGGTAAGAGATTTTTTATTTATTTATAAAAAATTGTCTTCTTTACTATTCTTACTAATCGATAAGAACTAAATATTTACTAAGGAAGACATAATTGAAAAAAACATGTTTTCACAATTCGCTGTTTTGTAATCTCTATCTCTACATTTTTTGCGGTTAGTAGACGTTCTAATTTTTCTTCTGTTATTCAAGTCTGCAAATATTTTTCCTCTAATCTGTGGTCAATTAACATTTTGCATTGTTGAGATGTCCACCAGAACAAAAAGTCCAGAAAAATATGGTACTTCAAAGAAAAAAAAATCTTAACTTTGCTTTAATTGCAACTTACCTCAATGCAGTTATACAACAGTTAAATGTAAGTGGAGATTTTCTTTTTACATAGTCCAAAATTTGTTAAGTTTATGGAAGAGCTATGATCAGCTAGTTATCCATACATTGCCAAAACGAATTTCGATCATCTTGCATCTTCCTCCACATTCACCTTACAAAATAAGGAAAAGCTAGAAACTCAGTTCGAAGGAACCAGTGTGAATTCTATTTGGTACATGAAAATGTCTATTGTTTATATAAAACTCACATCAATTAGTTGAGAATTGATGCTATATTTATTATACATTTTACCTCAATATAATTTAAACGATTTACCTCAGTGATTCATTATATTTATCTTTATTCGAATTCTATGACTTTTATTAAATATGATGCTACATCAGTACTTATCAGAAGCAAACATCTTTAAATTTGCCCTTCTTTGGTCAACTTAATCCCATTTAATCTTCAGTTTTATTTTTAAAGCTATTTAGTTAGTTACATTACCCAAAATGAAAAAAGGTGTTACTATTGGCACTTTAGAATAGAGATGAGCAAAGCGCTTGAAGAGACATTGTTTGATTTTTCAGATTCAGATTGGCGATGATCTTACATCTCTTTGTATCACTATTATTTCAAAACCAGTTTCTAAGAATGAAATAAAGAGTAGGTGTATTACTTACACTATTTTTTCAGCTCATATTTTATTTCAATCTTTCTCGAAAAGTTTCCTTTCAGGATATATTTATGTTGACTATTTGGTTACGTTTGATTATACATATTTCGCTGATATTCTATTCTTAGTTATATGTAATTATACCCATTTTGTCCGCATCTACATAATGAACACGTGTTTTTGTTAAAATTTGAACATTACATTATAGCATTGTATACTCTGAAATATTTCAATGGTCACAGTAAAATGACTGCATATAAATTCTCATAGTTGATTTTGGGCCTTCTTAATATTTGCAATACTTCGGACTATGTCTTAACATTTTTCTGCAAAGATACATTTATTCCCATCATGTTCTTAACTGTAGAAAAAGCTGCTTCTACGTCTCAAGTAAATTGTGACAATCCTATGTCTTTCTGAAGCTGATTCTATTTTCTTATCTTTTTCCGACAACTGGTACCCTTCTTTACTTTCTCGGACATACATTTCTGCTCACATATTAACTTTTGAAATGTATTTACTTGGTTAATATTTAAAAACAGGTACTTCTGATCGTAACTCCGAGATTAAGAAAATAATTACGTTTATAAATTGCCGGAAGCAAAATTGCACCTTTACAATTGAAACAATAGGTTAGGTCGCACACAGCCAATTTTTGACCTAAACTTATTTATATCACTTTTTTCCCAATAAGTCATTCTAGACAAAGTGACAAAGTAACGCTCCTACAACCAAAATTAAACATTTCTTTTGTTGAGAGTCTATTTTTTTCGCAAGAAAGTGCTTGACCATACCTGGACAGCTGTTTCGATACTATTTGAGGACCTCACTAGTAAAAAAATAACTCCAGAATAACATTATAATCTCACCGACCTTTATCATTTACGCCCTACATGTTAATCGATTTTAACCGCACATAAAAGAGACGGTTGAGAATGCATTGGATTCTCGAACTGCTTTTCTGCTGAAGATTGAATGGTCTTCAGTAGCGTTTAAACAGCTGTCCACAGGGCGCTGAACAGTGACGGATTTCTTCCTCCTCTTAAATTCAGAGGGCCTCAAATTTCAGATCTCAAGAATAAAAGTTGAATAGTTTCATTTTATGTTCTTTCGGCTCGTGTGACACCATGCCATGCTAATAAAAATCCCCATCGCAAACCGCCTTGCAGTAAACCCAACTTAATACACAAAGGGAAGGTAAAACATAGGAGAACTACATTTTTTGGACCCGTGTGACACCAGATTTGATATAAAATTGTATAAGATGTTGTACAAAAGAAGAGAGACAGACTTTCACAGTTAATGTTTATTGGTTAAATCGATACTTCTCTATCGCTTTGCACAAGAATTGTAACAAATCTTGCAAGGTGTCACACGGACCTAAATAAATATTAATTCTTGTAATTATATCTTTAGTGTGTTTGCCACACTTTTATATTAAAGATGCGCGTGCAGAAGCACGTGTATAGCTTATGCGCAGACTTGTTGTCATTTCTTGTAACTCTGTTAAAAATATTTAGGACTAATTTTAATTTTTGTCAAATCTTGTAACAAGTTTTATTATTGTGTTCAGTGTTCGGACAGTTCAGCTTCTAAATATGCAGATCTTATGCAAGAAATTGTAAGAAATCTTGCAAGGTGTTGCACGGGTCTTAGTTTTTAGACTCCGAGGGAAACTGTTTTTAAGCTTTAGCTGGCCAGTGTAAATTGTACAAACGGTTGACGTTTCATTATCTCTCCTGACCAAGCTATCAACCGACAGGACAGTATCCAGTTAAAGTTTAAAGATAATTTTCGAAGTTTATTTACAATTCTGAAGTAATCATGTTAAAAGTGGACAATATTTTCAATTTTCTGAAGAATTTAATAAGTATTGGAAATATAAAAAACGTAATTCTTTATAAAAAAATTTGCTTATTCCCAAAAACCTCGTACAGAGTGGTAAATTCAATAAATTTTAATTAAAAATTCTTTCTGTCCTTCTGTCCTTATAAACCAGGTGTCCCAAATTTAGTGTTACACCAAAATCTTTTTTTCTTCATTAAATGATAACGGCTTACTAGTAAAGAGAGAGAAAAAAAAAACAGCAAATGGTCGGTATTTTATTGGACGAAGTCCGCTGATCGGCAGCTTTATTAGCTTTTCATATTCCCCATTAATTGGGCAAATTACTTAAATTCTCGGTGAAATTGTGGGTTAAGATTATTTAAATCCGTCAGGCGGCGGAATTTCAAAACTGTTCCGCTAGCGGACGTTCAGCACATCATCACTCATGGTTTCATGGTTCAAATTTGAGTAAGGCTTCTGCGGTTTTCCGAGAAAAACATGTTTATGCAGAATGCAATTGCGTAAAATCAAATCAATTTCCTTTGGTTATTACAAAAAATTCAACGTGTCAGACACCCTGTAGTCAGGAAACTTAAGCTTGTGTTTGGTTTCGGTTTAAACAGTAGAACTTGTTTAAAGAATATTTTTTTGGTTAAAATCAACAACAAAAAGGTTAGTTTGATTTCTGCAATATAAAATTAAGAATTTATTTAAGCATTGTTTCTGGAGTTTTCTTTACAACCAGAACTTTTTGTAAATAATAAGTTTTCTTTGCGTAGAGTTAGTTTATGTTAAAAAAGTTTCAAACAAAATGCCATTTATTGCACTGTTTTTGAAAGACACTGTATTTGTATAAACAAAGGTAGTACGGAAAATATTTAGAGGGGGAGGGCTCGAAACTGAAATGCGCCTGGGGCCTCTCAAGTGCTAAATCCGCCACTGGCGATGAAAGATTCCAATGCAATCTAACCCAACTTGCAACAAAAAAAAATGTTTTGCCCACTTAAAGATCTGCAGGTTTTTTAATTGATATTATCCCCTCAATATTTTCTTTAAATATTCGTTAATACTTCTTCCTATGTTTTTCTTTCATTTTTTAGTGTTAACTTATACACACTCGTATAACTGTTTTGTAAGCTTCTGGAAAATTATTTTATTTGTAATTTAGCCTTTAAATTTGTTTGGTATTCCTCGTTAATTCATTTTAAATTTTGTGCGAACTCATTAAAAGGTCGTTCTATAGCTTTATTAATTTTTTGCCCCCTTTTGGAAGGAATTATTAAATTCGTATGTTTTTAAATTATTAAAGTTTTCTTATTAAAGCCATAAAAACTGTATGAAATTCCCTAACGTTCAGTCAAATTATCATTAGAACGGGAAAGTCGGCCAGAGAATTTCTACGGCTTAATAAGCACGTTAATATCAATCCCATGATATTCCCGATTCATGCATACATTCATAATACACCACTTTAACAAAACTTGGTAATTACAATTAAATTTTATCCGTTTACCCTGTAATTTACGGGCCGCAAAACAAGCGTCGTCGCCGGGGATAAAGAAAAACCTCCCTCGCCTGCTGCCTAATTAATTAAACAGAAATACTCAATTTAAATTACTGCACCGCAACGACGATAAATTAGGTTTTAAATTAATTCGCAATTATCCGAAAATTGTTCCAAACAAATTTGTTTAAACTTCCATTACACGACGCGGCATCCACCGTTCTTCGTCGCTGAATCGGAAGCGTCGAAATATTGCACCCCCCCAGTATGTGTTGTGTTATCATGAGGCTTCGAGTTTAATCCAGAAAGTATGACGCATCTGCGTAGGTTTCATAGGTCAACATGAGCTTTTGTTATTGGAGGTGTTATTTATTTAATAAAAGGCGAGTTCATCGAAAGCGAAAGTCGATATGTATTTGCGAATTGTATTTGTGGAACTTGTTTGCAGCGTTTTGGGAATATTCATATTCAAATGTGTTTTTTCTTTTGATCACTTTTCAGAAACAATATTTGTGTTTGGGATTATTTACTTTTCATTTAATGAGCTTTCTCAGTGATTTAATTCAGTGCGTTGTTATTATTTATTATGAAATTTAATGCCAAATTTAACATTATATTTATAATAAATATTTTCAACATTATAGCTATTGAATTATTAATTATTCTTATGTCGAATTCATTAACTAAGTTATCTTATGCAGTTGTTAGATGTTGATATTACTCGCATTACAATCATTCAGGTTATCTGTAGAAAGCAAGGAAATAAGCCTCGAATTTCTTGTAAAGTAAATCTAAGTAAATCATAAATTTATGATTTACACTAGGAATGGGAGATAAATATCGTTACTGATTCAACATATGTGCTAAAAGAAAACATCGAACATCAAACCACTTCAAACTTCAGACTGATGTTACAACATCTGTAAATTAATGTTTTTTAGAGGACTCCTTTAGCAAATAGACAGAATTATTATTACAGAAACCTAAAGAAGGCAACCAAATAAACTATCCCCCAATGATTCATCACGTTTGTTCAGGCGTTAAGTCATACATTAATTCAATTGCGAATAACTATTGATTCACTTTGATTTAAAAAAAAAACCTATTTTATTTAATAGTTTTAAAATACAGCTTAGGAATTTTGAATATAAAAAGAAGATCCTTGTATATTTCCTCGCACTATAAACGAAAGTAATGTAATAACAATTTGTTTTTTTTTTTATTTGTGGTTGCTCATCATTGCGAAATTTCATTATATTTATAGTACCCTGCAGTTCAACTTAATCGGAATCCTCTGGAAAACTAAAAGAAATATCTTAAATTATCAGAAATTGTCAGTAAAAAGTAGAAAAGCACAATCAAATTCAAGCTGAAAATGTGTTCTAGAGGATGAACTCGATCTTAATGAAATTGAACTTGAAGATTATTATCAAAGTTGAAGTGAGAGGATAACAGATATTAAATTCTACACTTCGTTTGGAAGAAGTACCAGAAAGATGAGAACGGGAGATGTAGCAGAATAAAATTTGTTGAGGGATTAAGTTATTTATTATAAATGAATGGGATAAATGCATTACGAAATGGCGACAAGAAAGAAGAAAAAGATGAAAAGAGCTGCCAGAATAACGGAATAAAGACGAGAAAGTCGAGATGATGACAGAAAGCAGTAAAATTTAAGAAGAAAAATCAGAAAAAAATTATGATAACACAACCACGCAAAATTTTTTTTAGCCTTATGCCTGGAATGTTAGACTTGAATTTGATTATATTTGGTATGCTGTGCCATCAGGACAACTCTATACACGGTGGCCAGAAAAATGCGGACAAACGCCAGGTAGAACGATTCTTTGTTCAATTCTGAGGCGATAATCTTAATCCAAAAAAGTTATGCGGTCCTTCCTTAAGGCGCACGAGACCATCAAACCTTAAGATGTACGGCTAAAATTTAGCAAAATTCGTCAAATTTATCTATGTAAAATCATTGTGGTGAAATTTAGAAATGGAATTATCTCAAATGCATTGATGTAACTAATCGATTAATACCAATGGTTTACATTTTTAACATTTCTTCATTGGCTTTTTTGAAATTAAAGTACATATGGCAACGTGGTACTGTAAGGCTGCTTGTTTAAAAGTAGTAAGTAGTTGTCAATTTTTGACGTTTCTCATGTGACATTTGGCTCTTGAAATAAGATAAACATTTTGTGCTGTTCTTAGTACCGAACAATGTTTACCTTTGGAGAATACGCCGACATGTATATGGTATTCGGATTTTGCAATGGAAATGCAAACTTGGCAAAAGAAGAATATCAAATACGGTATCCTCAACGGCGACATCCATCCACCAACACGTTCCGTAGAATGGATCAGCGACTTAGAGAAACTGGCTCCTTTATACCGAATTATCGTAACAGCGGTAGACCTAGAGGGCGTCGAACAGTTCAATTAGAAGAGCAAATATTAGATGCTGTTTACGAAGATCCGACGTCCAGCACAAGACAAATAGCTCGGGAACTAAATATTCCTAGCAAAACAACAGTGCACTCAGTACTATCTCAAAATTTGTTGCATCCGTTTCATGCAAGGAAAGTGCAGCCTTTGTATGTGAACGATAATGTGCACAGAAGAATGTTTTGTAACAATATTTTACAAAGGATTCAAGAAGAGCCGAACTTTTTATTGCATATTCTCTAGAGCGACGAATGCTTGTTTACGAGAGATGGCGTCTTTAATAGCCATAATTTTCATTTTTGGGCGGACGAAAATCCCAAGGCAGTAAGGGAAATTGGACATCAGAGAAGATTTTCGGTAAATGTTTGGCTGGCGATTTTAAATCTCCGAGTTGTTGGACCAATATTTCTTCCAAATCGTCTAAATGGAATTGAGTACGTTAACGTTTTAGAAGAAGTACTGGATAATATTCCACTGAATTTGAGACCCAACATGTTGTACATGCATGACGGAGCCCCTGCTCACAATGCCAGAATTTCTAGGGATTGGTTAAACGAACACTTTCCGAATTGGTGGATAGGGCGTAACGGTCCAATAGCATGGCCGGCAAGATCTCCCGATATTAATCCTCTGGACTTTTTCGTTTGGGGGTTTTTAAAGGAAAAGGTCTATGCAACGCCTCCAGTGAACGAAGAGGATGTAATTAATAAAATTACGGCGGCAGTTCGATTAATCACCCCGGATATGTTGGAGCGCGTTTTGAATTCGCTTCCTCGAAGATTGGAATTATGTCTGGAAACTGATGGCTACCAATTTGAACAGTTCTTATAATTTTTTCATATTATCTTTAAATTTGAATACAATTGGTATCCATGTTAACATAAAATTCTTGCTAATTTGCGTATTTACCTGATTTATAGTAAATAATAAAATGATTACTACCACAGTACTTGTCTGATTAGGTGTTGCCAAATTTACAATTCTTTTAAGCTGCTCGTGTGACTTAAGAAAGCACTGTACTACTTTTTTCAATTAAGATTGTCAACTCAGAATTAAACAAAGATTTAGCCTGCGTGGCGTTTGTCCGCATTTTTCTGGCCACCGTGTATATTCATATTTTTAAATTTTTCGTGTCATAATATCTGAACAAATCTGAAAATAGTATTTATAATATACCGTATGTCCGTCTGAGAAGAGGACCTAGAACCTCCCTGAGTAAATTGATTCAAATTTGAAGGTTGCAATCGGAAAGACTTTGGCATTTAAAGTATTTTGATATTAAATATGTGATACTTTAACTGTTAATTACTTAAAATTAAAGAAAAAAGGAAATAATTTTCATTTTGCGTGCTTAACAGTCTGATTAGAAACGAAAAATAAACCAGGTATGTGTGGCCAGGTAGTTAGCGGTGAAGTTGCTACGATTTTTGTTGTCATTGAGAGATAACACGTTCAAATCCGAAGCAGATATTTTTTTAAATTTTTTAACGTGATATTTTTCTAATTAATTAAAGTAAGTGAAGAAAAAAGAAGAAACTTGTTCTGATGCATTTATAAAAACTAATTCGAGCTTTAAAAAAAATTATGAAACTGGTCTGGGTTTGACACCACAACCTGACAGTTACGTAATTCGATCAAATTCGACACTACCCATTTGACCACGAGAATCATATACAACTATGATTACACACTGTTAAGGCCAAGTGAAAAAATTGAATCGTTTTTTCTTAATTTAGAAAAAATTAACAGCTAAAATCCAACAAATTTGGTATAAAATGTTTTAAATTTTATGGTCTTTTTGTCTATATTATATGTATTTATATAAATTGATTCGGGCAAATAATATGTATAAGACGACTTCTATTTCTCCATGTTAAATCGCTATGGGCGTATTCTGTAACTTTTTACCGTAGCAACAAAATTTAACACCCTTTAAATTTAACGGTTTGGATACAGAATAGACTGAGTATGTCGTATCTCGGAAACTAGATTATAGACCAAATCTGATGATATTTTTCAATTTTGCACTACAAAATTACCTAATTGTAAGCCACTGTTACATTTCTAATCTATTCTTGCATTTTCTATTTAATTTGTCTGTTTTTATTACTTGCCTAAAAGGCAATAGACAGAAAGCTCTATAAGTGATTTTTTGTACAGTCCAAATTGTACAGTTAATCGTAAACACAGGTCCGCGGGCAAAGTTTTATATTCAGTTTTGACTATGGAGACAAAACACTACTACAGTATCATTTTAGTCCTTCTTTTCTTACTCAGTTCCGCAAATTGTACCTCCGTGTTCCAACTTCACGGAGTTTCCCATGTCTATTTTCCTATTCACATGCAATATCTACATACGTCTTAAACTGCGCAGACAAAACATACATAATCCTTTATTGATAATATCTCCAATAATTAGTAACTCATTTAAATAATCATATTTTTAAAGTTTTTTGAAGTAAAGTGGCTGCGTCAATAACGTTTTCAAAACAGTATTACATATTTTCTTAAATATTGCCCAAATACGTGTGTTTAATAGAAAACAGATACTAATTAAACATGCCCAGCATCCATGATATGTTATTAGTTACCCTGTTACTATAACTTATCACCAAGCTTAAGAATTGGGCCCACTTAGTACCGATTTTGCGCGGCTGCGATGCTTCTAATTGTCATTGAGTGGAAAGGGAAGATGTGGGAATTACGAGTTCAGGTTTTTTCTTCGACGACTAGACGATTTAAATGTATTTAATCGTCAAAACGTTCGCACATCCTAGAGAGATAATAGAAGAAAGTTTATCTTGAAAAATATAAAAATGCAAGTAATAGTCGCTGAAAATCACCAAATACTTTAAGTATTTAATTGCAAACAATAAAAACGCCTACAAGTCGACAGTATTGTGCTCGATGCAGCCACATGAGATAACACCCTTCCAAATACTGCGGGCGGAGCTAGTACAGTCCGAGTATTAAATTTTCGTACTGAGCGCGGAACAAGTGGCCCGATTTCTTTTCTTTGCTTATCACTGGAGAGAACTCGTTGCAATGCCTCTGAAACAAGAAGCATTTATGAAAAGACATTTTTTGTCGCCTAATACTTCCAGCGTAAATTTGGCTTCCGTCAGTGAGTGAGGAAAAATCTTACTACAGACGAAAATAAATCCTACTAATTCATCATGATTTCTAATTCAGAAAATTATACTCCCAATACTCTATCAGAAATAGTAAAGTAGAAATTTGTGTTGGAGTGTTTGACGACAGAATAATGCGAGTGTCCCCTGAACGTTGCATATCTATGAAAGGTTTAGAGCATTTTGAGTTTTAAAATTGTCACTTACATTTTTTGCTTTGTAAACAAATTCATTCTTCAGTTTCACTGATTTGCACATCTACAAAATTATTTTAGATTTTCTTTCATTTTGTCATTGATAAATATTTCTTAATCTTCACAGTTTTCGGTAGTATTGACTTTGAAATAAACGCATCAAACATACATGACATAACTAACAAATTAGTTGAGTGTTTTATTTCCGGACATTTAAGACCGGCGATTTTATTGAACTCCAAGTGTTCCAAGAGCGTAATTTATGAACGCTAGATCAAGTAACTCCTTGGCCAAACTGTGCATTTATGAACGACTTTTGTATGAATGTTCGCTCAGAGCGTCGCTCGAGTGTCATTTATGAACGCACTCCAGATCTTGGTACATGTACTGGCGGAAGGGAGGGGTAGGAGCGGGCGGTCGCACCTTCGCGTCCTGTGTTGATTTGAATCACAGTCCGACTACATTCAAACAACGAATGCGCGACCGCCCGCTCTTACTCCTCCGTTCCACCGGTACACGGTACATGTACCAAGATCCGTTCTGTAATCATCACAGCTTCGTTGTGAACTTACCTTTACGTTTCTCCTTATATCGAGCACTCGCTTGCAGGGTAGGACATTGGCGAACGAAAAGTAATAGGAGTAATTAATTTAAGGTCTACATTACCTCGCCTCATTGCATCACACACGATGAAACGCCGCCCACGAGGATCATTTCAGAAGTCACGAATAAAATTTATCAATACATTAAACTAATTATATTACAACTAATTCACAACTGATTATCAACAGCCTAATCACTACCAGCTGACAATAATAAATTACTAACTGCTCTCATTGATTTACAAAGTTCCCTTTTCATACCACCTGTTGCGGATGCCACAAAGTGCGTTTTCTAAAAGTTTGGGTCTAAAGGTCGAATATCAAAATAGTCAGCGTTTTAGGGAAAACATAATTAAAGAGCAGTGCGTTAATTACTTTTAATGAAATAAGATCCGCTGGTGCAGCACCGCAAGTAAGGTCAAACGACTCGGATTCAACATGGAATACCCTCTATTACAACGTTAATTTGCGTACGTTCCTTGACCGAAGAGACTTTGATCTGCAACAAAAGTAGACGTCATCGGTCGGTCATTCCTGCTAGAGCCGTGTCAATAACCACACCTTTGAAGTGCAACTGAAGGATTTTTGCCTAAAATGCACGTGTTGAAATTTGTGTAAAACCAAAAGTGAAAAATGAATTTAGAATATGATTTTTCAAACCTGACAATATGATTATACATAGATGTATAAAAGAGCACGGCCCAAAGTCTGTAAATGACCGAAGGCCTAATAGTGATTTATAACAAACTGTTTGTGATCTTTTTCTGAACACAATACACGTAGTAGGTAGAGGAAAACTATTTTACCATTCAACGAAGTGGTAATGTTATCCTATCAAACTTTTCTTTGTTACGAAGTACATGTAGTTTTATATTACATATGCAGACAAAAGAACACACGGTCATTTGAGCAAAGCCCGTCATTGTTTCCCTGTTTTTGTAAAACTTAATCAACGTCCTGCCGGTGCAATGTGGCTGCAGGAATTATTTTCCCGTTTCCGTGTTTCTCCCATTGGCTCGTCTTCGCTTTACGATGTTATTACCGGGAATCGTTCGTTCCGGCGACCGCTCATTAACCCCGAGACAATTCACCACTTTTATCAGCCATCGTTTTTTGTGTGTGTTTTCCCCCGGCTTATACACTCGTGAACTTTAACAAGAAACAAAGGGCATCAACTCCACAATGTAAGGCAACTTTCATGATGCTGAAAGTTTTATGACGTCTTAACGAACCAATACGAGTATCCGGGATTTCAATAAATTTTTCAATGCAGTTTTAGACTCGGGAGGAATTAAGAGAATTTCCCGAGTATATTTCCCGCGAGTATTGACGCAAACAACAATACGATCGTGTTTACTGTTCGTAAAAACTGCCAATCAAACTTCAATCGCAAAATTTGTTTGCGTTTGTTTCTGTTTGAGCTAGAGCTTTCCACTTCGAAGGATGCAAAGCCCGAGGCAAGGAAATGTCTTAAGGTAGATGACAAAAAAGAGATGAAGCCTTGACATTTTTTAAATTTTATTTTGGCAGCAAATAATAAAAATAATCTGCATATAAATCACTCGGTTTAATTTTGAAATTGTTTTCGCACGCTTAACTCGATTTTCCGGCCGGTTAACTCTTGTTAACGTAGCGAAGTAGTTTGCATAATTTTTTAACCGCCAACGCCAACAATGCACGAAGGAATGCAATAACTTTATTTGGTTTAATCCACAGTGCTTGCGATGCGATATTAAAACAGCACTAATAAAGTCATTACTTAGCATCCGCCCCTGTTTCCTTGCATGCGGCAAATTTCATCTGGTACAAAAAAAACGATACTAATGAAGGCCTTGTTTTTCTTTTCAGATTTGGAAAACGCGCCGAAGCCAACCCTAATTACGCAGTGATTGACTACGAGGGCCAGGTAATATACTCAGGGTATTAATGTACACTAAAAGTAGTTCGATTTACGAAAAACCGAGTATCATTTTCGAAAAATAGGTACTAATATAAAGAATGAAACGTTTGAATTTAAATTTTTCTTGATTTATAACTTCTTTCTTGTTTTTCGATGAGTGTTTTAGTTTGGTGCGATAACAACAAAAAGTGTTTAGCAAGGGGCAAATGGTAATTAAGAAAACAGATTCAGACTGTAAATAATAAGAAAGAAAGTTCAATATCTGTTGTTGAGTCACAATTTAAACAGAATATTTTAAATTAAATCAAATTCGAAGCCAAATGCCCCGCATTCCTGTAAAATAGACAATGCTCTCTACTTAGCAGGTGCGACTACTAGCATTATCCGCTCTGCAGAATAGAGGACATTTACCCAACTATGCCTCGGCGCTGGTAATTAGTTACACCTATACATGGTTAAAGATTTTTAAACGAACTGACGACATCCAGAAATCAAAGACAAAAGGGTCGATGGTATTGGTACAACACTGCCAAAGGTGTGCTACCAGCCTTTTAGACAAAAATTTCAGCATGAAGACCGTCAAAATGGACAATTAATTATTCAAACTTTAATTTCTTTCAATTGCTGAACTATCGGAAACTTAATTACCTTCTTCAGGGTTTGTTATAATGTTTTTGGAAAAAGATAATTGAATAATAATATTTGAACAAGTAAAACCAATTCCTCACTTCAAAAATATAATTTAATTCTATAAAATAGGTTACTTTTTAGAATAAAAATATAATAAGGTTTCTCTTTTCCAATGATCACCAAAAAGTTGGCATCAAATGAGAAAAATCTTTATTTTTCATTTTTCGAAAAAAAAAAAACTTCTTGCGGCTATAATTTGTGCTTATTTGAAAACCTATTTAGCCTCAATCAGATATACCTAGTGATTTCTACTTAGATCGATTTTCGAAAAGTGCCAGGGAGATGCTCGCGAAGTCCACTGCAATCGAAAATGACCTGCAACTAATTTATTAAATTTCTGACTTTTTAATTAATTTGATCATATCCGTGAGTTGTACCTGTTCCTGCTTCGTTCGGTTTTCGATTTTTTTCTTAATTTCCATTTATCCACATTCATCATAACATATTTTAGGAATGATCCGACTAATAATTACTTCGAGAAGAAAACAATTAACGATTTCATGGCGCAAAAATATTTATTTTAATTTCTGCACCGAAGGAGGGCAAATTCCTTTCGAAACGAAATTAACTAGGAAGCGGCGGATCGTCTCCGAAATAAAGCCGCTTTTTGCAATCGAGCGGTAATTAAAAAGCCGCAGAACAAACTCGGAAATAACTACATCGTCAAATTTCCGGATTAATCTGCTTCACGCGAATTTAAACTTAAACAATAACTCGAAAGCTGATTATGATTAAAGAAAATTAAGGCTCAACACTTGCCTCACTTTCAATTAGATTATTTTGTTTATCTAGTATTGTGAGCTAAGTAACCATATAAAATTAAAGCGAAAACTGATTAGTCTGGAAATTACCTAAGAAATTTTGAACTTTGGTTAAATTCATCGTAATTATGTTGCTCATAAGCGCACTTAACAGTTTCACACTTACGTGTTTGGATGATTTTTTTATAAAAATACTTTATAAGTGTGACGTAATTCACGGATATACCGATCGGAATATTCGATTATTTTCAAATTCACGAAGTACGTAAAAAGAAAGAAAAAGTAATCAGAACGGGAAATCTTTTTGATATTTTTGCTACAGATTTAAGTTATTGGAAAAAAATATATATTTTTTTTAATTTCTTTAATCCGTCACGTTCAGGTAGGCATATCGGACTCATTACACTAGTGTCTTCACATGTTCGAATTCAAATATTCAAATTAGATTATGTAAGTTTCCGTATACAGGGTCCGCCACTCAAAGTATGCACACAACATTATATCGGTGTTAGGGAATACAGTCACGAACTATATTTTCGATCCCCGGATTTCGGGATTTTCTGTAAGTAATCCCGGGATCCCGGTATTTAATTCCGGGATTGAAAATAATTAATAATATAATAAAATTAAATTTATTATTCAAATTACAAATAATTTATTCGAAATATAAGACATTGTTGTTTAAAAATCGAAATAAACTATATTCTTTTCTCTGAATATAATAAATAAATAGCTAATCCTTTTTAAACCAAATTAAAAATATATGGACCTATGCCGGGTGGAATATGAAAAGCCTTTGATGCTGTAACGCTTTTATTTCTTCTCCGATTTTAGTAAATGATACGTTACGAAACAAAATTACTTAAAAAGAGCCACAATTTGAATCGATTTAATATTTTTTTCCGATTTCCATTTTTAACAGGAGACAGTCAATTTTTATTTTTCAAATTGCACTACTATTTCTTTTTTACTCAATTTTATAGAAAGGTTTTCCCTGAATATGAAAATCTAAACAATTATACCCATGCATGGAAAAAGAACAAAGAATTTAAGGAAGTAATTTTATGTAACTTTTTGGTGGTCACTGTATATTTAATTCTATAGTTGCGACTTTTGAAAACATTGAAAAATGCAATGTTTTGGCGGTATAAGCTGATCCTAAATCTGAGATTTCTAAACATCACTCATATGATTCTAAAAGCCGCTTTACACTATTTGCTTTTTAATTTGATTTTGTATTTGACTTTAGAAATATAAAATATGCGCGGTTTCATTTTTCATGTGACTTTTACAAAATATTGTCGCACCAAAAAAAGTTAACACTTTTCTTGACGTAAATTAAACATTACGATTAAAACTTTTGCTGAGTAGCTGTAATTATAAAATATAAGAGAAAAAGGTTATCGCCAGCACAAACTCCCTTTCACTATGTAATTATAAACCCATTTACGAATGATAAACATATTAACTTTTTTAAAGATAAAATCATTTTCCTTTTTTGCCTTACCTATATGTATGGCTAATATAAGCCAATATTTTTCAAAATTAAATAATGACTGACCTTTATTATTTATTGTCTGTCATCCTTAAATGCCAGTTCATAATTAGAGCCACCCAGCATTCTTAGTATTATAAAATTTACGTCCAAAGGAAACAGTAGAACCGTATCTAATATAATATAATTTTTAATATGTACTTCTGAAGTCAAATTCAAAATCAAATAAAAAATTAGGATTTAAAATCTGCTATGGATTTTTTAAATTTGTCATGTCGTTATGTCACAAAATGATAGATGAAGCATTGATTCATATTCGGTGCTTTCTTTCGCTCACAAAATCGTAATCCAAACGTGTTTTGATTCAAAAACATACATTCTTTTCTTTGAATCTCCCTATTTTTAAAACTTGTTTGGATTGAATTATTTTATATTATAATATTATAAAATTTTAAATTTGTGACGTTTATATCAATTCTCAGTTTACCAGTTTTGAAAGGCCGCAATTGTACATAAACCCATTTTTGAGCTTGAAAATAATAATTTTAATTATTTTTAATTTTAAAGCTATAATTTCATTTCAGCCAACTTTCAAATGGGAACACTAGTTTTTCTAATTGTTAAAATTAAATTTAATCCTAACTTAAATTATTTATGAAACTAAGAATTTTGGTTAATGGAAATTTTTATTTTTGCTTGGATTGACAGTAACTTTTTTGAATGTACCTAATTACATGAGAAGCATTGAATGTTGTATACCTTCGAGACTGGGATTCCCGAAATATTACTTGAGTGCTAAATGCAATTTATTCGCAAGTAAGTGATAATATTTCTCGATAAATTGAACTGACCGACATTGGCATACATTTACTGTTTGTATTCTTTGCCCATTACGCTAATTTACTACATCGGACGATTAACAATGGATTGCAAAAGTGATTTATTCGAGGACGCTAATGAATTGGCGAATTTGAAAATACACCAAGCAAAACTGATTGATTGACACCTCGTCTGTCTGTCGAGTTAAGATGATTCATTTTTTTTCATGTCATTAATACAAATTAATTCAATACATAAAGGTTATTTTGATATTCTGACTGCCATGGCTATGTGAAATAAATATTTTTGAGTTATTTATTTGAACTCGTACATTTTGCTTTACTTTTCATCGTTAAATTTCGTCCGCAAGGAAAAATAATCAAAATTAACTTTGGGTATTAGGTAATTAATAGTAATAATAGCAAGTAAATCCACAGCTTTTCTCTGATAAACTTCGTAATAACAGCAAATTAAAAAAAATTACGAATTTTTAGTCATTGGCTTTACAGGGTAATTTTTTTCTTTCTTAAAATTACATGAGCTTTCTTATGGTCAAGTTTGGCCGTGAGCTTATAAATCACCCTGTATACATGATGCAAAGAAAAACATATTACATCAAATAAAGTTAAACTACATACCTCATATACTTCCATTTCTCATATCATTTGCTTTGTGCAACAGGTGTTTACTGGTTATATTATTTTAAGCAGCAACAAGGGTTTCATTTCGTATCACTTGAAAGGTATGTATTTACTTCAGAAAAACACTCATCACGAAATTGCTAAGGTCAAACATGTTTTAGCGTGCAAATTTGTAAACTTATTTGATTTCGATTAAATATTTTTTTAAAGTAAATAACGTTAATAGAAAAAATGTTATTAAAATGATAACAAGAAACTGGGTGAGTTGGGAGGAACGAACCAAACTGCAGGAGCGTATTCTACCCATCAATATAAGAGATAAAAACCCAAAATCCGATTTTCATTTGTTTTCGAATTGTAACGTTTTAACAAAATAACTTACTTGAAGTTGATTCTTGTCCGATGAAAATTGTAAGTACAAAGTTCTTTTAATCTCGAACCGGATAGAAATATGACGGGAACACACTCAACGTTTTGCTACAGATTTATAGCCCGTCAGGAGTAACGAAGCTATAAATCTTCGTCACGATAAATCTATAGCTAAACGTTGAGTGTGTTCTCATCATATTTCTGTCTGATTCAAGTTTAAAAAAATTTTGTACTTAAAATAACTTACATAACATTTCGAAATTAAAGTATTCAGGTCAGTTTCAATATTCAGATAAATGTGGACAAGTACATATTTAGGTAATGCAGAAAACAAATGAAAATCGGATTACAACTTTTGGGTTCTTTTCCCTTATGTTGACGAGGAGAATATACTCCTTGGTCCATTCGCCTGAATGAATAGAACATACAATAGAATCGCCTGAATAAGATCAGATTTCAGAAGCTCGAAGACATAAAAAACAAACACTTATCGGATATATATATATACCCTGTGTCCACGGATTTTTTGCAATAGAGAAAAAACTTATTTTACGTTTAAGAAAGAAAAATAAAATATTCTTTATAAAAAATTTTGCTTGCATTAGCACCTACAAAAATGATAGAAAAGTTCACGAACTGCCTTGTTTATGGCTTTAAATACAGAAAACATGCTTACTTACTTTCAAAAATTTGCCTAAGTTCAAATTACATTCAGAATTATCGCATTGCCCGGATCTGTCAAAAGTGATGAAACTTATTCCTTAAGCTCCTGTTGATAATTAATACCTCTAGTTTAAGTTATGGGAATTGACAGAATTATTAGCCCTTATTTGTTTGGAAGAAAATTTAAATCAATTCAGTTATTTACAAATGTTAGAAAATTTTGCTTTACCGTCCGTCATTGGCGGATGTAAGTTTAAAAAGCATTTATTTTCAACAGGATGGATGTCCTGCACATTCCACAAATTTAATTAAAAGGTAGCTTGCTGACCATTTGCCAGAAATTTTAAATGAATAAATACCAACGGTAATTAATGAAATAGAAATTGCAACGTTAACAAACATGTATACGGAATTTAGGTACAGTGTAGAAAAGTGTATAGAGGTGGATGGAGATTACATTGAATAATTTTTTCCCATATTAAAAACTAATGAAAATTTTCGTGTAATTTATAAGGCCAATTTAATTGCGGTTTCAATTTTTTAACAAAGGAAATGCTTAAAACAATTGAAACAATTAAGAATATACTAAAATTATTGTCACTCTATCCTTGCAGCAAAGCTGTGGGCACACTGTATAAAAATATTTAAAAAATGAAAAAGAAAAATTAAGGGAATAAAGAAGAATAGTAATTTGTAAACACTAAGGATGTAATGGTAACTGGAGTAACCATCACTAAAAAGTACAAGGAAAAAATGTAGGTGTCAGGTTAGGAGCTCTGGTAGGCCAATCCACTGAACCTCGGATTCCAATCCAACATTAAACAGTTTTTAAGTATACTCAGACGAGTTCTGCATAATATGGTATGCTCCACCTTACTTGAATTTGGAATAGCAATCAAGCTTGGAATTACTTTGGTTTCCAAAAATTCTAGGTATTACCCTATAATCCTGCCGACGAGAATTCCCGTCTACACATTAATTTTCTCGGGATATTCTATTTTCTCTTCTCGAAACCACTGCGATTTTGTATTGTACTGGATTAGGTGAATAGTAAATGTTTTTACTTTTTTTTTTAAAGAAAACTACCAAAAAATAGGTATGTGGAGAAAATTGAAATTCTAAATAATTTTGCTCGTGAAATAGGAAGAATTTCTATAAGAGGGTTTGGATAATGATTTATAATTGTAATTGAATAGAAAATTTGAAAATTTTCTTCTTCTTAGCGTCAAGAAAATTAATAATTGTAGCAAACGCATTTACTTTATTTTATTCACATGGTCATTTTTATAATTTTAAAAAGTAATCTTTAATTTTCGACCCCAGGTTGTATAACAAAAGCGGCTTATTTTAGTCTCTCTGCGAGTTTTTGAACTTTTTCTTTGCTCTTACTACATATTTCCAGAAAAATTGAGCACGTTTTCTACTGTCATTCTTTTGGTTTGTTGTTACTCCTTCATACTCCATTTCATCAAAATTTCTTGCAAATAAGTTTCTTAACAGCAAAATAAATAAAATGAAATAAGCCCAGCTCCTAAAACACAATCGAAAGAAACTTATGAGTTGAATCTTCTGTATAATAAATAATCTGCGTCTAAAAATAAAAAAGCAATCAACTTTAATCATATCTAGGAGCGCTATATTTAACGCAGCAATTATACGACAAAATTAAATAAAAATATAATGTAGATGTTTATATTACACAGTGTTTACTTAAGATAAAGACTGATAATATTAGTAATTATTTAAGTGAGTTACGTCAAAAGACCCTGAACAAAGTATAAATTAAACCATGCCTATAGTTCACATGTAATTAAGCTCAACTTGATTTATGAAAAGCACCGAAAAAACACTCTGATTAATGAGGTTTTTACTCGCATTATCCGATGGACTAGCAGGAAAAAATAGTGACGCACTTGACCAAAAAAAAAAAAAATAAATAAATATAATGAGTATTAGCCATTTACAATAGTACTGCAATTTTGAGAGTTTTCTACCGTAAATATCAAGGCGATTTAATGTTATGAAATTATGAATTGGAGAAATTAATTACAGACTTTTGCCGAGCTTTTATTATTCAGCAAGGTGATTTATTTATAGCTGTCTGTATGGTGTTGCTGTTCAAATTCGAAATAAACAATCTAATTACTTGCCGATTTCGGTTCGTGTTTGAGAGAAGAAGCAGGAACAGGAACTAGAAGTTGCTTTAGACGTTTTAATAAATTACTGCTCTGAGATCTAACACACGAGATTATTTATCGATTACACCGCACTTAGTAATTAATTAGTGTAAATTTCTGCATTAATCGACTGACACCGTTTCAATGCGCCCAGGAAAATCGTAAATAATAGAATAATAATGATAATGAAAAGTGAAAATAAATATTTACATATAAGTAAGACTTTCGTGAGCAATTTTTCCCTTGTTTGCAGGCAATGAGAGCAAAAGTTGTAGTTAGAAACCGAATGCGGTTTCGAAAAAGTGAAGAAAAAAGTTTGGAATTAATCACCTGATTTTCGCTGTAGGTATGTGGGAAACGAGCTAATTCGAACGTGGAATTATGTACGGATGGATGATTTCGTGATAACACGCATTAGTGTGACCGAGTTGCACTCGATTTTTCTCTGTTTGTCTTACCTGGACAAGATGTGTAATTTATTTAATTTTTTTTCTGAAAATCCTGATTGGTCACGGCACAAATTTGTCGAGTCATAAATCCTAACTACCAATTCTACTATAAACTTAAAAAAAATCGACTACGTTCTCAAAGTCATTCGAACATAATCGATTTGAATGTTGAAGAAATTTGTTTCGTTTTATCTCTTCTAATAAAAGGTAATCATCGAATGTGTAATAAAAGCTCGGGATAACTAAATTAGAAACGTCAAAAGACCTGTTGTTCGCTTTCGTACGAAATAGGGACGGCGGTCGTAAAGTGACGATTAATCGAAGTCGAGAAAACGCGTTCGCCCATAACATTGACGGACGGTGCTCTCAGCGTGAAAATGGTAATTAAAAGAAAGTCGCGCCTGATCTCGACATATCGTAAACAATCAGAAATTGCAGAGATTAAGTCCGCAATTATCATTATTGTTATATGGTACATCAACCGCAAAACTAACAACTTTCTGGCATCGGCTGAAGAGCGGATAATGAGATTACACAATTTACTGTCCTTTCTGTTCAAAGGTGCACTTTCTTTGGTGATGCTTTAAATAAAATCTGTTAATAACGAATTTTCTTATTCACCAAAGCAACTTCCACCTTTTTATGAACCACGACAATCAACGTAATAACTCTTTTTGTTGGAATATTTGTGGTTATTGAAATTTAAACGTTTTAAATGCCAATTGTACCCAGTGGGTTTAAACTGATGTTCAACTGAACAAGGTTCAATGTAAACAAATTTGCATAGGATCTTAAGGACATATGCAATTAACGCATCTATAAACAAAATTTGATTCGATTTTGTTCACTTTGCACTTGGTTCAGTTGAGCGTCGGTTTAAACCCCCTTGGTACAACGGGTCCTTAAGGAACGCTGAAATGAGTTCACTTGGTTTTCTCGTCAGTTAAGGTGACATTTTTGTTGGTATTACTTGAAATATTTACAGAAATTCTATAAAATTGTGTATCAATTAATAGACGGCATCAGTAAACGAACTTCTTTCTCTCGAACAATACGTCAACGAAATAAAATGATCAGAAACGTATGTCTTGCGGCCTTTTGTGAATACCGTTGGAGGCGAAACACGCTCTTAGATATTAGATAGATACTGACAGTAATAAAAGAGTCTAAAGTATAGTTCATTTCATGAAAAAATACATGCACGTCATATACAATACTCGTCTATATCAAATAACTGGACTAGTTAACCAACACTACAAGAATTTTTATACACCGGAAATATGTCATTAAATTAAATCCAAATATTAAGTGTTGATTAACGAAGTGCAGTTATAACAGATACAGACGAGTATTGTACATGACATGCATATATTCTTTCATGAATTGAACTGTATGTGTTGATTGTGTCGTCTGACGAATCTATCGACAAAAACTTAATTTGAAGTGGCGATTGTCTTGTTTTTCCCGTTTATTATTTGCGTATGTTTATGTTATTGTTTTCGAATATTTTAAGTTGGAATCTTATAAAAGTAGTTGTTATCAAAACAATCTAAGGTGAGTCGCGAGACTTATTGTTCATTGTAACGTTTTGCTAAACATCAAAATATGCATGAAATAGTATTTCATTTGATTAGAACTGTGTTTCGATTGATTCATACGTTCCCCTTTTTCGCCAGAAGGAATCTTAAATTTTATATATTATAAATACAGATATTTCCATACAGGGCTGTAGTAAAAGTAGTCAGTGCCCTTATGCAAAACAATAATAAGCGCCCCTTTTCCAATTCACGTCACGTGAATTTACAAAGGCGTCTCAAAAATGGTGTGCACCCTACATATTCTGGCCTCTTCAGCCCCTACAGAGTATGAAGTTGATTGCAGAAAACTATTGAATTTCCATACTTACAGTCCAGATTTTTTTTATTTGAAAATATCCATTATTTTTCTAAAATTCTTGTTAAAAATGAATTTAGTTTAAATAATGTTCCCCTAATTTTTGAAAAAAGTATTGGCACTCTGCACATACAACTTCATATTATCCTGTTTAACTTGCTAGATAACCATCACAGGCATTTTGATTGTACTGACTGGTAGTATGTGACGTATAAAGGATTTTTGAGAAAGCCAACATTTTTAAATTTTATGAAAGATAACGAAAACAGTTCTCTGTAGCTATCACAAATTTATCATTAGATTTTCACATTGTTAAACATTTTTTTTAATAATGAACATCACCTCTACCCATTAACACTTGCATAAAAATAGTTAGTTATATTCTTGATGATACACCCAAATTTGGATACGAAACGGTGAAATCGTTCTAGTGAATATAAATTGGAACATCAAGTGGTTTGAATTGAATATAATCGAATCGAAGATAAAAGAGTTTCTTGTAGTTGTCGTTTGTCAAAATGGTATTATTTAAATACGACTTCACAGACGACATTTAAAAACTTTGAAAACTTTCAAATTTGACAAGCTTAAAGCTATCTTAAAATCTGTGAAGGCGTACTTAAACGATATCATTTTGAGAAAGAACAATTTCAGAAAACTGTTTTTATCAAGTAGACAAAAACAGTTTTCTTGCATTCAGCTCTACTTTATTTAGAAATTATTTTTTAAACAAACATAGTTCTTCGTATAATTCGTCTCCAGTTATGTTTTTAAAGACAATTTACACTTCAAAAGTGATATTTATTTTAGTGTAGCGTCCCGCATATAAACTGAGAAAGAAAAAAAAACTTTATTATTTTCTACTTTAGAAAAAAATATTATTCTTTATAAAATTTTCTGCTTTTCTCCTAAAGTTTCAGTTAATCTGAGGACAAACTGTATATATTTCTATTTGTAGAAATAACGAATCAAGTTAATTAATTAATTAATTAATATTCGTAATATAACAAAAACGTATTTTTGATTTTACCTCTTTTGGCGCTCCCATGCCCTACTTACTTTGCTCACCGCCTTCCGCCGCCCCTGGTTCCACAAATATTCTTAATACAGGATGATTCAAGTAATATGTTCTAATTAAAATGCGAACCGACAATGTCCTCTATTCCTTATGAATCATATTTAGTTGGCTTCCCTTCTTTTACACATGATTTCTGTACACTTTGACGAATTCTGCAGTATACATCCATTGTCTAAGAAAATAAATAAAAGATGTCTTAAATTAAAACGTCTTAAGTTAAAATATCTAATTTTGTTGCAAAGTGAAAGAGACAGATTATTATAGCAAATGTTTATCGATCTATTCGACACTTCTTTGTCAATTCTTCCCAGATTTTATACAAAAATGATAATCGTGTCATTTGTGCCTAAGATTCAAAGATAATATTTTCCATTGGAAAAGCGTTCAATTCAGAAAAAAAAAAACTGAAATGAAATGAAAAATATATGCTGTGTTGCTTTTTAAGAAAAAAGATCACTATCGCTTGACAAAAACGTCGTACTGAAAAGAGGCATGCCTCTGTTGTATATGAATATCTTCTTGACAATGTACTTGAAAGTCTTGCAGAACTTTGCGAATAGTTTCGGGCTAATTCTAACTATTGTTCTAATTCGATCATTTAATTGTTAGGTTTCTCTATGTAGGTATAACTGACTTTTATCAAATCCCCCTAAAAAGACAATCTAGAGGTGTCAGATTAGGAGATCTGGTAGGCCATTCCACTGAAATTCGTCTTCTAATTCATCAATTAGGAAACATTAAATAGTTTTTAAGTATTTTTAAAAATTCTAGGGATTGCTCTATAATTCTGTCAGCGAGAATTCCGGTCCACACGTTCTGTCGATATTCCTAAAATGCATTTAGGGACGCTCAAATTAAAACTCCACTTTTCAATTTTCATTATTAATTTTCCAAAACCTTTTGAAAGGAGTCGAAATTTTTATAGCACCATTTTTATAGTCACGAGGGGGACTAAAATATAATTTCAAATTTGGGAGTTGCAATTAAAAGAATATCATCATCACTATTAGGTACCTGTAACACT
Organism: Prosopocoilus inquinatus; assembly: GCA_036172665.1. Taxonomy (NCBI): domain Eukaryota; kingdom Metazoa; phylum Arthropoda; class Insecta; order Coleoptera; family Lucanidae; genus Prosopocoilus; species Prosopocoilus inquinatus. The sequence continues at coordinate 26,077,159 of CM069871.1, forward strand.
ACTCACGTGAACTGCCAAAGAATGCGCAATTTAAATCAAGACTTGATCTGTTTTTGGAATTTTCTTAAAAATCAATAATTTCCATTTTATACTGATTAATCCAAACGTTACACTCTCACTGTGTATTTATTTTAGGAGTTGCGATTACATTTCTAATAGTTTATTACTTGGGATTGCTCAATTAATTGCAAAATATTTCCGACACGTTACTTATTATTTATGCATATATTAATTATTAACGCGGTAAATACAGTAATGGAATATTTAGTTATAATTTATGAAACTTCCTACAAAAACAACGCAACCTTACATGTTTTCTCAAAATATTGCAATATTTAGAAATCTATTTAGTCTAACAATTCAAAACGATCGGTATGATAAATATTACAAATTGTGCTGTAGAATTTGACATATTTTGTAAACAGTACTTACAATTTAATTACCAAAATATTTTTCTTAGTGTTACAACGAAGATTACACCGCAACTTCATTATAAATTACATTATTACAATTATTTAACTATTAACTATGCACATGCAAGGCATACGCATACCTAACCATGACAATACAAAAACAAAGGAATATTCTTAATATTATTTCTTTGGGAAACGTTATTTTCCATATAATTTTAAACATATAAAATAGCGACATCTTACTATCGCTTTTTGACCTAACATTGCAGTAGGATAGACAAATTGAAGCGGGATTTGCTCCTAATGAGTCCCCCATGCAAGGCGGCCATGCTTGCTGTCAAAGCATAATGAAAGATTTTAGAAAAATTTTGTGCAAATCGTTTTTGATTGCAGTGAGAACCTCGAGCAGCCTCTGGACAGCTGTTTCAGCCCTGCTTGGGGCTTCTTCAGCAGAAACGTAGCTCGACATTCCAACTGCAGACCAAAAACGACTTGCCCAATTTATTCGCAAATGCGATGTAAGAATGATGAACATATAAAATAGCGACATCTTACTATCGCTTTTTGACCTAACATTGCAGTAGGATAGACAAATTGAAGCGGGATTTGCTCCTAATGAGTCCCCCATGCAAGGCAGCCATGCTTGCTGTCAAAGCATAATGAAAGATTTTAGAAAAATTTTGTGCAAATCGTTTTTGATTGCAGTGAGAACCTCGAGCAGCCTCTGGACAGCTGTTTCAGCCCTGCTTGGGGCTTCTTCTAAAATCTTTCATTATGCTTTGACAGCAAGCATGGCCGCCTTGCATGGGGGACTCATTAGGAGCAAATCCCGCTTCAATTTGTCTATCCTACTGCAATGTTAGGTCAAAAAGCGATAGTAAGATGTCGCTATTTTATATGTTCATCATTCTTACATCGCATTTGCGAATAAATTGGGCAAGTCGTTTTTGGTCTGCAGTGGGAATGTCGAGCTACGTTTCTGCTGAAGAAGCCCCAAGCAGGGCTGAAACAGCTGTCCAGAGGCTGCTCGAGGTTCTCACTGCAATCAAAAACGATTTGCACAAAATTTTTCTAAAATCTTTCATTATGCTTTGACAGCAAGCATGGCCGCCTTGCATGGGGGACTCATTAGGAGCAAATCCCGCTTCAATTTGTCTATCCTACTGCAATGTTAGGTCAAAAAGCGATAGTAAGATGTCGCTATTTTATATGTTCATCATTCTTACATCGCATTTGCGAATAAATTGGGCAAGTCGTTTTTGGTCTGCAGTGGGAATGTCGAGCTACGTTTCTGCTGAAGAAGCCCCAAGCAGGGCTGAAACAGCTGTCCAGAGGCTGCTCGAGGTTCTCACTGCAATCAAAAACGATTTGCACAAAATTTTTCTAATAACATATAATTTTAGGTAGTTACATAGTTTGAGAAGCGTGTAGTACGAAAGGTAGTAGTATTTGACTAATTTACATTTATGGAACTTACATTTTCTACTTTTGGTAAGCCAGTTTTGGAGATTTACTTTACCACTTATCTGATTTTTATGGCATCTCCCGTAAAAAATCTTTTCTTACACTTTTTTAATACACAAAATATTACATGATCATTATGGTTGATAAATAAAATAAGAAGTACCTATATAGCACTGAAGAGATAGGATTTTTGAATCTTTATCAAAATCAGCTGTAGACTGTAATTCTTTGGTTATACTTTCAAGTACAAGCCACCAACAATTGAAGTTTTAATGCCTTTTTCAGACAAATGTTTTTGACTATTTCACAGTTCACGTCTCAAGAAACCGTTACAGCAGATAATAACATATTTGAACGCTTGTAGGTAACGAGTTTGGCATTTCTTAAATGACCTAGAGTAAACTCTAACTCTTGCGTGATACCTTCAAATTATCATGAGCAAAAGTTCGGAGTATTTTTCTGTAAACACTGCCACTTAAGTATCGTAGCGTTTTATGCAAAATATTTGCTTATTTTGTGCTTTCTTGTGGTGCCCAAACTAGCGGAAGATTTGGATTGGATTATATGAAGAAAATTTCTTGAGTTTGACGGGAATGATTCTGATTCAAAATGATTCAAAAACTCAAGTTCTTTTATATCGACATATATTTTAGCACCATAACTGCAAATAACTGAAAATAAAAAAGTATAACACCACACCATCTTCCCCTGTAGGCTATTTAGCAGTACTCCAGAGGCCACATATCATATGGATAATCCGTCACTTACTATCTTTCATGATTTTCCTATAAATTATCAATAGATAACATAGCGACATCTTACGAACGCCGTTTGATCTGACATTGCAGTAGGATAGAAATTGAAGCGGATTTGCTGTGCAAGGCGGCCATGTTTGCTGTCAAAGCATAATGAAAGTTTAAAAATATTTTTTAGGGACTTATTAGGAGCAAATCCGCTTCAATTTGTCTATCCTACTGCAATGTCAGGTCAAAAAGCGATCGTAAGATGTCGCTGTTTTATCTATTCATCACTTTTACATCGCAATTGCGAATAAATTGGACAAGTCGTTTTTGTTTGCAGTGGGAATGTCGAGCTACGTCTCTGCTGATGAAGCCCCAAGCAGGGCTGAAATAGCTGTCCAGAGACTGCTCGAAGTTTTCACTGCGATCAAAAACGATTTGCAAAATTTTTTTATTAAACTATAAATTATCCTTTTTTAACATATCCAGTTGTCAAGTGTAAATTTTCCTTTCTACCATTTTAAATTTTATTTATTATAAATTTAAGAAGATTTACAATATATTCAAGATTTTTTTTGCAACCTATTAGAAGTTATGTAATATTCCGATTACATGTCAGCTGTTTTAACCATTAAGCTATTACGAACTACATAATAATCTAATATAAATTAGTATTAGAATTAAATCGTGGCGAAATACATCGCCGGAATGCAAGGCTGCTAACCAAATTAATAAGGATGTTCTGTCTTTTCTCACATTAATTTATATATTAATTGACACTAATATAGTTTACTAATTTGATTATGAAATATTTGTAGCCCTGAATTCAGGCAAATATCATTTACTAACATTTAATTCTTTATTTTATATTAGATTGTAAAATTCAAACTTTGGGGGTCCTTAATGACTAAAGTAACCAGAAGATTCCAGTTCGAACCTCGACTACGGCAGAATAATGTTTTATATTTTGTTAGTGTGTTTCCTCGTATTAGTTTGTTAAATACTGTTTTAATTACATATATGGCGATAATTTCAGGATTTGTAGGTTCCAATTAAAAGAAAACTAGTTTCAATTTTAATAGAAAATTAAGTTCAAATTCAACTTCGTATGAGATTTTAAATATTTGTCCATAACAAATTTTATAAAGGAAAGATTGTTTCAGAAGTCTAGAATAAATTAGAAAAATAAATATAAACTACAAATTTTTTCAATCGAAAAGTAATAAAAAATAATATGTTGAAAGTTTCAAGGCAGATTTTCTTTAAAACTTCCCCAGACAAAATATTATTCAAAATAAATTATACTGCTTTTATTTATACATATATATTTTATAATATATCTAAAGACAACATAATTTGTCATCAAAATAACAATAAAAAACATAAAGGCATCCTATCTATTAATATTTATGCAGGTATATAAACGACTAAATTAAAATGTCAGATAATAACATCGGCATCTTATTAGATTCAGCCGCCATCGATTTATTATTAATTATATTGTTTCTAATTTATTCTCTTGTACAGGAAGGCAGAACGTAGATAAAATTCGATTATGAAATTCGACGGAGAGAAAAAAAAAAACGCTGTTTGACGTCAATGAAACGAGTTTTCGCTTGCTATTAAAGCGCCCATATTAATATGGTTTATTGTTGTCTACTTGTTTTTGCCGCATATTTTCGTAATTATGGTCCGCAAAGGTTATTTTGATTCCGTGTTGAATTGATCGCCAAAAAAGCACACCGAAACTAGTCAGACGTGACGATGTTTATGGAAATAAAGTTTGTTTTACTGAATTTGAAAAGGAAATAAAATTTGTATGTTTTACTAGATTTTTTAATTATATGAACTATTTTTTTATTACTCAAATTAATTCTTCGCATTAAATGTATTTTCTTTTACCTTTTTCAGTTTCAAGGAGGGGACGTCAACGACTGGTTGCCGGTTCGAAGATGAGGCAGCATTTGGAATCTCCACAATTCCCAGCCCCGTAGACAATCAGTGTGATTTAACTATCATTTCGCTCATGCAGACAAACCTGTTATTATTGTTGTCAGTGTGTACCAAATAAAGCATATTTGTCCTGTCCTGTAATTAAAAAAAAATGCTCATCTTTTGTGCCCAGCTTCCCTAAAAAAGAAACACAAAATAAATATTGGTTGGATATACGGTTACAGTCAATCCAGAACTATATAAAAAAAAACTATAAAATACTTAATCATTAAAAATAAACTACAGCAAAACAATTTCAATATCGGATGACACTGAAAACAGCAAAATGTTGAGAACAAGTCGTAGAAGCTACTACGAAATTGTTATACAGGTTATCCTAAAATTGCTTAAACGCTTTAGGTAAACCTGTGTCTCTTGAATCTCAAACGACAAATAACATTTCTTTTTGGTAGCGCATTTTCTGGAACAAAACATTTAAATATAGCACTTTTAACAAGCAAAAATAGAGAAATATACGACGCAAAAGAGTATAAAAATTATTATTAAATTAGTATCAGTCTCTATCATATAAGAAATATCAATTGTACAATTGAATAGTTCCTCAAGTTGGTTGTATTTTTTTGACGAAAGATATCTTAAACCAACTGACGTTTAACGAAGGACAGTTGTCAAACAGCAGCATTTTGCGTGACATTATTAGCACATCCGTTTATCTTGATCTCAGATTATTATTGTATTGTATACAGTTAAAACAGATGCGAGTGCTCTGGGTGCATATTAATTAGGCCACTCACTAGGGAACACGTTGGGCAACATGTCTGTCAACATGTTCGCTAGTGTGTGGGATGCTATACATAGAACAATAAACTCAGGCTCACGTCTTGGCTTTTGGATATTTATCCAGGAACCTGCAACGCAAAAACATGTTGACCAACCTGTCAGCAGAGAAGCGAACTTGTGGTTGCGAGCCATGTTGCCGAGCCTGTTGCCCAATAAGTTCCCTAGTGAGTGGCCTGCTTTAGTGTAGGAAACGGAAGCGCTAGACGTTACATGACATTTCACGTTGATGTAATTCAAGATCTGTTTCACAATGTTATGAAAATTGATTTCTGTTAAAAACAAAAAGACAGGGTATAAAATAAAATACTTTATCAACCTTTGGAAGTTGTTTTGATCAATTTGGGGAGACCCTCCTGTATTTAAGAACATTTTAGTAATTTAGATTATTGTGTTGTGATGAATACAGAGAGGAAAGGATTCAAGAAATGAGTCCAAAAAATCTAAAATTGAGGTTATGATATCACATGGTACTCATTACGTGTTAGTTTGCTGTGAACATAGATTATTTATAGGATTATCCTTCGAGGTTCTTCAAAATTAGCACTGAAAATATGCCATAAAATGTGACTTATATCGCTTTTTCCCTTTATTCTTCACGTACATCGTATCTTCAACTCTAATGTGATAATTGATTGATTTTCCCATTACAGTATCTTTTTGAGAAATTACTATTATCAGAATGTAGTGATTAGTTTAGAAAAAGTTGTCGGTGTCATTTCAACACCAGGAACAGTCGACATATTGAAATCTCAATCGCTAATCTTCCATGATAGATGAATTTATTGGTGCTTGTCGCTAAATCCTTCAGGAACGATAAATTTAGTGCCTATTTAACACGACAAGTTAAGTAGCGTCTAGCGTCGAGTTAGCTACTCAGCTTAGCTGACATACATCTAAAATTGAGAAAAATATTAAGTAAACAGGTCAGGGACTTTGAAGATTCTCAGTGCTATCGGTGTATCTACGGCAGACACAGTTTATTTGTATATTGCTATAGGGGCTTCCAATTTCGTACAAAAAAAATCAATCCAAAAATAAGCAAGTAAAGCCTTAACATTCTTTTGTTGTAAACAAATTAAAGAAACGTAAACTCCTTCTTTCCGGAAGAACATTTATTTTTGAGTGAGACAAAAAGATGTTAACATTAAATTGGTGTTTAATCACTTTAAATTACAAGGCAGGGATTTGGTTACAGGGTTTCAATTTGACACCCATCCCCTTCAATAGAGACAGTCTATTGCCCATGGTGTTAGGTTGGCCATGACCAGCACGTTCACCCGACCTGACGTTGCACAGTGTTGCCGAGCACTAATAAAAACTTGGACAAAATATTAAAATTTTTTTTTCTTTAAAAATAGTTATTTACGTTGAAATATACATGAAAAATATAAAAATTCGAAAAGTACCTTTTCGTTTTAGGAACGATAAGACAATACATAAAATGTGAAGAAAAAGGCTAGCAAAGTAAATACTTCCGAAAATATTTTCTTTTTGCAAAAATGCTCGGACAGAAAATTTATTATTATAAATCTACATTTCAGTTCATTTGTTTATACAGTGGCGTACCATTAGGGTACTAAAACAACTTTATTTTTTTTAATAGAAACCTCTATTTTTATTACGAATTTCAAGCGGACATATTTTTCTACGTACAACTACAAAAAAAATTATAGTCACATAAGAATCTTTTTGAAACAAATGTTCAAGTATTAATAAAGAAACAAAACAAATAGATGAAATATTTTGAATGCAGTTTATTACATCAACGCTCATTATCATGAAATGTGAGAAAATTTTCACTGTCTCTTCAAAGGAAATAATTAAAGATGCAGATGCACTGTGACTAACAAAATATTGGACTAAAATGTCAATGTCAATAATAATGTCAATAATGCATCGTTTCACTATTTAATAGTGAACGGGCAATAATTTTATATTTATTTAATTTACTTCATTCAAAATTAAATATTTATTAAAACACTAGGTAAATAAAAATGAAAATGGGGATTTAGTACGAAAAAAGAAATTTATATTGTACCCCAATGATTGCTGAAAATAAATAACCTGAAATGTAGGAATCGAGTTCGAGCGTTCTTGTAAAAACAAAATAGTTTAGCAAATATTTAGGGTGTTCCAGACTTTTATCCTCAGTGTATAATAGAATTTATTTTACACTCCGTACAGAAAAAGATAAAAACTGCTGCAACTTCCAATTCCTGAAAGTGTATGTATTTATCTCACATGTTTGATCGGAGCATTTTTATTAATTTCTTCTTCTGTAATTATGACTCCCCTGTTGAAAGAAATGTTCCATATTTTTTTTCTTTTCTTAAATTTGACACAATTACTCAAATTTTCTAGTTTGTTTAAATACTTTAAAATTCATTTTTCATTAATTTTTTGAAAAATATGATTTTCATGTCGAGAAAATTCCACGAAATGATCTATAACAAATAATAAATAAAAAGTCAGAGTGGCGCAAAAACGCGCAAGTTTTTAAGTTTTATTATGAAAACACAAAGTGTATAGAATATTTAAACATAGGTCTCCAACAGGTGATATTCGGAATTACTAAACAAAAAGTTTCATCAAAAAGATAAAACAGGTGTAAAATATTTGTATGATTTGTACGATTATTTCTAAACTATTAAATATAAAAAAAATAATAATAGGTGAAACGATTAATTAAACATACCTTCCATATTTGATTACACAGTTCAGTTTTGAACAAACTCACTTCAGAAGGAAAATATAATTAACAATGTTGCGAAAAATTTATGGCGAGTATAATGACATAACCATTAATATGACACTTTGTCTAGCACTTACTCGATAATTTCAAAAGGTACTTACCCTCTTTTTACGATAAATAATAAATTAACTCCTGATCTAATATTTATTAAGTTTCTTTTCGTCTACCTTTATTTTAACATTTTGATTTTTGCCGTGTCTTGGCCACAGTGTGCGTCGCCATGTGATTTTTGGCTGTGGCCAAGGATCGGGTCTACGCCAGCAAACTTCCATCGCTGGAATTCCTGCCCAAATACTACCAAATACTTACAAACAAAAATGGACAGACTCCATAAGTGCATGGAGAGGAGTGGGTGTCAAATTGAAATCCTGTAACCAAATCTCTGCCTTATAATTTAAAGTGATTAAATACCCATTTAATGTTAACACCTTTTTGCCTCACCCTGTATAATTGCTGTGTACTAATTCTCCATAAGATCTTGAAGGAGTAAAAATGTTTTAAAATAAATAAATTTAGTTAAGAACAAAATATATGAAACAATTAAATTAAAAAAAAAAAAAACAACAATATTTGATGAATTTCAAACTGAATATTAATAGCTCATCGAATACTAAAAAGTTAAAGAGCATCACTTCCATTCAAAGCTTCATCGACTCTCAAAGAGTTGGCTTCAAGCTGAGTAGCACAACTGAGATTTAGGTCAATTTGCAGGTTCGATTCACCGCCAGTAAAATCGTCGTGAACTTTCGTCATCCGTCAATGAAAGGAGTTTTAAATGTATTCAATTAATAATACACATAAACAATGCACAAAACACAAAAATATTTAATTACAATTTTTTTGTTAGTTGTTAATAATAAAAATAAAATTAACATATAAGTTTCTGACATAGCTAATGTTGGATGAGCCCAAAAAGAGTCATAAAATAAAAAAAAGTGAAAATGAGAGATTTCGGTTCTCAGAAGATGCGACGTTGGAAACCTTTATTCTGTCATAATTATTAAAAATTCAAAACCCGTTGCCTTGAACAGATTTCATTCTTGTTGTTGTCTTCAATTTGTTGATTTAGTCGAGGCTGATGTAATGAAATAATATATCTAACAGTAACGACATGAAATTTTCTAGTCATCAAAAAAAAAATATGTAAGAGTTTATAAAAAAAAGGATTCAGCACACCAACGTGGGATGGCTAGAGTCGAGGCGATGCGACAAAGACGCGAAATGCTAAACATATGACAGTATATGCATGAGTCTACTTCAACGTGTGTTTCAGTTCTACATATCCCGCCATATTTTTTAGCACCCCACGTCATTATCCTCTTGGTTTGTTTCCTTCTATTTTCTCATTATGTTGATATACGAATTGTTTAGTCTGACATATCTATGTTAAATATTTCAAACCTTAATCATCAATCTCAATTTGCCATCTGTTTTCACAGATTATTAATTAATATGATAATTATTTATTCGATGAATTACTTTCAGGTTAAAAATAGACGCAAACTCCTGAAAGCAAGCGTTAAACAGCGCGTGGTAATTACCGATACAGGCGCATTCAGACTATCGCTCGCGGCTAACTTTGAAAGCTTTTTAACAGTCTTCCTCTCGTTTTGTTCATGACTGATTGTAATTCTTTTGGAGCACCTGAACTTCCTGCGAGATACGAAAGAAAGAAGGAAGAAAAAGAATTGTTTTTAACCGACTTGAGAGTCTTAGAGGTGAAATTGCATGAGAATGAATCTAATTGCGACTTTGAAAAAGAAACACTCGAAGTTAACCACTTCGCTCGTTCATTTGTTATTTACAGGAGAAAAAAAGTAATTGCAACGGTATATTTCTGAAGCATTTATTTTTGTCCAGAAAAGTGACATTGAATTGCATGCATGCTCGCCTTGAAATTAAGTTACACGAGCGAAAATATTTACGCAGCATTTCGATGAGAAATTACACCGCAAATATCACACATAATTGCCGTAAATGATTGGCCTGCATAGATTACAGGTTAAACGATGAAGTTAAAATTGCATATATTCACAATTGTGAAATACAGTCGTTTATAGAACATTTCTCATTTTATATGTCAGTTCTAAAAACTGTCTATGAAAAAGTAGCCATAAGTTAGTATAGATATGAACTTTACGAAATCTCTTCCGGTCCGGCAATGTTAACTCTGTAGGCGATTCCATCTTCAGTCTTCAGCAACGATAATTTTTTTGCGTATAGACAAAGTTGAAAGCGTTAAACCTCCATGGCGTTATGTTAAGCTGCTTTTCCTGCTTTGAAGATTTGTAGAACTGGCGATTAAGGAGGATGAACGAAGTATGTATGTTTAACGTAAATTCTTAAGATGTATGAAGACAAGTTAACAGAAACAAATGATTGAGCTAATGAGAAACGCGCATGCGTCTGAAAATTGCCCAAGAAAAGTGAACACGTTACCGATGAAAACCAACGGCAGCATTTTCCAGATACCCAATTCTCCAAATCTCCAAAGCAGAAAGAGCAGCGTTAGTGTGCACTATGCAGAGATAGTTGCGTAATTCGCAAACGAACTAGACAGTCATACGAGTCTGACAGTCGCTAACGAACCAGTTTAACAGAACGAAACCAAGTACTAAATCAGATGGATTAGATTAGCATTTTTGAACGGAAAGATTCATAAGTTTATTTGTATTTTGTTCTGGCGAATATTTTCACTGCTGTATTTAGAGAAAAGTATATATTCCTGCAGTGGAACAACTACTTTCTTAACAGCAATGCGCGTAAGCAATTCGATTAAAACACCGGGCCATTGAGCTGTTCTCCTGCTTTCGCAGTAGGTTGGCCGATCTCGGAGGAGCCGTTGAAGGAGGTATTTATTGGCCTTAACGTCTTTTAATTATTCAACAACCGAGGAACGACTTAAATAAGCGTTTATAATTACATATTAATCCAAATTCTCCTCCATAAACCTTGTTTGTTGTATCTTTACAGGTAGAGAAAATGGTCACGGGTGCAAAAGCAAAGTACGACACAATTTGCGAGTGTTTTGTTACGTTTATTTGTTCACGAAAACTATGGCTGAAAATTAGCTTTAATATTCTAACTAAAAACAATGTTGATATATTAAAAAAATAAACTCAAGAAATTTTAATGAAGTAGTAGGCCTGTATCTTGTTCAATGTTAATTAAGCTTTATACTACGATGAATTGAAGATTGTACATTTAAATTAAGGCAGGAAATGGTAGGGCGTAAATGCGCATGAAACACGTGATCACCCACCCCTTCTGCTCCCGTCAACCTATCTCCTGTATGACTTTTCTATCACTGGTTATGATATCTAGACCGGTTTCGGCTTTAGCTATTTTCAACATACTGAATGATTGATTTATTGTGAGAGGCTTATCTCATGATACTAAGAAGTATGCCCGAATAATAATATATGACTTTGTAAACTGCATTGGGATGCATATATTGAAAAATGTTTTAATAGAGAACGGTATAGTGGCTACGTATTTTTTTATAAGAAAACTACACCGGGGTCCTGCCACATTTTGAATCGAATCATTGGTAAATATAATTAATTAAACGTTCTTTCATCGCATGAAAATAAAGATGAGAAATAAAGAAGATTAGTATGATATTTATGTTTTCTAATCGGCATTAAAACCAGAAAATCTCTTAATTGTTCCTAGTTTGTATAAACTTTGGTGGTGGGATGCAGGAGTTGTTCAGCAGTGAACTAAACGAACTAAGGGCCGGTTGCTCAGTCACAGTTTAACGTTAATCTTTAGTTAACTTCCATATCTTCCTATGTAAAAAAATTGAAAATGAAAGTTAAATATGACTGAGAAACCCGGCATAAATGAATGATTAGTGTAATCTAAGTTAATGAGATCCATTGAACTAGATTGTCATAGGGTCCCTAGATGTAATTTATATTTAACTTGTTTCTAACTTGTTTGGAAGGGTTTGGAAATAAATTGTCACTAAGCCTAGGTTTTTCAATCACAGGTTAACCCGAATTTTCAGTTTATTTCCGTAGTCACAGGTATGAAGACATTGTTTCCATAGCAATAAACTGAAGGTTAAAGATAACTTATGATTGAAAACCCGGCCCTTACAGACATAATTTGACAGTAGTGTCTGATATAGGCGTATATTATAACTTCCATTTTCATGAATCTGCATTTCAAATAACAAATTTGACATGACAGAAGTATCTGTAAAACGTTATACTTGTGTGTAGTTATAGAAAAAAAATAAAAGACAAGATTTCAGAAATCAAAATCAAAATCTACGAGTTTTTGATGGCGCAAGATCAAAATCAGTAAGTTACTAAACTCACCGGCACGAAAAACGGAGCACCTGCATTTTTTTTAATTTCTTTAAAAAGTAATAAATAATTTGATTCTATTAACTATTACTGTCGCTCAAATCTAAACAAAACAACTCATTTTAAGTATTTTTTAATATCACAGAACCATTATTAAAGCTAAAAAAAAAAATTCAAAAACCGCCCAAATCCAAATAGTGGAAACTGCAAAGCTGGGCTGAGGGTGTTGTTTTGTTTCGATTGTTCTGAGTAAACAAACAAGTCAAGTCATGTGTTACGTTCGCTTGGTATCAAAAATTATGCTGTAAATCCTGAAGCAGTGGCTGCTATGGTTGCATTACTTCAAGGCGGAAGAAGTGAGCGATTTTTTGCCCGCCAGAACGGAGTATCCAACAGTACAGTTCATCATATTTCTACACGCTTCTTGGAAACCGGAAGTAACAATAGAGGACTTGAAACTGGTCCACAACGCAAAACTAATGCCCATGATGATCGTTTTATCTTTTTATAACGTTTGCGAGATCGTCGTATTACAGCTGTAGAAATCAGAAATCGACTTCATCACATCCGGGATGTCAACGTAAGCGAACGAACTGCTAGACGAAGACTTGGTGAAGCAAACCTCAAAAGTCGCAGACCTGCGACACGTCCAGAACTTCTCAGAAGTCATCGTGCAGCAGTTTGCCAGAAACCAGAGACCACAAGCACTGGAAAAAAACCAATGGGGGCACGTTTTGTTTATAGATGAGTTCAGGTTTTGGCTGCGTTCTCTAGACGATCGTGAGAAAGTATGGCGAAAGCAAGGAGAGCGATTTGCTGAATGTACTTTTAGTCCTAAAGTCAGCTACCAATTTCTCTAGAAGCACAAACAGAGTCGTACATCGTTCCAAGAGGCTCCTTAACAGCTGTTAGGTTTATCGAAGAAGTTCTGCAAGATTTTGCTGTCCCGTATGGTCCTTTTATTGGAGATAACCTCCTATTGATGCACAATAATGCAAAACCTCATACCGCTGAAATTACTCGACAGTACTTAAACGAAGTTAACATCCCTGTTATGGAATGGTCAGCAGCAAGTCTTGATGCAACTCCAATAGAACATGCTTGGGACTGCCGGGGCGCAGAATTCGAAGTCGTGTTCCCGCTCCTAACTTTGAATGAGTACAACAAGCTCTTTTAGAGAAATAGGCAAATATTCCTCAAGATGCTATTCGATACTTGATTCTAGACAAGCCAAGAAGAACGCAAGCAATGATTCAGGCACGTAGGGGAAATACACGTTATTGAAAAGTGTTTTTTTTTTAACTAATGGTAAACAAATTGTTTGGGTTTACGTTGTTTGCTTACAAACAAAATTGTGTTTTTGGCCGTTTTTTTTTTTTGTTTGCACCCAAAAACAGCTTTTTACATAAAATCAATGTTCAATAAGTTTTTAAAATTACTTACAACTTGTTGCATTTGTATTCAAACTACAGTACTAGTAAAACTTAAAGAACGATTTAATTTTTATTTTTTTTAAGAAAGTGCAAGTGCTCCGTTTTCCGTGCCGGTGAGTATAGATTAGAAAGAATAAAACATTGAATTCTAATTCCATAAACGACACAAGGTCTAAATAATGATGAACCTAACAGTTGTTTCCGAACCATATCAAGTAAGATAAATATCAATCACATATAGGGACCCTACCCTACTAAGACTTCTTTGTAAACATTTATAAGAATTGAATAAAACAGAAAAATGCTTTATAAACATTCATAGAAAGTAATCGGTGACAATTAGCTTCCTGTTAATAATTATCATTATTATTATTTTCACTCCTGACAAAGCTATAAATCTATAGCGAAACGTCGAGTGCATTTCCATTCATAATTCTGTCTGGTTTAAGATTACAAGAAAACTTTTTACTTACATTTCTCATCGGACAAGCAACAATTTCATTTATAAGTATATCATAATGCAAGGTGGCTCACGTCGAGAGCCTTGGAAATTCCTTTTTAGTATTTTTGTTCAGATATGTTAGTTTGAGAGTTCTATATAAGGTATACACCACTTATGTTAATTTGCAAACATTTTGCTCTCCTAAATTTACTGCCTTTTAAATGTCACCGATTTTAATAAAGCATTTTAGGTTATTTGGCTAGTTTGTCATAACCAGAGGGAAGACATAAAGTTTTTCCGGTATCATCCAGTTTCAGACAGTGGCAAGCCTGGTGGGGTACCATCTCGCTTGCCACTTGACTACTCGCCCTCATATCTAAATATTAACTTAGCACTCGGGCTCTCGGACAATTTAAAATCACGCCGCGTTATTGCTCACATGTTTGACAAAGCCCATCTCTTGCGAGCCGAGCTGAGTCACGCCGTTTCTACGAATGTACTACTTCTTTCGCTTGTCGATTATTCATTATTGGTAGTTATGCGATAATGGCAAATATGCAGAGCCGCCTAGACGCTGTATTTACAACACCCCACCGTTTCGTTGCGATAGTAAACCGTAAAACCTTATCCGGTCCTTACACTGGTCATAACGAACTACAATTCCCGCCTCCAATATGCCATACCAAATGTTCACCACAGTAGATTTATCTAAGAAATGTAATAGGGTGTAATATTGAAAGGTTTTAAATTTCACATCAAAACTGGTACTATACTTTCACAGTATTTCCGAAATAAATTCGATTCTTGCAACGAAATCTTTCTATTGCCGAAAAGTGTTCCGTATTGTAAGATAATTTTACGTAGGGTAAAATGCCGTTTCGATTTTGTTAACTTTTGTGAACTTGCCGAGCAGCGGTGTGCAATATTGACATTTCCCACACCATGCACTTTGGAAACTCTGCGGAATTTGTCCTAACATACACAACAACAGAATTAATATACGCTGAAGTGAAGATTTATTGCATGAATATATAACTTGTACCACAAAACTAAAGTCCACTGTAACACATAAACTTCATTCATGCATGTTCTTTTTGAAAATAAAAACTTGTTTTTTCTTTACAACAATCTAGTCAGGAAAACGTGGAGTTTATCAGTTACTATTTTTTAAACGAGTTTACACCGTGTCCATGGATTGGATTCGCTATAGGAAAAACTTTCTTATTTTTGAGTTTCCGAAAGGTAGTTATTCTAAAAACTCTTACCCTCAGTCTCACAAAAATTATTTAATCAATGATTAGTATAACAGCGTGATTAAAGCCTATGATTGGTTGGGTGAAACTATATAATCGGTTGTTGAAAATTTATTGTTAACTTCGTCCGGTGGCGTTTCTTAATCAGGGAAACAAATTAATCGCTGATTAACAATGTTTTTGTGAAACCCACCGAATTGTTATAGGAAGCGATAAATTCCGATTACAGCTAAAAAAGTTGAAAATTCTGTTTCAACTTTCATAAAATATGGCAAAGTAACAAAATTTGGAGTAAGTTGGCATGGTAATTTAAAATTATTTTGTGAAGAGAACGTTGTTAAAAAATGATCAGCAATTAATTAACTATAAAAGTAATTATAGATTAGGTCAAAAAGCGATCCTAGGATATCGCCGTTCAAGCGATATAAAAAGTTATAAAAAAAGCGCAGCTATTCCCGGCTTATACCGTGTAAGTCAGATTTCTGCATTTCTGTAATAACTCAGAAAAAAA
Source organism: Prosopocoilus inquinatus (assembly GCA_036172665.1). Taxonomy (NCBI): domain Eukaryota; kingdom Metazoa; phylum Arthropoda; class Insecta; order Coleoptera; family Lucanidae; genus Prosopocoilus; species Prosopocoilus inquinatus. The sequence goes on from CM069871.1 coordinate 26,093,276, forward strand.
AAGACAGAGCAATAAAACTTAAGAAAAATTGTCTGTCATGTCAAGGACTACAATTTGGTTAAATTAGTTAACGTCGATCTTCAATTGTTTGTGAGTGGCCACGCCTCCTTCAATTTAATTAAATTATATAATATATTTCTAATGACGGATTTTGATAGAAAATGTCTCTCTCTTTGTGATGGTATAAAATTTTGCCACCTCAAATAAAAAAAAATTCAGAAAAAGACTAAAAATTTTTCCATCGCAGTAAACCACGGATTATGGTGCGAAAACGACTAGATTCCCTGCATATCAGTTTGAAGGAACTTTTAGTATAGCGCCTTCCAACCTTAGTATGAACAATGAAATGCCCTCATTTCTCGTACCTTATCCCCAACATTCTCGGCTGCCCAACTTGAACTTCATAGGAATTCGACTCTATTCCTTTCGCTGTTCTTGCGCCTCTTTCTATTTCTCATGGCTTTTCAATAAAGCTATCTTTATTTCTCTGAATTTTGGTGTAAGAATTCGAAATTCCAATATGTATAAAAGGAAAAGTATTTAATTTCGTTTAATCTCTAGACGATCAGCTACAGGGGGAGAAATGCAACTCCAGTTTTCCAAGTGAAAGTAATACGTTTTCTTTAATTTCGCCCATTGGAGGAAATACGATATTCAGCGACGTCGAAAGCTTCGGTAAAAGCAACCTCAAGCTAGAGCCCCTTAATTAGAATCTGGATTATTCTGCAATGTTATATCACAAAAATTAGTCATGATTCGGAAGGAAGAAAAGTAGGCGTTTGTCAAGTTTCGATTTGTGATATAACACGGCGGCAGCAATCAAAACTTAGTTACGAATTGTCCACACTCTTATAATAGGGTCTCTACCCCGAGCGACATCACTGCGCCACGTAGCAGACAGAGGTATTTGTGGTAAAAGCGTTCCGAGAAAAGGCAGGAAGATTGATTGTTAATAAAAACTAATAAAAACCTTTAACATTTGAATTCGAGTTAGTTGTTCCGTGGATTTAGAATAAGTTTAAAGAAAAAAGTACGCGTCTTATCTTGTTCCGGGCGATTCTAAAATTGAACTCCAGATTCAATTTTCTTTCTCCAATTCTTCTCTGTAATTTCTCCAAAGTTTGATACTCGGGAGCAGAAGCAAAAGCTTTCCCGCGCATTGTTTTTTTTGTGTATTTAAACCTCTCCGAACAATAGTCTTATCATTTCTTATATAAAGTAGTAGTCTTATCATTTCTTATATAAAATCAATGTGTCGTTAAATTTTAAGATTACCAGAAGAAAATTATTGTTAGACTCCGATTGGTAAGTCGCTTTAATACCGCTTGATAAATTAATCACTGCAATTGACAGATCAATGCCCTGTCTGTCTCCTCCTTTTTATCACTATTTTTCTTGTAAAGTTTTGTTTTCTTATGTTTAACGTTGTTGTAATTTTAAAGGAATTATTTTGTAAACTATTTACACGTCATTGGTTACTATTTTGTTTTCTTTTAATATTTCTTGTTTTAATATACTCCTGTTTGTTAAATTTACTATTCTCTTTTATTTCATTAATATTAATTTCGTTCAATAGCTTCAACAAGTTATTCCGAGGAGGAAATCTTCATAAAGAGAGAAACAACGAGAGTGGATAATTTGACAATCTTCAGGCGAATAACGGCCCTGTTTCGGCTTTTTCAGGGAAACACCGTTACGATAGAATTTTTGGTTATTTCACCTCAAATTAGCTACCAAACAAGAAAATTGCTTTCCAGCGGTGGTTCCTTGGCCAAAAGAGTAGGTTGGGTTTTTATTTTGGTTTTCCTTTGATCAGGGTAAAAGTATTTCTGGTTAGTATTCAGGGTGACCATCCCTAAATTTAGTAGAGAAATAACCCCCATCCAGTAGCATTTATAAAGAGTGGAACGCGCTCTAATTTTATTCTCTGCATTTTAATAGATATGTTTTGTTTCTAAATCGAGCTGTCTATGATTAATTAAACTAATAATGTTTTACTGTAAATACACATCAGAAACAGATATTACAACTATAGTGAAATGTTTCTTAAAAGCAACCTATGTGGTCATTCCGTCGTCATTGTGTAGGTTTTAGTTCTAGTACCTGTGTGATTATTGTTTACGACCATTATGTGTTAAAACACACGAGACATGTGAAATTTTCGTACCATATGCGTCCTACTGCGATGGAAAAGTTTTTGGTGTTTTTTTGAAAATGTTTGTCTATCCGGAAGAGACAGAAGCTTTCTATCAAAGTCCGTTGTTAGAAATACCATGCGATCAACGGAATTTATAATTAGAGCAGGCTGTGATATTTTACAAAAAGTGGGTAACACAGGCTTACAGTTTGACATTAAAAATTGTAAGTGTCACAATTGTGACATTTATTTTTTTAAATGATTGATAATAAACGATTTGTCTCTCTTTCTTTGCCTCTAATATTCTAAAAAAGGGTTTAAATCAACATTCACACAAAATAAAATAACAAAATAAAGATAATATGAAGCACGAGCATAACCTCAAATATTACAACTGTCAACTTATTATTTATTTCTCATGGTATTCAACTACACAGCATAAAATAGCACCAATCACAGCCTCCCTTAATTATGAATTCCGTTGATCACCCGGTATATTCTACCTAGGTATCACAGTAAAGAGTTAATAGGTAGCAGCGCGGGTGTTCGGAACGTGCACGCAACCTAAACACAGTTCTCTCTCCCACATTGTTATCTGAACCCTCAGCTGTCGCTCACGCAGTTGATCTCGCGTTTTCATGTACTCTTGTGGCATCACCCAATACATATATCGTTTACCGGACTAAGGGGCCTATTCTGTATCAAGACCGTTAAATTTTAAGGGCTGTTAATTTTTGTTGCTGCGGTAACAACCAATCATAGAACTGTATTTAAAATTTTAAAGAACCTCTAAATTTTAACAGCCCGTTAATAAGTTACAGAATACGCCCCTAAGTATATTATGAGAACGAGTTACCTTAACAGAATGTGCTGGCCGTACAGGGTGTCTCAATGTCAGAACAAGTACGCAAATGGTATTTTATGTATATTTTATTAAAAAAACTTTGGTAATGAGCTTTCGTTAACAAAGTTTTTTTTTTAATAAAAAGTGACTTTTCTGTCAACCCAACAAAAGGTTCTCGTACCTAAACTTTTTCAGTTAATAAAACTAATTTATGGAATTATTTTAAAACGCAAACTTGAATTTTCCTATTTCACCCCGTACGAATTTAAATAATCAAATAAATATCAGGTTCTTTTACGTTGTTGACAGAAACATCCTGAAAGCTATGCTAATTGTAGTAACACTATATGCGTGCATTAAGAACCGATATTTTTTTTGGGCGACGATGAAATGTTTTATGCAAATATGCGACGTCGTAAATCGAGTTATGCCAGAAATAAAATTTGCATTTCTCGTTCCGAATGAAATCCGTCACGTTCACATTCAGTCCTACCGTAATATTTATATTAAACTTGAAGCTTTATTGGATCCGATAGAGAGGATTCAGTAGTTTATTAGTCGAACGTTATTTTTACTTGAAATTATTTGCGTACATTTCTGTTTGTGTTATCGAATTTGCAAATAGAGAGGAATTTCTTGATGTTTTTAATCAAGACTAACAAAGATCGGCAGTGTGTGATCTTTACAATAATAAATAAACATTGCTATTAAAAAATCATAAACGCACATTATGAATTCGGATAATACATGAATAGTGAGGTGTGAATGAGACAAATCAACGATTTATGATGTGCTAAGTAAAACCACAAAAACATCGAATCGCATTTACATATGTCTGTGATTTGGATGTTGATTTGAACGGGGTAACAGTTTTTAATGTTTTCATCAAAACATTTTTTTTAAACGTAATGATCCTGTACTTACTTCCTTTGTTTAAAAAATATCAATTCTTGCATGTTTTTTTTTTCCAAAACATCAAAACATGTATGAAAAAGAAATCTGAAACTCTGCTATTTCGACTTTCCCCATGATATTAATCATATCAATCATTTGAAAAATTTGTCAATATTAATTGGCGAGTAATCTCGATCGTAAACCCGTTAATCGATCTTCCACTTCGATATAATTGACGTGATTTAGTCGCAGTCGTTTGCGTTTGAACATAATGGCCTATTTGCAGTATTAATTATTTTCTATTAGGTATCAATTTTCACGCCGTTAATCGCTCAGAACTTATCGCGATTGCAGGCATTTAACCGAGAGAAAACAGTTCTATCATCCACAAGATCAGTTGGATCTCAATCAACTAATGTAGTAATTACTACCTAGATAGTTAACAACAAAAATTAGCACCAAAGTTGGTAAAGAAATAAAAAAGAACGCGACTCACATTTGTTGCCTTTTGAGGCGTTCGTTTAATTTACGTTGATAATAAATTAATTGATAATTTAAAAACAACTTTTATGTAAATTTTAATCGTTTTGAATATCAATATGCTGAGTTGCGGTTTCTAAATTGATGATATATGATTATTTTCGTTTACCTAATTTAACTCTTCTTAAAATCTGTCTTCTTATAAGCTTTTTGTACGTTGCCCTCGAAAAAACATTAAATTATTTTATTGATTATCAAATAGATTATAATATATTCTACCTTTCAGACTGATCTAAAAGTGATCTCTTTTTCGTGTTTTTTATTCACGCTCGGATAATCCTATCTGTCGATAGATATGTGAATTAAATTAGAAAGTCACTTTCTGATCTTATGTCTACTTTAGTTACTCTTTTAACAAGTGCAATGGAAAAAGTTTTCCATGTTTTCATTTGTTTGGTGACTACGATTCAGGCTGACGTACTGTAATTGGTTTCGTCAACATTTTTTACCACATTGACGGATGGATGTTAGCTGTTACATTTGAAAGCCATACATAAACGGTACAGATTCCAAATAAAGCTTAATCAAACTTGCTCTTGTATCTAGTTGTCAGACATTTTAACAATGCGTGCAAATTGTTCTAACTCAAGAAGAGGCAGATTAAAACACAAAGCAACTTCTTATTTGTACATAAAGCCTATACATACTTGCGATACAGTAGACGAAATGTTAATTCACATTTTCTAAATACCGCCTTAAGAACGAGGATTAAGCAACAGTTCGTCAATAATGGCGTTAACAACAGTTAAAATTGGTCATCTAGTGACTAATTTTTTACCTAAACTTATGTCAGAATCACACATTCTGTTTATAACTGTTGCTGCCAAAAAAAGAAAAAACTGGACGCTTAGGCGGCAGGATTTCGCACGAACGTCTTCTAAAACGTTCAAGTTCTTGCTTATTCTAACGCTTTTTCTAACGTCGTTAATAGAACTCGATTTAAATAGATGTGTTCGCACTAAAGCGCTTTTTTCAGTGTGAACGTAACTATTAAACCTCCGTAAAATGTTCTATTCAATGCGTTAGAAAAAGCGAGCGCTGATCTTTTTAGAAAACGCTCGTGCGAACAAGGCCTTAGACTTTTCTTGATGTACTGTGGCGCGTAAAAAAAGCCTCGTACACGTGTTGAATTGGTTAAACTAATTTGTGAATGTCAAATAATTTAAATTCAGACAGACGGAAAACGAATAAGTTATAAGACGAATAGTAATTCACAGTAGTAGCGAAAGATTATGGCTCAAGTCAAACTAACTATGATGCACGAAGAAGACGTATATGTAGGAAGACGAAAAAAATGCAAATAGGTAAGATGGATTCACTTGAGATAATCCCCTTTATTTTTTATTAAGAGAAAATCCATTTTAGACAAAAACAACAAACATTTTTAACGAATTCTCCAGTACTCTTGTCGCCAACACGTTGAAAATTATAAACTCAACTTTGAAGAGTCTTCAAGTGTTAAAGAAATTATATTAATAGCAGAACATAAGTAATCGCCAATTCTATTTCGCTTAAATTACATTTATGGGCCATTAAATATTTGGAATGGCGTCATATTTATTGAACAGATCAAACTATCTAACTCATGTTTCAGGTAAAATGTGTACCTGTATGTTTAGAAACGTCAAAATTCTCAAAATATCCATTTACAAAGCAAGAAACAGGTAAAAACTCTGCTGCTTGATTTTGAAGGTGTACGTGATTTTATTGCAAGCGAGTGTATAATTGCGGCCATTGAAAACTGGTAACTGAGAATTGAGATAAATATCAAAGATCAAGCCTTCATCGGTCAGTTTGGTTACAGCGTCAAATTTTTATTTTTCCTATACATTTTGTACTTAAAATATGTGACACTACTGATTCATAGATGATGCGATTGTCTGAACAAGTTTTTGTTAAATTGCTCGTCATATTTAGCCCGGGTGCCCATCGAACTGATATGACAACAAATGACAACCTAAGACACATCTCCATTATATTTTTTTCATTAAAGACGATAATTACGTATTTATGTGTCATTTCGGCCAAAACATACTGGGTCAAGCAAATATTTTATCATTGAGTTTAAATGAATAACTTGCATGTAAGATCATTTGTCATATCAGTGTCGTATGAGTTTAGTGTTCGCTTTGCCTTATGGATAGCAGTTAACAAGTAAAGTAAAATAGGAACTGGACAAGGAAAAAGTAGGAGTAAAGTGCAATAGTGGAGAAAATTTGAAAAACCGGAATGAAGAATATTACCTTGTTCAGTATTATAGGTTTTTTCGGAGGGGCCATTGCTGCAAGGGAATAGACTAGGAAAGTAAACGTCACAGAAGGCGGAGCTGAGTCGTTTACTATCTTTGTCTAATACATCAGACGTGTGTCGTAAATTACTCTCGCTATAACGCCGGAGTTGACCTGAATATAACCTAACATTTAAGAATGTTAAGACAACAAGATTAAACAAGTTTTTACAGTGGTATAAGTTGGTATCTTGTACATTTCCCAGAGACATTTTTTTATTTTGTTGTGTTAGGTTATGTTTATTAATGGTTCGTTGACCTGCAGCTGTACTAAGCTCAGACAAGCATTTTATACATATTTTTAATAACAAATAAATTAACTAATTACGTACAATAAGCACAACTAAAATAATTTTATTGAAGCTTTTCATGCGAAGTTTTAGTGATAAAGAAAAGTTTACAGAACGGCTCTCTGTCAAGCGAGTATTTTCAGTTTGTTTGGTGTAACCCATCCATTTTTACAGTCCAATAGTCTCCGTTTCAAATTTCGCGCGAGCTTTAGGACCGCCCACTTTCCTACTCTATTTCTTGTCGTCCTCGTCTCTATTTTGACAAAGTAGCACGTTTCAACTTACCTTCTAGATTATGTTTGCAAAAGGGACGGTGAGTTAAAAAAAAGCTTTGAATCTTCTTCTCCTTCACAAATCAGACTCTGAATGATTTGACAGAACTGCTCAGACATTCGGGGAAATGGATACCTAAAAGCCCGATTCTAAATGAACATTGTTAAAATTAAAGATATTTACGTTTCAACGACAGCACTGTCGACTTCTCGCACTAAATTTTCACTACTGTTGTGGCAGTCAGAATAGCATTTGAGGGAACCTAACGATGCATAGGAACATTTATCATGAAAACATAAGTCATTTCTCCGGGATGGTCGATATCCACTTCAGGTACCTACCAGTTTTGGGGATAAAATTCGACACTGCTTCCGTAACAAAGTAACAAAGCCATGTAACACTTTACATACTTACACAAAATAATCGCGCTCATGAGGTCTTGATAAGTCTGTGACTTAAGCAATCACCACAGAAAAAAAAAATGAGGAAGTCCAATTTAATCGTAATGCATGAACTAATTTGAATTAATTCTTCTTTGAAATACGTATATAAATAGTCATTTAATCTGATTTAGAGGCCATTGAAATAAAGAAATACTTCTTGTCCAATTTTCACGATAAATACTCCTATGTGCGATGTTACGTCACTTACCGACACGTTAACTTTTAGCGACATGAATTAGAGAATTGGGATGATTATGGTATTTGTAGCTAAAATCTTTGTAAACCAATTACGCTTTGATCAACTTATGAAAAGAATGTTGTTTTTTTTCTGGAAATTTTGACTCTGCTTATCATTCTAATGCAAAAATAATAAGATTTTATTTTGAATTTTAACAAAAAGAATCGGTTCTTTGTTTGAATGCTTATGGAGCAAATCGTTTAATCTTTAGGTTTTCTAATCCTATCTACCATTTTTTTTTGTTACATGCCAATCAAATCAATTTTAGTTCAGAACACAATATGACTGCAAGTGACCAAACTATTTCAGGAAAGTTAAGAAACGATAACCACATACAGGCTGTTTTCGAATATAATTTATCTATATACAAAAGTTTTTCGTTTCTGAGACATAACCTATAAAAGCAACTTGAAAAGTATACTTTGAGAAAAAGAACTACGCAACAGCTATGTATTGTAGATTGACATTTAAAATATGCAGGTAAAATTCCAGCTAATGTTTTCAAGGCATGTTAGAGCTTTACGAAATTTCGAGTTTCTGCAACAATGCAATCTTTGGACCTAATTATCTGGAAGACGGTTAATCTCACGAAGACGGAATTTAGTTAATTTTTTTATTCGAACTTTTCAATTTCTGTTTCAGTTCTTTTCAAAAAGTAACAATAAGAAAGTCATATACTAAAATCATCACCTACTACCCTGCAACTATGCCACTGGTGAAAAATGCTCAATTTCCGTATGAAATATCCATCCTTCAACATCAATTTTCAACCCTGTACGTCAAACCGTTCCAGAGATATTTAAGAAAATATGTTTTTCAAGTTACATGCTTAGAAAGGATATATCTCAGAAACGAGAAACTTTTGTATACATATAGATAAATTAGGTGAAATTGTAATATTTTGATGTCGTCTATTCATGGTATAATTATTGCCATCTTATTCGATAACATTCGGTATTAGTCGTTAAAATTATCAATCGATCGGTGGGCGTATAATAAAATATGTATTTCTTTTTGTATTTGGTCCTCAAAACATCTGATACAAATGTTATAAAAGTCTTTAGAAAAATTTTGTGCAAATCGTTTTTGATTGCAGTGAAAACCTCGAGCAGCCTCTGTATAGCTGTTTCAGCCCTGCTTGGGGCTTCTTCAGCAGAGACGTAGCTCGACATTCCCACTGCAAACAAAAACGACTTGTCCAAATTATTCGCAATTGCGAAGTAAGAGTGATGATCAGATAAAATAGCGACATCTTACGATCGCTTTTTGACCTGACATTGTAGTAGGATACTCTTACATCGCAATAGCGAATAAATTGGACAAGTCGTTTTTGTTTACAGTGGGAATGTCGAGCTACGTCTCTGCTGAAGAAGCCCCAAGCAGGGCTGAAACAGCTGTACAGAAGCTGCTCGAGGTTTTCACTGCAATCAAAAACGATTTGCACAAAATTTTTCTAAAAACTTTCATTATGCTTTGACAGCAAGCATAGCCGCTTTGCATGGGCGACTTATTAGGAGCAAATCCCGATTCAATTATTTTATCCTACTGCAATGTCAGGTCAAAAAGCGATCGCTATTTTATCTGTTATAAAAGTCGTTAAAATTATTAATCGGTCGATAGATCTATAATAAAAAAAAAGACCTGCACTGTATTAATTTTTGTATTTGGTCCTCAAAACACTTAATATGAATGTTATAAAATGGTGTAAAAAAAATTTAATATCTGAATTTTCTGTTGTCAATACATTGACAGCCTCCTGTAAAGTTTACTTAATCAACGATGACCTTACCAAGAGCGTTTTTATTTGTTTATTTTTAGTAGTTATTCTTGGTATTGACAGCCAAATTGTTAACAGTTAAAATCGCCGTTTCCTGTTTGTTCAATCATAAAAAAATATTGACGAGGAAGGTTACATGTGTTTACGCGCTATTAACTTGTTTGTCTCACGCATTTCAGTGAATTTACCCGCGGAAAATTGCTCTCTCTTGTTTGCCCTCAAACATTACGGAGAACGTGCGAGGCCGCAAATATGTCTCGCGTTGTAAATCGGAAAAGCCGACAATTTTCACGACTAGCCAGCCAGCGTCATGACAATTACCGAGCTTAGGTGTGAAATTGAGGATTAATTCGCCGAACAATGAGTCGATGAAGTCGAAATGAAAGTTCTTAATTGCATTATGCAGGGATTAGATTCAGGGGCAAGGTCAGGAAAGTAGCGTTTTAGTATCGGCGATGAATAATAACTGGATTATTGACCTTGTTTATAAATATTGACGTTCGCCTCTTGTGATGATAACACAAGCCGGCAAAATTACATTTTTTATCTGGGGTTTGAATTATTTTAGTTAGTTCAATTTGTGTTTACACATCCCTGGGATACCATCAAAAAGTTTCTATCACGTAAGGATTTGAAACTACAAGACAAAATTATAAATACTTAATGTGCGAAGTTTTTAAAGAATTTCAGCTTTTACTTTACCCTTTAGCACATTACATCCTTCTTAATATCAGCAGTTATATTGCTTACGAGTAATTTTTAGATGCCAATTTGCTTTCTGCAACAAAAGATCGTTTTTTATAGTTTTCGATGAGCAGGGCCCATAACACGCTTTAAATGACAACAGTAATCTGCCATCATATTCAGATTCCAACGTCCCTGATATCGTTTTTCCATGTTTTCTGTATCTTAGTGAAACCTTTAACCTTGCTCTTCACTCACCACACCAATATTTTCGGGAAAATAGTCCAAGTGAGAAAATAGAATAGATTATATACAAAATTTTAAAAAATTGTTTCTTCAAAAACTGTGCGTGATGAAAAAAAATATTTACAGTTTTGTTAATGGACCCTTTTTTTAAAACAACAATAAAAGTTCAACCCCAGATTTATGCCGACCTGTGTAATGAACAGGATGAACAGGCCTAGGCACATCTTAGGCGGAAGGTTTCATTAAATATACGAGGAACTACTAATATGCTGAAGCGATCATAGTCGGAAGAAGTTCTACTCTTTAACGCGTCTGACCTGTAAAAACAAAACAATAAACCAGTCGAAGCCTGAGAAGTCTATGCGGCTTGCAGTAACCATTACAGTTCTGGTCGACTGGAAACAAAAACTTGTTTACATAACCGAATCATTCGTATATGAACTGGCATTCTTTTTGCAGTGACGGTACTATAATTGATACGAAGCATTAAATGTATTGTGCCAGTCTTTTTAAAAGTTACATTAAAGAATTATGATGTTTTCGTAATTATTAATTTGGAGGAAACTATAAAGGCAATTATGTTACACACGTAATTTACATCAAACGGTTGCTTCTGATGCAATGAGCGCGAGGGTGAGAGTTCCTCGGGCATATAAGTCGTTCAGCGGCGACGTTGAAATCTACACCGCTGCTTTGTTTATCTTTATACTGGTTTTTACCAGGTATCCTACGAATGTCCGACCCTTAGTAATGAATTTGAAACAAAGAAATATTACACCTGCCGAGTGCTGGGTTGAGAGAGATATTTGGCCGAATGTTAGGCTAATGTGATTAATAGAGTCAGTACTCGACCTATTCCCTGTGCATTCATCTGCTCCAATAACAGTTTCACAGTGTTATTCGGCCTCTAGTTTTGTAACTGTGATTCAGTAATAAACAAGAGTTTGAAATAAGAAAATCCTTAATCTAGGGTGTCACGCAAAGGGATTTCTTCAGTAGCGTTTTTCCTGTCGAATATATTAAAAAAATGTTTCATAAAAAAGTTTAATTTTCTGAAGCTCCGCATAATTTAAAATTATTTTCATATACAGAGGATGTATCAATTTGTCTGTACGGTTTGGAACTTCGTTATTTTAATGAAACCCCTATATTTTATATAGAATTTTGGTTTGAAAAGTTATTTTAAAGTAAATTTAATAAGGGTTCCCTATACCCCAGTTCAATAGTTGTTGAGTTATTAGGCTTTACGTTGTTCAAAGAATACGAATATAACTTTGATAATTATTATCTCATTAACGAAGAAAGTTAAAAAGCAGATATTATGGTATTGTTACAAGCTAAGTAGAAGGTTTCTATTGCAGTAACAAAATTTGCTTTTTAATAATTATGGTTGTAGTAAATCTATTTCCTTTTTGATTCTTCATAATAAGTTTTGTATTTTAAACGGAATGGTATAATTTTTATGTCGTTGTTAGATGCTCCACAAAATTATCTTTCAATTGATTATACGTTTCCCTATACCAGTTATTGACGGTTGATGAAATATTGAATATTATTTCAAAATCTCTGCATTCTTATATATTAATTAATATCAAGAGATCCACGAGTTAGTATTTATTGAAACATTTGACTAATTTTGAGTAAAGCCACGAGTGTATAAACTGAACACTTAATGTGAAGTTAGAAGACATCGTAGAATTATTTTGTTAATTGTGCATTTTTTAAAGGTATCGCTTTTATTTTGTAAAGTCAGTATTTAGTTTTGTTAGGTTGAAATTTAATTAAAAAATATTTGTTGAAAAAATGTGTACGACGTAATTACTATTTGATAAAAAAATAACAATTTTAGAAACTTAACTACAAGAAGCCCTAGGGCCAATTTATAATATTAATCAGATGATCAAGTTAATTATGTAGTTAAGCAGTATCTTTGGACCAGTGACGTAAATAGACACGTCCGTGCCCGTGTTCAACTTTTTTGTCGGTCCCCTCTTTGTTTAAATATTGTCGGAAGCAAAAAAAGGGAAACAAAAAACAGTTTCCTGTAATTATTCTTTCTCAAAATGGTATTGATTAAAGGTGACTTCACAGATAATATTTAAAAAATTTAAAACTTTCATATTTAACTAATTTAAAACTTTAATAAAATCTGTGAATTCGTCTTTAATCAAGACCATTTTAAGAAAAAATAATTACAAATAACTCTTTTCTGTCTACTTTTTTTTTGCTTTCAACTGTATAATTGAACCCCGAAGTTCAAAAAAACGCACGTAAACTTAATTTTCTGAAGATTTCAATAAAACAAAATAAACTGAAGAAAAAAAAAATTAAAAATAAAACAGTATAATTCTTCTTGTAAATATAATAAAGTATTAAAAATAACACTAAAGTAATCTAAACTGGTCCAAGTAGTATATAGGGTGCTAACTTTCTTATTTGAATTTTTTATAAAGTAACTTAAATTATGAGACTTATAAGACCTTTCCTGCTTCATTTTATGGCACCATCGAAAAAACAAATGACTATCAAGATTTCGAGATTTTCAATTATTCTCAACTTTTTTAGTGAAACAAGCATATATGCCATATAATTTTCTTAAAACGTGATGAAATAAAGACACCCTATAAGCTGTTAACGATCTCTTAAGACTCTAGCTTTCCTTTCTTTAAGTTACGTGTATATGTTAGGTGCTTTCCTTTAGTCACAAGCCTCATCTCAGATCAGATAAACGTCACTTCCGCTAACATGAACAAGTAAGTTTGAATATATATTTCTACTTGGTAGCTAATGAGAATGTTCAAATGGTAACAATTTGGGAGGTGGAAATCTCAGTTCAACATTACTTGTCGTGCTAATGGAAGTGACGTCTGTGTGATCTGAGGTAAGATTTGGGGCAAAAGGAACACTTTTCTTGACGTAAACTGAACAATGCTAAAACTTTTGCTGGATAGCTATAAGTATTAACTGTCATTTGAAAACAAATTAACTTTTTTAAACATAAATTCGTTTTCCGTTTTTGCCTTATCTACATACACTGTAAATATTTAAATTTGTTTTGGGGCATGCAGTAAAGCTATTGTACTTGAATGAATGAAATCAACATAATTGGATTACAATTCACCGAGAGAGAAAGAAAAGAAAGAAAATTTTGTAACATTACCAGACTACAAGAATGTTTCGATATTTTACTTGCACTTATCTGCATATCGGTTTTGGTATATTCTCAGGCATCGTTTTAAAATGTTGCATATTAAATTTCAAAAATCGTAGTCGAAAATTGAGAATCGAGGTTATCTTTTACGAACTGGTAGAAAAATACAATAAGTGTGAGTACGTAAAATCATGCTGAGAGTGAGTGTTTTTCACATCTTAACAAATTAAATTTAGTGTATCGTTTTACCCAAAAACTGTCATCTATAGGTACATAATTTATTAACTACACAATTGTTTTAAATACATATAACTACATATATAAATAGACGCAAATATTTTGTGTCCAAAATAAATACGAAAAAATACTGCATTTAATCAAGGTCATTTCAAAATCAATGTCGATTGTAACCATAGTCTTTCAAATGTATCGCGGTTGCTATACATCCTGACAAAACCTAAGTGCACGGCGGTGAATCGTGTTGAGTGGAAGACGGTAATGCATTCTTGAATTATTTGTGAGAGACGGTGATTATAACACACTAAAGGGGGTTATCCCTTATTCTGTAACTCATAATGATATCTTAAAAAAATTGTTGTACATCAATTAATCTTAATACAATGTGTCAGGTCAAAAAGCGATCACAGAATGTCGCTGTTTATTAATGAGATCGTTAAGTATCAGCAATTGTAACACGCGCATTTTGACCAAGCCGTATGTAGATACAATGCATTTCTATGAACTGATTGGCCCCTTAATGATTGTCGCTATTTAACAGTATCGTTAAGAATTATAGAATAAAGAAGTTAGGTCCGTTTTATTCATCTTTTAGTATGTGCCAATTTGTTACTTGACAGTTTAATCCAAGGCAACGTCTAGTGCAATATATTTAGTTTCTTTAAATTAATTTAATTAATCGCTTGTATTGTAGCGCACAGTATTAAGCCGCGTCCACATCAATAAAAATCTGCGTTGTGCGTTGTACTTTGAAATTTGGGAAAAATATTTGCAGAAAAAAATGACTCTGGTTGAGTATTTTACCACGTAAATATTTATATTGCTTGTTGTACGGCTGAATGCACGTGTCCAAGCTTGCAGGATCATCTCCCACATTAGGTAGGCATACACGAAAGGAATTTTTAAAGGCTCTGGTCCTTTCAGGAACAAGTCCGCTAAAATATCCTATCATGTGTATTGGAGCTGATTCTCAGTATCAGGTCCGTTGGAAAGACCGATAGACCAGATCCGAAGGATTGTACTCACTGCCATAAAATTACGGAAGGATCAAGACTGACGGATCAAAGCCGACGGATCTCAACGCTCAGTCAGATTCAGTGTTCAGTCAACTCCACACGTGTTAAATTGTTAGTTTACACTGTGGTTTACACATAACGCTTTTCAAATTGTTAAAAATAGTATGGAGTCGACAAAATAATTTTTTGTAGACTTTATTGAGTTATATATACTTCGACCATGCTTGTGGAAACAAAATTCACAAGGATATACAAATAAAAACTTAAAGAAAACGCAAGTTACAGTTTAAAAATCCGCAGATCTTTTAAACATGTTGGAAGTATCATAGGATCTGATATCATGGACCAATTCCTTCAAAAAGCAACAGATTTTAGTTCAACACACGGAGGTATTTGTTCCGTCATCGGACCTAATTCGGCGATATTACAGATTTGTCAATTATTCGTTAGTGGGCACAGAAAGGACTAAATCCTACAGACCTTGCCCTCTACGGATCACGAGATCTGATTCAGCTGATCCGATCTTCGAAAAATTCGTGTATGCCTACCTATTGATACTACTGTTGCGAAGCAAATCCTTGAAGTTACTAGAAAAAAACGCAGCACAATAGATAGTGTGCCTTATTCGTCACGAAATTATTTGTGTGCATTTCTTTGTAGCGTACAGGCCACATCAAAAAAATTTCGATGAACACGAACAAATTTGTGTCAAATACAACGCAAAATGCAAACTTTTATTGTCGTGGACGCCATTTTGGGGTGTGTAGAAGGATAGAAATGGGATGACTATCCTCTACTGCTGGTGCGCACTGTATATTTTTCAATAACTTAGTTTCGAATGCTCTTTTAACAGAAAGTTTGCTATACTTGTATTCACTGCACTTGTTATGCTTGGGATTATTTCATTAAGTTTCATCAAATAATGGTGGCGGCGCTGGTATAATATTGATATGGAAACGTTTCTTCTTATATGCATGAATAGAAATCCTAAACATGTTTACTTTTTTATGTAAGTAAGCAAAAAGCGTACGTATTTGAATCAGTTCATGACCGATGAGTTTTCACCGCACGCACGATGCATAATTTTCCGTTTCGTGTGGCCGACCTTGATTTGCACAGCTCAAAGAAAATGAAACGTGCAACGACGAGTTTTTACTTTTTAGTGAAAGTAGAGAACAAGCGCTCAAAGGAAAACAAATAAAGCGCAAACATTGTCGAGAAGAAACGCAATCGTGCGCACGAGAAATCGAGCACGCGTAACGCAATACGTTTCGCTGTTCAATTAGAGTCATTTTCGACTAAACGTTTTAATTTTAATTAGATCTTACAGACGTTTGCTAGTTATCATGTTACCTGTCGGGAGTTGGACATTAGCATACACCTGTAGACCGGAGTTCTTAATGTGGGTTAGAAACAAGGCCTAGAAACCGTACAGATCGTCAGAGCACTTTCATTGTTACTATCACTCTCTCCTAATACGAAGAAGTTGGGGTGGTAGTAAGTAGAGTTTCAGGTGCAGGTTGACATGTCAGTGCTATGGCCTTCCAGCTGCACGCGTTCTTGCTACTGGTCGCGTTCTCTGGGTCAATGTCAGCCGGCATGCACCAAGGTAATTCAACTCGCTCGTTTTCTTCGTATTTCTCCGAGGGTGTTGTCGTTATTGTGTTTGTGTGCAGAATGTGGAGCCAGCGTGCGCCGTTCGAGGCAACCCCGACTTGGAACGGCGGCTTCGGCGTCGGCGTCGGGACGCATCATTCACGGAAAGCAAAGCGCACGAGGAGCTTGGCCTTGGCAGGTAATGATTGTGACGACCTTGACGTAGTTTGTTCACTCTTGAACCGCAGGTATCCTTGCAACTACTTCATCCTCAATTCGGGTTCCTAGGACATTGGTGCGGGGCTGTGCTCATATCACCAGAATGGTTATTAACTGCGGCACATTGCATTAATAAGTAAGTAATGACATTTACTCGTGTTAAACTTAGGGCAGGTATTTTCATCTCTTATTAACTTTAATCGTTGATTTATTCCCACAGCAATTATAGTGACAATTGTTTCTATAGGAATTAATTAGCGGTTAAAGTTAATCAGAGGTGAAAAGACCAGGCCTTATAAAAGTAGTCTTCGTGATAATAATACAAGCTGATATTAATATAAAAAGTACTGGTAAAATTGTTAATGATTTTATAATCGTCATACTTTCATTTTTCGTTTTGAAGAAGTTAAAACTAAATTATTAAAGTATTAGAGGTAAAATGATTTTTTTTGCTTTCAAATACTTTTAATCGTAATCTTACGAATAAAATAATAAAATATAAGCAATATAATAAAGACAGTGGGTTTTATATTATTAACAAACTATGCGGTTATTAGTTAAACAATCAAAACATAATTTCCAGGTTTTATTTTGCAGCTTCTGGTTGTCCGAGTCACAATTTTTCTTTTCGCCGATATTTCGTCTCTCATCATGACACTTCTCCATATACTGTGCCATTCAAGCTATTCTAAGTTTTACCGTTCTTATTATTTTTTCAGATTCTACCTTTTTTTCTGAACTTAAAGTTGACAAAGCACCTCATTCTTTATATTTTTTTTCTCGAGAAGACATTAGTGCGACTTGTAAAACACAGACATTTGATGGTAAACAAGACTCATTGCTCTTGTATTTTGAATTTGTATTCGTATTTATTATTTCCCTAAATTTTAGGTCTTAATTGCCTCTTAATTTCTTATTCTTATTCTTGCACGTTCTGCCTTTGCTCTAGCATTGTTTTGTTTAATCTAGAACGTGTCTCACTGTAGACGGCGCCACCCCAGTATTGTTTTTATCTGTAGAACGTGCAGATGTACAGTATGTTCGCGAATTGAGTTTATAGGAGGGAAAAGAAGTTTTTTTTTTTAATTTTACAAAATAATGTTATAGTAAAAAAGGTTTTGCTTGATTTATAATTAACATATCTGCAGTTGAAATTTCAATACTAATGTATGAACTGTGTTCTTAAAATCGAAAACGAAAAAAACAAAATTAATATTTTAAACTATTCATTTTACTCCCCTCCAGCACATTGTCAAATTTATGTCATAAATTCTTGTAAGTGTTGAAGTTTTATGTACTTTTCAACACGATAATTATCCCATCTATTATTCTCCTATTGTTATTAATGGCTAACTTGCAAATTTGGAGATTTGGATTGTAACTGCAGAAACGGGGTCAAGTTTCATGTTCGCCAAAGAGCCCTGACTTAATTTCAGATTCTTAATTGTGGGGGCGTTTAAAACAAATTATTTATATGGAAAACTTACCTAATGATGCGGAAATACTAAAAGAGCGGATAAGAGATGCTACTGCATCTATAATAAGTTTATCCAAAAGAGTTACAGGGAACTACGACGTAAACTTGAATCATGGGCTGGAAAGCGTAGTGAGTTTGTCGAAAGTTTAAAATGCTGATATTTTCTCTTTTCGATTTTAAGAACACACATAAATATAAAAATTAAATTAAAAATAAACTTTTTATCCCTCTTGTAAACTTAGTCCGGGTACGTCCTGTATATCGATTAGAAAAATTGCTTTTCTCGTATTACTTTCCCTTTACAGTAAAATGCTAATCTACTACGATTTAAAGTAAACATAATAAGTTGAAAATTGAAGAAGTCGCGTTAGAGATTTTTAAAAAAAAATCTTGTTAATAAAATCTGAAATAATTTCCCTAAAAACAAAATAAATGAAAATCTTTCAAAAAAATTCTATGATCAGAAAATTGGAATAATAATCTCACAAGTTTGACATGACTTTCCATTAGTACGTAAGAAACAATGTATTCTAATCACATGTCATTTATTAAATTGATGTCATTTATTAAATTGTGTACAATTAATTAAAATTCGAATTTTCTGGACTTGGAATTTTTTTGCGAGAGATTTTCCCTTCTTTTTGTTTTTAATTAAATTTAGCTGATTTGAACGATTTTGAACATCTTTAATCAACATTTATTTATAAAAAAAATTATAAAAAAATCCCTAATACGACTTCTTCAATTTTGCCGTTTATTTTGAACATAGTAGACTAACATTTCACCGTGAAGGAAAAGTAAGATAAACAAAGTACAATTTGACGAGCGGTGTAATCAGAAAAAAAAATCTTTGAAATCAACAATACATAAAAAAATATTGGGGTGTCGCCGTCTATAGTGAGACAATCTGTATGTTATCGAATTCTTAAGTATAATATTTTTAATCTGTGTTTCTGGAAATTAACGTCTTTTTTTACTGAATCAAATTTCTCTGATTTGGATTCAGGCCAGATTAAATCTTAAATACTCTTTCTTTTAAGAAAAAACAAAACAAAAATTCTTATTAAAAGTGTTTTCCCTAATTTATGTTTTTACTAAAAAAAACTCGTTGAGGGTAAAATAGAGATCAAAAGTGATTGTGATTTCGGAAGGGGCAAAAGCCCCTAAAGTCTAATTTTACAAAAAAATTGATAAGCGCTACTTCTTTCCTTTTCCTCTGCTTCTGTTTCTTTTTTAAGGTTTGGAATTAGGATATTACCTTTACGCAGGTACTACTTTTTTATTATTTTTGTTACTCGACAACATTTTCTTTTCAATTAGTTTCTTCTTATATCATTTGTAATTCTGCAATTTATCAATTTTCCTCGATCTGTCTCTGTTTTTAATCTACCTTGGTTCTGCATCTGTTGTAAAATTTTTTTATGTTAGTTTCGTTGCCTTTTAGTTTACTTTTATGACAACTGCTTTGTCCTCATTTCTTTCTTGAATATTCACTTTCAGTTTCACTTTTTTAAAATATATTTTTTTAATCCTCATGCTTGAGGAATATTCTTTCTTTTCCAATTTTATTTTTCTGGTTTAACTCCTTTTAGTTTTGGTTTGCTTTTCTTTACTTGCACCATTCATTTTTGTTTATGTTCACTATTACTTTTTTTTCTTTTTTTCCGTAGATTAAAATATTTAGTAATGTAAAAGTAGTTCCACACTTCTGTATGTTAAATGCATTCTTATAAGTGTTCATTTCAAAATCTGGTATATTTTGTTTTGAAAAACGTTTATCGCAGTTCTCGCAGTGTTAAATGTTATCATAATATACTGTTGGAGGCAAAAAAAGGAGACAAATTAGTTTCCTATAATTATTCTTTCTGAAAATGATAGTGATTAAAGACAACTTTACAGGTAACATTTAAAAAATTTTTAAGCGTTCAAAATTAACAAGTTTAAAACTTTGGTAAAATCTATGAATTCGTCTTTAATCTATGGCATTTTGAGGAAGAATGGTTACAGGAAAAAGTAATTTGTCTACTTTCTTTTTGCTTTCAACTATAATTTTTTTTTATAAGAGACTGCAATGTCCTGATATGAGATCACCGGGCAGCAATTCTTGCACCAAAGTCAAGTCAGAGCTTAGCATCTCCATGTAATAATTTGTGGCACCTTCCAAAGCTCAAACTAGTCAAATTGATTGTGATAATGAGCGAATAGAGATGTAAAGAGCATTTTCCACTGCACGTATTGCACTTTCCATAACCTTAGCAGCAGCATAATTGACTGTTCTTCGGAAGGGTCTCCAGTTTGACGAAACATCTGTACCTACCAATGCAGATTGTCTTCAAATATATTGTAATCAATAATACAGCGGCAAACTCAGCTCTGAACTCTTCCAAGCAGGTTCGCTCCTCCCCTTGACTTTTGAACCGTTACGAAAATTAATTTTCAATCATAAATGTTTTCTGCTTCAATGTAAACACCAAACATCATTTTGTAATGCAATATAAAGTCAATAACATCGTAAATGAGTCCTGAAAAGAAACTATTGTTGTATGAAATCAATAAATAATGTAAATAAAACGAAAATACCTTATTCGACAGTAGACGGGAGGCATTCCACTAGTGATTTGCAATAAAGTTACGCTACGACAGGCTTATAAAAATTTTTGTTTTCAACGCCAATGCTACCGGAAAATAAAATGAACGCTTGTTATAATGTTAATTAAAGAAACGCAAAATTTCCGAGACTGTGGATTTATTTGTATTTTATTTATACGACTATACACGTGCTACTCAGTTTCATCGTTTATGTTTCTATATAGGTATAATTATTATAATCTCACAATCACATGATATTTGGTACGCCAATTTTGTCTTTCAAGTTTTTGTACATTATTTTTTATAATGATGTTATGAATAAATAAAAGGATATATAATTGGAGAACAATCAAACATCTTGGTACGCTTTTTGTTTTTTATTCGTAATATACACGAGTGTTGCAAATTAATGTCTGCGTCATGTTTATGACTTTATTGTTTTTAACGTTAACTTCTTTTACCGATTTTTTATTTTCGATTGTCTGAGGCGATCATTATTTGAGATGAACACATAAATAATAGGAACAAAAACGTCGTCAAAACACTTTAATTAAATAATAATTTATCATAATTAGAAGGTGTTCGCAAATTTTAGGATCGTAAATGTTTTCTGAATTTTTGTTTAGAAAATATATCGACTATTAATTACAAATTTTATTAACACATAAAATGTTAAAGAAAACATTTAGAAACGCAAATTTCCAACTCTTTCCACGCTTTGTAATTAACATTGACTGCAAATTTATTTACACGTTAATTATTGTTTCGCTACTTGGTTCGATGTTTTCACAGATATTTTAACGTTTTTACTATTTCTATTTTAATTATTGTTGAATATCGTAGAAATTTGAGAAAGTGCGATGGAAATGCATAGTTCTCTCACCAAGAAAATGTATGAAACAAATTTGAAATAACTGCACTCCGAATTACTCCTGTAAAGTACATATTTTGTAAAATATCAATTTATCAATGTTTCTTTTTTTATGTTAAAGGTGAAACATCGATATTGTAAACGTAACAAAAGTTATGCGAATATGTTTTCGTTTTCGTTTTTAGTGACATCTTTAACTTACCTCTGGCTCCTCTTTGGACTGCCGTTTTGGGCGAATGGGATCGAGACCTGGAAGAAAAAACCGAACAGCGCATTCCAATCGAGAAAATAATATTGCACGAGCGGTTTCACAATTTTCAACACGACATAGGTAAGTTTAGCTTTGAGGCAGAATTTATAGACTTTCACGTTGTTGTTGGCAGCATTAATGAAACTATCCCGTCCAGTTAAGTTATCTGGTACAAGGATCAGAGCGGTTTGTCTTCCAGTGAAGCATCTTACTTATAACGAAACCGATTTTTGCGTCGCTACTGGATGGGGGAGGGAAAAGGAAGATGGAAACTTGGCCGGAAAATTGTTAGAAGTGAAGATTCCTGTTCACGATAATGCTGTTTGCAGAAAAAAATACGGTCGTACCGTACCGATACGTTCAGGACATTTATGCGCGGGACATTTGGATGGGTCAAGCGGGACATGCGTGGTAAGAGGCCACTGTCACAAATTAATTGTCTCTTATATAATCTGCCACAGGGTGATTCTGGTGGACCCCTACAATGCGCCCGTCGCGATGGCCGATGGTTTCTGGCCGGAATTACATCATTTGGCTCCGGTTGCGCTAAACCAGGATTTCCAGATGTTTACACCAAACTATCTTATTATTTACCATGGATCAAATCCAAGATTAGGATTTAGAAAAGACTGAAGTTTCCTCTAGCTTACCTTGATCTCCTTAGCGTTAAATAAAGCAAAAACCCTGTACATAACCGTTTATTACAAAATTGTATCAAACCAAAGGATTTAAACAATAAAAACACTTAAGACTACTATGTACATATAAATAATTTAAAAATCAGTCTAGAAATGTCTAATCTATCACTTAGGCACTAGCAACTATTATTTGCTTATCCGTAAATCTGGTTTGAAGTGCTGAGGAATGGGCAAGACGAGGATCGGACTGTAACCTATTCTGTTTCCGTAGGGATCTTCCAGCCGGTGTTCGGCTGGGAAGAAGAAGATAATCAAAGCAGCGGCTGCAACCATCGACATCCCTAGTAAACCAGCCGTCCATTTCAGTACTTCTACCACTATAGGACCATTGTTCACCGCCCACGTTACGTATGTTTTCAAGGGATAGGGAATATCTTTTATTTCTAACTCGATCCAAAAGAGAGGAACCATCATACCTTTAAAAGGCTGAGACTTTTTCGTGTATAAATTATCGCTTACTTTCAAATTAATTTGTACCCTTAAATTCGCCTTAACCGGAATACCCAATTTAGGATTTATTTTTAGGATTATGTCGTGTTTTTCTTCGTCGGGATGTAAGCCTTCGACTTGTTCGGCAATTTTTGGATCGGCACGGAGGTAATGTGGTAAAGATATGGCAATAGGGAAGGTATAATAGCATGGACCTATATCACTAAATCCAGTTGGAAGACATTTTTTAGTCCTGCAGTAGCACTCGTTTTCGGGATTGTCTTCTTTCCTGTCCATGAAATTCTTATCGACTCGATAGTCGTACACTTCGAATCCATTACTGTAGCCTTTGCCTTTGTAAGCCATAGGAACAGATCTGCAGAAGGCTCTCCTGTAGAAATGCAGCGACGTATTTTCTTTGAGATCTCTGGGAAACAAACCACCATCGAAGGCACCCTCAACGGTGTTGCATCCTTTCTTTGTTTCAGGAACGTCTTCCTTGTATCCCCACTGTTTTAAACCCGGCGAACCATTGAATCGATGTACGGAGTAGGGGAGCCTCTTAATTATATTTTCTAAGTTGCCTTCCGTCTGGATCGATGTATTTTCACCTAGGTGTATGGTCACGACGTTACTTGCGTTGTCTACTGCAAATAACTAATAAAGAAAAATTTGTTAATGAAGAATGGAATTATTTCTGAAGTTAGGTGCTTACTCTATCGAAAATTCCAAACTTGGAAAAATCGATCCAACCCGGCACAAATGTATTGGCTAAAAGCACGAGCGGATCATTGTAGCCCCACAAATACTCGGGTATACTAAGCTTGATGAATTCATTTATACCCATCCCATCGATGATTTTAGATGGGGCCAAACTAAAGAACCATCCAAATTCGGATAACACAGACGAGATGGCCTGTAAGTGAAGAGATCTTTAATTCGAAAATTGTTATTTCTAAAATACACACGTCTTACCAGGAGTGGTAGGTTGGGTGAGATGATGGTATCATTGTCCAAGTTTCCCTTCGATAAGTCTGGCCTTGGAATCAAATTTCGTATTTGTGTGGCAGTCAAGGTGTTGTTCTCGTTAAAGCGAACGTCTGTGTTTGTAAGTAATTCCCTGAAAGACACGTTTACGTCAGTCGAATTGCCGTTCCAACAGATGAAAACAGCTGAAATAAATTACAGCCCAATTCTTAAATATTGTGGCTTTTAGATCATAATAAAAACAGTTGACTCGTGCACTTACTGATAGACGTAGGGGCCGACTTCCTGGAACCTTAATTTTTCGGTTCCATTCAGGAATGCTTCAGTGTTGGTCACGTTAAATACATACATTTTTAGTAGGATTTCATATGGTGGTTTCGACCATACGTTTAAGATGAATGAGCCCTCTGATAAAGTCATGAGCTGTAAGAAATTCAGTGTCTCTTGTTATTCTAATTATCAAATACGTAAACAGGAAATGCCTACCTTATTTATAACTACTTCCACGGGATTGATCATGTGTATCAAGAAGGACAGGAACATGAGAAAGATTCCTCCCAAGGCTAGGATTAAATATTCTACAACAAAGAAAAGTAAATTAAATACATTTTATAAAATAATTTGTTCTAAAATATCAGATGTTCAGTTGAAAAGTACATCAATTATCCTATGAAGTTTCATAATATTGAAAAACGGGGCTTGGTTAGATCAACGGGAAATGTCATAAGGACTATAACATGTCATTAATAACGTCACGTTTGAGGAAAAAATATAGTAATTGCAATTCATGTAAAATAGAGTATTAGTTCCCTTTTTTCTGTAATTTGCCATTTGTTGAGTGCTTTCAAATGCATTACTTGAATTGCAAGTTTTTTTTTTAATAATTGCTGCAGAAAATCATCGTTCATTTCGAAATACAGGATATGTTTTATTTTTTAAGACATTTTTTTAATAAATAATTTCAAATAGCTTTTCTTGCAGCAAATTGCTGCCATATGCGAAGGTATTCAAATCATTAACGTAAGAGACTGATTTATTATTTTGTTGCTCGTCCGGTTTCATTGGGAGTTAAAAAATCAAGTACACTCACGACAATAATTAACCATCACGTAGATCAAAAGGACTCGAAACGTCGTCTAATTGGTGTTACATAAAAATGAGCGGATGACTTAAAGCATCTTTAAACGTCACGCGCATATAATTCACCGATAAATCAAATTTATCTACGAGGAAAAGGAGGCCATAAACGCGGACAATCGAAGGTTGCGACGCTATGATTTAAGACCAATAATTTAATTCATAAATTAATCTTACGAGAGACAAACTAGTCAGTCACGTATTTATTGACTTGCACGTGTGAGTACATAAAAGAGATTTTTTTCTTGGTGTAACATCGTTTTCCTTTTTAACATTTTATTTTATTTAAAGAGGATATTACGTGTCGTCAGTGATGGTGGATCACCATTATCAACCTGCGATTTTTCCGACGTCTGACTAAATTTCCCCGGAAATTTTGCGACACCGGATTTAGCTTGTCCTATTTGCTTACGTTCAACTGCTTACGTTTGCGCAATTTTAATGGTGTACGTACGTGATTTTTGATTTAAATTAATTATTTACACTTAGTGTACAAGTTTCTTTAAACTTTACATAGGAATGTATTGTTAGAAGACGAATAAGAGATAATTATGTTAAATCGTGACGTTCAAAATATAAGAGCTTAAATTGACTTATTTTTTTTAAGAAACTACTACTCTACTTAAAGAAATTATATATAAACAATCGTCTTCTTTTGGAAATAGTAGCGTGTAGCAATACTTTCTGAAATTTTTGGGGCTGCTTGACAAAATATTTGATCAAGAAAATTCATGGAATAACGAGTGCCTAAGATTTTCACAAAATAATTCCTAGAAGGTACTGTAAATATTTAAAAGCATTTCTGATTCATATTTTAAAATATTTTCAGAGTATCTGCATCTCCTATGATGATGAGATGAGGTAAAAACAAAACGAGATACTCTGAAAAGCAAATTGTAACAAACATTCCACATTTTTACAAACCTAATTTTCTTTTAGTATTGGCAATGTAGGCAGCTGAGTTGAGGTCTAGGACAATTTATCGTCGCCAATTTGCTGTTGCCAATTGGTCATGGCCGATTCGCGGTAGATACAATTCGCCGTCGGCAAGATCAGCGTCGGTAAATTCACCGTGAGAACATTTGCCGTTAGCAAATCAAATTTTAAATGTATATCTAAATAAAAATATACGTAAATTAAAATAAGCGAATAAGTTTAATGAAGAACACAATCATACAAAACTGTACTCATTTTCATATACGTATATCAATAAATGTAAAAAGTTTTCTACATATTGATGCGTAAGTTGATCACTTGAAAAACTGTAAAGTTAAACGATTCATAACAATATCATTGCGTATTAATTATTCCTCGAATAAAACAATATTTAAATTTAATTTTGTAACTGTCCAGCTCTAGTATGCAGCTTTTAATTGTCAAAATCTCGAAAACAATTGATTTTTAACATTCGGTGATTTATATGAAAAATGTATAACATTTTGACTGGAATTTCAAATAATAGAAAAATCTGGGGATTCCAATAAAAAAAATAAGTTGAACACATGCCTAGCTTTTTTCATACACCCTGTAGTATTCAAAATATTTTCTATCCGAGTATTTTTCGAACAAATTATATACATTTACCCGTTCTGTTGTCATAATCATCTGTATATACATATATTATTTACATTTCGTAATTAAACAACAAATTGTTCGTAATTTTGTGTCTTACAACTGTTATCTTTAATTAAGAAATTTTCCTTAAAATAGAAAAATGATATTGGTACAGTAAATAAAATGTATTTGAAACGTACGTACTTAAACTATATTTATTTTCATTCAATATGTAGGCAAAACTTGGATATTAAAACAAAAGTCAGAAAGAGTTCTAAAACTTGTCAACCTAAAAAAAATTCTAATTGGGACGGCGAATTGGGCCGACGATGAATTAGGTCGACGGCGAAATAGGTCTACGAAGAATTGGCTAAGGCGAATCGTCCAATTCCCACCGAGCTGTGATAAAAGATTCGCACGAAAATTAACACAGCAAGTAAAATTGAATATGAGAAACTAATTACGAGGGTAGTTTTTTAAATTAGCGAAATGTCTAAGTTAGCGGTGAAAAAACAAGCTTTCATATTTTACTATTAATTGTGAATCATTTCTGGGTAGAAACGTCAAATTTCATACCAGTATTTCTGATAGTGATTTCGCTATAATTAAAAGATTAAGTAAATACATCAAATTCTTTGAAAAATGTCGAATATCGTCTTACGTTCGGTTATTAAATTTCTCATAAAGCAGGGGAAAAGAGTAAATATCATTTTAAACGAAATGAGAACTGTTTACGAAGATGCCTGGCCAGGTAAAAATATGATTTATAAGTGATCACGCTCATTTAATTAAGGCAGAGAGTCCTTAGAAGACGATGAACGTCCGGGAAGGCCAAGTGAGGACAACACATGGAAAATTATGGAAAACGATCGGCTAAAGATGAAGGAGTTCGTAAAAATGTTTAAGATTTCGGAAACAGCTGCCCTCAACTTTCTTCATAAGCACCTTGGAAAGACAAAGGTCTCCTGGAACATAACACCTCATCAAAAGCAATACCGCGATGATTGTTGTAAGCAATTTTTGGAGCTCTGTGGAGACAATTAGGCAGACGTTAACGGCACGATTGCGACTGGGGATGCAACATGGGTTCACTTCTATGGTACTGTATCAAATGAAGAGTCGCAGAAGCAGTGGCATGTGAAGGGTGGACCAGCCCCAAAGAAATCCAGTTCACCAATTGACTGGAAAGGTAATGGAGATAATTTTTTGGAACTCTCAAGGAATTGTGTTTGTAGATTATGAAGCCTAAGGACGAGACCATTACAGAAGCATATTTTGCAAACATTATAACTAGTTTGCAGGAGGCCATAAAACAAGAAAAGGCGAGGAAAGTTTGCAAAAGGTGTTCTCCTACTTCACGATAATGCACCTGTTCACAAGGCTCGCGTTGCCGTACCTGCTATGATGTTGTGATGCGACTTTGAAGAAATTAGCCATCCCCTATACAGCCCTGACCTGGCTCCAAGCGACTATTTTTTATTTCCCAACCCAAAAAAAAACCTTCGTGGAAGACGTTTTGAGGACAAAATGTCATTGGAGGCCATCGTAAATGAACATTTTACAAACAAATCAGAAAATTTTTTTGAAGGTTTACAGAAACTAGAAAAGGTTTACGCGATTTACGTAAACACTCTTATTTTTTGGGTGGTTCGTTTATCCATTTGTCCTTTGTCTTCTCAAATACTGTTTCTAATTTTTTTTTGAGTTGAACACAGCTCTTTGCTCTTCAATTTATTCCCTTCCCTAATTAACTTTACTATTCTAGGTTTTAAATCATTTTTAGATTTCTTTCTGTCTTTTACTAGTGATTTCCATATATTGAATTTTAGTTTAAATCTGGCTGTGTACTTTCTATTTTCTTTGTCATCTTCATGACCTATCGAGTATATCTAATCAATAATTCATTTTACTTTGAGATAGTACGTGGGCTGCTGGAAAATTTTCTGGAATCTAGTAGGTCTAGAATATTAGCGTATATCAACTGTCATATTTGAGAAATTTGACGTTTTTCGCCTATAATTCTATTGACAGTTCCTATCCAAGTGAACTAGTTTTGTTTGTACAGCATTTGAGAAAAAGTAATTTTGTGTAAACATGGAAACATGGAAACAATGATATTGTTTACCAAATTTCATATGCGTTTTTTCATACCGTTTCCAGAAACTTTTCCAGCAGCCCACGTAACGTATGTACAGTTGAAAAAAAAAACTCTAGCATGTTTTGAAATGACTACGATTAACGAACATATGTCTTAGTCCATATACCCATATTTACAACTGTCACTTGGCGTAGAAAATAACCTCAATTTTATATCAATGAAAATGCAATATTACTAATTAAAATTTTATTTTTAACAACAAATTTTAGTTAGGAAAAGCTTGTTTAGTCCCGTGAGGAACAGATTGCTGAATAGAAACTTTAATGTGAAAACTGAAGATGAATAATTTGATACTTACGTTACGTTCAATAAATGTCAGTGAGAAAGTGGACAATCAAGTTAACACACACGTTAGTTTTCCATGGATTGCTGCGAGTTTTTTTTTTCAACTATACATACTTTATATCAATTATATAAAATTATATACTCACGTTTATGAGTTGGTTTTGATTCTAAATTCAACAGATTCAGTCAAACTGCTGTTGAACTTTTCATCCTTGCGAGAGCATAAGAGATTTAAACAAATGATTCAGTGTTTGTTCTAGTTACAATTCTTATTTTAAATAATTTCCATTAGGGTTATTGATCTTAAACATCCTGTCTCGTAATTTTTCAACTTATTGAGTTTGTTTTAGATTCACCTTGTGCCTGATTTTCACTGTCAATAACTGATTCAGGCACAACTCTTCAATGTTGACAGTAATAACTGTAATACGTATTTTTAGAACCTTCGCCCGCAGATTCAAACCACAAACAAATAACTTGCGGTTTCTTCCTGATAATGATAATACGACAAGCTTAGTTAGCATGCTGTTTGCGTAATTAATAATAAGTAATCTGCTCTCTTCATATTTCTGAAACTATTTCAACCGGTTTTATCCGCGTGACTAACGCACCATGACATTAATTTTAATTGCCAAATTTTGCTCTAACCACATTTTATTTGAATATTGAAAATGTCTTTATGGGTCAATGATGATTGATTTATGTGCACAGTTAACGGCGAAACAGTTTCCTGACGTGACAGGATCATGTTAAGATCAGGATCACGCCCGAGCGAGATGCGAGGAGTAGGTACTTTACGGTCAACACTCAAGGCAAGGAGCGAATCTTGGTCAAGGATGGCTGTTTACCGCTGTATTTCACTCGATTGCAAATTTGGGAATTAATGTGTTTCCTGAAATGCCTAAATGTGACAAAGTTCAGTCACTTACCTCGCGAATTTAATTATGTTTCATTGGTGCAGGAATCCCAATGCGAAAATTTTATTGTTTTCTGAATTAATTTATATTTTGATGTCAAAAGCATGATTTAGAAATGTACGTGGGTTATATTAAAAACATTCAGTTTTTAATTTACTTGAAATATTTGAAAAGACAATTGCTATTGTGTTTTTCTACACTTTACTTTAATTTAGTCCAAACAATATTGGATCGATAAGCTGAACATACAGTGTACACTCACGTGATTTATTTTAATTAAAAGACGGAGTAATATAATTTACGAAATTGAATTTTTAATTAATTGTTTATTAATGCGAACGATATTTCCTGCGGATATTTCCTGCGGTCGTTTTAAAAAGGTCCAAAGTCGTTTAATAGTTTCAAATTCCAAGTTCATTTGAATATTTCCTTCATTACGGTTACGCGGTTTTTCTTATATTGTATTCTAAGGCCCGTTATAATAATGAATCAGAATTTTTGCATTTTTATGAGGAAGGAATTACGCAAACCAAAGAGAGAGCAACCTCCTTCACAAATGATGAAAATACAAGTTGTATTTACTAATACTTTTATTTTATTCTTTGATGGTAAACAAACATTGCATAAATGAGATAAATATCAACAACAACAACGACTATGAATACAGCCTTCGTAATTTTACCACTTATTTTCCTGAGCCTATGGCTGACACATTCATGTTAATTAATTTGGAATTATTTATTATTTGTCTACGTGACTTAGTGGATAGGTTGTAATTAGTATACAGTATCAGGGTAATCTTGCGTATTATTTGTTTACCGGCTCCGATAATATTTTGTGTTTAATAAATGTAATAAACGAGGCACCTTGATCCGATTGCCGGCCAACGCAAAACGACGAAAAAGACGTGCGTCTGTTCCAGTAATAATAATGCATCACTGGCCTTCCCTTGATAAACGGCCCTTGTTGATTAAGAATGCGCATTTTTAACTTCAATGCTCCTTATGCAACGTGACTTCAAAAAAACGAATTCTTTGAAAATTGCTTCCCGTTTTCTAAGGACTTCCTTAAATTCTGGAAAAAGTATGACCTTAATTGTAAATCGCACATGGACAGGAGAAGTAAAATTAACTGACATTTACAAAGGCAAAAAACTGTGAAAATAAGGTTACAACTT
Source organism: Prosopocoilus inquinatus (assembly GCA_036172665.1). Lineage (NCBI taxonomy): Eukaryota > Metazoa > Arthropoda > Insecta > Coleoptera > Lucanidae > Prosopocoilus > Prosopocoilus inquinatus. Next base: position 26,124,677 of record CM069871.1, read on the forward strand.
TCATCGGCTTATCTTTTATTGTCAGAAGTTTGTTTGTCCCTCAAGCTGCTTTTCCTGCTATTGAGATTTGGAGAATTGTGAATTTGAGGATTGCTTATTGGTTATCGTTGATCATGTGATCAATGAAAACCAATAGCAGCAATCTCCAAATACCCGATCTTCCCAGCAGGAAAAGTAGCTTAACAGTAGAAAATTAGAAGAAAAGTTATGAGGGGTAGTAATCCAGTGGAAGAAAAAAGTCTTGAAGGACTAGTTCCGATATTGGAAACTAAACATCTCTGAATAATAGATCAAAGCAGCGGTAGGGGTTGGAATCGGAACAGAGAACTGAATGGAATTTTAGACACTAGTCCTTGAGAAAGGAAGTCAGTGAAAAGAAGCCAAAATCCTGACATACTCATTTTTAAAGAATTCAATTGGTTGAAAAATCATAAGGCAAACGGGTAAAAAACAAGAAACTCCATAAAAATTCAATGCTTCAGCTTAATTCAATTCAATTCATCCTCTATATCTGTTTTTATATTCTATGGTTCACAGAGTATTTAGTAGTAACTGAAGGCTTGACTTCCTAGAGGCACCGGCGGAAGGAGGTCCCAAAGAAAACATTGTGTTGAAAACATTAATAATAAACATTTGCAGATGAAAGAACGTTTGAAAACTACCGATAAGGAAGAGGATAAGGCTTAAAACATAGAACTTATAAGGACCAAACATTTTAAAGAGGCTGAATTGGGCTGAGAATCTACACCACAAAGGTAGAAAGCAAATTAAAAAGAAGAAAATACGTTAAAATTTAAGCTTAAGCTCACAATAATGGTTGTAGTAGGGTTTTTTACTTTTTCATATATTGAATTCTGAGGATGTTTAAAAGAATGTCAGATGTCAATCGAAGAACACAAAAAGCAAAGATCAAGAATATAGAAAAAGTTAGTGGAAAGTATCCATAGAACTATTAGGTATGTGAGAGTAAGGTACAAAATAAGTCGAATTAAGGTCGTTCTACAATTCGCAATTTTCATTGTCAGCAATAAACAATTGCAGAAATAAAAAAATTGGTTAGTGTTGATTGTGGAACACTTTGAAAATTGCTGATGAATAAAGACCGGATTTTAGGTAAAATACCTTTCTTCAGTTTTTAAGGATTTAAAGATTTTCTTAGTATATCTTTTCGTTTCTTTAAAAATAGTCATTTGGCCAAATTTCATTTTACCTAAATTACCTTTTTCCATATGTTACCACCTTTTGCAACATTCTTTTCAATTAATAAACACCTTTTTCGTAAAAAAGTAGAATTTTTTTACATAAATAGGATTCCTTTTTTGCTATCGCCATCTTTGCATTTAAATTGTCGTTACCGTGAATGGGACCAACACAAAGGTCGAGTTCAGATAACCATTTTACACGTTAACGTTCATCAGATCATCAGATAGTAACTCTTTTACTTATACTTAAAATACTTTTAAGTATTTTCTCATCCAAGTAGGTACAAAATGAGAGAGCTGTATGTATGTCTGTATGTAAATGTTCGAGGAAGACAAAAGACGCTTTCATCAGGCACGTTATCTACGTACTTCTGCGTACCTACTGCAATAGAATTTTTAGTTTTAATTATTCTAATGATTGTAAAAAAAACAATAAAAAGCAAATGTGAGGCTAATGGACCTGAAAAATTTGTATTTTTTGCAGAAATCATTGTTTTTTGTGCTTGTGAGGTTCTAAGTAACAGTAGCCGGAGAAGAGTTATAAATAATATTTTGTTTTGTAAAAAATGACGACAGAAATTTTGTTTTAGAGAACAAAATATTATTAACGGGAAAACAAAATTACCCGTATTTACTTACTTACTTTATTCTATTTATCTCCTCGGAGAGTAGAATAGACAATTTTCAGTGAAAATATCTCAATGTCATCATCACAATACAATAAAGTTACAAACAATACAATAAATTATAAGAAACGTAACATAAAACATTGTCAATTAACAATATATCATTAGGTATTTCATAATTAAAAAGAGCAAGAACAAGTCGGGAGTTAGACACTGTCTACCAGGAGCCTGATCGAAGAATTCACCGAGCTCATAAAATACAGTGGTGGACATGTAACATTTCAGATTTTTTGGGAAGGTTTTTTGGTTTTCTGAGTTCCGTATGCAACGTGGAAGTTTGTTCAAAATTTTAATACTCTGATGAAGAAATGACTTGGTGGTGTGCTTGTTCTGTGGTGTACATTGACGGATAGCGTCTCTGTTGCGTGTATCATATTCATGCACTTCCGTACCGGACACTACTACGTAGCAAATAAAAGAAATTTATTACGGCAAAAATTTGCACTTTAAAAAATATTTTCAAAAGTAAATCAGAAGTTTTTAAGTTTTCCCAATATCTTAAAAGGAATAAATCACAATTACTTTTCTGGCAAGTAATACACCAAATAATTATAATTTTCGCCGTTCATTATGATCTTCTAATTGTTGTAGTAATATTAAATATACAAAATCACCAAAATCCATCAGGTAACTAAAATCTACAATATAAATCATTCTTAGCTAATTCTTAACATACTTGCTTATAAAACGAATTTGGTTCTACTTTCGTAATGACAGTTACTTATTAAATAATGTAATTTCTTAGCAATTTAGAAACTGTTGAACTACTTAACACCACCTTATTAAACCAGTCATAGCATTTATTTCACGTTATTTCCCAATTATAACGTTACACGTTCCTTTAACGTGAGGTGCTATGTGATACAGCATACCATTTGTAATTTCATAAAGAGAAATCGTCAACAACAGCACGTTGTGGATAACGGATAATTATTTATTTATGAAAATACTGCAAAGAAGAAGAATATGGAGGTTAAAAAGAGAATTTCTACCCAAAATAATGGATAAATGAGAGTGTAGAAGTAGAGAGAAGAGAATGTGTAATATATTCTTCTACAGTTTAAAAGTCAAAGTATATTTATTATCAAGTTAAGAAAAATAAAGTTTCGATATAAAAAGAAAACATAAATGCAATTATAATAAACGTTTTCCAACGGCAGTTACCAGAAAATTTTAGGAAACAATGGTCTCGATGAGTTGCTTGAATGAGTAATTGTAAACAGAAAGAGAAAATAATAAAACTAAGACTATTTTCGATTTCATATTTAATGTGTAAACAAATACATTCGCAGTTATGTAGTTATTCAACAAACTAAAGAATTTTTTTCAACATTTTATATGTAATTTTTAGGGCTGTCATATTTTTTGGGACTTCAAAATTAGTATACACATACAAAAACTTAAGAAAGCATTTCTTAAAAAAAGAACCTTTAAAAAATTTGTATATGTTTATCTGAAGCAATAAATTTTAAAGGTGTATAATTAAGTCTAAAAATATCTAGTTTCACCTCCGAAGTCTGCTGAAAATTTGCATTTGGAATATCTTAAAAATACTACCTGTAAATTCCCGAACGGTTTCTTTTTATTTATTGAATTGTTTTGCTGATGTAATCCGTTGTTTTGATTTAAGTAAATTATTTTCAGAATTTTGCTAATTAATACATGGCATTTATAAAATACAACAGGAAATCACTTCTTCAAGCTCTATTAAGAAATTAAACGTACCCTTGACTTTCTAGAAATATCTGCTGCAATTTAGTAGTAAGTATAATAAACAATAAATGTTGAGGTGAATTTAGGAATAACTACTTCAAATTATAAAGCCCCTGTGAAATAAGAGAAATACAGAATCAAGTGTTTCTTTTCGAAATTATATTACTTAAGATATCAAAAGTAACCTTGAAACCAAAAATTCATCGCACTTAAGTGGTGTAATAAATAATGGTCGAAATGAATATTCAGCAACAGCGCGGGTGATATATGTGTATAAACTGTGTATGCCCTGAGGGGTAACGAGATATTTCTTCAACTAATTTATAATTAGGTAACTATCTTTTAAGTTTTTAATTTTTTTTGAGTGATGAAGCGGAAACTCGTGTACAAACAACTTCAAATTCGACTACGATTTTAGATTTTTTAATCACACCATATCATAAATCTGTTAAATTTAAACAACTCGTAAGTAATTTCTATATTCGCAGAAACAAAAATTATTTATGTCAAACATAATCTAACACTTATAATAACTATTCAGGTTTTTGTTAGCATGTGCGAGAAACCATGTTCGACTTGTCTTGATTATTTATTGAGTTATTTGTAAAAGTAGACAATAATAAAAACTAACAGATTTATTTTAACAAAGTGTTCAAATACCGAGTTATTAAGATGGCTTGTGTTTGTGACACCGTTTGACTTTTCAATAAAAATTTGACTTAATTTTTGATTAATGACAAATCGAATATCATTCGAATTCCAGAGTGTGTCCAGTTATTAATAAAGGTTGGCGAAACAGCCAGAGCATTGACCGGTTCTGTATAATAACAGCCATGCTAACAAAATGTTGTTTGATTAAAAGGGCAAGTTTGTCATAAAATTTAAAATTACCTTTTACATTAATTGGTTGTATTTATGTATATGTTGCGGTAGATGATTCTCATTCTTTCAGTTAAAACTGTACTGTGTCCGTAAGTTGTTAACGGTAAAAAACTCTTTGACAGTAAAATAATTTACAAAATGACACCACATTTCTTTCATATACTCTAGATTTCATTAAAAAATAGTGAAGAAAATATTCTTTAGATTACTTGTCACAAGAAAACGTTTTCTTGTTAGTTACATTTCGATCAACCAAACCGTTTCTGAGTAATTGAGATTTAAATGTTAGCATATAACTAAGGGGTCTCCAACGATTATTGTAGCCCTGGGTGGCTGCGAAATCAGCCTTTTTTAACTAATGCTTCAAAGTGCAATAAAACCCTAAATACGTAAACAAGAATTTATTTGTAGTTTGACGATCAATGCGAGTATTTGAGGGCTCAAATCAACGATGTGAAGTAAGAATTGACATTCATGTTTGATTCGTCAGACGCCCAGGATTACAACAATTGTTGGACACCCGTTATTATGAAACGTTATTACCCTATTAAATCAGTAATAAATAATATCCAAATAAGTTTAATAAAAGTTTATAAAAATCTCGTTACGTCGCTATAGCAAAATTGTTGACCTAGTTTGTAGCCACTTCCAAAACAACTGTTTTGCAATCTTTACTTATGTAGAATAACTATAGCTTCCCGAACTATAGCTTCCCATAGTCTTTAACCCGAGAGTGCTACATGGCTTTACTAGTTACAGTAAGTCGAGTGACTAGTCGGACGCTAAACCCTCAATTAATTTCTGACAGAATTTGATTTAATAGCCCGCCATACACGCTGATACTTTCCGACGCTCTCGGCTCGTGACGGACTTGATGTGCGGGCCAAGTCCTCCCTAAGCCGGGTATGCAGTTGCCCACAGATTAGCAAGCCAAATTGAAATACTTAGACGGCAGATTTCAAAACTTCAAGAATATAAACTCTGGCCGATAAACGGCCCAATAACTTCTATCGATCATGTTTCATTTATTCTTTAATTGATTAAAACCTGATTTACCCGTAAACTTCGTCGTAAAACAACAATTTAGATTCGTGAGCCAGGATGCCAAGTCTGCGCACCAGGAGCTTGGGAAAGTATGTGCGTGTGTGACGGGCTATTAACTCGAAACGATGGCTATCTTACTAGGTTACAAGCAACCTGCTTAGGTTTTTATATTTTTTCGAACATCTTATAATTTGGAACTGGTTTAATTGAAGCAGAAAACTTGTGAGTGGGAGGGCAAACCAGAAAATCTAAGACCACAGCAATTTTGGTTATGTTGAATAAATTTTTGGAATAGTGAAAGCTCATTCTTCTACCCAGGTTAATGAATACTTGAAAGTGAATGTCATAATGCAAGTTAATACGGGATACCAAATTTTGAATGTAGAAACTGATACGGCAGCCTTTTCGATAGGACAAGCTGTTAAAATAATATCTTTTTTATGTTAACTAAAACGTCATGCGTCAGAGATACACCTTGAAATCTCCTCATATCTACACTATTTTTTTTCTTCATCGTGCATATTAAATAAAAATCCCAAATCACAAACATTACGTAACTGCTGCTTACTTGCTGGTTTCTTTCCAAGATTCCTCGAGCATTAACACTTGAATCACCGAAATAATTTGCCGTTTCTTTCCATCGCAAGTAGGTCTTGGCTAAAACGACGCTCGCCTAAAGTAACGAACGTTTGGCTTTCTAGGCGAAAACTATCTGGGTCGAGGGTTTAACCAAAGTAATTATCGTTGTTATTATTTTAATGAATTAAGTGCTGGCCGAAATATAATAAGAAAACATCGGACGAAGAGTACGTAAAAAAACGATAAACAGGAGGTTTAAATTATTTAATTATATCTTGATTCACTTTAGTTATAGTCGAGATAATTACATAATCATTAGTTTACTTAAGAACTCCAGTAATTACTTAAGTAGGCGTGAATATTTTTAGTAAAATTTTTGCTCTATTCTACTAATAATTTAGTGTATTTTTCAAAGAAGTAAAAAAAGTAATTATACTAATAGCAAACTTTTAGATTTTGATTGTATTCGTTGAGAAATTAATTTTTATATTGAAGCACATTCATCAAATCAATCAGTATTGTTTGTTTTAATAACATAACTCTACCTCATTAAAGAAACTATATATGTTCATAATCGCCCTTATGCTGTATCCATTTATGTCAAACATAACGTGCTGTTACCTTTTCTTTGAAATATAACGTTACGTTTAACGTAGAAGGATACAGCATAAGGGCGATTATGTAGATATTAAAAACGAAAATAATCAGTAATGAAGTAAAGAAAAGATTTTGTTAGAAATGTGAAATAAAATATGTTTTTTTAGCTTGGCTGACTCATAAGTAAAAATGGAATAATATGTTTATTCTCTGTGCAGTTTTGTAATATTTGATGATCAGCAGCGCATCATGAAGTGAATGGAGAATCGGTCTATGTGCAAACAGTTATTATGCTCTTCAGACGAAGATTGCATTTTTGAATAGATGCGAAATCTTGAAATCAGTACTTTAGCTTCGAAATATCAAAATGTTGAATAAGATGATCAGAAACGACTGTGAGATATTAAAAAAATGAAACTGATAAAATAAGTTTTACCATAACGAAACAAAGAGTATTCGGAAAAAAAGTGGAAAGGATATGTTGAAGGCAAAAATACAAACAGATGATGATGAAGAAGATCGAAAAGAAAGTGAAAAAAAAGCTATGAAAAGAATCACTTATACATATGTACATATACAAAAGAATAATTCGGCAAGAAAAGAGAAACAAACCTCACAAAAGTATGAAAAATAAAATGAACCAATAACAAGAGAAATTCGATGACTTCATATTCCAAAACAAGCTCAAAAAAAGTCTAAAAATAGAGAAATATACATGATATTGGCTTTTTATTCATTCCAATCACTATTCCAAAGTATTTCTATTCTCCCTTATTTTTTTTTTCATTTATTTAATTACTAAAAGTGAGGTTAATTGTTCCTAAAGTCTGGTTCACACTACTGTGTTTGCCGAATGGCAGTGGTGTTCGTAGTTTTCTGCCCGCGACTGTACAACAATTGCAAACCAAAATCAAAATGGATCTAAATTGTAAATCAACTTTGAGCGAATAAAAATAAAATTTGGTATATGATACCAACAGGGTGGTAACTACCTTTTGCCTACAAAGATTACTGAATCATTTCTTGACATTATCTGTTCGTCTAAGTCTGTATTTAATCATAGGCTATTTCAATTCCTCTTTATGCTTCTTTGTATGGAATTAATTATTGTCTTTAGTTGGTGTATTTTTACTGTTCTGTTGATAGTTCTTTGAATTTTGTTAGTCTTTTCCTTATCTTAGCTTTTGAGTATTTTAGTTCTATTTAATTATTAAGTCCAATTAAAAACAAGTGTCTAAATAAAAAGCAATCAAATGTAAGGTCAAAATATGTTATTGAATTATCATGATTTTATTACATTTTCTTCTTTATTTTCTATAAATAGAACATGTTATTTTCTGTGAACTTTTATTTTTAGGTATGTTAACTTAACACTGAAATGACGTATTTAACAAATTGCTTTACAGCGGTTTGATTTATTTGCTGAAAGCATGAAACTAAACGTGCATGTACAGTGTGGTCCATTCTTGATGCAATTTATTTGTGTCATAACTACGGTTTCCATTTAAAATTAGAAAGTTACAGTCTGTTTCGCAGAACTCGTGCAGTTCTTACAAGAGACAATAAGGTCAGTGAAACCTGCGTTAATTTCTGAATAAAATTTATAAAAAATAAAGTTTTTGAATGTTCAAAATATATTGTCAAACAACTGAGATATTGTGAAAAATAATTTTTCGGATAAATTCGTTTTCGGCCGATATTTCCCAGATGAATCGAGATAGCTAACTTCTGTTTTTTCCATGAACTTTCTTTGAAAAAGTAGCATGGGTCGCGGAAAAGATTTTTTTCTATTCCTATAAATAACTGAGAAACCCTGTAATACCATGAAAAATGGTCCACTCTGTGTATTATTTGTCAATTTTTCGGCAACCTGCTTAACCAGTTTTTTTTAATTAGACACCCGTTATTTCTTTTGTGTTGACAGTTTTCTAACTTTCCGCTAGCGCAAGATTGCCGATATTTCTTTGTTTTGTTATGTTATTCTTCCAAAATTGTTATTTTCTTCTGGTTCTCTTTTGTAGTGTTTTTGGAATTGTGTCGCGTTAAATTATTATTATCTAATTCTTCATTTACTCTTTTGTTCTTTAATGTAATTTTTCTTTAGATTTCTTCAATAGCGTTCATTTAAGGTGACCAATCAGCATTTTAATTTTATGCGAAAAAGTGAAGGGGATTGTTTGCATTTTTATCGCCTCTACTTCCTCGCGTTGCACTGTAATTACCTTATCGCTTGTGATATTTGCAACTGCGGAATATCGACTAACGACAATTACCGTTTAATAAAATTAATGTCTGGCGAGTCCAATGGTTACCGCGACTAATGAATAAAACGCACGCAATTTTAATGACGATATTTTTTGTTGCATGTTTATGTAATGCCGATTATAAAAATGCATTAAAGTACAAGATGACAATAGCTAAAATTATTTAGTTGGAAGCTAATGTTTTATTCATTGGAAGATGTTTTATTCAATGTACTGTAAAAAATTATTATCGATCAATCCATTGAGGTTTTGTGGGTGTTATTTTCTTAAATTGTAATAATGTATTGTTGTTAAGTTTGTTCCATCAACAGTTTTCGACTAGTTCGGAGCCGTCAAAAACAGTGAAGTAATAATCGATAACAATGCCATCAAGTGTACAACTTGGATGAGTTCATAGTTTCGAATTAATCCGAAACTGCCGATGGAACAGATTATTTAGATCCATTTATCACTTGTAGAGAAGAGAGTGAAGTGCTAATTTTGGTAATAATATATGAAAGTGCAGATAATTGAAAGATGATATTCTGTTAAAAAATGAAAGCTATACCTAGTGTTTGTAAAATAAGTGTAGATATTTGAACATGTAATACATCACCACAAATGAACTTACGTGTCCTTCCCAAAAGTATTACACGTTTCAAGAAAATCGTACTTGAAAATCGAACAAGATACAATCGTACGTCTATGTCTTTGAGGTTTGTCAAGAGAAGGAATTTTAATTGGAACCAAAACACAACAACAAAGTGCCATCGAGCAGTGACCTTTGCCGAAGTGGACAAGCTAATAACATCGGTTTTTTTAATGTCGCAATAAGTCGTCTTACAGCTGAGCGAAAGAATTTGCTTAAATTTTTGTGTTTATGACATACAATTTATTGCTCCGTATACTTTGGGATCGACAGTTTAGTTTGTCAAAACTGATTGAATGAGTTAAAGCTAAGTATGATTACTAACTACATGGTATTATTACTTATTAAAATACCGCAATTAACGAACGGCGAGAGAACAGTATTTCAGAGGAGTGTATTCACAATGCCGTTGAAAGTATTTGCGCTAATCCTGACATGCACACGAACACAAGAATCACTTTTTCGTCGACCTCGCTTGTGTGTCGCTAATGATGAAAGCCACGTCGAACAATTGTTATAAACATTTCTAAATGTCTAATAGTGAACGTTTGTTTGAATGTGATCCTTCACATAGATGACATTCGGCGTCTTGCATATTAGTCATTCCCAAGAAGTTTACTGTCTACGATCAGAAAAGCAAGTTCCGTAATTTTTTTTTTGTTATTTGATGAGCACCGAATCGAATCGGATGGATAAATGAATTTTCTTTTTGTTAAGCGATTTTTTTTTGTATTTTTTCGTGCTTGTGCTGCCGCCGTACTGTGGTATGAAATTTTGCATTTATTTTTTTTACCATTCTTCAATTATTTTCATAAGGCGACTTTACTACACCCTATCGAAGAATAATATGATACGCAACTTTTGGTATAAGTGGGTGGCATGAGTGTACAACTAAAATTGACTGCATTTCTCAATTTTTTCCATGGTTTCATGGTATCTTTCAGAGATTTTGATCTGACTTACGCAAGCAAAATTCGTCTAGTTGACTAACCTTCTTTTCTTCAACCTCGAATAAATAATAAAACAAAATGTTTTTAATGTTGCGCTGGCATTGAATAATTTTTATGAGCACGAAGATATTTAATTTTTAACTAAATTTTTCAGTAAATTTCATTAAAAGGCACGATATTAGAAAGCATTTAGATGAATTTGAATACTCGGTATATCTCAAACGTCTTTTTTTTAATTAAGCACTTCTTGAAGTTATGAAGAAATAAATATATTTCAATCATTCAACAAAAATGTGCTTAAGGGTATGAAACAAATAAAAATGCTTTTGAAAACGAGCAAAAAATATAATTTATTAACTTACTTGACGTTTTGCAAATATTATTATTTGCAAATATTATTATAAATAAAATAAAAATAAAAATACTTTTAAAAACGAGCTAAATATGGAATTTATTAACTTACTTCACGTTTCGCAAATATTATTACTTGCGAAACGTTAAGTAAATTAATGAATTACATTTTTAGCTCGCTTTTAAAAGTATTTTTATTTGTTTCATATCCTTCTGCAATTCTCACGAGTAAGAACTATATGAAACTTAAAAATATGCTTATTAAGAAATATTTTAATATGCTGCATTTCGTGTACAATGATTTATTTATAATAATAGTTATTTATCATACAAATGTGTGAAAACGAGCCGAAGGCGAGTGCTTTAATCGCAAGGAGTGCATAGAAGCCTTTCACACACATGTGTCGTACGATATTTTATCTACGACCTAATTTTGGTGTGTTTTTTGTCGCTTCGCGTAGTTGTCAAAAATGACAATAGAAATCATTTAATTATGATAGTCCTATTTGAATTACATTGGCTTTTTACACACGACTTAATTCATTTACGCACGATTTATTTAATGTAGCTCTTCACACACAATAACTTATTAAATAATTTGTTCATTATAGGGCGGGAATAGGTAAAGGTAGTTTTAGAACAGTCCAAAGTCAACAGGATGATTCTTTAACCACACTTTTTATTTTTTGCATTTGTGCATAAATGATTCTATATCATTCTTTTAATATCGCGATTATTTTTTAGTATTAAGGAAGACAAAATAAAGAAAGCTCAAAATTATAAAAGAAACAATAATAATAGTTAATCTAAGAACAAATGGACATTTATTCCGTTTACGGTTTTTCTTTTTTTAGGATATCCTCTAAAACTGAGACACTGCACACTTTCACTAAATAAAAAAGAAAAAATATTTAAATTTCCCTATATTTTTATAGACCTTAGAGTGCTGTTTTCCTTAAAAAGTTTTACATTTTATAGTTCTACCTTAAACATTTATTTTATTTTTTATATTTATTTGTATTTACATTTTTGGAAAAGATTGAAAAGAAAAATTATATTTTCTTTATTTGAAAACTGATTTTGAAAAATAAATGCAATTATGCTAGAAGAAAAATTTTATGAGAAAAAATAGTAAAAATGGAATAGAAGAAGAAGAAACTTTAAAATATCAAAGTCTATAAATAATAGTGAACAAAAAATAATACACACAGTGGTTTAAAATGCCTATACATATTTAAGTAATTTTTTAAAACTTCGAAAATGTTTTTCGTATTAGAAGTGACTGCATTTTTTTCCGAATCAGGAAATTTGCAAAATTTAATGAAAGGCAAACATTGCGGACTCGTTTGTTAAATGTAGAAAAAAAACCAAATCTTCTGCAAAACTATTATTATTTTTTCATTCTTCTTCCAATTAAAAATCATTGTTTTTACATTAGATTTCAAGTGAATTTTTATTATATCTATTATATATAATTAACAGATATTAATTCTACGTAACGATAAACAGGAAACGTATTAAAAAAAATGTTCACCATTTTTAATTACATGTTTCATTACAACCAAAATCAATTAACTTGAGTGGCTAGCATAGAAAAATATATTTAAGTATTTGACTAAAAAACACAGCAATACTTTTTTCTCGATATGTTATTAGTAAAACGCAATATTATTATTTTTAAAACAAAATAAACAAATAAAAAAATACATCTTTTGAAATATCAAACTGTATAGGAGTATTTTTACCCCTCTAAGAGATTATTAAAATGTTAAATTTTAATTATGATTTGAAGATTTTTTATTTTGCCCAACTTTTTTTATTTCCGGAATTTTGAATTTAGTTGAATTTCGAAACTTATATGAACACCGACGGAAAATCGAATATAAAAACAAAAGCTAAGAATATTTAACCAATTTTTGCTAATTTAAACTTACATCCTTTTGAAAGAATCTACTTGAAATTGACATTAAAAAAAATGCGCTGCATTTCTTAAATTATTTATGATATTTTTAATGCTCTTAATTTTCTGTTGCCAAAGTACTCACAACAAAAAAAAAACAAAAATCCCCAATGCTAGTTTTATTACATCATCACCCTTGGCCTTAGACTTCCACAAAAGGTTTACTGAAATGCATCCATTTACAGCCACAATGAAGGTGAAATCGAGGCACAAAAGAGCGTGTGCGAAAAAAAATTATTTTGGCTTACTTGTTTCGTTCGACCTCTTAACAAAGTAGGGCACTGTGACTAAATTGAATCATTATCAGCCAAACGCTTAAGACAACAGACGCCTCTTCCGATTACCGCGAATGCATCCAGAATCTTAAGTAAGTGCTAATTCAATCGTCACGTTGAATGCACAATTAAAACGTGCTGTCGAGGTATGTATCTTGATCTAACATTGAATGCTCGCGAAGAAATAAATAAATTCAACTTACTTATGTTTTTTGAGTACTTAAATTCCATCTTCTGTTTTTTTCTTTGGTCACTAACTAACACTTTGACGGTGCAACTTGAGAAGGTGTCAGTAACGTTAGCAACTTAAGACTAGGAGCTGCTTCCACAACGCGCCTGCTGATTCTACTGAATTATCATCAAGACCAGCGTGTAGATGTACCGATACTTGGTAATAATTGAAATTATGCGTTTTATAGCAGGTTTGGAGGTTTTTAAGACGGCGTGGACGTCGAGGTGTCACGTAAGAGGGGCGATGGACGTCATATCGAATTCCTCCCCCTCCATATCCATTTGTTTATATATTGTCGTTTGTCAAGGGAACTGATTGTTTTGGAGATTGTAATTTTTTTCTTCCGCTACCATCTAGTCATAAATATGACTACAACGATGAATCTATTTTTTTAAAAACTAGGCTAAAATTTGTTTTTCGCGAAAAAATGAAAATTCAATAAAGTGCAATTCTATGAAAACTGAGATATTAGAAAAAATTCTTTTAATTTGTAGATTGAATTATAAGATAACCATTGAAGGTTGTCAATAATGTATAGGTATAACTTTAGCGCATTCGATTGGGATGCACCATGTGCACCGAGTGCACACGTTTTAACCTCACAGAATAAAAAGAGATGAAGATCTACTGAGTACGCATAGTGCTCCCCCAATCGAAAGCGCTAGATATTATGCAGAATAATTTACATCAATAACTACGCATAAACGTCTCTATGTACTCTCTACTATGTTCTTATACTACACGCTGCGCTGTGGCTACGTGGACATATGACGTTTACCACACAAAAGTCACTGAAAACCTCTGGAAGAAACATTACCAAACTCCTTCTTACAATAAAGGAGGAGTTTAGAAAAACGTTTACATTAAGCTATTTTCTTAAAAAAGTATTTTTCATTATTTTCACGTAAGTACTTATTTATGTAAAACTATTAGAAAATATAATTTAGAATAAAGATACCCAACCTTTCTTTAAGCAACGGACACTTAGAAGAAAACGATGATTTCTCCTCCCCCCCCCCCGGGCCCGTTTTTCAATTAAAATGACTAGGCTTAGGATAATTATGCATATTTTGAACATTTTTTTATAAATAAATGCATATTTTAATTCTTTAGGGTATCAACGCCTACGCCTACGCTCCGAGTTTCGTCCCAAGCGGCCCACAAATAAAACACCTGGAATTTTTTAGAAGTTAAAAGCATGCATTTTTGCGTTTAGGATTAGGTTACTTCTTCACCCCGCCGATTAATCCTACGACCCGTCGATGGCGAAAACCAAATTTCGATCTGGATGGTATTTATTCTATAAAAGTTAATTTTTAGACCACATTTAAGTGCATATTTTTGATGATTTTGATATATATTTGCATGCATATTTCAAAGTTTTTCAATGCATAATTATCCTAAGCTTAATAATGAGTATTGTGACTGCCTCAAAAACGTATGAAAATAATGTTTAATTTTTACAATTCTTTACGAAATTTTTGTCTTCTATAAGATTTACGGTGGGTTTAACAAAAAGATCGTTAATCAGCGATTAATTTAATTGTCTGATTAAAGAACGTCATTGAACGAGGTTAACAATAGATTTGAAACAATCAATTATACTGTTTCACCCAGCCAATCACACGCTTTAATCACGCTGTTAAATTAATTAGTGATTAAATAATTTTTGTGAAACTGGGGGTTATTCTGTTTCGAAAGCGTTAAATTTAAAGGACTATTGCTTCTTATCGAAGTAAACGTAGATTCCAAATATCTATTCAAATCTGATAAAAAGAACAGCATACAGTAGAACCTTTATAATCCGAACATGCTCTAATCCGAACCTCCAGTAATCCGAGCAGAAGGAGATTCGAAGCCATAATCCGAATAACACCTCTTTCATTTGAAGAGCGAAGTGATTCCTGTTGGAAATCCCTTAGTTTCAAGTTTTCTAAGATATGACCTGTTTATTTATACTGTATATACACATACAGTTCATTAGAATATATATATACTGTTCATTAGAATTTTGATTGCTTGCCTCGGATTATAATTTTCGGTGTACACCAAGTAAGCAACTGCATGGGATTCCAAAAATGTGCAGCCAAATATCCATTCCTTACACAAAAAATTGATTACACAAATTGAAAATTAAGCACGTCTGGTTTGCCAGAAATGTCACCGTCACGTAAGAAAACGTATTTGTTAAACATTTTTTTGGGGAATATTCATTTCCCAAATGTTAATAATGTCAAATCAGGTTGGACTATTACGGAATTTGTACAAAAAATGTAGATCATTGGTTTTCTTTTTGGTTACTTTAAGTCGATGTACGTCATTCTTTCAATGCTACGTGACGTCATTGCTCAACGCTACATGACGTCAATCGCGGTCATATGTCGGCCGATACGTACGGTACCGCTGTTCTAGGAAGCCAAAGCTTTATTGATTGTGAGTTCAATTTGCATTGAAATTTATATTTTCTGTCTTTTGTTCGATAATCCCAACATTTCGAAAATCGGAATCAACCAGTGCAATTATTAGTTCGGATTAAAGAGGTTGTACTGTACTGTTTAAAAATTTCAAGATGGTCTGACTCCTTCAAAAATAACTGAAAATCCAGATCAAACAAATATCCGAGATTATGGCTCATTGTCATCCCGTACAAGTTTCCTTAAAAGACATTTCATTATTTCTCACAAAATATAAATGTTAAAAATACATAACTATGATGATTAGAGTATCTATATTTGACTCATTTGGATTTAATATTAACGCATGCTTCGAAAGAGTCACGTAGTTGATTCGGGATTCGAGTAAAACAGAGCCGAAGATGAAGTGCTACAAGTCGCGGGCTGGGGTGCCGAGTGCCGATGTATCGCGGTCAGACGTGCAGAGGCCGGCCGGTTATTGCGGAATACAGTGCAGATGCAGTGTTTTTTGGAACTCCATACGGAGTATTCCAGAGAGGACGCGGATATAGATATAGTCCTGGGGCGTACAAAGCAGCTTTAAAACGGGATCAGGCACGCGGTTTCGAACATTTTTTATTTAGCAGCGATAGTACTAAACGCATAAACGGTGAAATATATACTTGCTATTTGTTGTAGAAGTAATATTAGTGTATTCTATTGTGTAAACGATTGTATCTTATTAAAATGTTTGAAATTATTTGACGAGTTATTTTCGAACCTCGAAATGGTAAAAATAGATACCTCAGTGATCACGATTACAGATTACTATGTTTATCTTTGGTTCTATTTTAGTCGAAGTCTGAGTCGTCCGCTGTTATCTGCCGTCTGTAAGTACAGTCACAATTAAAAGTAATGTCTCTCCAATAAAATTTTAAGTCGCTATCTACTAGGTAAAGAAACACGCGTTCAATTTTATTTCATGTGTTTCATTTGTGTTTACTGGTTTGTTTGTATACCTGTTATAATGGTCTAAAGGCATCAGGCCGTACTTTAAAATGTGTTAGAGAGACATTATTAAAAAAGTATAATTGTACCTTGTACCTATATTTCTTCGAAGTGTGGGCCGAGGTTAAATCGAATTGAGCCAAAGATAGAAACAAACCCTACTGATGACAATACAATTATTCGTATTTTTGTCAATTTTTACTATTTATGGAAATGTACTTTTAACACTATTTGTTAAGTCGTCCTAAAAAATACACCTTGTTGTTTAAAAAATAGTTTCGAAACAGTTGATGATCGAAGTCATTGTAGATTTAGAATTACAGCGATTGGAAATGGGACGATTCACCGTCGTCAATTCGTCATAGAACCAATTCGCCGTCGACCCAATTTACCGTTAGCCTAATTCGCCGTCGCATGTTGCTGCTTTATTTAGTTTAATGAGCTTTAAAACACTTTCTGGCTATTTCAGGTATACAAGTTGTACCTACGAGTTGAATAAAAATAATTATAATTTCAATATGTTTCAAGTAAATTAAAATGGACTGCACTTTTATTTATCTATTTCAAACCAAAATAAATTCTTAATTACAGTACGACCATCGTAAAACACAAATTGGCGCCGTTAGCACATAATCATAATTATAATTTTTTTTAATGGAATCCCCAATTTTTTTATAATTTTAAATGACGAGCTTTCACGAATCAGTATCTCGAAGACAGTCGACTTTTGATGTGTAGTGATTTTGATTTATGTGAAAATGAATATAATTTTGAGCAGAATCTGAAAATATTAAAAACATTGCAGGGATTTTGCAAACACCCTGCGGAATAAGAATTACTTACGGGATGAGCAAACAATTTTATCTGTTACTTTATTTACGTATCATGTTTTAATTAATGACAAATTATTTTAATAATTAATAATGTATATTATTATTTGGATATGTACCTGCATTTAAAACTTTAATCGTTGACGGCAAATTTACCGACGGCGAGTTTGCCTACGACGAATTGTACCTACGGCGAATCGACGATGGTGAATTGGCGACGATAAATCGGCGACGGCGAATTGTCCTAGACTCACAGCGACTGGACATTTCCAATGAAATTTGTTTGAAAATACAGAACCTTCCCTGACCCATTATAAATTTAAAAAAATATGTAAACGAATCCTAATTCGAAATTGCCTCCGTAATTTTTAGGCCTAATCGAACATTAAAAGTAAGATAGCTCTTCCATGTATTTCTTTTTTCTAAAATGAATAACAAGTAATAATTTAAATTTATCAGGATCCTTAACTTCGTCTTCGTGTTTATTCGAAATTTTAAATACAAAATAGTTCTTTAGATTTCACGAAATAGAATCAACTGTCAGTTTTTATATAATTTCTTAATACATCGACCTATTTACAGTTACCTACTCATCCATAAAAACCAGAATAAAAATATATTAAAAAAATTGTTACTCGATTAGTCCATATCATAGTTAACATAATATGCAAAATCATTAGAGATGGATAAGAAATATTAAAATAGTAAAGAATAAAGTGATGTGATCAAAGCTCTTAAATTTACATAGGTATGTACCATATGTTTGTAAAATAAGAAGTATAAATACGTAAATATAAATAATACTTCTAATTACAAATTGAAATTTTTAGCCCTGCTTTCAATAACTACAATCATCAAACAAGTTACACACGTGCGCAGGCAAAGAAACTTCGAATACATTCAACGGATGTTCTACTGGAATATTATTTTAAGGCGCTTTTCATAAAACAGCGACGTGCAAAATCGAATAAATTCACAATCACGTATTAAAGTAAATCACTTTTAAATAACCTTGACCATCTCAATTCAGCCACATTTAGGTTGCTAGCATCTTTAACATTTTGGATACAATCATTAAATATCACTGACATTATTCTGCCAAAAATTAAAACTGTACGTTTGAGGTATCTGAAAATAATAAATAAAAACACTGTACAATAATTTTTATAAAATTCATTTCTACGTCAATTTATTATTTAATGATGTTATTCGCACATTGCTTTCAACATATTTTGTAACACATAAAAATGATAAGTTGGCAGTAAAAGCGAGTCATAAAAGGGAAATACCTAACCATTAATTATCTTTAATCGGTAACTCTACCGTAATATTCATTTTAGTGCGTATTAGTTAATTAAAATTTTGTAATTAAAATCATTATTTTGAATATTAAACTCCACAAAGACTAAAATGATTTATTTTCGGCAATTTTTCTTTTTATATTTCATGTCTTTTGACTGATTTACATATTTATAAATCGATTAAAAAAATTAGGGCAAGTTATCCTGACTACAATAATTTATTGATTGATTAAACATTTAGCATTTAATGTTTTAATTGAGTGAATAAAAATATATCGAACTGTATAAATCAGATGAAAGTTATCTCTTTTAATAAATGGAAAAAAATGTACATGGTGTGCTGGTGGGTCCCTCAAGGTTTGTTTTGAAAAGAGTTCTTTGTTTATTTGTACCTGGCCCGGTTTGTTACAGTTTAAGTTTCATTTCTTTTTCACTTAAGGCTTGCCTCAAATCAAATCTTTTCTTCATCCTTATTTTCTCCCTTTTCTGGCGCAGTAAAGTAATAAAAACATTATTACTAATTACTTAATTAATTACTATCACTCATTCTTAAGATTTTTATTTAAGGATTGCCTCAAATCAAATCTTTTCTTATTCTTATTTTCCTCTTGTCACTCAGTAAAGTAATAAAAATTGTAATATAAAAAAAAAAAATAGTTCAGGCTCGCTCCTATTTCTAATATTTGTTAATCTTTTTAAACATAATACTTTGCTTTAAGCAGAAGATTCTACTAAAATTTCAACAGAATTCAATAGCTTAATTGCTTCATGCTACAGTAATGACCGACCTTAAATTAGAAGTTTGTAAAAACAAGATTAAGAAAGGTTTGGTGGATCAATCTGAGTAATTCGATTTAATTTCTTTAAGATTTACATATATTTTATAGTTTGGTGGAGTAGGATAAAGTTTGTTTGATCAATCTGAATAATTTAATTTAATCTCTTAACGATTTTACATGTACTTTCTAGTTTTCGTGCCATAATAGGATCGAAGTCGATATTAACCTTTTCGGGACTAATGAAAAAGTTGAAAGGATTCGTTGAATCTGAAGGACTGAGGGTCGATTAATCTTCGGGGCTCTTTTGGGGTCAATAAACTATAATTACAGTTCTGGTTTCCGAATTTTATTTAATGGAAATTGGTTTTATGAACCTGAATGATTTATTAAGATAAAGTAGAAAATTAAATATATCATGATGAAAATGTTTATAAAATTAACCAACCATCCCATTAATAAAACAAAACTATTATTTTCTTTTGTTGTTATAAATTCTTTGTGATGATGTTCTGTTTGTTTACATATATTTTTGTTTTACATTTTCCATAATAGAATAAATACGCCATTCGCTCAAAAATATACTCCTAAAACAATTATCAGGAAGTGCTTAAGAATGTTAAATACATGTTATAAACATGTTGTTTACGTTGAAGATAATTAGATATCAACAAAAATGTCAATCATTTTTTTGTTGAAGGCTAGAAAAATTTTACGCGTACATAGATTGGCATTTCATTGGAAACAAATTTAAATTTTTTATGATACACATTTTATTTTACAATTACAGTAAATTTGAACTGAGGATAGGCGGAAATTTTTATTTTCTTGGAAGGGGTCGAGCGTTGGGAACCCCTAATCTATAACGTACTTACAATTGAGGGGTTTAGAATAAAAGGAGTAATTATTTGTATATCGAGACATTTGCATCTGAAGTTAAGTGAGTAATAGAAAGTCGCGAAGAAATCGTATTTCCAATCGTAAAAAGCTCGCGCTAAAAACCGGAAATCGCTTTAATCTCTTTTATACCAAACATATATTAACTTCAGGTAGTCAAAGATGCACATAAAACAGATTTGCTCAAAAAAGAACTTATACCTCTTTTATTCTAGGCCTCTCAATTAAAAGTAGCGTCTCCCAAACAAAATTTTAAGTCGCGACTTAGCAGGTAAGAAAATACACGTTGAATCTTATTTCATATAGTTATTTTGTATTTGTTTGCTGGTTTGCTCGTCTGTCTACCTGTTATAATGATCAGAAGGCATGAGGGCGTAATTTAAGATTTGAGACCAAAAAATATAACTATGCGTATTTACATTAAAAAGTAAAAAACTGAAAACGTGTGCTGAGAAACATTGACTTTACCAAGGCAAAATATTTTCCATTCTAATCTGGTTTTCAGTTGAAAATTAGCACTTGCGTGTTCAAATAGTGTAGAGCTAATTCACTGCAGTGCGAGTTCTCAGAAGTCGGAAGAATTGTCCGTAAATAGAAATGTCCAGTTCTGCACAATCAATTATCGTAAACAAAAAGTCACTGATTTGTTTATTATATTGGTATTTATTAGAAATAAATCGGAACGGCGACATTGATTTATCTGTTTTTAAATTGCTTTATTAAAGTTATTATAATGCGTTTTAATTGATTCATTAAAGGATCTTTAATTAGATGATCATGATTACATAAGACCTTTATTATCGTATACTCTTTAATTGATAATAATGTTGATTTTGAGTTTAAAAATTTGTTAGTATAATGAGCAACAGCATGTTTTAATATAAAGTGGCGATGATTGTATAGTTTTTCCAAAAAAAAATGATTTCATAAAAAAAGACCTATTGGATGTTTATGACAAACGCTTTTAAAGTTTCGTTTCCATTTTAGTTTTAAATCAAACGATCATATACAGGATGGTATTCGAATATTCGTTTTAGTTTTTATTCGAATACTCGAATATTCAAATAAAAACTAAAACGAATATTTGAATACATTTTCAACATATTTTTAATTAATAGCATGATCTTGAAAGATAAATTTTCTTTTCATTATCTAGTATTTTTCAGGAGCTACATCATTAGTCTCTCTATGTGTGCTTATTCAATTGTCAATTGCTTGATTTTGATAAATTTAAAAAAAAAACGTTTAAATTTTTCATTTTTTCAGCTAATACTCACTAAGAATGGGAATTTTATAAATTTTGGTATAATCGAATATTCGAATAGTTAAAATCCGAATCGTTATTCGAATATTCAAATAATTCAATGAGTGAATTGATATTATGTAAAGATATTGAAAATTGAGTGAAATAACTAAAAATAAGGTTTCATTATTAAAAAATACTCTGCTACCATCCGAACGAAATTACGTTACCTCCTAAATAATTTACGGTTGCACGTTAGCGCTGAGAGAGACTATTAGCTGTCCGGAGCTAGAACCCAGACGGAGATGTGCTGGGTCAAAATTCTGGGGCGCAAGGGAAAAATGCCCCCAGCTGATTGCTACGCCACAGCGGAACCGCCTTCCAAGGTTCACACCGTGTGATGAAATTTCGGAAAACTTTCAGGACAACTTTCCACTCTTACATCCAAAATAATTATGTCGTCGCAGATCCAGTACTGGTCTATACAAGCGTGAATCGGTAACCTGTTTATCTTAAGTAAAACGTAACTTAAATTATTCCGAGAAACTTAATGTGCGCACATGTGCCGGTGTATCTGCGTTATATGCGAACATGCATGAATCAAATAGCATAAAAAAAGCAACACGCTTTGGTTTAATTTTCGTGTATTCAATCATGTTTTGGTTTTGGTTGGACATTTTTACATTTATTAAACGATTACGGTCAACGTACATCTTTTAAGCCGTCTAATAAACGTATACGTTATGCCACTTTGATACAGAAACATCGTATTTAGTATATGGAACACGTTTTTTCAACATCTATTTCGCGGACATTTTATCCTTTATTAAACGTACATGTGTGTTGCAAGATTTGCCGCAAATACAGGGAAACAATAAACGGGAAAGAAGTAGCGAAGAAAACATATAGAGCGAGAAAACGAAGCGGATTCCTCTGTTGAAACAAAGAAATCGAGTATAAACAAGGGTCGCTCTAACGGCGTCATAAATACCTTTCTATCTAAAGCAGAAACGGGTTATTCGCTCGGTAAAATTTGCTTGCAACAAGTGAAATGGTACACAAGATAAAAAGAATTCCGGTTATACTGTTCTTAATTTAGAATCTTGCTCAAACTGGCAACAATTCACGAGAAATCTTCGCAACATCTGTACCTTATGAAGTCGAAACACAAAGTGAAACGTAGTGATGACGTCGAAAGCGAGTTGCAAAACGGCACCACAAAATGACGACCAATCAGAGCACAGAAATGGATCGCGTGATCCTTCGGAACCAATAAAAGCATCTGAAACTCAAACGTTAGGTGCGGAAGCAATATTACCGCCTTACCAAAATTAACATAAAATACCTATTAAAAAATTATTACTAAAAATAAGGTTGCATTATTAAGACGTCATTAACTTGACAATTAGAAAATTAAATGATAACAAAAGAAAAACTATAGAAACGAGAGTCTAATATAATAAAAATCAAATTTTTACGAGTGGAGCTTTATCTTTAGTTATTTTAGTCAGTTTTCAATAATTTTAGGGAATGTCATTTCGCATATTGAATTACTAAATATTAAAATTTCCTTTCTTATGAGTTGTCACAGTTTGGATTACGTAACCATATTTTCTTTCGAAAGAGGTTGCAAAAATTTAATTTTCGTGTATTTGTGTTTACATTACTGAATTCTCTATAAAATTATTTTGATTTATGATCGATTAGGGTATAGTTTAGCTTCAAATTGAGACTAGTTTGAACACATTATCTAAAAATTTTAATTTGATTTTTTTTTATTGTTATAGTTAATTACTAATAAAATGTCCTGAAACTTTTACTATTTTTGAGAATTTATAAAGTGCATTTAAAAATACTCAACAACTTTACTGTTTGCTGTTTTGCGCTAAAATCTAAAGCCAATATTGGCAAATGTTTACTTTTACATTTTCTTTTACTATTTTTCTACGTCTGAAATACGAATTAACACTGTGTATAAGTTTCTACATAGTTGAACATTATCACATCCACATAATCTTTCCTGATTACTATGATTCCTAAAATTTTATCCCTTCGGTTTATTTTTTGGATACATACTGTACCTCCTTTTACTTTAGTATTGAGTATTGTAAAAGTGTGCAGTTGTTTTAAAATGTTTTATGTTATTATTATAACAAAACAAACAAGCATCTTCAATAAACAAACACATTTTTGATGAATACCTGTCTGTTTACCAAATTTATTAAAATTTTATGGGAATTCTGCTCTCTACGTCTTTGCAAATTTTATTTATGAACATGTTTATTGTTGATTAAACAAATATTTCTTTGTGACGTGAAACTCGCAGACCGAAGAAAAAGTTAATAAAAAGTAGGCAAACGCGTCAGAGCGTCCGAAAAGTGATTAAAAAATGTTTGTTTTGCGTAACGCAGAAGTAAAACACACTGAGCGTTGAGAAAAGGGGGACGAAGTTGAAAAACCCGGATAGATTTCTTTTGATGTGTTTGAATTTCAAGCGGACGTACAGAGCTCAAGATGAATTTTAGCACCTTTTAATAATTCATGGGCATATATCATCTTCATATGCAGCGTGTCAACTTCGTCATTAGCCATTTTTTTCTTCCTTCTTTGTCTCATGTTTCATGTCTAATTTAAATGTTAATGGAGATTCCATTCTATTTCGAATTATTTAACTGACATTTATTTGGAAAAAAAGTTGATTGTTTTCAAGCTTTTTGATGCACAATGAATAATAGAGCAAAATCTATCCCCAGAGATAACAGACAAATGAAAAACAAAAGTTTGCTTAATAATAAAACTTTGTATAATAAAATACTGTACTGGCATACATACAAATTCGCCGATTTTTTGACTTCGATCCGTTCGTGAATTAACAATACTGTATTTTATTCTTTCTAATTTAGTATCTTAATGATACAGTTCAGTGGCGGCGTTAACCAAATTTTGAAACTGCAACTGCCGCATACTGTCTATCTCAAAATTAAGAAACCACCATCCCCTCGCAATTTACCTCGTAGATAAAACCGGCAACGCTGTTGCATGTACTTGCTAGTGACAAATTTGCATCGTAATCGGTTTAGGCTAATTAACTGTTAATGTAACATCTCAATTTGATGCTAAATACTAATACGCATTAATTGTAACAATTACAGTGACACTGTCAAGAACCAACCAAAATATCTTTGGGAATTTTCCTTTTTGGCAACATCTACGACCATTAATTTTCTGATACACGAGTATTTATGTACTATGCCCACCAAAAAAATCTGGGACATGTAATATGTCCTGCCGTAAATATAACGACGTGCTTTTATATTACCATAGAAACGATCTCTAAATACCAAGGTGAATGGCGTAGGGCTGCATTAAAACTAATAAAATAACTCAAAAATGCTTGTCCCAAATTCTTTTGGCGGGTACAGTACACGTATAAGTAAGAACAAATATTAAAATGGATTATGAATAGTAAACGTGTTGCAGTTCGGAAAACAATAAAAGTGGAAACTAGGAGGAAAATTCTGGGAAAATATCTACAACGTTCCAAATCTTATGCTCGTTTTACCGGGAGACTTCAACGCTCGATTAGACAACAGCAGCCCGGAAGATTATTCAATAATTCAATTCAAAACGTTCCAAGTAAACGTTAGATTTTTTGCCGAGCTTCCTTACAACGAATAAAATACGTATTAACATTTTTTACTCAATCGGAAAAGGAATTTTATAAATTTGCGTTCGGATGTACACTGTGTTGAATCGTTTTCCAGACATAGCAAAATAGCATGTAAAACTAAATACTTGCAATCATTTGCTCTGTTGTAGATTTTAGAGCAAAGCGGCAAAGGAAAATAGTATTCAAAATTTAAAGTTCTAAATATGACAGTGAATTTTAATATTCTGAACAATATTTTCCTTTGCGTTTTGCTCTAAAATTTACAAGAGAGCAAATAATTGCAAGTATTTGGTTTTAAATGCTATTTTGCTATGTCTGAAAAACGATTCAAGACAGTGTATGTCTACGTATGGGTCTAGGACAATTCACCATGGCCGATTTGCCTTTTCCAATTCCTCGTCGTCGATAACACAGCCCCACAATTTTATTTTCAGATTTGGAGGTCAAACTATTTCTACAGCATGTTTTTGAAGTCACTGAATTCGCGAATCTATTTAATTCCATCACGTCAGGTTTCACCAACAACCCAATATACCCCCAGAACCCAAGCTGTCCTATTACATATAAACGATCTTGTAAAGGGAGTTGTGCACTCACAACCTGTAACCCTATAAAGTTAACTCCAAACCCCCTAACCGCATAACCTTAAAACCCCATAACCGAGACATTAATAACCACGTTGTTCAGTAGTTTGACTTGATCTTTTATCGAAGGTATATCAAGGCTCTATAAACAGAATATATTAAACCCTATAATCCCCTAACCCTATAACCTCATAATTCTACAACCTCATAATCTTTAACTGCAATAGCAATATTATTGGTTACGTGGTTATGAAATGACGAGGTTAATGTTTAAGTGGTTACGGGTTTATGGGGTTGAGGAGTTAGGTGTTGGAGGATTATAGGGTTTAATAAATTTCATTTATAGAGCCCTGATACATCCCGCTATGAGAGATCAAGTCAAACTACTGGTGGTTATAGGACTTATCTGTTATGGGGTTATAGGTTTATGGGGTTAAGGGGTTCGGGGTTACATGTATAGGGTTGTAGGGTTAATGTGGGAGCACAGCTCCTTTCATGTATGTAATGGGACTTGAGAGCTTGTATGGCTTGACAGGGTTATAGTGTGGGGTTATTGGTAAAACCTGACGTGATGAAGTTAAATAGATTGTGGATTCAGATTCAGCGACCTCTAAAATATGCAGTAGACATAAACTGACCTCCAGATCTGAAACAATTTTTTGTGGGGTTGTGTTATATGTAAATAAAATAAAGAAGCTTACATGTTTAATGAAGAACAAAAATAATTTGTAATTAATTCAATATGACACGTAGGGTACAATGTGAAAACAAGTAAATTTTATTTTTTCTCTTCCAGTAAGATTTCTTATTTTGCAGAGTGTTTGTAAAAATCAACTATTTTTTTTATTTTTAGATTCTGCACAGAATCATATACATATTATATTGATGCATGAAAGTTTTTCATTTTCAAAATTTGACAAACTGTAAAGTTGGAGTTAACCACCAGAAGTTGTCGATGAATTTTGATTTTCGGAGGAATGCACAAAAATTTTCATTGATGGGAAATTTCGTGGAGGCCAGTCTTGGAGTACAACTATCTATATTTTTTCAACAACGTTTATAAATTATGAGCAGAATTAAAAAAAAGATATAAATAATTTGGGATTCCATTTTAATTACAATTTTGTTTATGTGCTAAGGGCATCAAGTTGTCCGTAATATTGTGTCTTACGATAGTCGTACTGTAATTTATTATAGTTTGAAATAGAAAAACAATAGCATAGTCCATTTTAATTTACTTGAAACGTACTTAAATTATACTCCATTTGTTTTCATCCGATTCCTAAATTCAACTTGGATACCTAAGATAATCAGAAAGAGTTTTAGAATTCATCAAATTAGGTAGACAATGTTGTAATTGGTGAAGAAAAATTGAAGAAAGGTAATTTAGGTGAAATAAAGTTTGGTCAAATGGCTCTATTTCTAACGAAACGAAAAGATATGCAAAGAGATCTATAAAACCTTAAAAACTGAACAAAGTCATTTTACCTAAAATCCGGTCCTTACTCATCAAGCTGAATAAAGTTGTAAGTTACGACGGCGAATTAAGCAGCCGCGACGGTGAGTTGGGTTAACGACGAATTGGTTCTACGGTGAATAGGCGACAGCAAATTGTCCCATTCTTATCTAAACGTAAGGAAAGCAGCAATGAAATAAGCAGGTGTTTAGAAACATCTTCATCTGCTAGGAGGTAAAAGAAAAAATAAGTAAAAAGAAGAAAAACTTTTACTGAGTTTAAGACACTCTAAAAACTGATTAGTTCCATGTAAAAGCTCTGAAAACAGATTGGTTCCACGTAAACAAATATTATTAAAGGCAAATAATAATTGGTTGCATGTAATAATAATTGATTACGTGGAACTAATCTGTTTTTAGAGTAAAATGTATTTGTCCGGCATATACATGATCAGATTTCAATTATACCGAAAGTTGTTTAGTCCTTGCTGTTAGTTCTCTCACATTTCAACTTTTGTGATGCGGCGTTTGGACCTTGCATAGTCTCCACTCAGATTATAACACAACGCATTCAGAATTTTTCTTCTTCTTGCAAGTTTTTTTGGCCTAGTTGCCGAAATGCAATACAGCCATGGCTAAGCATTCAGACTTAATGTCTCAGACTGATCCATTACATAAAAAAATTTAACAGAATATCACACACCTTAAGATTTTCTATCTTCAATTTTAAATTTCAAATTTTTTATTTGCGTACTTGCGGCCATTACAAGGAATGTATATACTAGGACGTTCAACTTAAACGATGCCATTTGACAATTTCGTAGCCCTTACGCTGAATGTTCTTAAGGGTGTGGTTCTCAAGCAAGAGTATCATTTATGTTGAGTGTCGTTGTACATATATGTCAATATAAAAAGAAGCTTAAAGGTAAGTACTAAGGTCGCCATTTAAAAAATTAGCTACTGAATAGTAACATTTGCAAAGAAGTACAGATTTGATTCTAATTTCGACTTGAGTGTTTTAAGATGTCCAAAATATTTAATGCCAGCATAGGATAGCGCAAGTTCATTTTTTTTGGAATTTTGAGCTGGGATGAAAAAGAGATTTTTGGAGCGAGAGTCATAATTGTGGTAAAAGGAATTTGTTTTATACCACGTACATTTTTACTTTTTTTCACTACTGACGAAGCTATAGATCTCTAGCGAAACTTGAGTGTTTTCCCTTCATTTTTCTGTCCGGTTTGAGATTAAAAAAACTTTGTACGTACTAAGTAAAGTTAGGTTTTACATAAATTAAACACTTGTAATTGAATAATGCTGGAAATGGGAGAGTTAGAGAAGGAAGAATGCTATGAAAATCTATAACGATGCCTTTAGAGTATAAGCGATTGTCAAGCAAGATTTTTAAATGTAAACTTCCAGAATATCTTAGGTCCATATGACACGGTGATATTGTAGATGAAAAATTGAGAGAGGGGTCTCGAATTAATCAATAAACATTCCCTATGGTAACCTGTCTGTCATTTTGTAATAAATTTAATATGCAAATTTTTGCGCAAAAATTCACATCGCGTCATACGACTTTTAAACATAATTGCTAAGTGAGACATTAACATGTTACAAGGGGGCAAATAACAAATCTTTGAATACACATTTATTAAATTCTCACGCTAGGACATATATTGCAATGACTCGATGTGACCCAAATGTCACAATTCGTATAAAAAGAATGAAATCGATACAAGAATAGACACAGAAGAAAAATGTCTGAATAGAACATCTATGTAAAACAGTAACAGAAATATCTGAACAGGAAAAAAGTAAAAACGAAGGTCAATAATTTCACTAAATCTTCGGATACACAAATCTAATCATCTAATCTTAAAAATATCTAAAGGATATAAAACTATCAGACCTGTTTGTGCCTCGTGAAATAAATTAACATGAAACCAGTGGAATTAATTAAAATAAACACAAAGTTGGAAGTATACAATACTTGCAATACAAGGTTTCAGCAAATTAAACACATATAATACATTTATTATGTCTAGACCTTTTGGAAAATAAGTAATTTATTCCGTTGAACTAAGTAACATCTTAAAAACATTAGAATTAATTAATCATTATAACAAGTGTTAAGAAGAAGAAGAAAAAGTAGGGGTAAAGTTCTCGAGACCATTAATCTTTAATTCCATGAACTTTTGACTCCGACTCTGGCAGGGACCAAGAGTTCTTTTTTTCTAAAACCGGCATTACAGAAACAGACAAGGTGACTTAGAAATGAAAAGTGAACAAAGTAATTTAATATTAAAGGAATCAACTATAAGTTAAGTTTATTTTCATACAGTTCTTACCTACTTGTAGATAAATGCCGAAATGATATGTAAATGAAAAGACTTTAGAACGAACTGAAAGTATAAATTTCATTTACCTTTATAAGTAAGTAAAGTGTCACGCAATATTTTATACGTTAATAAACATTTTATACATGTATTATACTGTTGTCGAAAAACGTAAAATATAATACATTTTATATGTGAGTGTATTACACGGTATTATACCCTTGTATTATATTATCTTAGACAAAACTTATAATACCCTAACATCTCTGGTTGTGTGAAAACAATTTTGAAACATAGCTGCAGAGATTTAATAGAGTAGTAAGAGACTGAAAATAATGAGTAGATGCAATCATTTAATAAATTCGAATTAATTAATCTCAGAAGTAGTACTCAAAAAATACATCTACAATATCTCTCCCTGTACACAAAAATTAGTTTCTTTAAATATATTCGTAATATATTAATCAATTCTAGTCATTTTCAAGTTAAGTTTAAAATAACTTCAAAGTATTCGATGTTTGAGGCTTTTTTTCTGTATACTGCATTAATTGCTATGATTGAATGCTGTATAAATAATGCAGATTTTATTATGTGTGTAACATTAAACTTTAATGTAATTTTGTTCAGCCAAAATCATTTCAACGTGTAAAATATGTTTTCAAGTAGGAACTTAATCCTGTTTGCCCAAAGTTGTGGTTTTAGCTTGATAACCTCGGTAGATATAAGTAAACATGTGATCAAAAAGTCCCGTTATCCTAGTAGGCATTGGATACCTCTTTTCTTAAAATGTGCCGGTGAAAGAAAATGTTCTAAAAAAAGATATACGTCTACTCCTCCAAGATCTACTAATGTAATGGGACATATTTCAAGACCAAATTTATTCAGCTGCTTTGAAACTTTGTAGAAGTCCTAATAAAGGAAGAGTGTTTTTCGAAAGCTTAGCAATCAGAGAAAGTGGACGTTGATTTGCCTTAACTGATTGCCTCCTATAATTTAAGTTAAAATAATTGCCACCTAGAGCCTGCACCTAGAGCCGAAGACGAAATGAAAAAAAAAGAAAAGAAAAGTAGGTGCAAAAGTAGTGTAAAATATGAAACTACACACATAAAAACTTTTGGATTTATTGTAATCTGCCCAATCGGTATTAAATATGGATAAAGTTTCACCTGAAAAGTTAATCCTTATCTAATTTGGCATTATTGTTCTCTTTTTCTGACTAAATTATATCTTAAAGTGAGTGTTTACTCCAACAAGGAGCAGCTTAACTCTGCTCTACTACGTACGTAAAACGTACTTTGTATATTTAAAGGATAAACATCCTAACTCAGTGTCTCGTAACTTCACAAACGGATGGACACGAGAGAACGCCGAAACAGTGTTCCTTGGCGTCCAAAAGTGTTAAAATTAAGTCTAGATTTTTATCTGTGTATTGAGTGGTTTAGGGTTTGACGGTTTTCAAAGCATTTTTTTTTTAATGCAAAAGCAAATCTCTTATAATTTAAATAAGTAACTGATAATAAAGATTCATTACAACCAGATTTTAAACAAAACCAATTCCCGTAGATACTTGCTCGAATTTGTTAATTGAAAATACCTGTTCCAACTAATTTAAACTTTTATGAAATATCATCAAAACAATTTAAATCTGCGACAGTACAATTAACGTCAGGTTCTTCCATTGACGTATTTTAACTTTATAAAAATAGCAGGAATAATTTATTTTCATGCCTTTTAAATTAAATGGACCGAAAATCCCAGATTCCAGTTTTTATGCCACTTATTGCACGGATGTCCTATAATCACAAGATCATTCCAGTTTGCTTATCTACCTGATGGTATAATAAATTAAGTTCTTTGTAGTTATTGCAAATTTCATTCGATATTTTGTTACCAAAAATAAATATTCACCGTAAACTTGTTTCTGCATCTTTCTTAATGGTTATCAGTAGGTTTCCGGTTTCACCGACTCGCATGATGCGTTTTATCCAGTTTTTAAAAACATGCGACTGTTGTAATTAAAACAAGTGATGATTAGTACTACAGGCGCCATATTTTTAAATAACCCTGAGATCAATTCGTTTTCCACCTGACATTAAAAGTATGTACTTGGGACATTAAGTTAATTTGTTTGTGCATATAAGCGATAAGCTCTTCTGAAAACTCACCAGGCGCAAGGACAATAGTTTTACGTAAGTCAACTATCGTCAGGCAGCATAATTTATGATTTATTTGCCATAATGAAAAGAATACTAGGATGTTTCCGTAGGAAGTGTTTATCGAAGAGGCCTTCAACTTAAATGCAAAAGAATTTTTCTGTTTAAGGAAAACTTGTACGTACCTACATATGCGACACGTTGCTATATTTGCTATGTTATTTTAGTTGAGAGTTTGATTTTAATTGTATTGAATGATTTTTGCTTACGATTTAGAATTGATTGTTAATTAAGTTTAAGTTTCTATGATCAAAATTAAGAAATTTGTGTTTTTTTTTTGTGAACGAAATGAATTCGCGAAATAGTAAAAAACTGTTGACCAGTTAAATCATATATGACTTGGTATGACAGGCAATTTAAGTGGTAGGAATAATTTTTTTATATGTGTCCTGAGGGAACGCGATTTCAGGGGCAGTTGACGAAAAACAAGAAAACCGTGTCGAAGATCATCGTAATTAAACGTAAAGAAACTTAATGCGCGAGTGAATATAAAGAATAATGTGAGCCGAACTGCTAGTGGAATTGTTAGAATAATTACTAATGAACTCATACATTTATTATTTTTAAATTTTCAGCTTTTTTAATCATAATCAAAAAAAGGTTTACAAGTTATACTTATGCATTTTTCATTTAACAGGTTAATAAATAAATTGCAATGTAAAATGATATGAAATAAGGATTAACGAATTTCTGATAAGTACTAATTGAAAGGGGTAGTTAAGAAAATTGATAATGAGTCTGAACTTAATGTCTTCATCGCCTAATCCAGTATAATTTTGTCTCGGACATAATTAATTTCATTACTTACAATGGATTAGGGTTATTTTAATTATTTACAATAAACAATTTTTACACGGGTGCTGGTTTAATATTCTTGTATCAAGTGATAAGTGTGAAATTTTTTTTTCTTGCAAATCCTCTTACACTAACAAGTCCAATTTATTACTTTTACTCCTTTTCCTTTTGTAAAACTTTTTTATGATTAACGGTTACGTTTCGTGAAGAATAGATCTGCGTATTCTCAATACAGTTCACAAGTATAATAAATAATGAATGTTCGTTTTCCATACAAAATTCGTTCTGCGGGTTAACAAAGAGCAAAATTTTGTAATAACTAGGCCCATGCCCATACTGAATTTCTTTACTCAAAGACTTTTTGTAATATTTACTCTCAGGTTTTTCCTCTTCTTGCCTCTTGGTTTCGGTTCTTAATAGTTCCTAAATTACGACTAATCACATGCAAAATCTGTGTACCTTTAACTTTAATTGAATCACAATTATTGCCAAAATATAACAGGTGCCTAAATAAAAATCTGATCAAGTAGATTCCGACTGAGTATTTGCTGATAACAAGCATGTCAATTCTAACAAGGAAACACCAAGAACCCGCAAATTCCTTAACTTTAACATAAGAAACACGCATATTTTTTTAACTATCCAACCACCCGTTTTTAGGCATCACCCTACACTAAAGATACGCGCTATTTTCATATTTTGTTAAATATATCAGAAGCTATAACAGACAATTCTAAAAGATAAAAGGTAAATATTTTTTTGCAAAATTAGTAAAAGGTGGACCACGCCCCTCAGTCCTCCTGTTTTTATGAATGTAATTTTTCCTACTATCCGAAAAGAGAATTGTTTATTCGCAGAAAACAGTGGTGTGTGTATAATAAGATAAACTTTTAAGGTCTTGGTGGTAGATCAGGGATCTGACTTTTGTCAGCTCATCTGAACCTTGACCTTTTAAGCATGGGAATTTATTTGTACAATTATTAATTTTTTATGACATCAAAGCATAATGACAGCAAGCATGGCCACCATGCATGGGGGACTTATTAGGAGCAAATCCCGCTTCAATTTGTCTATCCTACTGCAATGTCAGGTCAAAAAGCGATAGTAAGATGTCGCTATTTTATCTGTTCATCATTCTTACATCGTAATTGCGAATTAATTGGGCAAGTCATTTTTGGTCTGCAGTGGGAATGTCGAGCTACGTCTCTGCTGAAGAAGCCCCAAGCAGGGCTGAAACAGCTGTCCAGAGGCTGCTCGAGATTTTCACTGCAATCAAGAACGATTTGCACAAAATTTTTCTATTATTATTATTATTCAAAAATTGTAGAAGTCTTTTAAAATTAAAATAAAATATTGAAAGTGACTTAAACTCGGTATAAACGAAAGTAACTGGAAGTTTATTTTCTTTAAATAGTTCTTTCTAAAATATCCCTATGTTGTAAATGTCCAACTGCTACTTAAATTCCTTTCCAAGAAAGTTTTAATCTATGCTTTGCATAAATAACTCCACTTATTATACATGCACCATTGTTTTTCCAAAGATAAGAAAAATTTGATTTGAAAAAGCATCTACGCTATCTTTGAAAAGTTTTTATTTGCTTCAAAACACATCCGAAAATTTTTTAATATCTGTTATAGTCTTTGAGATATTTTGACGTAATATACAAATCTTGACATTGTAGACGATGTAGACAATGTAGACGCTTTAGACAGTGTAATTGAAGTCAAATCTTGTACGCTGAAATATGTGAAAAAATAGTTTTTAAACTTTAAAACGGACACTATGAAATCGCAGTAAGTACTCTACGTGTTGCTATCGGTTGCTAGCACTCCTCACGAAGCTATCAAGCGATAGCGAGACATAGAGTGTTCATTACAATTTCCCAGTGTCCGTTTTAAAGTTTAAAAACTATGAACATATAAAATAGCGACATCTTACTATCGCTTTTTGACCTAACATTGCAGTAGGATAGACAAATTGAAGCGGGATTTGCTCCTAATGAGTCCCCCATGTAAGGCGGCCATGCTTGCTGTCAAAGCATAATGAAAGATTTTAGAAAAATTTAGTGCAAGTCGTTTTTGATTGCAGTGAGAACCTCGAGCAGCCTCTGGACAGCTGTTTCAGCCCTGCTTGGGGCTTCTTCAGCAGAAACGTAGCTCGACATTCCCACTGCAGACCAAAAACGACTTGCCCAATTTATTCGCAAATGCGATGTAAGAATGATGAACATATAAAATAGCGACATCTTACTATCGCTTTTTGACCTAACATTGCAGTAGGATAGACAAATTGAAGCGGGATTTGCTCCTAATGAGGCCCCCATGCAAGGCGGCCATGCTTTCATTATGCTTTGACAGCAAGCATGGCCGCAATTTTTTTTTAAAAACTATGTATTTCTTGATGTTGCCCGTTGACATTCTTTTTTGCAAAATCCAAAAACAGGTAAAGTTTTAATTTAAAAAAGACATTTCTTGATCGGCGCTTGCTTTTCCGCTGTCACGTCATATCATTATATTTTTTTAATTGTAACTTTATTTCAACAAAATAGAAAAATGGAAATTGTTCTTAACTTTAAACAGGCACTGCTAAAATTGAAAAGAAAACAGAACATTTCGCTGTTGGTAGATAGTTTCGTCAGGAGCTATCGTTTAAAGTTAAAAATAATTTCCTAACAGTAATTTAAATCGTATAGTTATAAATCAAAGTAATTTAGTACTTAGGATTACTAGGACTAGAAACTTAAATAGCCTCGACTGATAACTCTAACAACTTAAAACACAAAATTAGTAACATAATTAAACAAAACAAAAAATTGACAGTCTCTAACGAATGAAAAAGTAATTAA
Organism: Prosopocoilus inquinatus; assembly: GCA_036172665.1. Classification (NCBI taxonomy): domain Eukaryota; kingdom Metazoa; phylum Arthropoda; class Insecta; order Coleoptera; family Lucanidae; genus Prosopocoilus; species Prosopocoilus inquinatus. The sequence goes on from CM069871.1 coordinate 26,160,390, forward strand.
AGACATCAAAGCTGCAGACAATGACATGTATTATTTTTGCAGGTGCTAACAAAGGAAAAGCGTTCTGCAATAAACAAAGTGGAATACATTAACAAAACTAATAATGTGTAGATTCTGAAAACTACTAGTTATTAAAGAAAGATCTTCCTAATAGTTATTGTGATGTATGTTTATTGATTTATTACAATAACACTAGTTTACGCAAGTTTTCAGAATCTTTGAAAAGTAGTGAAATTTGACTTTACTTATTCACCGGGAAGACAAAATTATGGCAAACCCTTTAAGCCTGTTACTTGGCGAAATTTTCAAGGGCAACTTAGAATCTACTATTTTTAGTGGCCCTTTATGTAAGAATTTTTTGTTTTGGCACATGAGTATAGATGACCTTTTAGTTTGTCTTACAGGTATAAACAGATAATAAAATTTATTCTTGGAATTATGTCATTTTATTACTCAATAAGATTGAATTTACAATAAAAAAGTAACAGCTAATAAACTCAACACCGGCAATATATAAGGTCAGTCGAGAGGAGCATGCCAATCTTTAGGAATATATTGATTATTTAAATTTAAGTAAAAAAACTCAAATGTTGTTATGCGATTTTCTTTCTTTTTCATACTATGGGGTCTATTCTGCACTAACACCGTTAAATTTAAAGGGGTGTTAAATTTTGTTGTTACAGTAACAACCAATCATGGAACTGTGTTTTTAAATTTTAAAGGACCTCTAAAGTTTAACAGCCTGTTAAAAAGTAACAGAATACGCCCCTATAGCGCCATTACAAAATTTTCTACCGAGCATTGTTTTAATCATGGCATGCTTCTAACAAGTTTTCTTATTTCAAGTTTTGTTAACTTCTAACCATTTTCTGCTTCGCTTATCGAGAGCGCTCGTTGAAGAATATCGGCAACGGTTTCCAAATCGGAGAATTCGTAAAAAAGTAGTAAAAAAATAAATTAAAAAAAAAGCTCGATGAAAGGTAATGATTAGCGGTAATGGCGCTATAATTTGAAAACAAAAGAAAATCGTATAATTCGAGTTTTTTATTTATTTTTACTTTTACAACGGAACTAGAAGCGGGCCAAACTTCAGAAATTTGGCATACAGCTTCGGGAGAAAAAGAATTATGAGCAAAGTTACCAATAAAAATTCAAAGATATTTAAATATTTTTAAGTGTCCTAGATGACCACAAGGGGACGCAATCAATAGGCTCTACAACAAAAATTAAAACATCTTTGATAGCACCTTTGGAGGGTTGAATTAATTTTGCGTAACTTTGATTTTATTGTTTCGCCATTAAGAGCCCAATTAACTCTTCCTTCAGCTACATTACTATATTATTACTAAAAGAATTTGTTGCAAATCGTCTCTGCTGACGAAGCCCGAAACAGGGCTGAAACAGCTGTACAGAGGCTGCTCGTGATTTTTACTGCAATCAAAAACGATTTGCAACAAATTTTTTTAAAACTTTATGTTTTGACAGCAAGCATGGCCGCCTTGCATGGGGTAGCTAATTATGTAGCAAATCCGCTTCAATTTGTTATCCTACTACAATGTCAGGTCAAAAAGAAATCGTAGGATGTCGCTGTTTTATCTATTCACTTATATTATTACTGTTTATTTGGAGTGTTGCTTACTTTTTTTGATTTATTGAGGTTTTTAATAAGTAAAAATGGTTACATAACAATTCAGTTTTAAACAAGCTGTAAAAGTGCATAAATATTACATTTGTAGCTTCTATAAGTAGAGTGACGTTAAGAGTAATAATAGTAAGTACAATGAAATCTTTAGAAAACAGTATTATGGTTGTATAAAGTGATTTAAACACCGTAAAATAATAAATATACAGTGATTTAGCCGTATTAGGGAAAAGAATTTGCTGCACACCATTACAAAAAGCTTTTATACTCATAATCCTAACCCTTGTACTCTCACGGATTATTAAAAATGTCTATTAATTGATGATATTAGCGGAACGAAAACGTCCTGTTGAAAGTTATCGAGTAATATTTTTCATTTTGTGTTAACTAATGCATATAGAAATTTTATATAATACAGTTAGAGCATCTGTACAGAAGCATTCAATTGTGCTTGGGAACAAAGAATATTTAACTACAAGAATAAAACAACAAACACCCAAACATGAATAACTCACTAAATAAAAGCAACGAACAGCAATGTACTGTGATCAAGAATGACTGAAAACATGATTAGTTATTAGAGTTTCATCCGAAGCTGACACTGTATCAAAGAGATATAAACTGACGGTAACGTTCAACTAAACCAGGTTTAAAGTGAACAAAATCTCATCTAATTTTATTTATGAATGTAACAATTTCCACGTGCCCTTAAGATTCTATTCGAATTTGTTTTCTTTGAACTCGGTTCAGCTGAATGTAAGTTTAAACCTCCTTGGTACAACTGGCCCTGTGAGTCGGAACAGTTGCCACGTATTAGTAATAAACTAGCTTAATAAATCAATTACTATAAAATTATAGTAATAATATTTTTGAGTCATTCTTTTGTAGGACGCTCCATTTGTTTGAATCATAATCTTTTTATGCTTTGTAACTTTTTATTTGAAATTGCTTTTCTTTGAGTGCACAATATATACAATGGAATTATTATTTAAATTTTCACACTAATGTGCCACCCGTATATGCGATAAACGATGATGCTTCCGGCCGAGGGTGTATTTAGATAATGATTTTATTAGCTGACTTATTTTTCATAAATTTTTTTATACAAATGATTCATATTGCATCACTAAAACGAAAGGTTTTATATTTGAGTCATTGGTGTACCTAATAGAGTTAGAATTTTAATGCTGACACACACACACATTTTTGCGCAATACTTTAGTACACTTAATTATGCGTTTGAACAGGAAGGTTGTTTGATATACAGGGCCGGCCACAGCCGGGGTGCACCGCGTACAAAGCACTTGGGCCCTGAGCCAGGGACACCGACGAAGCGTTAACAATCCGATTGACTTAAATATTAAATAAATTACTTGTATTAAATATGTTAATATTTTTATATTAAATGTTAATATTAAATCGTTTGTATTAAATATTAATGTTAACTAACAACTTGTTATTAAAACGCACAAGTTAATTCACTTACAGTTTACAGTTAATGTCGAACACTCACAGGATGCAGCAATCTGTACTTAGACATTAATTGAATCGACGAGTGCATAATCATGTTGAGTCCAAATTTACTGTTTTGAGAAAACAAAAAAACTTTCTAGATTTTTATTTTAAGTGAAATATTGACTTAAAATTCTTTCAGATATCTGAAGCCTCCTGAAGCCAATAATTACTCAAAATAAAAATCTAGACAAAGTTATTTGTTGTTTTCTCAAAACAGTAAATTGGATTGAACATGATTATGCACTAATCGATTCAAATATAAATAATACTTTGCATCTGAATTTGATATATATTTTTTTAATTTCAAACCCAACTTTTAGCTTTAACAAACAAGTCTATTTTACTAAAGAATTGAAGAGAATAAAATCCAATGATAAATCTGCAAAATAAGAATTTCTGTATTTCATTTTTAAACATCAGTTCACGGCGCAATGTGGAAAAATCAAATGGACTTTTAACGGCTTTTGGGGTTCCCGTACTTCAGACCATACCAGTGCGCTTAAAAAGCAGCCCCAGATCCCGTCAATTAGAAGGCCGGCCCTGTTGATACTGCGTACTGACGAACGATAAAGTCAATCACGTGAGAACCCTAACCGATAAAGAAAAAAATTCATGTGAAAATTGCGCAAAAAACCCACTGCGTAAAAGCGTAGAAGAAAACCGTGCACTCATACTAATTAGTCATTATTTTAATTACTCATACCGAAAAATGTCTACACGGAAAATTGTTTAGGCGTGGAAAAATGTCTAATCGGAAAAATTTGCAAGTCTAACAAGTCTGATGTAAAAGTAAAGATGCGCAATTTAAATTGTTTCTTCATTTTATGAATTCACAAAGTTTCTTAATTACAAGATCTATGAAAAATGATGACATATCTATTTATGTTAAAGTAGAAGGAACATAATTGATTTAAACATGTACATGTTAAAATAATGTCTGTGTTAAAATAATTTAGGTGATGCTTCATTCTACAGCAGTAGTTTCGTAGAATTTCACATCGGAAACCACGTTTTCTAAGAGAGATAAAGATCGAAAATGGCGGGTATATCAATAGAAAGTCTTAAAGCATTTCTTGCTAAAAGATGACAAGATTATTGTAATTTTTCATATCATTAAAGTTGCAAGCACAGAGAGAGGCCCACAGAGAAGACACAACGACCAATCTATTGCGGAAAACGAGTCGACTTATGCTAAAATCAACATAGTGCTTACAAAACGAGAGTATTCAAGAATGGCGTTCACAACAGAAGAGTATTCAAGAATGGCGTTTACAACAGAAGAGTATTCAAGGATGGCATTTACAACAGGAGAGTATGCAAGAATATAAGCCCACAGACTTTCTTATCTATTTTTGCATAAGCCAATCTTGCGCTATTATTTCAGAATCGATAAAAAATCTGAATAGATACAATATGAACATATTATTATTAGTGTTTATTTAAAGAAGTTATGTCTTCCAAGAATAAGGACAAAAATCTTACCCGAGTACGGTCATGTCTATTGTATAATTTACTTACGAAATGATACCTACATTTCAGAATTGCTTATTGTCTGCTCCTTTCCTGCTAAACAACCATAAGTAACCAAACAAAACTAAATGAATTTGGTTTTACTGTAGGATAAAAAATTTAAATGATAATTTACTCAGTTAATTTGACAGAAGGTACGCACAACTATGGCGGAATAGAGATCGTTTTCTTAGACGTAATAGCTACACGCTCTGGTTTCAAGACTATAACAATTTCAATCTAGCTGGTTCTTCTTTGCATAGAGAAATAAATCTTATTCAAAATAAATAAATAATAAAATGTAAGAAATTCTAAATAAGACGTTCTTAACAAAAATACACAAAAGATAAAGTCAACTGCAGGGCAGTAACCAAACTAAATATTTAGGCGAGGCTTCTCGTAATATAGGGCAGTTATCTGTAAGTTCTTATTCTAATATTCTTACGAATTTTTTAAATATTTTATTAGTATTGTATGATATGATAACATTCAAAATAATTGTAGTTTTTGTTTGAAACAAATTTCGTTTAGTTTTTCACATTTAAATTACTCAATAGATCTGTTCACAAATTAAAAGACTATTACCAGCGTTGCTTTGCGAAACGTTAAACTGGCAACAACGCCCTAGCTAGAAATTTTGCGATAAAATTGCCAAGTGTGTGAAAACTCATGAGTTCTGACTGCAGAATTACCAAATTTCCGTTTCCGTTAACCGATCGTCTTCGTTTATGTTTCCCTTGTTTTGGGTGTTTGTTTTGAGGTGAAAATTTTGAAAACTAATTTTCCTCTAGCGAACGCAATTGCGGTATGTGAGAAATCAGTTGATGTTTGTTAATTGTTAGTTGTATTTGCATGCTTTTAGGTTACACTGGTGGCTAAGAATTAGTATTAAGTGACAAATGTTAATTTCTTTATTTCTGAAACGTCCTTGCTTAAAGAATCATTTATAACAAGTAGTGTGTAGTATGTTAATACTCTAGAGCATTCGTGATAAAAAAAAATATTGCAACATTGCCTAAAATTTAGTTTATTACTTGACTATCAATCCCTAGATTCTCACAGCATCCTGCGATGTGAATATTCATGTGTATTCTATAAGCTCCGACCCATTTCAATTGATATCCAACAGTAATTGAAGAGAAATGAATTGAAATGTAATTACCACAGGAACGAACCAATCAGACTTCAATATGCCGCAGCAATCAATTGAAGAGATGATTTTTAAGAAATCAATTCTTATGCTTGTTACATATCAATCGTAACAAGCATAGTAATCAATATAAAATGCTTACATAATAGATCTAATTGAATGAATAATAGAATGTATGTATTATTTCGTGTCAGGTTGGGCCATCGTAGAGCAGGCTTAAAATTTCCTGGGCAGGCTCAGCCTCCCTTGGCACCCCTCTAGCTACGGCTCTGGTCAGCTGTTCAAAACTACGTGACGCGTAAGACCTCAAAGGAGGGCGCAGCAAAATTAATTTAACAAAATTCAAACGCAAATTGCAACCAACTAATTTATGATGTTATTTTTTTCACAAGAGATTGTATATACGTACACTCGCGAGCAATAAATATTTGTCACCATTAATAATTGGCAAAGGTTGGCACTGAACTTGCATTTTATTAAAACTAAGGAAATTTGTGTTTTAATTTTGAATGCTAAGTCTCATAAACATTTAATTTATTTTGACATTTTCGTGGTAAAGAACAAATGAAAATTTCTAATTTGTGGAATTAAAACTGACATTTTTATAGACAGTGACGATCAAAATTTAAAACTCGAGAGTGTATTATACCGTGAGATTTTTTTACTTTAAAGGTACCTTGTTAATATTCCCATGTTCAATTTTAGAAAATGAATGTGTGAATGTATTTCAGGATATGCAAACAAGCTTCAATAAAACAAATGTGCTATTACTGTCAGTTATGAAATATAAGGACCAATCTCAAATATTTAAAAAATACTATGCAGGGGGGGGCGTGAATCATAACAGAGCTCAAAAGGAGGTCGCGAAATCTAAGAGTTTGGGAAACGCTGGCTTAACTACTCTGAATACTTTTTCTTTCCTCTGATATAAAAAATAAAATATTTCTGCCTAATTTACCTTACAAATCATCTCTAGCTTTACATTTTTGGTTCTCATAAGTTTTAATTTCAGTTCGTCGATTTTTTTTCAGTTTTTAAATTTTAACAGGAGTTTAAATTTAAGTCATGTTTAGAATATGATATTTCATAAAGATTCGACAAAATGTCAGTCAAGTTCTAATTAACGCTTAATGTTACTGACATTTTAGCCATCCACATATTTGAATTCTAATCGTTTCAAATTCACTTAAAAATACACTGATTGCATTTCATTTGCAGTTATCCAGTTGGCGATCAGTGATAAAGAAGTAATAGAGTTCCTCCTCCCTCACCCTTCTACTGATCAAGCTGGTTTTTACAATCAGTATTCAGTTTGATGTGATTTCATACATATTTTTAGGTTATATTCATTTAATTATTTTAAAATATTATTCCTTTAAGAAACTTTCTCTGTTCACTTTCAACTCAGTTCAGTTCATCCAAAATAAAATTAATTTGAAATGAATTTAAAAAGGGGATGGCTTTTTTGTTGAATCCACATAAAATATCACAATCTAAACATGACTTAAATTTAAAATGTTGATAATACCGGTCGTACGATGCTTTAATACCTTTCTCACTGCTGCTGCTGCTCTAGACCGCTCTGAGTGTATTCCCATCTTATTACGAAATAGAGATGATCGGAGCAATGAATTGAGAACGCTATAAGTTTAAATTTAATAATTTTTTTTTGCAATTTGTCTTGTCAGATTAAGATGAATTTGCTTCTTTTACCTACCTGACACCTGCTTTCAGAAGTAATACAAATTTGCATATGTTTCAAAAATAGATTTTTAATTATAGTATCCATTGAAAATCATTGCTCTACGCACGCAGCAATAACGGAAGCGATTCCTTGGAATCTGCGACGTCCAGAAACTTGCGTACATTCAAATGAATTTTTTGCTCCTGCGCTAGATAATTGCCGTCAAACACCTGTTATGTTCATGTCAGTGTTAAACATTCAAACAAATAAGTACTTGAAGTTTCGCGCTGAGGATCAGCCAACGAAATTCTTTTTTTTTTTTCTTGTTGTATGCGGAATGCATACGAGCAAATATGTGCACAGAATTATGGAACTTTACACCGAAAACTTCCAGGAATTAGAAGCAACGTTTGAGAATCGCAAACACTAAAGTTACAAAGTTTAAATGTAATGTATACTGATTACTATACTTAGGACAATTCGGGCGTTGGTATGACTATGCAAAACCTACTGGTGAATACACACTATTCATTGGCCCTCGTATTACGTAACCATGAAAACGTTTGGAATGTCCCATGTCTTTTTTTACGTTTTTTACGTCACTGGACACAAAACAGTTGTACCTTATAAAGTATGTGAGAAAAAATAAAAAAGGTCAGAGTAAGAAGGTTTGTATTAATAATCAAACACATAAACAGGAAAAATAAAAAATGAAGACGTAATTTTCGTCTGCGAATCCTTGAATCAAAAACAACGTCACTTAATTTATTACTTATATTAAACAAACACTGAAAAAGCTGTTTGTTTTAGATACAAGCACAAACACTCACTGTTTAACGTACATTTTAGGAGCTGATTTAATTTACGTAATTAGTGGGCAAAAAAGGCTCGAATACCTGGAACACCTGGGCCAATATTTTGACTAGGCAAATTGACGAAACCTTAAACAGCTTTTTTGCGTCTTCTGTGGGAATTTCAGCCATAGCTTCGTGATCTCTGGCATGTATAATCTTCATTAATTGGCCTTTTTTAGATTTTATAGACACCAATTATGTCGAAGTAAATTATGGGCCTTAAGACGGAAATGACGACCAATTCTGAACGTGTTATTAGTTTGTGCAAAACAAAATAGATATACAAAGGAAACCAAAACTTATACTGAATTTTATTTTATGTATCACACGCAGGCACAATATGAAAACCAATTGAAATGAAACCGGAATAAAATTTAACCCTAAGAAAGAACGGGTACTTTAAAAACGAACTTGTACGCTAAGCCCCTTTGTGTTTTTAATACATGTAAAAATAAATGAACTTGTTGCATAAGCCCTCTGTGCTTGTGTACGTAACGAAAAATCTGCTGAAAGCTTTTATAAAATATTTCGATTATTTTCTGTGTTTTGTTTACTTCATCCACCGAAAGGTGAAGTTTGGTCACAAAATAAATCAAACTTATATTAAAAAATTAAACTTCCTAAATGTTAATTATTGCAAAAAAAAAAATAGTTGTGACGCAAGTTATAAATTGCGACGTTTTTCATAAGCAAATGCTAGAAGTCGCGCCTTCACCAAAGCACTTAATTATCATGTAAATTCTTATCAGAATTTAATTAATTATTTATAGTTGTGATCTGGTAACGCTTCCATTTGTTATTTTTCTCACGGCTTTACTTAATATGTTTTTCTTTATCTTATTTTCAGAATAAATTAAATCAAAAATGCAAATACAATTAGCTATTAAATAAGGTAAAATTGAGGAAAATTAGTATTTCACTTCGTATAATTAACATTTTCAAATAGTCAATGTTTCATTAACACTGTTTAAACTTTTCCAAAATTTCTTGTTTTTCCTTTTAATTTTCGCTAAGAAATTATTAAACTTAGATTAATTCATCTGTAAGTTAAGCTAATTGAAAACCTTTTAAGAGTTTTTAGTTACATAAAGCGATCACAAAGTTAGCAGTGAGCTGGAAAGATATTAAATTACAGACAGTAATGTTTGTTAACCTAATTGACTATCTGTTAAGAGATTTCAGCTGCATCAAGAGATCAAACAGATAACTGTGACGTCCAGAACTAGAGAGAGTGAGACACAGTGAGATAATTGTTTTAATATGTGCTGTGTATGTCGGTAGTAAAAGTCATAGTATTAAGGGAAGTGAAGGCTATTGTGGAGCGCTTTATCACAATATACGACTTTTCAATGTCAGATATCATATGATTCAATAAGTTTCAGGTCTCTGAAATAACTGACATGTTCACAAGTACTCTATAAGCACCAATTCATTTCAAATGATATCTAGCACTGATTCAAGAGAAATGAATTGATACGCAATACTAGCAACCACAGCTAAGGCTTGATACGCTTGTTACATATCAATCATAATAATCATAACAACCATAACATCTGATGTGAATTCTTAGAGATTAGACCTAAATGAAACATCGGTAAATCTTACATCTATTCTATTTTAAAACAATTTAGAATTTTGGAAAAATATAAAAATATTTAGAATATAAAATCGAGCCACTATTATTGCTATAATATATTATAAATCATTGGTGAGTTTTTCTTAACTGAAGAGCATGTTACTTCTTTATTTATTATCTTTTTCTCTTATGTTTTATTAAATATTTTATACACAAATTCTTTTTAGTAATGCATTATTAGTTGCGGTCAATGTAAACGGCAGAGCTTCTATGTATTATGATGATACGGGGGTGGGAAAGTTATTTAACTGAAATAATTTGACATTTTCTGTACACTGGAAGTCGCTGTTAACTTTAGACAAAATTACTGCAACTTCTTATTGCGCTTATCCGTGTAATATTTCGTTTAAGAAAAATTGTATTTATTTGTTTTGTTCAAAATATTTCCGTCTGGATAAATAAAATTTCGAGCCACTAATCAGACAGAAATTAGATATGAATGAAAACTTAATTATGCTGCTATTTTAAACCGTTAAAATCATACAGAAATAAAGCATAATAAAACATAATTTCACAATAAAAGTTTCATGTAATCAGCTGTAATTAAATAATTACGTACTTATCCTAATGGGTTAGTAATAACACGTGAATTTTTTTCATTTGTTGTGGAAATTAAACTGATTGAAAAACGGTAAAGTAAAATTAGGCCGCGGATTTATATAAACTTTCTTAGGTATGTAAAAAACCAGTCACGAATACGTTTTCCCTGGCAAGAGTTGCGACGCATTGTAAAGCTGGCGCTACACAATGAGTCGAACGTTGACTCGAACGCTCGAACGTTGGACCGAACGTTTGAGTCAAATGAGTTCGACAGTTGGTGTGGTTTGACAAACGTTTCTGCTACACGTTGCGGCCAAACTTTGATTACGGTGTGACGAATGTTTCATGATTTCATCTGGTACAAACTTTGTCTATAGCTGCTAATAGTTAGGTAGTTTATAGTTGGTGACCTGACGTCTCCTCTTTGACATATCTTTGTTATAACGTTCCTTATTACTTTTTCCATAAACCTTTACGAAAAAACGCTCTCCTTTAAAAGTATAAAATGCGACTTGATACGTTTTTCCCGTGGACCCTTTATATGTCCCTAAAATATAAAATTATGATGTTAAAAACCTGTAATTAGTAGTAAGTACGAGAAAGTTAATAATCGAACGAATCGTATAGCTATGTATCGAAACAACAAATGTATTCCTTCGAATGTTGGAAGAAATACCTCGATTCGCATCAAAAATACCGACAATGGCTCGAAATATATTCAAATACGAACATTGGACACTTGTATTTGTAGCTATTAGGTTCGAATGTCGGCCACGCGAGGTAACAAACTTTCAGTCGTCCAACGTTTGAAGGTGTTCGACGCATCGTGTAGCGACGACTTTATTTATACATATAAAGCACACACCCCCCAACACAAGTGGACGTGACTATTCATATTTCTTTTTTATTTTTATACTACGTTCCTTGTCTCATGCATTATTCGGGAGTTCAGTTAATATAAACATATTCAAATCCGCGGCCTAATAATAATCACTAAAAAATCTATTTCATTTCTTGTTATAATCGAGTTGCCTAAAAAGGTGCAATAAAGCTAATTAGCCAGTGAAGGAAAAAATGGTTACGCAACAGCGTGGCGTTAACGCAATTATGGAAAAGCGACACCTTGCGTGTTTCTCATCGATCCTTGGTATATGGTTGAGACCTATTTGCACCAATTAGCGGGGCATATTACGCTAAACACCTAAATGAAGTATGCAGGTAAATATTAATTAGCAGCACGCAGAGAGCTCCGACAGAAAAGAAGGTCTGACCGGAAATGCTTGTTGCACAAATTTATTCTCGAAAGAAAGAAACAAACACCGGGTTATTAGAACAGAAAAAAAAAACAAGAGAAAAATATGTCAAATTATTATGTAAGTATGTAAGTATTACTTGTTAAAATCAGGAACGTTAATCTTTATGATCAAAGGAAAAAGTGTATTGTTCTTTTCAAGGAATCAATTCTATAACTGGGCTGCAAAAAAGGTTGATAGTAATATTCTTTTAAAGTTCAAGCGAGCTTTCGGAAAATTTATTTCCTTTATCAAGGTTTCTACAAAACAAATTTTAAAATTAATAATTAACACTAAGAACAATTTCACATGATTACTTACTCCTTACTGAGTACACAAGGTTAAACCACTAGTTATCATAATAATAAATTTCATTAAGAATAAGTTCTAAGAATACATTTTGAATTTTACATTTTTTGACAGCTAAATAAATTAATTGCGAAATTTAGAAAATTGAATCACGATAGAAAAATTGTTTATTTATTATTAGGTAATACGATGTAAATTTTGATTTCCAACATCTTGATTGTCTTTCTTTTTAGTTTTAAAATTTAATAGGTAAGTATAAATACAACTAAGTTTCTCAATATCAGTTCTTTTGTTGATACTTTTTTCTATTACAAAAAATATGGCACATTTCAATAAAAAGTGTTTGACTCAAAATTGGTTCAATATCTAAAATTTTTGCATCTTCAAAATTAATCTTATGGTCTTCATTATTGGCATGTTCAGATAAAGCACAAGCATTAGGTCTAAGTCTAATATCACTTTCATGAGAAATAATTCTCGAATGAAGAGTTCTTGATGTTTGGCCAATATAAACAGAATCACAATCATGACAAGGAATTTCATAAATAGAATTAATTTGTTTGAATTTCTTAAATGGATCTTTAATTTTTGTAAAAAGTAATCATGTGAAATTGTTCTTAGTGTTAATAATTAATTTTAAAATTTGTTTTGTAGAAACCTTGATAAAGGAAATAAATTTTCCGAAAGCTCGGTTGAACTTTAAAAGAGTATTACTATCAACCTTTTTTAACTGCAGCCCAGTTATAGAATTGATTCCTTAATTAATCAGTCGTGATCATACTTCGCGTTCTTTTCAAGTATATTTTTATTTTGACTGTAAATGTGATAACTACGTTCCGTTCCGTAATAAAACAGTAGTTGAACAAAATTGGCATAAAGTACAATAACTTAAAAATAAGTACTTTAGTACAAAGTTTAGTTGATATTTTGCAGTAAAACGCGAAGTGCAATAAAACATGAAGCTAAAAATAAACTGTTTTTTACCGAAATTTAACGCTCGTGTGCTGAGAAAACAAATCGAGTTTGTCCCTCGTTCTGGTGTTTTACAGTTTCTGTGTACCATTAAGCGAGTAATTATTTGCAATTACGGAAAAAAATTACAGCTGCGATGAAGATTGCTTAATGATCGATGCAAACACGACAGAGTTTATTTAAATTTTATGCAGATAAACTTCCAGAGTAAATAATTTGCGGTAATTAAATTGAATTAAATATACACGTGGGGTTAAATTTTTGAACATGACTTTTGGCCGTTAGTAGGGAGATTTAATACTGTTATAAAGAAAACGAAAGAAGACAATGATATATTTTCAGGATATAAATAACTAATTAGCAAAGCAAATCGTGAGAAAATACACACGATTTTGGTAAGACTTCTAAATTAGGAGTAAAAAGTCGTTCTTGCGTAACAAGATTCCTAACTTCGAAAAGTTGATGACATTGGCAAATTATAAGATAGATTTAACAAACTGTTACGTCACATAACAAGCGGTCCAAATATGAAGACCTTGTTTCATTTCACTTTGATCAATATAGACATATTATACACTTATAGGCGCAAGTAACGCGGCGCTAATTATACTGGGTGTCCCAATAAAGACTGCGACCGGCGATATACCGGGTGTCCCGCGCCATGTGCTCACCTTTCTAGAATCTTTATTTATTAATCGATTAACCTGAATTTTGGAGACGATAAACTAAACAAAAAATGGAATTTTTCGACGTACTGATAGTCGTCATAGGACTTCCGGTTTCGCCGGAAGTGATATCAACTTTCTTATTTTAAATGGAACATCCTACATGTTTTTACATATTTAAAATCTACGGAGCATTACGAGTCCGAAAACGTATGAATTGTTAATTTTGGTTTCCATGACAACGAAAAAGAACTTTTTTATTTTTCAATCTAGAAAGCCATGAATCGCATTTTTTCGATCTAATGCGATCAAGTGTTTCGAAAAAATCACTCCTTTGATGGTATTTTGATTTTTAACATTTTTACAGTATTTGAAATTTTCATTAGCTCTTAACTCATTTTTTTCGATAGAACCTCATATGTTTCTTAGCTTAGTTCAACAGAACATTTTTTTCTGAGTACACTGACACCAAATAAGTCATATTTTCTTTGAAAGTCATTTGAAATAAAGGGAGTGTAAAAAAATGCGATTCATAACTTTCTAGATTCAAAAACAAAAAAGTTTTTTTTTTGTTGTCATGGAAACCAAAATTAACAATTGATACGTATTCGGACTCGTAATGCTCCGTAGATTTTAAATATGTAAAAATATATAGGGTGTTCCATTTAAAATAAGAAAGTCCGACGAAATCCGAAGTCCTATGACCCCACTAGCAGAGTAAGTCGGAAAATCCCATTTTTTGTTTAGTTTATTGTCCCCAAAATTCAGGTTAATCGATTAATAAATAAAGATTCTAGAAGGGTGAGCACATGGCGCGGGACACCCGGTATAGAAAATCTACACAGAACAAAATTTAATGTTGAATTTACTACAATTGGTGACATAAATACGACACAAATATTATTTTTGTCGATACAACGTCTTTTTTGTGGAAACCTACAAGTGTTATTTTTATTACTAATTCATGGACCTAGAATAAGAGAGGTATAAGTGCACTTTTGAACAAATCTCAATTATGATCATTTTTGACTACCTGAAGTTAATATCTGTTTGGTATAAAAGAGATTGAAGTGATTTTCGGCTTTTAGCGCGAGCTATTTATTAGCGACTAGAAATACTATTTCTTCGCGACTTCCTATAACTAACTTAACTTCAGTTACACGAATAATTGCTTCCTGACGAAACTATTAATCAATAGCGAAACGTTGAGTGTTTCTCCAATCATATTTCTGTCCGATTCAAGATAAAAAAAAAAACTTTTTACTTATACAGCAAAATACTTGAATACAAAAGAAAAGAATACAAAATACAAACTCAAAGGAAATGATCTCAACAAATAAATGTAAGTAACAAACTCTGTCTTATTAACAACCCAAATACATTTTGGAAAACGGTAAGAAGTTTGCGAAGAAGAACATTTCATTTAAGTAAACATTCCCGCGCATTTCTGGTTAGTACACTACACGCAGTTTTATTCTCCCGAATCATTTGCACCAAATAATATAATATATCTCGATGTTAGACACCCCTTCTTGAGCCAATCAGTATGTTTAAATGAATTACTTTGTTTTAAAGTGTAAATGTGCAAATGTAAGAAAAATGGACGGGATTGCTAACGAATCCTACCAAAACTTAAACTTAAAATGGAAAAATTATACAGTGAGAATCTTGAAACGCTGCACATAAACGAAAATTACATGATCAGATTAGTGTATTCTATAACAAGGTAGAATGAAAATTCGATACGAGTGAAGATTTCGAACGCGAGCGTGAGGAACGAGTAGATCTCAAGAGTGAGAATTTTTACTTTCCATTATTAAAAATTATTTCGGAATCATTACATTTATACATTTACTAATGGTCGTGGAGAAAATACATTTCTGACGGTGGGTTTCACAAAAAAATTGTTAATCAGCGATTAAATAGTTTTTGTGTAACTAGGGGTGAATCATATAACATTACATATAGGGATTTTAATATTACGTTCCTACAGTTATTGCTCAATTTTCAATGCTGAATCATTTAAAAACTGCACATGGGAAGTATTAAGGAAAGGAATAATTATCAATCTATCTGCAAATTTGGCGGCAAATTCAAAATCATTAGTGTCATTACTGTATATCGGGGAAATATATTTTGCTAGGTTCAAATTCTAGTGAAGCGGGAAATATAAAATAGACCGTAGCGTGTAAACAAACGCGAGGACGGCGGAGACAATTAACGCCGCTACAGCAATGGTGTTACTCAGTATAACAAAAAACAGAGCAATATTGCCGCAATAAAAAATTACAGTTGTGTAATCAACTCTTCTTGTTTAAATGTGTAAAGATTTTCAGAGTAATTAGTGGACCAGTTGTACCTCGACCGCCGGAATTTATTGCGACATTGCATCATATAGTAAGAACGCCGTAAATTATTTTCACCGTCCCATTACACAATGTACCTGTTCGATATATTTTTGCGGCGCTACTGAAACGATGGCGTGTACTTATTCAAATCCTATGCTTAGTCATTACTAACAACGCACGGTAACCATGACGAATAAAATAAATTTGGAAATAATGACGTAATAAAGCTTCCATTGATATTATGGACTATATGCAGTCTTATATGTTTTTCAGTGTATAGTACGTACGTTCAATCTAGCTTAAAAAAGAGAACAAGATCCTGAAGTATAGGGTAAAGTTAAAATCTGTCACATTCTTAAAAAAGGGGATCCAATGAATATGGACAATTTCAGAAGCATTGGGTTAGTCAATCACATGACAAATATTTTACGATGATGTTAAATAAGCGAATAATTATGTTTACGGAAAGTAATCATATTTTACCAGAGAGCCAATCAGGTTTTTTCAAAAGCAGACACTGTACGAATAACATATTCTCTCTCACTGCCATAATTTACAACAATATTAAATTACAGGGCGAACAATTTTTGGTATATTTGTAGACTTTAAAAAAGCATTTGATTCAGTTGTGCACGAAAGACTTTGGGAACAACTTTAAGGGAGTCCTTCAAAGAGATCCCTTGAGCCCTGTATTGTTTTCTTTACTAACCAGCAAGATAGAAACTTTCTTTCGGGAAAATGGAATCAAGTGAGCAAGACCCATTGCTAATGTTAATGTATGCTAATGTTTTAGTATTGCTTGCCGAATCGCCAATCGCAGTTAGAAAAATTCTGTTAACTCTAGAAACGTTTTGTGACTCTCTGAGCCTGAAGAGTAACCCAAACAAAACTAAAATAATAATTAATTGCGCCAATTAAAAGCAGAAAAGTTCAATTTTTGCTCAATTCCTTTCATGTTCTAAATTTTGCATTAAAAATTTACTGTACTTAATATTTTTTTGGTAAAAAATGAAATTATGTGAGCTTTCCTGTTTGGTTGAAAAAAAAATATTTCTTTTTAAGTTTTCAGATATTTTAAGTTCCTTTTGAATTTGTGATTTTGTTTCTTTTTTTTTTGTAGTATTAATAGGTAATGGTGTTTAAATAAAAAAAAAAAATTAAACCAATATAATTAGTTTAATTGATAATAATTGACCGTTTTTGCATGCTCTAACTCATCTGCCAGAGGGCACCAAAATATGGAATGGTACGCGGGCGGCTTTTTATTTTTCCATGCACAGCTTCGGGGGAAAAATATAATAAAAGTGAGCTAGAGAAATTCATGAAAATGAAATTTGGTGTAGTGTATAAATAAACCAGATTAGAGGGTGTCCCTAAATATTTTTAAAATTTAAATGAGCGAAACTCGTAACAATTTTTTAGGAACAAAATATCTAAATAACAAAGTTGCAGACAACGCGGTGTGATAGCTTCGTGTGTGTTCGCCGCAATTGTTAATAGAGGAAAGGAAGAGCAATAAAAAAGGAAAAACATAAGAAGAACAACAAATACTTTAAAACGAATAAGACAGCAATGCATATGCAACATAAATTGTTTAATTTTATTCTTCTTATAACGTCTTAATAGTGGATACAAAATTCAGTTTTTATGGAAAACTAATATTAAAACAACAATACGTGCTATTAAAAATGTAAAACAACAGGATCACGTAAGCAGTTTTTTACTGATTTAAAAATATCGACTACTTCCAACGTGTTTATACCGCATTCCGCATATTATGTCCACAAACATGAAAGTACATTTACATCCAATGCGAAGTTCATCGATATGACACACACGAGACCCAAATTTTATTACAGTCAACCATATAAAAAGTAATAATTTTTTTTTAATTCTTTTATCTGCCTGGGTATAAAAATTTTAAATGTATTCTCGGAAAGAACAAAATCTTACGTCAATAAAAGATTTAAATAATGTACCGTGTCTTTCATTTAAGTTGAAATGTATGTACGCTTTACACAGGCATTATCTTAAATTCCTTGTGTATACAAAAAGAATAGTGGGATACACGTGACTTAATGAGTAAAAGAGCCCACTTGTTTTTATTTTTATTGTTGCTGTTTTATTTATTTCACTTTTTCGCCTGTTTGTTCTCAAAGTTGAACTAGGAATCTAAAGGTGCCGGGCCACTTCTAGCGGAGCGAAGCTAAGCTAAGCAAAACTAAGTTTTGCTCCTATATAAACTTATGGAGACGCGTTTTATATCTTTGTTAGTCAAACTTCGATTCGCTTAGTTTTAGTTATAAAACAATAAAGCCGGGCCACTGCGAGTGAAGCTAAACTAAGCTAAGCGAAGAGAAATTTGGCTAGCGAAGATATAAAACAATATTTATCTTCGCTTCGAGTAGTTTTTAATTTCAAACACGCAGTTGTAGCTTGTCATATTAAATACAAAATCACATTAAATATATAATTTGTTGAAATGCATGAAAAAGTGATAGAAATTGTTCGAGGATATGAAGTGCTGTACAACACAGGAATTAATTCCATTAACACCGATTTGGATAATTGATTCATTTCATGAATATATGCGAAGGCCGCGACATGTCTTTCTTTTGCTTTTTCAAACTAAAATATAAATCGCACACAGTTCGCTCTCAATGGCCGCGGTATCTGCGTTTCACTTAGTTTAGTTTAGCTTAGCCTAGCTTCGCTTACAGTGGCCGCCCGGCTTAACATATCCTATTACATCCAAACTTAGTTTTGCTCAGCTTAGCTTCGCTTCGCTCGCAGTATCCGCCCGGTTTTAAGGTCAATAAGTTTTGCTCCAATGTTGAAACGTTCGTTAGCCAAACTTTGCTTCGCTTAGCTTTAGTTGTCGCGTCTACATAAGATTACATAGGAACTAATTTTCCCAAAAACTTAGTTTCGCTTAGATTAGCTTAGCTTCACTCGCAGTGGCCGCCCGACCTAAAGGAGCTGAGCCACTGAGAGCGAAAAACTTACATGCGTTCGTTAACAATTCGCTATATTTCATAAACGATACATATTTTTCACATTGTGGGAATGCAATTCACAAAATGTTCATAAAACCTTACTGATTATGTGGGAAATCTGCTCAGTTTATGAAATATGAGGAATTTTAAGCGGCGGATAGCGTAAGTTTGGTTTATGAATACGGGCCTAAGTTTGGATATAGTAGGATATGTTATTTTCTTATTATTGTTAAAATTGTTATAATTTATTCATAGCTACAACAATTATAATGACATTCTTGTTATTATGTTATTATAAAAAATATTTACAAATTAGCAGGCTAATGGTTTATATTTATCGTTATTCACTTTTGATAAAGTGAACAGTATCACCAAACTTCAAATAAGATAAATGAAAACTGTATTTTTAGCTCAACTTAAAGTGTATCTCTATTTCATTTCCTCCCTGAAACTATTAAAGCTCACTAAAAGTTCACGTTAATAACCCTGAGATGTGGAACACATTCTTTGTGTCATATTTTACATGCAAAAATTGGAGAAATTCTTTTTCATCACGAAACGCGGGTAAATTTACGTTTTGTCAAAATACACATGTAAATTACATAAAATTTATGATCGTTTATTGCGTTCTTAATGTATGTATTATTCAAGAATTCGATATATTATCGGCGCTTTCCTCACCTGTATACCAGAATTGACTTACAGATAAATACAATTTGCATATTTAGTTGGCGACAAGGACATTTAAACTTTTATTTAATTTCGGTGGATACCAGGATAACATTTTTTTATAAATAAATAGAAAATTCCATTGCATAATTCAATATAGCCGGAAAAAATCTATAACAAATTTAAATAACTATACATATTTAAGATTCCTCTGTCTGAAAAATTATAAATTTATTAAAAAATTTTGAAACTAGATCACAAGCTAAGCAAACAAAATTAGATTTTTGCTTCTTTGAACAAAATTTTTGTATTTAATTCTTTCTTTATTTTCCAAGCAATTACCTTAAATGAAATTAATATCCTCGCTGTTATTTGCAACTGCAACTTGCTAGAAATATTTTGAAATTATGTTTACCTGTCACACTCGTTAGACCAGGCGACATAAAACAACAAATTGTACTTTTACCTCGAGGGCACATCTTACGTGCGATATTACGCACAATTTCCGACGATCGAATATTTCGCGGAAATTTTATTAAAATTAGAAGTCATAAAACGATAATAACAGAAGTGTTAATGAGTTATATTTATCTCGATAAAATGTTTACAATAATTTGAAACAATATTCATAAATTCCTGAGTAATAACTAATAACATACCGAAATTATTTGTTTAGATACTTATTGCAAGAAAATGAAACTGAGCGAAGGTAGCAAACAACATTAAACAAAGTATTTTATAAAGTTTTACTAGACTTATACTAAGGTTTGCCATAGACTAAAAGAGCTTGACTTACAAAGAGCAGTATCTTTTGTTATATGGCAGATGGACACACTTTTAATTTGCTAAAAATTTAGATCTTCTCATTAGTAATTTTAAAATTCGCCAATTTTTTCTAATTGAACGAGTAAATTTTGTATAAAAAGATAATATGTTCACGTGTTCTTTCTACTCTTCAAACAGATCATGTCATAGTTTCCCATAAGCTTTGAACTAAAACAGTAAATATCATTTTATGTTAAAAATTACTTGTTTTTATGCAGCCAGTATACTCAGGGAAAAGTAAATTTAACTAATTCGTTTCAACCGTTAAAATATAAATATTTTTCTCTGAAATAAATGTACCGACTTTTACTTTAACCAATAATGGTTTCATAGTGATGCGTATTGGAGATCTGCGGATAGTCCAGCTACGATGCAGTCAGACAAGCTGCTTGCTGCAATTGGCTAAAGTGAATGTCTTCAATCGGTATGCATCTGCAAATATCTCCATCATCTGTGTCAGCACGAGGAGGACAACATAAATACATTTAATATGTTTGCGGAGGCATTTTCAAAGAAAACTGCTAATAACAGTGGTTATACGAGCTTTGACGCACAGAACAACTTTGTCGTTGTACAATAATACTTTTCATGATCATTCCCTCCTTATGTCAACATTGACGCCTAAGTGAAATACCATCAATTATTTTATTGCCGGGCGCAAAAAATACTTGCGCTCATTAAAATCTATTACTATAGTGTTTGCCGGTGTCGTCAATTTCCGGATGCTGATTACAAGTTTTTCTTGTTTGGGAATTTTCAGACCTTTGCCACACTCAGTTAATTGAGGTGTAATTCAGCAGAGAAATTAGTTAAGGACTTAATTGGTGCAATTAATCCTATGTTTTCTTTTAATGATTCTGTCACCGTAAATAATTATTAATTAGACTTTGCTCGTGATTTTAATTAAATACGCCCCTGAAATTTGTTCGGCATTATTTAGACATAAGTGTTGTTACGGCTTGAATCAGTGGTAGATGCAAACTTCTTTTACATATGACGTGCGGCATTGTCATTATAAATAATTGCCAATTAATCACAGCGCGCAATTTTAATTATGCGTGTCTCTTTGTAATGATCGTTAACACAATTAGTGGTGGACCAATCACTGGAAAATTAAGAATTTCTCGCTTGTCGTAGGTTGTCGCTGTAATTAATGCTGCCCGCTTTGTGATCCTTTTTTCATTAGAGAAATTTGTTAATACACCAAAATCACTAATGATGACTAAAATAGTTTGACACAATAAAATAGAATGTTAGTTTCTTGTGTGAATGTTTTATTTCGACTTAGCTTATTTAAATATCAGAACAAGAAACATCTATTAATAAATAAGGTAAATAATTAATTTACTGATTGCAATTTGCAATTTTTATTAATACTCCAGTCCAGATAAATAATTAAAATGAAAAAAATACAAGAACTGCGGAAAATACCGAGCCTTCAATTGAATTCCTCATTAAAGTAAGCTGTGATTTTTTTATGAAGTTGGCGACACAATTATAGAGAAAACAGTTGTCATTAACTGTCAGTACTGATCATAACATCAAATAAAAACACAACATTAAAGTTTAAAGTAGATGCTCAAAGTGCTCTCCTTCAGCTTGAATGCATAAGCGTACTCTGCGTTTCATGTTTTCAAACCCGTTTGCTAAGTGTTCGGGGGTTATGTTAGCACACACATCTGTAATGCCCGCATGAAGTTCTTCGATTGTGTGACGCATAGTTCTAAAAACTGTGTTTCTCATGTGCGGATAAATGAAGTAATCCATAATTGTGAGATCCGGAGACCTTGCAGGAAAATTCACAATCCGATTATCGAAAAACTGCTGCAGGAAAGTCATTGTTTGATGAGCTGTGTGGGCAGTAGCATTGTCTTGCTGAAAAAAACCTCTGTAAGTTCATCATCATGTAGTTGATTAATGAAAGGTTCTAATAACTCATTTCGGTATCTTTCAGCAGTTAGTGAATCGATAAAAAAAATTGGTCCAATGATACTACGCCTTCTTGACACTGCTAGCCAAACACCAATTTTTAATGGATGTAATGGAGTTTCCACAAATTCATTGGGGATTTTCTGCTGACCATATTCTCATATTCTGTTTATTTAAATACCCTGAGAGATGAAACCAGGCCTCATCGAAAAGAAACACTTGTCAAGAATGTCGTCGTTGTTTAAGTTATCAAGAAACCACTGACAATATTCTGTTCTTCTGTGAAAATCTACTGGCCTGAGTTCGTGGATTGCTTGAATCTTATATGGATAAAGCTTTAAGTCTTTTTTAAGAATAGTGTGACATGTTCCCACTGATAGCTGAACTTCTTGTGAAAGTTTCGCAATATATTTCTTGGGAGAGTGTTCCATTCGATCCCGAATATCTTCAATGCAGGCTTTTCTTAGCTGCTCCGCTCCCTGTTTTGCGTCCGAGTGATCCTGTTTCATGAAATTTAAGAACACAAGCATGGATATGTTTAACTAATTGTTCATAAGTAATAGCAAAATTAGGAAACTGCTGTCGAAACTTCTGTACACACTGATTTATTGAATAAATTAACCATTTTCTATTCTACCGGTTTGAAAATAACTTTCAACAATAAATATTTTCTGCTGTAATTCTAACATTTAGAATTAATTGAAAATACAAAGTGTCAATTTGACATTTGTTTAATTGGGTTTATTACAAGTAAAAATATTTATATAAACAGGCAGTCTTTTAAGAATGGATTCTGAGATAAATATTGATTAAGTATTAAACTATAATTATTATTTTTTTTAAGTGATATTAAAGAGTGTTAAATGTAATCGCGGAAGTGAGTTATGACTACCCCGAGAGGAAATTCGAACCCACGATCTTGCAATTAAAAAATTAAGTAAAAAAGACTACTTGAATTTATTTTTACCGGGTGGAAAGTTTCAAACCCGAACATAGCAAAGTTGCATTGAGAACTAAGTTTCTGCAGATTACTGCTCGCCATTTAAAGATACAAAAATGGTAATGGTATGAAAGGAAAGAGAAAATTAAGGCCAATATTATCGTGTTAAAATTATTTGTATTGCAGTAAAACTTTTGGAATGTAAATTAAATTTTCAAATATCAAATGAAAAATGTAGTCGCCTTAGTATGTCAGATTTGAAGTTTGCAACTCAATAACCAAAATTTTCTACAATAGGCTTCTGATTCAAAACAATTCAAAATAAAAGTTCATTCATCCGTAAAACATACTGATGATGAAAAATTTATGAATTATTTATTTGCTCTCCTTGCTTCACAAAATACATTCCTACTTTCTCGTTAATTTTGAAAAAAATAAAATAAAAAATGATAGCAACTGAATTTGTGGAATTCATGTGGGATTTGTGAAAATATTCTTTACAGTTTTATGTTATATTGTATTCTTGAACAGTGTATAGTCGTGTGAAACTTATTTAATTCTTGTACAATTGAAATTTAAAACTGATTTAGTATCAAGTTTAAATTTAATGGTTGTTAAAATCAGAAACAACAGTATTTTTGTATGAATCGTTGTAACTTAAACGACAAGAGTACCTGTTATTTAGCCCTTATAATTATTCATAGTCATAATACTTTTTGACTGACGTGTAAATTATTTTCCGTTAACTGAAAAGAACTGACAGTTTCAAATCTGACATAGGCGACTAAATTTTTCATTTAAAATTTGAAAATTAAATTTTTATTCTGAATGTATTAATATTTAGGAATAATTTTAACACCATAATATTGGCCTTAATTTTCTCTTTTCTTTCATACTATCACCATTTTTGTACCATTAAATGGCGAGCAGTAATCTACAGAAACGTAGTTTTCAATGCACGTTTGCTATGTTCGGGTGTGAAACTTTCCACCCGGTATAAACTTCTTGACTTACAATAACTCACTCTACACCCTCACGAAGTATTGACCTTTCCTCTCGGAATACCCAGTATTAGTCCTAATAGCAACAGGTATGTATACTTGCGGCAAAATCTTTTAGAACGGATAAATTTCCAGAAGTAAATACGGCTTACAATGGTATATTGATATTTCTGTTATTAAATAGTAATTTCATTGTGAAGAATATCATTATATTTGTATTAATACACTGTATAAAGTAGCAATCACTTATTTTCATTTCCTACTTGCAAATCAAAATTTCTTAGGGGAAAGGTATTAGCTAGTCACCTGGTTTTCTCGTCAGAGTAAGTGAGTTAGGGTGACATTTTTGTTGGTTTCACAATGAAATACAGACATCAGATGAAACGGTTATGTTTATTTTCAATTTCAAATTTATAATTTTAGTACATTTACATCATATTTGTCATATTTTTCATGTCAGATTCTGGTATCAATCAAAATTCATGTAAGCAACCGAAGGAAACTAGAATACTGCCTGCTTTGACGAGAAAAAAGAGTGAATGCTTAAGGTCCTCTAAAGCCACGGTTGCTACATGTCCAATTAAACCAAAGAAACAAGCAATCATTTGCTTCGCAGCACTGCGTGAACGGACAACTTTTGTTGGTTTTGGTTTATTTTGAAATACCCAAACGGTAGATTGTTGTTTACTTTCTGACTCGTACGAATAGATCCACGTTTTGTCACCAGTAACGATGTTATAAACTAAATTTGAACGACCTCCATTGAATTTCTCGAGCATTTCTTCGCACCATTTGACACGACCCTGCTTTTGCGCTTCTATTGAATTGTGTGGGATCCAACGACTGCAAAGCTTTCGTACGTTCAAATGATCATGCATAATCTGGTGTATTGCTTTCATGTCAATGCGTAAGGATGCTTGAATCTCACGGTATGTCACATGTCGATCTCGCTCAAGCATTTCACACACAGCATCTACATTAGTGGCAACAACAGATGTGGATGGACGACCTTCACGAAATTCGTCACTGAGAGAGGTACGTCCACGCTGGAATTCGGCAAACCAATTATAAACACTGTTCTTTGATGGTGCTTCATTTCCAAAAGCCAAATGAAGCCGATCGAGGCATTGTTTCGGCGTTAGACCACATTTGAAATCGTAAAAAATCATAGCACGAAAATTTTCACGCGAGATTTCCATGTTTATACAAAATTACTTTTTCTCATATGCTGTACAAACAAGACTAGTTCACTTGGATAGGAACTGTCAATAGAATTATAGGAGAAAAACGTCAATTTTTTCAAATATGACAGTTGATAAACGCTAACAATTCTAGACCTACTAGATATCAGAAAATTTTCCAGCGCCCCACGTATCTATCGTTTTAAGCTCACAAAACGCTCCGTTTTACTTGACGTGTAAAAACTGTCCAGGTACAGGCAAAACATAAGGTTCTGAATCGTGTGTGGTGGCCTAATACAACCATATAATCAACATTACACACTCACACACCAAAATTTTGTAAAAAATGGCTTACTGGTTTGAAACAATATTCTAGATGCTTCCACTTCATCCGTATGTGTACTACAGGATGATTTATTAGCTCACCGCCAAGCTTTACCATACGAAGTTCACATAATGTTAATAAGAACAAAAATCATTTAGATATACATATAAAGCGAATTTTCAAACTGAATAGATAAGTGAGTTCGGGTGAAATGGTATTTGCGTGAAGTGTTAGACCGCACTTGTACCGCAATAATTATTAAGCAAAAATCGCCCTGTAGAGTATTAGGTTTATTCGATCGAAATTGATCAAAACATTATCGCAAAAAATACTTATCAAATCAGATGCAAAGTATTCCAGAAAGTGTATGTTTTATAAGAACTTTCAAGATAGCCTGCGCGGTTTCATAAAGAGAGACAAAGAGAAAACATGCTGCACATCCAATATATATATGCAATTAGTTACAGTGTAGATGGGGAGGCTCTGATTGTCTGAGCCAGATTTTAGTATACACAACGCATGTTTCAATACCACGATAATTTTGTTTAAAGAAATGCTTCCTTAAAGCTGATGCTAATGTTGTTCTTCGTTGGTTTCACCAAAAAAGAATGATTTCTCAGGGTTGAACTAGTGTTGTTCTTCTTTTGGTGTAGGAATTGATTTCAATTATTCTTTATTATATAAGATTTCCCCAAGGTCTTTCTTGTTGATGTTATTCTTGTTGCTGTAGCTGCTACCTCTTCTGACCACTGCTCCGTAGGTTGTAATCAGTTCAGCCAACAATAGAGAATAACAAATTCTTATTCTTGCGAGTACGGATATACGCTGAGATACATTCGCGTAGGTGTAAGATAATGCGAGAAAGAAAGCACTATTGTCACGATCTCCGGGTCAAGATCGCTTTGCCATTATCATGTTATGAATGTCATTTTCCGTTATGTCCAGCACTTGCTTGCAGGGCAGGACATAGGCAACAAAAGTAATAGTAAATTTAAAGTCTACATTACCTCGTCTCTTTACGTCCGACTCGATCCAACGTCGCCTCCCTGGACTGTTGTCTCCGATAGTTATAAAACACAATTCACAAGCCACCCATTTTTACGCCATAAATGAAAATGACAATAATAAATTCTAAACATCAATTACCGGAGAATGCCTAATTTCTGACTTGATTTATAAAGTTTCCCCCTACACCATCCGTGCCGGTTGCCACAGGGTGCGTTTTCTAAAAGTTTGAGACAATGGACGAATATCAAAAAGTCAACCTGTCGCGAAAACAGTGGAAAAGCGAGCGCGTTAATTATTTTCTAATAAACATAAAATTCGTTGATGCAGCGCAAGTTCGTCAACATATCTTCAGGACGCCATACAAATACCAACATGCTAGGGCTCGCAGGCTGGTTAGGTACTTTTCCAGAAGCCTACAACTTACAACTTGATGACCAATCTGTCTACACATAAAAGAATTTATTGCTGCGAGCATGTTGTCCAACATGCTGCCCAGTGAGTGGCCTGCTTTACTGTTAGTTTTAAACTGAATAAGAAAAAAAAGACAAAATGCCGGGTTTTTGGTCCACCAATCTCCACCAATCATCAAAAACATTATAGATACCTTTCACCTCATGTACACTCTGCAATTAAAAGTAAAAAAATAAACAATTTTGCGTATAAAAACCGGCTACGATAAAAGCCATTGCGTCGATAAAATATGGTGCGATATTATGTACAACCGTAATAATGTTTATTCATGATGTATACGGAAAGTTTAAGTACAAGTTTAATTTGTACCCACTCCTTCAAGGCTATAAATGTCGAATGGAACCAAATCTTGCTACTCAAACAAAAATCTGAGTATCGCAACTTATTTTTTGCTTGGAAACAATAAGTGTCCACAATGAGTGTTTTTGTAAAAGTTATGTCATCCATTATGACCTTAGATTAGATAAAAGAGTTATTCTGGGCTCTTTCTTCTCCGGCCGGCTTTGCTACACATTGCACGTTGTTTCTATAAACTATCAGTACCTGTTTCATTCATGATCTCAACAAAAACGCCGAAATTCGCTTTGACAGTAACGGTTTTGTGCAATGTGAAATGTTCTTGATTTGGTCTTTTTTGGTAACAGCAGTCGTTCATGCGTTAGATATGGTGTAAGGTATTCTCTCTCGTACCTAATACAAGATTATGACTGACTTTATTTTAAAGCACGTATTGTTGTATTGTGCATGTATGTAGTTCACAATATACAGATTTGGCCATGGGGTAACTGATCATCCTTAGTAGGCTTTGAAAGAAATCTCTCTTGTACACCCGTGGTCAAGAAAATCCGAACAAAAATGTGTAAAGTTTTGCTAAATACGATCGTATATTTGCTAAGCATTAGGGCCTTCGAATAGAACCAAGATGATAAGGTAGAGGTGAGATGTTCCGATTCCGCATTCGGTAAAACAAGCAAATATTAGATTCAGTGTGCGAGAAAGATTACTTTCATTCTCATTTAAGTTTGAGTCTCATTAATTTCTAGGTTTAAAAATAAACAGAAAAATTTAAGGAACATTCGAGCAGCAATTATTATTCCTTGTTGCATTGTCTTACACTCGAATCCCATTGGTCTCGGCACATAGCAAGTTCGTCGGTGTACCTGTCTTATATTCTACTATGATTAGAACTAAACCAAACACAGTACGTTCATCCTTGCCTTCCCCTGTCCCAATGTGTTAATTATGGTACGTATGGTAACAGTGGTAACAGTATTATTTACTTTATAAAGTTTTAAATTACTAATTAAAAAAAATGCAATAAAGATTTAAATAGAAAAACAAGTCTGCAAAGAATAATGAAGTTTTCACCGTGACCGACATAATTGAACCCAATCCTCCGGTAAATCCGAATGAATGAATGAATGAGAGTGAAAGTGTTCACGTTACAACGATAAAATACAACGCGCCCATTGAAATGAGATTTATTGCCGCTCGCCCGAACCCATCGATCTTATCGTATCTTTTTTAAAAATTTGTCTCGCCTTGCAAAATCTATCTTCTTGAATGACGGTGATATCATATGAGCGAAAGCGACCTTGATCCATCAAGTTTAATTGCGAACGAGACCACAAGACAAACAAATTTTTGACAGTGATTTGGGGAACTTTGAATTTCTCATAGAGCAAATAAGGATGTTTGTTTGTAGTCAAAGAGTTTACCTGGAATATAACAAGTCGCTAATAATTTTGCGTAGAAGAAGTAATAAATTATTTGATTTTCTTGCAACAATAAGAATGCAATATGTGCGGAATTAGCCGAACGGTCTGTTGTTACTGAATTCATTATTTACCAATCGATTCACAAAATAACTGAGTACGTCCATGATTGTTTGCAGAAAAGAAATAATGTTTCCACAAATCCTTAAAGGAATTGCCATTTATGCGCATAATTACCTCCGCTGCAAATCATTCTGATTGTGTTTTAAATGTCGTCAATTAACACGTCAGTCGTTACTTAATTAACTTTAGTACGACTCTTAAAGGCTTCCGCTTTTTAATAAAGCATCAATCGAGACGTCAAACGCAAACACTCGTACATACATATGTACGTATCTGTATATATTCTTGATATCTTGCTTAATTAAAGTTATTCCTCGATTAATTAATCAGCGTAATTTATTGGGAAGGAGGTCTTGAAAACAGAAAAATTCTTTGTCCTTAGACATTACATTATACCGGGTGAGTCACGCACTAAATGCCTGGAATATATGTTATTCGAAATAACGTATATGATAAAAAATACGCAGAAGTTGTAATCCGATATTTATTTTTTTGTTGTAATTACATCTTAAAATTTAATTAATTTAATCTTGATCACTCAGGAAGCCGTGGTATATATTTGCCTGCAGATGTAAATGGAATTAGAAAAGGAAAAATGCCAATAAAAGTTAAGAATATCACTTTAAACTGCAGTAAAATAAAAACTGAATAAAAATAAGGAAACTTTTCGATATGGAAAAAGAATAAAATTGTAGTATCTCTTGAAAATAGAAAAGAGTTTTGCGCAATGACCTCATTTCTCCTTTAAGTGCCCTGTACTCTTACCGCAAAAATTCACATTTACCTAGTGATCAAATTTGGCTTCAACAATATAGAATGACCTTTCAATATTTAAGAAATATTAAAGATGTTTATAGACTGAGAGCTAGTGGCCTTTTTTAACAAAGTGTTTTCTACCGGCTGAATTTTTTTATAAAGATAATAATAATAATAATATTCATTCTCCAAAAAGTTAGAATATGAATTGAATTTAAGTAAGGTAGCAGGAAGTACAAACTTTTTAGACAAAGTTTATGGAGAATTTTAGAATGAGAATTATTTAGAATGAGCGATTCTAGCACTCTGATTTACTCAACCTTAGTTTAGTGTACTTCTGACTTGATTCATAGCTGCAAAAGAAATCGATGATCTGGCGGAGAAACTCCGGTCGATAAGTACAAGTTCTGTTTTTTTGAAATTTCAAAAAAAAAAATAGGTAGGTTAGAGTGGAGTATACCTTTTCAAACTTTCACATATTAATCTTAATATACCTTATTGAGTTATAAAAAATTGACAGATCTCTTGGTTGGGTTTAATTTGCTGCCTGACGATGCAAAGTTGAACTCTTTCGGTCAAATTCAAAATGTTTTATGCCGCCTATAATTTACACAGGATATTCATGATGCCATAAGAGTGTAAAGTCAAGTGAATTGGATAGCTCCATCATTGCGAAAAGTGTTCAAGAAAATTTCACGTGAGTGCAACGGAGAGGAGATTATGCAGATGCGCTTGAGCAAGACAGAAAGATTTCAAAATAATTTTTTGTACACTTACAGCCGGAATTGCTCCGCCAGAACATCGATTTCCTCTTTAGACGTGCATTAAGTATCTTCTCAAGAAATTTTAATTGGTATAAAACACCGCCAAAAAAGACCATAGCTCTCAGTATTAGATACAATCTGTCCCGAGACGTGGACACCAAATTATAACAGATTTGTTTGCAACGGTTTCTTTAAGTCTATGTAGTTATTTTAAAGTCGCGCATCCATCAAGTGTGTAAAATATTCGCGAACATTAGCAAATGTTTGCGAACGCGAAATATTTTTGGTGGAGACGAAACCGACAAATGTTCTGGAATGTTTGCCAATGTTCCGGGCAAAGTCGGTACATCGAAGGAATTTGTTGTTTGTGCGTATCTGGTGGATACCGTGCTCTTTTTGTATAATAAAAAAAACAAATACAGATTTCAATCCTCCAAGCGCCGTGCAACTTGCCCTACATAGAACGCCAAGCTATAAAAACAATATAAGTAACAAACACTAATCTAACAACACAATATTCCTCTTTGGGAATAAGAAGCGATCAAAACAAGATACACTATATAATTAATTCCTTGTAGATGTACAAGAGCAGAACGACTCTAGAGATAAGCCTTGATGGTGTGTAACTGGTTTATTTACCGGTTGGTTAAAGGCGACGGCGACGAGTTCTTTGGGCGACATTTTCTCTTATCGTCTCTCTGTTTTCCTCACTTTCTCCGTGTCCGGTGCAACCGAAATTAAATTGCTTTGAATTATTTTTACCGCCTGGATTTATCTCGTGTGTACTGGTCATCGACCTGGTAACGGTGATAGAAGACAAATTGTCTAGACATAAAAGTCAACCACAAATATTTATTGAACAAGCGTTACAAATTAAAATGGAAATTGGTCACTAAACGGTGATAAATGTGACGTAATTAAAGATGGTAATTTATTTTCTTTGTAACTGAGGTTGTTTCCTCCTTTTTATTAGTTAAGAGTAGCGTAGGAGGTGTTAAAAAAAATTCGTCAGAAGAAGTCATTCTAGTTTTGTTATTTAATCTTAAATCTCTAAATGAAATTTATTAATTCCCTAACCTAAATGAAATTTTGCTGCAAAATAATTAGGGAAGCCAATATTCGAGCAAATTCAAATAAACATGAGGTTGATGTTGCGTTTCAAAACGCAGCACCCTGTATAAGCCATTCAGCAAGGCGTCATTTTAAGTTAATAGATTGGCTATCATTTTAAATTAGACAAACGTAGGGTTCCTAGATTTGTTTGACATTTAACATGTCGGACAGAGTTCGGAAATATAACGTCAGATCCGCCATTTCTCAAGCTCTGTATCGTTTACGAAATGGCAATACTATGTTTTATTCTTTCTAATCCACGGGATAATCATGTCAAGTTAGGTCAACCAAGTATAAAATCTGAAAATGACGTTGTTTCCAAACGCTTTCTGACATGTTAAATGTCAATCAAATCTGGTGACCTTAGACAAATGTAACTAGCAAGATATAACATAATATGGTCGGCTACACAAGCAAATCGCGTAACTCCAAAACGTCCAAGTTTATAGGAGAGACGAAAAACTTTTTAAAAACAATCTTCTGTTACAAATAATTGCAAAATAATTGTATGTTTTATTTTTGTCACTTATATACGTCCTTAATAAATAAAAATGGTGGTTTAAGATTATTGTTTTTAAAAAGGTTTTCTTCCCTTCTGTAAAAATTTGATATTGATTAAGCAGCAAAGATAAAGAATGGCTTATATGTGCATTGTATTGCTATGCATTTATATAAATAATTCAGTATAACTTAAGTGCTACTTTTGCATATTAAAATGTATAAAGTTTATGTAATATGTATGAATTAGCATTTTTATTAGCTCTTATTACATGCATAAAGTACAATGTGCATGACCTTTTCTTATTGTAAACAAGAAAATACAAGGAAGCAATATCACATTCTATGCAAAAGAATAATGTTTGTTTCACTCCTGACGAAGCTATCAATCGAAAGTGAAACGTTGAGTGCTCTTTCCAACTTGAATACTGTCCGTTTAAAGTTTAAAAACTTTTATTTTCAATAATATTAATGACATTTTATTAAGCGTGAAGATTTGAAAAAAAAACAAAGTTAAAATCAGACACAACTTATGCTTAAATGGTGATCTTCCTCTAACAAACACGGGGGAACGGTAGGGGAACGGAACGCGCGTTCGCTTAATAATTCACCTCACTCTTAGAGAAATACATACGGTTTCGTGGTCTAACACTCCACTCTCTCCAGAAAAACACAGTTTCATCCGAACTCACTTTAAAGATTCGTTGTAGAAATGAATGTCATGAAAAGGTATTATTCTACGTACTAAACGAAACATACCACGTACAACTGAATATAGCAAAATCAAGCAGGATATTGTTATAAAACAGATAGAAAGAAAAAAATAATAATAAGTCAACGATTAAGAATTTGAGAATCAAATAGTAATAACTTTAATTTGTTTCGTAATGAAAACGAAGACAAATATAAGAAACCATGTGGTAAATTATTTATTATTTAAATTAATCATTATGTTATCAATTTATATTAAACATTATGATATCAATTTAATTATTATAATATAAATTTGATGTACGTTTTTGTATTTATAAAATATTTTTTATATTCGTCTTACAAGTTTATTATTTTAAACTTATCAAAAAATAAAACGCACTAAAGAGACTCGGCAAGAGAGCAACACATCGCATATCAAACTGCTAAAATGAATTAAAACACATAATTGAAATAATAATAGAAGGATGATGTTATACAGGGTGTTTCGTAACTTCATACAAAATATGCAAGTAATGAAAATAGGGATGAAATGAACCCTTTTTAGCGTGACAAAATATTAATAAATTTTAGAAATATTATTACAGATGTAAGACCAAATTGCAGAAACTGAAGACTGATAATGTCACTGTATGTAGAATTTAAATCCCCTTAAAATTATGCCACCTAGCGAATATTTCAGGTTAATTTTAACTTATCGTATTTCTATATTCGGTTTATGTTCGAATTTTGTTTCAAAGCACGGAGTAGAAATGACATTAGCCAAGTACAAGTAGAAGTTTCATGTCATTCTGTCATAATTGAACACTGTAAACGGCTGATAACCCTTAAGTTTCTTTAAAATATGCCACTCAGATCATCTTGCCATTTAAAATTTTGAAGTGCAAGTTCTAAAGTAATACCACAAGGATTAGTATTTTTGATTTTATACTTGTCTGAACCTTCTCTCTTATTTCGTTCTAATAAACAGGGGGGAAGGAACTTTTTAGACCAACACTGTATAAGAAGAAATCTTTATGTATAAGTAAGCACGTATCAAGATGACGCTGAAGTAAAATAATTAATATGTTTATCTGACTTTTTAATAAATAATAATTCCGGTATTGCGTTTGAAATATCATAAATACAGTTTTTATGTAATATTAACTACTGTAGAGTTTTCTCGTCTTGTTTTGACGTCATAGAATGTCAAGATGGTACTGAAGTAAATCAACTAAAATGTTTATATACCTTTTTAATCGATAGTAATTCCTGTATTGCGTTAGGAGTATCATAATTACAGTTATTAATTCACTGCACTAAAGTATTCTCATCTTGTTTTAAAGAGACATAGATACTGCGTAAGTCCTCCAACCGGTGAATCGAAAACGCTTTAAAAACCAGGTGTATTTTTAACGAGTTCGACAAAAAAATCAAGAAAGACGATTTCGATGGATCAACATCATTAAACTGGAACTCTAGAATATAACAATCATTACAAGATAACAACGTATTAACTACATGTAATTTTTTTTATTTTTAACAACCGTCAATAGTTAATGTGACAGTGATTGATGTCACCTATTAAAATTATTAAAATTAATTTTCGCATGAAACGCAGAAAAATAGTAAATATATATATAGAAATATTTTCTAAACTCGTATGCTTTTTAAGATACTCGCTCACCACTCAAACGCTAGTACTCAAACAAACCATATTTATTTAATAAACTTCACTTTTCTAAAGTTATTGCATAACACAGTGAGCCTCTAACTCTAAAGTATGGAATAAACTTCGTAATTTCTTTATTTTTCACATTCCGAAAAATACGAATTGAAGCAACTGAAAACTAATTTTTGATAGTCATTAGCTATATCTCATTGAATTCTCTATCCAACCACTCTAAAAATTTATGATGTTTTGTGGAAAAAATTTTGAAAATGGTATTAAATATACAGATTTTGTTGTCAACTTGACAGCATCCAGCACCCAACGTTTCATAATTCGAATATTAAACCACTGTTTTAACATGACTGATTTTTATTTGATGCTTTTTTAAAATGGTTTTTACAAGGAACATAGAGCTTACATCGTGGAATCTTAACTCTTATACTGCACAAAAAGTTGATGGAATGTGGACGTACTAATGTATCTGTTAAAATATGATTTTTCTATTTCCCAACCGAGACCTGAAATTTAAAGATTCATGCACTATTTAATTTGAAAATTAAACAGCAAATACCTGAATATTTCTTTTTTAATATATACTATTATATTCATTTTTCTTGCACGTGTCAGTTTATACTTCTGATGCCTACAAGTATTAATTTATACCGGGTGGAAAGTTTCAAACCCGAACATAGCAAACTTGCATTAAGAACTAAGTGTCTGTAAATTACTGCTCGGCATTTAAAGATACAGAAATGGTAATGGTATGAAAGGAAAGAGAAAATTAAGGCCAATAAAATCGTGTTAAAATTATTTATATTGCAGTAAAACTTTTGGATTGTAAATTAAATTTTCAAATTTCAAATAAAAAGTGTAGTCACCTTAGTATGTCAGACTTGAAGTTTGCAACTCAATAACCAGAATTTTCTGCAATAGGCTTCTGATTCAAAACAATTCAAAATAAAAGTTCATTCATCCGTAAAACATACTGATGATGAAAAACTTATGATTTATTTATTTGCTCTCATTGCTTCACAAAATACATTCCTACTTTCTCGTTAATTTTGAAAAAAAAAAAAAAATTATGGCAACTGAATTTGTGGAATTCATGTGGGATTTGTGTAAATATTCTTTACAGTTTTATGTTATATTGTACTCTTGAACAGTGTATAGTCGTGTTAAACTTATTTAATTCTTGTACAATTGAAATTTAAAACTTGATTTAGTATCAAGTTTAAATTGAATGATTGATAGAAACAGAAACAACAATATTTTTGTATGCTAAGACGCAGAATAAAGTAAATATAATAAAGAAACAATCGTTGTAACTTAAACGATAAGAGTACCTGTTATATAGCCCGTATAATTATTCATAATCATAATACTTTTTGACTGACGTATAAATTATTTTCCGTTAACTGAAAAGAACTGACAGTTTCAAATCTGACTAAGGTCCGATCTTACCACCTCCTGATAAATTTAACCGTCGGTTAATATCCTAGGAGACTATTATCAGCACAAGGGTTTCCAAGGATATTAACCGACGGTTAGATTTATCTGGAGGTGGTAAGATCGGGCCTAAGGCGACTAAATTTTTCATTCAAAATTTGAAAATTAAATTTTTATTCTGAATGTATTAATATTTAGGAATAATTTTAACACCATAATATTGGCTTTAATTTTCTCTTTCCTTTCATACCATTACCATTTTCGTATCTTCAAATGGCGAGCAGCAATTCACAGAAACATAGTTTCCAATACAAGTTTGCTATGTTCGGGTTTGAAACTTTCCACTCTGTATTTTGTTTTCTGTGCTTATTATAAGAAGCGTTTTTTTTATTTGGCATCTAGTTGCCTGTGACTAGCGTGGTATAGTGACAATAGGCGTGTTCTTTCTGCCACAAATCTCATCTCAACTCAGATACAACGTCATTTCCGTTGGCATGAACAAGTAATATTGGTTGCACAGGTTGAAATACACATTCAAACTTACTTGTTCGTACGAATGGAAATGACGTTTATCTGAGTTGAACTGAGTTTTGCGGTAAAAAGAACACACCTAATGTTATATAAATAATAGCATTTATAGCACTTTGGACGCCAAATTAAAAAGAAAACACTCGATTCATATGAGAACTTAAAAATTAAAAAAAAAAAAAACCTTTCGACCTTACTTTGCAATAATGTATTATATTGCTATTAACTATTTTGTAAAAAAAACAAGTTCTAAGGCAAGTATTCAACTTTGGATTAGGTCGGTGATTTTATATCACTTTTCATGTAAACGTCGCAATTTTTGTAATTACAGAAACTATAAAAAGAATCAAAGATCAGTGCGATTATTTTGTTTGTCGTTTGGTACAATAACTATCTTGATATTTTATTAATTTAAATGTCAGACAAGTAGTATTCGAGTAAAGTTTCCACCTTGAATAACTTTGGTGGCCATTTTTTTTTTTGAAAAAAATGATCTCTTATGTGTACCATCGGGTCCATAGAAAAGTAAACGTTTTAAATCGCTATTGTATGTCTGACTTATAGCATTAAAAACATTTTGTGGTTAGAAGATTCAATCCAATTTTTATTATAGTGAAACTTGTTTTACAAAACTAAATAGCGCACAGTTCCCTTAAAGCTTTATTCTCACTATCGTGCAAGTGACCTGCAGTACACGGGCTCGGAACGGGCCCGGCACGTGCTCGGCAAGTAATGCAACCTATTAATTTTTCATCCATTTCGGATGAACAATTAACTTTTTGCTGACGTTTTATCATTTCTGTCATGCTTCATATAATACTAATCTAAACTCTGCAACACGCAGAATCGGCGCGGTACGTATTCGGTAAATATTGTGAAAAAGAAATCCCGCATGCAAGCAACGTGCTTGCCCGGGCAGGTACCCGCATAATGAGAATGCAACCCGGGAAAAGCATTGAATTCATAGGTTACAATATTTGTCGAGCACGTGCAGAGCCCGTTCCTTGCCCGTGCATTGCAGGCCGCTTGTAGGATAGTGAGAATCAAGCTTAAGAGTAGGTTGCTTTTATATGTACCGGACGGTACATACAGTGTGTGACATTTAAGCCGGTTTCTTCTTCCTGTTGAATACATGAAAACAATGTTTTGCATAAAAGTTTTATCTTTTCAATTTACACGAATGCTCCGGAACTCTACTGCAAGTCTAACTGACTTGCAACTAATGTTTTGTATTTCAAAATTCACCGCATTGGCGTGATACCATGAGTACAAGAGGGTATTTTAGTTCACGATGAGGCGATATGAACTGTTAAATAATTGCAGATAAATTCTTCACGATTTCAAATATTGTTGTAAGTATTCGTTGGAAAGCCAGAAGGTGTAAATTTTTACAATATTTCGTCTTGGAAACATAAAAGTTAACAATAATTGAATACCGGGTTTATTTCTTATAACTCTGACGGGCTGAAAACGGTATACATTTAAAGTACTGCATCCCAGGTCGACTTCTTGTCAAATTATTTTCAAGAATAACAGTTGCCCCCAAAGTTATCGATTGCTTCTTTGGATGCTTTCTTAAGAATTATTCATAAGTAAATATGAAGAGCTATATTGATTAGAAATGAAAATTAAAATAGGCGCAGGTGTTCGGATGTTAAAATTAAATAATGAATTAAACCGAAACCGACTATTTACAAAATTATTTTCACCATTGTAATCTAAAACGGGAATTTTAATTGGGACATCGTGTATACAAGTTTATATTTATTCGACTGCAGACGATTTCAATTTATGTGTTCCACGTGGAGTAAAATTGTGATGATGTTTATTTTATTTGATTATTTACGCGCACGATGTTACGCGTGTTTTATTTATACACGCATATTAATAAGATAAATGTAATTAAAGTAAATGAGACGCAAGTATTTCTGTATTTCTTTCATAGTTTACTCGGTTTCAATAAATTAAGTTTCAATAAATAAGTTTCAATAAATAAGTTTCAATAAATAAATTTCAATAAATAAGTAACTCGTGAACAAGAAATGTAAATAATATTTTTTTTTTTGATTGTCTTAGAAAAATTCCGTGAAATTTAATTTAAATATCTTGTTCTTGCACACAAATTACGCACATCAATTATGAGAAAAAAAGCCTGCAAGCGTTTTCCGGTTTTAACATGGCAATTAAGTGCGATGCGTCTTTGTAATTCACAATTAAAAAAATTTACATGCAGCAAATTTTACAACCGTCATTTACATTAATTTTCGTTAAGGAAATTTTCCCGGCACGTGGCTCAGCTTTCAATGAAATTGAGACGTTGCAATGCAGGGAAATAATTTCAGATTACAATTTGTAATATTATCGATCATTTTATGGATGCATGATTCACACAGTAAAGGATTCAGCACATCAACGCCGTACGGCGAGAGCAGGAGCGATGCGGGAATAAGGCGGGATAAACAGATAGCGAAATATATCGGGCGCTCAGCGTCCCCAGTGCTCGTAATAATTAATTTAAGAAAACTACTCCAATACCTAACATCAAGTGTCAAGTCTTCATAGCTTGTAGAAATAGAGCCCCTTTAAATTAAGAAAAGTACATTGACTCATCAGGTTTAGCTTTGGCATACCAGCATACCTTGACATTATGAATTCATTGTTCTAAATTAGAAAGGGTACTTAATATTTGAAAATAAGACAGAAAAGCAGAAAATGGTTGGAACAAACTCGCAAGAGAACGTCACGTCAGAACGACGTAATTCTCTTACGATTATACAGTTTTGCATGACAGCCTATCATAAAGCTCAGGGAATTCGTAACTCTTCAATTACAAGAAGTAAATGAGTCACCTGTTGTTTCTCAAGGTTGTATTCTCTAAAGTTTAGACGTGTTGACGTAAGTAACCTTATTTTTCGTACCTTCCAGGCTAAACGGCTTCTTTTACCGACCATCTCAAAGTGGACGCGTGGTTCTGTGTTCAGTGCCTTTACGGTCACCTTTTAAGCTTGTTGAAATACCTTAAGTAAATCCTCCGCTAGGTCTTCCACTATAAGGCTATAAGTAAACCATTTAAGCGCCACGGTTTTTACGCTTTAGTTGTCTAGGAATTGCAGACCACCCAGTTTTCTTTTTATAATTCTTCGAAAAGATGATAGTCACTTGGGGCTAGGTCCTGTAGATTACTGTGAAAAATTTCACCATTATTTGAAAACGGTATGAGTACTGCTACAGTAAAGAAATGCATGCCTGAATTCTTTCTTTTTCTTTTGTATTTGTTCATCTGAGATATTACGATACATTTTAAACTTTCATAAAAACAGCAAAGGGTATTTATTTGGCTCTCTAATTACATTAGTGATTAATTAATTAAATCATTAATCTTAAAATAGTTCATCTGGTTGCGTTAAACTAATTGTTACTCCTCTGGAAAGTAATTATTTACGTTTTATATTACGTTGTACAGACACTCATTGCTTGGCATAACTGAACATAAAATAATCAAAGTATTTTATACGTGTATTACCATCAATGTTCTTTTGGCACTACATCCGAGGTCAAACAAATCACAAATTCACTAACTCACTGACTGCCTATAATTAATCTGTCTGACGTACTGAACTGATTAATTCACTCATCTTTGGTTTCAACTATTTCCTACCTATTTACAAATTTGCCTTTTAACTGTGTAGGATACGACAGGGTGTTTTGCGTAAAAAAAGTTCTAGTCCAAAGATCAACGTATCAAAATTGTCAGCATCTCGCTAAACTGCAAGAACGTTAATAGTTTTGATATAATGATATGATGGTATGTCATTGTAAAGTAAGTGCAAATGACTTGGATATCATGTCAGCATAGAATTCCCTTTATTAAATCGTTCATTTTGCATAAGTTCCTTCGATCGAAAAAGACTTTGATCTTTGAGCTAAGCAGACTTAGATAAACCATGCTAGACAACTTCCCTTCAACTTGCGAATGAAACAAGGAGCGTAACTCACTCT
Source organism: Prosopocoilus inquinatus (assembly GCA_036172665.1). Classification (NCBI taxonomy): domain Eukaryota; kingdom Metazoa; phylum Arthropoda; class Insecta; order Coleoptera; family Lucanidae; genus Prosopocoilus; species Prosopocoilus inquinatus. The sequence continues at coordinate 26,201,155 of CM069871.1, forward strand.
TAAATTCGTAAGACGTACGAACTGGAATACATGCACATGAAATACATATCAAAAGTGTCTCTAAATGGTGGAGTAAACAGTTCACTAGCCCAAGCAACACACATATACGTTTAATAAAGGATAAAATATCCGCGAGAAACTTGTTGAAAAAACGTGTTCCATGTACTAAATACCATGTTTCTGTATCAAACTGGTATAACGTATACGTTTATCAGACGGCTTGAAACATGTAAAAATATCCAACCAAAACCAAAATATGGTTGAATACACGAAAATTAAACCAAAGCGTGTTGCTTAGGAGAGAATGGATGGTATTCTAATTAATAAAAGTATATCTTGGAACGGAGTTATTCGCGGCATTTCATTGTTATGGTATGAGTCAGTTTGTACCTAAGAATTGTCCACTGATGTTGCAGACTGTATTTTTTATCGTGCTTGTTTCAGATTTTAACATCGTACCAGGTTTAGCACTGTTACCAAACTTTCAGTACATTACTAAGTAACTACTCATTGATCCTTTGCTTGCTTCGGGGTTGGTACTCAAGAAATTTTGTAAAAGGCGCCAAACCGTCTCTCGATTCTTCAGCTATGGATTCCATCGGTGCGCGCCAGATTCTAACGTATGTAGACTTTCCGCCGCCATGCGCCAATTCGTCACAATATTCTTATAATTACTGCTGCGAGTGTGTGACATAGTCATAATTTTGAGAAATAAATAAATTTGAGAAAAACTCTGAAGTTAATTAATGAACGTTCATCATGGTAACCTATCTTTTCCACTTTAACAAAATTGATATAAAATTTAATAACGTGTTATGTGGCTCTTATAAACTAATCTTGACGATACACATAAAGCACGATCTTTTGGGATTGTAGATCTGTTTTTTTTTCGTTGGGTTACGTGCATGTAGAAGTCAAAGTTTGACATTGTCAAAAATTATTAAGCTTACTATCTTGTAATTTTTTTTTAATTTTTATTTATTTATTCACCAGTAGAAAATACAAAATAATGACTGTGTTAATAATTTTGAAGAATACTTATCATCAGTCACTTAATGTTGGATGCTTTTTACGTCGATTGTACTCTTTGCTTCCGCGACTCCGATAAATCGAATTGTTATTGATAAGTAGGAGGAGAAGGAGGACAATGCAAGCGTTTCCATTTGCCAGAGATTGTTGTGGGCGGGGTTAATACAGTCGGAGTACTAAATTTTCGTATTGTTCACGGAATAAACGGCCCGAATTCTTTTCCCTGCTTATCATGGTCGTTAATGATAACGTTAAAGAGAATTAAATTACTGATTAGGGTTGCGTCCGTTTTTTTAACAGACTGTACGTTATTCAGGAAACGTCCGTGTGTCCGGTCCGTTTTTAATAAATGTCCGTATTTTTTCCTAATATTAGCGATTATTAAGTCAGGTAATAGTAACAGGAAACAAATTCTTTTTGTTAGTACCGAAGTGGCGCTACTTTTATTGAAATTAATTGACAAAATGACAAAATTCACGGCCATTCTGAAACTTTTGTGTTCATATCAATTGATATGGTCTTCAATTATTGAAGAGAATTTGTTACTGTAAAAAAAGAAAATGGATTTAACATCCTACCGACAAAAAGTTTAGTTTAAAAACTAAATACGTATTTCTGCAACTATGCTGCCATCTTCAATATATGCCTCCTTCTTGATCACAAGAGATGTCATGCCTATCGTTACCTTATATGCTAATTCGTTTCGCTCCAATGAAGCGTGCTTTCTAAAGCGAGCGTCTCAACGGATTGCGTCAAGCAAGTTAAGCAACACGGAACCTGCTTGATTTGGTTGACGCAATCCATCCTGAAGATGGCAGCATAGTTGCCGAAATACGTATTTAGTTTTTAAACAAACTTTTTTGCTGGTAGGAGGTTAAATCCATTTTCTTTGTACTATAAACCATAGTTTACAATTCATTTTAAAACTGTAAAAAAAGTAAATACATAATACGATAGAAACAAAACAAAGACAGAAGTGAACGATGAAATACAATACGTAAAACAAGAAAAGATTACAACTGTACTGGACACAAAGCAAGTGAGTTGTTACCAATTTTTCAAGGTCACTTGCTACAAAGCAATAATTGATACGTGTTTCAATTAACCGAAAGTTACTGAATAGATCCCATCCACTGTATTCTTTAAAAAAATATTTCCTGAGAAAAATATAGTTGGTCTAAACAGAAAGATGTATCTCAAAATTCTGTTGTAATTGCTGAGGGAGGAAGTAGCAATGAGCGAGCAATCTCCGCATCGCTGCAAAGTGAATAAAAAATAAATATAGTTTGTTCGTTATTTTATTTCTAACAATATGGCAACCCTATCACTGATAACATTTTACTAATGGAAGAAATAATAATCATGAAATTCTAACCCAATTTTCTGACGTCCATGTTTTTTAGTGATAGGTATCAACAAAAATATCACCCTAAAACGGCCTACCCTGAAAACGAAAAGATGAATGAACAGATAATATGTAAGTACTATAATAAAATTCTACAAAATGTCAAATATGTGTATACAGGCGCCTCTCATTGGATATTAAGGGAACTAGAAACAGAAAACTATTTTACCTATTTTAAAAATAAATATCTAAACCGATAGCTAGAGTATTGTGAAAAGTATAATATTTTCACTGGTCTGTTTAATTCAATACAAAATGTATTGTCGAAGTGTTCCAAATTTTGAAGCTGCGAAACAATTATGCCATCTATGCATGGATAGTTAAATTAATGATAGGAAATCATTACAAGAATCTTTTAGTATGCAGTTAAAAGTACATTATTTCAATTTCAAATCTGAAATTTCCGTTCAAAACCGAATACACGTTTAAATATTGGAAAATTTATTACTCAATAAAAACGGCAGATTTCAAATGTATGGTGTATGGCAGCACGCAACGAAAGCTGGAGAAGAATACGTACTGGATAATTATGTGGTCCAATTAATTTAGGGGAAAGCAACCGATTTACCTACCCGCCGATCACAAAAAAGTTTAGTCAATAAATAAGCGACTAGGGATTGGGGATTGCCCCGGAATTCCCGATAACAGATTTTTTCTATGACGAGATATCACCCTTAAATTTTAAGATATGTGTATGAGCTAGTGTATGTACTGCATTATCTTTCGTACAGATCAAAAAAAAATCGGTAAATATCACAAATTGAACAAGAAACCTGCTGCAAGTTCTCATATTTAGTTTAGTGCTGTAATGCTGAAAGGAGATTTCAGAGATCACAGAATCCTATAATTGTAATCTTGAAGAATAATTATTAATTTTAATAGCACTGAAGTGTATGCTTTTAATGGCTGCTAATTGGTTAGAAATCATTGGTTGAACAAACCTGCTATTTTAAACCTTTCAGTACATCTTACCATGTATTAACAAGATGAGCTCATACAAGAAAAATATTTTGGATATCTTCAAGATCATTTGTTTTCCTTTACTCATTTCCATTAAACAGAAAATGTACCTAATAGCATGTTTGAGTTAAGTCATTGGTCAAACTGCTTGAAATCGTTAAGTTAACAGTCAGACTAAACCACCTGCCCAATCAGTGATTGGGAAAAATGATGATGTGCTTTGGTGTGACCAGTTTGACCATACACTTACTGCAGCCAATATGTTGTGAAATAAGTAAAATACAAAAAAAATCTCTGACTTTTGAAAAATTCGCAATTTAGTTTCACAAAAACATACATGCAAATGTACAAAACTGATTAATTAATTAAGTCTTTAAATCCCCTCAATGTATTTTATTTAAATGGAATTACTGTGCTACCGCAGTCCTTGTCTTATTCTGAATCGGCAGGAATAATTTAAACTCGGCTGGAAGTTCATCTTCTGAATATAATCTATCTGAGAAATAAACGCGTCTTATTCTGCAGTTGGCGTGCACCTGCACTCTCAAAGTTTCCACATAATTAGTGCCATAAGCGCGTCTTGTAAAATCGGCAACGTTAAATTGAATTTGGTTCCAGCCGTCGTCTAATCTCATTGGCATTGTGCAAATAAATGGTTTGACCCTTGTCGTTGATTGGTAATTACTGGCGCGAAATCTTCTTCTGCAGTTCTTATCATCAAGTATCTACAAATGCATTGCTGCAACTTATTGATCAAACAATACACATTGAAACTCACCTGCACTTCAAATGTAAAATACTTCTTTAGATTTTTGACAATCATAACTAAAAAGGGTAGTTTGATTCCGAGGGTTTTTCGCGGGTCGGCAGGGCATGTTATATACGTTGTGCTAACATTGCACCCGACCACTTCCAGCACGAGTGATTGGATGTCTTCATCCGTTATTCTCTTGATGTGACCGTTCTTTACCTTTTTGTCCCATATCTGCAAGGGCTTGCTGCCTATGCTGTAGAGTATAGAAAGGAAACCACTCTGGAAGGTGTTTTTAAACATGATCTAGAATTTATGAGTTAAATACGACCGATTTCGTTTATTTACGTCCATGTGAAACGAATAGTTTTGCGAGGTTAAGTTAAACGTCAAAGTAAAAAAAAAAATCAATAATGACAGCGACATCTGTCGACACATCTCAAAAAGAAATTATAGGTTTCTTTAATTTCCAGTCTGCAATAATAAATATAAAAGGAATATTACAGTTATATCTTGGACTTTAAATGAATTTAGATATTGAAGAAAATGTATTTAAAGTATTCAGAAATCGAAAGTTTTTAGTATTTATGTGAAAAGTAGCATAGTCGATAGGGTGTAAAGAAATCTGCTGCCCTCCAATTCAAAGACATTGGACGCGTTCAGGTGACCTTAATGGCGGTTCAGCTGCTCGGTCACCCGAACGTGACTGTGATAAGCAGACTGCGGAAGTTCAGGCATTTGCCTTTCCTTTTTGTTAAACACTACTTTGATAGGACCTTGCTACAAATACGTTTCACGTAATTACTGTTCAAAGACTAAAGCTTAATAGTGCCTACTTTTGCCTGTGTAAGTGTCTATTTCAGATAAAAATACCTATACTGTGCCTTTTTCTAAAAATTATCAGAATAAATTTTAAATTTGCATAAAATTGGTATAAAGGTTGAATCCAGTCGCTTTTAATAAAAAAAAAAAATAATAATAAAAGCAACAGTCTCTTCTTTCATCCCGGACTTCTGTTTTTTTTAACTAGCAGTCGATCGCCTTTTGTTTTGTTTAAATTTTCTTTAACTAAATTGGAGTTCATTTTATTTGACACTTTAATTCCGTCGATTGATCGCCGATTTTGTTTTCTTTCTCTGTTATTCGATTTGACTTTATTTATTTTTTTATTATTAACTAATTAATTGTTAATTTGCAATCAATGATTCCATTTGATTTAATTTTAATTTTTAATTTAATCAATTGACCAACCTTTGCTTTCTTTTCTCTCTTTGAATCGATTCCAATCGATTCGTTGATTTATCATATTTTGTTCTCGTTTTCTCATTTGTTTAAATTTTATTTGACACGATTTTATGTTTTTTATCATTCGAACGTCTTTTGTTTTATTGTATTTTTCTTTTACAAGATTGGAGATCATTTTATTTTACATTTTAATTCCTTCCTTCATTTTCTTTCTCTGTTATACGATTTAACTTTATTTTATTTATTTATTTTTTTATTATTTTAACTGTTGGTCTTTTTTCTTTGCCCCTAATATTTCGCAGACTAAATTTTTGATTGCGTTCGTCATTTTTTTAACATCAATTTGATTTATTGTTGGTTTTAGCGCAATATTTTATTTTCTTCATCGCGCCACATCGACGATCGACTTTTGTTTTCCTTTTCGTTCGTTTTGACTGCATTTCATTTCTATTTTAATAATCAATAGATCTTCTATTTATTCTTCTTCTTGTTCTTCTTTTAGTCGAGTTAACACCCTGTAAAATGTTTAATTCACGTACAATTATTCGTAAATCTTCCACTTTTCTTTCAAAGAACTATGTAGATAGGCTTATACCAGACGAGAATTCATAACTAAATCCGACCCCGTAAGAGACCCCTTAGAGGTTCATCGGCCTCCACCTCAGCCCTTTGGGTTCATCGACCTCTTTCTAGTCTTCATTGACACCAATGGGTCGATTCGACCCCATTGGGAACCCCTGGTCTACACCAGTAGAGGAATAACTTAAACAATAGTGTCTAGATGTACCAAAACGTTTAAGATGAACTTTAAATGCCTTTTAGAATGTGAGTTATATTAATGTTATAAATTTAAGGTCGGCTTAACTGCTCGGTACAACTGGCCATAAGTAAGTTTCCCTTTTTGGTTTGTACGCAAAATTCAACACGCGTGTTTTAGGCAAAAATTGTTCGGTTGCATTTCATAGATGCGGTTATTTACCTGGGTCTGACATGGATTGACCGACGCGACGTTTGCTTGCATTGCAGATCAATTCTCTTAGATCAAGGAACGTACGCAAACGAACGTATAATAGAGGGAATTTTATAGGGGAATCCGTGTCAAATTTCTAAAATATATCTATATTATTTAATTGTTTAATTGATTCTAAACAGATATAAGTTCGAATTTTTACAAAATGCCAAAGAAGCGGACAAATAAGTGCATTAATTTCAGAATGGATTAAAAATGTATTGCACTAATGTATTATTAAAAGAAGCAACGATCAGTTCATACATTCCTCACTCAGCCGGTTTCTGGAAAAGATCAGTTCTTTCGGAGTCAACAATTCGAAAAGGCTATTTAAGATAAATAATAAAAATATCTTTGTAATTTACTTGATTTTTTCATTGTGATAAATTCTGATATATAAATATTTTGGAGACTATTTATATTTTCTTTGTGCCTATTCTTCACATATATGAGCCTTTTTTAGGCGCCTAAAATTGAATTTTTTATTGCCTAAACTTCCGCAGTCTAGGGATAAATATGGCAACGCGAAAATTGTGCAGACACACTTACGAAAAATCCAAGGACATTAATGGCGTTATTCAGAAATATTTGAATAACTAAATCTAAACTAAAACTAAATAAATACGAAATCGGTACAGTTCATGTTCAGGTAGCGACATTAGTGATTTTTTTATCTATCCTTGTTGCACAATAAACCCATCTCGGGATAAAAAAGACACAGTCGAAAGTTTGTTATTCAAAGTGACGTTTCACAAATGACAATTTACTTTAGCTGCTTAGAATAACATAAACGAATACATTTTTAACTAGACGGTCGCCCGTAAAATACTACTATCATAGTAAATAGAAATACCTAAAAGTGTTAATCTCCTTGTTGCTCTTGCGACATTTGTATTTGTTATCTTTCTTACGCAATAAACTCATAATGGGAATGGAATGGTGTTACCTTAACACGTAAGTGTATTGATTCAGTGACTTTAAATAAATACCTTAAACAGTAACATCCTACGATCGCTTTTTGATCTAACATTGCATTAAGATTGATAAATTAAAGCCAATTTGCTACAGGATTGCCAGATTGGGCGAAATTTCGCCATTTGGGCTACATTTAAGACAATTTGGCACTTAAATATCTTATTTGGCGCCTGCCGCCTAATTTGGTTGTCTTCACATAACGACACTGAACAAAACTCCACATTACATTCACAGTTCGCTTTTGTTTCCTATAAGTTTGTTTTTATTTTGCAATAACTTTCGTCAATTTTCATTTTTTGTCCATTTTCTTTAATTTTTAATTCATTTGATGCTTTAGCGATTCTTTTCTGTTTTTTTTTTTAAGTCAAATTGAATTTCATATTTGATTGACATTTCTTTGCAGTTGTCTTTTGTTTCCTACTAGTTTTCTTTTTCGTCTGGAGATTAAATTGTATTCTGTTCATCTTAGGCCGGTGTAACACTGTGCAGGATTTCATAATACATCTTGTACAAAGTGAGAGAGACACGTTACCATAGAGAATGTCTCCACATTAGTTAAATCGTCGACACTTCTCTGTCACTTCATCCAAGATTTTATATTAATTCTTACATAGTGTCAAGCGGGCCTCTTTAGTCGTCAATTTTCTTTTTTAGCTATTTTCTTTCTTTTTTTCCACTCTCCTTACTCGTACTATGTATTTCTCCTTTGCTTTTCTTATCGAATTGACTTTTCACATTTTATTAACGACGCCTTTTTTATAGTTCATCGTTTTTCATTTGTATCACGTCCACCTCAGTCGTGATTACATTTGTTTTGCGCACTGTATTTCGTCCTTCATTTGGTTTTTTTTTCTTTTCTCATATTTTTCTACAGTTTTCTCATATTTTCTACGAATTTTTTTCATTTATTCGTCCGGAAAATGGTTTTTCAATCTATTAGCGTTTTCAGCTGGTTGCACCGGTATCCACTGTGTGTATTTCCATCTCGTTTTATTCAATAAAGCTGAACCGAGATGGAAATACACTCAGTGCATACCAGTGAAGCCAGTGGAAAACGCTATCACTAATTTAAATAACCTTGCGGAAAACCATGGAGAATCCCCAGCGAGAAACCTTTGCGAGGAACAGGTTTTTCAAACGTAACCGGCCAGGTAAAGCACTGCTTATCTTTTAATTTATCTATCGGCGTTTTCGACAAGGGTTTGGAAATACTCACTCATGAGCCACTCGCAAGTGAGTATTGAAAAATGTGCTCGGAAGAAAATGCTCGTGTTCGTGAGAATTAACGTTATCATTTCGTGGGCGCACGTGAACGAATACACAAAACTCATTCCGTAAGAGCTCGTGACTCATGAGCAGCTATAAGAAATCGGCCCACTTATTCCGCGAGCAGTACGAAAATTTATTATTCTGACTGTATTAGTCTCAATACTCAATAGCAATTTAAATGCATCGGAGCCGCGGTTCGGTGTAAAAAAGTATCTAATACTAAGTGGGCCGAATTCTTTTCTCTGCTCATGAGACACACGAGTTGCTCAGGGGATAGTACCTTGGTCTTTATGTACCGGAATAAGCGCACGCGAGCGTCCGCGAGCTGCTCATGAACCTGAACAAAAGCGAAAGAACGTATTGCTTATCTTCGCGTTCGCTTCACGTTTAACAACGCCCGTGAGTGAACGGCGAGATCGGCCTAAAGGCTATGTAAGCATAGTAAGTTTGGCATCCAGAGTACTATGAAGCGTTTGTTAGTTTTGACAACAATAAAAATACATTTAATGACGGTTTGTAATAAGCTTAAGTATGAACTCCATCTGTACCAAAAATCTTTTTCTTAGAGTAAAAAATAAATAAAATGATAGGTAGCTGCAAATGACATATTTGAGATAAAATGTTAAAATATAAATTAGATATAGGTAAAAATTATAGAATACAGAAAAAGAATTTTATGGGCGATCCAAACTGAACATCACATATTGTCTCGTTTAAAATAGAAACTTGCATCCATAACTACTGCTTTGACACATCGAGTATAGATGAATAAATAATGTTATGTTATAGGTCTCCAAATTCGAAACAAAAATATCTTAAAAAACTTTTTTGTATCTTCAGTAATTATCGAGGTATTGCCCTAGATCACACTATTGGGACACCTGTATATATTCATATTATTTTAATTTTTCATCTCATATTAACTGGACCATACGTATGCTTGATCAAAAATGCAGTAACGTAAATCAGGCCAATGTCATAATTTTCAAAAAAATAGAACGGTTATGCGAAAATAGTTATTTATCAGAAACTAAGGTGAACATGTCGTATCTCGGAAATTAGGCGTGATAGACCAAATCTGATGATATTTTTCAGTTCTGCATCCTAAAATTACGTAAGAACAATTACAAAATCGCAGGCATCAAAATGTGTGTTGGCCAGTGTAATTTATGTATTTGAATTTGGTCTTACATATTTTTTAGAACAGTCCTGTAGTTGCAGGTGGTGTGCAGGCAATGTCATTTACAAGAATAACTGTTAAGAGAATTGTCTAAATCCAGGATTTTAATTAATATATTATTTTTCATCAAATATTATAATTAATTTATATTCATTCGCAAATGTACAGTCAACTTAAAATTTAAGAAATATCACTTGTTGGTTTGGGTATTTTTTTATTACATGCTGTCTATATTACACAAATTATCACATATTTCAACATCTATCTAAAACTACAGAGTATTTATACATAATCTGATATGTTTGTAGAGATCACACGGTTACAGTGAGTTCCTAAACAAACGTATAAAATCCTCGAATCAACAACAACCCCGTGACAGAGCGAACAACCGAACAAATAAGCGTAAACATCATTATGTATCACAAAACCGTTCGAAGTTGAAATAATACTACGGACTAACCTTAGACACTACGAGTATGGACAAGATATACTGTGCGGGCATCTCTGCGTTTACAAATAACAACAAATTCGTTTCAGACTACTCCGGTAAATACGCAAGACCGAGGAGAAACTTGGATACCTTAAAGCTGACTCAGCAAACACACATACAGGCCATTCCGTAACTGACAACGCGTCAAGGAAGATCATTTGCGGGACATCCTGTATTTAACTAACATAGAATATCGAAATTATTAACAAAATCTTTAAAATAACATGAAATAACATATTATTAATAAATAAATTTGATTATATAACAGTTTGTTTCTGTACAAGTAGTTACAATGTTGAGTGTAAAAAAATATTTCCTATCTTTTAAATGTATTTCCCATCTATTCCTAGGATTTTATTTAATACTGTATAATATTGAAAGCGTAGTGTGATTAATGCATCTTCCTTTTGGTTAAGGCAAAGCGGAAGCGAAGAAATGATGGGAACATTTTTTGAAAGCTTAGATGGAAGTTTTTTGTACACTCATCACCATCATAAGAAGTAAGACATTCCTTTAAATACAAACGCGAAACTACATAGCGAAAATATATATACTATTTCATATTGCTAATACACGACTTTTCTATTCAGAATTATTTACACAAATACGAACGAACCGAAAGAAAAACGTACCTACTACGACATATTTGTTTACTTTTTTTAACTAATGTTACTCACCTACGTTTACGATACTTAGCTGAGTTCGTTTTTTTACTACTAACTCCGCTGCGTATAACTAAAAGCGTATGGTTTAAGAATGTCTGTACTTTTACATACGAGTAGGTATACATATGTACAACATACATGGAACACGCGTGCGCATATAAATTGTATTTTTTTTTTTTGGTAAAAGGGGCGCGAACACGCATAGTATACAACACTTAACATTAAATAACAATCAATATAATACGATTTTCTAGATTGACAGTTGTAGCGATATGCCAGTTCAAGGCCATTGTTTAATTTTTTTTAATTCATAACGAATAATTATTGTTTATACAGCTATATATATAGTAATAATAATGATAGAGTTTAACCATTAAAGTTCAAAAAATAAACAATTCTTACTCTATGAAATATGCTTGGTACTTAAGAGACAGCGACGTGGGTGAAGGGGGATTTTAACCGGATTTATTTTCACGTACGTCGCTGCATGAGTTATTTTTTAAATTTAAGTAATTAATGGTCACTCAAAAAGCGCGAGAGGTACTTGGAAAATGAAGGCGTGTAAAAATGTGCGACTTCAGCTAATGGAATTTAGTTTTTTTTTTATATTCGTCGAGTATTTTATCGTTAAACAATTCCGTCAATCGAGAGTGCAAAGGTACTTGAGCAAGGAAAGTGTGTAAATAATGTAATTTTTCATTCCCGCTTAAGTAAATTACTGTCGAAAGCAAAGAATAGTAGACAAAAACAGTTTCCTGTAATCTTTTCTCAAAAGGGTATCGATTAAAGATGATTACAGATAGCATCTAAATGCCATTTTGAGGAAGAATAATTAGAGAAAACTGCTTTCTTGCGTAGAATTTTTTGGTTTCAACCGTACTCTCTTACATTGCTTAATATGCCGAGTGTTTGTTTACTGTGTGCAAATATGTAAACCTGTAATACCTCACCATAAGTGGCAATGATTGTACTCATACGCCCTTAACAAAGAGCTAATAGTTTTCGAGAAAAATGCATTGGTAGATTTTCACTAAACCGTTTGAGGACCGCTGTTCTAACTTTCGCGTGCGCAGCCGCCTGTTGAATGACGACACGAAGGAAGGTCAGTGTTTAACTTGACCTTGTGCATGAACAATGTTGTATATCACCCGGTGAATCAAAACATTTTAAACGCGTTCACAAAGCGCCTGGATTTAATAAAATAAATAACCGTAACTTCACTCCTTCACACTTTTAAGTATTTTCAAATTAGTTGCCGAACAAGTTAAAAGAAAGGTACAAATAAATTGTAATTTCATATTCCACAAGAATTTTAATAGATTTACGTAAAAGGGAGAAGGAAAAACATTTTCGCCTAATTGGCGCATAAATTTTCGGATTTATTCGTAGATAGTTGATTTCGTAAAACAAATAAATGTAACACTACTTCGTTCAGTGATTTCAAATTTCAAATAAAATAAATTAATACACGAAATCAGTGATTATTATTATGAAACGCTGCGTTAATAATCGTGTACGGTATGAGTGGGCGTGTCATACGGACTACAGCAGAAGGTATCATTGATCCTGCTAGATATTTCTTTCTCGCACATTTCAGCAGTTCCAAACAAGTGGTACCTCCGAATTTTTTTGGTCATGATACAATAGCCACCAAAAAATACCTACAGATCGTAACATTTCGTGTACTTACACTGAGGTTTTTTTTATTTGCACATAGTAAAAAAAACATCCTGTATAACTCTGCAAGTTATAGTGTCTGAGTTTGGATGTACCAAGGTGCATCGTTACAATGATTTATCGTCTATCTTGTTAGTAAATCATTTTCCTTTTGTATACTTTCTTTAGTTGTGTACTTGTAAGTGCAGACATCTCAAAAATTATGTTTTAGACTCATACCAATGAATTTAACATACTTATAACAACCAATTTGTTGCCTAATATGAAAACTGCAGTACAACAGTGCAGTAAACTTTTTGCACACGTTTTGGTTAATGTACTAAGTATTTTATATTTCTGAAAAGACCATTTTACTCTCCTTTCAAAAAAAATGTGAAAATGTACAGGAGTTCTTTATAAAGAATACATCTCAAAACTGTATGTCTTAGAAAACTGTAACAAAGATAAATGAATTCTACGTTAAAAAGTACCTTCCAGAAATTTCTACAGAAATCGGAAACTTTCAGAAATAAAACAATTATTTAGAAACCTTTAGAAACGGTAAAATTTTGAAAAGCACGTGTAGCTCCTAAACGGTTCAAAATATCGAAAAACGGTTTTTCACATTAATTTGTAATAAATATCGAGGTTCAGACACCAAGATCAATTATTGTCTAACTCATCTAAAAATACTGTTTCCTTTTAAAAGTGTTAAATTTGGCCTAACCTGTACATTAGCCAGTACTGGTAATAATGAAAGTATCTACATTTTATATACTTTCCACCAAAGCAAGCTTAGTGTAACTCGGCTTTCCTTCAAGTTCATAAGTTGCAGACCACTATGACCAAGTATTAACAACTAATTAGACGACACCTATATTCAATAGGAACTCGTTTTTACAGATAGAGATATCGTCTAATTGATTGTTGATCCAATAAGAACTCCTTTGCACTGATATAGCGGTCACTTATTTAGTAGTTGATTCTCGGTCGGAACGCCCAGCGAATGCGAACGTGGAGGAAAATCGTGCTTAATATTATTGGCGCTCTCCTCTTTACCGCAACTGTATTAAAAGTAGACACTCTGGTAATACATGTATAATATATGTACATTTTCTGAATTTTGTGAAATTTGATAAGTACTAAGTTAACTTTTATATTGTTGTTCGTATGCAAGAACCACGTTTAAGGTTAATGTTACAAAGTGACCTAAATCCTAAATGTAATAAAATACATATTTATCTAGGAATGAATAACTACAATTACATTACTTCAGTGTTGCATCTAAAAATCCAGAATGAAGCATCTATAAACTAAACAATAACTTACAATTTTGCACTCTCGCTGACATGACACCATTTTATGATTTTTTCTTTTAGGAAAGATATAAAAAAGTATCATTTATTTCGTTTTCGTAAGCAAAACCTGCATGCAATTCAGACTCTCTTCCAAGGCTTGCGCGAACCTATTGGTGCTGGTTATCTGTGACGACCAAAAAGCGGACAGGCAAAATATAATCGCGTCTGGTTTGATGTTGTATGAAGCTCCGTAGCCGTCTGGATCAACAGGGCCGTAACCCATGAAACTATCATCGGATGTACCTACCTGGCTAGTACTCAAGAGGAAACGATTAGCCAAACGATAGCTATCGTCAGTGAAAATGTCCGGGAGTGGATGTGAAGCTGTCGGCGAAGTCTCCCTCGCCGCTTCTCTTAGACCCAGTAGGTGTATGTCAATTCCTTGCCCCAGGATGTTCTCCACCATTTCTGTAGTTTGTTGTTTAACGACCCTGGTCCAGAGTTGCATTTTGACTTCGTCCGAGACGAGATGGAAAGTCACTTTTTTGTTTCCCATTTCATCGTCTTCCTTGGGCTGGGCCATGGCAGACACCCATTCCAAGGCTTCCGGACTCGCTGAACGTATACAATCAACTCTACCTAACAGGAAGCGTCTCGTCGATGCACTTTCGTATGTAGCAGTTAGTTTTCCATACAATTTATAGTACGCTAATTGTAGGGCTAGTTGTACGAAAACATCAGGACTAACTTTGCAAGATTTTATGAAATCCTTACCGTAACCTAGGTACCTGAACACGAAAAAATCTAAGTTCTTGATGAGGCTATCTAGCAGCTCACCCGCTTCTTGAATTTTCTTTTGTTCGTCTTGTTCTAAATTCCATTCTAGACGTTCAGGTGGTGGTAAATGCGATGATGCTGATGATGGGACGGTTGTAGCGGGTGGCAAAGAATCTACTTGTTTTAGGAACTTTTCTATCATCAATATTAGTGCAACCCCTTCAGCTGCGGAATGCTCATAACATAGCCCGCAAGCCCCATCACCAGAAACTATTATTTGTATCGTCTTATCGAACCAACGGTTTGCTGAATTATGGATGCTGCCACCTCCGTGCAACATCTGGAGTGCCATGTTCGTTTCGTCTCGTCCTCCAGCCGTTAACCCTCTTCCGCCTCGTTGTATTCTACTATTAAAAGAAGAAGGTAGTGGTTCATCTAGACATATCACTAGAAGTGATTTGACGACCAGTTCTAAATTTCGCCTGTTTCTGTTATCTTTGCAAAGAGTTTCCCGAATCTCCGCCCAGGTTGGCCTCTTTAAACTCGTTAGTAATCCTACAGGAACTGGGCTACTTAAACAGGGCGCGTCGTTTAAGATATATAGCAATTGCGAGCAAAGTTCATCTTCATTTAATCTGCCTCTATCGTTTGCTAAAACAGGCACGCAGTACAGTTGACTTCGGCAAATTACTATGACGTGTTCAGGGGGTGTTTCGCTCCCAGCTACTGGTGGTAAATACTGGGTGTCTAGGTTTTTCCCCGGAAGCCTGCAGGATCCTAACAGGCGGTAAAATTGCGCCATGCATAAAGGCTGTCCTGGATCGCGAGATGTTGCCTTTTCGATAGGAAGCGCCCGTCGATCTAAGATTGCCTTATAATCCAGGGCGGCATCTAAAAAGCGGGCGATGAAACGCGCAACGTCGAGAACGGTGGTGAACTTTTTTGGGGAGAATACCATGCCGGGGTTCGAGTTAATTGGTAAGGGTGCTGGGTTTCCAAGATACATGTCTTTTAGCCAGTAGTTGTATGCCTGAAATACAAACAAATGGTATTATTATATTAAATATTTTTTTCAATTGGGTACAAGTTCTCGACATATTTAGAATGACCGCTGAAATTGTAAGGATCGATCGATAGTGATTACATCTCAAACTGTATTAAATACAAAGTGTTTGTAGAAGTTCAACAGATTTGGTAAATAGGTTTCAACATTTCTTAATAACGGAATTTAAATTTTAAGTGTTGCAGTGTATTTGTATCATTATTTTGTATCTCACTTTTTTATTTGCGGACTACACAGGTGGTGGAGTTGTGAGCGTTAATCAAATTATACGTTTGCTACAGACATTTTTAAAATTGAAATGTCTACCCTTATACAAATATGTATCTCAATGCATAAACTTGAAACATAGCCCCCCCATTGAATTATTTTTGTTACCTTGGCGTGAATTGCGTTTCGTCGGCGAATATCTAATTTGAATAATAAACTCAGAGGAACAATGGAAGCCGGAGAAATTATTCGTGGTTATTCATGCGGAACGATTGTATTATATCCCCCATTGTGCAGGGAATCCACCGGCTCGTCGTGATTGGGCGGGCGCGAACGCGTGCGTGCGTTCCGTCACCCCTGATTGGCCGCCACCCTCCGACCCGATTTGCACGGCCGGTTGCATATACAACGGGAACGGAAATTGATTATTCCATTCCATTCTTTTTATTTAATTACTTACATGTATTTCAACATATTTACAAAAAGTGCCCTTTCAACGGTAATTAATATAATATGAGGATGAAAGAGAAATTGAAAGACAATTAAGTATTATTGTGCATATTAAGTGATTGCACCTGTAGATAGCTAATAATGAGTAATAATAACAAAATTTTATATTTATTTATGAATTCTTGGTATTAAAGTCTAAAGACGGAGATATTCAATGGAAACAGATCTGGTCGTCTTGATAGTTGTTGTGTAGAGTTGTGTGCGCAATATCTCATTTTGCAGAAATAGTCCTCACAAAATTCTATCGGAAGTACCGAGTCTAAATATTCTCGAAAACGTTGAATATTAATAATGACAAATTGACAACGGACCACGTTCTGTAGATTGTTAGTTTAAATAACCAACAATCAATTAATAGTTATCTAAGTGTAAAGCTTTTGAAGCTTTGTAAACTAAGCTCACTCACTTCCAGCTCGCCCGTAAAAATTAATTGCAAACCGATTTCTAATTAATTTACTTTAATTTTTATGAAAATGTTTTTTTTTTATCGAAGGCGTTGTTTTTAGTCGCGGTGATGTAAACAGAAAATCTGGTTTTCTACGAGCCTGTATAATTTTAGACAAGCCCATAAAATATTACAGGTCTGTTCCTGCAATTTATCGTCTTACTGGTTACCATAAACAACGAAATTAACTGCAAAGTGTCATTTATTATTAAGAAGTGGGAAATAAATAAATAGACACTGTGTTTAAATTTTGGCATTTGGCATTCTATTAAGCCGTGTTTTCTTTTCGTTGGGTAACGTGCGTGTAATTTGATAGGGGGTCATTCACATTCAAACACGATAAGCGTCTGTAACCGTTTGCAATTTGCAAATTCAGGTAACTTAATTCATTAAAGTCTCAGCTAAATGTGAGCATTATTTGTGTAACCATGGGAACAAGTAAACACCGATAAGGTAATTCTTCAAAAAGATTTGCAAAGTGTCGTTATCGGTTTGTAAATTGCACCAGATCTTGACGTCCTGCAACGTCATTTGTATAATATAGAAATAGGCCATATTCAATTTAATTTTATTTAAAAAGTATTTTTATATAATAATTAAAACTAGTAAATCTGGTAAGTGTTAATTTGCGTGAAAATTTTGATATATACAAAAATATTTTTGAAAGAGAATTACGATTTTATAGTAAAAGGTTTGATTGAAAACGATGTGACAAGAAGAACAAGACTTTCGAAATCTATTAACGTCGAAGCTCCATTATATTTAGCTCTTCCCCTTCAGTCTGATTTGCAAAAACCGCGCAAAAACTGTTTTGACCACGTAGTTACCATAACATTGCAAAGGATTTGCAATTTGCAGCGTCGCACATTTGGGCCAAATAGGTCTATAGTTGGCGAAAAATAAATTAATGCATATTTTGTTAAAAAATGATGAATAAAACTCGTCTAAATGTTTAAAACTACTTATTTACTAAGAAATTAATATTTTCCTTCCCACCATTAATTTTCGTCCTCGATGATTTTTCCATATTTTACGCTTAACCTGAGCGTTTTATTTTAAGAGTACACAAAAACTTTATAAATATGGAAGTTATAGGGCTTTATGTCTATTATCTTTCAGAGTTATCACAGAAAACAAAAACACACTGGAAAATGGAGAAAAAAATACTATTTTTGTTTTGTTTTTTAATGGAACAGCCTTTACAGGGTATTAATAAAAAACTATACAACGTTTGACAGATGATAGTAGAGATCAAAACAATAATTCTAATAAACCCATAAAAAAGCCTTTGCAATATTTTCTGATTTATTTTTCAAGATGTATAATGCTAAAGCGTCTTTTGAAAATGATTTGCGACTCTTTTGTTGCTGGTTTTTGTAAATTTGATACTAGAGGATCCGAAGATATTAATAATAAATTAAAAATAAAATGTTTTCTTGAAGAATATTTTAATCCCAACGCTGTTTGCTATACTTTATTCCCGACGTTGTTTGCTAATGTAGTGCGCAGAGTAATAGGTAAATTTTTATTTCTAGCTAGGAGATTGTAATTTTTCATATTACTACAACTTTCAATTGTAAACTACATTTTCTGATGACATTTTGCTATACTTTTTAAAATATGGACAATTTACCCTTAAGTTGTCTCAATTTTTGGTGTACACGCTGTATACCGTAAAAGATAAATTTCACCTGATATTTCCCAATTTGATTTTAAGGAATACACAATCATTCCAGCATCAATAAAATTTAATAAAAGGTGATAATAAAGAAAAATTTCATTGGTAGCACATTAAAAAAAAAACACTGTATATTAAAACGGTACAAACATGCGCAAGATTTTATTGTTTTAGAGATTAAACAAGTCTTTGTAAAACATAAATATTCTTCAACTTTAGCCCGGACTTATCCGGAGCCCTACTTTATCATCGATGTTTTACAAGTAACTCCGCGAGTATTAATATTATATATGTGTACTTTTCTAGTTTATTACATTGCCATTAAGAATGTGTAATACAATAAATAAAAAAAAATATTTTTGTAATTGTGATTGTTGAAGTTTTGATTAATTTTTATGGAATTTTTTTTAATGTACCAGTTCGTCGAGGATGGCTTGTTATTCTGTACTGCCTGCTGCGGTTGAGACCAACTTACAAGATGGCTTTTCCCTTCGGCAATCATCTTACAAAGTGGGGAAACTCAGAAAACCTAGTTCGAAGGAATCAGTATAAATTCGAAGTGCTCCATCTCTCACGCACAATACACTAGAATATGCACCAGGAAGGGATTCGATCTAACACCTACAACTGTCGGGCCCTGCATTAAAGCTACCTACCTACGGGCTCAACCAACCAACTCGACTATGAAACCAATTCTCAAAATATGTTAAATTAACCAAAAAAAACCGTTTAATAAATTATTGATTTTTCTGGAAAACTTCCGTCACAAATTTCAAGACTTAAACAATTATTTTAATTAATTTTAGGAATTCTTTCTAAAAATTAAAAATAATTTGAAAACAATAGCTAAACAAAAATTATCTTTTTTGTTAGATATAATTTCTGTGACGAAATTATTGCTCTATTTATATGTTTAAAAAGTATTATTTACTTTACTTTTTAATCTCTGGCCGAATTTTTTCATGCAGCTATTTAGGTTCTCTTTAAACTGGTTCAGAATTTTCTAAATTGTAGCTTTCTTGCATTTGCATTTATTATTTTAATATACAGGGTGCTGCATTTTGAAACGATACCAAGGAAATTCCATGTTAATTTACACCTTGCTCGAATATTGACTTCCCCGATTATTTTGCTGTAAAATATACTTACTTTTAACATAATATGTGCAAACATTGCCAACTCCTTATTATAATTCACGCCTAGTTAAATAAATGGCCCTCCATAGAAAAGAAAAACATCTGATAGCTAGGTTTCGGACATTTAAACAAATTTTTATCATTTATTAATAATTGATATTTCAATGAACCAAAGTTCTTCATTTCCATATTGCACTGAAACATACATATAATAAAATTAAAAGCATACAAAGAAATAAAAGAAAAAATATATATAAAAACATATAAATGTTAAATACAGAGTTTCTATAAAATGTATGCATGTCCAGTGACGTATGGATAAACATTTGCTGCTCTTTGATAATATTATCAGCCATTTTAAAAACCTAATTACACACTACGAACATCAACTAATTAATTTTTTTACGTCTAAATTGCATTCGATACAAGAAAATTACAACTACGGTAAATTTTCAACGTTCAGGGAAAAATAAGTAAACAACAGGACATTCAACACACCTACGTACTCTTTCTGTCAAATTGACAAACAGGTGTCAGAAATGCTATAACTTCACACTCGGGAAAAGGCGGAACATTTCAACGCCTCCTATGTCTAATGTATCATTTATAGTAAGTCTGCATAATATAATAAGTGTTCAACAACAAAGTATCTCGAGTTAGCTTTGGAAACAAAGGTATATGTTGTAATATGCAGTTTACCAAGACCGTGTTTCTCGATTAAGTTGCCGCAAGGGAGGTAGATATAGAGTTACAGAAGCATTTATAAAAGGAATCTTAAAAAGATAATAAAAATGCTTCCTTTCAATTCTTTTTATTCAACGTTGACGATTAAAATTAATTTTGTCCACATACGTGAACAGTTTGGGGTTACTCGAATGTTGTACTCCTATTAATTTTTGACGGGTAAGAAATGGCTAAAGCTAGGCTACGATATAGGTATCTAAGATTTCTTTTTGCAACGCTAGCTTGACATACCGTCATGTTAAACGTTTCGTAGGTACAGTCATGCTTTTCACTAATGTCTTCCGTAAAAGTGTTAAATTACCACTTATAGCT
Organism: Prosopocoilus inquinatus; assembly: GCA_036172665.1. NCBI lineage: Eukaryota > Metazoa > Arthropoda > Insecta > Coleoptera > Lucanidae > Prosopocoilus > Prosopocoilus inquinatus. The sequence goes on from CM069871.1 coordinate 26,221,959, forward strand.
GTTTTCATAATCACACTTTAAGGAAGCTTTAATTTAAAGTTACTTTAAGAACAGGAAAACAAATGTATTTTTTTAGGTTAAAGTAACTTTAAATTTAAACTCCTATTATGAAAATGGCCATTAATATTTTTGACCACTTTAATTTGTAGAAGAAGAAGCAAACGAGCAAATATGAAAAAAAAAGTGAAATAATATTCAATGCGTGTTTATTTACTTTTTAGATAGAAACTTCATTTTAGTGGAGATACGTTACTTTTAATTATGGCTGTACATACTATATTAGAAAAAAAGAGCAACTTAATCATAATAAACTAATATATGAACATATGTAAAATTAAATGAGAAAAATTTTTAAAGGGAAAATAAAACCTAATTGTACGAAAATATAGGCGAACAATAATCATAATAATATTTATTGCCTCCATTAGGTCATGATATTGGTATTGTATAAGTCAGTAGCATCAAAATACATGTAAATAAAAATCAAAATCAATGATAGAAAGTAAGTAAGTATACAAAATAAGTAACATACACCACAGACAAAAACAATTTAATTAATTTAATTTCAAACAAGTTATCCTGTATAAATTCATCGAACGAATACACTTATTAATTAAGAGCTGACTAATATTTTGTTTAAAATTACTGTCACTTAAAGACAGGTAGGTCAAAGACAAAGGATCTAGGAAGATGTGACACTTAATAAAATAAAAATGGAACGAAGTTTAGTTCGCAAAAGTGGCTCTACCTGGATTTTGGGTACAGCAAAGGCGGGAGTTTGGGCGGGAGTTTTAAACTTTAATGTTTTAAATAAATACTTATTTCAAAAGTTATAAAGCAATAATATGCATGTTTTAAATATTCACACTTTATTTCGAACTAAGGAATTGACAGATACAACAACGACAAGCAAATTTCCTTAAAAATATACTAATAACTCACCGCATAAATCAGCTTCAATAATTATTCTGTGATTTTCGGGAGGATTCGCCTTGATAAACACACTTTAAACGATTCCTTGTCTTTTATATTTATTGCTGCTGCAACAATCACTGAACAGCGAAGTTTCTTGGGCCTGGATATTTATATGATGTCAATCGGAATATCGGCCGGTATCTTTGAATTGTCATTAATTTTTCACTATTGTCTCCATTTGCAATAAAACGTATTGTTTTCTCAGTTCCTTTCCCTTTTTTTTAAAGTATCACAGTTACTGCGTACGTTTTAATAGAAGCAAAAAATTTTTAACTGTGTCCGGACACGTCGACAGTTTTTCGGTGCAGTAAGTGGGTGTCAAATTTTGTCCGTGCAGCGACACCCGATACCAATTTTACGAATTTCACTAACAACTGTACAGCAAATTATGAAAACGAACTAAACACGAAATGCACTAAAAGCATTTATACAAATGCATAACAAAAACGGTGGAAATATTCAGACTAGGTTAAACATAAGTTATGACATAAACATAAAAGTGATTAAATTTTTTCGTACTTTTATTTCAGTCAAACATGGAATTATTTGATTGGTTGTTAGTAAAACACTAGCGCCAGCTGGGTTTTGGGCGGAGAAGTGAATTCGGTAAAATGTTCCTAGATTCAAGTGCCGAATCTTCTTAGCTCCTTTATCTTTGGGTAGTGTTCTGGAATTTTATTTTATGACGTGATGGCTAGATATTTCGGCAATTTTTTTGAAAAATGATAGATTGTGTTTTGGTATCCCTAATACTGATTCATTTCGAGTATCATAACAATGATGGGAGTTCAATCTAGACTAGTGGGCTGCATTTCTTTTGGCATACAAAGGCTGCGGTAAGTGAACGGTCGAAGTGGTCAGACCAAATCACGTGATCACTTTTCTTAATTGCTGATCGTTCTTAGTCTAAATGGATTTACAGATCTTTTAAAATGTTTTAACATGTAGTATAATTGCGCTGGTTTATTGCATAGCATGTCAATGTGTTGAAACCATTCACATTAAGTGTTAATAACAATACCTAGGAATTTAGTCTGCTCAACTCGCGCTATACTGTTTTTATATGGTGACGAATCATTAAACTCTGGTCTAAGGCTCGTATTAATAAACAAAACTTATGCTATGCGTCCACTTAAAATTCATTATATTTCATAAACTGAGCATATTTCCTGCACTTTTGGAACATGATCAGTGAGAGTTTATCAACGTTTTGTGAATTATTTTGCCACAATATGGAAAATGGGTACTGTTTATGAAATATAGCGAATTGTAAACGAACGCATAGCGTAAGTTTGGTTTATGAATACGGGTGTAAGTCGCGTGATAGAGTGAAATTTATAAAATCCGATTTTTCTGTTTTTTCATTTTTCATTCACATACAAAATATACAAAAGTGGTCCAGGAACAGAACCTTGAGGAATACCTCGATGTTAATACATTCGATTTAGTTCTGTTTACTACAACATAATGTTTGCTATCCTTTAAATAAATCCTGAACGTGTACAATTTGTGGAGTAATATTTTATGATGTAGAATATCTTACCTTACTAAGGACCAGAAATAAGCTCAACCATGTTGCCTTTATCTAAATTCAAAATTGACGTATAATTCATCTAGGAATTTTAAAATAGCCGTTGTAGTGGAAAGACCTTTTCGGAAACCGAACTGAGTTTTACTGAGTAAGTTATGTTTCTATAATTTTTGACGAACACCTTAATAAAGAAATGGGTCGATCGAAATTTTCGATTAACTTATGCATTAGCGTTAAGTTGTGCACTTGTTTTAAATATCGTCATCTGAAGATACATTCTGACACTTCTGATTGGTTGAAGTTTAGATACTAAAATTAAAGATGTATAAACTTGTTATAAGTGATTACTAAGTGTCTTAAATAAAATTTCTTAACATTTAACTCCATTACGGTTATCGAATGATCAAGTTGCCCTTGAAATAATAAAAAGCTCTTTGGTAGATGAGAAGAACTAAGAAAGTACAAAAAAGTTTTAAGAAGTTTTTGAATTAATTTAGGAATATTTAGCAGTTATCTGTTTTTAAATTTATTGTGTACTGTAGAAAAAATTAAACATTAACCTTCCGCTCATTTTGTTTGAGTATATCTGGAAGAAATTACTTTTGTAATCTGTGCTTTCAAAACATTCACCAACATTAAATATTTGATGACTATTAACACAAAATAAGAGTCCTTTCCAAAAATTAAATTTTTCATTTTAGAAGAGAGAAATTACTGCTTTTTAGAAAATATCAAGACCACTAGATTCTATTAGATTGGTTGTCTATAATTTACATGTTACTGATACTCTGCATTTCCGCGAAATAAAGACGTTAATTAAATTTAATTTTTAAGTCGATTTAAATATGTATAAATTTTGAAACCAGAACAAGAGATTGTTTACTGCCTTTCAGTATCGCAAATTTTTAAGAATGCGAACCTATAGTTTTTCTTTACATACAGTTACATAAAATTTTCGCCATTTTCGCATTTCTCGGAACCTTGGGTAGGCTAGTTTTGAGATATAGAAAATTGTTGCATAGCCGAATTTAAAAATTATATATGAACATGAGCTTGCAAAACTAGCAATTGATATTATTTACTAGTTTCTAGAATAATAAATATATTGTTAAAAAGTAGAAAAAATAAGTTGCTAATTTTACAGTAGGAAAGTGTTAAGTACACTTAGCAAATTTACAATTACCGATTCTTCAAAATTTGATTATTTTATTTAATTAATTAATCATTCTTTTTCGAAACCTTACGTTATTATTCTTGTAAATATACGCGTTCCTGTAGAGAATTGTAACAATAACGGAAAAGATAAAGAAATAATATAGTTCATGCTGTGAAAGTATTGTCTTTGACATTCTGGAATGGGCTGACGCGACCAAATCCAATTATAATTTTTAATCCCCCAAGGGGTAGCGAAAAGCGTTGTTTGCTCTCAGGCTCTAGGGATTCACCGGCTCGATGATATTGCCAGAACTGGATCAGTTCAACACGCAGGCTGTTTGTATTCGATTTAAACCCTATTTTATCTACAAAATGTATCTTACTCATTTGAAAAAAAAAAAATTTTTTTTATTAGAATAAAGTAGTTGCTGTCCACGAGACCAAGGGTCTACGGTCTTATGCAAAGGTAGAATTCACGCTAACTAGACGAGGGTGGAAAATACCCGAGTTTACTTTCCGAATCGGTGATCAAACAATTTTCATAGCTAACAAGATCACGAGAGGGAATTGCGAATGCAGCGCACCCTCCATCTGCATTTACTAATTGGAGGACGTTTTCTTTCTAGTGAAAACGCCGTTAAGTGGCGCTTAGTTTATTTTATTTTAATTAAGATTTTCTTTCCTCGGAAATATAACTCGAATTATATATTTCTTTACACTGCGTGATTATATTTCTTTACACTGTGTGATTTGCATCTTTTAATAAATATAAATAGTATTAGTATTACTTTATTATTAAAAAGCGGCAATATTAGGTTATCCATGCCAGCATAACAATTAATCAACTCGATAAATTTTTCTACGCTGGTTGCCTGTGTTTTATTGTTGCAAAAAATTGTAGATTCATACTAATAGTAAACCAAATCGTGATCGATTGATTGATAAATCTATAAAGTGACAAATAACTGCGTACGATTAGGTTTAACGGTCAAATTGTGTAAAGATTCAGATGCATTACTTAAATTTATCAGAATTAATATTTTGTATTATTCAAGTAAATTTTTGTTATTAGTCCCTGCCTATTTATGACCATGTGATACAGTTTAAAAAATAATCTCTAGAACTTGTTCATTTCTATTAGTTTATTTCTATTTATACACAAACAAGAAAGTTGAAATTGGTGGAGATGAAAAATGTTTCGCTTACCCAATTATCCAGTTTCTGTTGTTGGTCTAACAAATAGAGTTGAAGTCGAGGACCTAGTCCATTTGGTCCACCGAATTTTTGTATGAGGTCCTTGAGCCTGGCTCTTCCCTTTTCATCCAGAAGCGGGGACATGGTCTTCTCATACTTCCTCAGCGTCTGTTCCAGTGGCGGAACTGGGAGTTTGGGGAGCGACACATGCTGAAAAAATAAATAGAGTCGAACTTAAACCATATTTCCAAATGTTACTGATAATTTTGTTACGCACAGCGGCTTACGAACGCATGAATAATGCCCAATGTGCGTAATTCAGTTTCGGAATCATCCATATATTCATGGGAAATGTAAATATAGGGGGCGCAGTCATGCAACGATCGGAGGAGCGTGCGGGGGCGCGCTCCCAATTAACATCCTGTGAATCATTCTTACAATACCGCACCCAATTAGCGTGTTTGCTTTCTTTCTCCCGTTCATTCGTTCAGAACGTAGTATTTAAGGTCGCTCATTAGCAAACACCAAGGGATCGAAAATTTTCACCAAATAAACTGAAAACGTTTTAGCTTCACCTGCGCTGGTTGCACAAGTATTTGCATCCTGTTTTAACCCCACACAATAATACGAGATCAAGGGTATACTAGTTCAGCCAATTTAAAACACTATGATTGAGTTGCTTAAGGCCGGTTGCTCAGTCACTGTTTAACGTTAATCTTCAGTTAACTTCCGTTATGTAAAAAAATGAAGATTAAAGTTAAACTGTGACTGAGAAACTGGGCCTTAGTGTTAGATTAAACCAGATATTTATTAACTGTTCATTAAGTACCAAACCAAGTTTTCTTTCATAGTTGTAAGATTCATAACTACATTTTACATCTTAATCATTGTCTGAATAACCGAAAAACGAATAAAACTCTAGTTAACGTAAAAAGTGGTTTAAACCCGTAATAAGCAACTCAGCCTATGAGTGCCTTCTTCGATCCTGTGTTACCTATATGTATCTATTAATATAAAAAAAAACCTTTGAAGTGAAATATTACTTGTATGTTTGTACAGCGCGACGTAGAGCGGTAATCAACGCTAAGTGCATTATAATAAAACGTTCGTTGCTAATAGGAATTGAAGTAGCAACACGCGACTTTGTCATTGTGATTCTGGTGCTTACATTGCACGAACTTGAGTTATATCGATAGGAAAATGTGATGGCGTGACTAGGCCGAAGGGGCTTAATCACGCGAGTCATCCACCATTTCTAAGCGGGCCATTCATAAAAACCTTTTTAGGTGACTTAAAACAAATCTATCTATGATCGCAGATTGTATAAAATTGAACAACATTTTACTGTTATAAATAAAATTCATTTCATTCTTTTAACATATTTTTTGCTTAAGGCTATTTTATACTATAATTTTAATTTGGTTAAAATTATTTTTAATTAATTTAATTTGTAAATTTGCGGTACCTAAATTGTATTTCTATTGAATCAAAAAGTATCTGGAAAAATGGAAATTATTTCATCTCCAAAGCATATCTAAAGCACAAAAGTTTCTGTTGAAGTATTTGAACCAATCGACACCACTACAAACAGTGACTAAAATACCGGCCTATAGTGGTTTCCTGTCGGTCGGATATAGAGGTGTCCGAAGTTTTTCCGCAGCTATACATCTACTACACAGGTCTTGATGCAGTAGGAGAAGAGTACAAAACAAAAAATATACTTACAATCTTTTGGAGAATTCAAATAAGGCAATCATGAGAAATACAAAAAAAATCACAAAGAAAAGCAAGGAAAAGAAGGAGATAGAAGAAGTTAAATGAATAACAAAAATATCATTAATTCGAGGAAAATGCACTTCAGACATTGAAGATTTTATACCAGCGGGGATGACCTGGCAAGACCGAGTAAACAACATTTCCTTATAATAATAATAATAATAAATGTTCTTTATTGCAAGTTCATTTACGACATAAAAAAAAAGTATATATAAAATCCTTAATTAAACGGTTTGCACAGACGCATCAGCTAGGGATATTTTGGCTGTTACCTGAGAACAGAAGCGATTCGTCAATTAGTTTGGACGCGACTCGTCAATTAATCAATATGGGGAGTTGGAGGGGGTTGGTTTAAAATTGATCAGCAAAAGTTGAAGAGCAAAACAGTTTTAGGTTTCAAATTTACACATGTAAGTATATATATTCCAAAAAGGCAAAGAAACTTATTACATCTTGTTTTAAGGTACGCTAAAAATGAAGAACAAACAACGATTTAGGGACATTAGGCCGTATTCTCATATCATGATTAGAGTCGTCTCTAACTAAAGCCGTGACTAAAATAAACAAAAACGATATAGCTTTATCCGAATTTCATGAGTAAGAGAGTGACAGAGAATTTAATCACGGCGTTGTTAAATTAAAGACGAGGTAAGAATCCTTGCCATTCTTTTCAGAATTATTACAACTTCCATTGAAAAATTTTAATTTTCATAATTATGATCACTTAATCGTGCTATAGAGACGAGGACGAATAATTTGTTTTGGAAACAAATGCGCGGCTTAATAGTCTTCTAATCTAGGGTGGTGGCCAATGGGGCACACTATTTTCAAAAGTTTACTTTAGTGCATATTGGCATATTTAATAAAGAATTAATTATGTAATGTCATATTATTTTCTTTCTAAAGTGTTAATTTAAATTATTCAATTCTAATGACTTTTAATTATGAAAATGTTTACACAAGTATAAAAAAAATTGAAGGATTAAAGTTTATTTCCTTAATGTCGTTTAGAAAATGGAAATGAAAGTATGTACAGGTGCGTATTCCAAAAATTGTAATTCTGGATCATAAAATTTTTACTGAGTTTGTTGTTGTTGCTTTGCATTTTTTAATTAAAGATAAAAAATATCTTTGGTCTACACGATCTTCCAAAAAGTAACCTTGGATTCGTACACATTTTTTTGGTTCGGTTGGGTGGTCTTTTTTACATGCTTCTTAAAACAGTAACCCTGGATTCCTAATAATTTTTTTAAATGTTGTTCGATCTATCTGCTTTTGTGATTTTTGTTGTAATTAACTTAAAAGATCTTTTGTATTAGTGACTTCTTGTATTAATAATAGTGATTTTTGGCAATTTGGATACATTTCGAGCTAATTTCTGTTTGTTTTGTAATATTCTTGTATTATTATTATTATTATTATATATATATTATAAGTCCTGAAGGAGAGGTAAAAAATATTGTTTTTTAACAATACCTTCTGGATCCCTTAAGTTTAAATTTTACACTCAAGCATAAGGCATCTAAATGCTCATAATAACACCTTCTTTAAGGGGTAGTTTTGAGAAGAAAATTTGCAGAGGAAATATTCTCTAGATTACTTAATACAAAAAAGGTTCTCTTGCTGCCTTTCGATAAACCGAACCGTTTTTGAATAATTTAGATTGGAAAGTTAGCATACATCTATTACGTTATATTATACCCTACATTGCTATCAATTTCTTTTCAATTTTCGAGAAAAAAATTTACAAAAAGGTGCCTCTATTTTTTATGTTCTATTCACCCTGGAAATATCTGGAGGTATTTCTGAATCATGGTGTATAGAATGAACATATAATAGGTCTCTTTCTTCAGTATTCATAAACCGCCTTCTGTAAACTACCAGCAAAGCATTTGTTTTCTTATCTCTGTAGTTCTGTCTTTTAGTTACTTCTTACAATAACAGTTTCTTTTTTTTTGGAAGGATTCATTTTCCTTGAACCCGCTTCATGTGGGATGCTTTGCAAATTCAAGATCTTTCAGCTTAATCTCTTATTATTCAGCCTCCTGTTTCAGATATCAAAAATGCTGATAGGGAAGACGTTATGATATTGGTGATGATAAGTTACATTTCCTCAGATAACAGAAGCTGTTAATATATATTGCTGTCCTATAATTTGTATTCCCTCTTGAAATGCTTCTATAGTGTTCCGCTTAAAATGTCTTCCTTCGTATCCACCAGCAAATGTTACAATGCTGAGTGTATTTTTCAAAATTGTGAAGAAAAACCTAAATACTGAAAACAAAAAAAAAACAAAATATTAACGACAGATATCGACAAACCTATATCAGAGAATTATATATCGCATCTACTAGTGGTCAAAGTTATATTGCATTCCATTAAAAAAATAGTTACCGTACCTTGAATGTTCTCAAGTTTATTAAATTGTTTGCAAGAACTTATGTTACTTGGAACTTTTCTTAACGGTGTAAGTTAACAAGCATTTCAAGATAAAAGTTTTGCAAAAAAAACTACACGTCTCTAATGTCATTTTCTTCAGAAGATATTTGCATGTGTTTGAAGTTCTGCAACAGTTATAATTTTTCTAAAAAATTAAATAATGCGAAAACGGTTTAGATTAAGCTTTATGTTGATAGATAAAGTTACATTAACATTCGGTCTGGTATCCGAAAATGTAAAAACATATAAGTCGTCTCGCTTAAAATAACGAAGTAACATAACTCCCAGCCTATACGGAACACATTTTTTGGTTCTACCGTTAGAATCACTCATTTCAAGAGTGAACGCTATCAATTCTGTGTAGAAGAAAAGTAAAATTCAGAACGTGGTAGCTACAGATGGAAAAAAACTTATTTTTCTGAATTCTGATTTTTGGTGGAAGCGCCTACATCAAAAATAATCAGCGATAAGAGATTCTGGCGCCCACAACTAAAATATTGCAAAAATTAAATTGGGGTGGTGGCTGAGAGCAATTACTTTTTTGTCATTATATCGTAGGATCTCTGTTAAATAAATAAAAGCGTTATCTACAAATGCAAAACAAGGCAAAACACACAAATCAGGCCACCTTCATGCGGTCTAAAGCGCATTCCGAAAGCAAATTTATGCGGCATGTACGGCCCTTATCGATCGGAATTAAATATAGAGCAAGCCGTGGGAAAAGGCAGAGGTCGAGAGCGGGTACGTTGCACAAAGCCTGTGTGTCCTCGAGCTTTACGTACGTTTCCCTTGCAGAAGGAACGAGCTAGCACCGCGTCCAGTCTCATTTCATATCGTCCAGGATGATCACAAGGAGCACGAAACTTAACCGCACGCTATCGACCGCTCTAGTTCCGAGTTCACCCGTTACGAACGCCATGACGCCGGCGACGCCAACGACGTGCAAACGTTATTTTTGTAACTCGGGGTTTACCCTGCGCGCAGTATTTGGATTAAAAATTATATGCCCCTTGTAATTAGGTCGAATATTTACGTTGAGCTCGTTAAAATTAATGATTTCGCCGGGGCTTTGTTGTAATTGTAGCGGAGGCCGCGTGATAAATTAAAAATTTAATTGGCCTGGGCAACTCGTTAATTGGAAATCCTTTTCATTTTCCATCATTTACATATTCCATTGTACAATTTATTAAAAATACATCTGTAAAAATAGGATTAAATAAATTGATAAAAACAAGTGGAAATTTATTCGTTTAAAGGCGGCCAGGCCACACATTACATGGGAAATTAGCCAAATGTTTGTGATGTGTGAAGTTCGCCGAATAGTATGTATATGGTAGAGCATTTGGCAAACTCCTTCCAACGTTTGCATTCGTCTACGTTTTTTTTGACTTGTGGTAGTCAGAAATATTAGGATAACAGCTGTAGGAGAGTACTAAGAAAATCAGGGCTAGCCTGCAGAAGAGTCACAAATGGATCGCTGCTCGCCGCAGGACACAGAATGGCCAGATTAAGATTTCCGAGAGGGCTTGAACATAGGTCCAACGACTGGTTGTGAGTCTTGTTTAAAAAAAAGTGAGCTTAAAATCACCAGATGGTTGGGAATGAGTATGGCGCAAGCCTGGAGAAAGATTTGCTGCTTGCAATATCCTGCAAGGAAACCATTTACTGGAGGATCAAGAATATTCTGGTGAGGAATCCGTTTCGATATCCGTACCTACTTAATTCCCATTCAACAAAGGTCAATGAATGCTTAGTTTTACCTGGAGAACATTATTCTGGACTACATCATGTCTTTTGTGTCATGTTTAGGCAATAACTTCACTTTCATGTAGGATAATGCTCGACCGCACTTTGCAAGAGATATGTTGGGTTCCTTAAATGAGATCAATATTCAAGTATTGAACTAGCGACCTCGCAGTTCAAACTTGAACCCCGTTGAGAACTTATGGGATGTTCTATAAAAGCAGGGAGGTGTCACTCACCCGCTCCCAGCAGTTTTCATGAACTAGAACATCTCCCTCTTGCAGAATGGGATAACATTTCACAAGAAACTATCCAGAATTGGGTAACAAGACGAATTTGGATTGTTCGAATGAAAACTATCATTTTTAAGCAATGTACGCATGCGTAGTGGTTTGCTGACTTCTTAGAAAGGTTCGAATGAACCCATTTACATTTGGTTACATCTATCGCTTTCACACACAAAAAAGTTCTTTATTAATTTATTTTCTAATTTACCGACTTTGAAAAGGTTCAAGGTTGCTAGGGTGCCGTGGCGTACATCGCCGTCGTACGACGTAGAAGCGTTTAAAAATTCATCGGGCCATTCGGCGTTTCCGGAGAGCTTATAGAGACAAGCAGGATGGTTGTTTCTGAATACATCTTAATTATTTATAGCGCGCGAGGGTTTGTTTATTTAATGCAGCGCCACCCTATTAATGCCAGCCCCAACCCCTCGGATTCGATGCACTCTTTTCTACCTGCTTAATTAAATATTAATGGTAGTATACGGTACGACGAAAAAACATTTATTTAATTGTATGTTGTATGAAACTAAAATGATTCAGTGTGGGCCATGAACAGTATAATACCTGCCCAATTTAATAGCCGTATTTGACAGTGACATATAATTATTTTAAAATGTTCCAGTTGAAACACAAAAACTCCTGTTTAGTTGTTTGTTGTTTGCCAAAACTAGGTCACCGATGCAGAAGTATGAATCAATGAACACCTCTTAATTTTTTATAGTTCGCGAGGGTATGTGGTCAATCAAAAATGAAACATTTGACATGTGATCCAATTCTCATGGAATATCAATTAAATTCTGTGTTTGCAATCAGAATTTAATTTTGGTTTCGTTACTGCAGAACAGGGGTTCCCGGTCTTATTTAATTACTTACAAGAAAATAAATTTTCATTGACGCTCTTTCGAATTTAATTAATATTTTTAAAACAGCAAGTGTAGATATACTAATAAACTTAGAGTTAATATTTCGTTAAATTGTGACAATTTGTTATTGTATTTGACTTTATTTTATTTAGTATCTTTTAAAATTATCAATCGATCATCTTTTTGATTTGATTTTGTGTTACTTTTGTAGAACTTTTATTTTAGTCTTATCTTCGTCACTGATCGTCTTTTCATTTTGCTAATTCGTGTTTTTATTTAATTAAATTTTTAATTGAAATTGACTCTTGCCTTGATAGTGAAATGTTGAGTGCTTTTTTATATAGTATAATTCTATCCGGTTAAAGATTAAAACCCTTTCACTTATTAAATTTTTAATACGAACGACCTTTATTTTTTCTTTTAATAGATCTCGTTTGTTTTATTTTTATTTTCTAACTACCAATTTATCATCATTTGTACTTGTTTTTTCTTTTGCTTGATTTTATTTGACTTAGGCCAGATTTTTGCACTTCCTGATAAAGTTATCTGTTAGGTAATATCCTTGGAAACTCTTACCGACACAATACAATTAAATAACACAAAAATTAAGAGCAAGGCCTGTACTACCACGTAAGAATGAAACACTCCATTAGCTATGTTGTGATACTCAGGATTTGCTTTTGTTCTTATTTTACTTTAAGCTCCTGTATCTAACAGTTGTAAATGAGATGTTACATTTGGACCTAAGCAATTGTATACATCAAAGAATTGTTGGAGGCTAACAGAAAAAAGTACAAAATTTTTATAAAAAAATCACACCGAGAAAAGAAGACCATTTAAGAGTAAAGTGCCCTTATTTTACAGGATTCAGGAAAAAGTTATAATTTAAAGTAGTAGCTAAACATAAAATTCCAGCTACCTATCTCAAACAAAAAAGGTCATAGTTTATTGTGAATTATTCTTTATGCTACCTTAAGAAATACCGGTGAGATTTAAGTGTTCGTCAAAATAATGCAAAGAGGAAAACATGAAATTAAAATCATTTATAAGACATCATTTTTACTGTGGAATCTGTTTAATGAAAGAAAAAAATACCTACTCTATTCATTTCAAAATCGATATAAAATTTGTAGCAGACTTTTTAAAAGACACTCTAGTATACATCTAACATGAGTTCATAATTTTTTTAGATTCAGAGTAGGCCGTTTTTGTTGGTATCAGAATAGGTGCTTTCTTTCCCTCACAAAATCGTGATCCAAACATGTTTTGATTCAAAACCAGACATTGTTTTCTTTCAATCTCACAATTTTTATAATTTGATTGGATTGAATTATGGTTATTTACAAATGAACTGTCAATAAAAAATTCAAGTCAGGTGTTTTGTTGCAACAACTACGAAATTCAGGTCCAAACTGTTCGAAACACGATTCAAACTTTTAAGTGAAAGAAAGCACCTAATGAAATATAGACGTCAGAAAATTGATTGACATTCGTTTTTAATAATTTTATGGTTATATTTTTGAAAAATACCGCTGCCACTGTTGCCGGCTCGAGTAAAGCAAGACCGAAGCATTTCGTCTGTAACAAACAGTTGATAATTATTTATTTTTTGAGTAAAAAAGTAATTACATGCTTGGGGATTTAAACAGCAGGATCTTCTTGTTATTGCTGATGACTCAGAACTTTTTCCATGGTCACTTGGACCTCATTTAGAATTCGGCCTACTTCTTTTGCTACCTCCTCCAACTTTTAAATTCTTCTGCTAACACGATAATTCTTTAAATCCGCTTCGCTTTTTAAATTTAGGTGATCCTTTATACAATAATTAAACGCCTTCACTGTTGCACGTTCAGTTGCCCCACTTTTGGCTTTTTGACGAGATAATAATAAAATAATATTTTTGTCTTAACTTACTTTTTACTTTCATTATGCTACCGTAGTCCACGTTTTTACGTATCGACAACACAGTCATTACCGCTGAAGTGATACTGTCATTATTTTTTTCATGTCAGACTTCGACTTCTATCAAAACACTTAACGAAAAAAATCATAGCCCTCTAGAGTCTAAAAGGAATTTGAACAGCTAATACCAAAAAAAAAATGGTCATGGAAAAAATCACAAAAACTAAATTTAAAATTACTAAATTTCCAGACATTCCAAAATGTTTCACTCCTAGCCCAGGGCAACTGAGCAATTCGTTAGAAAATCAACAAAAACCTTCAACATTTTTTAAAAGTCCCTCACAGTAAATAATAAAGTCGTTGAAAAATCACCAAAAAAGGCTTTAAAATCTTAAACATTTTTTGGATATTTCAAAGATGTCTTAAAAACCATAGATCTTAACAAGTGGGAACCAATAAAACAAATTAAAATTCTTACGAAGGCCAAAAATTGCGTGGAAGTGATTGAAATGAGTCTGAAAATCGTCCTTTTAATACTTAGAAATGTCACATAAAATAAACAAAAATTTACATTTTTTAAATAATCAAAAATAATAGCAGTAATAAATCGGATAAGAACGCTTGTGTACAATTCGGGTTTATATAAAAATAATAATAATGTTTATTGGTAAATATGTGTAGTGAAAGATACAAAACAGATAACGATTTTAATATACATTTGCATTATTCTGATCTTCCACAACGTTCTACCTAATTAAAAAGTTTCTTTAATCTTAAACCGGACAAAATTATGATTGGAAATACACTCAACACTCAACGAAGCTCTAAATCAATAGTTTTTACTTACATTTCTCCTTGGACAAGAAAGATTTATGTTTAACCTAATATTAAAGTGCCATAACTTATCTATATCTATTAATGAAATACGTTAAAAGTAATTACAGTATGACAATAGTGTAACAAGAAACAAGATCCAACAATGAAAAAAAAAGAGAAAACAAATATTACAGTAATTTTCAAACAAAAATAATTCTTGCTTTAAGTGGTTTTTAAAATTATATTTATACGTATACTACAACGTAAACATGAACGTGTGCGTAACGTAAAAATAAATATGAAACTAGAATCAGTTAACTTAAAAACGATATCAACATTTCTATAATATAGCATTGAAGCAGTTTTGTACATACTGTCTGTTCCATTGAAACTTGAAAACTTGTACATTATAAAACAAAAGATATAAAACTAAACTTTGCGCGTCATTATCATATCACGTAAGCTTTGCTAAGAATTCTAAAAATAAAAATCGAAAGGCAACAGTGAGGTTTTCAAGTTGAATATACGGTGTTTATTAAGAAGGAATAAGATAATGGGATATCAACAAAAGAATATGAATTACTTTAACAAATAATGATATCTTTCTTTGGGTGTCGGAACATTTGCGCCCTGATTAAATATACAGGGAACTAGTCAGGTAATGTCCCGGCATCAATACCTACAGGTATATTTCGAAATGTTAAATGTTTTTGGTTAACTATATTTCACCAAATTTTAAATAAAGTTATTTTCACCAATAATAATGTTAAGTACAATTGCATACGTGCATATACAAGGTGGTACAAAAACTGTTAGGACGTTAAATATCTTCGAATCAATAAAGCACAGAGGAAGATTGGTATAACCAAAATTATACGGTATGAAGGAATAGCGATAATAATTGTTGTCCAGGAGAAGATGTTTCTGATATTTGAAAGTAATCTTCATTTAATTAAATGGGTTCTATATGTTTTTCCATAATAAAGAAATTAGAATCAGAATCTGAACTTCGTACCCTACAATTTTGATTATACCAATCTTTCTCTGGACTTTCTTGTTTTGAAAATATTTAGCGTCCTAACAGTTAATACCCTAACCTGTATACAACGTGTCCCAGTCAAGACTTTCACTTCTAGTATCTTTATTTCCCTGCAGTTCTTGCTCGTGAGAGTTGCAGAAGTTACAAATAAACAAACAAAATCTTATTTCCAGAACTGCCACAGAGATTCATTCAGAAAATTATTAGCATTGTTTAAATTTGGAACAATTGTGATCATTTAATATTTTAGTTTTCTTTAAAAAAAAAATTTTCTTTTTATGTGAATTTCCAAAACTGCTGATTTCTTAAGTTACAATGTTACAATGCTAACAAAATAAGTATCAAAAATAAAAATAAAAATCCAAATATTTACCCTAAGAACTTGTACCATAGAGATCTTTTTATGTGAATATAAATGGGTTGTGCAGCAATTTAAAATTAATAAGTTATTATGTTTTACATCATCGAAGTAATCAGAAAGCGATCTTCTTCCTCGAACTGCGGATTAACAGTGTAAACGAAAACGTTCGGATTTCCATTTCAATTTTCCTAATAGCGAAAAAATTGGGGGCAAATAAGCGTCTGCGGAAGGGCGCACGCTTCGTTACGGTTTCGTTTTGGCTGCGATAAGCTCCAGCTCGAACACCTTGACTGACGCGAAGGACCACATCGAATCGATTTTTCTCGATACTCCTCACACACACCACGTTCACATGTTTACGTTCAATATTTTATGGCACCCTCGTTACAGAAGATAAACTTCCATAAAAGATCCATTACGTTTTACAGGTATTAAAAGTAACAGCAGGTTGGATATGTTATACGAATTTAAGTTAATGCAAATTTATAACCATTTTTACTTTTAAGATAACGATGATTCCGTTGGATAGGGTAATTTATCTTTAAATGTTTTATTATATATAAAAAAAGGCATTTGACGTATTTATTTCGGTCTTCGCTCTAACATAAAAAAAACTGAAGAAGTTTTTTCTTACTGAATTTATAATTACGTTTTGTTATGATGGGTCTGAATAAAACGTTCGAAACTGTTATGTATACGTTGCGAAGGGCTGCGGGCGTCAGACACGTGTCCTTGTTACGACCCTTCGCAAGGGGATTACACCACAATACCGAACGCACCGTTATTAATTAACCTTCGCGCCGATAACTATCGCGTCCTCCAATTCCAGATATGAATTGCGTAATTTGTCAGAGCACGGACCTTTTACGTCATTACGTCCCTGGCTCATTTGTATGCGTAATCGTATCAAGAGTATTCGCGGGGGCGGAAGCAAATCTGCACAGATAATGTTTTTCGTCCGAAAAAAAAGCGATGTCGAAGCTCGGAAGGAAATTCGAGCTTAAAGCTGCACCTATGTTATTATCGCAGGAGGGCGAAGGGTGGAGGCGCTAGATGTGTCATCAACACCGCAAGCACCTGCTATGCCAACCAGATTCACACGCCACCCCTGTTGAAAGGGCACGACCCTTACGAAAGCTTATAGAACAACAACATTTGTAATACATCCCGGTAGGCAACTGTGTTTATAATACAAACAAAACGCCATTGCGAAAGTTTTAATTGCAAACAGCCGAATTTCATAAATTTTCTTAAGTATAATCGGAAAATATGATATATATATATATAAGTTAGAACGATAATATTTATTTTGAATTTCATTTTCGTTTGAATATCTCTGTAGTTCGTTAAAAAAAAATAATTTTGTGAAGCTTTTATCAAACTGAAAGAATGAATAATGAAATTTTACCAGTTTCTCTAAAAATGTTGAACTTTATTAAAAAATTTCCCGCATGATAGAACATTTTTAAAAGTTATCGACTAGCTACAGCTTTATGTATTAAGACGAATAGAAATATCCTGAGTGCACACCCACACGTTGTTAGTTAGGTCGAATCGTCATCGATGAGCTAAAAGAAACAGGATGAAGTGCAACCGAATTCGAGATATCTGAAAGACGCGACGGTAGAATCTATTTTGTAAACCATACTGTATAAGTCAGATATAATCTGCTGCGATTTTTCTCCATTCAATTTGATCAATTATATAGTATTTCCATCGGCTATTGAAATAGAATCTCTCCTATATTTCTTGACTCGGTGGACATCATTCATCATACTCGGCGTACACGAATGTTATAACGTGAAAATTATAACGTGATAGGGCGCTATATTTAAAAGCCTTTTAATCATTTTTGCATGCCCTGTACCTGTCAGAATTAGTTTTAGATATATTTTCTTGAAAAAAGAACTCTTGTATATTCAATGCCACTAAGCGTTTCTGACGATCTAGAACGAGCAATTGAGACGCCAATTTACAATGACGTAATTATGTAATCTGCTTTTTGTTTGAGTCGTAAAACGGGTCCTGGAGCAGACGCAAGAGTCCTTATGTGATGTAATTTGCACGACTCCAGTGCTTGAGATTTTTAAGGAACTTGATGATTTTACAGTTCTCGTCGGAACGAATTGAGTTTTCATTCTTACATACTCCAGAAAACTCATATAAAATCTAATTTCGCTGAGAATGAGAAAATGCGAATGTCTTGGAAATTACACTTACCTACGGCGCGAATCATTTAAAATTCAGGCCGCTGTGATCAAAACAAAGGCAATTGCGATTATATCTTTGCGCAGCGGCCTTAGTTTTGAACAGAGCGGCCTTTTAAACATACTTTTAAATGATTCGCGCTGTAAATGTAAACATAAAAAAAAAAACTTGTATGGTGTTTTTAATGATTGAGGATAGTTTGAATTTGGCGCCATGGTCTAAATGTAGTCACGATGAAAACATTGATTATTCAGTGTTCAATTTCAAACCCGATTCGATACTTTGACAAGATGAACGACAGAACTGTATGTTTGATGTGAATACGTGGAACAAATATTCATTAATCAGTGTTGACTGAAGTAGGTTTTGCCAACGTAATAATCAAAGTTACATTTTGGGCAGTGCTGCAATTATACATACATACACACTGCTCATTGGTCCTCCTTACAAGTAATGATAATCTTCATTTGTCTTCGTATTGCGTAAGTATGGCAATGGCAGAAACGTCCTAAGTCTGGTAATTGCAATTAATTATAGCGGTAAATTCACACTATACTCAATTATTTAAACTCACTCTACTTTGAAATTGTTTCGCCCAAATTTGGGAATTAGGGTTATTTCCTCATTCTAAACAACTTTTTTTAATAACTTTTCGTGCTTAAGCAAGACCTAATATATTTTCTTAATTTTTTCAATTTGTTTTTGATCGCAGTGTGTCATGGTTTGAAGTGCAAAAGATTTTAAAATCAGAAAATGTCGATGTTAAAAGATTAATTCAGATTAATCAGTTTAATTTCAGAAAGTATTAAATGAATTTTCGACTGTGCGTTTTTTATCTACTTTCTATCTAATTAAGCAATTCTTGGGGATAAAGAACGGGGATAAGTTTTTTATTTCTTATTTTACAGTTGTTTGACGGAATTTAAAATCATTCATATTTCAATTAAAAGTTACGCGTTCTTAATCACAATTGATGTAATGTCAAATTCATTTATTATATTCTGTAATTAAACTGATTAATCTGAATAACATTTGACGAATTCTTAAACTAAATTGGTAAATCTGAATTACAAATGATATATTCTGAAACTAAATTGATAAATCTGAATTATATGTGATACATTCTGAAATAAAATTAACAAATATGAATAGCAATTGACGAATTCTTAATTACAGTTGGAAAAGGTGTAGTATTTTCTATTACATACATATAAGTATCTACTGCAGTTCTGAAGCAGATGCTACGAAAGCAAAGTTTATACTACAACGCGCAGATGTCGCTATTTTATATGTTAAATTTTTTATTTTTTATAATTTTAAAGTGTACTTAATCATTTCTTCGTTCATCTAATAATCAAATTCAAATAAAGAAAACTAATAAAGTAAACCGTTTTTCAAGAATCCAACGTATTTTTTTGTGATTATTCAAAAAATGTAGATATCTATCAGCAATGTTAGTGCGTTTTCAAAAACGAAAATTGCAAAACAAGTCATATTCTTGAAAAACGGTTTGCTTTATTAGAAGTTTTTTTTTTTATTTGAATCAATTATTAGGTGAACGGAGAAATGATTACGTAAACTTTAAAATTATAAAAAAGGAAAACTTAAACATTTAACGCCCAGTATTTTTGTAAAGGTTTACTTTAGAACAAAAATTTATTAGCTTATTATTTGGTATGAATTGATAATCAAGTGGCGATGATTACGTCGTCGATCACCCGGTACGTATTGGCATATCTGTAAACTTCTTTATAATTACAAATTATGTCACTTTACCTGAATAACTTGCGATATACATCATCAGTGCACATTCTTCTTTCCATGCACACTTTATGAGTAAGCACATTCATAAAGGCAGCCATAATTATCTTATCAGAATTCGCAAAGTGTACCTGAAGTTTGCTAAACAGCGGATTCACTGAAACTGAAGTAGATACTATAAGGCGGCCGAAATTCGAGGTTTCGCAAGTAGATGCTTCTGTAGCAAAGTAGAAACTTCTATATACTTTTGTAGATAGTAGTATCTACTACTGGCGGTAGTAAGTACTACTCTAATATAGTAAATATTTCACTTTCGAAGTAGATGCTTGAAGTATTAGCATGCACTACGTTTTATGCATACCACCTCAATATCTCAGAATACAGATTATACAGCGTGTTAGGTAATTGACTAGACACTTTACGTAGCATATTGGGGACACTATGTAGAGCAAAAAAGGCTTGATAATCCGGGGTGCTACATCTTTCGTTTTCGAGAAGAAAATTGAAACAAAAATCGAAACAAATTGTTTGGGAACCTCGCTGCTTAACGTCTCCAACATGGTCTGCCCGGGCAGAAACCATATATTCCTCTGACGATTTGCTTCTTTTTTTGCTTACATCTTTCAACGCAAATGATGAAAGGTCAGTACCTTGACCGATTTTAAAGTGTGCAGGTTAGAATAAATATACGCACAAAGAATGAAATTGTTACATTTTTCTTACTTGCAATTGTGTCTAATAAAGTTTTGTTATATTACGAGTGATGATACATCAAAGGACGTCGAAATAAATAAATAAATTTACAAGTTATTTTATTTACAAACATGTTACGAGTTCACAAAAAACGGAGAAATCATGGCCCTTACGTACTTTAAGTACGCCTTAACTGAAGTTCTATTTCTGCGGTAACTTTTATCTTAGCTATTAAAAGCGATGGACTTGCACGTGTTAGCCTAGATTCGCGCTATTTCATGCGTTCGGGCATACCGAATATTTACTTTAATGGACACTTTTGATAAATACTTCAGCGATTCCAAACAATTGGTACTTTTCGAAATTTTTAAAAAATGGACAGAACGAACATTTCGTGTAGGACTTTTATACACTTCATTTGGTAATCCGAATCTACAGTTTTAATTTGTCTAGGCAATTACCAAACACCCTGTAAACAGGTATTACAAATTGAGTGGCCTAGTGATGGGCAGCTTTCAATTGAACGGCATTGTGTATTATGTCCTGAACGATCTGCTCTTTTCCAATGAGCTGATCGTTCACTCGTTCCGTTCCTATTTTAACTTATATTAGAGTGAACTTAATTGCAAAACGGTTTATTATCGAACTTTGCAAATTCGTTTTAAGTAAAAGTACCGAAAAATTACATTTTATTTCAGTAGGTATTTTGTTTTTTTCTGACACATATAGGTGCTTGTTACGAACAGTTAGGGTGGTTTTATAATCGTGACTTAAGTAAGTGCTTAAGATCATTTTATACATTTAGAATGTGTTCGTAAATTGTCCTCTGTGCTTCTCGGGTTACATTTCGATCAATTGGTTTTACAATACCGACCCCAAATCTTCCTTAAAGTCTGTCTGTGAAACTACAAGACAATGCTTACGACTGTCGTAAGTTTAATAATGGAATATGATTATGAATACCGCTTTCGATGTTTTCCAATAAAATGTCGATAAGTTCTAAATAAAATTTTGACATTATGAAATCTGAATATAACAAAATCTTTTGACAAATATTTGAGACAATCAAGTAACATTAGTCTAGTCAGACGTAGAATAGCGAAAGGGTCGTTTACTTTTCTTTGCATTCGATGGTACAATATTATTAGTAAATTGTGAATAATCGTTCGTAGACATTGTAGACATTTGTATGCTATAGTAAATCTCATATTATCTGAGCAATAGAAAATTAACATAAGATTTCAAATATTGTTGAATTTTGTATTCTCAAAACAAATACAGCAAATGTTTACACTGCCCCTAACAGTTCTAAACTGAATACTACTTCAAAAAATTATCTTTCCCGCAAATATAGAATCAACGAAGAAGATTACTGAGATTTTTATTTCATTTAAATGATGTATATATAAATATGCTTAATTTAAGCATGCATGTTAGCAAAGTTGCAAATCCTATCGGCTTCGGCTCGAATGCACCGGGTCACTTTTCCGTTATTTAAATATTTTTTATAGAAAAATGCAGTCCATTTGGAAAGTGTCGTAGGAAGTTGAGAAAACAGTAATCGAATGAAATTTTAAATTTCCGGAAACTTTCTATATGCCATATACTGGATGTTTTAGTGGTTGAAATAAAATCCAGATATAATACAAAACGAATTTGAAACATTTACAGATTTATTTTTCTTTAACATTATAAATTCATGCATGTGAGCTTTTTTTAAAGAATTATTATATTTAATAATTTCTTCAAAGAAAAATTCCTTTATTCGCTAAAAACGAGTTGAAGTATTGAAAAGTTGCACTTTTGTTTTTGACCAAAAACAATCCTGTTCAATCGTATACTCAGTACTTGTAAATAACATTACCATTATACATATATTTTGATTATGTATTGTAAAAAAATTATATTTATGTATTGTGAAAAAAATCTTTTCATTGTAACACTGATGACGTGCCCCTTCCGTATGCGTGAAATGAAAATAATTTTTTTTTGCGGTTTCAAAAATTCGAACGTCTTTTTTATGTATAATGTATATCCTCGGGCTCTCCTAATTTATCGGGTCTTTGGAGATTTCCATCAAATAACATCGGTAACGTTGCAGCTCCTCTCAGGACACAGAAATGCCATCTACATATTTGATATCCCGCGGGAGCGTCGCCGTCATCCCGCGCAATGTATACATACATTTTCCCTCTTCCATTGTCATGCGTCGTGGCTCTCCTCGTCTGCAAAATTTCCCGATTTAAATAAGCAATCATTTAAAACCAAGCGGATTATTCGAATCACAGGAAATGTGATACGTCAGTCACGTGACGCCTCGCCGAAGTGAGTTAGTGTCAAAAGCAGTAATAAAATGAAGCCTTCCACTTGAAGTCTCTCCTGCACAAAGGGCCGTCTCCTCTGTCAAAGGATGCAGGCCCATTCAGCTGGTAATGCCATTGAGCGATTGAGATATTGCTTGAAATTTTAGGTTATCAGCCGTCGGGACGTAATTCGACGCGTGGTATTTTAGACTTTTCGTTCTTTTCGGCTTATCCAATTTGTTTCCGGACAGTTCCATCTCGCAGGAGTGATATGTTGCATGGCTTTCGACTTTTACGCGTTTCAAGTTAAATGAGATTTTCTTTTCTTTGGTAATTCTGGATGATCAGGACGAAAGAGTAATTTTTTTCAAGTTTTCGTAAAGTTGTTTTAGTTACAATAAAATAGATTGTGTGAAAATGAGTTACAAGTAAAAGTCTGTCTTATCGTTAGTCTGAAATGTTTTCTATTGGAGCGACAACCATGTCTAGATTTTAAGAAAAATTATTTCTGAAGAAAAAAATATCAGGATAAGGAATTAAAATATCTTCTTTTCTATTTTGGTTTATTGGCTGCAAAAACTGCTTCAGCAGAGCTTGACATATTAACACATTTGACAATATTTTTATTTCAATCCAACTACTTTTCACTATACTGATACTTTTGGCTAACACTGTTGATTTAAAAGAAAAACTGAATCCTAATTGTGCTAAAAATGTTTAGATATCACTGATTGGTACCTTCTATAAAAACATAAGTAGTTAAACACGAATATTATTGTAAAAAATAACAATCTTTACTATTCAGCAGCTCGCAACATTTTACTATTTTTAAATTTTTTTTCTGAACATGGTCGGATCAAAAACTGGTATAGTCTAGTGAAAACTCACTCAGTCGGAATTTGGCACGTTATATTGGGACCACCCATATTTAATTGATTATGTCATCACTCGGGAGCTTAATTAAAAAACTATAGGAGTAAGTAATATTAACATTCTTCAGTATCTAACATATTATATTTTTCAATTATTCACAGCACTGTTGAATCATAAATAATATTCTACTGATTTTAATCATTGTACAATCACCTTGAAATTAAGGTGCTATATAAGTCTGACCTTGGATCATCTTAAAACCTTCACGAATTAACTGTAACTACCAATAGCAAATTGAATGACTCACCGAAATTCATATTTTTTTTTATTCAGCTTATTAGAGAACAGGATTTAAAAAATAGATAATTTGAGGAAAGTCGAAAAACTTGGATAAAAAATATGAGGTACTAAAATTAAAAACAAAAAAAATGACAGTAATATAAGCATCGACATATCCAATTTTATTAAAATGTTAACAAAAAATTAAAACTGAAATAATAAGTTGAAATTAATTCAAACAATTTATATTGTTATTTACTTTCTTATTTTTTAAGGAATAAAAAGAACTTAATATAACGTGCGTAGGTACACACCGGTCGTTGTAAAAGGAGAAGCTAGGAAAAGTAACAAACAGAGGTGCGTTCAGAAATAACACATCCTGTGGAAAGAGTGGTGCTTGGACGGATGTCACGGTAATTGTCGAAGTCGATTTTAAAAGCACGATATGTTCAAACTAGAGGTCCCTGTTTCACGTTACGTGTCAGTACACGTGTACACGTGTAATACATGGATTCAAATTTTAGTACGTGTAATATTAAATACACGTGTATTTATGTTACACGTGTATTTATTTTACACGTGTATTTATATTACACATGTATTTATATTACACGTTAATATTTGCTCTAGTTCAAATGCATTTACATTAAAAAAAATATGCCAATTTTTCTAACTTTCTACAATTTGAAAAGAAAAACAAAAATTTGTATGGCAAACGATAAATGCATTTTAAAATTTTAAAATCATTTACAATTTTGCAATAATATTCAACGGTCAAATTTGCCATTTCTAAAATATCGCATGTTCATACTACCTGTTCGTATACAAACGTAACCTAGCGAGCACTCCATTATGAAATGTTATCATACCTCGCTTAACCTCGCACACACTGGTGTGAGTTTGCGTTGGTTTTGAACGCATCCCAGAGCGTGATATACCATGAGTTTATTTTATTTGTATACAAATCACCTATGTACACTTTTCTTTATAAAAAAAAAAAACATGTCAACGTATTGTTTTATAGCAATTTGTAGGCAACCAAGTACACATACAGAATGCGTTGACATGTTTTTCTTTTTTTATAAAAGTATGCACAGTTGCCATGTATACAAATAAAAAAAGAACGTAGCGATTGCTAATTGCTAATTGCACGAAAAGTATAGTAATTGACGGTAATTACCAATACTTTTTTAGTGTAATTGATACTTGATACTTGCTGGGCTGGTAATACTATATTTAGCTACATTTGATGACACCTCGAATAAAAAAAAATTCAAATTGACATATATATTATGTTTGAAATTAATGAATTAATTTTTTATAAACCCAACAGAACGCAAGTGCAGTTCTCCATAATCTAAGTAATATTTATTTGATTATTTAAGTAAATTCGTTCTCCTCAAATCATTTAGCAACACAGACAAATAAACTCTTAATTTTATGCAGCTAGTGGATAACATACATAACTTAATTTTAGGCATCTAATAAATAACGTTTATGTATAATTTGTTTATGTCAGTATAAAGCATTCACGATTTTTTGACTTTCTACTAGGCTATGTTTTTTTATTCGTTGCTAATGAAAATATCACCTACACAATCTACTTTGGAAGTCAAAAGGTCGTGAACGAATATTATATTTATTTTCAGATTTTGTTTTAATGGAAAACCAATTATTATCGTCGATTCCGTGTTATGTGTATATTAGTTACGCATATAATAATCATTTTAAGGCGAATACTGAAGTCTAAACACCATTGGATTACTTCCCTACGTTTTTTTAATATGTTTATGTTTAACATTCGATCTAATAATGAAGTTGGGAAAGTTATGCCCGATTTCTGAAACGATAAAAAACTTTGGGTAAACATAATTTTTTCTTGACAGATAACATTATAAATTGTTTACATTGCTACGAATACCCTTTACCTACAGATAAAATTTTGAGAAACGATTTTTAGAAGTTATGGTGAGTTTATCTTGAGTTTATATCTACATAAAGTTTTCATTTTCATTTCAGAAACCGGGCATTAGGCTAGTAAATTATCGCTGAGTTACGACCTAAACAAAACATCGCGACGTCGTACAGTTGCATTGCGTTTTAACCGCTCTCTGTTTTTAAGAAATTATAAATATTTCTTCCCAAACAAAATTCGACGAGACATGATTTGTATTTCTGACGAACGTGGAAGTTGTTACGTTCTGTTTTTGAGGTTCGTGTTCCACGTGTTTAGTCCACCCTTTTCGCCGTGCGTAATGCGTATTGGTATTTTCACGTTCGCCGATTTGATCCACGTTGTGAGCGGAAAAATTTGTCTCTCTTTTGCCCCGGAGCTCGAAGTAAGAATGTTGCGGAGATTGCATTGAATGTCTTGGGTAGTTTGGATATTTTGATGTTTTTTTTTTTTTTTGTGAATACGTATTGTTCCAGTCGATGTAGTTTTCGAATTAAATTTCACTTAAAAAACCGGATTTTTGAGTGCATTTGCTAGTTACGCGCCTGCTTGTTTTTCTCTGTTACATGGACTATCTACGTGACGGGGTAAGTTGCCATGTTTACTGTTGCTTGTTCTTTTATACGATTTCAGTTTCCTCATTTCCTTGTTTCTCTTCTCTTTGCCAAATAGTAATGGGTCTATTCCTCGGCGTTTTGGCGTTCTGCGTAAGGCGTGACTCGATCCATGCTGTATCTTTGGACACAACCGATGCTGATCCGTTAGGACCGTCGCCCACTAAGGATCTTTCCCTATGACTACCGCCTCACCTTTCCACCTCGTGAACCGTGTTGATCGGAGTGAACAGGAGTAAGAGTTTTCGACTCTTTTCTTTTTATATTCGTACCGGGTGTTTGCGGGTCCGGTACCTTTTTTAATTTTGTCGTCCATTCACGGAGAGCGTTATTGTGTTCTGTTGCTGAGTGAGTTTGGATGCACGCGGGTAACCTGCCGCGTTTGCACATACTTGGACAATTTGGAAGTAAAAGTTTGGGGGGTTGCTATTTATAATCCATTCAACGTTTCGGCGTTTGTTCTTTTGTCACTTTATTGGATTTGTTGCAACGCCGAGTTTTATTTATACTTTATAACTGTTGGACATCTTCATTTATGTGTCCCTCGGTTTGCGTTAATACTCGTTTATTACTTATTATACAATGTATGTGTAAGCCAATGCACGAGTACTCTCGCCGACGCGCCGACGCCCTTTTTTATTGGGGCCTTGCAGTGAATCGGGCTGACACTAACCAAGCCGGTCAAGGGTTTGTCAACGTGTTACTCTTTGTGCCTGAAGAAAATAAACGCTTACATTTTGTTTTATGTCTCTTCTATTTGGGAGGGTTTCAATAGCATGTTTTCTTGCCTTTCTCAAGAAAGTTGTGAGAGCGGGTATATAGAATTCTTACTCAGTAGATTTAATGTATTGCAATGATTTAATTGATGATAATGACAAGATATGTATAGGGGTTGTGAAATATATAGTGCTTTGGAAAATACGTATTTCTTTATGATTAAGGGATTCACAAATCAATCAAACTAATGAATAAAATGAGCGAAACAATATACAAAGTCAAGAACATCAGCTGTTTTTAGTTTGACAATGGTAATTGTCCCATTTTTTTAAATATTATGTAAATTTACGCAATCATCTTGTCTCAAACTAGAAAAAAATAGCCCATAAATAACAGCTTCGCCCTAACCAGATAGGCAAAGCACATTAATTAATACACAATGCAGATTCAGACGGACGCTATTATTACAGTACACCGCGGGGCGTAAAGCAGGGGCGGTCGACCCTTTGTGAACTCGCTGGTGTTTTAATACAGTGCGTACACAATGGGAAGTTGCCCCGGT